>CM031235.1:290457810-292857810 GCA_018340775.1 Taxus wallichiana var. yunnanensis | reverse complement strand
GTTTTAGTATATACATATACATACATACATACATGCACATACATACATACATACATACATACATACATACATACATACATACATACATACATACATACATACATACATACATATATATATATATATATATATATATATATATATATTTGTATAAAGAACTAGATATATATGTATTTATCAACTATCATTCGTAATTATTTAATCATTCAAAAACATTACAATGAAGAAACATTAAACAAATTTTGGGTGTGACACATATCAAGTTTACAAAAATTCTAATAAAGGTGAGAAGAAAAAAATAATAGATAGAAGTAGAGAGAGATAAATCAAAAGTGTGAAAAATTCAAAACCAAAGCAATAAACTATGAAGAAAACAACATGATAATAATAACGAATCCATTTAATCGACCCATAAAACCTAAATAGCTCAAGGCATGATGGAGGAACAAGGCATCACATTCCTCTTGCTCATTAACTTAGAGGATTACATAGGTATTTATACAATTCTTAAACAAATAGAGTGGAGTGATGCACCACACCATGACTTGGAAGAAAGAGCCAAACAAATTTCAGGTGCATGTATGCCACTAATTCATCCTATAGATGTGTAACGATAGATAATCACAAAATAACTAGTGTGAGGAATAGTGTTTAATCGGCTTACAATATTTCCCTACAAGGGAGACCACCCTGAACTCATGCATACTATCATGAGTCAGATTTATAAAGAAGTAATTTGTGTTTCATCATAAGATTGGGTCTACAGAAATGTAACCATAGTTTCTTGAGACACTAGACTACCAAATTAAGTTTTATCAATTCTCCCATAAAAAAATCACTAGACCATATGTCAAACCATAAAGTGTATTTGGTTATGGTCCTGCGCAAAGGAAGAGGAATTCCATTAGGGGCCATTAAAAATCAAGTAGTGTGGATCCTAACACAAATTATATGTGAGTGATATTAGAAAGAGACTTGAGGGAGCAAGAAATCATTGTTGGGAACATTATATATAATCACATGTACATGGGAGGATGGTGTTGAGTTTAACTAGGATGAATTTATCACAAATTAATCCAATGATAATATGTAGAAATAAGCACATGAAGAGGGAAACAAATTTTTATACCAATGGATCATATATTCTATGTTTCACACATTGGTTTTCCCCTAAGGGAATCATCAAAGTTCCAAAGTCATATTATCCACATGAGTAATTTACAAAATACATTTTTACAAATCCATACATCACCTATGATAAAATCAATCATTGGGAAACTATTTTATCCAAATACAGTAGAAACTCAATGCACATCCTTGGATACTAATAGAAATATGAACATACATAGATCCATATGATAAAATCACCTTGTTGCATGATTTGGTCATATTACTATAAAAATATGCAAACATAAAGCACCCACACCCACTACCATTTTTTATCAAAATGGATATAGAAAAGGTAGAGTTAAGAAATAAATAGAATTATTTTAACACATGTTTAACCACTATGTACACAAAGGCCATACCACCCAATTATTGAAGGTTCACAACCCAAAACAACTACACAATTTATGGCTACATCAGAACCCTTAACATAATAAGTAACATAATCAAGTAGAAAGGAAAAGATAAACAACCCACCACCGTATAATCACACATATCCTCACCAAGGATCAAGGAAGATCCCATATAAACTAGGTGGTTTTTGAATATGGATTTTGAAGAAATGAAGGTTGATAGGGAAAAAATTCATACAATAACAATCATAGAGATGGGAACCAAGATGTATTTCCAAGAAAAATATGAATGCTACTATACACACCCAAAATTGCATGTCTTTGCATTGTTGAAAAATGGTTACAAAATTCCCAGCTTATGATTCAAGTCCTTTCAAGAAGGTGTTTAATCTACAAAATCCATTCACAAAGTGTATATTTGTTGCCTAGAAATCTTTACTTAGCCTTCCCATGATTTTTTAACCTCCTCGCTTCTTTCTATGCCCGTTTTGGCCTTTAGTGCGTGGACCACCACCCTTCCTAGGTAAAGTAGTTACAAACCGCCACCTGTGTAGGGTGGCGGTCCCGCCTGCTTTTTCTAGATTTCATCATGAGTGTTTCTAACATGCAATGATTCAATTAATTTCACTTTTATCATGCATATGTGCGCCAAATTTTCTAAAAATAGCTTTTATTTCTTGGTTATCCTTCCTCCTATTTTTATATAGATTTAATTAGTTGGAACTATTTCTTCTTGACTTGTGCATGAAGGAACATTCTAGCCCCAATTATTATATATTCCATGCTTGTATTCAAGCAAAAGGCCTGAGAAATTTTCTATATCTTACATTGTATTTCTGTAAAAATCTTGCTAGGAATTGTATAGCCAAGCTTAGATCTCTTGTGCTATCTCTCTTCTACTTGTATTGTATCCAAAATACCTTCAAGTTGTCATTGCTCAAGTGTCATCCTCCTATTACTTTTCTTGCATTCCCAATACCTTGGACTAATATGAAAACTCGATAAAGAAACGAAAAGCTAAGGGGACAAATAAAAATACAACTAGATTTTCTAAAGCTCTTGCTTATCCAGTTAAAATTGTGTTTTGTTTCACTTTATTTGTTGAATTGTCAATTACAAATCACTAGTTTCAATTACATATGAAATAGAGTAGAAAATCATTCATTTCAATAGGTTAAGAAATCACAAGTAGATGAAATCATTAGAAATTTTCCTCTTTAACATCACTAGGGGAGTTGTGGGGAACAATAGCCCTTTTAGGGTCATTATTTGTTCTTCATCTTTGAGGTAGGGTTTGAAAGTGTTTTTATTGAATTAGGTTATTTTTTTAGGTTAGATTCACATATCCACAAAAGCAACCAGCTACATCCGACTGATTACTTGTCTTTAGTTTATTTTTTAGATTAGAATGCATTGCTTAAAAAATAGAAAAGATCAAAAATATTTCCTTTGATAGATTAGTTTTATTTTAATGCTTTGTTCTGATATATTGTGAAAACTCCAAAAGTATAGGTTATATTTATTTTAGTAATTAGTTTTCTTATCAAAATCACTTTATTTCATTTTGTATGACCATCAACCATCCACAACAAGAAAATAATTATAGTTGTGATCCTTTGGTCCCACAACCTAACAGCCGAGTTGATAACCGACACCGATACAAGTTTACGTTTGCAAGTCTTACGCATATGAGTAAATTTTGCTGAGAAAATAGAAAAAATAAATATGCTAAACATCATTGCTAATCAAGCCTAAGATTATTGGAATGCTCCTAGAAATAGGGTTTGATTATGCACATGACCATACAAGGGCCACAACCTCCATGAGTCTTTGGTTGTGATCCTGAGGTCCCACAACCCAAAGGGCCTCAGTAACAGTCGGTCGACATTGAAACTAGTTTGTGTACATCAGTATTCAAATCTTCAACACTTCCACTAGACATTATTACAAAACATTCCTTGCTGAACATAACAGCCAATCAGATAAGACTTTGTAGACTAGACCAAAAAATCACCCATAAATCCCTTTGGCTCCACCACATCTCTTATTCTTACTTCCATGACCTGGTTAGGAAATCCATATGAGGTACTTGCAATTCATTTCCCACATGTTTAATAACCAAAAATAGAATCTCGGTAGAGCTTGACATTTATCGAGTCTTTGAGAAGCTATTATCTCGTGATCGAGCCATAATACCACTTCAAGTTAGGAGAGAATTCTTTTCCTTAGACTCAAAGAACTTGATATTGCATGTTGAAGATATAAGATTGCCCAATTAGCTTGATCCCCAACACTACACTCACATTCACATTCATTATAAACCAAATTTCTCGGCCACGACCTTGAGAGGTCGAGTGCGAAGAAGGTCACGTGTTGATTTTTTGTCGTACAAATTGGTGAACTTGACATGAAGAGCTAGTCTCTAAATTTTTATGCTTTCTTCATCCATCCTTTATTCGGGCGTATATCTATGGGTATTCTTGTACACCCTAAATATGTTGAGATATGACAAGTACGATTGAACCATCCCCAGGTTTTGACATATACAACTACCAATCAATTATACCAAAATAATCAACTTCACTTTCAACATGGGCGCACAAATGCTCTTTGGTTCAAATCCCTCTTCTTCAGTGGAACCAATGTTGGTTCCTTTGTATGTATTGAGGAACTTGAACAAGTCACATAGACCTATCCTCACAAAAAATCAAGTTCAAATAACATGACTTTCATTGGGGAATCAAGTTCATCTCCTTGGGTATTGTTTCGATAACCCCTTAGCATGCAATCGACAAATTTTCACATCTAGACGAGGAATATTTAGCATGATATGTTAGGAGTGAAATTTTTTTCCAAAACATGAACCAAGATTTCGATAGGTTGCAAGGACAAGGTGATGTTCTACTCCAAAACAATAATGCTACCCCTCCACCAACTAAAAATACTGCTAATGAGGGGTGGCAACATAGTGAAAAATTCATAGCAGGATACCATACTCCTCAACAACCTCTGAGGGTTCAACAAAAAGAACCTAAGAAAAGAATCGCCCCATCAACGAGTGATTTCATTTTGGCATTTTTAGAAAAATTCAAGGAGCTAGAGCTTGCCAAAAATCTCAAAGTTCATATGTAGTGGAAGCATGAACTTCTCCCTATCCATATAATTACGAACAAGTACCTAATGTAGAGAATCCTCTAGTCTATATGGGTACTAAAACCTTGGAGATCTACTTAAGGGGATGGGTAGCTTGGGTATGCCCCCTCATGCCATGTATGGATATCTTTAACAAGCACAAGTTGAAAGTGCATTCTCAAACACAATACCCACCGAAAATGCAACATTCCATGACTTTGTGCCTTTGATTCCATATCAGGGTAATCAAGCCCCCTATGTACGCATGTATTATAAATCTCTACAGGGGGATATGTACACCTATCCAAGTCAACATGGAAAATCACAAGGGATGTCATATGCCCCAAAAAATGTCTATGTTGTCCGATTTCAGCAACCGATCCAACCTATACCTCCCCAAATAGGATCTTCAATGGTGGAAATGTATGTAATGGGGACCTATTCGAATATCTTAAGGAGCCTCTATAATTCTCCATTTGGATAGTCATGCTCCTGAGACCCTTTCCTGATATTCCAAAATTTAAAGGGGAGGGTGATCTTAACACCCACATCAAAGCTTACACAATGGCCGGTTGAGAGCTCCTCCCAAGGGACATAGTTTTTGTGAATATTTTCCTAAGACACTAAAAGGTATTACTCTTGATTGGTATTATAGGATACCAAAGGCTTCAATACACTCGCTCAAGGAACTCGATTATCATAATTTATTAAAGCTTTTGATACGAACAAACTTTTTGAGAATGAGAATCGGGAATTCCTTCATATCAAGCAAGGACACAATGAGTTTGCAGCCTAGTTCATTCAAAGGTGGAAAAAAGTCCTTTACTCCTCTGCAAGCGCTCCAAATATGGATCAAACAAAGATTTTTGATTTTTTCCTTCACTCTCTTAATAGGGAGACAGAGGAAGAAGTTCAAACGTTCCTACTAAGGAGCTATGAATATGTGATAGAGGGTGCTCTTTGAATTAACCAAGTTGTCATTGAAATTGTTTATAAGACCTATGGAGGTAATGGAAGGTTAATCACCCCTAATAAAAATAACCCTAGTTACTCGAGCAACACAAATAGTAACCAAGGACCAAAAGTTCTCAATAAGAATTGTGGAGTCACGACAGATGGGGTGACGAACCAACCTAAGAAACCTAATGTTGTTAATTATCCCAATACTTCCACTTCAAATAACCACTATAACAATGACAACAATCAACGAAATAATAAATTCTCACCCTCACCAATGTTGTATATTTTAACCGTCAAGAACAACAACCTCAAAAATCAAGACAAAAAAAGACCCAAGGCCCTAACCAATACCCAAGTGGGTATCCGAACCAATTTAAAAACCAAGGGAAAGGGTTCTCAAATTTTAACCATAATAATCAACAATTGAACAATAACCATAATTTTGGACCACAATAAGGTATAAACCAAATACCTCAGGATTACGATCCTAATTTATATTGTGGTTTCCATATGGTTCATAGGCATGATGCAAAAACATGCCATGATTGTAACATGTTTTTACAGCATTTTCCATAGGACCAAAGATAGTTATTTGTTGACATGTTTCTGGCAAACTCGAATGTTCCCAATCAATACACCTATATGGGACCAGATTCCACGAAAAAACCACTTGGAACCTTTAATGATCCTCTCCTCATGTGTCAAAAGGATGGTAGAATAGATTCTAATGATTCAAATAAGGGTATTGTAATAGGGACCCATGATCGCGAAGCCTAAATTTTTTCAAACCCATAAGTGGCACCTCCCCTGGATGGTCACCAAGAAACGAAAATTATGGGGTTAGTCGAATTAGAAAATCGAACCTCAAATTAATGTTACCACTATAACCAAGGATTATTCTTTACATCCTATTTTGATTTACCTAGCCACATCAGATGACATTCGTAATACGCTAATCAAGCCGATAGGAGCTTACGATTTGATCATTAACTTAACTAAGACCTTTTCTCACATTTCCTTCCTGGAATTGTTAAATAATTCCACTACTCATAGGGTCTCTACTAGAAGCACTTGGTCTTGGTCATTTGAATAATTTAACCCCTTCTCTAGAAGCACAAATAAACCACATGGACATTGATTTCTATCCTTTAGGAAGCCTGAAAGATATGTTGGATTTGTAATCGACATCGTAAGATGCATATACATGCTAAAATAGCTCATAGAGGCCATCCGATGTTGTTTTCACAAGTTTGGATTCAATAAAAATGTAAATCATGTGATGATTGATGATGGGGCAGCAATCAACATAGTCCCCTTCTCTTCCCTTAAAAATCTAGGGTACAAAGAGACCAATTTCTCTTTAACACGAAATACACTAAGAGGCTATGACAACCTCAAAGCAATGTCAATCAGATCTATAGTGTTGCCGGTCACCCTATTAGTACCAAAATTTGTTCTCCTTTTCAGTCCGAGCAAAGCATCAGAGATATGGCATGAAGCTTGAAGTCAGATAGATCATGATGTGTGTTGTTTTGTAGCTAGGGAGGTGATCTAACTGGTACTCAGATTTATGGAGATATGGATAGCACTTTTAAGGGATTTGATCTGACCCTCACTATTTTAGGTTGTGCCCTTTCAACCAAGGTAAGAGAACCTATATTGTAACCCCCAAATGGTGAAGGAGATGAAGATATCCCTCAATTTATGCAAACATTATGAAAAGGCCTTGGGAAAATACGATCAACACTCCAAATCTGACTTTCATAAGTTATCACGCCTAGATCATGGAGATATTTTCAATGCAAGGCAAGGGTTACTGAAGACATTGTATAATCCTAATTTGCCTTGTGCATTTTTATAGATGGGTTAGATCCTTTTGTTGACACACAATGCAATACAGGGGTAGTATGGGTAGGATTAGTTTGTTTGAATGAATTTTTTGGTGGGGTGTTGACAAGACAAACTAGGATATATCAGATCTTTGACAACCTCTACAATACTTGAACAACTAATGATAAAATGCTTCAAATAATTAGGATATTCTTTCAACCATAAGAGTCATAAAGGGAAGCCTGTGTTGCACTCTACAAAAATCTTTGAGAATTCACCACAAAATCTTGAAGTAAAGAACTCAATTAAACACAAAAATCCTTGATCAAACTACGCCTAAGGTACCCCAAAAGGCTTACAAGTAATCTCTCGTAGTCAAGGAAGGTAAAGTGATTTTAAAATTTTTTTTCTCTTTATCGTGTGAAGGCTCTTCTGAACATGAGATTGCAAATGCCACTGAACTATCAACAAGAAATGGAGATTGTGTGATTTCTAAAGACTTTCAATACAAGATTGTAACAAGAACAATGAAAACTATTTGCAAGAATTTAAAAACGATAACAAACATCATATTGCCCTTAAAAACACATAAGAGCTTGTTAGATTCATCAGAAGGGGAGAGTTTCATGAACAATCTTATAGCTGTGTGATGGCTATATACTTGTAACCAACTCACATACATGAAGATCCAAATAAGAAGAAATTATTTTGGTTCTTTGGTGGGTTTTTTCAAAAAAATGAGCTTTCTCTCAGAATTTTCTCGTGATTTTCAACTTCCCAACCCCCCTTTACAATTTCTCCAAAATGCATTATATACCTCATGCCACATTGGATCCTTCTTTCCCAAGCAAAGAATATGCCATGGGATCAAGTTTGTTACAAAACAATCCTCATGATTCAATGAAAATGACATCAAATAGAAAAACATTCGCAGTTTCAGGTGTGCCTAAAAGATTAAATCATTACAAATATCTGGATCATTATCCATCCTGGAGGCACATTTTTCATCATTGAGGCATGAAAACACCTTTTACTCATCATTTTCACCTTTTTACCTTTTCAAATTACCTCTACAACTTTTGATTTTGTCATTTCACATTTTTGGACGGATTAGGGAAAAATTTATTTCAAAACCACCTCAGATCAAAGAATTAAGCCATGAAAGTGATGCCAATGATCCTGGAAGGCCAAGACAACACAAAATCACTATAAATTTGATGAATTTTGATGCAAAAATCGTGATTCCAAGCTTCCTGGAGCTCCCATGGCAGTCAAAACAAATGGATGCACAACAACCATTGATCTTATCCATCTTTTAATCCTGGCCCTCCACATGGAAGATCAGATTTAGAAATAAAATTGAGTTAACTTTTTAATTTTTTTTCGATAAGGTTGGACATGTGGCAAAAAATAATTAGAAACAAATTCTCGCTCAATTTTTGACTTTTCAACCTTTTGGAAAAAATGGAAAATTTTGACTTTCTCCCCTATCCCTCCGCCTTTGAATTTTTGAGTTGACACGTGGCACATGGTGGGTCCCATTGGGATCATGATTCAATTCTGTGCATTTTGACCTTTTTTTGGAAAACTGGAAAATTTTCACTTTTTCCCGCGGGCCACATCTTCAATTTCTCCTCGCCACATGTCACTCGATGATTCGCTAGTGGGTCAGCGCTTAAAATTTTGATTTTAAGTTTTAAAAGGAAAAAGTTCTCTCTTGCCTCCGCTAACCCGCCTTGTCTTCTCTACCCACCATATGTCTCTCATTGATTTACTTGCAGGCCCGTGGCTTTAATTTTTGCCTTAACTCCTTTTGCCAAAAGGGGAAAAATTGAAATTTCCTCCACGGCCCTCACTTCCTCCGACTCTGTTAGACACGTGTCCACCTATGATTGGCCACGAGGCTGCGTGCTCCAAAATTTCACTTTAAACCACTTTGCCAAAAAGGAAAAAAACCTTAATGACCTCTCGAAGGCCCGCATTCCCACACAAACCAAAAACTTCTTCCTTTTTTTCCCTCTTGGACACGTGTCTCCCTTGGATTGGAGCAGAGCCATTTTTCATTTTTCACCTTTTAGACAACAAAGGAAAAAAGTCATAAAATTTTCCTTTAGCCCCTTCTTCCATTTTGAAACTTTTAGGACACGTGTCCTCTTCTTGTTGGCTACAGGGATTCGGGAAAAATTTTGACTAAGGAAATTTTGTAAATGAAAGACAAAATTTTCAAAGGAGATCCAACCCACCACCTCTCCTTAGCCAATAAGAACATGCCACGTAGGCAACTTTGAAAAATGTGGAGCCATGGAGCCAAATTTTCCACTTGCCAAAAAATCAAAAAATGATAAGTCAGAAACATTTCCCACCAATCCTCGGCCAATGAAAACCCACCACATCACCAATACCTTCTGAGGATGAATTTGACAGGAAAATGACACCCGTCTGACTATCAAAATGTAAAAAATTGTAGGGGTTCCTAGAATTCAATTTTTCACCAAGGATGGCAGATTTTTCAATTCTGAATCAACTGAAGCATGATTTTTGAACATTTTCGACCTTGGGATTGGATTTTCAATTGCACACAAGTATGATTTGATCAATTTCAATTTTTCCATGATCTGGAAAAGGGAAAAATGACATAGCCTACAAAATTGGAAAAACTAGGGCATAGAAAAGGGAAAACTTGGATTATTCTTTCAAATTAGGGCAAAACAACAAGTTTGTGAGAATTTTTAAAGCATTTCAACTGGAGGGGAAGAATTACAGACCATCAAATGAAAGGATAAAACATTTTTTGAGTAGATAAAAATTTGGAAATTTAGGGCAACATGGTGCAAGCTAAAAAATTACACCAACATCGGCTTTTGCTTGGGGATGGGCACTCTAGTGAGTGCCACAAGAACAAAATGTAGACCAAGTGCCAAAATCACCAAAAACCAACCGAGAACCCGACAAAAATGGCTGCCACATAGCAAGGGAAACAAAACCGACAAAACACCAAAAATAGAGTGAAAACTAAACACTATACACTCGTATAAGTTGGTGCATACCTCAAATTTTGGGTTTGATCCAAGAAATGCTTTAGATGCCTACCATTAACAAGAAATTCCAACAATTCCCCATCTAAATATTTGAGAAAAAAGGTATGCTCACCAATTCTTATATCAATGGAGTAAGGGCCCATCCATAATGCATCAAATTTTCCATGCTTGCCCTTGTCTTCATGCCTACTATCCCATGACAAAACCAGATCTCCAACATTGAAGGATTTAGGAGTGACCTTCTTGTCAAACAATCTCTTCAATTTTTCCCTAAATTTGAATTTGACATGCCTTTGATGGGATGCCCTTCTCTCCTCATCAGGCTAAATAAATTGATTGATCCTTGATTCATATGGGCCAAGCTCTTGATCTTCCAACTGTTGGGAAAACTGAAATGAAGATAATTATAGGTGCAAGGGCAGAAAATCTTGAGTTCCATACACCAATTCAAATGGGATTTTAACAGTAGCTCTTTTAAGAGTTATCCTATCAAGACAAACTACAAATTTCAATTATTCACCCCATTTCTTCTTGTTTTTCTCCAAGTTTCTTCTAATGATCTTCAAAAATTCTTATTATCGAATCAACTTGTCCATTCCTTGGGGTTATAGTTTGAAGAATAAGTCAAATTGATTCCATATTCATTGCACATTGCCATTAAATGTTTAGCTCTAAAGAACATGGCATTATTAGCTACAATCTTGATTGGGACTCCAAATCTGCATATGATTTGATTCAACAAGAAGTCCATAACTATTTGGTGTGTTTCTTTCTTGGTGGGGATTGCCTCTACCCACTTTGTAAAATAATCAGTGGCTACAAGGATCCACTTATGGCCAACACTAGAAGGATCTAAAATCTCACAAATGAATTCCATCCCCCATTGCTTGAAAGGAGCTTCAATTGATACAGTCAAAGTTTGCAAAGGAAGGGAGCCTCAAGCTTTGGGCCTCTTCGAGAAAACATTGAAACTATCACATTTTCTAACCAGTTGGGTTGCATCTTTGAAGAGAGTAGGCCACCAATAACCAACTCTCAAAGTGTTATGTGTTGTTACTCTTCTAGTAAAGTATCCTCCATAAACTCCCCCATGGAAATCAGCAACTATCTTGGGAGCTTCATCTTCAGTTATGCATTTCAAGAGGACAATTGTAGGGTTCTTCCAAGCTAGCCCAAGGTCTGTGATGATATATTTTTGAGAAGCTAGCTTGAGGGATCTTTTCTAATTTTTATTTAAGTGACTAGGGCAGCACAGGTGTCTGAGGTAGAAGATCACATCTTTGTACCACTCAAAACTTACCAACTTTGCAAGCACATCTACCATTTCTTCCTCTAGCTGATTCACTTCCACATTCTGCAAGTTGCTCTCAGCCATGAGCTTAGCAAGGCTCAAACCATGTACCAAATTTGTGGTTTGGATTTCCATATCATAATCTTCTAGCTTGTTCACCCACCTACATATTTTTCTTGAGATTTCCATCTTTGATAATATGTCTTTCACCATGGTGTGGGGAACATAAGAAAAAACTTTTGAGCTCAATATATAAGGCCTGAAAACTTTTGTTTCCTTCACCAAGGAAAATGCTTGTTTCTCCATGATTGTATACTTCATCTCATCTGCTTGTAAAGCCTTACTAAAGAAGGCAATAGGTCTCTCAGCCCCATTCTCATCCTTCGCAGCAAAAAAGAAATGGTAAACTCGAGGCAAAAGAAAAGATTTGGAAAGGCCTCTTATAGTTTGGGGCTGCTAAAAAGGTGTATGGTTAAGTGCATCCTTAATTCCTTCAAAATATTGAATGGCATCCTCCTTCCATTTGATATCTTAGTCCTTCTTTAGCATGAATGTAATTGGAAGAGTCAAATCAACAAAGTTGGAAACAAACCTTCTAATAAAATTAATTTGACCAAAGAAAGATTGGATGCCTTTCTTGGTTCTTAGGATAGGTACTTTACTGATTGCTTCCACTCTCTTAGGGTCTATCATAACACCATATTTATACAAAATATGTCCCAACAGCTTGGCCTTTTTCATGCCAAAATGACACTTCTTTGGATTGAGAGAAATTCCATACTCGCTACATCCGATCAACATCTTCTCCAAGTGCTGCAAATGATCACCTCTCGCCTTGAAAACATAGTCACATCATCTTGATAAACTGCAATGAACTCATTGATGTAACCAGCAAAAGTGACATCCATTGCTCTTTGAAAAGTGGCACCATCATTCATCAAACCAAAGGGAATCCTAACAAAAACATATGTTCCCCAAGGAGTAGTGAATGTTGTCTTAAGTCTTTCTGATTCTTTGACAACCACTTGATTGTATCCGGAGAAACCATCCAATGTAGAAAGCAACTCAGACCCTGTCACAAGCTGCAACATATTTTCCATATTTGGCAAGGGATAGTTTTCCTTCATGGATGATTTGTTTATATTTATAAAATCCACACAAAGTCTGATGTCTCCATTCTTCTTTCTGACTGGCACAAGGTTTATAACCCAAGATGAATATCTAGTGGGTTGAATAATACCTCCATCTCTCAACTTCTTTAACTCCTCTTGCATTTTCATGGAGAGAAGTGGATTAATTGGCCTTTTCCTCTATCTGAATGGCTTATTCTTGGCCTCAAGAGGGATCTCATGTTGAAACAAGTCTTCTCTATATGATTTTAGCTTGGAATAGGACCAAGCAAGGTAGTCTTGATATTTTTTCAAGAGTTGGGCATAGGATTGTTTTTCCTCTTTACTTAAATTTCTGCCCAACCAAATCTTCCTTGGTTTACCATTAGTTCCCAAGTTATGCTCTTCCACATCCCTTGAGGTAGACATGTTTCTATTTATGATGCAATCAACATTGTTAAAATTTGACTCAAGTGCAACAAGACCTCTAGGAATGGTGTTTGTTTTCAATTGGATGATGTCTTTCTCAAACAAAGTTTCTCTTCCTTTAGTCATACATACCATTGGCTCCCAATAAATATTTTGATTTGCAAAATCACCTTGGTTTTTCAAGAACCTTAGCACTTGAGCATCATCATTAAAAACTTGCCAATGTTTCACATTATTAGGGACATTGGCCTAGTTAGCACTTCAATGTTGTATTCACAATAATTTGAAATGGTGTAATTTCCAAATCTAGAACCTAGCATTTCCAACTTTTCAGCATCATTATTGGGACCTCTATCATGATACATAATGTTAAAGGAATAAAACATTTCAATTAGATCCCAAACTACATGCTTATATTGTTTCATACACTAATTTTTGTATCATACAGTTTTCTTATTTGTTTGACAACCAGCTCTCGAGTCTCTTTTTGCAACAATATCTTTCACTCCATACTTCCATGCAATTATTAACCCCAAAAAAATGCCTCATACTCAAAAATGTTGTTAGTGCATGCAAAATTAAGTTTGAAGGAAAAATCAAACTCTTCCAAACTAGGAGAAAACATAACTATACCAAAGCACCATTCCCAAATTTGGAGCAAGCTCCATCAAATAGAAATGTCCATGGAGAACCTACCATATCAAGGCACTTTGATTTTTCCATCTTATTTTCTTTTCCATCAGCAAAACCAATGAAATTCTCAACATCTACATCAAAAAATAACACTTCATAGGAAGCATTGTTGGGATCTTCAATTAGGTGCAACATCTTCTTCTCACCATAAAGTTTAACAAGGCTGCCCTCAATTGGAATGGTGGAAAAATACATGTCCATCTGAATGCTGCCACCAACACTTGCAGCCCATTTTCTTGACAAAAGCATACCCCATTTGGTAGGGCAGTCAACAATTACAACATCAAGTTTCAAATTCTTACCCAGATAGGCTGCAAGTTGCACTACCAAACCCTTCACACAACCAACCACCGACACTTCCCTTGAGTCCATGGTAGTACACTTCCCATAGGCAGCTATCACTTTGATATCCAACTCATTCATGACTTCTAGAGGCATGACATTAAATGATGCACCAGAATCAAACATATAATTGTGGAGTAGCCTATCTTTTATGAGTAAAGTTGTAAAAAATGGATCAACATTCAATTGGGAATCAACTAAAGATGTCCCCAAATATACATCACGTGTATCTCCAAGATCTTCTACTGTTGGTGGTGTTTCAAGGTAAACAATGATCTCGAGGTGGAGTTTTAACAACATTTACATTTCGCCTAGATTAACCTTCTCTTCTTTCAATCCCAAGTATTCAAATGCTCTCTTCTTGTGCTCAGGTATTCTAAGTAACTCAATGATTAGAAAACTCACTTTTATTTGGCTCAATACTTGGGATATGTCATAGGGAACACTCTTTGGTAGGACAACATTGGAAGGGAGACAAGTAGATTCACTAGATGGCATGGGACTCTTGGCAGCTTGGGCATGAGGAGGACTGTAATTTTTGCATGGGACAACAGAATTCTTGGCAAGTGTTTCCCTTCTAGGAGTTTCTTTAGGAATGCTTGTGAGCAAGGGTGTCTTAGGCTTGGCTTGAGGACCAGCTCCTTTAACAACTTTTCTTCTAGTATTATACTCTTTCTCTTGACCAACAACAACATTCATTAACAACTGTCTATCTTCCTCTGAAGGGATACCACCATCATATTTATTAATCATCAATGCTCTTAGGTATTCAAAGTAATTGTTAGGAATTTCAAATGCCTGAAATACATCTACATCATGAGTATGAGAAAGAGAAATAAGTGGTACCCACTTTATGTAATCCCAAAAGGTTGTAGTATTCCTTGCACTTATTACCTCTGCGGATGTTTCTCCTCCTTGTGAGCTTGAAGAATAGCCCATCATGAAAATATCATCATCAGTACCATCATCATTATTACCTACACCTTCTTATTGGTCCACTTCACATGGAGGATGGGGTAGAAGAAACCTATCACACCAATCAATATCAGCAACCTCTTCAACAACAACAACCCTAGCAGTTAAGGGATCAAGCAACACTCTTCCTTCATGTGCTTGAGGATGTCTATTTGCAGATCCAACATGCCCTTTACCTTTGTCATCAAACCTTTGCTCATTCCTATGGTGATTGCCAAATCTATCTTGTGCTTGCTACCTAGGATGACCTTGTGAAGTTTTCCCAATTCCCTTCTCAGCTCTTGCCAACTTGTATGAGATTTCTTTGACAGCCCCTACCAAAGTTTTCACAACCTCTTCTAAATCAGCACCTTTGCTAGCTTGAGGTTTTTCAAGGTTTATCAATTTTACACCATCTCTCTTGAGAGGTTTCCCAATTGCTTTGATATTGTTCTCAATTTGAAGTGCCATGGTGAAATCTTGTCTTAGATTGGTTGGGTTCTTGTCTCTTAGGTAATAGGCTGCCTTTTTATCAAATGCATTTGCATATTTGATTAGACAAGATTCATCACAAGGCCTCAAATTAACTGGAAACCTTCTCAAAGTTTTGTTAAACCTTGTGTTGAAGTCATGGAATAATTCATTAGGGTTCTTCTTGATATTCTCAAACTCAAATAAAAGAAATCTAGGATCAGTCTTGTCACCATATTACAACCTAAATGCATTTTTCATTTTAGTCCATGAATTAATAGAATTATCGGTGTAGAGCCTTGTACCAATCCCTCGATCCTCCTCTAGTGTATGAATGAACAACTTAATAAACACATCTTCAAACTCTATCTCAAAATCTTCCATCATATTAACAAAGAGTTTGAGATGCTAATCACTGATTATTGCTTTGTTGCCTTGAAATTTTTGCAATCTATTTTCGACATCTTATGGAATAGCATTCGGGTAACCATCCATTCCTCTAAAATCTATGGGACCAAAGGTGTTAACAAAAATGGAGGTCTAGGCTGAGCCAAATTTTTTGGTGGAGGTGATCTTGTAGGTGAAACAAGCGATGAGGAGTGTAAGATATTTGGGGCTCAAGAATGTGATTCACAAGACCGGTATTCTCTAAGTGCTGATTTTCTTGGAAATTTTAACTTAAATTAAAATACAGAGGTGTAGATGGAGAAGGAACTTACAGTGCAGCAGAAGGACCTTCACTAGCTGAGGAAAACAAGTTTATGAAAGGATTTCTTGAATCAGAATCACTTAAAGAAGAATGATAATCTTCTACGAAAGGCTGATCTCTCTCACCAATGGATATATCTTTGCCTGATGTCTGACCTTTAACAACTTTCCAAACTCTTCTCCCTTCCAACTCTGAGTTCCTTGAATCTGAAAACAATTTCTTAGCAGAGTCTTTAAGGAAGAGAGATCTTCTTCCTTCCAGTTTTGTAGAGATTAGCAGCACAAAAATAAATGACAGAAAGGCAAGACACTAGTATTTATTAATATCAAATCAGCATGGAGTCACCACTAAGGACTTTCACCCTAGTTGTGCAAATGCACTAAAATACTTCTGTCAAATATTTACCAGCACTGAAAATATTGCCAAACTTTACAAATCAGACCTTCTTTCTTCTTGAAATTATCAACCACAAATGCAAATGAAGTGCAACAACTACTGGAAGCTAGTAAAATTATAGGCAGAACTTATATCTTCACTTAATCCTTACAAATCTGATTATAAAATGATGCTTCAATAACATATTTGCATGTAGAATTTGCAAGGGACTTTACTAGGGTTTGATATGCATTTAAATATCTCAAATATGCATGCACATGGATCAGATTGAACTAATAAAACATCAAACCCATAACTCTACTCTTCATTCTAGCCTTATAAATCTGATTATAAAATGATACTCAGATTTGTAATTGCACACAAATCATAGAAGAAGTATTACCAGGGATCTGAAATACTGCAATATAGAATAATTTCCCGTAAATGGTGCTAGAAGGTGGTTGTACCCAAATTTTTCTCCGTTTTAGTCTGAGTAGCATCAAAGATATGGCATGAAGCTTGAAGTCAGATAGATCATGATGTGTGTCATTTTGTAGCTGGGGAGGTTATCTAACTAACACTCAGATTTGTGGAGAGATGGATAGAACTTTGAATAGATTTGATCGACCCTCACTATTTTAGGTTGTGACTTTTCAACCAAGGTAAGAGAACCTATATTGTAACCTATAAATGGTGAAGGAGTTGAAGATATCCCTCAATTTATGCAAATAGTATGAAAAGGCCTTGGGAAAATATGATCAACACTCCAAATCTGACTTTCACAAGTTGTCACTCCCTGATCATGGAGATATTTTCAATGCAAGGCAAGGGTTACTGAAGACATTATATAATCCTGATTTTGCTTGTGCATTTTTGTAGAAGGGTTAGATCCTTTTGTTGACACACAATGCAATGCAGGGGTAGTATGGGTAGGATTAGTTCATTTGAATGAATTTTTTGGTGGGGTGTTGTCGATAAGACAAACCGGGATATATTAGATCTTTAACAACCTCTACAATAATTGAACAATTATCAAATAAAATGCTTTAAATAAACATGATATTCTTTCAACCGAGAAGAGGCATAAATGGAACCCCAAGTTGCACTATACACACAATCTTTGAGAATTCACCACAAAAGCAAGTAAAGAACTCAATTAAACACAAAAATCCTTGATCAAACCATGCCTAAGGTAATTTTTTGTATGATGGAAAAGTGACATGCAAGCATGAGAATCTACAAGTAACTTCTTCCTCGCACCGACCTCCCGAGGTCGTGCCGAGATAGCCGGTGGGGATGGAATACACGCAGGATGTAGATAAGCTAGTTAGGTAATCTTATGTCTTCAACACGTAATAGTAGGATCTGTGAATCTAAGGAAAAGAAGGCCCTCCTAACCTGAACCGGTGTGATAGATCGTTCGGCGAGGATAGCTACTTGAAGGCTCCAATCAATATCGAGCTCTGCCGTGATCCGATCTATGGGTTGTGGAATACGTGGAAGATGACCTGTGGGTGCTTCGTATATATCTCCCGACAAGGTCATGAAAATGGAATGGCTAAATGTGTAGTGGATCTTTTGGTGCTTTATGGATGATTCTCTGGTCTAGTCTAGAAATCTTTAGCTTGGTTGGCTGTTATGTTTAATAATGATAGTTGTGTGATGATGTCTGGTGGGAGTGGAGAGGACCTAAATACTAATGTTCACAAACCAACATCAACGTTGGATTGATTTGTAGGCCCGTTGGGTTGTGGGACCTGTGGATCACAACCGTAAGTTCGTGGTTGTTGTGGACCTCCTATGGTCATATGAAGAGTCAACCCCTGATTCCGAGTATCCAGTAGTTGTATGCCTTTTCGGCCTCTACGTTTAGAACTAGAAGTTACATGATTTTCTCAAGTACCTAATAGGTGTTCTGGAAACTTGGATATGTAAGCTAGTGTCTATATCAATGAGGAGGTCTCCTGCATCTGGTTGTGGGACTAGTGGATCACAACCGAATGTTTTCTCTCTTTCAGGTCCTTCTACAGTCATACAAATATCTATCAAGGTAGTCTATAATTTGGCTGATTTGACTAGAACGTGTGTGCTTTGTCATCTTCTATGTTTAATACTCTTAGCTGTGTGATGATTTCTTGTAGGTCTACTATTGTTCGGAAGACCTGAATTCTGATATTTTGGTCTATGTCAGTTAATGCTACAACAAGATTGGGTTGAGGCACGATTGGCTCAAAAATGTATTCCCTGGGCTCCCTAGGTCCCGTGATTGTCATACAAGATCAATATAAACCTAACTGAAATAAAATAAACTAATTATGTAAGATATATCTACAACATATATATATATATATTCCTCTATTTTGTATTTTTGATAGAATTTTAATAGAATTGAAAGAACAACTAATCTAATATATTCATAAAATGACAACTAATCTAATAACAAAATTAAAACAAGCAAGGTAGCCCGGTGTAGCTACTTGCCTGTGCAGTTGTGAGTTTATCCTAAATAACTAGATAGTTGATTAACTTAATTGAAAGATTCTCGATCCTACCTCAGAAGTGAGGAATGAATCATAGTTTCTCGAAAATATCAATCCCCACATCTTCCCCGGCAATATCAAAAATGAAACTTAATTGAAATGAAATATTTCACTACTCTATTTGATATGTTTTAACTAGAACTTTGATCAGATAAAACCTGGAAATTTACAGAATAGTGGTGAATCTAGTAGTGTATGATTTTGTCCCCTCATAATGATATCCTCATTCCTTTGTGTTCACGTGAGTCCAGAAGAGCATGTATATGCTAGCATCAACAGAAAAAGGTATTTTGAATAATGGTATATTTGGATATAGAATGAATATAATGCGAGTAGGAGAGGGACATTAAGTGACAAAGCTTGGTGTATGTAATTCCTAGCAAGATTTATTGTGGGAATACAACACAAGTGTACCGAGAGATTCTAGAATCTACCTTTTGTGAAGAACACAACCTGCAACTCTAATGGATTCAATCTACAAATGACACTACTCTGCTCTAAACTAATTTGTATGAACAACAATGAACAAGATTGAAGCAAGAAGATCGAATGGCTTCTAACAAAGAAAGGAAAACTAGCATGGATGCAAACATGAAAACAAAATGAGCTCTAAACAAGAAATTGAAAAACTAAACAATGGAAATGAGAAGTTGAGGGGCCATTTTCTTGAAAACAAGTTGGCTATTTATAGATTTCACATTCACCCAAAGGTAATCCCTATTAGAACTCTTTTACCATTAAACAATGAAGAAACATTATTCCAGGGAACATAAAACATTAATAAAAGCCAAGGCGGTTGAGAAAAGCTAGTGAAAGTTGAAAAATTACACAAGGTGTGATCAAAGAGCGTGATGGAAAATGCGTGAAGGACCACCACCGAGCAAGGCGGTAGTTTCCCCGCAGGTGGCGCCATCAAGGACAAAAAGCTAGGAAAATAACAACAGAGGATAAAGCAAAGCACAAGGAACTTGGATAAAGCATTTGGGATGTTAACATATACTTCGTGAGATTCTCGGATCCCGAACACCTGTGAGGTGACTCGTATCATCATTGGGGCATGTGTAACATCGTTCGTAATATGGTATGGTACCTATAATTTTTGTAAGTACATATTACCCCCTTGGAGAAGCGTTTTAACCATGAAGAGGCCTAAAACGGTGGGTCTAAGTATGGCAGTCCCAAAATGGGAAGCTTAGAAATTATACTTGACATGCCCGTGTGTCGAAATATCACCATCCGATTTCCCGCTACCTACGAAATGGAAAGAGGACTCAAGTGCAGATAGATAAAATAAATCGAAAAATAAATACTAAATTAGTATGAAATGAGGACTTACCATTTGCGCGGGGATGAGAACTTACCTCCGTCAGCACTCTAAACCTACACAAGGGGCATTCAAAATGAGTCAAAAAATTATATATATATATATATATAACAGGACCATTTTCCTATTCATTTGCGCATGTTGATTTTATAGTTTTTGAGCTCTGGGACCCACGGTGATGGTTTTCAAACGTTCAGTATCGGATAGCAATCATGCCTCCATAAGCAAAACCTCAACCCATGAGATCCCAGGTTAGTTCTTCTTGATTTAATGTTTTTGCACCCAAAATGTTAAAATGATGAAATATTTGTTGTGGGGGGGTTTTTTTAGAAATGTCATTTTTAAATGTGTCTCTTAGGGGGGACGCCTAATGGGTAGGATTTTGTTTTAGCTAAAATAGTCAATTTTTTATATTTTAAAGCATTTTTACGGCATGCGACCCATTTTTAGTCATGGGACAAAACCGCCACCCTAAGTAGTGCAACAGTTACAGGACCACCACCTTTTAAGGTGGTGGTTACGGAACCGTCGCCTTGCTCAGGGCAGCAGTTCTCTAAAGAGCATCAAAACAACACTAGTTTTAGTTTATTTTTGCATTTTTAGTATTCTTACTTGCTTTAATGATTTTTCCAATGTAATCTTGGCACTAACTTGCTTATTTTTACGTTTTTTGGGTGTTTTGCAGAAGAAGGAAGAGTACATTAGATGGAGCCGAGAGAGGGAGTGTGATTGGCTTCTAGCAGTGTTAGATGCACTCTCTTAGGCTGAGCAGGATACTCTCCAAAGGGTAGGCATATTAAGGATGGCACAGGTCCCCCATGTTGCACCTGCTAGTCACATATTATGTGACTTATTTTCTTATTGGGATGCATATCGAAACACCTTCCGATTTCCAGGTGTTAGGGGTGAGTGGACTATCACCCTAGATGATGTCTACCATATTTTGGGAGTCTCGATTATTGGGAGGAGAATTTCATTTGATACAACAGTATCCAGAGCTCAAGTGACTCAGTGGGCCACCTATATGGGAGATGTAGTTATCTATACTAGTTTGAAGAAGGGGATGAAGGTCCATTCTATTCCTGGCTTACCCATCCCTCTGATCCGTCAGGCCATTATGGGCATCCTTGCTTCGAGATTGATTAGGGACAAGGGAGGGATACTTTTCTCTACTGTTGGGCCCCCATCATCACACAAATTAAGGCACATGGTCAGATTTATGCCTATGGAGCCAATATACTTGGGACCACCTATCACGACTTATATGTGGTTGTTCGAATACAGGGACAGCCACTGAGCCATCCGACCTTAGTTATGAGCTGGGTCTATGAGTACATTATCCCTTATGGGAGAGGCATAGAGGTGGAGGATCCTGGGGCCGTGAGGGCAGCTAGATGGACAAAGATGATGGTGCTTAGAGCACCCCACTAGCCAATTGCTTCCCTGAATACTAAGGATATGGAGGCCACACCTTATCAGGCCATGGCGGGGTTGTGGGGTGAGGAGACCTTTACTTTTATTTCCTGCTCTACTATAGGGCAGCTTGTGGACAGGATGGGGAAGGTAGAGACACACCCCTTTGATCGAGTGCCTTAGCAGTTCGGCCTTGCTTACATTGACATGCTTCCCCTAGTGGTGCCAGTGTTCATATCAGTTTGGGAGGCTAGGGGAGGTCCTAGAGGCCGGGGTTGGATTGTTGTTACTCCTAACATCCCTATTATATCCAAGAGGGTGGTACATTCTTGAGAGAGAGTCGGTGCTCCTCGTGCATATTTACTTGATTTTTGTCGGTCCTGCCCATAGCAGTGATGACCCCATTGATATAGACTTTGAGTATGAGGAGTTCACAGGGGGAGAGATGGAGGAGGAGACCGAGGACATGGAGATTAGTGAGTTAGGTGGGGAAGAGGATAGTGATCCCGAGTGGCATGACACTCAGGAGATCCTACAGGCCGAGAGGGCAAAGCAGAGCGTGGAGAGGGTGACTCTAGTATTAGAGGAGTTACTTTCTCAGGACCTAGGTGGAAAGGATGAGATTATGGTCAAACACCATGTTTCCCTAAACGTAGGAGGGGACACTAGTCGGTGGCAATGTCTATGGCAGGAATGGATCCCAAAGATCCTTCTTGGAGGCCCAAAGATCCAAAGGAGTTGTCATTATTCTTTTGATATTTATTTTAGATAGAATTGCCTTAGTTTCTACCTCTCTTTTTGTTTATCTTTGGTTTTGGCTTTTGATTATTTTCTAATTTGTTTTCTCCTTTTCTTGCAAAGACCACTGATGAGTGGCGAGACTTGATTCATTGGGTATGTACTGATACCCTAATGCTCCCCACGGAGAAGACTCATGCCGAGCTATCCGTGGATGCAGGGGAGCCTTCAGCAGCTGATAGGCATACCGATGTTTTTTCCCCCTTCTGGCATGTGGCCAAGATGGTGACTTCCTCCATGTGCCGAGGTAGCCATGTATAGGGCTGCAGCAAGCACCGATGAGGAGGAGATGCTCTCATAGTGAGGCTACAACTACTGTTCAAGACCACGAGCCCTCAGTGCACTCAGAGTGCCGGTGTAGCCGGAGTCCTAGACGTGATTGTGTGCCTTCTGAGGGATCCCATAGGGATTGAGAGGCCACTTGGCTCTTTTTGTAGTGACCTTTGTTAGGTTGTTTATATGAGTATTTTTGTACTTTTCTAGGCTCATTGAGCATTTTGACCATGCCTAGTGCATGATGGCATTGTATATGAAACCTGATTTGTATATATATCTCTTTGGATCTAGACTCTTGGTATCTTGAATTTTGTGACTCATTTTCTAAATGTGTTTTTAGATATTTTTAGAATATTTTCTTTTCATGTTTCTAGAATGTATGCAATGGACAATGATGATAGTAAATAGAATGTTTTACTTTATATGTTTTTGTAATGCTGATATGAGATGATACTAACATATGGTAGTACTAAACTTTTGAACTCTTTAGGAAATGTTTGTAATTCCTTCTTATATTGGCAAAACATGATGAATGCATAGTGATAAAGAGATGAACTTGCCCCAATCCTAAATCCACGCAACTAGTAAGACACGAGGGCTCAACACCAAGAATTAGGAAGGGCACAAGTTGTATGAGTTTGATTAAATGGAATGATGAGAGACAGAAAAACCAAGAACAAGAACCAAATTTGGACCTACACACCCACCCTACTTAGAACTACTACCAAGCTTAGAAGGCCACTTACTTTTCAGTTTATCTAGACTTAGATTCATAAATGGAAACCTGGTTGACAAAATATGGTTTTGAGGATTTGATCTCTTTGGAATTTGGATGTTTGGATATTTGCTTTCTCTTAACATAATTTGACTTGTGTTTTTAGCATACCAAGATTTGTTAGTTTGTGTGACTGGACCCCCCACACCCTACCTCATGCCACTAGTAAGAAGCATGGGTTTGTCACCAAAGGCAAGATATAGGCGAGTAAGGGCACTTCTTTCCTTTCCCAACCTCACATCACTAGTAAGAGATGTGGGTTTATCACCGAAGGTTGATGGGGCAAAGAAGTGTGTAAAATAAAATTTTTTTTTCTTGGTGCTTTTGATTTCATTTGATTTTGACATTTCTGATCTATAACTTTGGGACATCCTTTCATTCCAAGATATTTTAAGAGGGATAGATGTGACACCAAGAAGCTTCCAGAATAGACCGTAGGCAAGGACAACTTTACCTAGTAGAAAGAAAGAGAAAATCCAAGTATGTAGGTCTTGGTATGGTTTCCACAATGTTTGTCTGTCAAAATTGATGAGAAGATTTGAAAATGTTGATGATGTTTGAAGAGATGTGATATGAATATTTTTTCCAATATCTTCAAAAATTTGTAACATTTTTTTAAGAGTAAGCTCCTGAACTATCATTTTTATGAAATGGATAGAATGAAGCAGTTAAAAGACTAATGCAATGTAGGTAGCTATAATGTACTAGCAATGAATTTGACATTTTATGCGTAAAACCACTTAAGGTGCAAGGAATTGACAGTTTCACCAAATTCCTCACCTTCTAGTGTGCACAAGAGATACACACCATTTCCATAGTCCTTCATGACTCGGTATGGGCCCAACCATTTGGGCGGAACTTTCTTCCTTCACCAGTTTTCTTATTGATCCGGCTATCTAGTCTTAGAACTAGATCTCCTTCATATATTTCTCACTCATAGACTTTTTTGTTATATACCGCCAAAGACATCCGGTCAAGATAGGCTCTGTGTTGCTGTTCAAAATTTAACCGGCTCATCAAGGATTTCTAGTAGAGAGAGGCATGCCTCCTTGTAAGCTTCCTCATCCAATATCCCTTGTAATGAGATGCGGAGATTGGGTATTTCAACCTCAAGTGGGAGAATTTATTTTTCTCCGAATACCAGCGAGAAAGGAGTTTCTACTGTTGGTGTTCTTATTGAGGTTCGGTGGGCCCACAAGGCCGGATATGATTTTAAATTCCAATCTTGTTTGTTTTCCTTTACTATTTTGAGGAGAATATCTTTCAATGTTTTATTTTTCGCTTCATCCTACCCATTGGCTTGAGGGTGGTAAAGAGAGGTTGTGTGATGGTTTATCTTGAACTTGCTACATAACTCACGAACCTCATCGTTCTTAAAGGACGTGACATTATCTCGAGATAATGATTATGGGACACCATACCGCAGATGATTTGGTTCAAAATGAATTTGGCAATCACCGAACTTGGTATAGTGGTGAGAAGCATGGCCTCCACCCATTTGGTAAAATATTATGTGGCTATGGTTATAAAGTTATGGCCATCGGTTGATGAGGGAGAGAATTTCCTATTAAGTCTAGCCCCACGTGGAGAAGGGCCACAGATTCACTATTGGTTGTAGGGATTGTCTTTGGCATGTGAATCTCATGAGAGAATTCTTGACATTTGTGGCATTTACATACAAATTCCACTACGTCATGTTCGAGAGTGGGCCAAAAATAGCCCATCCGATGTATTTTGCAAGTGGTGGCATGACCACCGAAGTGGCCCCCACATATCCCACTATGGGATTCATGAAGAATCCTCTTGGATTCTATGTCGACGCATGTCGAGAAGCATGTCGTCGAAGGCTCTATGATAGAGCACTTGGTCTAAAACAACATATTTAGTGGTAATAATGCATAACTACCTTCTTTGTTGTGACATGGCACTTTTCGGGTATGTATGGTCCATGATAAAATTGATGATATCAGTATACCAAGGACATGTAGAAATGGGGGGTCTGGTTTCGACAAAGTATACACATTCATCGGGAAAGTCTAGATCTACCAGCTCACCTCCATCTAGTGGATTGTCAGCTAACCAGTCTGCAATGATTTGTCCTTTAACGGATTTTTGGTTTACGAATGTTAACTCAAATTCTCCCATTAGGGTTATGAAACGGCCAACTTTTTTAGATAAAGATCCTTGTGTGAGAAATGTTCATAAATGGTCTGTCTTTACAATGACCCTTGTTTCCTGGTTTAACATGTAATGTCTCAAATGTTTTGTTGTAAAAATTATGGCAAGGCATTCTCTCTCTTCCTGTGTGTAACATGTTTCATAATTAAGCAACGTTCGGCTAATGAAATAGATCACACATTCTCATTTATCATCATCTTCTTGATCCAACCCATGCATGTAGGCCAATGAGACATGAGTGTCTTGTGAGTATAGGATCAAAGGGTGGTCTGGCTTAGGAGGCATTAGCATGGGTGGTGACAACAAGAAATGCTTAACTACTTCAAAGCCTCATTGCAGTCTTCAGTCCAATCAATACTATAATATTTCTTGAGTAGATTATTGATTGGATGAATGGTAAAGCTTAAATCTGGGATGAACCTTCGAATTGCACTGAATTTCCCAAGAAATGATCTGATTCTAGACTCATCTGAAGGTGGGATCATTTCAAGAACAACCTATATTTTAGCTCGATTAACATCAATCCCTCATGAGGATATAATGTATCCTAGAAGTTTGCCTCTGTTACACCGAACACGCACTTCTCTCGGGTTTAATGTGCCTCCATACTCAATTAGTCGTGAGAGGATGATATGGAGCACCTCCTGATGATCACAAAATTTTTGGTCCTTGGCTAACAAGTCATCCACATATTATTCCACAATTTTATGGATAAGATCGTGGAATATATAAGTCATTGCTCGTTGATATGTAGAGCCAGCATTCTTAAGACCAAATGGCATGACAACATAACAATAAGTTCCCCAAGGAGTTATAAATGTGGTTTTGGCTTGATCTTGTTTAGATATTTTAATCTAATTGTACCCTAAGAACCCATCCATGAGGGACAACAATTCAAATCCAGTTGTTGCATCAATGATAACATCAATGGATGGTAATGGGAAATCATCCTTGGGACAAGCTTTGTTAATATCCGAAATTCTATACAAATGCGTATCTTCCCATTCTTTTTGAGGATGGGAACGATATTAGATACCCATTGTGAATAGTCAATGGGCTTGATGAATCCTACTTGGAGAAGTTTTACTACTTCCTCTTTTACCATGAGAGCCACTTTTGGCTTCATTGGTCTTGACTTCTATTTAATTGGCTTCACATCTGGTTTAGTGACAAGATTATGTACCGCAACTTGTGGTGCGATACCTGTCATTTCTTTATAATTAAATGCAAAAGCCTTTTGATGTTCTTTTGAGGATTTGGGTGTGTATTTCTATTTCTTCCGAGTTAGCGAGGATCGCAACTTCAAAATTCTTGTTTATTCCTCCGTTCCAACATTTATGTCAATGGTTTCTTTATCAAAGAAGTGTTACCTTCTTTAAATTCAAGTGGGGCTGGAGGTAGTTCCAAGATTTCTCCATTTTCTATGTCGTAGATATCAAGATCCTTTTGTGGAGGAGAACTCTACTGTGGGATTTCCAAAGTAGGAAGATGAGTGTGGTATTAGGGAAAGATCAACTATACGGTGAGCAAGGTGTAGCTCTGCATAGGCATTTAGATATTCAAGAGTGACTTTATCATTGTCAACATGATGTAAGATAGAAGACTCATTCTCAGCTATATGTGTTAGAAGAGGGTTCATTGATATTTTCTTCACCAATGGTTCAGTACGAAGTGATACCTTGAAACTTGTATCTTCCAACTCATTACTTGGGGTAAAATGTGAAGCTAAGGTTGCTATTGAATCTGCAAGAAGGTTCTATTCTCGTGGGATTGCCTCAATGGATATGAAGTTGAATCCTTTGCTTAGATCTAATACCGTTGTTTTATAGAGCTGTAAGTGCTCAGCTCTAGTCTCATATACTTCAGAGACTTGGTTTGTAACTAATTGCGAGTCTCCTAACACTGATGTCATTAACACCAATCCTTTTGGCTATGAGGAGGCCAAGGAGGAGGGCTTCGTACTCAGTGTCATTGTTTGTACATTCAAAGTTTAACTTAAAAGCAAAAGGTAGGATCTTTCCCTTAGGAGAAGTAAAGATCACACCTACCCCGGCTCCATAGTGACATCTAGCTCCATCGAAGTGGAGAGTCCAATATTTACTAGGAAAAATGGATGCTAGGACATTCTTTGTGTCTGTTTCTTCTGTTTCGGTTACTTCTACCATGCAAAGTTCCTCTATTGGAAGAGAACCAACTCCTAAGGTACATCCCATACCTATAGAATCAAATGGTAAGAAAATTGGTAGATCTTATTCCAGTAACTCGATTATTTTTGTAGTAGTTCTTAATGACACTATTTCTACAACGTTAGCTTCATCCTTGAGGGCTGGGATGCCCTTGACTAGGATTGTAATTTCTAGTTCTATCAGAGGTATTAATTTTTCTTCTCGTTTTGATTCGATTGGTTTGTTAAGTTGGTTTGTTGGGAGTTCAAACTCGTGAGTGAATGCCCGGTCTTTTCTTCAGTTTGCTAGGTGTATGTTGAATTGTTTTGGGTCACCTTTTACTTAATATCTTTCCTAGGTGTAAGAATGTTATTTCCTGGAATAACATAGAAGGGATTTCTTTCATGTGATGTATCCATGGTTGACCGAGGATCATATTGTAGTTGGTTTCCCAATGTATGATATAAAACTCGGTGATGATTTTCTTGGGTCCTAAGGTGACTGGTAGTATTATAGTCCCAATTGAAGTAGCTTTAAGGCTGTCATAACCTCTTAGCATATTTCTTGTTGTGGAACAATTTGTTTCTCCATATCCTAGATTTTGAAGGAAAGAGAAGGGGACAATGTTAATTGCTGCCCCATCTTCAACCATTACACATTTAATGTAATTATTGTAAACCCAAACCTGTAAATGCAAGGCCGGATCACCTCTAAATGCAATTTCAGCATTTGTTGGCATTTTTTTTTTATGTCGAATATAAACTCAGATCCCTATCCGGCTGCCTTGGAGGGTGGATATCGAAGTCTATATGGTTTACTTGTGTTTCAAGAGGTGGAGTTATGTTAATTAAATGACCTAGACCTAGTTCTTCTAAAAGAGAAGCCCTATGGGTTGTATTTTTTTCAATAAGTCCAAAAAGGAGATGTGAGAGAAGGTCTTTGTTAAGTCATTAATTAAATCATAAGCACCTATGGGTTTTACCAATGTTTGTTGAATGTTATTTGGATCTAGTGGATAGATTGGATTTGGTTGAGAAGAATATTCTTGTGCTCTTGTTATGGCTTCTACGTGTAGCTCAGTATCTAACTCCACTAGACCAACTATCTTGGTTCATGGTTGATTTCCTAATTATGGTGTGATAGGTGGATTTAGTGAAGTTGAGGCTTCGTGATTGTTATTTCCTGTCATTACACCTTTGTTCATCCCATTTGGATTTAATTTATTATTTTTATTGTGATTTGGAAGTGGATCATTGAAGATCTTAAGAGGTGCGTTTTGAGGGGAAACTGCCCCTGTGAAAGTATTTGGCATAGGTGTCACAAAATCTATTAAGAACATATCTATGAAGAGTTGTCTTTGTTCTTCTGGAAAATGTTGCATGAACTTATTGTAATCATGGCAAGTCCTAGTGTCATGGCCTCGAATTTTGTGGAAACCACAATACAAGTTAGGATTATAACTCCTAGGTTGTTGGTTTGGCACGTGTTGTGGTCCAAAACTTTGATTAAACTATTGACTATTAGGATTAAATTTTTGTGTTTGTTGTCTTTGGTTTTGGTTTTGATATCTAGTTGAGTTTTGACTTGGACCTTGTGTCTGGATCTACCGTTGTTGTTTTTGTTCTCTTCGGGGACGATTAAAATCACCGCGTTGATTTTGGGGTAAATTTTTTGTTTCGTTGATTATTAATCGGTGGTGAAACATTTACAACGTTTGCTTTTTTTAGTTTGGTCACTACTCCATCTATTGTCACTCCATGAGCTTTTGTTAAGGATTTTAGATCCTTGATTGGCATTTGTGGTAGTAGGATAAGTTGTAGTGTTTTGGTTGGGGATGATTAACCTCCCATTTGTTCCATATGTCTTGTGAATGCTATCTATTACAGCTTCATCTATTCGTAGAGAGTACTCTCAAGCACTTCATCATAAGTTCTTAGTGGGAACTTTTGGACTTCTTCCTTTATCTCTCTACTAAGAGAATGAAGGAATAAATCGCATAGTTCCATTTGATCCATGTTTGGAGCGCTTGCTGAAGAATAGAGGATTGTACACCATCTTTGGATGAAATGAGCAAAAAATTCATTGTGTTCTTGTTTAATATGCAAGAATTCCCTGATTCCTATTCTTAAAAATTTGTTCATGTCGAACGCCTTGATGAACTCTGAAATGAGTTGTTTAAATGAATGTATTAAGGCTTCATGTATTATGTAATAATAATTGAGGGTGATACCCTCTAAAGTTTTGGGAATATTTTAGCAACAACTCCATCCCAAGGGAGTAGTTCTTGAATGGTTGTGGCATAGGCCTTAATATGTGCATTTGGGTCTCCCTCTCCTTTGTACTTGGGTAGATTGGGGAGAGGTCTTAGAAGCATGATGCTTCATATAGTGAAGTCCAAAGGTTCTTTCAAATATTCTGAATAAGTCCCTATTGCATAGGTTTTGACCATTGATGGTGCTTGCTGAGGGGGTGGAGGTGGAATGGGTTGTTGATATGGCGTAGCATATGTATTTGCAGGGGCATAAGGAAATCCTTGTGGTTGAGAGAACATACGGGAGAAGAGAACATGTCTCCCTATGGTGATTTGGAATACATGTTTAAGTATGAAGGAGCATTGCTTAGGAATGGGTTGTTTTGTACTAAACTAGGAGGTATTATATTCTCAACTGGAGCAGCATTAGAAAATGCGGTTGTAGTTGGCATTTGTTGTAAATACTGAGGAGGCATGCCCAATGTGCCCATTCTTGTGAGGAGGTCTACTTGGCTGGGATGATGTGGAGGATTAGAAATTCGCTTGTATGAATCTGTGGATTTTGATTTTCTTGAGCAAGTTCCAACCCTCTAACCTTCTCAACTAAGGCTGAGATGGCCTTGTTTGGTGAAGATACGTAAATTTTCCTTAATGGCATTTGTTGTATATCTTGAGGTCAGATAGGCATATGGTACCTGCTATGAATTGATCGGTGCCTTACCAAATTTCATCAAGGGAATTTCCTATAGGTGGAGGAATGGGGGTGTTTTCTTAGAACGAGACCTCGGGTTATGTTTGTAAACCTCCTATAGGTGGGTACATATTTGGAGAGCGTTGTTCACTCCTAGCATAATGTGCTAAGTATTTTTCATCTAAAAATAGATATGGATCTGACTGTCTACTAATTTGTGGTCTAAGAAACACCTGAGGAGATGAACTAGATTCTCCAGTGAGCATCATATTGTTTGAGCTTGAAGGCTTTGGTTGTTGCATTTGAGTGAGTTGATCCAACTCCTCTATTTGGAAATAAGAACTATATCTAGTCCTTTGAGGTGGAGTTTGTGTTGAAAACCGATTAGTTGAATAGTTGTCACCCCATGTTGAGAGTGAGGGTGATGGTTGTCTATTTAATTGATCATAGTATGCTTCAAGACCTAGGAGAGGTCTGCCATATGCATCGTATCCCGACATATTTTGGGGGGTATATAAATACCCACAGAATAATGGGAAGAAGCGAAGGTGGATAAAACTAAAAAGAAGAGTGTGAAAGTGAAGCAATTGTTCCTTTCACGTCAGTTCACCAATTTTGTTGGTGAAGCTGATGTGAAGGCTAAAGAGGTGGAAAAGATGAAAAGTAAACTAATTAGAAGAATAATTAGAAAAAGACTCGTATCGTAAGGTTGGATGTTCACGTCGGGTTCAAAAATTTTGTACAATGGAAAAGGGACATACGAGCATGAGAATATACAAGTAACTCTTCTCGCACCCTGACCTCTTGAGGTCGTCGTCTTTGAGATAAGCCGGTAGGGATGGAATACCGTGGGATGTAGATAAGCTAGTTAGGTAATCTTATGTTTTCAACATGTAATGGCATGGTGGATCTCGTGAATCTAAGGTGAAGAAGGCACTCGTAACTCCTGAACTAGTGTCATAGATCGTTCGGCGAGGATAGCTACTCAAAGGCTCCAATCAATATCAAGCTCTACCATGATCTGATCTATGGGTTGTGGAATACGTGGAAGATGACCTATGGGTGCTTCGTATATATCTCCCGAAAAGGTCATGAAAATGGAATGGCTAAATGTGTAGTGGATCTTTTGGTGCTTTATGGACGATTCTCTAGTCTAGTCTAGAAATCTTTAGCTTGGTTGGCTATTACGTTTAATAATGATAGTTGTGTGATGATGTCTAGTGGGAGTGGAGAGGACCTAAATACTAATGTTCACAAACCAGCATCAATATTGGATTGATTTATAGGCCCATTGGGTTATGGGACCTGTGGATCACAACCATAAGTTCATGGTTGTTGTGGACCTCCTATGGTCATATGAAGAGTCAACCCCTGATTCCGAGTATCTAGTAGTCGTATGCCTTTTTGGCCTCTACGTTTAGAACTAGAAGTTACATGATTTTCTTGGAGTACCTAACAAGTTTTCTGGCAACTTGGACATTTAAGCTAGTGTCTATATCAACGAGGAGGTATCCTACATCTAGTTGTGGGACTAGTGGATCACTTCGAATGTTTTCTCTATTTTAGGTCCTCCTATATGTCATATGGATATCTATCAAGGTAGTCTATAATTTGGCTGGTTTGATTAGAACGTGTGTGATTTGTCATCTTCTATGTTTAATACTCTTAGCTTTGCACTGATTTCTTATAGGTTTGTTGTTGTTTGGAAGACCTAAATTCTGATATTTTGGTCTGTGTATCGAGAGATTCTAGAATCTACCTTCTGTGAAGAACACAACCTGCAAATCTAATGGATTCAATCTACAAATGACACTACTCTACTCTAAACTAATTTTTATGAACAACAATGAACAAGACTAAAGAAAGAAGATCGAATGGCTTCCAAAAACAAAGGAAAACTAGCATGGATACAAACATGAAAACAAAATGAGCTCTAAACAAGAAATTGAAAGACTAAATAATGGAAATGAGAAGTTGAGGGACCATTTGCTTGAAAACAAGCTGGATATTTATAGATTTCACATTCACCGAAAGGTAATTCCTATTAGAACTCTTTTACCATTAAAAATGAAGAAACACTATTCCAGGGAACATAAAACATTAATACGAGCCAAGGCAGTTGAGAAAAGCTGGTGAAAGTTGAAAAATTACGCAAGTCACGATCAAAGGAGCATCTTTGGAAAACACGTGAAGGACCGCTGCCCTTAGCAGGAAGTGGTTACAAGACCACCGCCCTAGCAGGTGGCGTTTAAATCACTTAAGGACAAAAAGCTAGGAAAAGAACAACAGAGGATAAAGCGAAGCACAAGGAACTTGGATAAAGCATTTGGTATGTTAACATATACTTCATGAGCTTCTCTGGATCCTAAACACCTTCTGAGGTGACCTGTATCATCATTGGGGCATGTGTAACATTGTTCTGGTGGTACGGTAACCTATAATTTTGGGTACGTACACTGCCCCCAAAGGCCTAGAAGAAATATCTGCTGATCAAGGAAGGTAAATTAGTTTTAAACTTGTTTATCTCTTTATCAAATGAAGGCTCTTCGAACATGATATTGTAAATGCCACTAAACTATCAACAAAAATGGAGATTCTATGTGATTTCTAAATACTTTGAATGCAAGATTGCAATAAGAACAATAAAAACTATTTGCAAGCATTTAAAAATGATAACATACATCATATTGCCTAGAAAAACATAGATTAACTCAAGAGATTGTTAGATTCATCAGCAGGGGAGATTTTCATGAACAATCTCAGAGCTGTGTGATGGCTATACACTTGTAACCAACTCACATACATGAATATCCAACACAAAAGAAATTATTCTAGTTCTTTGGTGGGTTTTTTAGAAAAATGAGCTTTCTCTCAGAATTTTCTTGTGATTTTCCACTTCCCAACCCCCTTTAAAATTTCTCCAAAATGCATTATATACCTCATGCCACATTAGATCCTTCTTTCCCAAGAAAATAATATGCCATGGGATCAAGTTTGTTACAAAACAATCCTCATGATTCAATGAAAATGACATCAAATAGAAAAACATTCGCAGGTTGCTAGGTGTGCCCAAAAAGATTAAATCATTACAAATATCTAGATCATTATCCATCCTGAAGGCATGTTTTTCATCATTGAGGCATGCAAACACCTTTTACTCATCATTTTCACCTTTTCAAATTACCTCTGTAACTTTTGATTTTGTCATTTCACATTTTTGGACGGATTAGGGAAAATTTATTTCAAAACCACCTTAGATCAAAGAATTAAGCCATGAAAGTGATGCCAATGATCCTGGAAGGCCAAGATGACACAAAATCACTATAAATTTGATGAATTTTGATGTAAAAATTATGATTCCAAGCTTCCTGGAGCTCCCATGGCTAGTCAAAACAAATGGATGCACAACAACCGTTGATCTTATCCATGTTTTAATCCTGGCCCTCCATGTGGAAGATGCAGACTTAGAAATAAGCTTGAGTTACCTTTTTAAATTTTTTTAGATAAGGCGACACATGGAAAAAATGATTAGAAACAAATTCGGGCTCATTTTTGAATTTTCAACCTTTTGGAAAAAATGGAAAATTTTTACTTTTTCCCCCGCTCCTCCACCTTTGAATTTTTAAGCTAGCACATGACACATGGTGGGTCCCATTGGGATTTCACTTCAATTCTGTGCATTTTGACCTGTATTGGAAAATTGAAAAAATTTTACTTTTACCCCATGGGCCCGCATCTCCAATTTCTCCCTCACCACGTGTTGCTCCATGATTCACCAAGTGGGCAGCCGCTTAAAATTTTGATTTTAAGCCTTCTTTGTGAAAGGGAAAAAATTCTCTCCTGCCTCGCCGACCTACCGACCCTCTAACCCACCTTGTCCGCTCTTCCCACCATGTGTCACTCATTGATTTTCTTACGGGCCCATGGCTTAAATTTTTGCCTTAACTCCTTTTGCCAAAAAGGGGAAAAATCAAAATTTCCCTCCGTAGCCCGCACTTCCCTCTGACCCTATTGGACATGTGTCTAATTGTGATTGGCCATGGGGCCACACTCCAAAATTTCACTTTAAACCACTTTTCCAAAAAGGCAAAAAACCTTAATGACCTCCGAAGGCCCGTGTTCCCACACAAACCAAAAACTTCTTCCTTTTTTTCCCTCTTGGACATGTGTCTCCCTTGGATTGGAGCGGAGCCATTTTTCATTTTTCACCTTTTAGAAAACAAAGGAAAAAAGTCATAAAATTTTCCTTCGGCCCCTTCTTCCATTTTGAAACTTTTAGGACACGTGTCCTCTTCTGGTTGGCTATGGGGATTTGGGAAAATTTTGACTTAGGAAATTTTGCAAAATAAAGCCAAAATTTTCCACTTGCCATGTAGGAAACTTTGAAAAAGGTGGAGTCATGGAGCCAAATTTTCCACTTGCCAAAAATCAAAAAATGATAAGTCAGAAACATTTCCCACCTATCCTCAGCCAATGAAAACTTTCCACATCGCCAATACCTTCTAAGGATGAATTTGATGGGCAAATGATTCTTGTCTGATTGTCAAAACATAAAAATCCAAGGATGCCCTAGAATTCAATTTTTTCACCAAGGATGGCAAATTTTTTGATTCTTGAATCAACTGAAGCATGATTTTCAAACATTTTTGACCTTGGGATTGGATTTTCAATTGCACACAAGTATGATTTGATCAATTTTAATTTTTCCATGATCTGGCAAAGGGAAAAATGACATAGCCCACAAAATTGGAAAAACTAGGGCATAGAAAAGGGCAAACTTGGATTATTCTTTCAAATTAGGGAAAAACAACAAGTTTGTGAGCATTTTTAAAGCATTTCAACTGGAGGGGAAGAATTACAGACCATCAAATCAAAGGATAAAATATTTTTTGAGTAGATACAAATTTGAAAATTTAGGGCAACATGGTGCAAGCTCAAAAATGGCACCAACACACCCTTAGACCTAAGATTGTGATAAATGAGTTTTATATTATAGATCGGGAAACCAATTATAATATGATCCTTGGTTGTCCTTGGATTCATCACATGAAGGCAATTCCCTCCACTTTGTTTCAAGAAGTCGATTCTTGCATTTAGGGAAGGTATTTGTGGCGCAAGGTGATCCAAAACCCTTCAACATACACCTAGCTAACTTGAAAAAGAGGCCAAGGATCCACTCAAAGTTTGAGCTTCCTAAAAATTAGTTAAATAAACCTATAAGCTTAGTACCAGAGGAAAATTTGGTTCCCACAATGGAATTATAAGTCATAGGTTTAATCAAAGGCATTCCAAAATCAAAGATGAAACTATCATCGTAGAGATAGTATCGTTGGGAACTACGAAAAATATTGTTGAGATATTGGAGAAATATTTACCCATTCTCCTTCCTTTTGATTCCATGGGCATGGGACATACCCTGGGACTCGGTTCTCTTCTAGAAAATGAGGTTTTGTATGGTTGAGGTAATTAAAGTAAAGGAGAAATATTCAAAAGATGATCCAAGGTCCATTTTTCCAACTAAATGTTGTACCCTTCATTTGTTGGAGCTAAATTCCATTTTTGCACTAAGGTAGGTGTGATTCTTAACTCTCCTAAGGGAAGGGTTATACCTTTTCCCTTCAAATTAAACTTCAAGTGCACAAATAATGGGGCTGAATACGAATCCCTTCTACTTGGTCTCATCATTGTTGAGAGAATGGGTGCTCTTAATATTAGGGTTTGGGTGATTCATAACATGTTGTGAATCAAGTATCCAAATTAAATGAGACTAGAGATGAGCAACAACTCTACAAAATAGTAGTGCTGAATTTAACAAAGAGGTTTGACTTCATATCAATCAAAGAAATTCCACAAGAGTAGAATCTCCTTACAAACTCAATCACAACTTTTACTTCTCGCTTAACTCCAAATAGTGAGTTAGAAGAGTCAAACTTCACTTTGTCTCGCTTTGTACAAAACATTTGGTTAGTAAGACACCGTTAAATCCAATGTTGACATACGTAGAGATTGAGAGTGATTATATCATTACGAGATCATGTTGACATCGACAAAACAACTCGAAAATATCTAAACATTGTCACAAAATTACATCTTACACATCACGAGGTTGATCTTTCTTCAATTCCACGCTCTTCTTCATATTTTTGAAATCCCATGATAGAATCTTACCCTTTAAGGGAACTCAAAATTTTGAGGTAGGAGAAGAGGGGATTTAGATTTTCCTCCGGCCCCACCTAAGTTTGAGGAAGGCAACACCTCCTTAATCGAGGGAAAAATTGATATAAATATCGGGACCAAGGAAGAACCAAATATTTTGAAGCTAGGGTCCTCTTTAACTCCTAAGGAAGTTGAAATACATACCCACATTCTCAAGGAGCATCAAAAAGCATTCACGTTTAGCTACAAAGAAATGATGGGGATTACGCCACACACATTGCAGTGCACAATCTCATCACCAAACCAGATGCTAAGCCAATTAAGAAAAATTCAAGGCCCATGAAGCAAAAGGTGGCCCTCATGGTGAAGGAAGAAGTGATGAAACTCCTCTAGGTGGGATTCATCAAGCTAGTTGACTACTCACAATGGGTGTCTAACATAGTTCCCATTCTCAATAAAAATGGAAAGATCTGCATCTGTATAGACTTTTGGGATATAATTAAGGATTGTCTCAAAGATGATTTCCCATTACCATCCATCGATGTTATCATTGATGTGATGACCGGTTTATATTGTTTATCTCTCATGGATGGTTTATATGGGTATAATCAGATCGATATCTTTGAAGAAAATCAGGCCAAAACTACATTTATAACTCCTTGAGGAAAATATTGTTATGTTTTCATTCCATTCAGGCTTAAGAATGTTGGTGCTACGTACTAAAAAGTGATGAATTATATATTCCATGATCTTATACATAAAATTGTGGAATCTTATGTGAATGACCTGCTGGCTAAGGTTAGAAACTACTGCGATCACCCAGAGGTGCTTCATATCATCCTTTCTCACCTAATTGAATATGACGTCACATGAATCTAGAAAGATGCGTGTTCGGTGTAACAAGAGGTAAGATTTTTGGGTACATCATATCTTCATGAGGAATTGATGTGGACCAGCCAAAATATGAGCTGTATTGCAAATGATTCCACCAACGGATAAACCGCATCGATCTTTTCTTGGAAAACTCATCGAATTCCAGAGATTTATCCCTAACTTGAACATTGTTGTTCACCCAATCAATAATTTATTGAAAAATGATTATAGCATTGATTGGATAGATGAATGTAATGAGGCCTTCGGTATGGTTAAATGATTCTTATTATCCCCTCCCACGCTCATGACGCCTAGGTTACATTTCCCTTTGATCTTGTATTCGTGAGCTACAAATGTTTTCCTAGCTTGCATGTTGGGTTAAGAAGATGATGATAAACAAGAAAGTGCAGTCTATTTTATTAGTTTAACATTGCTTGATTATGAGATGCATTACATCCAGGAAGAAAAAGAGTTCCTTGCCATAGTATTTGCGACAAAGTGTTTAAGACATTATATGTTGAATCAAGAAACGAGGGTTATTGTTAAGACAGATCACTTGCGAACATTCCTCACACAAGGATCCTTATCTAATAAGGTCGGTTGCTTCATAAATCTAATGGGTGAGTATGAGCTAACGTTTGTTAATAGAAATATATCAAAGGAAAACTCATTTCATACTAGTTGGATGATAATCCATTAGATGGAGGTGATTTGGTAGATCTAGACTTCCCGATGAGTGTGTATACTTTTTTGAGACTAGGCCCCCCATTTCTGCGTGTCCATGGTATACTGACATCATTAATTTTATAGTGGACCATACATATCCAGAAGGGGTAACATCACAACAAAGAAGATGGTTAAATTTCATTCTTGCTAAGTAGGTTATTTGAGAATAGGTGCTCTATCACATGGCCTCCAATGGAATGTTGTTAAGATGTGTTAACGTAGAAGAATCTAAAAATATTCTTTATGAATCACATAGCGGGGTATGTGGAGGTCACTTTGGCGGCCATGCCACTACTCGGAAGATACATTGGATGGGCTATTTTTGGCCCACCCTAGAGCATGATGCAATAAATTTTATGTGTAAATGCCACAAATGTCAATATTTCTCCCACGAGATCCACATCGACACAAGCTCTTCAACCTATTTTTATGCCATGGCCCTTCTCCACATGGGGCCTATATTTGATAGGGAAATTATCTCCCTCATCAACAAATGACCATAACTTCATAATCACAGCCACATAGTACTTTACTAAGTGGGTAGAAGCTATGCCTCTTACAATTGTACTTGGGTCTATGACCACTAAGTTCATCTTGAACCAGATCATTTGTAGGTATGGGGTGCCATAGGTCATTATCTCAGATAGTGATACATCCTTCAAAAAAGATGAAGTACGTGAATTGTGTACAAAGTTCAAGATAAGTCATCAAATGAATTCTCTTTATTCTCCTCAGGTCAATGGAAAGGAAGAGGTTGCGAATAAGACGTTAAAGTCCATCCTCCCTAAGACCATTAAGGAGAACAAATGAGATTGGTATTTAAATATTTTTTTGGCCCTCTCGGTCCTATCGAACATTGGTTAGAAAACCAACATGGGAAACCCCATTTTCTTTGGTATTTTTACGTAAGAAGTGTTACCACTTGAGGTCAAAATACCAAGTCTCTGTATTTCATTACAAGGAATCTTAGGAGAAGAAGGCTATCGAGAATCATGACTCTCATAGTTAGAAATTATTGATGAGGTTAGACTCAATGTTGAACAACGACACAACATTTATGATGGAAGAATGGCTCAACAATAACACAAGAAAATTTACGAGTGTGAGATATATGAGGGAGATTTGGTCTTAAGACTTGACATCTAGATAGACATAAAGGTTGGTGAGGGAAGAAAATCTAGACCCAAGTGGTTGGGTCCATATTGAGTAATAGAAGACTACAAAAATGGGGCATTTCACTGTGTACACTAGAGGGTGAGGATTTTAATGAATTTTTCATCTCTCTTCAACTAAAGAGGTATTACGCATGATCCATTAGCATTTTCATATGTACATTACTGCATCTACATTGTACTTTCATTTTCTAGTTCATTCAGCAAAATTTTTGACTAAGGGAATTATTCTTATAAAGAACTCCTAAAAACCTCTAAAAATAATGAAAAAACATTCAAATCATATCTCTTCAAATTTTTATGATATTATCAATTGTTTCCAAATCATTTCATCAACTCAACAGATAAGACAAATTTTTTATCCTTACCGTTCAAGGTCTGCATACTTAGTTATGCTTATGGTCTCTTTCTATATTAGGTGTCTTTTCCTGTAGTTTTTTCTAGAAACTTCATGGTGTCACATCTATCCCATAAATATCTCTTTGGAAATAAGAACATACTAAAATTTTTTATTAGATGCATAAGTCTAATGTAAATCCAAAGAAATTTTTTATTTTACACATTTATTTTCCCTACCAACCTTCGGTGTTGAGCTTGCATCTCTTACAAGTGATGTAGGGTTGGAAAGGAGATAAATTCCCTTACTTTCCTATTCCTTATCCATAGTGATGAGCCCATGCTTCCTACTGGTGGCATAAACTTAAAAGTTAGAAATAATTCATTCAAATATTGTGAAATCATAAGTAAAAAAAAAAGTGAGTTAGATGTCCAAAATCCCAAAAGAGTTTAAAACCTCAAAACTAGATTTTGTCAACCAAGTGGCCATCTATGGATCTAAGTCTAGATAAACTAGAAAGCACATCACATTCTAAACTATGAAGTAACTTGAGTAGGGTGAGGTTGTAGTGTCTCAATTTGGTCCTATCAAACCATTGTCTTTCCCTCATTATTACCATTCAACAAACTTTCATAACTTGTGCCCATTCTAGATATTGGTATTGAGCCCTCACATCCTACCTGGTTGCATGGGGCCGGAGTGGGGCAAGTACATCTTATTATCTTGTCATTATATCATAAAGTTTTTCCAAGGAAATACGAAGTACAAATTAAAAAAATTACTTATAGAAACTAAAGTTCAACATCACAATGTGTTCGCATTATAGTATATCAGCATTATAAAACACAAAAAAGAGATGTATGTATATATCATAGTGTGTCATAGTTTGTATAAAATACCATCATGTGCTAAGGTGTGGTTAATGTACTCATAAGGAGCCTGAAATATACAAAGAAATAATATAGTTCTGAATAAATTATAAAAAAGAAATAAACAACCCAATGTCCTATCAATCCCCGTGGGATCCTCTTGGATGGTGCACCGCCACGTTTAGGGATCCTACTATGGCTGTGATGACGCCGATAATGAACTAAGTTGTAAAAATACTTGTGGTGGTAGCTACTTGTTTTGGTCACACTATGGGAATGGCTCCAATTCATCGATGCTTGATGGCCTCATATCTAGCCACCTAGGTACGAAGCAAAGTCACCTCCTCCATTATCCTTCGAATAGGAGAAAACACGTCAATGTGTCTTCTAGAAGTTAGCGATTGATTTGAATCTTTGATCAGCTCATCTCAAGTCTTCCCCAAGGAGATCAAGTAAGGTGTCCACACACACCGGTTGAATAAGATCTTGCCACTCCCTGTGTAATCGGTGTAAGAAAATAAAGAAGAAGAAATATATAATTTAGAAACCCATAAGATGCAAATCAAGAGAGAATAACAAAACTAAATATTTTAAATTAAAAAATATGAGAGAAGAGTTGTAGTCATTTTTACACCCACCAAAGAATAAGTGAATCCCATGTGCACCGGCCTATCACCAAGTGGGTGCTAGGTTCTTACCCGAGGCATGCATAGGTGTCGAGTCCCTCCTTTATGTGAGTTTAGTGGGAAAAATCATCTATGATCCAAACTTTAAAGAAAGTGAGTGGGACTGAGACATGCAAACATTATAGAGCTTAGAACGGCTCTAGATCATTGTAGTCATTAAAGAAAGAGATACTTTAAAAGACTTAAAGAACTGAATCAAAATAGAAAGGAAAAGTAATATGGATTCATATTCATCTTATAAACATACATGAAAATAAATATGAAGAACCATACATGAATTTGAACAAAGAAGGATCATATTCAGATAACTTGGTAACCTCATTACATTCATTAGATTCATTACAAAACATCACAGTATGGCAAACCAAAGTCATACATCATAACTGGATCTACATTCCTTAGCTCTCAAAAAGAAATTTTATAACCCCAAGCCCTTGATACATCCATCTCCTATAGTTTATCTACCCAATCCAATATAACTCCTTGCGGCTTTTTTTGCAGAGCTCGCTCTCTATTGATCTCCCTTTATTCTTCTATGGGAGCTTGTATTTATAAGCCCCTTGAACTTCCAAACCACATTTCTAAGGGTTCGAGATCCGCCAAGTGTCTAAATGTGGTCCTCCATGGGTGCATGCTCCTCCGTGTCTAATCTCTCCACTCTTTTCCATGATGGGGTTCTATAAGCCTCCATCGCAGGGCATATTCCTTCCTAGGCCAGCCTGTCACCAAGATGGAACCTTATCCACTATGCATGCAAAAGGGGCATATTCTTCTTGATACACCAAATATGGCTAAGTCCCAAGACCTTTTCATCTAGCATGTAACATGGGTTATTCTAGAACCCTCCTAGAACCCTTCCTTGCGCACCTTCTCCTTGCGTGCCCACTCTACAACTTAGGCCTTGCACCCTCATGTTACTTTGTGTAATTAGTCAATAATTATAACAAGATAGGAAAATATCTTTGTAAGTCAACCTCCAACTTGTTCCAAGAATCGACTTCATTTTTCACTCTCTGGCAGAGGTCTTCGAGTAGGGTGCTTCTTTCTCAAAACCTAATCCATTTCCTCAAGTGTTTAATTTTTCAACCATTCCTTCCAATTCCTTTCCCACATCCTCAAGCGCATCCATCCTTCTTGTAATATTGGGGTATAACTCCTTCATCCAGTTTTTAATTGAACCTCATAAGGTTTTAATAGCTACTGACTTTTTCTCGACCTCAGCCAGGATGCTTTCCCACTCTGCTTTATTCCCTTTTTCTTCTCTTGGAATTCCTTGAGCTCTACCTCATGAGTGGTGACTAGAATACTTGTAACTTTATACCCTGTCTGCACAATTGTCATATGCGGCCTCAACAATATGGGTAAAAATTTTCACATCAGCAAGCACCTTGTTGTACTCAACAATGATTGATATAACCTTCAATTTTTCCTCCTTCTCCAGGTGCATTGCTACTTCTTCCATGGATTATAAGGCTAGAGGTTGCTTCTCCATGGTGAGGATGTGTGTTAAGTCTTCAAGGAACTCAAGAGAAGATCCATAATTTTACGCGGGTAGTGCTAGGTCCAAATGCTTCAAAACAATGGCATTTGTGATGGATTCTACCTTCTTATATACCTCGCGCACATTTGCCTTTTCTTCCCTAAGCTCAAAATTGAGTTGTGCACTAATTAGTTTATCCTGCTTCAATTTCTTAGTGTTATCCTCTATCTCTTCTTCCCTCTTCTCTATCTTTTCCTATAGAAATTTTACCCTATCATTCCTTTCGAATAACCTAGCTTTTCAACTCAATCGAGACCTTATTTAAGGTATTGTAGACTTATTCATCCGAAATCTGTTGAGTTCTCACCAAGGGGTTATCTTCTTTTGTCTCAGGAATCTTCATTAGTGATCTTTGGCTTACCTCAAACTCTAGCTCATCGATGTGGTACTCAATTTCCCAAGAGAGAATCTTCCTTGTTTGAGGGTATGCACCTTCTTCAACAAATGACTTCATTTCCAAGAGTTGATTTTTTGGGACTGTGCTTTGGAAGAGAGTGTTTAACACCTTGTTGTGATAATCAATGTAGTCCTTTCTTGGTATTTTGATCTCCATGCACTTTCCTCCCATGTGCGTGCCCTTAGGAATAGTTACCGATATACTAGGGCCTCTCACGCTGCCGTGGTCTTTTCTTACACTTCCTTCCTTATCCTCATTCATCACTATTTCAGCACTGTGCTTCAATTCTTTTTCTACCAAGGCTTCAAAAATTTCCGTTTCTTCTCTTTCTACCACATCATTTACTTCATCCTAAGTGAGGTTTGGGGTCCTCTAACCCTTCATGCTAACCTCTTCACCTTTTCCCATGTCCTGGGCACCCTCCTCCTCCTAGCTTCCCTTCCTTCACACAAAGTGATAGTCATTCTTCTCCTCTTTTCCTTCTTCTTCCGAATAGTGAAAATTAAAAACAAGTGGTTCTTTTTCCTCTTCAGATCATCTTCTTTATTGTCATCCCTCTCACCCATGTATTTCTCCAAGCTCTCTGCTTCCTCCAAATCATCTTCTCGCCATTACCTTTTGCTTCTTCCTAAGCGAGGATTCCAGTATAAGAGACTCTACGTTCTCTTCCTCCTCTGGTGATTTATCCTCTACAATAAGTTGTCCTTGCTCTGGTGCCTCCTCTCTAACTAGTGACCTCTTCCCGCATGTATAAGTACTTGTTCTAGTGCTTGTTCCCTAGGTACCCACCACTTGAGTGTATTCTACATTAGGTGCCTTCTTCTTTATTTCTTCCATCTCCTTTTTCTTGGGAAAGAACTTCTTCCTACCGTTAGGTCCTTAGGTATACCTATATCATTTTCAAGATAAGCGCCCTTCTCAAACTTGGGCCTTATGCAAAGGTATACATGCGCTATGGACCTCCCTACAATAGGTAGAGTTAGGGGTTTCATCATCTGAACTTCATGTGACATGTAATTTTCCATGTATGCATGCTTATTGGGGTAGACCAATGTCCTGCGCATCTCCCTGTGGTCCCGATCCATACTTCTAAGGTCAAACACTTGCTTCTTGGATTCCTTGAATCTATTTACCCCCACCTGGAAGTACTGAGTGGTGAAATAAAATGGAAGTTTACACCATGGGCTCATGCTTTCATCAACCAACCTAAATATGTCAATGCAGAAGTGTTGGTATACTACAAATTTAGCTTCTCCTTCTATGAGCTTTGGTAGTTGTTCTAGGATCCTCCACTCTGCCTCAAACGCATTCCTCAAGTGTGTATACCATTTCTCAAGACGTGCCTTATGAATGGCCATCATGTTATCACAAGTATATTTTTGAATCTCTTCATAGGTGAGGGGTCTTCCTATGGGTACTCCCACATGAAATTATTTGCCCCATCTGGCACTCGATCTCTGAAAACAAAATAAGTAAGAGGAAATTTCCAAAAAGTATCTTGTCACCCTCCTACGCACTACTGATGATCTCATCCATGATGTACACAGACAAGTTATAGATGGCACCCTCTAATACCCTTCTGCAGACATTGAGCCATGACTTGTTCACTTGCATCCACCTCTCTTGGTCATTGAGTTTTGTTGCCAGGTTCACACGGCCATTCTCATCACCGGGTCTTGGATATCCATAATATCAAAGTACCTTGACCCCTTCTTGTATGCATATGTGGTGACGATTTATTTGATGGATTCTTTGTCGCAAAGGTCGTCCTTTATATCTTCTCCTTCATAGATGAGACCTGTGAATTTTGAAATCAGCTGAGGGGTTATGCACATTTTGTGCCCCGCAAAGTGAAAGTGATCTTTGTGTACGTGTGACATTAGCCACTGATAGAGGCGCTCAGGCTTCCCAAAGTAGGGAAACTCATAGAGTTGTAATAATCCCACCTTCACTTTTACTTCATCGCTATAAATGGGTAACCCTTCTAGTGTCCTTTTGTTTTTTGGGTGCACTAAATCCAGCACCATCTCTTTTCAGTCATGTTTGTGTGATGGTTATAATCGCTTACTGTCATGTTTCTTAAATGGGACTCCCACTCCTTTCCAAGCAAAACCCCATCTAGGTATTGTATTTCTGCATACCATTCTTCATTGGTACTTGCGATAGTTTCTTGTTGTTTTCCCTTACCCTTGCCTTTTCCTTTCTTAGGTGTTATAGCTAGTTTCTTAGGTGTCATTATGTAGATTATCTTTGCACTTCAACTTCTCTTTCTCGCTTCTCTACCCTTTCCAAGTTTAGATCGCAAACTTGGGAAGAAACTCCTTTCCAACCTATGTCCTAGCTACCAAATCCTCACTAGAATATCCCCTTCATAAGACGATGCTTCTCCAAATCTCTCTCCACACCCGTGAAGTATCCCCCCCCGGTTTGCGATTCTAAACTAGTCACTCACCATTAAATTTCTCTAATTTTTCTTCATACAGATCAACTCTGGAAACCCTATTTCACAAAATCTCTTCCTTCTTGTATTTGCAATGTAAATAATGAAGTGTCCAACCTTTTATTTATAGTTTTTCCACTTTTTAAAATTAAATGCTACCTTTCCTACCACCATACTTCAACACTTAATGTGACTTTTTCAACAAATTCGACTTTAGTGCTTTCACTCATGTGTAAAATCCTACATAGACAATTCCCCAACCTTCTAGCATGCAACAATTCCATCTTGATAGGATACTCTTATGCACGCATCACTAGCTACCGAAGGTACTTACATTGCGATTTTTTCTCTCACCTACCTTGTGTTGATTTTTCACTTTTTCCTCTCTTATACGTGGTGTTTCACCTTATTCTTAGACGTTTCTTTGAAAGTGATGAAACAAATATGGTAATGGGCATAGGAGGAATACATGTTGGAATGCTTTGGTTGTTGGGTTATTGCACGCATATGACTTCTAGATCCATAGTTGATCATGAGAGCTTCCTTTTGGTGGGAGGAACTACCCGAAATGTAACACAAGACCACCGAGAAAGAGTTAAATATATGGGCAAAGTGAACCGCCTAGCGTGTGCTAGATGTAGGAATTTTGATACTTCTAAGATGGTTGTTAGTCCACTGTTTAAAATAATTTAATGCTGGTAATGAAGTAAATCCTATTATAATTGAAATGATTTAGGTATCTCATTAAGAGCACAATAAGCAATATCTAATATAATGTAATGGGTTAAAATAAGATTTGAAGGTCAAGTAGTTGGTTTTGGTTCTCTCGCAGTCCGACAAAGGTCTCAAGTAGGTCATAGGTGATTAAGAGGCTTTGTGAGAATAGATGGCGTAGGTTACTATTTTGGGCTGTATTGGTAAATACGAGAGATTGACGTCGATTAAGGGTGGCCCGACACCGGTTGGGGAGAATCGGTGCGCCATGTGAAAAACTAGGAATGACACAAAATGAGCTTTGGGTCTCCCTTTTTATTACACAAAGGACTTGGTTGGCCAGAACGAGGTATTAGGCTATTTGGGATGGGATTTGGAAAGGTTTAAATGGGGATATGGAGGGGTGAGTACTAAAGGAGGTCAATGGGTGGCTAAGAGAACAAAGGATGATAATACAATGATGAAATGAATGAACCAGAGGAGTATAATGTTGTACTTGGAACCTTGTTCTGGATGTCTATGTAAGAGAGATGAAGGTTTTGGTAAGAGGTTGAAGGCTGCAGAGGATCACCAAATGTTGGGGACCTCTTGCATGTGTTGCATGTGCTCTCCTTATTTCTGACTGGATCAAATCTTTGTTGGGGTGAGTGTTGGATGTCTGTGTAAGATAAAATGCTTGATCTCCTTCCTTGCATGTGTGTTCTCACCTGAAACTTTCTCTAAAAAGATGTGTTATCTCTCAAGAAAATTCCCAATGTTTTCCAACCTCAAAAATAAGGTTGTTTTGGGGATTAAAAGGTGGCCGACGGTGGTTCTAGCTTACCCAGAAATAGTTAGGGGTAACCGGCGTCGAGTCATGGCAATATTTCCTAGGTTTACTAAACTAGGTAGATCCCCTTGATTTTATGGGATCTCGTGTTATTCACCCAGAGATCAGACTGGAAGCTTCTTGTCAACATGTGGTAATATGGTTAGAGGGAATGTAGGCATTGATTTTTAGGGTTTGGGTAAGTCTTAGTTAGTTATGAAAACTTACTAAGAATAGGTCTTAGGGTGAGTTGGCTTGGTGAGGTGTCTAGGTGAGGTGTAAGTTTGGGAATTATATACATTAAGATATTTAAATAATAAATATGGCGAGGATAATGAATGAATTAAATTAAATTAATATTAGTGGGGTGAAGGGGGCCATGACTAGGTGAATGTGATGAATGGTTTATATTTGATGATCGAACAAAGGGGAGTGTGACCTAATTTTAGTATCTACATTTTCCCCCTTTTTGTTGTGTAGCTTGTATTGGTAAGCGATGTTAACAAAAATAAGATGTGGTTGCCCCATATGTGGGTGAAGGTGATCCCCCTCAAATTAGAAAATGGCGAGGTAGAAAGTAGAATCTGTGAGTGGTTTGATAAAAGGTAAATGTGATGAAAAGGAAGGTGGGTAACAGGGGAATAAGGAGTAAGGTTTACTTAGGTAATCTAGGTAATGGGTCGGGTCAAAGGTAAGTAACAAACACACACATGTATAAACTACAACATGCTATTGGGTTGAAGAGAAGGCAAACTCTACATTTTATAAGGTTGATAGGTTCATCCAAATAAGGTCGAAGTGATTATGATATCCAAGGTATAGGATATGGTTAGGAAGCACAATGTAGGTGAGGTGCACGAGCATTTGGGTATGTTCCAAGTACACCCAAGGTAGGGTCAGGATAAACCGCCATGACAAAAGGCAAGGTAAGGTCATTAGGTCAATCAACATAGGTAACATCGTCGCAAGGTATAGTGAACACATGAGGTCAAAGGTCACTAGCGATCTTTCAGTCCTAAGAATCGGGTCACAACATAGGTAGGGCTAAGGTATGGGTAAAATAATGAGTCCCCAAAGGAGGATGAGATTAGGTAGTAAATGATGAGGTCAGGAGGGTGAGGTATATGGTTAGGGTAAAGGTTAGGTGGGGTAAATGATTAGGGTAAGGGTTAGGTGGGGTAAATGAAAGAGTGATGGGTAGGGTAATAAGGTAAAATTTAGGGCAATGTGTAAGAAAGGGTGACCAATGCCGGTTAGGGGTAACCAACACTAGTATAGTGCAACTGACTACGGTAAGGTAGGGCATGTGACCAATCTTTGTGAAGGAAAAGAAGGTGTTGGTTAGGTCGGGTTTGTTATAAAAACAAAAATATTTTTTTTTGTTATTCATTTGTCATTTAGAAAAATGAGAAAACAAAAAAGGAGAGAGAAAAGGGGGAAAGTTTTTGGATAGAATGGAGTGTTGAGTTGGCAGTCTGAATGGTGGGTGATTGGGTGGTGAGAGGTGGGTCCACAGGATTGGTGTGTGTGATTCGATTAGTTGGAGACGCGGGTAGAGATTTGGTGATGGTAGAGGCCGAGAGAGGGATCAAGTGGTCCCTTTGGTGTAGCGGCTAGATGTGCCACCGTGACGATAGTAGCATGATGAGGTAGGCATCTAACTCTAGTTGTATTTGGTTAGATAGATTAGATTATTATAAACTGGTTTTTTGGTTTTTGTTTTGGGTGGGGAGAAAAAATAAAAATTTGGAGATGTGAGGGTAAAGTGGGTAAAATAGGAATTGGGAGAGAGATAGGTGGGAGAAGGGGGGAGGTGATGAGGTGTAAGGGGATGTGTAGGTGTTTTTAGGTGGGTAAAAGGGGTAGGTGGGATTTTTTGAGAAAATAGGGGTTTGGGGGTCGCAGGTTTTCACTGTGATAGTGATTGGCATTGATAGGGTGTAACTAGTATCGGTCACGAAATAGGTGACCGATGCTAGTTAAGGGTGATTGGGGTTGGTTAGAGAGAACCAACACTTGGTCAAGATTTGAGGGAAAAGGGGCAAAAAGAGCCACATGTTAGGTGACCTGATAGGGGTAGGGCTAAAATAGGGTGTTGGAAAATGATAGGGGAAAGTATGGGTGTGATAAATTGAGATTCTTGTGTTGTTTGTATTAGATGCAGGGGAGAGATCAAATATGCATGCAAGACAGGGTTCCACCCCTGCTCGTGACAGTTCATGGTGCAATGACCCCTAAGGAGCTACAACATGTGGAGGTGGTGGGCCTGAGTGGAGTCTAATGCTATTGGCATGCGGTCTAGCAACCGAGTTTGATGGTCACACTCATCAATAGATGGGATTCCGTGACTAACACGTTCCACTTGCCGATGGGTGAGATCACTATCACCCTGAAGGACATGTTCGAGGATTCTATGGCTACATATATTGGTTATGCAGGTATAATCTATCTCTATGAGGCCTCGGAGAAGCTACTGCTGATGGTGTTTGGAGAGGGGATGGCCGAGCTAACATTCCATAGTGCTAGCATTCAATATGGAGAGATGTACCTAGCCCATCTGGAGGAGATGACGCTAGTAGTTCTATTGATGGAGGAAGTGTGCTGCTTTGCACTACCAAATACAGAGGGTGGTATATTTCCCCGATCGTTGATAGGGGTATTATACGGCATGATGATAGATCAAACCCACTTTTCTTGGGTGCCAGTGTTCTTGGTGCAACTATACAAGGAGTTATGGGCATATGGATGGTTGTACAGGTTAAGCCTATGTTGTACATTTATACTTCACTATTGGGCATATGAGAATTTTTTTTGTGTGTGTCCAGCAGGGATGTTCCAAGCACATGCATTTCCACAGAGATTGGTGCGGATGAGATACATGTGATGGGTGCTTGATATTGGAGAGTAGAGATCAGACAGGCCCACACATGATGTGGCTTATTTTCGGCACTTATTGGAGGGTTATCTAGAGTGGATATCATATGGAGGTCGTATGTGGGATTCCCCTCATATAGGCATATGCATGAGGATCTAGCTGAGCTCCAGCTATTGAGATGGATACAAGGTTATCGTCTTTAGGGAGAAGAAGATGATCCCGATTAATAGAGTCGGAGTGGCAGTTTGGGCTATTACAAGATGTACCTTCTCCCTTCTCGTAGTAAAGTAGAGATGACATGGAGAGGCCCTTACCTCTATCACAACCGACAGTGCCCCTAGGGCAGGAGGAGAAAGTAGTGGACTAATGGATAGATGATGGCGGGGTCACAGACATGTATAGACAATGGTGTGTGGCGCATTTATGATCTAGCCACCATCATGGTTTAGAGAGACGCCTTATAGGGGCAGGTGGCTACTGTGATTACCCATTTGGGTATGGTGTAGACATAGCTGGTGAGCTCAGAGGTAGAGGTAGTGGAGCTACATGTACAGGTGGCTAGTCTGTCAGGCCTAGATGGCTAGGGGTGGGGGTGGAGATGGAGATGAGGATGATGGTTAGGTGGTGACCTTATAGGCACAAGTGACAGGGTTGCAGGGCTATTTGGCCACATCATGGGATTATATTGGGGCCTTACAGGCCCAGATATAGGCACAAGGGTAGAGGGCACCACCATAGGCACCGGGACAGGGTCCCATTTCACAGGTAGGAGCAGGATAGGGTCCCGTAGGATAGGTACAGGGGCCGAGGCCTATGGGACCACCATATACCATGCCTATATCTAGGTTATAGGATGCCCTAGGTGAGGCCAAATACTACCAAGACTAGTTGATGGTGGCCGGGATAGATTTCCTATCCTATGGAGAGTATCGGGCACAACAGGCCTCGAGTGAGAGGACTAGATCCCACACTCATAGTGTAGAGAGCATAGGGGCATTGAGCTCCAAGGATAGATCAAGGAGATCCCACCAGATCATGGAGACTAGCTCGGGTGAGGCGCTAGTAGGGACCCGGAGTTGGGGCAATGAGGAGGTAGAGGGTATAGGTGACATAGATATGGAGGATGTGTGCTGAGATTCTTGATATATGGCTCCTAATTTTTATGTATTGTAGTCATTTTTTGATAGATACCAGCCTGCATGCCAAATATAGTGAGGATGTATGAGAATTTTTGTATATTTTGAGCATACACCAGCCTACGTGCTGAAGATATTTTGTATTGGTTTATTATTTTAGTGTATATGATAATCTTTTTGGCTTTGCGTCTTTGATGACATTTTGTATTGAGTATCGACATGCATGCTGAAAATTTTGGGATGATGGACATGATTGGATATCTAATGTACATTGTCTTGAGATGCATATGTATTTATATGTTGAGATACATGAGATGTTATATTTGTTGGTGTTTTGAAGAGATTTTTATTTTGTTGTTGTGATATGGATGGAAATTAGGTGAGTTAGGCATGATGGAGTCATGTTGGTTGTAGGCATGGATTGAGTCAGGTTTGGTTAGGCATGGATTGAGTCAGGTTGGTTTAGGCATGATTGATTCATGTTGTTTTAGGCATGGATCAAGTCAGATTGGTTTAGGCATGGGTCAAGTCGGGTTGGTTTAGACATGGATCGAGTCGGGTTGGTTTAGGCATGGATTGAGTCAATTCTTAGGCATGGTTGAGTTTAAAGTAGTTGAAGTTGTGATTCATTATTTTGTTCATTGAATGATAATATGGGTCATCTGTGAGATGTGTTATAATATACGCATGATGATGGTAGAGAAATGGTAGTCGTAATAAATGTATGTTGCGATGAGGATTAAAAGTATTGAAACTTGTTATGTATGTGGTTTAATTTGAAATTTTAGATATAAAAAGAAAACTAAGTGGGGTAGAATGTATTTTAGGAAGATGAAAGATGGATTGGTTAGGGTAGAGAGTGGTCGAGATAACCTCCAAGGGCCCTATGCCCTTGGAGTGTTGCCTACATAGTTCGGTGAAAAGGAACCTCGGACCGATTTAGTTCTCCCATGAGCTAGGGAGGAATATGATGAGGTATGAGAATGAGGTAGTAGGTTTTAGGCATGTTGTGGATTTAGGTTTGTTAGGTGTGGGGGTTACGGGAAAAGTGGTATAGGTGATGTCGATTGTGGAAAAAGAAGAAGAATACCCCAAAGGTAAGTGTTGAGGACCAAATCTTTGTATAAGGTAATCAAAATGTAAAATAAAGATGGTCAAAAGATAAGAGGGGGTGGTAAAGCCACTTGATTGGTAAGGATCATACCTGAGCAGATCATACCTTGGAGGAGGTGATGAGTGTAACACCCTAAATACATTGCTTGATTGATTGTTCTAAGGTGAAAAGTAGTCAAATGATCACCAAATGACTTGATTTCCAAGAGGTCCCTTGAGGCGGTAGGAAATGGGAGTGGGAATGGTGAGAAAGGTGAAAGGTGGTTAATAATTTTTTTATATGGTATGAGGTGGCATGCTCTTTGGGAAGGAGATCCGAGGTCATAATGGGAAATTCCATGACTAAAAAGTTCACTTTTTTACTTGTATTGGAGATAGACTAATCGATGCAGAATTCTATGTGGTATGAGGAATTTAGCTCCTTAAGGGCTTTGTGAAGCTGATCGATGTGGGAAGATTCAAATTCTCTCTCTTTTCTTTTTCTTTTCTTTTTATTATTATTATTATTATTTTTTTTTTTTTTTTTTTTTTTGTTTTGGCATTACATAGTTATCCTTTGAGGGAGTAGTCTATTTATAGCAATGATTCTTTGAGAGGAAGATGTCCTTTTTAGGAGTAATCTTTGTGTTAGAAGTTTGAATCAAGGAGTTGGGTCCCATGTGAGGCTTTGAAGTCATGGACAAGACCAAGGTGAAGAATATGATTCTTGTTCAGAAAGTAGGGTGAAATGACCATGGGATCTCATGTAAAGGCAGATGAAAAGTATCCATGAGAATCATGTTATGTGTAGCATTGTGGTACACATATTCAAGATAAGATAACATGTGACGGGTACTCACATTATTCTTGTTTAATCGTTGGTGAGGTGTATGAAGTGGATAACACTTAAGGGATGAGCATGAAATGAAGAAAAAGGTAAGGTAGGACTAAAAGTAAAGAATAGAATGGTCGAAGATGCAAGGCGTTAAGGGGTTCAGGTTCAGGTTTACCATTGAGTGAAGATAAATGATAAGCACCTGATCCATAAGTATGAGTCACAATGTATGGTCCAAGCCAATTAGGAGCAATTTTCCCCGTTTACTTTTTTTTTCTTTGGTTACATGTTGATTTTATTTTAGGACAAGGTCACCAACTTGGAAGGTTCGTTCATGGACACGTTTTCATAGGCACATTTGATACATTTTTGGTAAAATTGAAGGTGATCAAGAGCGTTAAGACAACATTCATCTGATAACTCAAGATGTGCTAAACGGTCCTAAAAAATTCATTGTCAAGTGAGCATGTCATGGAGAGAAATGTGGAGTGAAGGGATCTGGAATTTGAGAGGTAGAACAACCTCTATACTATAGACCAGAGAAAATGGTGTGGTGGTAGTGGAAGTGTGAATACTAGTATGGTATGCCCATAGGGCAAAAGGAATGTGTGTATGCCAGTCCTTCCCAGTATCGTTAACCACTTTCATGAGAATTTTGTTTAAGGTTTTGTTAGTGGATTTGGCTTAGCCATTGGTTTGTGGGTAATAAGGTGATGAGAAACTTAGCTGAATCTCGAAGGCATCGAAAAGTTTTTGTAATGTTTTGTTTTTGAATTGTTTTCTATTATCAGTGATGAGGCAATGAGGAACACCAAAGAAAAAAATGATGTGATGATTGATGAACTCACATATTTTCTTGGCTTTCATGGAGATGAGTGGTATGGCTTCCACCCATTTTGTGTAGTATTCGGTAGCGGTGATGATCCATTGATGTCATTGGGAAGAATGGGGTTAATCTCTCTAACAAGATCCAAACCCCATCAAGAGAGAAGGGATAAAGGTCACGGGTGACCCGTAAGGCATCACTTGGTGTATGTGGAAGGTTGGTGCATTGTTGGCATTTTATACACTATTTGACGTAGTCACAATAATCATGGTTAAGGGTCAACCAAGAATAGCCTAGACAAAGGATACACTTAGCCACAACAAGGCCATGAAGTGACCTCAACATATGCCATCATGAACTTCCTTAGTGAGGCATCGTAAGAGAATACCATCAAAGTCACACTTATAGAGGAGGCCCCACATGATGACATAATGAGATACCTTTTAAAGGAAGGAACATTGTCCGTTACGGGTGAGATCATGGGGTAAGATGGAGAGAGAAAGATAGTCGAGTATTGTTTATACGAGAGGTCACTCAGATCGGGGTGACGGTTCCAAGGAGTAAACATCATGAGGTAGATAAGAAGGTGATTGGAGTCGTTGTATGGTGACAAAGATTTTAGAATCGGTGGGCAAAGAGGGTATTTGAAAAGCCAAACATGCCATGGTGTCTTCAAATTTGTTGGTTGAATGAGGGATAGTTTGGTGTCGTAACGATCAAAGGTGGTCAAAAATATATCTACATGATGTTTAAAACTTTTGAAGTATCTCGTTACAACATTGGTATATACCATTGACTTGGTTTATGAACAATTGAGAATCACCAAAGATGTTGATTGATTTGACATCTAGGGCATAGGTGGCTTGGAGACCTAATACGAGTGCTTTGTATTCGGAAATGTTGTTTGTACAATCAAAATCTAGTTTGAAAGACAAAGGCATGGGCTCACCATCAAGTAGAATGAGGATAATACTAGCCCCACCCCCATGCTAACACTTGGAACCATCGAAGAAGAGTGTCATTTGATAGGTGGGTTCGTCCGAGGAAAGGGTAGTAATTGACTCATTTGGAAAGTCAAAATTAGATGGTTGATCCCCAGTAATAGGTGTGTTAGCCAATTGGTTGGTGATGGCTTGGCCCTTGATGGAATTTTTATGAATGAATTCAAGGTTGAGGTTAGCTAAAATCATAAACCAATGTGCGGCATGCTGATTTTGATAAGGCTTGGCATAAATGAAGTGTAAGGGGTCGGTGTTTGTCACAACATAGGTTTTGTAGTTGAATAGGTAATGGCAGAGTTGGTGGCAAAAAAACCAAGGCTAAGAAAAGTTTTTGGGATAGGTGTATCGGGATTCATAGTCGAAAAGAGTATGACTTATGTAATAAACCCACCGCTCCTGTGTTGTTCATCGCGATGAGTGAGCATGGCTCCCAAGGAGTGATCGTGAGCTGATATGTATATGTAGAAAGGTTTATTATCTTTAGATGGAATGAGTATGAGTGGTAATGTGGATCATGTTGATCTAAGGGGAGTTGGAAAATGGAGAAGGTGTAGGGTGAGTGGTATAGCAACATGATGGGCAAAAACCTATCGGAGGAGAAAAACCCTGTGAGGTGAGCTGGGTGCAACGACATTTGGGTGATGGTGTGGCAAGTTCTCTGATGTGAACCATGTTAATTTCAAATATTAGAGGTGGTTATAGGAGCTGTGGTGGTGGAGGTTGTGGTTGTCAAGTGGGAAATGAAGGAAGGACTATGTGAATGGGTGTCGGTGAAGTAGTGTCCTCATTAAGAAGGTCATCATCGTCAAAGTTGGCTTCCGGAGGACACAACTGGATAAGGATGGTTTTCAAGGCCTTGCAGTTCTCCACATCATGCCCTGGCACATGATGGTAGGCACAAATTTTAGTGTCATCAAACCCTTTTGGCTTGGGTTTGAGGGGGTCGTAAGGTCTGAGTGGCGGTAATGTGATAAAAAAGTCTCAAGGAGGTTGGTTAATATTTTGACATAGGACCCCGCTAGTGGATCGCAATGGGAAGTGAAAGTGAATTTGGGTGTAGGTATGACTGATTTTTGAGGAACGGTCCTTATAGGATGGGGAGTGGGTTGAGCCATGGTGTTGGGTCTTTGGAGTAGTCCAGGTGTTGGTCATGTTTGTTTAGGTAGGGGTATGGTAGATGAATGGGAAAGAGGGTGTATGTTGCTTTGACTACCTTATTGGAGGGTTACTGATTTTTGTTTTCGTATTGCACCTTCTTGGGTAAAGGTGATATTGGTGTACGAGATCTAGAGGGAAAAGCAGATGGGGAAGATGGCAAGTTACCCATGGGGATAACAAAATTTTTTTGAAGGTAGATGATGTGGGTTGAGCAGGGGGTGTGAGAGACAGAGATCGAAGTGTAGTGGGTAATGAAGAAGTTGTGAAGGTTATTGGAGATATGGGTGGTAAACATACTTTGTAGGTTTAGGTGTAAGTTGTGTTGGGTTCTTGGGTAGGTTAGAGGTTTGTGAGGAAAGAGTAGGATGTTGTTTTTTTGGTTTATTAATGGGTGGAAGTTTCTTAACCATCTTTGGGAAGATGAGGTCCTAAGATAGATGGGATAGGTGTAGGTGTGATTAGCGTAAATTGAGGTATGAGTTCTATGGATTTGGTTCTTGTTTGGGTGCTTAGGAGTAGGTTTGGTGTTGACTTTGGAGGATGTATCTAAATCTAGTTTGATTGGTGGATGAGTAAGGTTGGTGGTTGGGGTGACCCCTAATGTAGTGATAGGTTTAGTTGAGGAAGATGATGTATGTGTGGGTTTGGATTTAGATTTAGGTTGGGTTATGGGTAAGGGTACGTGTTGAGTTATGATGGGTGTCATGGAAGAAGTTGTGATAGAGGTGGTTGTGTTCGGTTCGATTAGTCGAAATATTTTTGGATAGATAGTGGAAGTATAAGCAATTGACATCTGCATTCATGTTGAAACAGGAATCGAAGATGGTGCACAAAAAAAAGGCTCTGTCTACATAATCTATGCGATCATCCAAACATGAGAATGACATGTCTGTAGGTGATGTTGATGAGGACCCAATGGATATTCCCATAAAATGTGTCTTAGAGATGAGAAATTTGTTAGCTTCAGCTTCCATGGGTAAGAGAGCCAAAAGTAGGTCTGCAGGATCTTGGGTAGATGATGGAGAATGCTCACCAAGAGGTAAAGGTATCTCAATTAGGTCTGTGATAGGTGGAGGAGATGATGGGCAATCCTCTATAGGTGGAGGAGATGATGGGTGCTCCTTTGTAGGTGGAGGAGAGGATGGGTGCTCCTTTGTGGGTGGAGGAGGTAAAAAAGTATCCTCCATGGAGTGAAAGAAGTATCAGGTGTCGATTCTCTAGGTAGAGAATCCAAAGGTGAAATAGTCTCAATATTAGTGAAGGGATCCTCCACGGGTGAGGAAGGAGGTGAGAGGTGTTCCTCTATGGGTGGAGGAATAGGTGAGGTAGGTTCTAATGCTGAAGGAGGATTTGGGTCTATAATATCCTCTATAGAAGGAATATGGGGTAATTAGGAAGCAATAGGTGCATCACTAAAAATAGCATGGAACTCGTGGGTATGGCTATCTTGAGTTGAGGTCTCACCAGTTTGATCAGATGAAGGGGTGTGATTGGGAAAGGGTTTCTTGAAGATATGTAGGTTTTGATTAGTAGGTGCGTTAGGATTATCAACGGTTAACTCACCTTTCTCGAGAATTTTGGACAATATTTTTTGAAGTGATGTAATTTTCGTCACTATGACCCTTTACTCGATGATAGTTATAGAAGTCGTGTTCTTTATACCATGTGGGCATGGGGCGAGAAGGGTAAAAAAAAGTGTGTGTTTTTATAGATGGAAGGGTGATGGCCCCAACTTTGATGAGATTTTCTAAAACAAAAGAGTAGGGATCCAAAATTGGGGTGTATTTCCATTGTTCTCGTCCGAATTGAAAAGTTTGGACGGGTGAGAGATTAGATGAGGGGGTAACATGATTTGATGGATGAGCTAGACCAGATTTTAGTACCACTACATTAGCGGTTCCCTTAGATTTCGAATAATCATTCTGCGGTTTGGAAGAAGAAGGGGTATCATTTGAATTAAATGTTGAATTCTTACTTGTGTAATTGGATTTTCTTCTCTTCGATGGTCCGAATCTCTAACTTTCATGCCATGGTGAATGCTTCATTAAACGTTCAGAATGAACCTGCAAGGTCGGTGAGATATGTCTAGCACAAGCCCATTTGAAGAGCTCGATGAGTTCTGTTTATGGTAGTTGGAAGGTGAGTTGATTGATCGAGGCTACGTCGGGCCAGTGACAAAATCTGCGATAGATTCATCCTCATACCGATGCATAGAGTATAGGTCGGTCATGGTAACCTTCTTAATGATATTGATGGAGAAGTGATCCAAGAAGGCTTGGGCTACCTAATTAAATGAAAATATAGAGTATCTAGGTAACCCACTATAGCAATCTAACGCAGTCCAAACTAGAGACATAGGAAAGGTCCTTAAGATTAAGTAACACCCGTGTTTGAAGCGACCAAAAAAGATTGTTGTGGGTCTTCCTTGCTATTGAAACAGATTGAATTTAGAAATCTCCTAATGCATAGGATATCGATGGGTGGATAGGCTCATTATGAATCTCATCATAGGTGAGAGTATTGCGGGAGCCGAAACCGATGCCTCTAAAGTTTGTATCTTGTCCATCATCAATTTTATTAGGTCATTACTAGGTTGCGATATTGGGTGCCTCCTGTAGCATAAGAGGGTTGGTGTTGGGTGTGTAATGGGGGTGGCATTCCAAGTAAATGGTGCTGCCGTGTAGGCAGATTGGGAAAGAGGTAGTGAAATAGGGGTACGTACCTAAAATGAATAACATATGAAACAAGAGGTGCTAATAGTATGTATATGGATGTGGAAGGGTCATGGTGACCCTGTTGGCGATGGGGATAATTATTGGGAATAGAAAGGACCACGTTTTGAAAGGGGGTAGGGGTGGTGACTTTGGAGGTGGTAGTGTAGCTACGGGTATATGGGAGACAATAGAGGTGGACGAGGTTACATTTTGGGTGGTTTTGAAGCTATGGTGGATGTGACGGGTGAAATGGACATAGTAGATGCAGCAAAGTAATTGTGGGTATAGGCCCTAGCTATGAAATGACCGGGGGTAAGGTAGATGCAAGCAGCGTAGAGATAGATGGGGCTAACACAAGAGTAGGTGTGAGAGTTGGGGGATAGATATGGGCATGCCATATATTAACCGACCCGAGGCATCTTGAGTGGATGAGTGGGAAAGGTAAAACTACAAGGTGGCGGGGTTTTATTCAAGGAGTCATACGAACTCCTCATCTCTCAGTAGCAATAGTGATAGGTTGGATAGGATCCTTGATGGGTGATAAAATGGAAGGCGGTGAAGGACTAGGTGGGAGTGGTTGACAACCCGGTATGGAATATGAGGGCTCTATCTTTTTGATGCGTCGAGTACCATGTGAACAGTATTGATCGAGTTAGGTCACTTCTCTGTAAATGACATAGAAAAACAATAGGAACAGGTGAAACGGACTATAAAAAGTGGACTAGGTACCAAATGTTGGCTAGAAAGTGGCATAGGATAACCGATGCCTATCGGGGTAAACTGATGTTGGTTAGGGGTAGCCACTACCGGTCACTGTGGGAAATGGAAAGTGAGTAAAACACAAGGTATAAGGTCAAATCTGATAAGTATGCCAAACCTGATGAGTTTTACAAGGTCAATGGGAATGATATGTAGTGTGCGGGGACTCGAATAGTTGAAGAAGGTGAATAAATGTCCTTTTGGGTAGTGTTTTTGCAGATCACAACACCCCTGGATGCACATCGGGCTTCAGGTTGATGTTTGAGCATCCAGTGTGATTGTACAACATGAAAACCTCTCTCCAAGTGTGGGACTTGTGAAACCGAGAGAGGAATCTCCAGATTAGAGGCTGGTTCCTCAAATTCCTCTGATTTAGATCTATATTTGCACAACAACAGAGGTTTAGATCATAATCCTACTCTAAATTGCAAGGAGACAGGGATAGAAGTGCAAAAATTGAAACTAACTAAAGATGGTGATGCACCAAAAGGAGTGGTGAATATTTTTGTCATGCAATTAGACGCAAACCAAGGATTGCAACATAAAACATACACAAGCTGATAAGATATAATTTAGGATCTGAAATGAAGAAAATAATACAAACAAAGGATTGAAACCCATTCACAAAGCTTGCATTATCATTTCCAATGTCAAAACCATTGCATTACAACCTCAGAGAGGTAAAAATTACAATCTTTGAAGAGGTCTGATTCTTGCATCAATGCCTTTACGGAGGTGAAAGAAGAAGTCTGCTATGCCAAAAAGTGTTTCACACTTTTGAAATGAGCCAAATGGCTTTTACATTGCATGGGTCGAGCCTCAGAGAGAGAAAACATACAAAACGTGGGAACCCATTCCTCATTGACTACAAATATATTAAATCGGGATAGAGGACCTTACAAACCCATACCCTGCCATTTTGACCGAAATGGAGGAGAATGCGACCCATTCGTATTAAATCTAGTATTTGAAATGTCACTTCGGCCATAAACATGCGTCAGAGCCATTTCTTAACTTTCTCTCTCCATATTGAACCAAAATTCAAGATTAACCCCAGAATCATGTAGAGAATTTTATAAGCTTTCCAATGATATAAAGAACGTGCAAATCCAAGCTCTGGATCGAAAGATATGGTGATCTGAAGATTTAGGGCACAAAACAGGCGAAAATGGGTTTTGAAATTTTTTCCCACGCTTTGCCACCTGGACGACACGTGTCGGGCGCTGATTGGATGAGCAATTCTCTCTCCTTTCCTTACCTGCGAGTTTTCCTTGAAAGTTTTGACTTTTTGTAACTTTTGGAAAATTTCCCATTTTTCCCCCGCGTCCCCACCACTTGGGATACGTGGCATGATCTAGTTGGAGGACAGGGGCATGGGGTCATCCTTTACTTTTTAGTTTTTTGGCCAAAACTTTTGCCAAATTCTCCAATTCCTCCCTGAGCTCCACACTCCCTTTCTCCTTAGGACACGTGTCCTCTTTTTATTGGCTCGGGCCAACATTTCAAACCTTGCCCCTTTGAAATTTTGGACGTTTTCCCTTTGACACGTGGCGTTTCTGATTCGCTCTGCGGGCTGCCGACTTTCCACGTCCCTCGCGTCCCTATGCCCGGTTGTCGGAATGCTGGGACAAATTCCTCCGATCCGCCCGAAATGGGCTTCCCCTGTTCCTCTTCGAGGCGAAGACACATGGCGTGATCGATTGGCTCTCGGCTCCTTTGGCTCCTCGCATCCGCCGCGTACTTCTGGCCTGATTGTCCCAGACTATTTGGGACAGATTCTTCCGAACCGCCTGAAATGGGCTTCCTTGTCCCTCTTCATGGCCGCTTCGCCTTTTTGCATCCTTCGCGTCCTTTCGGCCCGAATGTCCCAACCTTATCTTCACAACAGTTAGTTGATTTTGTTTTTACCTTGGTACCTGTTCGCCTTTTCGTGTCCCGCGTGTTCCCATGGCTCAAGCGTGCAAGTGCTACTGGGCCGCTGGAGGATTTTCGGCCGGTTCGTTCCCGACGTCCCAACTATCCCAAGGGCCGCCTGGACAAGGACTTAGCCAATTTTCATGATTTTTTCTGGCCCAAGCTTGTTTTTTCCAACTTTTTCACCCTTTTTTAGAACTTTCTCCTTTCTCATTGGACGGAGAGTTAGAAAAAATCCGAGGGCACCCTAAAGCGAGATTTTTCCCTTGAATCAATCTATTTTCTTAGAACTTGAGTATTCTCGATCTATGTTATCAAATTTACCACCGGGGTGAATTTTGGATAACAATTTGTTGACTCAGCGGGGTTACCTGCCTACTAGGTACAAGATACTAGTTGCCTGAAGCAGTCCATTGGGCATGGATTCATCAAATATTCTGTTTAGAACCCCAACTTACTCAAAATGTGCAAGGAGGAAGATGGAAATTCACCTGATGGGAGCAAGGATTGCAAAACATCTCCATGAATAGCAAGCTCTGCCAAAGCACTTAGGAAAACAAAACTAACCTACAAGCAAAACAATGTGCACAAGCACTTGGAGGAATGAAAATCTAATCTAATATTTACAAGGTAGTGAATTTCCCTTTAGAAGCAACACTTGAGATAGATTCCATTTCTGGAATCGTAGTTCTTCACCATCAATGAGGCCAATTGGAAAGCATTGTTGTTCTTGCACTTCGTGACCATGTATGGGCCACTCCAAATGGCATCAAATTTTGAATGCCTTCCCGGTTTTGCTCTATCCACATCCCATTTCAACACTAGATCTCCAACTCGGAAGGATCTATCCTTGGCCTTCCTATCAAAGGTCTTCTTGATCAATGCTTGATCCTTTTCCATTGCTTGGGATGCCTGATTTCTGATCTCTTGCAGCTCCATCAACTTTGCATACCTCACTTCCATGGGCTCAAACTCTAGCAACTCCAGCTGCTTCATGAGTTCCAATGTTGGCAACTCAAGTGACATGGGCAAGATTGCCTCTCTTCCATAGACAAGTTTGAATGGAGAGTTACCTATGGATCTTTTGGGAGCTATCCTATCAGCCCATAAGGTTGATTTCAGTTTGGTATGCCAAGACCTCTGATTCTCGTCAAGAGTCCTCCTAATGATCCTCAACAAGTTCTTGTTTGTAGACTCGGCCTGGCCATTACCTTGAGGGTAATAGTTTGATGAAGTGCTTAGGTAAATACCATTCTTGACAGCCCACTCAGTCACCTTAGATCTAATGAATGCTAATGCATTATCAGAGATTATTGTAGCAGGTACACCAAATCTGGTTGTTATCCCCTCATAAAAGTCTAAGATGCTAGACTCATTTGCCTCTTTGAGTGCTACTGCTTCTATCCATTTGGTGAAGTAGTCCGGTGTCAAAATCCATTTGTGCCCTTGGCTTGAATTGGGATTAATGACTCAATGAAGTCCAAACCCCATTGCATGAATGGCTGGTCAAGCGAGATTGGATGTAATGGAAGGGCAGCAAGTCTCTCTTTTCCTATGAAGAATTCACAATCCTTACAACTCTTGATCCATGCATAGCAATCTTTGAAGATCTTAGGCCAATAATAACCAGCCTTCATGATTTTTAGAGTTGTCACTCTTGGTGCAAAATGACCACCAGCTGGTCCACCATGAAACTCTTCCAACACCCTGTTCTTGTAGCACTTGAGTAGATCATTCTTGGTAGCATGTTGTCCCTTGACCTGATTTACAATCAATTCATTGTCCCCAAAGACTTGCAAGTTCTTTATTTTCTTCTTGATTGCCCAATGCATCCCTTGCACCAAGGCTTCATATTCAGCAGTGTTATTGGAGCATGCAAACTGAAATCTAAAAGCTGAATAGTACTTTATTCCTTGAGGTGAAACAAGCATAGCTCCACCTCCTGCACCTTGTCTACTCCTTGATCCATCAAAAAACAGCTTCCATACCTCATTTTCATCTTTGTGGTTTGGCTTGGTGATGCTAGGAATAGGCTGATTTTCTTCATGTATGCAATAGACCCCTAGCTCAGATTCTTCCACTTCTTGATAAGGATAAAATGCATGTATCTTGCTTTCCCATTCATCAAGGGTTAGATCTAGGATGCTTCCAACCTTTGTGTCACTTCATCGGTGCTTGGGTGATCTTCTTGATCAAATGATAAGCAATTGGCATTAATCTGACTTGGAGTGTAAGTCTCAATATGGAAGTTTGCTATAGGTTCTGACCTGATTGTAGCCTTAGTTCCATACCTCGTTCTAAACAACATGTGTGACCAATTAGCGAGACAAATATCCCCCAATCTTGGCTATGAAGTCCCTTGACAAGCAAAGGGCAAAGAGTGGTGGAAGGTCTATGACTGATACATCTTGTAAAACAACAACATTTGGACATGCATGCAAGGTAAGACTCAAATTTCTAATCACTCCAAGCTCATTACTCTTGCTATCCCATCTAGCTGCTACCCCATTGGATATTGTTTCATCTTTGGAGTCCTAGCTGATCAGCTATCTATTTAGGCATTCTTGAGCTACTTGCCCCGAGTCTATCATGCAATTATGCACTAATTGATTTCCAATGATCAATGAAACATAGAAAAGAGGGGCTTCAACATTTTACCTTCTTGTCCTCCATGATTTTCCTCAGCTAGGCAGCATTTGTGAGCACTTTGTCTTGCATCCGAACTTGCTGATTCGAAGTTGGCTAGTCCTTCATTGTAGCTTCATGCAGATCTCTTTGGCCAGGATAGATAGGGATTCCCACATTGATATATTGACGTTTGTCTTCTTCATCGATTAATGATACTGAATGGAGATGAAGTATCCCTCTCTGTCCCTTTGCTTGTACATTCACTCCTTGCACATGGGCAGCAAAAACTGCTATTTGAGTTGGCCTAGGGGCTGTTCTTGGCTGCCCTTGTGCATTTGAAATTGGATTTTGCTTGCCAATCATTTGTGGAGCCATGGAAGGTTGTGGATTGGTTGGGGCTAACGGCTGTTCTTCACCCAAATTCCTTCTCTTTGACCTTGTGTTGGCTACAACACCTTGAGAAACTGCTTGATTCATGCCACAGAAATCTTCTGCTTGCCAATTTACCAATGTGGTGTCATTTGGGCCTGATCGTTGTTGGAATGTTTCTTGTTGTTGGCTGTTTCCTCGACTGCCCTCACCCTCCACACCAGTAGTTGTCACCATTAGTGCTTGATTCAAAGCACCATTGAAACACATGGATTGGTTATGAGGCTCATTGCATGGAAAACACCAATCATACTCCTGAGCAATGTTTTTTTGTGTTGGCACCAATGCCTTAGAGGTAGATATGGCATTTGGATTATAAGGCTGAAATTGTCTATTGACAGGAGGCCTTATTTGATTCGTATTCTGAAACCTGGATTAGGTGGCTTTGCGGTTGGTATGGCTGCCTATTAGGTTGAGCTTGGGGTTGATAAGAAGGTCTAAAACCTTGGGCTTGTTGCCTCTTGAGAGTAACCAGCTCATTGCCTAGGTTTTGCAATTGCTTCATGACTTCTTGAAGCTCATGTGGGGGCACTTGGAGATGAAGTGGAAGCTTCATTTGAACTTTGATTTCTAGGAATGGGAGAAGGAGCCAAATTAGGTGCTTGATTGGTGTTTGGACTCTCTAAACTTGGGAACAAAGTGGCATGGGAGGTCTAGGGGAAAGTTTCCAGCTTGGATCAAACAATTTTCAGCCCTAATGGCAATGCTATAAACCATAGGGATAGTTATGCCTCCCATGGACTGAATTAACATAGAAATATCAGAATTTAGAGCTTTGAGATAGTAGAGAAAAAAACCTTCTGCTATTGGCCTGACTGCCACTGGAATTCTCTCCCAAGTCTTTTGAAATCTAAAGTTGAAATCAGTCAGCTGCTCATTGGGAGCTCTCTTGATGGTTGTCAACTGCTCCAAAAGAGACAAGTTGTCTCCCTTCTCTCCAAATTGCTCATGAAGTGCTATACACAGCTGATTCCAATTTGTGATAGAACCAGCTCCAAGGCTCCTAAACCATTGCAATGATTTACCCTTGAATGAAGATGCCGTAACTTTTGATGACCACTTGCATCTCATTGATTTCATGAATTGCACAAAGGTTAGCAATATCTTTAACACGATCACTGGAGTAGTCTGATTTTCTCCAATGAAGTAGGAATATTCTTCAAGGCTGCAATAGGAATTGAATGTTGTGCATTGAGGGCTGGGCTGCTACTACTGTGAAGTTGATGTAGGGGTTGTTTTGTGCCATTCTAATTGGTCTTAAAACCCTTGTTGAGTGAATGAAAGGCCTACCAGGTGGAGGAGTTGAGAGAGTTCTATTTGGTGGAGATGGAGACCTTTGAATCCTTCTTCCTCTTTGCCTTCTTCTTGGAGATAATTGCAGGTATTCAAACAACACTTCTTCTTCTCCAACTCTTGACCTTGTGGTGATTCTTCTCATGAGTTTTCAGGCCTGCACTGCTGAAACCAGTTGATTCTTCCCCTTGGAGTCACCAGATATGAAAATAATAGCTCTTTTCAAGCAAGAAAATTGTAGCAGATGCACATCAACTTTGCTGCAATAAAAATGAGACCTCTAGTGTCCCACCGGGTGTGCCAAAACTGTTGTTGCAGGATCACAACACCCCTGGACACACATCAGGCTTCTAGGTTGATGTTTCAGGCATCCAGTGTGATTACACAACATGGAAACCTCTCTCCAAGTGTGGGACTTGTGAAACTGAGAGAGGAATCTCTAGATTAGAGGTTGGTTCCTCAAACTCCTCTGATTTAGATCTATATTTGCACAACTACAGAGGTTCAGATCCTAATCCTACTCTAAATTGCAAGGAGACAGGATAGAAGTGCAAAAATTGAAACTAACTAAAGATGGTGATGCACCAAAAGGAGTGGTGAATATTTTTGTCATGCAATTAGACACATACTAAGGATTGCAACATAAAACATACGCATCTTTGATAAGATATAATTTAGGATCTGAAATGAAGCAAATAATACAAACAAAGGATTGAAACCCATTCACAAAGCTTGCATTATCATTTCCAATGTCAAAACCTTTGCATTACAACCTCGAGAGAGGTAAAAAGCTGTACAATCTTTGAAGAGGTCTGATTCTTGCATAAATCCCTTGCTTTGGAGGTGAAAGAAGAAGTCTGCATATGCCAAAAAGTGTTTCACACTTTTGAAATGAGCCAAATCTGGATTTTACATTGCATGGGTCAAGCCAGAGAGAGAAAACATACAAAACATGGGAACCCATTCCTCATTGACTACAAATACATTAAATCAGCATGGAGTACCTTATAAACCCATACCCTGCCATTTTGACCGAAATGGAGGAGAATGCGACCCATTCTATATTAAATCTGAGTGTCATTTGAAATGTCACTTCTAGCCATGAACATGCGTTAGATCCGTTTCTTAACTTTCTCTCTCAGATTGAACCAAAATTCAAGATTGACCCCGAGAATCATGTAGAGAATTTTATAAGCTTTCCAATGATATAAAGAGCATGAAAATCCAAGCTCTTGATCGAAATATATGGCGATCTAAAGATTTAGAGCACAAAACAGTGAAAATGGGTTTTGAAATTTTTTCCCGCGCTTCGCCACTGGATGACACGTGTCGGGCGCGATTGGATGAGAAATTCTCTCTCCTTTCCTTACCCGTGGGTTTTCCTTGAAAGTTTTGACTTTTTGTAACTTTTGGAAAATTTTACATTTTTCCCAGCGTCCCCGCCACTTAGGACATGTGGCATGATCGGTTGGGGACAGGGCGCGGGGTCATCCTTTACTTTTTAGTTTCTTGGCCAAAACTTTTGCCAAATTCTCCAATTCCTCCCCGAGCTCCACACTCCCTTTCTCCTTAGGACATTTGTCCTCTTTTCGTGGCTCTCGGGCAGCGCTTCAAACCTTGCCCCTTTGAAATTTTAGGCGTTTTACCTTGTGACACGTGGCGTTTCTGATTCATTTGCAGCTGCCGATTTTCCGTGTCCCTCGCGTCCCTATGTCCCGATTGTCCCGAACTATCTCTGGGACAAATTCCTCGATCCTCCAAACGGGCTTCCCTGTTCCTCTTAAGGTGAAGACATGTGGCGTGATCGATTGGCTCTCGACTCCTTTGGCTCCCGTGTGCACCGCGTACTTGGCTCATTGTCCCGGTCGTCTGCGGGATAGATTCTTCAAAGCGCCCGAAATGGGCTTCCTTGTCCCTCCTCACGGCCGCTTCACCTTTTCACATCCTTCACATCCTTTCGGCTGGATGTCCCAACCTTATTTGTGATTAGTCGATTTTGCTTTTACCTTTTTGGTTCACCTTTTCACGCCCCACGCATCCCCACGGCCCAAGCGTGCCGAAGTCTTTGCTGAGGCCACACGGAGGCTTTTCATTGGTTCACGCCCGACGTCCCAACTGTCCCAAGGGCCGCTGGACCAAGACTTAGCCAATTTTCATGATTTTTTCTAGCCCAAACTTGTTTTTGCAACTTTTTCACCCTTTTTAGAACTTGCTCCTTTCTCCTTGGACATGAGAGTTAGAAAAAATCCGAGGAGACCCTAAACGTGATTTTTCCCTTGACTCAATCTATTTGCACGAGACTTGAGTATTCGACGATGTATGTTATCAAATTTACCTCGGGGTGAATTTTGGATAACAGGTAGGTTAACAAAATGACGGTGAACCGATGTCGGTTGGGTATAACTGATGATGGTCAAGGGGTAACCGACGATGGTCGCTAGACCAACATAGTCACCGTGAAATTGAAATAGCGATGAAATAAAAATGGTTGTGAATTAAAATCGATGTGGAATCGGACCCAGTCGAGAATGTTGAGAATATGGTCCGAGGCACACTCGGATGAAGCTAGAATACACCAACTATGATGAGAAGCATGTAAGGATAAACAAGAATTATTAACATGACCTCTCACCTCAAAATGCAAGCCAAGTAGAAACACTAAGAAAAATGTGATCCTAAAAGTGCTTTTTGTATTATGTTTGCTTAGCTTATGCTATTTAAGTAATGACTCATGAAATGTAAAATAAAGTTTAATGGTGAGGATGGCTTCCTACAAAGAAGGAGATCTAAAAGGTGAAGTTTTGGGTATGTTATGATGGGGACAGGATTCACTCGATGTATGAATTGATAGAGTAGCGAGTGGGGAGTACGCCAATCCTCGATCAGTACGATCATTGACGGGGAGTTCCCAAAAAAGATGTTGTTTAAGAATATGTATTTGTTTGAATTTGTGCAATGTGGCAAGACTCACACAGAGAGAGAGAGAGAGAGAGAGAGAGAGATGTGCTTTCTACGATTCATTTGTCAACCATCATCTAGGAATGACTTCCAGCATATAGGTTGCCCTCAATTAATGTGAGCTAATGCGATAAATTAGAATGCAATGCACTTATTTTAAGCCCAAATCAAAATATGAAGTTCGATGACACAAATGGATGAATAGGAAGAGGGATGCTCTTTCACTAAAATGCAAAAAAAAAAATGATTCTTTTTAAGTACACCAAAAGAAAGGTTTCTTTTAGAGAAAATATAAAGAAAAAGAGGGTTACCGAGGAAGAAAATTAATGTGTATGATTTTAATAAGGAAACAAACACACAACTTTTCCTAGGAATGAATAACATGCAATGAACCACTGGATGGGTCCCACTGGGCATGCCAAAATGTTTCACCTCATTCTTAGATGTTTCTTTGAAAGTGATGAAATAGATAGGGTAGTGGGCATAGGAGGAATACCTGTTGGAATGCTAGTTCTTGGGTTGTTACACGCGTATGTCTTCTGGATCCACAACTGATCATGAGAGCTTCCTTTTCACTGGGAGGAACTACCTAAAATGGAACACAAGACCACCAGAAAGAGATAAACAATATGGGAAGTGAACTGCCTAGTGTGTGGTAGATTAGGGAAGTGTGATACTTCCTAGATGGCTATCAGTCCATTGTTTAAAACAATTTAATGCTGGTAATGAAGTAAATCCTATTGTAATTGAAATGATTTAGGTATCTCATTAAAAACAAAATAAGAAAGATCTAATCTAATAGGCTAGGTTAAAATAAGATCTGAAGGTCAAGTAGTTGGTTTTGGTTCTCTGTAGGTCTAACAGAGGTCTTAGGAAAGTCACAGGTGATTAAGAGTGATGTGAGAATAGGTGGGGTAGGTTACTGTTCTGGGCTGTATTGGTAAATACATAGGTGATGCCCATTAAGGGTGGTGATGCTAGTTGGGGAGAGTGGTGCCTTGCTACTATGGAAAAGCTGGGAAAGACACGAGAATGAGCTTTGGGTCTCCCTTGTGATTGCACAAAGGACTTGGTTGGCCAAAACGAGGTATTAGGTTGTTTGGGATGGGATTTGGTGAGGTTTTAATGGGTATATGGAGGGGTGAGTATTAAAGGAGTTCAATGGGTGGCTAAGAGAACAAAGGATAACAATACAATGATGAAATGAATGAACCAAAGGAATATAATCTGTACTTACTTGGAACCTGGTTTCGAGATGTTTGTGTAAGAGAGATGAAGGTCTTTGGTAAGAGGTTGAAGGCTGTAGAGGATCACCAAATGTTGGGGAGCTCTTGCATGTGTTGCATGTGCTCTCTTTCTTTCCCAATTGGATCAAATATTTGCTGGGGTGAGTGTTGGATGGTTGTTGGGTGATTATTGGATGCCTATGAAAGAGAAAATGCTTGATCTCCTTCCTTGCATACGTGTTCTTGTAGAAACTTTCTCTAAAAAGATGTGTTATCTCTCAGGAAAATTCCCAATATTTTCCAACCTTGAAAATAAGGTTGTTTTGGGGATTAAAAGGTGACCGATGGTGGTTACGACTTAAGCGGCATCGGTCAACGTGTGATTTCCTAGGTTTACTAAACTAGGCAGATGCCTTGATTTTACGGGATCTCATGTCATTCACCCATAGATTAGATTAGAATTTTCTTGTCAACATGCAAGAATTTGGTTAGAGGGAATGTAGGCATTGATTTTTTAGGGTTTGGGTAAGTCTTAGTTAGTTATGGAAACTTACTAATAATAGGCCTTAGGGTGAGTTGGCTTGGTGAGGTGTCTAGGTGAGTGTAAGTGTGGGCATTATCTAAATTAAGATATTTAAATAATAAATATGGTGAGGATAATGAATTAATTTAATTAAATTAATTAAATCAATATTAGTGGGGTGAAGGGGTCATGACTAGGTGAATGTGATGAATGGTGTTTATTTGATAATGGACCAAAGGGGAGTGCGACCTAATTTTGGTGTCTACACGTGGATCCACAATTCAGCATTATCCTAACACCAACATCCTTTTTCACCTTTCCTTCCATGCACTTCCTTACCAGGGCCATCTAACCGGGCTTTCCAATCCAATCCTTCTTTGTGCTTTTACTGTAATTTCTTCCACTTTATTATACCCCACACTAATATGATGCATAGTCCTCTGTGCATTTACAACCTTCAAAACGTAATGAGATTACCGGTGCCCAATGCGCAACAAAAACAACAACAAGAAAGGGAAACAAAACAAAACAAAAAAAATACATTAAAGTAAATCCTAAACTAACTGGAAATACTGCCTTATTACAAACACCAAGAAGACTTATTTACAATAGGTCTTTAGCTTGCTCCCATTGAAGTGTCCTGGCAATATTTTCCCATCCAACGCTTGCAACTGGCATGCACCTAAATCAAGGATGTAAAAGATGATGTAGGGACCTAACTAATGGAATTTTAACTTCACGGGATGGAAAAAACTTGGAATCATATAGTAGCACTATACATTTGACCTCAAATTTCTTTTTCTTAAGGTGATGATTGTGTCATTCCTTTTGTGTTGATTTTTCCATCTTCTGGATCCACCTAACAAGTGATCATATTTCATCCAATTGAATTAACTTGTCAATTATTTCCTCCAACACTTATTCTTCGGCTAATACTCCTATGTGCGCTATACGTAGAGAAGGTAACATGAATTCAACTAGTAGGAAAGCTTCCGCACCAAACACCAATTGAAATGGTGTGGCCTTATTCAACCTCTTGTAGGTTGTCCTATATACTCAAATAACGGTTGATACTTTATCATCCCAATCCTATCTACCAACATCACATATCTTAGTCAATGTGTGACTAAGTATTTTGTTAAATGCCTTAGCAGTTCCATTTACTTGAGGGTAATAGGGAGTAGTTTTGTGATGGGACACAATAAATTCTAATAACAAAATCTTGACCATTTCATTGAGGAAGTGCGTACCTATATCAATTGTTAAACTCAACGAGGCATCCATACCGTTGATTATGTTTTCCCATAAAAATTTAGTAGTTGTAGTTGTTGTACAATCCTTTGTAGGCACTACCTCTGCCCACCTTGTCAAATAATTAGTGCAAGTGAGGATATACTGCAAACCAGTCCTTCGCACAGCTGGTGAGATTGGTTTGAAAAATTTGATAGCCCATTTCTCAAATGGTTCCATGCTAGCTATTGGTGGTAAGGGAATTTCTTCCCTTTTTCCGGTTTGCCAAGGTCTTGGCAATGGTCTGAGACCTTGCATAACTTAATGCTGATATTGATAAATGGTCTCCCACAAGATCCATGCGAGTAGAATATTTCATGTGGTTGCATTTCCTACATAGTTTCCTCCTATAATCCCACCATGTGCCTCTTCCATAATTGCAATGTGCTCATGTTATAGCATGCAACAGTGATGCAGAACCTCATCATGACCCATTTTGTATAGATCTCCACTAATTAGCATGTAGGGCACGGTGCATATGGCCAACTTATTCTTCTCCAAGGCCTTCATTCCATCTAGCACCACACCTGTTTTAAGGAATACCACAATGTCCTCCAAATCTAAGGGTGCATGCCACAACCTAAATAGTTGTGCATCTAGCATGGTATCCTCAATGCTTTGCGCATCCTCCCCTGAATTGATTCTAGAAAAATGATCGGAGTGCTGGAATTACTTTTTCCTTTTTGAAAACCACTTTGTGAACATGAATTCTTGGGACAATAGTACCCAATGACATATGTGCCTTTGTAGAAATGGATTGTTCATGAAGTATTTCAATGACATATGGTCATTTAAAATATAAATTGAGTTCTTTAGAAAATATTATGCGAACTTGTGAATTTCGTAGATCATTGATAATGCCTCACACTCAGTTATAGTATAATTTTTCTATGCTAGCATCAACTTCCTACTTGCAAAGCACAAAGGATGATCAACAATCCCCTCACTAGGATATGCAAGTACTACTCCAATGGTAGTTCCTGAGGCATCCACATGAACATGGAAAGGTTTATCCTAAGAAGGAAACATAAGATGGGCACGGTGATAACCCTATCCTTCAAAGTGTCAAATGCCTTCTACTACACCTCTCCCCAATGAAAGGAAATTTTATGTCTAAGAAAATCTTTTAAAGGTGTGGCGATCTTGGCATATCCCTTGATGAATTTCCTGTAGTACCCCGTATGCCCAAGAAATTTGCCTGCACTTTGATTAGTAGGCTCCTTCAATCCCACAATTCTTTGTAACTTTAGCGTGATCTACTAGTAGGCCTTCATTACATATGATGTGTCCCAATAATGTTCCAAATGGGGTAGTAAAGACACATTTTCTAATGTTAATGGATATCCTCAACTATCGACACCTTTCAAACATTAACCTTAAGTTGTCACAATGGTCCTTAACGAACCCATATATTGTCCAATTATCTAGGTAGACTTGAAGAAATTTATGGATAAATTCTGGAAATCTTGTACCACAATGCATGATAACACAATAGGCGTATTATTCAACCCAAACTGCATGACTATATAGGAAAAATTCCCCACTCAATGGAAAAATTAGTCTTTCTTTGCTCTTCCTTTGCAATCCTTACCTAGTGATAGCCCGAGAATCCATCTGTGAAAGAATAGACCTCGCGCCCTACCACTCCCTCTAAGATTTCTTCAGTGAATTTGGTTGGGAAAGGATCAATGATACACAATGCATTCAAGTCCTTGTAATTAACATATATCCTTATCCTTTCGTCCTTCTTGATGCTAATTACCATTAGACTTATCCATTCTGACTCTTCAATAGCTTCAATGATGCCCAACGCTATCATCTTATCTATTTATTCCTTAACCTTCATGCACGAGTTAGGATTTATTCGAAGTATGGTATCTTCTAGATCGAAAGCGCACCCTCCTTCAACTTATTTCTCATTTCCCCCAAGGAATAGTGAACACCTTTGAGTTCATGATACCCACATGGGAATAAATCCTCAAAATCACGTAAAATATCAATGATCTTAGAGAATTATTTCTCCAACCAATAGTCTCGATGATAGCCTCTTTAGGCTCTTCTTCTAAGCCAATGTTAACCTTATTTGTCTTTAAAGGTTCATGATAGGTGTGCACCCATTCATCAGAACTATCTAACACCTTGTGCATCCCTGAGAATGGTCAACATCTAAGTTTTCCACTTCTTCCCCATCAATAACATACACCATCTTCCCTTTTTATTTTTCCATACATGCGTGCTCAAGTTGTATCTCTTCTATTTCTTCTTCCTCAAAGTACGCCTCTAGGCTAGGTTCACCTAGCAAGTCCAGTAGCCTATCCTCTGCCATGGCACTATCCCCAATGGTAAGGTGCTTGATAACCTACAATGCCTTATCCACCAAGGGTTTTGTACTCCGATACTCGAATGTTTGAATGAGATCAGCCACTAACTCTTGCCAATTCCCTTTCGCAATGTGTCTCAACATGAATGTACCATGCATGCACACAACCTTGTAGGGTGGAATATAACTTATGAACCCATAATGAAGGTGGCAATGCTTCGTGCTTCCCATCTAGGCTGTCTCACATGCTTGGATATGGAAGGAAGTGGTCTCTTTACCATGGTAGTATTTTATAGCCATGGGCACGTTACTCCTGTAAAACCTTACAGAGAAGGTAATTCTCACCTCATGACATTCCAAGTGGTTATCCTAATGCGTTTCCAACCAAAGTGTGTAGTAGTTTCGAGTAGGACATATCTTAACATCCCTCTTCATTCATTTCCCTTTTCCATTGAGCTTCAATCTCCTGCAAAAATACCTCATGGAAGGATCCTCCTAAGTACTTAGGTAGCTTCTCTCCTCCTAGGTACTGAATTGTACGTGCCTTTCTCATCTTTTTCACCAATCCCATAAAAATTCATCTGATTAACTCATAGGTCCCATGCAGCCAATTATCGCATGACATAATGTTAGTGTCACTTAAGGATTGAGCATCCTCAAACTAGATAACTCCTTTTATGGGATGGATTACCTCTAGATCCTTGATTGAGTGCACATATATTCTATCCATGAACTCTTCTCATAAAGGTTCGGTAGATAGGGTGTTGATTTCCCATCAGCTAGGGGTATGATGACCCATTCCTCCTCAATTTTGAAGCTTATGTATCCATTTTTGAACTTAAGATCTACATTGTTGTTATAAAACCATGGGTGCCCAAGTAAACTTAGCCCCTTCAATGGTGATAGCTGAATCCTTTAAGACACCAATGGGAATTTCCTTCATTTTGTGTTCCATATACAACACATTCAAATATTTTCGTAACACATGTCTTCCCATCTGATGTCATGCATCCAAGGTGAGAACATTGACCTCCATGCCTATGTCAATGAGGATATTACTAAGGAGCCATCCATCCATGACTACATTTAACGTGATCTCTCTATCATAGTCAATGATGTGAGGGGGAAGGTTTGCATGCAAGACATGCCTCTCGTAATCTTCTTTATCACTTGGTACCTTCTCTCTCAACCATGCCCCTAGTAAAGGAATAATATTCTCTTTCCTTAGAATTTTACATACATACTTGACCTCATTGAGGTCATCATTTGACACCTCGACCTTACTTCTTTGCTCCTCCCTCCTAGAATACTCCTTTAGACACTTTCGGATTTCTCCTTGTAAACTCTAAATGATGTCCATGGTTTCTTGATATAACTCCTTCGATGTGAAAGATCCTGCTACTTCCCATGTACCACTTCTTCCCTTAAAACTAGGTTCTTCACCTTGGCATTTCCTTTGTGTGTGTAACCTTTGCTCTTATTTTTACCATAACAAGTTCCATTCGCATCATGGTTCACCCATGACATCCATTGTGTGTATGTATTCTTAATGCTTACCATTGCAACACCCTTATCTTTCTAGTGCTGTTGATTCATATGCTCAAACAACTCAAGGCACTCCTCATACTTGTGCTTCTTCCTGCACCATGAGCACTGTAACAAATCTAGGCACTCGCGCTTGTAGTGGTCTGTCAGACCCATAATTAAAATAGATTCCACATGGAAACTCACTTCTTCCTTGTCATGATTATCATGACCATGAAATTATCTCGTGAAATTCCCTTTCACACGTGCCTCCATCTGCGCGCTCCTCATAACGACAATCATCACCCTTAGAACTATTGGCAATGTTGGTATGGAAAACACCATGATCAATGGCCTCATGGATCTGGTCAATAAGCCAAAAATCCTTAATATCATGGGTCATAGATGTACATATATTACAATATCAAGATACATTCTTCCGAATTACATGCTATAACAAGGGACATCTACTCACATCATGGTCCCCATGAAAATCTCACATCTACTATTACGATGTGTACTATCTTCTCGGGGGAAACTATCCTTGGCATGTCCCTCTACTTCACAATCTATACACCACATTCCACTATGAGTCTCATGATCCAAGTTCATAGATAAATTTTCTAGCTGCTTATCCATAATGATGATTTGAGCCTCAGAAATAGGCTAACAATAGTGTCTACACTCCTAACAACTTTAGCATGTAGGGAAACATCCAACACCTCGCACGAGTGCGTGAAAGTATTATGAGATAAATCTCTTCTAAATGGGGTTATCAAACCTCTAATAAACCATTGAGCATGATGTGAAGGGTGAATGTCATATGAAAATTTTGATAGGAGAGTATTAAACCACGTGTCATACTTCCACACACTCTTCGTCATTCCCTATTGAATTTCCTTAAGGGTGTTGATGCTCTTCTGTTAAAACTCAGGGATTTGGAATTCTGCTAGGAAAGCATTTTTCAATGTAGTGTAATCTACCAACATTTAATGGGGGTCATACTTCCTATATCAGTTATGCGTGTGCCCTTGTAATGTTGTTGTAAATTGAATGGCCTTCCGTTTAGGGTTTTGATCCCCTTCATGCACCATAGCAATTCACACAATTGTGAATGTGCTCCACAACATCTTCAATACCTTTGTAATTTTGAAAATGTAAAGACATATCAAAGAATAGTTGAGGAGGTGGCTGGGGCCCTTGTCCTCTTGATCTAGTTCCTTGACTTCCGTGGTGTTTCCTCCTTCACCGGATCAACTAGATCCTCCAAGAGCTTGATAATGGGCCTAAAGCGGACACACCTAGGGTCCCCAACGTCCCACTAAATTGTGCACTAACCATCTGTGAGATTGTGCCACTATCTAGATGTGTGTCTCGTGCCACTCCCCGATGCATTACCCAAGCCTTGTATAGTTTCTCCTATTCTAAAAATTCCTCTAAATACTGGAATAATATATGTAGCCATAGAAGTGGGAAATGAAAAATTATATCTCTTGGGCATAGATCTGTCACTTCCACTGATACCAAATGGGTTAGTGATACTCCTTTCTTGATCTAGAAAACCAAGTGCCAAGGTTTGGTCACTAGGTGGGTTCAGATGCGCGCCAACGCATCTTCTCTCCACGTGATGAAATCTCATCGAAGTGAAGGGTCTCTCTTATACGCTTACCAAGATGGCGTGAGAACAGAATGCTCGGGTTCCACATACTCTACATGAACCTCAAATCCTTCCCGCAATGTATGCGCCTCTATATATCCATCACACTGCAACCTCACGTTGTCTAGTAATCTTCTGTTCACACACTTCACTATACTTGAGTTTTCTCTCCTCCCTTTGTTTCTCATCGTAATATCTGCCATCTTCCTTCACCCTAACTTCCTTTCCCGGTGCTCAAAATAGTTTAGCTAGCCATAAAAAATGCCTCTAAACTCAAGGTAACAACCAAGATCTTCATTTTTACAGGAATAACACGTAGAAATGATCCTCTGGGCTCCTTTAGAAACTCAAACTCAGCAACATCTGGAAAACAATACATGGAAATAACATATTCTAGGGTGTATCTAGTCAGCACTCCTTTCCACCAATGATCCACAACACAAGTCCATGTTAGATTTACATCTTGCAGCCTCTAGTACTCTTCTTGGGTCCACGTGCATGATCTATAATACTAGCTTGATCTAGATGCATATGTTGAGATCCATTCATACAGCTCTATTGGGAAGCAACAAAAAAAAAATTCATACAAATCATGGTAGAGGTTCTCTTCTACCCATCTACGTGCATCAAACTCAGGTCTAGTGCTGAATCTCTGAGAAAATTCATCCTCCATGCTCTTAAACCATGATTCAACACTTTCCAAGGTTAAACACTCTATCATCACTCATTGCACAGATAATGATGTATGCTATTTCCCACTACAAATTCAAAAAGAGGTCCCACTAATGGAACTAAGATGTAGTCATTTTTACACCCACCAAAGAACAAGGGAATCCCATGTGCGCTAGCCTATCACCCAGCAAGCACTAGGTGCTCACTTGAGGCATGCGTAGGTGCCGAGTCCCTCCTTTATGTGAGTTTAGTGGGAAACATCATCTATGATCCAAAATTTAAAGAAAGTGAGTGGGAATGAGACATGCAAACATCATAGAGCTTAGAACGGCTCTAGACCATTACAGTCATTATAGACAGATACTTTAACAGACTTAAATAATTGAATCAAAATAGAAAGGAAAATGCATAGGGATTCATATTCATCTTATAAACATACATGAAAAAGAACTATGAAGAATCATGCATGAATCCAAACCAAGAAGGATCATATTCAGATAACTTGGTAACCTCATTACATTCATTAGATTCATTACAAAACATCGCAGTATGGTAGACCGAAGTCATACATCATAACTGGATCTACATTCCTTAGCTCTCAAAAATAAATTTTATAACCCCAAGCCCTTGATACATCCATCTCCTATAGTTTATCTACCCAACCCAATATAACTCCTCATGGCATTTCTATAGAGCTCCGCTCTCTATTATTCTCCCTTTATTCTTCTATGGGCGGTTGTATTTATAGGTTCCTTGAACTACCAAACCACCTTTCTAAGGCTTCAAATCCAGCACCAAGTGTCTAAATGTGGTCCTCCATGGGCACATGCTCCTCCAAGTTTGAGCTCTCCACTCTTTACCATGATAGCCTTATATAATCCTCCATCACAGAGCATATTCCTTCCTAGGCCAACCTGTTGCAATGCTGGCACCTTATCCACTCCACATGTGTAGTCAAGTGATGCTTTTCTTGTGTTCTACCCGATACACAAAATACGGCTAAGTCGGAAACCTTGTATTTTGGCGCGTAACATAGGTTCTTCTAAAACCCTCCTAGAAACCTTCCTTGGGCACCTTCTCCTTTCGCGCCCACTCTTAAACTTAGGCCTTGTGTGCTCATGTACCTTCGTGTACTTAGTCAAAATTTTAGGGGCTCAACAAGAGTATCGGACATACTATGATCTCCGGGCATCTAGGTGGGGTTAGTGACTATTGCTTTGCCAATGTTGTTGGCTGCTATGGGGCCTCCCCAAAGCTAGAGGCCAAACACTTTCTGATCATAGACTCATCATTCCCATCCCCATCTAGAGGAAATGGCTCCTCTAAGACCAAGGTCTCTCTCTCTCGCACTATACTCCTCATGCACCGCCTCAATATCTCCCGAGTGTCATGCCACTTAGGATTTCTCTCCTCCTCTTCCATACAAGATACCTCACCGTCTCGCATCACCCCCTCATCATCCTCCTCAATCTCCTCTCGACTAACTCCTCATCGGTCTCATCTCTTGTATGCTCCTCAAAATCAGAGTCTAAATAAATAGGATCATCCTCCTATTTACCGTGAGTAGGAGTGGATGTAATCTAGTGTAAAGGTGCTCGACAGTTACTAGCTTCCCATCAAGCATGGACCACATGCCTAACTATAATAGGCACACCTAGAGTAAATAATCTCTAGCTAAGATATCCTCTAAGGCCCTTCTAGGCCTCCCGAATGGTCTGTAGACTAGTGCCATTGGAGAAAGTACGTCAACATATGGGAGGCTAAACTATTGAGGGACACGATAAAATGGATGAGACTTGACTCTCTCGGCCTGTTAGCTAACTAAACAAAGTGTTGGAGAAAACTACCACCGTGGTCACCTCCTATCCCCATAACCCTGTCATGTCTTGGTATGGTGTGGCAATCATATCTGTTGTTGTTATAGAAGCTAATGGCTAGTGTGGTGTCACGATAACTAATATAGCTATCCACCTCGCTACCTAGACAACCCCTAGATCTAATACTTTTAATCCCCTTCCATAAGGGGTAATGTGCTCATATACCTAGCTCATAATAAGAGTGGGGTGGATCAATGACTACCTCTGCGGTTGGATTACCCCTGTATAAGTCACGAAGGTAGAACCTAGGATGTCTACTCCTAGGCATACCTATGGCCATGTCCCTTAATTTGTACGATAATAGGAGCCTAACGGTAGAGAAGGGTTCCACCCCCTTGTCCTTGATCAATTATAAAGCTAAGATACCCATAATGGCTCTCAAAATGATAGGGATAAGAGGCGGAAATGGACCAGAATTTCATCCCCTTCCTTAAACCAGATGAGATAATGATGTCTCCCATATACATGGCCCACTATGTCATCATGGCCTTAGATCCCATTGTCTCTAAATTCAGTCTCCTCCCAAGAATTAGGATCCCAAGTATGATGTATACATCCTCCAGAGTAATGTTCCACTCACCCCTAGCACTGGAAAGCGAAAGGTGTTCGATCTACATCCTAGTAGGAAAATAAGTCCCACAATATGTGACTAGCATGGGAAATATGAGGAATGCATGCAATCCTCTAGATATCTTCCCTTTGGAGGATGTCCCTCTCGACCCAAGTCAAGCAAGTCTAAAATCCCAAGGAGCCAATAACATTCCCTCTCTTGACTCAAGTGGATATACTCCTCCTTTTGCATTCACCAAAATATGGAAAAAATAGCAAGTTAGTAACGTATACAAGAAGTTCAGCTCACCAAAAACATGATAAATCATGAAAAATCCAAAAAAAATCAAGTTAATGTACATTTTGGTCATTCTATTTAGAACCACAACCCTTTGTAAGGCGGTGGTTTGAGGACCGCCGCCCAAGCAGGGTGATCTTGTACCGCCACCTTGCTTTGGGTGGCGGTCTGAGACGATTTTTCAAATGTGCCCTTAACCCTAAAAAATGCTCAAAAATGCAAAAAGACCACTTCTAATGAAATAAAAGAATGATCTATGGGTTCCCCCTTAGAGACTCATTTAAGAAAATTTGTTTTGAAAATGATCCCCCTAGATGAATTTTTCAATGTTTTAACATTTTAGGTATGAAAAGAAAAAAGTAAAAATAACCAACCTTAGACCGCACTAGTCGATCTCCTACACGTGGAGGCATGATCACTATCTCACAATGGTCATTTCGGTTTGTAATCTCGTTGGAAATGGTCTTTGTGGATCCAAAGCTCAAAATTCACCAAATAAAGAATGCATAAATTAATTGAAAAATGGGTTTGTTTTGATATATATATTGTTTTAATCTCATTTTGAGTGTATGTGTTCATAGGGCTGGAGATTTGGTGTAGGTATATATGTATATCCCCACAAAAATGGTAAGTCTTCTTTTCTTTCTGGTTTTGTTTTTATTTTTCAGTATTTTTTCTATCTACACTTGAGTCTTCTTTCTCTTGCAGGTAGCGTAAGTTTGGATGACAACGTTTTGACACATGGGCATGTTAGGTATAACGTCTAACTCCCCTTTTTGGGAATACCATACTTAGAATCTACATTTTACACCTTTTCATGGCTAATAAACTTCTCTTAGGGGGAAATAGGTACACACCCATAATTACATGTGTTACATTGTTAGAAAATGGTTACAAAATTCCCCAATGATGAGTCAAGTCCTTTTAAGAAGGTGTTCAAGCTCCAAAACCCATTCACAGTGTATATTTGTTGCCTAGAAATATTTACTTAGCATTCCGTGCTTTTTTCAACTCTCCAATTTTTTCTATAAATGTTTTGGCCTTTAGTGCAGGACCGCTGCCTTGTTTGGGTGGTGGTTCTAAAATTGCCGCCAGCGGGGGTGGCGGTCTGGCTTGTTGCCTGCAAAAGGTAACGATCCTACCGCTTTTGCCATATTTCATCATGTGTGTTTCTAACATGTGACTCTTCACTTAATTTCACTTTAAGCATGCATCCATGAGCCAAATTGTCTAAAAATAGATTTGATTTCTTGCTTCTCCTTCTTCCTATTTTAAAAATATTTAATTAGTTGGAACTTATTATTATTGCCTTGTGCATGAAGGCACATCCTAGCCCCAATTATTATATATTCCATGCTTCTATTCAAGAAAAGGACCTGATAATTTTTGTGTATCTTGCATTGTCTCGCTTTACACAGTCTTTCTAGGAATTATATACCCAAGATCAAATCTCCTTTTGGTATCTCTCTTCTACTTGCATTACATCCAAACTACCTTTAAACTACCATTACTCAAGCGTCATCCTCCTATTGTTGTTCTTACATTCCTAATCCTTTGGACTAATATGAACACTCAGAGAAAGAAAGGAACAAACTAAGGGGTTAGATATAGATACAACCATATTTTCCAAATTTCTTTCTTATCCAGTTGAAATTGTGTTTTGTTTTTCTTTATTTTTGAATTATCAATTACGAATCACTAGTTTCAATTACATATAAACGACAACATAAGATCATTCATTTCAATAAGTTAGGAAATCAAAAGTAGATCAAATCATTATAAAGTTTCCTCTTTAACATTATCGGGGAAGTTTTGGGAGTAATATACCTTTCAGGGTCATTATTTGTTCTTCACCTCGAGGTAGGTTTGAAGGGTTTTTGATTGAATTAGGTTTTTTAAGGTTAGATTCACATATCGCATAAGAAACCAACTACATCTAGTTGATTACTTGTCTTTAGTTTATTTATTATATTAGAATGCATTGCTTAAAAACTAGGAAAGATAAAAAGATTTCCTTTGATAGATTAGCTTGCTTTTATTGTTTTGTTTCGATATATTTTTAAAAATACAAAAACATTGGTTAGATTTCTTTTAGTAATTAGTTTTCTTATCAAAATCAATTTATTTCATTCTATATGACCATCAATGATACATAACGAGAAAATATGTAAAGTTGTAATCCCTTGGTCCCACAACCCAACAAGCCAAAGTTGATAACTAACATTAATACAAGTTTATGTTTGTGGTCTTATGCACACACCGCAACTTTTGTTGAGAAAATAGAACAACTAAATATGTTAAACATCACTACTAATCAAGCCTACACTTATTGGACTACTCCTGGAGATAGGGTTTGATTACGCACATGACCATATAAGGGCCACAACCTCCACGAGTCTTTGGTTGTGATCCTTAGATCCCACAACAACGGGCTGCGAACCAGTTAGATATTGACACTAGTTAGTGTACATTAGTATTCAGATCTTCACCACTTCCATTAGAAATTATCATACAATTTTCATTATTAAACATAGCAACCGATTAGGTTAAGAATTTCTATACTAGACAAGAAAATCTCCCATAAATCCCTGCAGCTCCAACACGTCTCTCATTCTTACTTCCATGACTTTGTCTGCGGAAATATATATGAGACACCGACATATCATTTTTCACATGTTCAAAAACCAAAAAAAAAGAATCTTGGTAGAGCTTGACATTGATTGGAGTCTCTAAGTAGCTATTATCTCAGATCGATCCATCACACCACTTCAAGTTAGGAGAGCATTCTTTTCCTTAGACTTGCAGATCCTGATATTGTGTGTTGAAGATATAAGATTGCCCAATTAGCTTGATCCCCATCACTACAGTCACATTCACATTCATTCTACACCATTTGTCTTGACATGACCTCGAGAGGTGCATTACGAAGAAGGTTACGTCCTAATTTTTTTGTCATGTACAGTACACTTGAAAAGTAATTAGTAAAAATAAAGTTGTAAAATGATATATTAAAGGAAAATACAAAGTTCAACTCTCACCCATATTTAAATCACTTGTGTCTAGTTTAGGGATTGAGAATGATACATAGGAGAAACTCATCCAAAATATCAAGGGCTTTAGGAATAGGGACTAGATGTTTCAACAATAGAAGAATAAATTTCAGGCATACCACACAAGAAAATAAGGACTAACGTAAGTCCATTCATAGTAGTGCACTCACTAGTAAAATAAGAAAACACACTCTTATTTTGGGGATTTAGTACATAAAGAAGGGATTCACTAATGTAGGGGTTAGAGTTTTTGGTGAGTGAGGAAAAAGAGCACAAAAGAGATATAAGAAAAATTTCCAAAGAACACTCAAACTCACATTGGGTACAAATTCCTCTCCTCCATCCTACAAAAATGTTACTACTCCATCAAAAATAGGAGAAAGGGACAAAATGAATGTGTAACCTATATAGGTAGGGTCTAAACCCATAATCACTAGTTGAAATAGATGTAGAAGAGATTGGAGAAACAACACAATCATAAGTTCTATAATAGATGCAACAACATGAGGAAGCACACAAAAATAAGGAACAATATGTAATCACATCCAAATCATAAATAACTTCTCAACAAGAAGCATAGGTGCAATTATGCTTAGTATAAGTTGCAATAGTAAAAGAGGAGTTGGAATAAAGGATGTGTAAGGATTATGAAGAAGAAAAATAAAATATAGTAATGGAGCATACTAAGTTACAAGATGCCATCAAAGAACATACAATACAAGAAGAGGAGATGAGGCGACAAGAAGAGAAACAAAAATTAGAATCCAAAATAAAGGCCAAGTAGGAAGTTAAGGAGAAGACAAAAGAGGAAGAAGAGATCAAAAAGAGAGAGAAAGAGAAAAGAAAGCACGAAGAGGAAAAAATAGGAAACAAGAAGAGTAGATGATATAATTACAAAAAAATCAAAGCAATCAAAGAGGAGTAAGAAAAAAATACCAAGGAATCACAAAAAACTATAAAGGCCGATGTGAAAGTAGAAGAAGAAACTTAGGCAGTCACATATCAAAGCAAAGACAGTGTAAAAACCATCACAAATCCCCTGGCATAGGTAGAAACTACTAAGGAACAAATTCAAACAATAAACAATGAACACTAAAGAATGTAAATCCATTATGGAGCAACTACTATGAGAAGAAATGGAAGAAGGGGATACAAAAATGTTTTGGTGGGAAGAAAAATCAAATACATCAAAAAAATGTAAGTTAATCCTAAATGCATCCCTCATTCGTAAGTTAGTTCCCAAATCACCCAAAAAGGTGTGTAAGATACAACATCATAAACTATAGTTAGAATAGTTAATGTTAATTTGGAGCACATTCTGTTACAAACATATATTGAAGGAATGCACTCATTACAAGAAAAATTGGGGTATATGTGTCACAAATGGTTCAACAAAAAGTAAATTTGGAATGAGCATTACATAATCTAAAAGAAAAAGTTTACAATAGTTTTCAACAATTTTTCACCGATACTATATGTGAGCAAGTAATGAGTGATAAAATGTAGCTACATATGTTGATAAGAAATATGGTGGAAAAAAGAACAATAATGAGGTGGAAAATAAAATAAAGGAGAAAGTAACCATTGTGAAAAATGAAGTCAAAGATGTAGTGTTGATTCTCTAATAATATGTTTTTATGCAACCATAAGATGAATCTCAAGAGAAATAATTGACATTCAAACTTTTGGATTAAAAACACACTTACAAGCTATCATGGAAGGAAACAAAAATGATATATACATAGGAAGTAAAAGGAAATCTCAGATGATAATATGGAAAAATTAAGAGAAAATAGTGAATGCACTAAGACATCCTTGTAAGCTTGAGATAATGTTATTAAAAAATACGAGAATGGGAACACAATAGACAATGTAATACAATTGTAGGGGTTAAAGAAAAATGAATTCTAGATAGGATGGAAACATCGATACGAGAAATTCAAAGCATCATTCCTTTCCAAGATCAAATTGCTAAAAATGATACGGAGAATTAATTATATTTATTCATGTAAGAAATATTAAATTTTTTGATATACTTTGGGAAAATAAATAAAGCATTAATGTATTGGAATACATACAAGGAAGAACTAGAAGGAATTATAGCAAGTGTAAAGAAAATGAAGAATACACCAAGGTTTATTCTCCCACACTTACTTCTCTATAAATTCAAAGAAACACAGAAAATTCCACCTCAACTATTCAACCCTCAAATTTATCTAGAGAATATAGAGCAACCTAAATAGCCTAAGTAACAATCCCAAGGATAAGAATCACCACAATGTTTTGGTAATTAATATAAATTTTGATCAAAGTATAGAATGATTTTTTTTGTTGATATCTATAATCAAGCCTATATAATTTGAAAAAACACAAGTTTGACCTATGAGGGAATTTATACATATTTAAAACCTGCAAAGGGTGGTTTGTTGGAATGTTTTCTTGATCAAAAACTTGAAAGGGTGGTTAAGTAGTGTCTAAAGGATGAAAATTTATAAATGATGTCCTATCCTATGTGCCAAATGAGAACATAACATCACCTAACGAAGTGAAATCCACATTTGGCATTTCAAAAGAATCACAAAGGAAATTTTCTTGATCATCAAGTAACTTTTTCATAGGATGAGACAACTATTTAAGTTTGGGAAAGTGTTGGAGTGTAAAATGAATTAGAAAGCCAACATGGATATTATTTACATGATCATGTAAACCTCTTGTATAGGAATATTTTCAAATAAGAAAAATTGTAGAATTTATAACATATTCTAAGGATAGATAGAGAATAAGATAAGCCTCTTGATGTATGAGAATAAGTTGAAAGGATTGGTAACTCAACAGTCATGTTTTTTTGTATAAATATATGTAAGTGAATTATACATAAGGTTGATATTGGATTCCAATAACAAGTTATTTCAAGTTCCTTCCATTTTATGTTTCTATATTGAACTTTAAATAGTTATTATTGCCTTGTTTTTTTCTTAGGAAATTTAAGGAAGGAATAATGTTACAAATTATAAATCCACAATATCAATTTCCAAAGATTCTAGTTTATTAAGTGTAGTAATTAAGAACATATATTTAGATGTTTATAATGTAGATTACAGAATGTTAATAACATGAATAGAAAGTAAATGTACACAGAGACACAAGATATAAGTGGGAAAACCATGGAAGGTAAAGAACCCACTAAAATCACTCATCTTTATTGAGAATAAAATTTCACACAACACCCCAATATTTCCACATGTAGTTACATGTTTAAAAAGGGATTACAAACCACCTCATACATTTTCTCATGAATTTCACCTCATTCGCATCATGTATCTATAATTAGATCACACATATAGCTCACATACATTGTTATAACTTATATAACCAATCTCTAATGAGACCAACTTGTTATATACAAGTTGGGTGGTCATGATCCACTCTTAAAAGTGGGCCCGTTTGGGTCAAACATTTTTATATTTTCAATATAATATATAAACCAAAAACATACAATATTTTGTGGGTTTCATAACTAACTAGTTTCCCACTTAATATTATCAACCCAAAATTTCCCCTTAATGTTCATCAGGGAAACTTTGAAAAACATGTCAAATTTTGTTCCTTATACCAAGTCAACTTTTAGTACAAAAGGAATTACAATCCAAAAATCAATAGGTGATTTAGGATGGCATCCAAAAAACCCTTGTTACATGGGTTTACAGTTCTACATTGCACTATAGAAGGGTCTCATGGGTTTTTTCGAATCCGCAATACAATCTTTGCATTGTCCCACAAACATATAAAATCCACAAACAACTTTAAACACATTTTGGATTTTAGAGAATCCATGAGATACTATTTTTCACAGTTCAAAGAAGTGTTCAACGGATTCCATAAAAATGCAATACAAAGGAAAAATCCAAATTTTCAAGATAAAGTGATGAAGGATGAAGAATTACATCGAATATGGAGTTAATAAAATTTTCATATCTAATGCTTTATTGGGGATTGCAAGAAAACTTCACATACTTGAGAATTTATTTAAACAACATAGAAATAGTCTTAGGAGTATCCAATTTGACACATTCAATCTAGTAAGAGATGGCATTGCACAAGAAAGAACATGCACCATGCCTATTTCTTATGTCACACTCAAGGGAATATCTGAAAGGCCAAAACTCAAATGACTTAGAGGTGAATATCAATGTCATTCACATGATCATAAGAGACAAACAAGATATTCTCTACTGATTTAGAGGTAGAGATAAATGTCATCCACATGATCACAAGAGCTAGTATCTAAAATGCCCAACATAACACAAAACTTACAAAACTTTGTAGCACTCAAGGGCTTAATAAAATTGTCTACAATCTTCTCATTAGTTGAAAAAAAACTTGAGATCTATATCACCATTAAGACTACTTTCCCAGAACAAGTGAATATAAATCTCAATATGCTTGGTTCTTTGATGTTGGAATGGATTGTTTACAAGAGAAATGCAACTTTGGATATCACATAGAAGTATATTTATTCCTTTAATTACCATATGAAGTTCTTTTAATAGTATTTTGAGCCACATGACATATTTTTCTTCTTCCATAACACTTCTATACTCTATTTTAGTATAAGAGATATATATTGTTGGTTGTTTTTGTTGCTCTAAGTTATTACACCTACGCCCAACTCAAAAATATATCCAAAAGTAGAATATCTATCTAAAATATCACCAACACGATTAGGATAACAATAACCAAATATAATTGTATTACTAAAAGAAGAATAACACAAGCTATAATTAATTGTACCTTTGATATACCTTAAAACCCTTTTTCCCATTTTCTAATGGTCCTCATAAGGATTCTACGTGTGTAGTCACCTATACCTACTCCCTTAAACCCCAAGCATGTTGGAATATCACCCATCCTTGACTTGCTGCTCACCTTAGGTATGCGCGGGCGTCGAGCCCCTCTTTTATGTGAGATTTGTAAGGATACTTCACCATTAATGGAGTAATACATGCAGCCACATAAATACATGCATTCATTGTAACATAGGAGTAAAGAAACTGGATCTAAGCACAGATGCACCATGAAAAGAATATAAGCATTATTAACAACATAAAGGAATCAAATCTAAACCATAGGAAAAATGAAGAATACTAGGGTTTGAACCCATAAACAGAGATACACATAACAACCCATCATATTCATTGATTCAAAATTGTTTATAGTAGCCAAATTACATCAAAGGGGTCATAGTAGACTAAATACATTATGAAATAGAACCCTAGCTCTATATACTAATTATTCTCAAAGGGTTCAATCCACACTCTCTTCTATCCACCCATAATACATTGTGCCTTGAAACACATATCTTATTCCTCCTACATCACCTCTCATTCCTACATATGTCTCTACTTATCCTTAAACATACAAACCTATGCTTACACACATTCACCGCATACATTTTGGGCTGAAACACCTTCTTAAATAAAATCGGGATCTCTCTTCTACCGCCTCAACTTCATTCATGGGCAGGCCACATGCCAGATGGAATCATGCTCCTCCATAATTGAGTTCCTATGCCATCTCGCCAAAACCCTAATTAGCCTCCACTAACTATAATGATTACATCCTGGAATATTCTTTCCTTGAGTTGTAAGACTACAAGTTCTAACCTTATCCATTCATCACACTCACCCACCTCCTCACATGTTTTCCATGCAATACCATATTCCATAATGCAGTTAAGTCCTATAATCATCTTTTTGTCCCAATCACCAACCTCCACATGCCCCATGTTTAATCAATCTCTTCACTCAAATTGAACTATTCTAACTATTCAAGCACACGTAGTTTTTCTCGCGCACTTTTCTCTCGCAAGACCTTCTTCCTACCTTGCCTTTCATGCACGGTCATCCTCTACTCGGGACTTAGTCACTTTTTGGCTCAAAATTACCCCACACTAAACATGTTATCCATCCTCTCAAATAATATGATCTCCAATAGAGAATAAAGAATAGAAGGAAAGAATAACCTATATCCAAATTACGCCAAAGAAAAAAATAATTTTTTTACTATTGTACAAGGATTAGGAAAGTCTTATTCAAGGATGATTTAATCTTGTTCCAAGCATCCACATCCTTATATTCCTATGTGAAAAAAACCCCTATTTTCATGTTGAATTTATCAAATGTGAACTCTTCACCCTTAGCCTTTAATGTATCAACGATATTCTCCATCTACTTTCTAAGGTCATTTAATATGTCCATCTTATCCATAACTTGTGGATATAATTCTTTAACCTTATTTTTAACAAAGGCCCTTAGAATTTAAATTGCCTCAGATTTATTCTCAACCTCTACAAAGATATTGTCACATTCCACCCTATTTCCTTTATTATTGGCCTAGAACTCCTTCGGATATTCCTCATGCGAAGAAACCAACACACTAGCCACATTGTCACTATCTTCATGATTGTTATAGATAACTTCGGCCATGTACATCATGGTCTTCACTGAAGCAAGGAGCTAAGAGTACTGAGTTATGGTATCCTCAATATTTTATTTTTCTTTTTCTTTTTTCACGGCATAACTTCCTCTGCTGACTCTAGTGCAAGTGGCTACCTCTCCATCATGATTAATTACATTAAATCCTCCAGGAAGTGGAAGGATGACTCATACTTCTTCTAAAGGGGGATAAATTTGGGTGCTTCAAAATAATGGAGTCTGAAATATTCTCCACTTTCTGTTAGGCCTCGTGTACCTTCCCTTTTCTTCTCTAAACTTAGCACTCAGCTACACAATTATTGACTACTTCCGCTTTATCTCCTTATCTCTCTCTATGATTTATTTGTTCTTCTCCTCCAAAGCCTTATAAAATTATTTGATTCCATTATTCCTCCCGAAAACCCATGATTCAATTTCTACCGACACCTTATTCAAGACATTGCATACCTACTTGTTAGTTAGCTATTGTGAATCCACAATGGCATTTATCTCTTTGGGGTTTGGTGTATCTAGAATGCACTTGAATTGACTTGAATTATAGTTCATCAACATGGGACTCAAAATCCATGACAACATCTTCTCGAGTGTATGAATACACACTCTCCTTGTAAAATTATGACCAATAGAAGAGTTGGTCTAAGGGCATCATGCTCTAGAAATGCACACATATGACCTTTTTTGGATCATCATCATAAGTCATTATGGATCCTCTAGATGTTGTCATTGTGCCTTTTCCACTGTGTGCACTCCTATCAGAAACCAACAGATAGACTAGTCTCTCCACCCATGCTTCCATACTTCTCTTTTCTACTTCTCCCACACTTTGCTCCACCTCGTACTCTACCAAGTCCTTGATGATCTCCTCCACCTCTTTCTCCATTATATCCTCTAATTGTTCACCAGTTAGGAGTAAGGTCTTATATGTCCTAGTATCCAATTCTTTCTCCCTCAAGATCACCCTTGGAATATTCTTCTGTCTCCTCATCGATTCATGTACATTGAATACAAGTGTTTATTTTCTTCCTTGCGCTCCTCATCCTCCTCTTTCACATTATCGTTCATGCTCTCCATCCTCTTAGAGTCTCGAACTCTATGTTACCTTCTACTTTTTTCACTAGAGATTCCTATATCACTGGGGAATTCTCCTTCATGGGAGACTTCTTCCTTCAAGTATAAGTGCTTGTGCTCACACACGAATCTTGTACTCTTGTGGTCCGAACCACACGTGCGCTAGGTGCATTTCCTACTAGATTTTCCTCCCTATATCTCTTCGCTCACTTATTCCTTCTAGCAAGGTCCTTAGGGATGGAGACATCATCCTCAATGTACAAACCCTTCTCAAACTTGGGAGTTAGGTGTAAATACACCCTTGTCACCATTTTTCCTACAAGTGGTAATGTTACAGGCCTTAACATATGTATGTCATGGGAGACATACTTTTCCATGTATGCCCCCTTCTTAGGATACACCAATGTCTTGCACAATGCATGTTTCTCCTGATCTACCTCACTAAGATCAAATCTAAGCTTCTTGGCCTCCTTGAATCTATTAACTGTGCTATGAAAATATTGTTCTGTGAAGGAAAAAGGTAGTTTACACCATGGGATTTTGGTGTCATCTATCAATGTGAATATGTCACTTTGTAGAACTCTTTGGTACACTTACAATTAAACCTCATCCTTCACCAAGGTTGGTAGTTATTATATAATTCTCCACTCTGTGCCAAATGCATTGTGCATCCACTTGTACCACTTATCCAAGCACGCCTTATAAGAAAATTTCATTGTTTTGCAAGTGTATGCCATGAACCTCTTAGATGGGGAGGGGTTCTCATTAGGGTACTCCTAAACATAGTTGTTCAGCCCATTAAGCACTCCAATCTATGAAAATACAATGGTAAGAATAATATGAACATAAATGATCTTATCCCCGTCATGCGGGGAATCTATGATATCCTCCACAATAAAGGCCAAGATGTTGTATATGGTCCCTTCTAAAATATTTCTACAAATGTTCAACCATCTCTTGCTCACATGCATCCATTGTTCTTGTCCATCTAACTTGGTGGAAAATGCGCAACCATCTTCATAATGGGTTAGTGATCTTGGAAATATTGAAGTAGTGCATGCCCTATTTTTACTTGTATTACTTATTTGTTTGAGAGATATTATCCTTGCCACCAAATTCATCATCCAATGAATCTCCCATGTAGATAATCCTAATGTACTTGGAGATCGATACGTAGTTATGCACATTCTCCTTCTTGCGAAGTAAAATTAATCCTCATGCATGTGTGACATCAGCCACTTTGGTATAACCTTTTAGGTTCACTAGAAAATGGAAACTCATAGAGTTGCAGAAGCCCACCGTTTATAATTTCCTCTTCACACAGTCATCATACTTTGGTTGGTCATATTTTTTTCTTTCTCTTGTAGGGAGAATGAGATCCAATGGAATCTCTTTTTAGTTGTATATGTGTTTCCAAAATATTATGTAACATTATTAAATAAAATGTAATATTATTAATAATGAGTTTATAGAACTCATATTAATAATATAGTTGTAATTGTTTTATTATTGGTGAGTTGTGAGAAAAACTTACGTAAATATTTTAGTGTGAATGATATCTTAGGGATAAGTTTGAGAGATTGTAGGGATTGGAGTGAGATATGTGGGTTGTTGAGGATTGATGTTGACTCCTTGTATTAAGGATAACATCCTCCTATATAATGTAAACTCTATCAATGTAATTGACATCCAGAATGAATTAATAAGAAGATAATTATTCCGTGAATAATAATATTGAATTTTCCTATGTAAAACTGATCCAAAATTATTATTTGGTATCATAAATGTCATATCTATGATCATTTCACATAGAGGATTTGTTGTGCTATCTTTCCCATCATTTCCTTGTCAATTATGACATATAAGTTTTTCCTTGAATGCATATTTATTTGACAAGCTTCAAGTTTTATTATATGAGTTTTAGAATTTTTTTGTGCACATATTATACAACATATTTCTCAATAAATAGAACATATGTTATTGTGTGTTGTTGTCAAAGCATCATCCATAATTTACGGGATTCTTTTGCTATGTGTTGGTAAGGAAGTATATAGATTTGGAACATTTTCTTGATCCAAAAGCCCATCGTATCTAGAAAATTCCAAGCTTTTTGTACCGCATGGACATTTCAAGATTCAATTTTATTCCTTTGTGCTACACAAAGCTCCATTATTTTGTGCGCTTTATATATTATATTCAAGTGGATGTTGTCTTATATTGATTTCCATTAAACCAGGCTTGATTTGTGTCTTAACACGTTGTTTCTCTACACCTCCAAGCCCACACAACTTCAAAAGTTCATGGGCCAGTGAACGAGCCCACGAATATTCAGATCTCTTAGGATATCACCATTGAAATAAAGCCATCCATGCAGATCTTCACCACATACCAATTCATGCTCCATTTTACTCCGCACGTCATCACCTTGCACTCGTTGAACCGGTGGTTTTCTAGAACTCTACCACATATAAATTTCTACTATAAAATATTTGACAAATCCATAAGAATCTAAAATTGTGTTTAGGTTTCTGTTTTTAATTTTTGTGAACGATATAATTTTAATGTCTAGTTATAGCTTTTTAGCTATATTAGATTTTTTCTATTTTCTTGTCATTATTATTATTTGTGTGTCAATATTAGAATTCTTAAGCCTTATAAGTGTCAAATGCAATTATTGTATTTCACCTTATCATAGAATTTGGGTCTATAAATTAAATTCATTATATCATTTTGGTGTCAATATAGTTCTCTGTATTTGTAAATGTTGTTATTTTCGAAGTTTAGAGTCTTGATAGTCAAATGTATTATATTGTAAAAGTCATTTGTCACCATTTTGTCTTGTCGATTGTAAGCTATTTGAGTCGTAGTATCAAGGTCATGTAAAATATTTCAAATTTTTCTTAATGGTATTTTTGTTGTCAAATAGGTGATTTTAGAATATTTGTTTATTGTCTTTTTTAGTAGTGAAAATAGTCAAGTTGTCAAAATTTGGTAAAAACAAAAAAATTCCTTATGAGATGCGTTTCGGTGCTACAGATGTCCAATAAAAAAAGAGTTTCACATTAAGGGAGAGAAGAATAAATCACAATGTGGAAACTATTGAGCTCACTGAGCTATCAACATGTTTCATGGAGGAAGGAGGCAAAAAGGAAGGAGGTCAGTCAATGACCTCTCGTTAGTCAGTAAAGCGATGGGGCCACACAATGTTGTTGTGGCATTTTATTTCAGTTGTGTCTTTACTTTCTACAAATAATAACATATGGATCATACTTGTTCAACTATTGTAATCTCAATGTTCAATTTTCCTCTATTTAGTTTGTATTCGAAGAGGTGGTTCCTACAGGATTCCCGAAGGAAAGACATAGTTGACAGGTGAAAACACAAAGGAAAAACAACATCATGATATTTGGGTTGTTGGTTGTCATGTAAAACCATCCTTTGTTGAGGTTGTTGGTTGTCCTATAAAACCATCCTTGTTAAGGTTGTTGGCTGTCCTGAAAAACCATCCATATCATGAACACACATGGGTGACAAGTTTCATAAGGAAGTCTTGACAATGAATACTTGAAAAATATATTTGACATAGAATCTTTGCACATAAACAAGATGGTGCTTGTATATTTTATTAATATCAAATTCAAGCATTATAGACAAATGAGAGAGATGTAATATTTATAGATATTGGACAACTTCTATCTCATCCACATTATATGGAAACAAATCATCTAATATGAGAAAATATGTAAAAATAGAATATTGCCCCTAAGTGCCCCTATTTCCCCTCATGGAAATCATCTGGGAACAAAATATATAAGATATAACATGATCCCACAAACATTGGGATGAGAAAACTATCACTTAGTTAACTAATAAATAAGGATAACTAATACTTATTAACATAAGTTTAAAGTATTTAAATTAAATACTTTAACTTATTACATTTATTCAAATATCAACTAATGATAAATTAAGCTAAGTTTTATTCCTACCATTCCCCCTTAATTCAGCATGGTCTAAAGTGAACAAGAGAGAAATTCTCTAGAACCCTCAAATTTCCCTCGAGCAAGTGACTTTGTGAAGACATCTACACGTTGCATATCTATTGGGCAATATTGAAGTTGGATGTTGTTGTTCTGAACATGTTTGTGAATGAAATGTACACCTGTACCTCAATGTGTTTGGTGCACTCATGAAAAATTGGATTCCAAATTTTTTACTACTCCTTCATTATCAACATGTAGGATAGTTAGATATTTCTATGGTATTCCCAATCCTTCAAGTATACATCGGAGCCATATCACTTCACATATATCTCCACCTACTACACGATATTATGATTCTGTGGAGGACCTTGAAACACAGTTTTACTTCTTACTCTCCCATGATATCAGTCCAAATCCCAAAAAGAATACAATACATGTTGAATGAAATTATTTTTAGATAGAGATTAGGATTGTATGGACTCTGTTGAATCCATGTTGAATGAGATGCTCATATTTTTTTTTATGTACCATGCCGTGGAAGACTGATTTAACCCATATAGTTATTTCATGAGTTTACATACCTTTTCCTCTTAACTGGTATGAAAAAACCTTCTGGTTGAGTCATGTAAACTTCCTCATGTAAATCACCACTAAGAAAGGCACTTTTCACATCCATTTGTTGTATTTTCCAACCAAATTGTGGAGTTAGAGAAAATATTAACCTAATTTTTTTTATCTTAGCTATGGGAGAAAAATTGTCCTCATAATCAATGCCTTCTTTTTTAGCATATCCCTTAGTAACTAGTCTAGCCTTATGTTTATCAAATTTTCTGTCTGATTTGTACTTTGTTTTAAAGATCCATCTGTATCCAATCATATTTTTACCTGGTGGAAGATCTGTAAGTTTCCATGTATTATTTTCATAAATGACTTATATTCTACATCCATAGCCTCTTTCCAAGGTTTAGACTGTAGGGATTTTAAACTGAGGATGGCTCAATAGTTTCAACAAATTTACTCATTAAGGCCAAATTGACCTCATTTCAAGCCATACTATGAGTCCTCATTCTAGTGGTAGATGTGTCAGGACACTATCCAATTTTGCATCTCTAATCATACTTGTATACCATTTAGGCATACTTTTGTGGTTCTGTGGGAGGTTGAATTTCATTATCTTCCCCATCATCACTTTCACAAAGTGATTAACATATTATGTTTTCACTGTAGGGATGATTTTTTCATCATGTGAGTGTATGGAAGGAGCATCTACTTCTTTCTTCTCAAATAACTCAACATCCCAACTAGTGTATACCCTTCTTGTTTTTGGATCCATAAGTCTATAGCCAAGTGCTTCATCACTATATCCCAAGAAGATAAGTTTTTATGATTTCATATCAAGCTTAGTTCTTTGTTTCTTAGGAATTTCCATACACACTTCACATCCAAAAATATAAGGTGTGAAATAGATGGCTTATGTCCTGACCATGCTTCATGTGGTGTAACTCCATCAAGATCTGTAGTGGGAACTCTGTTTAGTAAATACACCGTTATTTTCACCGCTTTTCGGCCATTTTTTTTTTCGATAAACCTACATCATCAATCATACATCGCACCATATCCATGATAGTATGATTTATCCTTTCAACAAAACCATTTTGTTGTGGTGTGTGAGGAGGATCCATTTGATGAAGAATGCCATGTGTTTTCAAAAAATCATTTAACTCATTACTGGTCTATACTCCCCCTTGATCTAAGTGGATTTTTTTATTTTCCTACCAGACTCTATTTCAACAATGGCTTTGAACCTCTTGAAAGTTTCAAAATCTTGGTATTTTGTAGAAAGACAATATATCCACATTTTTCTTGAAAAATCATCAACAAAGAGCATGAAATATTTAAACCTAGAGTGGCTAGGTCTCATTGGTCGCACAAATCGGTATGTACCAAGTCAAGTTTTGCATTTTCCCAAAATGTACTATGTTTGAATGGTGCTCTATTTTGTTTTTGTGCCAAACAATTTTGACATTTATCGTACCCATTTTTAGAGGTGGTAAAGCCCTAACCATGTCATATCAACGAAGTGTGTCAAGATAGCCAAACTCACATGTCCAAGTCTTCAATGCCATACTTGAGTGATGATGTATCCTTAGCTACAAGTGCTTGATTAGTTCAAGAACAAAATACAACTAAAATATTATTCCTACATTCGAAGCTTTTGCAACAATTTTAGAGCTTCGTGACTTATCTTGAATTAGGCACATCTTTTCGCTTTTACTGATCAAAGTCAATTTTGATATTGTAATCTAATAATTGACTCACGGATAACATATATTTTGTTAAACCAGGGACATAAAAACATTTGTAATTTTACAATTATGTTGCCCAAGTGGTAGCTAAATGGAACCAATGCCTTCAACACTATATGATGTATCATCACCAAAAGAGACATGATTTTTGGTGGGTTTTTTACTAATTGTGAAGAATCAATCTTTCTTTCCTATCATGTGTCGAGTTGCAATCAAGTTAACATACCAAACTTGATTTGTAGAATTGGATACTTCATTTGATTTTGTAGAATATAGTAAGTCATCATCATCAAAATGATCTTCCTATTTGGCTATATTTCCTTGTTGATTCGGTTTCTTATTTCACTTGTTATTATTTTGTCCCTGTTTACTCTATTGTTGATCAATTTATTTTTTGGTAATTAATATTTTTACCACTTAGTGATCCTTGTTGGAATGTGTTGTACTAACAATTTTTTAACTCATGTCATTTTCGATCACAAATAAGACATTTTGTTGGTCATTTTGGCCTTGTTGAGTATTACCTTGCTTCGAGGCATGTTTACTAGACTTAGCCTAATTTTTTCCTTTTTGATTAGAAGTAAATGCATGATCTTCACTTTTAGTAGTTGAGTGAATAACTTCCTCTTGTTGTAGCATGTTCATTAACTCTTCAAAAGTTGTTTTTGACCAATTATTTTTAACATGGTCACAAAAATCCTATATGAAGGAGGAAGAGCTCTCAATACTATAGGGACAAGTGATGTGTCAATTACTTATTCTTCTAAATCTTGAAGTGATGCACGTAAAGTTTCCACTCTTCTCAAAAACATTTCAACTTTCTCAGTTGGTTGCATTTTCAAGTTTAATAGTTGACTTTGGAGATGAAGTATTGTGTTCTTATTTTTTGACTCATATACCATTTTCAACTTGTCCCAAGATTCTTTTGTTGTTGTGGACTCATGAATATGAGGTTGTACCTCATCTGAAACACTAAACAAGATTATTAACTTTTCTTTTTGATTTGCACGATCAAATGTAGCTTGTTGTGTAACATCTGTTACAAATCTTGTTAATGTACTAGAAACAACAGTCCATAGATTTTCAAAATCAAGTTGTGTGTGAATTTTTGTTTTCCATGCTAGATAATTATCAGAACATAAAAGTTGAGAATCTGGCAAAAAGAATGTTGGTGTTGTAATTACGGCCATTGTGAAAACTGAATAATGAAAGAAGAAGAATTGAACAATTTCCCCCTTAAAGAATACACCCCCAAAAAAATATTATTTTATTTATTTTGGGCTCCTTTTCAGCTGTGTACAATGAATTTTTGGCACTATTGGCCCTGTTACAAATTTGGCTTTGTGGCTGATTTGCAAAAAAATGGCTCTCTTGGCTGATTTGAAAAAAAAAGGACTCTTTAGCCTCTTTTGAAATACAAAAATATCTATTTTTTTATTTTTTACAAAACAAAGCTTATTAAAATCTGGACCAAGACGTAGAGATTGTAAAAATACACACTTTCAAAAAAAAATGGCACCTCAATCCAAGGTACTAGTTGAAAGTTATGACTCTTTTAAGTTATGATTTCAATATCTTTCTAGGCCCCTTTCCAAAAATGGATTTTTTTTTCTATTCTTGTGATTTCTTTTGGGAAATCTAAAAATATCTATTGTGTAGGCTCACACAGAATGAATCTCTAATTCGCCAATGATGGTTTTTCATTACAGATTGAAGACGCACATGAAGAATAGTATCCATCTTATTTTTTATTTTCTTTTACAAGTGTGAAGTTGTCAGTAAATCCTCGGAGTCTACCGGTGAATCCCACAGATATATGAAAATACCAAAGATGTATGCGGGTTGTAGTTCAAATGGTGGATGTTTATTTTTTTAAAATGAAACCTACACACAAACCCGAATAGTGGTGCCTCCAAAATTGGGGGTCCACTAAATTAAATCACACTAAACGGGATCTTTGAATTAGAGAAAATAAAAAAAATCCTTGAAACAATTGTATATAGTTTTGTTTAAATACTTCATATGTAATGAACATTATTTAAAAAATTGATACAATCACTTTGTTACTAATATTGGAGGTGCATCCAGGTATGTTGGCCTATGATTGCAGTTCCAAAAAAAAACTTCCCGTAATTTCCTATACTTTCAATTTTGTTGCTTCTAGTGTGTGGAGTAGAGAAGGGGCTCAGTGAAGAGGTTGAGGGAAACTCGGCTCCTCCTAGCTAAATCTTTTTATTCCTCCTCCTCAAAACTTCCTACACTTTTCTTTAGATTATAATGCTACTATGATACCAAATCTTGACAATGAATACTTGAAAACAATATTGTACACATAATCTTTGCATAGAAACAATACGGTGCTTGTATATTTTATTAATATCAAATTCAAGAATTAAAGACAAATAAGAGAGATGTAATATTTATAGATATTGGACAGATTCTATCTCATCCACAATATATGGAAACAAATCATGTAATCGAGTAAATATGCATAAATAACATATTACCCTAATCGACCCTATTGTCCCTCATGGAAATCATCCGGGAACACAATATACAAGATAGCACATGATCCAACTAACATTGGGATGAAAACACTATCACTTAGTTAACTAATGATAACTAAACTTATTGACATAACTTTAAAGTATTTAAATTAAATACTTTAACTTATTACATTTATTCAAATATCAACTAATGATGAATTAAGATATGTTTTATTCCTAATAGGAAGTGTGATTGTTGTTTCTATAATGTCAACATTAGGGGGAGTGTATATTGGAAATTAATAATGTTAACAATAGGGGAGTGAATGCTACCAAAATATTGTGTAACATTATTAAATAAAATGTAATATTATTAATAATGAGTTTACAGAACTCATATTAATAATATAGTTTTAATAGTTTTATTATTGGTGAGTTATGAGTATGAGAACAACTCACGCAAATATTTTAGTGTGAGAGATATCTTAGGGATAAGTTTGAGATATTATAGGGATTGGAGAGACATATGTGGGTTGTTGAGGATTGATTTTGACTCCTTGTATTAAGGAGAACATACTCCTATATAATGTAAACTCTATCAATGTAATTGACATCCAGAATGAATTAATAAGAAGATCATTATTATGTGAATAATAATATTGATTTTTCTGTGTAAAACTAATCCAAAATTACTAATATTTCCTATGGTTATAATCACTTATATCCATCTTGTGTATGTGAGATACCCATTCCTTCCCCAATGAAACACCATCTGGGTATTGCATCTCCGCATACCACTCTTCGTTAAAATTGGTTAATGTGACTAGTTTTCCCCTGCCCTTTCCCTTCTTGGGTGAAACTTTTGATCCCTTCCTTGGTGCCATCTTTCCTTGTCGGTTCCTAGCTAGTTCCTCCTTGTGTCTTGTTTCCTTGCACGCCTACATAAATTCTTTGAACCCATGCCCTAGTTTCACAAACCCTAACCTAGAAACTCCTCCTTTTAACAAACAAGTGTAAAAAAATGTAGGAATCCTTCAACTGACCACTTTCATGCATGCCCATCTACTTAGTTCCAATCTGGTCGTAAATCATCAAATTCCTCACTTCACACACAAATTTCGTGAGATTTATCACATGGATTCCGTAGTTCACAAGATCTATTTAAAAAATAAAACAAGGTAAAAATTAACATACACACGAATCTCTCTTTATATTTTTCTACTTTTTCCTACATTAATTTCCATGCCACCTACCACTATATCTTGTCACATTAAATCTGGATTTTTCCAACACTTTACACTACACATTTTGTCTAGCGCTTTTTATTCATGTGCATACTCATGTGTAACCTCCTCGACCTTATGTTGCACCAAACTATATCGATCGAGACCATTATGCATGATCTTAGCATCAAAGTCCATCTTCCTCTACATCTTAAACCTTTTTTTCCCTTTTGCTTCTCACCTCAATTTTTCGTACACTTTCATCCTTGTATTGTGTTTTTATAAATATTTCTTGACACCATTTCATCTCTAACCCTTATCACCTTTGTTACGCGTGTTTCTTCTCAGGTATCCCATGCTTATGTTTTTCTCTTTTGGGCCACCAATCAACATTGCTCCATTCATGTGTCACTTCTGCATTCTCCACACTCTCCTACCCCACACTAAAAGTATGCGCAGTCCTTTACACATGAAAACCCTTTTAGATAATAACTAGATACGAGGCATGTAAAAATCTTATTAAAAACACACCAAACTAAAATACAAAGCATAACAATGATGAAAGGAAACACATATAAAGAAAAATTCATTAAGAGAAACCTAAGCTACATGGAAACACTTTCTTATTTATAAACAAATGGAAGAATTGTTTATAGTAGGGATCCAACCTACTCCTATTGAAGTACAGGAAATCATGTTCCATCGAGTGCTTGAATGGAAAGCACTTGAATGAAGTACATGGGTTAAAACATATGTTCCCAACTAATGCACTTTGAGTTTCCCAAGATGGCATAGAAACTTTGAATCATATTATAGAACCATCTTCCCAACCTCAAACTTCTTATTTTTAATAGGACAATCATGACATGCCTTCTTCCTATCTTTCTTTGTCTTCCGACTCCACCTAGTAACGGCTCACCTTTCATCCAACTTTATAATTTTATTGATGTTTTCTTCTAAAGCTTGTTCATCAACCAATCCTCCTACACATGTAATACATAGAGAGGGTAACATGAATTCCATAAGAAGAAATGCCTCCACACCAAACACTAATTGAAAAGGCATGGCCTTGTTCAATCATTTATAAGTTGTGTGATTATTCCCATAACACCGTAGAGACCTTATCATCTCAGTCCCTCCTACCAACATCGTAAATCTTAGTTAACGTGTGGATCAAAATATTGTTAAAGGCCTCAATAGTTCCATTTTCCTTGAGGGTGATAAGGTGTAGTTTTGTGACGGGCCACCATAAACTCCACCAAAAATATTCTAACTATCTCATTTAAGAAATGATTACCCCTGTCACTTGTTAAACTCAATGGGCACCTATATCTACTAATTATAATTTCCCGTAAGAACCTAGATATTGTTGCCATTGTGTAATCCTTCATAGGCATTGCTTCCACCCACCTTATAATATAGTCTTTACAAGTGATAATATATCAAAACCTGTCCTACTCATGGTTGGGGAAATAGGTCCCACAAATTTGATTGCCCATTTTTCAAATGGTTTTGTACTAGTAATAGGTCTTAATGACATTTCATCTCTTTGCCTCTGGCTTTCCAAGGCACATGAAATGGTCACATGCCTTGCAATACTCTACACAATATTTGTAAATCATCTCTCACCATAGACATGCCAATAGGATCTTATGTGTGGTTGAATTTCCTACATAATGACCTCCTCCGAAATGCCACCATGAGCTTTTTCCATGATTTCAGGACACTCACATTCTAACACACACTTTGGTGCAAAACCTCATATTGACCTAGTTTGTATAGGTGTTGCCTAATCAACATATAGGGTGCAAAGTGTATATAGCCAACTTCTTCTTCTCTAAGGAATTCATTCCCTCCGTGTCACACTGTTTGCAAGAAAATAAAAATATCCTCCAAGTTACATGGAACATGTTGTTGGTTGTATAATTATACATCTGGAATTGTGTCCTCAATGCTCTACGCATCCTCGCCCGAGTTAATCCTCGAAAGATGGTCGGTCCCAAATTTCCCTTCCTTGGCATATACTTTGTTGTAAAACATGCGTGTTTACTAAGTAATTGAGTGTCATGTGATTTGTGTAAAATATAAACAGAGTGGCCAAAGAGTACTACCTAAATTTATATAACACATAAATCATTGACAATGCTTCGCACTCGTTGTTGTGTAATTCTTCTCGTTGGGGTTAACTTTATTCTTGCAAAACACAAAGGGTGATTAACAATCCCTTCTCCAAGTTTCAATAGCACTGCTCCTATTGTGATACTTGATGTATCAACATGCACAAGAAAAGTCTTATCCCAATAGAGAAAGAAAAAAATGGGTGCGGTGGTAAGTTTCTCCTTTAATGTGTCAAAAACCACCTATGCGGTTCACCCCAATAAAATTTACTCTTATGTTTTAACAACTCTTCTAATGGCATGGATATCCTTACATATCCTTTGATGAATTCTCTATAGTAACCTATATTCCCTAAGAACCCATGCACCGTGATTTGACTTTTAGGCTTCTCTAGTCCTAGGATGACAACTTTGGCAAGATCTACCAATAAGATTTCCTTGCAAATAATGTGACCTAGCAATGTGCCAAAAGGAGTAGAAAAGATACATTTCTTAATGTTTAGAGAGATAATTAATTGTATGTAGCTTTTAAACATCAATCCTAAATTATCACAATAATCTCTTACAAACACATACATCATCCAATCATCTAGGTAAACCTATAGAAATTTATGGATGAAGTCTTGAAATTCTGCACCACAATGTATGAAATACAACAGCACATTCTTAAGTCCAAAGGGGATAAGCGTATAAGAAAAACTCCCCATTCAATAGTGAAAGTAATATTCTCTTGGTATTCCTTTGCAATCCTTACATAGTGATAACTCGAGAATCCATTTGTAAAAGAATAGATTTCTTGCCATGCAAAACCTTCTAAAATATCCTTAGTAAATGGGGTTGGAAAAGGATCTATCACACATGAAGCATTTAAATCTTTGTAATAAACACAAATCCTTATCCTCCCATTATTCTTGATACTAATCACCATTAGGCTCACCCACTCGATTCTTTGATTACTTCAATTATTCTAGATTATATCATCTTATCAATCTCCTCTTTAAATTTTACATGCAAATTCAAATTCATCCTATAAGGTCTTTTTCTAATCGGGATTGCATCCTCATTCAAGTTAATCCACATTTCTCCCAATGAGTGATGAACTCTGTTTAACTCATGGTACCCCGTGGGAAAAATCCTCGAAGTCGCTTAGTAGCATAATTATCTTTGAAATCTCCTAGTCCATCTAGTAATCTCTAATGATAGCTTCTTTTAGCTCTAACTCCACACCAATGTTGACCTTATTAATTTTCAAGGTCTCATGGTAAGTGCATGCTTGTTCATCTACACTTTCCAAGACTTTGCGCGTACCTTCTCGTATGATTATAATCCAAGTTTTTACTTCCTCATCATCTATTAGGTACACCAACCTTTCCTTTTCCTTCTCTAGTAAGGTATGATCAAACGGTATCTCTTCCATTTCTCTATCCTTAAAGCGTGCCTCCAAGCTAGGTTCCCTAGTAAATATAGGATTTGGTATTCAACCATAACAACAAAATCTCCTAAAGTAAGGCACTTGAATACCTATAGTGCCTCATTAAATGATGGCTTAGGACTTAAACACTCAAAAGTTTGAATAATATCTCGTTGTTAACTCTTTCCAATTTTCCGTCGATAGTGTAACTCTAAATCAATGTACCATATACACACATAGCCTTGTAAGGTGGAATAGAAATTATGTACCCATATTGAGGGAGGTAAGGATTCCAAGACTACCATCCAAGACCTCTCATACTCTTGGATGTGGAATGGGAAAATTTCTTCATATAGTAGTCGTGTATTGTAGAGGGTGCATTTCTTCGGAGGAACCTAATAGAGAATGTGATTATCACTTTATGCCACTCTAGAAGATTATATCGATTCTTCACCCACCAACGTGCTATTGTCTGTGTAAGGTATAGGTCTCGCATACTTATCCTCTCAATCTAATAATTCCACTAGAATTCCACCGCACGCGTGAGAAAAACATTAATTTTATCCTCTCTAGTGTAATTAGGTAACTTACTTCCTCTCATGTGCCTAACCAAGTGCACCCTAGTGATGCGAGTCATAGTTCCCTTCAATTGTCTTGTCTTCGACCAACTCCTAGGTCCCGTGCACCCAATTGTCACATGTAACACTAGTTCTATCACTCATGGAATCAACATCTTCCCATTGAATGAATCTTTATCTTGATGGGTGAATAGCCTCGAGGTCCCAAATCATGTGCACATAGATCCTATCTAGGTCCTTTTCTCCCAAAGGCTCTACATAAGGCACAAACCCCCATCTCGTTAGTGGAATATTGATGTGTTCCTCTTTGTTCTCAAAATTGATGTACCCCTTGTTAAATTTCATGTCAAAATTATTTGCATAGCACTAGGGGTGTATCAGTAATGCTAAGAAGTTATCGCCTCGTAAAGTGCTAAGAATTCAAAACCCCTAGTAAACTTATCACCTTGGATGGTTATAGAAGAATCCTTACACACGTTGATGGGCATAACCTTCGTCCTATTTTCCATATACAAAACATTTGAAGATGGATACAATGGAGGTCTCCCAATCTGATTCCATGCATCGAAAGTGAGAATATTGAGCTCGCACCCATGTCAATCGAATGTTGCTCAAGATTCATCCATCCACAACTTAATTCAATGTGATTTATTTGTCATAATCAATATTGTGAGGGGTTATATTAGCATGCAATACCTTCCTCTCACTCTCACCTCGAGTTCTTAGTTATTTTTGTCTCATCTACTCTCCTAATAGAGGGATGATATTCTCCTGACACAATATCCTACACACTTATCTAACATCATACATGTCCTTTTGAGGGACCTCAACATTCTTCACCTGTTCTAATTTATGTGACTACTCTTTCAAACATGTAATCTCCCCTTGCAGGTTTCTAATCACCTCTATGGTCTCTTGGTATACCTACTTTTGATGAGTTGGATCAAGATATTTCCCATGTAATACATATTATTTTGTAATTAGAGGCCTTTTCTTTAGCATTTCACTAGCCTCGCATAGCCTCAGCTCATGTAGTCACCAAGACAAGTTCTAATTCAGGGTTATGTGCTACCCTACGCATCCACTATGGATTAACTTGCTTCAAACCCACCATCCTTGTTCCCTTGTCTTTCCTTTGGTTTTGGCTCATGTGCTGATGAAACTTAGGGCACTCCTCATACTTATAGTTCTTCTTGCACCATGAGAACTCGTAGAAAATCTAGACATTCACACTTGTAGTGTTTAATATATCCATAATTGTAATAATTTCCATGAGGAAATTCACTCCTACATCCTTGAACAACACGTCCTCTCGAATCCTCTCGAAAAAACATCTTCCTCAACCACCTCCATCTCCACACCCTTCATACTAATGACCTTCATTCTTATAACTACTTCCAATACTTGGTCTAGTGCACACCAATATTAATGGCATCATAGATTTGGTCTATCAATCGTATTCCTTTGTATCATGGGTTGTAGATGTATAGATTTTATAGTAACATGATACATTCTTACATAGCATGCATTACAACAAAGGGAATATACTTGGATCATGGTCCCCATGATAGATCTCATAGTTTGATTATATGATGCACACCAAATTTCATTGGAAAATTCCCTTTGTGTTTCCTTCTACCTCACAATCCATGCACCAAATCCCACTTTGTGAGTTTCATGAGCCTAATTTGTAGACAATTTTTCTAGTTTTTATGCAATGGATGAGATTTGTGCTTCAAAAAGATACTTACACTAGTATCAACACCTCCGATGGCCTCAAAGCACATAGACTATCCTCTAAGGCCTTGTGTGGGTGCAGTGAAAGTCTTATGTGAAATCACTCATCCGAATGGTGTTATCAATCCTCCAACGAATCATTGGGCATGCTGAGGTGGATGGATATAATAAGACAATTTTGAAAAGAGAGTCTTAAATCACACATCATACTCCCACATAATCTCTACCATTCCCTATGGAATCTCCTTGAGATCACCGATGTTGTTCTTATCAAACTCAAGAAAATGGAACTCCACAAAAAGGTATCATGCGGTGCAGTATAATCCACCACCATCCGATGTGGGTAATAATTCCGATACCACTATGCTTGCCCCTCGCGACGTAGTTGCAAATTGACTTGCCTTCCACTGGGGTAATGAGACCCTTAGCACGCCATATTAATTCAAACTTATGTAAATTATCTACAATGTCTTCAACACCCTTGTAATTAGGAAAATGTAGAGACCTCTCAAAAACCACTTACCGAGGTAGTTGAGGCCCTCATCCACTAGGTCCAGGTGCCTTAACGTCCTATTATATTTACTACACAAAAAAACCCACTAGATACACTAGATCCTATCCCTAAGAATCCACCAAATCCTCCTCCTATAATGGGTAAGGGGCCTCAAGAATTTGCACTTTACATCCCCACCATTGCGTTGAATTGCGCTCTAATAGTTTGTGATGTTTATCCACTTCTAGACGTGATATCCAAACTTTTTTTACGCACACCTTGCCAAAATGATGTGCTAGATAGGATGCCTCCAAACATAGGAAATGTCTACGTGGCCATAGATGACCTAAATGAAAAATTATATCTAGTATGTGCTACTCAAATACCAATACCAACACCAACTAGATTAACAATACTTATCTCAGGGACAAGAAAACTAAGTGCCATGGTTTGGTCACCAGGTGGGCTAAGATGCGTGCCTACAAGTTACCTCCTTTCTCCATACGACAAGCTCTCACCATAAGCTGAGGGGGTTTCTCTCCCATGCTTTCCAATATGGTGTGGCACACATACGCTTAGGTTCCACGTTCTCCAAATAGACCTAAAATCCTTACAGCAACATCTACCTCCATAATTCCATGACTCCTAAAAATTAACACTATCCTGCCAAATCCCTCTCTCATGCTTCATTATACTTGATCTATCTCTCCTCTCTATCCATTTCCAACGTAGGGTCCATCATCTCTTACCACACCAACTTGCACACCCTGCACCTATTGGGAAGTTAGGAAGGCATAGGAAATGCCTCTATACTCAGAGTGATGATCAGGATCTTAATGGATAATAGTATAACACTCAAAAATGATCCTCTTGGCTCTCGTAAGAACTCAAACTTAGAAATATTTTGGCAATAATACATATAAATTATGTATTCTAAGGTATATCTAGTCAACACTCCACTCCACCATTGATCAAAAACATGAGTCCGGTCGATCAACATCATACAACCACCGATACTCTTCCTCGGTCTAAACATGAGGTCTATAATATGAACTCGACCTTGATCAATATGTTGATAAGCATTCATACAACTCTACTAGGAAACAACAAAATAATTTCTTATAGAGCTCATAATACAGGTTCTCCTCTACCCATTTACGTGCATCAAACTCTCGGATCCAATCTTGAACCTATGTGCAAAATCATCCTCTATTTTATTAATTCAAGTCTCAACGTTGTCCAAGGTCAAGAATTTCATGATCACACACCATTCTTACAACAACTTTAAAAGAGGTCCCGACAATGGAACCAAAATTTATTCACCTTTACCTACTCCCTTTAAACCACAAGCATACCATAATATCACACAACTTTTACTAGTCACTCATCCAAGTGTGTGTGTAGGCACCAAAACCCTCCTTTATGTTAGAATTGTAAGAATGCTTCATCATTAATGGAGGTAGTGCAGACACATAAATACATGCATTCATTCTAGCATATGAGTAAAGAATCTAGATATAAGCATAAATAGACCTTGAAAAGAATATAAGTATTATTAAGAACCCGAAGGAATCAGATCTAAACCATAAGTAAAATAAATAAAACTAAGGTTTCAACCCATAAATAGAGATATACATACCAACACATCATATTAGTTGATTCACAAATGTTTACAAGAACCAGATTACATAAAAAGGGTCATAGTAGACCAAATACATAGTGAAATAACACCCTAGCTCTACAAATTGATTCTTCTCAAAGGTTTCTATCAATGCTCTCTTTTATGCACCAAAAATATGTTGTTCCTTGCAACACACATCTTCTTCCTCTTTCATCACCTCTCATTCCTACCTATGTCTCTACTTATCATTAGACATATGCACCTATGCTTACACACATTCACCCCCTCTATTTTAGACCCAGTCACCTTCTTAAATAGAATTGGGATCTATCCTCTACCACCTCAACTTCACTCATGGGAAGGTTGCATGCCAGATGAAATTATGCTCCTCCATAATCGAGTGCTTATGCCAGCTCACCAAAACCCTGATTAGCCTCCACTAACCATAATAATTACATCCTAGAATATTCCTTTCTTAGAATATTCTTTCCTTGAGCTACAAGATTCCAAGTTCTAACCTTATCCAATCATCACCCCTACCCACCTCATCATGTGTTTTCCATGCAAAATCATATTTCATATTGTGGCTAAGTCCCTGAATTCTCTTTCTCTTTACACTCTACATGCCAACTTCCATGCATCCAATGTTTAATCAATCCCTTAACTCAAACTAAACTGTTCAAACTATTCGTGTGTACTTATTTCTTCTTACATGATTTTCTCCATGTGCCTTCTTCCTACCTTTCCTTATATGTGCACTCATCCTCTCGCTCCAGGACTTAATCATTTTTGTCTCAACAACATGAATCTAGAGAAAATTCTAACTACATAGGAAATATTAGGCCTAGTGATAGTTAAATAATTCAAACTACCAACTACTTGTCTATATAAATTAGGATTAAATTTATCACAAGAGAGTATTTGATACAATTTAACACAAACTTCCATAGGAATAGATACATGATTTTAATCAATCATATTAAATAGTTTTAGAACATTGGTATCATATTGTGATTGAGATGCAATAATAGATTTTTGATTTTGACAAATAACCATGCTTATAAAATGATTTAACAATCATAAATCAATCATTTGAAATCATTGTCTTACCTTCTCTTTTGATTATAAGAATTAGATTATTAAAAATACTAGTAATCAAGAGATCATCAACATATAATAAAATTCTCATAACATGATTGTTTTCATACTTGAAAAATAAATCATTATCAAGAAAACAGTTAAAGAAACTAATCTCATGAAACAAACAATTTATCTTAGCATACCAAGCTCTAAGAGCTTGTTTAATACCATATAAATATTTCTTAAGTTTACACACATATAATTCTTCGCTATGTTTTTCAAAACCTTTAGGTTGATGCATATAAATTTCTTCTTTCAAGTCACCATTTAAAAACACATTTTTAACATCCATTTGGTGAATCTCCCAACCATGTTGAGTAGATAAATATATAAGAATTATAACTACTCATTTTGGTAACAAGAGAAAAGGTTTCAACACAATCCAAAGTAGGTTTTTGAGTAAAACTTTTAGCAGCTAATATTTCCTTATATTTATCAATCTTACCAATAGACTTAAATTATATTTTATACAACCATCTAGATCATACCATGATTCTTTTAGGAGGAAGAAGGAGTAATTACCAAGTTTGATTATTGATTATATAATTATAGTTCTCTTTCATAGCCACCACCCATATTTCATCTAGGCTAGATTATTTATAATATTTAGGTTCAAAATCATAAAAATTTGACAAGCCATGATAAGAATGCTAACTACTAGCTATGTTTATCAAATCATTAGGTTGAGAGTTTGAAACCGAGTTTTGGCTCATTTAGGAATCCTAGATTGAGACAAGGATTGAGAAGACTCCCCCTCAATGTATACATCTATCATATCATAATAAGGATGATAAAAATATTGAAAATCATATTCCATATTCTCTAAGAAATAATTATCATCAGTCTCAGACTTACAAAGCTTAGAAGAGGGAAGAGCGTCATATTTACATAAAGGTTTTCCAAGAATATGCACATTCATATTTTCTCAAGTCACATGCATAACTGAATCATAAAATATTAGTCCTTTTTTCTAATTCCATACCCAAAAAAAAATTCAAGAGTAAGAGGTAGGATCAATATTTTGTCTATTTAATTTAGGAATAGGAAGAGAAACAGACAACCAAATATATTTAAATAAGAGATGTTAGGTTTTTCCTTAGTACATACTTCATGAGGTTTGGTTTGATGAAATTATTTGGTAGGAATTTTATTTAGAATATTAATATCAGTGTTCATAGCTTCAACCCATATAAATTTAGGTAAATTAGAAGCATTAAGCATAGTCCTAACCATTTCGATGATTATTCTATTCTTACTTTTAGCTATGAAATTTTACTGAGGATAATATGGAGTTATTAATTCCCTTTGAATTCCAAAAGATACAAAAAAATAATTAAACTTATTATTAACATACTCACATCTGTTATCCATTCTTATTATTTTAATTTTTAGATTAGCTATGTTTTCAACAAGGGCTTTAAACTTTTGAAATTTAGATAAGACATCATATTTTTTCCTAATGTAATAAGACCAAGTAATTATTGAGAAACCATCAATAAAAATAACATCATATAAAGCACCACCAAGATAACTTACTTCTAAATGACCTCTAACATCACTACGAATTAATTCTAGCAAGCAAGAGGAATTGTACTCATGGTGTCTGTGAAATGGTTATACATGTTACTTAGCACATAAACATCCTCCACAAGATTCATGGTGTGGTTTTATCCTAGGAATACCTATAACAAGGTTAAGGTGAGAAAAATCATATAAAATTTTAAAATTTATGTGCCCAAGCCTTTCATGCCATTCTTGAACAACATTACAAGAAGAAGAGGAAAGACAAGATTCAAAAACAAATCCATAAAAAATTACAGTCCATTATTTTGTAAACTAAAAACAATTAATTTACCAAGATTATTTTTAATATACCATTTATCTTATAATATCACAACTTTACAATCATCTTTAGTTAATTACAAAAAAAAAAAAAAAAACGTTCTTATTTAAGTTAAGAAAAATATCACATTCTTAATGATTCCATTTACACAATTAATATTGCCATAACATTTAGAATTGATGGTAGGTTTATCCATAGATAAATTTTTCATGGAACTCAACAATATCATGAAGGATATCATGCATATATGTCATGTGTCTAGATGCACCACTATTCAGGATCCATTCTATGTCAATGGACATTGAAATGACATTATAATGAGAAATAGTGTGCACAACATTATTGGCTTGGTTATTAGTATGCCTTTGATTTTTATTATTCTTCTTCCATTTATTGTTTATATTATTATTCTTAGGATTGTTATGAGAATGATAATATATTTATTTATGGCCTAATTTGCCACAATTGTTACAAGTTCCATCAAAATTTAGTTTAAGCTTATGATTATTCCTATTGTGTTTTAATTAGGATCTAAAGTTTAATTACTGATCTGAATTATTGATATATTGACTTTTAGATAAATTTTGAATTTGAGAGAAAAATTATTGATAGGAATTATCTTTTGAATCAAAATTTTCATGAAACTCTATTCTTGAATAAGAAGAGAAGACAATGTGTCTAAATTAAGTAGATCATCTTCATTTTGATATTTAGAATTCGTAATAGAGATAATGTTTCTAAACTTTTCATGAATATTAATTTGAATAATGAAGTAAAACAACTTATCATAAAACAATTCACAATTACATCCATCTAATTGATATTTAATTTCCTTAATCTTAGCTTGACAATTAACAACCTTTTCATCAAATTTCATAGGATCTCGTAAATAATTCCATGATTAACTTGATTATCTTAGAGAGGTAGATACCCTCATGAATAGTTTGAAATTTATTCCATGCATCAGTAGGAGGTTCCATATGTCCAATATGCAATACAAATTCATCTTTGATACTCTATAATAGGAAGGACATAGCCTCTTAAGATTTTTGAGAGAAAAAAACTTAATATCTCGGGAGTATCTTATCTCTCGGTGGGTTTCTTCTCAACATCACTAAATAAATACCATAAATTTATAGCCATAAGAATATCCTTAATCCTAATTCTCTATATAATGTAATTTGATTAATTTAGTAATTTATCTATGGAAAAACTAGAAGAACTAGTCATTTTAACGAAAACATAGAATTTTTTTGAAAATAGAGTGTTAGGCGGGTATTTCATAGGTTAAATAAATATGTGGTACAAAGAGAAGAAAACAATAGATTAAAAATTTAAAAATATATTTTGAACTTTGATGAAATAACTATAACAAGGTAGTAGAACCAAGGAGGAAGCCCACAAAAATAAACAAAACTAGTCGTGGAAGGCCACGATGTAAAGAAAGAAAAAGTTATGAAATTTTCAAAGTTTGAAATTCATGGAACAAATAAATAATGTTAAGTGGATTCATGGAATATTAAATTTCCATAGAATACTTAGGTAAATAGCTGCATAATAAAGGGAGAAGCACAACAAGGATGAGTCTACAGATCAAAGAAACCCATGCAACAAAAAAATCCGGTATCACAAAAAGGACGTAAAAAAATAGTTCCACATAATATAGAAAAAATGATGTGGAACACAGGGGTCCACATAACATAGATGGATAAGCTGTAAAAGACTTTGAAGAAGGATGTGTACGTCAAAAATCCACGAAAGAATTGGAGAAGCTACATAAGACTCGCAAATGACTAAAAATGTGAAACATTCAAATAAGTCACCCAACAACTTAAAAATGGATACTAAAGGTACAAATTACTTAAATAAGCTAAAGAAGACTTTAAAAACTATGAAGGATTTTTTTTTTGTGAAGGCGTGATAATCTTATAAAAATATCATGGATGATGAAAATACAGATCTATGCACACAAAATGGTTGTGGGACGCTTAAAAAAACATGCATAAGAAAGATCGATAAACTGAATTGATTAATTATTTTAGATCATCCAATATTGTCATTATTTTGGTGGTAATTAGAGTTTTAAACTTGATAAACTTAAAGCAAACCACGAAGCAAGATAGTGTTTCATAGTTTTGAAAACTTCTAGTTTCTTCATACATGTAAATAAAAACATCTAAATCTATCATGCACATGCATAAACACCATCTTTGATACCATGTTAGGAAATTTAAGGGATGAATAAAGTTACAAATTATAAATCCAAAATATTAATCTCCAAACATTATAGTTTATGAAGTTTATTAATTAATAACATCGATTTAAATGTTTATAATGTAGATTATAGAATGTTAACAAGATGAACATAAAGTAAGTGTACATAGAGACATAAGATATAAGTGGGAAAGCCATGGAAGGTAAAAAAAATATTGAAAATAAAATGTATTTATTGAGAATATACTTTCAACCTACACTCCCACTATTTCCACATGAAGTTACACCTTCAAAAGGGGATTACAAACCACCTCATACATTTTCTCATGAGTTTCACCTCATTTGCATTATGTATATGTAATTAGATCTCACATATATCTTGCATACATGTTACAACCTCTATAACTAATCTATAATGAGATCACCTTGTTATATAGAAGGAGGGTGGTCATGATCCACTCTTACAATACCACCAGTTTGGGTCAAACATTATTATATTTTAAATATAAGCTATAAAATAAAAACATAAAATACTTTGTGGGTTTCATAACTAATCGTTTCCCACTTAAAATTATAAACCCAACAGCTTTTCCCATTGTTCATATCTTCTTTCTGATTTATGAGAGTTTGAATTATTGTGCATATTGAATAAACTAGACTTATTGTGAGACAAATATGGATTAGCCTAGACTATAACATGTTACGTGTCCTAAAGTCATGATCCGGGGACCTCTGTGAACATCCCTCCTATGATGGTTGAGGTGATTTATCCCTATGATCCACTAATCTATATAGAATATAATCTATAAGGGCTACAACAATGTCTTGCATTGTTTGAAGGATCTAAGTCCCTAATACTTCCTGTTGGTATCCAAAGTGATTCTCCTATGAGGGATGAGCAGCATCATGAAACCGACAGGATGCTTAAAGATATAAAAATCACGATATAATTTGTTTTTTAGCTGAGGAGGGGATTTAGTTGACTCTTTGTCACTCGGGCATCGAGAGAAATGGATAACACCTTATTAAGGGTTTGATCTACCCTCACTACTTTAGGTTGTGACTTCAACCAAGGTGATAGGACATGTTCTCAGAACCGGTGTTGGTGAAGGATGTCAAGAGATCCTTATTTGCACAATCTTCATGAGAACCTTGAGAAATTATAAACAATACAACAAAATCTAACTCTCATGAGTTGTCACACTAGAGAGTGGGGATGCTTTCTGGACAAGGTTCGGGTTACTAAAGACAATAATTGGAACCTGATTGTTTCTACATATTTTGGCAATGGAATTTGCTAAGTCTTTATGGATACATAGTACAAACATAGGTAGTTCATGTAGTATTTATCATTTGAGAAGTTTTTGGTGGGAAGTTATGTTGGATAAAGTTGATTATACTAGATATTTGAGAACCTTTACACATATTGGAAAAATCATAGAGAAAATGCTTCAAAATAGCCAAAATATTCCTTCAACCAGATGGTGTGTATCAATGAAGGCCCAGAGATGCATACTTTCATACACTCTTCAAGAATTCAAAACAAAGGCTCATGTTAAAAGACTCAATTAAATGTTGGAAATCCCTAATTCATCACGCCCAAGATAAACTCATAGACTAACAAACAATCTTTGTCAACACAGTGAAAGTAAAGTGATTTTAAATTGTTTATTTCATTACAAGATGAAAGATCTTCTCATAATGAAATTGTAAATGCCAAAATACTACCACAGGGATAAGATATTGTGTGATTTAGAGGGATTTTAACATAAGATTGCAATAGGAACATGAAAAATATCTCGAAATAAAAGCAAACACAATTATGCTCATGATCAAGACAAATTCATTCAATTTTCACTAGATTCATCAAGTAGGGAAATTTTCTTTAATAGTCTCGAGCTTGTCAATGGATATACACTTACAACCATCTTGACATGCTTAAATCTAAAAACATAGGAAAATAATCAGTTTCTTAGACAGGTCCTTCAGAAAATGGTTTTCTCAAACGTTCTCGAGAAAAATTAACCCTCCGTTTTTGCAAGAGTATTCTCGTTGTATTTATACAATTTCACTTACTCACTCATCCTATTTTTCCCCCAAAAACAAGAATCTTTAGAGAATAGTATTGATTTCTATTTTTTAAAGGTGGAAAATTTGTGAGCCATTCACATTTCCTACGTTAAACAGATATTATTGCGGCACCATGTCAAATATTTTGAGATTCATTTTAATCATTATTTTATCTTATCATCCAGAAATCCCTTTTTAAATAATTCTCAGGTGGCTCCATATGGCTTGATCGAAAAGAAATACTTTTCTCCTTTGAGAATACACTTTTGAGGAATAGATACCCGCATTCGTGCATCTTAGAAATGAGTGTTCTCGCATGGATTATATCACATATCTGCACTGTAAGTCAAATTTGGCCAAGTATAAAGAGGAGCCACCGGAAGCCTCCACGTGTATCCTTGGTGAAATTACAAAGGTGAAGTAAAGAGGTAGGTCCCCAAATGAGCACGTGCCCTCCACATTTCCTAGACCCAAGAAAGTTACCTCGGCCATTGAAAAGTCTCATTATAAAGAGGAGCCAGTGGAAGCCTCCACATGTCCCTTCGGTGCAACTCCAAAGGTCAAGACCAGAGGTGCGTACCCAAATGATCGCGAGCCCTCCATGTTTCCCGGGTTTAACAAAACTATACCGGCCATTGAAAAGACTCAAGATAGAGAGGATCCAAGTGAAAGCCTCCATGTGTCCCTTCAACGTAACTCCAAAGGTCAAGACCGAGAGGCATGTACCCAAATGAGTGTAGGCCCTCCATGTGTCATGGGGCTAAGAAATTTTCCTTGGCCATTGAAAATTATAAGCATGGGAAGATCCATTGGGAACCTCCATATGTGTCTTGATTCTCTTTCAAAAGTAAAATTCAGGGGTAGGTCCCCAAACAAGTGCGGGCCCTCCACATGGTCAAAACCCGAGAGAGTTGCATCGGCTGTTGAAAATTCTTAGCATGGGCAAGAGCCGATTGAAGCCTCCTCTCTACAACTATTTATTTTATGAAATGTGTACACCTTTTAGAGCTAAAGTAATAATTTACTTACGCCGCTTGATAATTTCAAACATCTAGTTAGAATTCACCGGGCCATGGGACCAATTTGACATTTTGCAAGTATAAACAAAAAATGACAAGTTCGTAAAATAGACCCATCGCATCGAATCCAATTGGGGATGAACACGTGTATGCTGATTTTTGGAGAAAATCAACCAAGAAATCATAACTGTGGAAAAATAAAATGCAGGGGAAACTTCACCATTCGCACCCATAATTCAAAATGTTCCTCATAGACAGAAAAAATGCAACTAATACATGACAAAACATGATCCACAACCATAGAGAAGGATTGACAATGACATCTAAATGAAGGAGAAAGTTTTCATGCATCCATACAGGGAGACAGAAAATACTTCTAACCGCATGGACTGAGAAATTTTAAATGAAAAAGGGGAAACATTATAATTGAGCACCAACATCAGCTCTGACTCGGGGATGGGCACTCCCAACGAGTGCCACTAGAAAAATAGAATAGACCATGTGCCAAAAAATATATTGGGAAACAGAGTCAAGAATAGTCTTGCAAAGCAAAAAAAAATTCTAACCTCCCTATAAAAACCGAGAAACCAACAAAACCAATGCCAAGGACCAAGATGAACCAAAACAAAAAAAAATGTAGAAATAAAAACGAACTAAAATATTGTACACTGTATAATAATGTGTACCTTGATTCTGAAAAATCAATCAAGGAAATGTTTCAAGTGCTTGTAATTAATAGGAAACTCAAGCAATTCCCCATCTAGATATTTTAGGAAGAAGGTGTGCTCATCTGATCCTAATATCAATAGAATAAGGGCCCATCCATAATGCATCAAAATTTCCATGTTTTCCCTTATCCTCATGTCTGCTATCCCATAGTAGCACCAGATCTCCTACACTGAAAACTCTTGGGGTAACCTTTTTGTCAAACAGTTTCTTCATTTTCTCCCTAAACTTCACATGTCTTTGATGGGATTCTCTTCTCTCTTCATCTAGTTCAACAATTTGATTTATCCACCCATCATAAGGAATAACCTCCTAGTACTCTAACTGTCGATGAATTGATATGAAGATAATTACATATGTAGGGGAAGTAGAGCTTGAGTTCCATACACCAATTCAAATGGGATCTTTCCAGTAGCTCTTTTAATAGTAATTCTATCAGCCCAAAGAGCAAATTTCAATTGCTCACCTCACTTTCTTTTATTTATCTCCAAAGTTCTTCTGATTATTTTCAATAAATTTTTGTTACTCGACTCATCCTATCCATTACCTTGGGGATTATAATTTGATGCATATGCTAAATTTATCCCATACTCCTGACACATGGCTACCAAAGGTTTAGCTCGAAAACTCATATCATTGTCAACAATTATTTTGGTAGGTACTCCAAACCTACAAATGATATGATTCAAAATGAAATCCATGACAATTTGGTGGGTTGCCTTCTTAGTGGGGATTGCCTCCACCCATTTGGTGAAGTAATTAGTGGCCACCAATATCCACTTGTGTCCTGCACTTGAAGAATCTGAAATTTCCCCAACAAAGTCCATTCCCCACTGCTTAAAAGGGGATTCAATTGACACCGGCAAAGGGAGGGACCCTGAAGCTTTCAATCTTCCTGAAAAATGTTGACAACTCTCACACTTTCTTACCAATAAAGTTGTATCCTTAAAAGTGTTGGCCACCAGTAACTAGCCCTTAAGATCTTATGGATCACATTCTTATCCTAGAAAAATTCCCCACACAAACTCCTCCATGGAAATCAGAAATTATTTTTGGGGCTTCATCCTTAGTGATACACCTTAAGAGAACTCCCTCAAGGTTTTTCCAAGCTAACCCATAATCAGTGATGACATATTTTTGGGAAGCTAACCTAAGTGCTCTCTTTTGATTCTTGCTTAAGTACTTAGGGGATTGCAGATGTTTGAGATAAAAAATAATATCCTTGTACCATTCAGAATTTATCAATTTCTCAAGAATATTAACACTTTCTTCATCAACCTCATTTATCTCAACTATCTACAGATTTCTTTCTATCATTAGCCTTGTTAGGCCCAAACCTATGACCAATTTTGTAGTTTGGATGTCCATATCATATTCTTGCAACTTATTCTCCCATTGACATCTCTTCTTAACTGGAAATTTCCATCTCTGAAAGGATATCCTTGACCATAGTATGAGGGACATAAAAATGAATTTACAACTTAAAATATATGGCCTAAATATCTTTATGACTCTGACCAAAGCAAAGGTCTTCTTCTCCATGATATTATACTTCAGCTCTACCCCTTGTAATTATTTACTAACGAAAGCAATTGGCCTTTTAGCTCCTTCATCATCCTTTAAAAGTAGCATAGATGCAATGGTATTCTTAGAGGAAAAGAAAAACATTTAGAAGGCCTTTTTGTAACCAGGAGCTACTAAAACAGGGGCATTTTTAACACTTCCTTGATCCCAAAGTAAAGGCTTGAATAGTTTCTTTCTCCCATATTATGCCTTGATCCTTCTTCAACATACTAGTGATTGGGATAGTCAATTCAACAAAGTTGGAAATAAACCTCCTAATAAAATTTATCTTCCTGAAAAAGGGTTGAATTCCCTTTTTGGTTCTTAGAATAGGAACTTTGCTAATGAATTCCACTCTCTCAGGATCAATCATGACCCCCTCTTTTGAAACTATATGTCCAAGCAGCGTATCCTTTTGAACCCCTAAATGATATTTCTTAAGGTTTAATGAGATACCATATTCCCTGCATCTTAACAACATCTTTTCTAAATGTTGCAGGTGATCACTTATCTTCCTTGAAAAACTATCACATCATTCTAATACACACAAATGAAGTCATTTACATATCCCGATAATGCTACATCCATTTCTCTTTCAAACGTGGATCCAACATTCATTAGGCCAAATGACATTCTTACGTACTCTAGGTACCCCATGGAGTAGTAAAAGCAATTTTTATTCTTTCGATTGCTTGAAAACCACTTGGTTATACCCAAAAAAACCATCCAAAGTAGATAAAAACTCTAAACTTGTAACCAATTGCAACATGTTATCCATATTTGGTAAGGGTTTTAAAGTCAACACACAATTTTATGTCTCCATTATTCTTTCGAGACAGTACTGTGTTTCATAACCCATGAAGAGTACCTTGTAGGTTATATGATTCCTCCATTCCTTAACTTTTTCAACTCTTCTTACATTTTGAGGGAAAGGAGTGGATTAATTGCTCTTTGATTTTTCCTAAATGGCTTGGCATTAGCCTCGATGGGTATCTTGTGTTGAAAAAGGTCTTCCCTATATGCTTTTAGTTCTGAATATGACCAAACCAAGCAGTCCTAGTAATATTTTAGCAATTGGACATATGAATACTTTTCTTCTCTGTTCAAGTTGTTTCCTAGCCATATTCTCCTAGGTTTATCCTTTGTGTCCAGGTCATATTCTTCAACATCTCTTGAGGATGACATGTGTCTGTTAACAATGTAGTCAACATTATCAAAATTTGATTCCAATGCAACCAAACCTCTCGGAATAGTATTGGTTTTTAGCTGAATAATGTCCTTACCAAACATGGTCTCTTTTCCATCATTTTCACAAACCATCGGTTCCCAGTCCATAATTTTATTGGTGAATTCTCCTTTATTTTGTAAAAACCTTTGGACCAGGCATCATCTTTAAAAACTTTCTAATGCTTGATATTATTAGGGATAGATGGCCTGGTCAATATTTCAATATCATATTCACAATAGAGGGATATTGTAAATTTCTCAAACCTTGATCTCAACACTGCCAACTTATTTTCTATAGTATTGTACTTCCTATCATGGTGTGTTATATTGAAAGAGTCAAACATTTCAATGAAGTCCCAAATAACATGCTTGTATTGCTTCATTCTTTGTAGCATACAACTTTCTAACTTGTTTGACTATCAACTCGAATTTCTTTTAACAATAATGTCTCTCGACACAAAACTTCCATGTAATCCTCGGACCCAAGAGTAGTGATTCATACTCAAAGAACATTATTTACGTACTCAAAATTGAGTTTACAAGAAAATTTAAACTCCTCTTGGCTTGGAGATATCAAGAGAACACCAGAGCCATTACCAGATATAGAACAAGCCTCATCAAACATTAGGGTCCAAGGAGAACCAACCTACTGAGGATGCTCGCACTCATCAATTTAATGTTATTTACAATCAGCATAGCCCACAAAGTTATTAACATCGACATCTGTGTATAATACTTCATAAGAAGCATTGTTAGGGTCCTCAATGATATGTAACATTTTCTTCTCACCATACAATTTCACAAGTTTCCCCTCGATTGGTATGGTTACATATGAAATGTCCATTTGTATGCTTCCACCCACACTAGATGCTCATCATCTAGACAATAACATCCCCACTTGGTAGGACAGTCCATAATAACCACATTCATGGTTAAGAATTTTCCTGGATAAGCTTATAATTGCACTACTAATACCTTGACATATCCAATTATTGGCACTTCTCTTGAATCCATAGAAATACATTTCCCGAAAGTTGTTGTTACCTTGATATTTAACTCATTCATTACCTCAAGAGACATTACATTACATGAGGCTCCTGAATCAAACATGCAGTTATGTACTAGCCTATATTTAATGATCAAAGTGATAAAAATGGATCTACATCTAGCTGAGATTCAACTAGAGAAGTTCCCAAATACACCTTAGATGATTCACCTAGTTCCTCCAATGCTTGTGGTATTTCTAACTCTGCAATAATAGGAGGAACCTCTATACTTTTTCCTTAAATAATCTTTTCTTCTTTAAATCCCAAATATTTGAATTCTCTATTCCTATGCTCTGGGATCTTAAGTAACTCAAAAATGGGAACAATAACCTTGATCTGACTCAAGATTTGGGCTATGTCACAAGGAACATATTTCGGTAAGGCAATATTAGGAGGAAGATTCACAATTTCATCTAATAGTATAGGATTTTTCAGAGTCTTAGCATGGGCAGGAGCATAGGTTTTATTTGGGGTAATTAGGCCTTTGCCAGATGTATCTTTCTTAGGGGTTTCCTTAGGGATATTGGTAAGAAATGGAATCTTTGGCTTGGTTTGTGGCCCTTCCCCTTTGACAACCTTACCTCTAGTGTTATATTCTTTGTCCTAAGAAACTACTACATTCATCAATAGCTGCATGTCCTCTTGAAGGGATTCCTCCATCATAATTTTTAGTCATCAAGGAACTTAAGTATTGAAAATCATGATTAGGAAAGTCAAATGCTTGTACCATATCAATTTTAAAAGTATTAATAGGAGGAAGAGGAAATACCCAGTGAACATAATCCCAAAAGAATTCAATAGTTCTGACACTTATCAATTCAGTTGATGTTGCCCCTTTCCATGAGTTTACAGGGAACTCAATCATGCACACATAATCATAAGCCTCATCATCATCTACTTCCTTAAATTATTGATCTACATCACATGGGGAGTGTGGTAAGAACCACCTATCTCACCACTCGATAACATGGGCCTCCTCCACAGTAGCAACCTTGGTAGTCAAAGGATCAAGAACCAATCTATTATCCCTAGGTTGAGGCTATTTATTTTGTGATCCCATGGGCCCCTTCCCTCTATCATCTGGTCTGTGATCACCTATGAGATGATTTCCAAATATCTCCTAACTATGTAGCTTGTGCTAACCTGAAAATTTTTTCCTATCCCTTTTTCTGCTCTAACCAGTTTATAGGATATCTCTTTAACCGCTTTGGCCAAATTCTTCACAACCTCTTCTAGATCCATAGATTTACTTGATTGAGGTCTCTTAAGATTGATTAACTTGACACCCTCTCTCTTGTGACGCCTCCTAACTTCTTTGATTTTTTTTTCTATTTGTAAGGCCATGGTGAAATCCTACCTCAATGTTCCTGGGTTCTTATCTCTCAAGTAATAAGTGGCCTTTTTATCAAAAGCATCAAAATATTTTATCAAACAGACTCATCACTTGGCCTTAGGATTATAGGTAGCCTATTCAAGGTCTTATTGAACCTAGTATTGAAATCATGGATAGATTCATTTGGATTCTTCTTTATATTTTCAAATTCTAGATAAAAGGAACATGGGATTTGTCTTATCCCCATATTGCAATCTAAAGGCATTTTTCATCTCAGTCCATGAGTCTATTGAATTATCTGGTAATGACTTGTACCAGTCATGTGCATCCTCCTCAAGAGTATGAATAAACAACTTTATATACACGTATTCAAACTCAATTTCAAAATCTTCCATCATATTGACAAAGAGTCTTAAATGGTGGTCACCAGTGATGGAATTATTCCCTTGAAATTTTGGCAACCTATTTCTGAAATCTTATGGCACCATATTAGGAATGTCACCTGATGAAATGCATTAGAAACCATATTAGGTAATACAAGGGTTTTGACAAAGTGGAAATGACAATACTGTGCTCTGTGATCGGCCAGTCCTCTGTTTGTGTTGCTTGTTTCATTTCAGACCTCTGATTACATCTTATCAGCTTGTGCATGATGTTTTATGTTGCATTTTATGATCTGTGTCTATCTACAGAACAAGAAGTGTTCACCACTCCTCCTTCGGTGTATCACCTGTTAGTTTAGTTTCATTTTTTGTACTTTCTATCTCTGTCTCCTTGGATTTTAAAGTAGGATTAGGCTTCAAACCTCTGTAGTTTTGCAAAATATAGATCTAAATCAGAGGAGTTTGAGGAACCAGCCTCTCATCCGGAGATTCCTCTCTCGTTTCACAAGTCCGCACACTTGGAGAGAGGTTTCCATGTTGTGCAATCACACCTGGAAGCTAGAGTGATCAACCTAGAAACCTGATCTGCATCCAGGGGTGCTGTGAGTTTGCAATAACATTTTTGGCACGCCCGGTGGGACATAGAGGTCTCATTTTTATTGTAGCAGAGTTGATGTGCATCTGCTGCAATTTTCTTTCTTAAAAGAGCTATTATTTGCATATCCGTGACTCCGAAAGGAAGAATCGATTGGTTCCAAGTGCAGGCCGAAAACTCATGAGAAGAATCACCACAAGGTCAAGAGTTGGAGAAGAAGAAGTGTTGTTTGAATACCTGCAATTATCTCCAAGAAGAAGGCAAAGAGGAAGAAGGATTCAAAGGTCTCCATCTCCACCAAACAGAACTCTCTCAACTCCTCCACACCGACAGCCTTTCATTCACCAACAAGGGTTTTAAGACCAATTAGAATGGCTCGAGAACAATCCCTACGTCAACTTCATAGGCAACAGCCCACTTGCTCTCAATGCACAACATCCAGCTTCCTATTGCAGCCAAGAACATTCCCTACTTCACCGGAGAAAATCGGACTACTCCTGGGTGATCATGTTAAAGATATTTGTAACCTTTGTGCAATCCATGAAATCAATGAAATGCAAGTGGTGTCAAGTTATGGCATCTTCCTTCAAGGGTAAATCATTAAAATGGTTTAGGGGCCTTGAGTGGTTCCATCACAAACCGGAATCAGCCGTGTGTATTGCACTTCATGAGCAATTTGGAGAGAAGGGAGACAACTTATCTCTTTTGGAGCAGCTAACAACTATCAAGAGAGCCCCAATGAGCGGTGATCGACTTCAACTTCAGATTTCAAAGGTCTTGGGACACGATTCCAAAGTGGCGGTCGGGCCAACAACAAGGTGCTTTTCTATATTACCTTAAAGCTTTGAATTCGATATTTCTATGTTAGTTCAATCTATGGGAGGCACAACCTTACTCGCTGCTTATAGCATTGCCATTAGAGCCAAAAACTATCTTATTCAAGCCGGTAAACTAGCTCCTAGGCCTCCCATGCCCTTGTATCCAAACTTAGAAAATTCAAGCACTAGTCAAGCACCCACTTTGGCTCTGTTCCCACCCCTAGAAATCAAAGTTCAAGTGAAACTTCTACTTCATCCTCTAGTGCTTCAAATGAACTCCAAGAGGTCATGAAACAGTTACAAAATTTGGGAAATGAGCTGGTTACTATCAAGAGGCAACAAGCCCAAGGTTTCAGACCTTCTTATCAACCCCAAGCTCAGCCTAATAGGTAGCCATACCAACCAAAAAGACCACCTAATCCAGCTGCAAATATGAATCAAACAAGGCCTCCTACCAATAGACCATTTCAGCCCTATAATCCAAATGCCATGTGCGCCTAAGGCATTAGTGCCAACACGTAACAACATTGCTCAGAATATGATTGGTGTTTTCCATGCAATGAGCCTCATAACCAATCCATGTGCTTCAATGGTGCTCTCAATCAAGCATTGATGGTGACAACTACCGGTGTGGAGGGCGAGGCGGTCAAGGAAAGCAAATCAACAACAAGAAACATTCCAACAAAGCAATCAGCCCCAAATGACACCACATTGGTGAACTGGCAAGCAGAAGATTTCTGTGGCATGAATCAAGTAGTTTCTCAAGGTGTTGCAGCCAACACAAGGTCAAAGAGGAGAAACTTGGGTGAAGAACAGCCATTAACCCCAGCCAATCCACAACCTTCCACGGCTCCACAAATGATTGGCAAGCAAAGTCCAATTTCAAATACACAAGGGCAGCCAAGAACAGCCCCTAGGCCAACTCAAATGCTAGCTGTTGCTGCCCACGTGCAAGGAGTAAATGTGCAAACCAAGGGACAACAAAAGGATACTTCATCCCCGTTCAGTATCATTGAACAGATGAAGAAGAATAACATCAATATATCAATGTGGGAATCCCTATCCATCCTAGGACAAAGAGATCTGCTGCAAGCTGCCATGAAGGATTGGCCAACTTTGAATCAGCAGGTTCAGATGCAAGACAAAGTGCTTACAAATGCTGCCCAGCCTGAAGGAAGTCATGGAGGACAACAAGGTAAGATGTTGAAGCCCCCTCCTTTCTATGTTTCGTTGATCATTGGAAATCAGCTAGTACACAATTGCATGATTGATTCCGGGGTAAGTAGTTCTGTCATGCCCAAACAAATAGCTCATCAGCTAGGGCTCCAGTATGACATAACATCCAAAGGGGTAGTGCAGTTAGATGGAACAATAGTAGCAACAGTTGGAGTGATTAGAAACTTGAGTCTTACCTTGCATGCATGTCCAAATGTTGTTGTTTTACAAGATGTATCAATCATAGACCTTCCACCACTCTTTGCCCTTTGCTTGTCAAGGGACTTCACAGCCAAGATTGGGGGGTATTTGTCTGCTGATTGGTCACACATGCTATTCAGAACAAGATATGGAACTAAGGCCACAATCAGATCCGAACCTATTGCAAACTTCCATATTGAGCCTCATACTCCAAGCCAAATCAATGCCAACTGTTCAGCATTTGATCAAGAAGATTATCCAAACACAGATGAAGCCGACACCAAAGTTGGAAGCATTCTAGATTTGACTCTTGATGAATGGGCAAGCAAGGTACATGCTTTTGATCCCTACCAAGAAGTAGAAGAATCTGAACTAGGAGTCTATTGCATACATGAAGAAAACCAGCCTATTCCTAGCATCACCAAACCAAACCATAAGGATGACAATGAGGTATGGAAATTATTTTTGATGGATCAAGGAGTAGGCAAGGTGCAGGAGGAGGAGCTATGCTTATTTCACCTCAAGGCATCAAATATTATTCAGCTTTTTGTTTCTAGTTTTCTTGTTCAAACAACACAGCTGAATATGAGGCCTTGATTCATGGACTTCATTGGGCTAGGAAAAAGGGCATAAATAACTTGCAGGTGTTTGGGGATAGTGAGCTGATCGTCAATCAAGTCAGGGGACAACATGCTACAAAGAATGACCTGCTGAAGAACTACAAGAATAGGGTATGGGACCTCATTAAGGATTTCGAAGCTTTCAACATCGTGTCCATACCTGGAAGAAAAATGAAGCCGTAGATAGGCTCGCAGCAGTTGGAGCAACGTTTGATGTGGTTGACAACATCAGAAGGGAAAAAACACAACCACATATCCATGTGATTGTGAGGCCAGCAGTTCCAGATAATAATATAAGTGGCAAGAGTTTGAGAACGATCCATGATTGTCAATTTTTACAAGAAGAGGCTGAATTCTCAGCTAGGAATCGATTAAGACTAGAGCAGCAAAGATGGGGATCAAGTAGTGCAATTTGTGGACAAACAAGCTACCCAAGGGTTTAGTAACATTGGAGTCTATCTTCAACCCTAACGACCAGTTCCGTAAGGAAAAGGATAACATAAAGTCGAGAGAGAAGATTCGGAGCCAATTCCGGTTGGGAAGGCAAAACACTTCAAATTGGTAAAGTGGCCCTTTGAAAGCAGAGAAATCAGATTTCATACAGCCTTTTCCAAGAATTTCCAGATGTCTTTGCTTGGAGCTATGAAGACTTGAGAGGATTCAATCCGAATTTGGCACAACATACCATAGAATTGGATCAGATGCTAAGCCCATCGTGCGTAAGAGACTCGTTAACCCTCACATTGAGCCTCTAATGAAGAAAGAGCTAAATAAGCTAATAGAGGCAAGCATTATATTCCCGATCAAGCACTCAAGCTGGTTTGCTAACTTGGTTCCGGTCAGGAAGAAGAGCGGAGAAATCAAGTTGTGTGTGGACTTCCGAGACCTCAATAGGGCATCTCTCAAAGATCATTACCCACTTCCTTCAATGGAACAAATATTGCAAGTAGTATCCGGTTCAGAGAGATTCTCTCTCCTAGATGGCTACTCAGGGTATAATCAGGTGATGGTGAAAGAAGAGGACTAGTTCAAGATGGCTTTCACCACCAAATGGGGGACCTATGCCTACAAGAAGATGCCATTTGGGCTATCAAATGTTGGGGCCACTTTCCAAAGGGCAATGGATATGGCATTCAAGGGGTTGATCAACAAAATAGTATTGATATATCTTGATGACATCACTGTATTCTCCAAAAATGCAGTGGATCACCTTTTCATCTGAGGCAGGTATTTCAAAGGTGTAGAAAATTTGGGGTATCATTGAATCCCAAAAAATGCATATTCCTGGCTCACAAGGGGAAACTTCTAGGCCATATTGTCTCGAAAGAGGGATTGGCAATTGATCCAGAGAGGGTTGAAGCCATAAGAGCACTACCATTACCAAGTCACAAGAAGGCTCTTCAAAGTTTCTTGGGAAGGATAAACTTTATTCGGAGGTTTATCCCAAATTTTGCAATCCTTGTCAAGCCCATCACCAAAATGTTAAAGAAGAGCATGGATTTTAAGTGGATAGCAGAAGGCAAGGAGAGTTTTGAAGCAATCAAAGAAGCTATCTCTCAGGCACCAACTCTCATCAACCCAGACTTCTCCAAGGATTTCATCCTCTATGCATTTGGAGGTGATGACACTATTTTTGCCATTCTAGTACAGCAGAACAAAGATAATGATGAGCAGTCAGTTGCCTTCTTCAGCCAGAGTCTAGATGACTATGAGGTGAGGTACTCTTTTATTGAAAAGCATGTACTTGCAGTAATCAGAAGCTTGAAGAAATTCAAGCATTTAATCTCAAACAACAAGGTCCAGTTGCTTGTCTCACATGCTGGAATTAAGGACTTCCTCCTCAACAAGGATTTGAATGAGAAAAGGACAGGTTGGATCACTGTGTCATGGAGTATGACATTGAGATCAAGATCACCAAGTTGGTAAGAGGGAAAGGACTGTGTGAGCAGCTAGTTTTGGGGAAGCAAAAGGAAGTATGCAATGAAGAAGAGGCTGTTTTGATACCAGACAGCCCCGAGCCAAGTGGCAATCATGAAGAAGAAAATGCTTCCCCACTCCTTGATGGACCCAAGATATTATGCACTTCCTAGGCACGAGCCTATGCCCTCCGAGAGATGAACAAGACCCAAAGGAGACACTTCAAAGTTGCAGCAGCTGTTCCATATGCCATTGTTGATGGAGTTTTGTTCAAGAGAGATGTGAATGGAGTGTTGCTGAGATGCATTAGCATAGGTCAGATTCAAAAGGTGTTAGAAGAATTTCATGGTGGACCAGCTGGTGGCCATTTTGCACCAAGAGTGACAGCTCTAAAAATCATGAATATTGGTTATTATTGGCCTAAAATCTTCAAAGGATGATTGCTATGCATGGATCAAGAGGTGTAAGAATTGTGCATTCTTCATAGGAAAAGAGAGACTTGCTGCCCTTCCATTGCATCCAATCTCAGTTGACCAGCCATTCATGCAATGGGGTTTGGACTTCATTAGAGTCATTAATCCCAATTCAAGCCAAGGGCACAAATGGATTTTTGACCCATGACTACTTCACCAAATGGACAAGCATGTGATCACTCAAAGAGGTGAATGAGTCTAACATCTTAGACTTTTATGAGGGGATAACAACCAGATTTGGTGTACCTACTACAATAATCTCTAATAATGCATTGGCATTCATTGGATCTAAGGTGACTGAGTGGGCTGTCAAGAACGGTATTTACCTAAGCACTTCATCAAACTATTACCCTCAAGGTAATGGCCAGGCCGAGTCTACAAACAAGAACTTGTTGAGGATCATTAGGAGGAATCTTGACGAGAATCAGAGGTCTTGGCATACCAAGCTGAAATCAGCCTTATGGGCTGATAGGATCACTCCCAAAAGATCCACAGGTAATTCTCCATTCAGGCTTGTCTATGGAAAGGAAGCAATCTTGCCCATGTCACTGGAGTTGCCAACACTGGAACTCATGAAGCAGCTAGAGTTGCTTGAATTTGAGCCCATGGAGGTGAGGTATGCAGAGTTGATGGAGCTGCAAGAGATCAGAAATCAGGCATCCCAAGCAATGGAAAAGGATCAAGCTTTGATCAAGAAGACCTTTGATAGAAAGGCCAAGGATAGATCTTTTCAAGTTGGAGATCTAGTGTTGAAATGGGATGTGGACAGAGCAAAACCGGGAAGGCATTCAAAATTTGATGCCATTTGGAGTGGCCCATACGTGGTCACAAAGTGCAAGAACAACAATGCTTTCCAATTAGCCTCACTGGAGGGTGAAGAACTGCAGATTCCAGTCAATGGAATCTATCTCAAGCGTTGCTTCTAGAGGGAAGTTCACTACCTCTGTAAATATTAGATTAGATTTTCTTTCCTCCAAGTGCTTGTGCACATTGTTTTGTTGTAGGTTAGTTTTGTTTTCCCTAAGTGCTTTGGCACAACTTGCTGTCCATGGAGATGTTTAGCAGTCCTTGCTTTCATCAGGTGACATTCCATCTTCCTCCTTGCACATTCTGAGTCAGTTGGGTTCTGAACAGAATATTTGATAACTCCATGCCCAATGGACTGCTTCTGGCTACTCGATCTTTTCACCTAGTAGGTAGGTGACCCCGAAAAGTTACCAAATTGTTATCCAAAGTTCACCCCCCAGGGTAAATTTCGATAACATGCATCAGATTTTTCGGCCCAAGCGGGTAGGTCGATTCAGGAAAAAATCGTGAAATTGGCTAAGTCCTACTCCAGGCCGCCTTTAGGATAGTTGGGACATCAAGGCACGGATCGGCCGATAAGCCTCTAGGCATCCCACGAAGCAAAGGGACATCTGGGACAAATGGACGCGAAGGACGCGAACCGGCTGGTTCGGCCGAAATGAGGAATCAGTAGCATAGGGACAATCAGCCGTCGGGACGTGCGGGACGCGAACCGCCGGCTTCGATCGAAGGAGAAGAAAATCAACTAACTACTCGGGACATTTGGGCCTTGAGGACGTGAACCACCTAGTTCGGCCGAAAAGGAGAACTTTTACAAGAATTAGTTGGGACATCCTGGGCCGGAAGGATGCAAAGGACGCGAAAAGGCAAAGCGGCCGAGAGCAAAGGAAGCCCATTTCGGGTGGTTCGGAAGAATTTGTCCCAGACAGTCCGGGATAGTTGGAACAAATGTACGCAAAGGACGTGAACTGGCCGGTTTGGATGAAATGAGGAACTTCAAGACCTGGGACATCTCGAGACAAATGGACATGTGGGACGCGGATGGCCGAGAAACCCGAGGGCTAATCGGATCATGACAAGTGTCACAAGGAGAAAAGTCTAAAAGGTTAGAGGGAGAGGTTTCAAGCACTGACCCGAGCCAATAAAAAGAGGACACGTGTCTAATGAAGTAGGGAAGGAGAGAGAATCATGTGACCAATCAATGCATGCCATGTGTCATCCAGGTGGCAGAGCGCGGGAAGAAATTTAAAAATCTGTTTTCACCTGTTTTGTGCCCTAGATCTTCAGATCGACATATCTTTCGATTCAGAGCTCAAATTTGCACGTTCTTTATATCAACAAAAAGCTCATGAAATTCTCTACATGATTTTGGGGTTAATCTTGAATTTTGGTGCATTCTAGAGAGATAAAATTAAGAAACGGCTCTAACGCGTGTTCATGGCCAGAAGTGACATTTCAGCGACCAGATTTAATGCAGAATGGGTCGCATTCTCCTGTAATCTGGTCAAAATGACAGGGTATGGGTTTGTAAGGTCCCCATGCCATTTTAATGCATCTACAGTCAAGGAGGGATGGGTTCCCATGTTTCTGTACATTTTCTGTCCCCTGGGCTCGACCCATGCAATGTAAAAGCTAGATTTGGCTCATTTCTAAGGGGGAACATTTCTTTGGATAGCAAGCTTCTTCTTTCACCTATAACAAGTGATTTTTACAAGTATCAGACCTCTTCTAAAATTGTAACAGGTTTTCTACCTTTTTGATGTTGTAATACAAGGGGTTTTGACAGTGGAAATGACAATACAGGCTCTGTGATCAGTTTTCAGTCCTCTATTTGTGTTGCTTGTTTCATTTCAGATCTCTGATTACATCTTATCAGCTTGTGCATGATGTTTTATGTTGTATTTTATGATCTGTGTCTATCTGCAGAACAAGAAGTGTTCACCACTCCTCCTTCAAAGTGTATCACCTATTAGTTTAGTTTCATTTTTACACTTTCTATCTCTATCTCCTTGGATTTTAAAGTAGGATTAGGCTTCAAACCTCTCGTAGTTTTACAAAATATAGATCTAAATCGAGGAGTTTGAGGAACCAACCTCTCATCCGGAGATTCCTCTCTCGCCACAATTCCCCACACTTGGAGAGAGGTTTCCATGTTGTGCAATCACACCGGATGCTAGAGTGATCAACCTAGAAACCTAATCTCGCATCCGGGGTGTTGTGAGTCTACAACAACAGCACCTTATTAAGGGTTTGATCTACCCTCACTACTTGAAGTTGTGCCTTCAAGAAGGGTGAGAGGACCCGTTTTTTAACTCGTGTTGGTGAGGATATCAATAGATCCTTCTTTGCACAATCTTCATGAGAACCTTGAGAAAATATGATCAATACAACACAATATAACTCTCATGAGTTGTCACACTAGAGAGTGGAGATGTTTCCTGGACAAGGTTTGGGTTACTAAAGACAATAATTGAAACCTGATTGTTTCTACATATTTTGGTAGTGGAATTTATTAAATCTTTGTGGATACATAATACAAACATGGGTAGTTCATGTAGGATTTATCATTTGAGAATTTTTTGGTGGGAATTTAAGCAGGATAAAGTTGATTATACCATATATTTGAGAACCTTTACACACATTGGAAAAATCACAAACAAAATGCTTCAAAATAGCCCAAATATTCCTTCAACTGAAGGTGTGTATCAATGGAGGCCCATAGATGCACAATTTCATACACTCTTCAAGAATTCAACACAAAGGATCATGTTTGAATACTTAATTAAACATTAGAAATCCCTTATTCGTCACACCTAAGATACACTCATAGACTAACAAACAATCTTTGTCAACACAATCAAGGTAAAGTGATTTTAAATTTTTTATTTCATTACAAGATGAAATCTCTTCTCATAATGAAATTAAAAATGCCACAATACTACCACATGGATAAGATATTGTCTGCGATTTAGAGTGACTTTAACATAAGATTGCAACAGAACAAAAAAACTATCTCGAAAACATTCTCGAGATTAAAGCAAACAAAATTATGCTCATGATCAACACAAATTCATTCAAGGTTCACTAGATTCATCAGCAGGGAAAATTTTCTTCAACAGTCTTAAAGCTTTTCAATGGATGTACACTTGCAACCATCTTGACATGATTAAATCTAAAAAATAGGAAAGTAAACAGGTTTCTCAAATGGTCTCTTGAGAAAATGGTTTTTCTCAAACTTTCTCGAAAAATTAGCCCTCCTTTTTTGTAATAGTATTCTCGTTGCATTTATACAATTTCACTTTCTCACTCATCCTATTTTCCCCGCCAAAAACATGAATCTTTAGAGATGAATATTCATTTCTATTTTTTCAAGGTGGAAACATTATGAGCCATTCACATTTTGTACTTTCATTAGATATGATCGGCACCCTATCAAATCTTTTGATGAGTCTTTTTAATCATTATTTTATCTTATCATGTAAGAAATCCCTTTTAAATAACTCTCAAGTGGCTCCATTTGGCTTGCTTTGACGATCAATCCTTTTCACCTTTGAGAATACACTTTGAGGAATAGATACCTACATTTGTGCCTCTTAGTAATAAGTGTTATCGCATGGATTATATCACATATCTGCACCTGCGAGACCGAGTTGGTCAAGTATAAAGAGGAGCCAATAGAAGCCTCCATGTGTCTCCTTGGTGCAATTGCAAAGGTGAAGTCTAGAGGTAGGTCCCCAAGTGAGCACGGGCCCTCCACATGTCTTGAGCCCAAGAAAGTTTCCTCGATCGTTGAAAAGTCTCAGTATAAAGAGGAACCAGCAGAAGCCTCCACGTTTCCCTTCAAAGACAACCCCAAAGGTCATGACTAGAGGTGTGTCCCCAAATGAGTGTGGGACCTCCACGTATCTTGGGTTCAATAAATTTACACCAGCCATTGAAAAGTCTTAGTTTGAAGAGGAGCCAGTGGAATCCTCCGCATGTCCCTTCGCCGCAACTCTAAATGTCAAGACCAGAGGCACATCTCCAAATGAATGTAGGCCCTCCATGTGTCCTAGGCCCAAGAAAGTTACCTCGGCCATTGAAAATTCTCAACATGGGAAGATCCAATATAAACCTCCATGTCTCTTCGGTGCTCTTTCAAAAGTAAAATTGGGCGGTGTCCCCAAACAAGTTCGGTTCCTCCACGTGCTCAAATCCTAAAAGAGTTGTATCAGCCATTGAAAATTCCGAGCATGGGCATAGCTAGCAGAAGTATCCACATTTCCCTTCAATGTAAATCTAAAGGTCATGACCAGAGGCACATCCCCAAAAGAGCATGGGCTCTCCATGTGTCCTGGGCCCAAGAAAATTTCCTTGGTCGTTGAAAATTTTGAGCATGGGAAGATCCAAGAGAAACCTCCACGTGTCTCTTCGGTGCTCTTTCAAAAGTAAAATTCAGGGGCAAGTCCCCAAACAAGCGCAGGCCCTCCACATGGTCAAAACCTAAGAGAGTTGCATCGGCCATTGAAAATTTTGAGCATGGGTAGAGCCAGTGGAAGCCTCCATGTGTCTCTTTGGTGCAACTCTAAAGGTCAAAATCAAAGATGGATCCTCAAATGAGTGTAGGTCCTCCACATGTCCTTTTACAGGTCTTAATCATTTTCCTTATACTTTCACACCCTTTTCCATAATGCATCAAAATACAAAAAGGGCCCGCTCTCTACAACTATTTTTTTATGACACGTGTAGACCTTTTGGGGATAAATTAATAATTTACTTATGCCACTTGATAAATTCAAACATCTAGTTAGAATTCACTGGACCATGGGACCAATTTTACATTTTGCAAGTATAAAAAAAGAGTGACAAGCTCACAAAATGGACCTGTTGTGTTACATCCAATTGGGGATGAACACGTGTCCTCGTACATTGGGAGAAAATCTACCAAGAAATCACGACTGTGGAAAAATAAAATGCAGGGAAACTTCACCATTCGCGTCCAAAACAAAATATGTTCCTCATGGACAGAGAAACTGCAACTAATACATGGTGGAACATGATCCATGACCATAGAGAAGGATTAAAAATAACATCCAAATGAAGGAGAAAATTTTCACGCATCCATACAAAGTGTATTTGCAAAATACTTCTAACAAGCGTGGATCGAGAAATTTTAAATGAAAAAGGGGCGAGATTACAATTTAACACCAACACTTCCTAATTTTTCTCAGGTGTGGTCAAAGGTCCACTTCATGCTAGCTCCAACATGTCTTATTTGTATGGACCCCTATACGGGCCCATGATATAGTTTAGAGAATTTTCAAAAGTGGGTAGAATAAAATTATATCTATTTAATTTATTTCCCATATTCTTGGTGTTATAAGCTAACACTCTAAAACCAAGTGTGACGCCCCAAATTTAATAAAACAAAATTAATGCGTTAAATGTAAAATTAATGGTTTCTATAAAATAATTAATGAGAACCCAAAATTAAGTTACATTATTAAATTTTGTTTCCCTACATTGTCACACTACTCCACTAGGATTGTGCTCTTGTTAGGTTAATTATTTATAAAGAAAGATGAGCCATTGACAATTTAATTAATGGATCCAATAAACCTAACCCAAAATGCCAAGTTAAAGAATAAATTTAAATACATGAGATGATTCAAAATCATGAAAGCTAGTTTAGAATTATGCTTCCATTATAGCATGAGTTCAAGCTTAAGGTTTAATGGTCAATTCAATGACAAATAACATTACCAAGTTCACTTAGTGATTATAATTTCTAAATTAAGAAGGTATTTTAAATTAAAATCTCCACATTATTTATAGTAAAATAAATTCACTCACTTAATTTCACCGTAAGATTAAATGTGGTCCCTTATATTTGATCAATCTCCACCCTTATATTTCTATAGTTAGTCAAATCCCTAGAAGTCCTTATAGACTAGTGTAAGTTTTCATTTATTTTATTTCTTCTTCTTGTTTTTTTTAGGTTGAGGGGTGGAGCTCTCATGGAGGCATCCACAACTAATTTTTGAATTCATCATTTACATTTTTCCATTACACTCTTATTAGGGTTTTGGTGTGTGTGTGTTTGTGTGTGTGTGTGTGTATTAAGAAAATAATATACAAATAATTTTTCCCAAAGGGTGTTATAAACTCATAGACCTTAGGGCTATGAAAATCAGGAGGGAGGGTCTCAACCATTATGGAAAATGATTAGCCATGTTACAATGTAAAGAAGGGGTTGGGAACACCATGACTTCCCATACCTCCATTTCCTTATATATCAATCACGACCATTCCATCCGTGGCCCTAAGGTTTTTTTCTTTATTTATTTAATATCATTAACACAGTTATAATTTTGTAAAAGATAATTTGACTACCAATATTATTATATTTATGTATGTTACTTAAATATATCTTTCATTACTAATATTTTTTAATAAATATGTGTTCCTAATGTTTGGATTGAATCTCTTACACACACACACACACACACAATATATATGTGTATATGTATATGTATATATACATATACATGTATAATACACACATATATACACATACACATACACATATATAAACATATACATATACATATATGTACACACACCCATATATACACATACATATTTAGATGTTTAAACATTATATAACTAGTTTACAAGTGTCAGTTATCCTTCACAATGTCCTAATATTACATTGTATAATTTATATAATCCAAGAATAAACTTTTCTTCTATATACTTATACAAAACTAATGAAACAACAATTTTAACCACTTTCTCCATATTATTTTCATATCTAACCACATGAATACCTTAAAGGTAAGTAAATCTTTCCAGTGGGAATACCACTTATACCAATTTGTTTCATCTAATACAAATCAATAAATTATGAGGAATAGAAAGGGAAAAAAGGGTCAAAAACATCCATTTTTAATTCCATATTTCATTCTAAACCAAACTTGCAATGCAAGCAAAGAGTGATGATAAACAAAGCACTTAAGAAGCTTTATTTTCAAATTTATATGACATTCAAATGAGAGCATAGAATACAAATTTCTTTCAATTAACACAATAACATAAGTTTGCACTCATTTTAATGGAGTAAGAGTAATTTAAAATGGAGTACACAACTTATTTACATATACCCGTATACGTTTTTTTGAATTGAGATAGAAGACAGAGAGATACTAAGAAAGTAATATTTCATTTCTTCTATAACTTCCAAAATAAATTTTAACACAACCTTAATTGCAAATAGCTCTCAAATACACTGAGCTAAGAAAAACTTTTTCACATACATTGCAATTCCTCCAAAAAAATTTATACTCTTCAACTTTCTTTTAAAACACAATAATATGAGCATAACTTTCTCTAATCTAAGATATCACATTATCAAGATTTTTCCATAATAACAAGGTTCTTCCAACAAGTAAGAATATATGAACATGATATTTTACATAGAAGTAACAAGGTTCCATAACTATAATCTCGATACTTCCACTTTCTTCTTCCGCTCCACCAAGCCATACCAAAGAGGATGTAAAGGAAACATTCATCTCCTATCCATATGATGAGGGTAAATCTCATCTCCATTATCCCATAAATCCCCTGGCTCTCATAAATAAATAAAAACCAACAATAAGGCTTGAAGAAAAGGCACATCCAAAAACTCATACGCAAACCAAAATTACAAAAAAAAGGTAATTAAAATTCAGTTGGACATAAGAGAGAGAAATTTCACTATCCCAAATAACACCAAACACACTACCAAGCCAACCATGATTGCAAAGGGAAATATAGTCACCCATATATGATTTATATCTTTTTCCTCCATTCATTCACATGATAACATAAAGTACATACTTATCCCTCAAATTCGAATTTAAAAACACTTACTACTCCACTAGAGATCACCTCTTATTCATTTTATTCTTCCATTTTATTATCACACAAGGTATTCTTTGTGTTATACAAACTTATTCCTTGATCATGATCTACAATTTCCCCATACAAACTATGCTTACTAGCCCCACATTGGGTTCTTAGTAAGTAACACAAAATCTATGAAATCATAATACATTCGTAAGTGAGAAATAAAACCACAACATTCCATTAAGAGAGAGATATAAGAGAAGAAAAATACCATTTTTATAAAGGAAAACAAGAGGATGTAACTCAATCTTGGTCATCTTGTCCCACCAACTTCTCCATTAATTATCACTTCAAAATCCAATGAACCTCATCAAGTCCAAATGCTTCCCTCTCAAATAAAGTAAAGAGGCTTGTTTAATTGGATAATTCCATAAGATAATGCCAAGTGGGATTCCCATAATATATAGATAGCACATCCCCCAATAAGGTCATAAATTTTCATTACAATCCCACATGGCCCAAATCACAAATCCATAAACAACCAACTACCAACAATAAATTGTTCTTACATGATTATGACATTAAATCCAAAAGAAAAAAATCTAAAAGACCAAATTTCAAAAGAAAATCACATTAAAAATAACTTATTTAAATATTGTACAACTACTTAATACTTACACAACATTATAAGAAAAAGTGGTTGGAATAAATTTAAAGGCTCATTATGGGGTCTCTCCGAGTTCCTAAATGTAAAAAGATCCCAAAAATTACACCTACCCCATGGGTATGTGTATGGGAAATTTTTGGGAGAATGGGAAAATGTTAACTTGTCCCACACACCACCCAAAAGTGGCCTACAAGGATAATTTATAATTTCCCATAAATGGAATATTCTCAACAACTCGATAAAAAAATAAATCAACCAAAATAAGTAAGAAGATTAAGTCACTAACCCATACAAAAAATTAGCTTAAGTAAATAGATAAATTAAATAAAATTTATAAATTAAAGGTTCCATTGAGATGGGGAAAACACAAGTAAAATATTAAATTTAAATCACACATGGTCACCGCACATATTCATGAAACCCATCTATGTTCATTCATGGGTGACCTATGTTGGTTGGAGAGATTTGTGGGAGTTAGTATCCCTTCATTCTCTTTGGTATGTTTATGATTATTTCTTTGTGTATGGTTCTTGAGAACATTCTCACCATTTGCACACTCAAGACACACATCATACATGCTTGAAATAATAGAGTCAATTCGATGGAATGTAGGTGTAGACACCCTAAAATACCCATTATGCATTATAACCTCCGAAATTCCCGTATCCTCTCATAATGTTTGCACAACATTCATAAATAATATTTGGACCTCGTTATTCACCCATATCCCACTACTAGAATTAATTTATTTAATTCTATTACAATTAATATATGTTATACACCCCTTTGGTTAATTTAATTAGCTATTTAAATAAATAAAAATAAATTATCTACTCACCTTCCACTCATCTCCACTTCACTATCCAACTCACTCAAGTTGACTAGTCATCCCACTCAAGTTATAGAATCCTAAAAACATGGAAGAAAATATGCACATACAATTTGGAATAATTCAAGAGCCAACTAATTTGAAATAAAGCCTCTTTATTTATCTTTCAAATGACCATTTGAAAAAATCAATCATGCTAAATAAGGAAAATGAAATCAATAGCCTACAACTCAGTCAATTCCACCATCCTCAATCCATGGCTTCTTCTGCATCTATAAATAAGAAGCTCCATTCCTCTCAAATCATCATTAGAATCTTGAGGAATTTGCATTGTTACTCTACAAAATTTCCATTGGAAATCACTCTTGCATACCATTATACTATCCATTTGATCACCCAATCATTCAACCACTCAATCAATAAATCTCCATTACTCATAGCTTGGATATCTTCCATTATGAATATATTAGAGCAGAAAAATAAATAAAAGAAATCTAATATATCATCAGGATCCAACAAGAGCATCACTTGATACCACTCTTCAGTTGGTCCAATTTGAAGATGCAAGGAGTTTGTTAGGACAATTTACTTTTTTATTGTCTGTTACTTTATTTGTTTGTATTTTCTATGGTATACATTCTGAAAAATTTGGTGGGACTTGAATGTGGGTCTCATGCCCATTCTAACATATTTGGCTCTACCAGCCAATACAAAAATAAAAAAGTCAAAAATCCAAAAATTCAACGAATACTTGTTAGCAAAAATCCATGAGATGACACTACTTTATCATATGTATTTTAAAGTTATTGAAAATTCAAAGCACAAAGAAAAAAAAATATTCAAGAAACTAATGAATTCATGGACTCCACTAAAAATATGTTAGTTTGCAAAATAATGGAAGATAATGAAAGAGACAATCATGGGGTTGAAAAAACAATAAAAAAAACTCAACTTTGATGAGATTTACCATTATCCATTTAATAAATACATGTTCCACATGTTGGTGTGAGGTATTATTTTTTCCTTAGTTTCCATGGGGAATTATCCACCTCACCCATGGCGATTCATCTCTCTCAGTTGACTCATATGTCTTAAGTGTCATTACAAGTTAAATGAAATATTCCATCATAGAATTTATCATATGTGTCAGTGTGCATCATATAGGAGTTACATTCCATTTCTATATTGTAACTCATTTCTCCCTTGTGGAGGTATGACGAGTCTTTAAGAGAAGTTACACAACACATTTAATCGTACTCTTTTATTCTCGATATATGAGAAGGCTAGATAGATTTTCCCTTATGCATGAATCTCTAATTTATGGTTAATTTATTAGTGATTAATTGGAGAACATGTTTGTTTATGTTAAAGTGGAACAATATTGATGTGCACAGGTTCCATTATATTCTCATGGTTCACCCTCGATTGTATTATAGGTGTGTTATTAGTAAACATGTACTCTCTATTATTTTTGTTAATTACTTCCAGTGTTGATATTTAATTTATTGTTTTGCAAGTTCATTAATCAATCTTTGGTTTATTATAACCTAGGTTAATCATTGTTTGGAGTTTTTTTATGGTTTTTCTTTGGTACATGTGAGAATTATAAGTTTATCTACTATATTTGGGTGGTTATAGCTATATTTTGTGGGAATCTTATGTTAGAAGTATTTATGGTTTTCTTGTTTTGTGTTTGGAATATTGCATTAAGTTTTGGTCTAGCTTTTTTGTTTTCCTCCAAAACCACCTTTATCACCTCCCTACCACCCTACACCTTCTAACCTCTTTATTTATCCACTTACTCTCGATATTCTTTTTGATCCCTTAACCAACTCGATGAGCTTCCTCCAGATCCCCTTGATGTCATTTTACCCTTTCTCTAACTAAGCTCTCATTGAGCTTACTCCTCTCCTCGTCAAGTTGTTCGGGCTTGTTCTAGTATTAAGCTCCCATTGGTACCACTCATGTGCTGATTTTATTGTCCCTAATAACCCTATGTATATGAGCTATCTACCTTAAACTTTTCCTTGTATACTTGGTTGCTTCCTTAGATCATCATTCAAGTTCCCGTGTAGCTTGAAATTACTCCTCCATCCAAGTTCTATTCAAGCTCATTATGGATGTCATTTGGATCAGCCCCGTCAACATGGTAGTCTCTTTCTTGCTTTTATTTGACCTACATTCCAACCATAGCTCGACTCTCGTTAAGTTCCTTATTCAAGTCATTATGCCCCTACCTACTTGGATTTCTTTGGTGCACATTATACCCTTCCTTTGTATTGAAACCACCAACCTAACCCTTCTCGTTCCATTCAACATAACCTTTCCACCGACTTGGTCATTGATTCATCCCCGAGGCCCTTAACCTCTCTCCCCTCCTCCTCCACGTCATGCTCCACGGCCTCTCCTTTGACACTTTTGAAACTTTCCCTCCTCTTTTAAATTTTCATTCCCGCTTTGTTTTTTTAATATAGGATTTGAGTCATTTTTTAACATAGGTTATTTTTTAACATAACCTAGCTTGAATAAATATTTAATAACATAGTTAATAGTAATCAAAGTTATGAATTTTTAAAGGAATTTTTTTCAAGTAGCTCATTTAATTTTTTTAGAGGTATCTAATATTTTAAAATTAACGATTTTATTTATTTTTTTAATCAATTTTTGATAATTAAATTAATTAGGAATATTATTTGAAAAATTAGAGTTATTGGAAATTTCTAACCTTGTGGTTGTGAAGAGGTGTTTTTTCTCTTTCAGGTGTTTTTTTGCATTTTAGGAGGTCCCTTGGCTCCATTTAGATTTTTGTTTTCTTAGTATCAAACTCTTGTTATTAATTATGGGATAGTGAGTGTGTCTACCACATCCTTGTGGTAAGCGATTTCCTTGCAATGTGAGATAATATTTATCACACAAAACTTATTTTTCTCTGTTCTTCTTTTCACCATGTTTTTCGCTTGTTACGGTGTCGAATTTTTGTGATCATTTAAAACTTATTGTGGTCTCGCACTTGCATGTTTTTACATCGACTAAAAGGTGCGTGCCCAACTATTTCATGACACATAATCACATCTAATTGTAATCAACACACTAAACTATAAAGTACTACAAATAGGGGGTGAAAATAGTGTTGTAAGGTGTGTGTGTGTGTGCTTCCATCCTTTTTGCATTATTATTTTATCTCTTTTCATGATGGATGTTAGTTTAGTTCCCTTTATCATGTCTTTTAACTTCTTTAAATGGAGATCAAAGATGATAATAAAGGTGATGGGTAAAGGGTTATTTAGTATCACTATGGGATTAGAGTCTGAAAAAATTGATGAACATGTAAAACCTAAATGGTTTAACTAATGTGATGAAGACTTAGGTATTCTTTGTATGTCTGTGTCTCTTGAATTTCCCTTCCATATTGAGTCTTCCACAACACCGATGGAGCCTGAAAAAATTGATGATATGTTTGGAAAACAAGATGACATGAGAACCCATGAGTTGGAGAACAAACTACTAGGATTAACTCTTAGTAACTTTGATAACCTATGGGCTTCTTCTCAAAGTTTTTCCACACTAGATTATTGTTGAAAGAATATGAAGTTGAGAAAAAGGATTCCGAGTTGATTTTATCGATTTTTTCTAATATTGGCCCCGAATACTCCATATTTTTTTCTACTTTCCACACAACCAAATAATCTCTAGGAGTACTTATAAGATGCCCTCATTTTACAAATTTTTGTCCCAAATCATTCGAGAATAGGATAAACCGATTCAAATGGGAGCACTCAAATCTAAGTCAAAAACATTGTAGAAAGTATTCATAAGGGAAGGGAAAATTTATAGGAAAATAAAAAGAGAAAAAATATCCACCTAATATGGAAACCAAGATAAACTAAACCCAACACAAACGATTCTCCTTCTTAGCATAAAGAAAAGAAGGAAAAGTTTAAGTGTTCCAATTGTAAAAATTTGGGAAATGAAGAGCATCGAGCATGAGAAAATAAATGGATCATCTAACTCATTTACTTGAGAAGAATAATATAGGTGTTCCTAAGTCTATTATTAGGACTGAGACATTAATGAATAATATTTTTTAGATAAGATAAAAAAGGTTTGGTTTTAAACTAGGGACCAAAAAAACCCACCATACAAATGGGAGCAAGTTTTTTAAAGAAAAAAACTAAAATAGATCCATGGAGGCAAAGTAAAAAACACTTGAGAATAGGACCCCACATAAACGGGCCAAAATCCAAGAGTTTGTAAATGAATACAATTTTTTTTGAATTCCCAAAGGGATAGAGAAAAAGGAAAGCAAACAAAAATAAAAGGGCAACAACAGGTACGCAATTAGTTCACAGTATCCCTCAATGCGGGATATGGTAATCAAACTACCATCTCTCCTATTAACCACCTTAATGATGAACCTTTTTGGATGGTTGACAACCTCATTCTCAGTCTGGGTCTTGACCTACTCTTCCCTCTTATCCTTGCTATGAGTGGACTCAGCAACCATACCTGAGCTATCACCACTATTTGAATCCTCACTGTAAAAAGAACTCAACATCAGCTTCATCTTGTTTTTTCCCTCCTCATTAGTGACCTCATCCCACAAAATAGAAATCCACTCCTCGTGTATAACATAACTAGCTTGTATACCCCTGACGGTTTTTTTTGGGAATCAATTCTTTGATGGAAATCTTTCAGCTCATGTATGAGGTTTTTGTTGACGGTGAGAATGGTGTCAGTAGTGGTCTAAGCCCTCATTAGTCTGGCCTCCCATTAAGAAATTTCCTAGGCCCTTTTAGTGGAATTTTCATCCAAATTATTGATTCCTTTTTAATATTACATAAGGCATCCGTGATACCCTTATCCAGATCAATAAATTTTTGTTTCTTAATTTTGTTAATGCAGAAGCAAGGGTTTCTGATCAAAATCATGGTCATTGATAGGGAAAGGAATGATTATTTTACCTCTTTGAACCATGAGAATAATGAGACCCTAGTGGAGGGGGATATCCATCTTCTCTTTCTTAAAATCCTCAATGGTTGAGAGAAACAACTGATAGAGAAAATAAGCAAGACTCATAGTCTGGTCCTAACGGAAAAAATTGAGGATAAATAAATGATGAGTAATTTTTTTCAAAATTTTCCTTTGAGGGTCAAATACTTCATAATAACTAGGTAGACATCATCCCACCTATCCAGTAGATAGGTGTGAGCAATACCATCATCATAAGCTATGATTTTTTCCCATCTTCAAAGAAAGTAGAAATTTCATGTTTTTTCTTGGTTTTGTCTTTAAAATTTTTGAGGCCCTCCATTTTTAACCCAGTAACCTTAGAGATTGCATTATTAGAAAAATCAATATGAACCCCATGAAAAACAAAACCACCATCCTTCTAGGCAACATTGAAATCAATAGACAGGATAGGGTCATTAGCTTTCTGCCATCAAATTAACTTGGTAACACCACCTTTATGCAGCAATTTCCACATACCCATGTCATTTTTGAGGTGGAGAAAAGTAGAGGGATCTATTATCACCCTATCACCCCCATGAAACCTACAAGATGAACACCTTCACAGACCCAAGAGATAAACTGAGAAAAAAAAATGGTGAAAATCAAGTGAAATTGATAAGGCTAGTTTTCCAAAAAGGAAGTTCTTTCAAAAACCCAAGCATGTGAACCAGGGGTGTCATCATAACCCTTCCTCCTACATTGTGTCATCATTAATTAGCTTGTTCACCTAACCCAAAGAAGTGCATGTCCTAATCCACATCTCCAAATCCACCATATTAATTTAATCAACCAAACATTTAAACATTTAACAAGGTAAAATAAATAACACATTTACACATAACACATGATATAACATGGAAAACCCCAATGGGGTAAAAAACCACGGAAGAATTTTCCATTTATTGAGAAACTATTAACAGTCTAGAACTCCCTTCCTCACTTCTTGCTCCATGTTTTTAACCCGGAGTAAATTCCATACATCCGAATATGGCCCACTGCCATATTTAAATAACCCAAAGGGTTATAACCATTAAGTGACGGGGTACACCCCAGATTTAAATAAATAATTAGTTAATTAATAAACAATAACCTAAGATAAATTTTATATTAAATAATAAAGAACATAAATCGTATTCTATATTATTTAAATATAAAATAAATATTATGAACACTTAATATTATGTTCTAAAACTCCCCCTTAATATTAAGTGTGGATCCATATGCTAACATTAACTATTTTTACAACATGATTTACAAATCCATAAACCACTAGAAAAGGTTTAGGCTAGCATATGTATTTTTGAAGGAATTATAACACCTTCATCATGCTCAACATACCTTTTTCGGTATGTTAGGATTTGGAATCTATAAATCAGAAGTATGATTTAGGCTAACCATGATTTGTGAGACTACATCCCACCATTTCTCATGGAAAAATTCTTAAAACCACATCTTTAAAATCCTTTATAACACAAGGACCTCCTTTACAAATATATGTAACACATTGGACTGTATTATCATAAACTCTATAATTTTACATAGATCATAAAATATCTTTTTACAATGTTTTATATAAGAGAAGAAGTATAGAGGAGAAGGAGTCAGAAACTACCATGCCATTAGGAGGTGGAATTTCCATGCACACTCACCCTCAATGGAAAATCTAAATGGCCAAGTATTGCACAGAACTTCTAGAAATTCACAACAAACAATGGCTTCGTAAAAATGTCTCAGTAACTTGATCTTGATCGGGTAGTTTTGGATATCTATATAACTATAGAGAACCTTATCTTGGATAACGTCTATATGTATCTCAATATGCTTTGTCCTTTGAAGATGAAAAGGATTTTTAGATAGAGATATGCAACTCTAGATATCACATAGAAGAGGATTACTTCCTTTATCTTCCATGTGCATCTCTTCCAATAGTCACTTTAGCCACATGGCTTCTTTTGTTTCTTTCATTGCACTTCTATATGCTAACTCAATAAAATAAATGGATACTATTGGTTGATTTTTATTGCTCCAAGTAATGGCACCTGCTCTAAACTTGAATACATATCCATTTGTAGACTTGTGATCTATCACATCACCAACATGGTCGTAATCACAATATCCATACAAATAGTAATTTCTAGAAGAAGTATAATGTAAACCAAAATTAATTATTCCATTAATATAACACAATTATTTTGGCTAACTTCCAATGATCTTGATAACACTTATGCATAAACCTTAAAACAATCCCTCTTTGGATAAGCAATTTCAGGTCTAGTAATAGTTAGATAAATCAAACTACCTACAAGTTTCCTATACAAAGTAGGATTAGATTTTTCACATGTAGGTTTAGGATCAAGTTTACATCCAAATTCTATAGGAATAACAAAAGGTTTACAATCAATCATATTGAACGTTTTAAGTAAATTAGTTAGATATTGTGATTGAGATACTATAAGAGAATTTTTATCTTGAAATATAACCATGCCCAAAAAATGATGCAATAATCCTAAGTATGTCATCTCAAAATATTGCATTAATTTTGCTTTAATTTTCATAATTAAACTATTAGAATTACTAGTGATAAGTAAATCATCAACATACAATACAATGAGAATTATATAATTTTTATCAATTTTAACAAATAAATTATTGTCGGAAAAACAATTAGAAAAACGAAATTCATAGAAAAACCTTTTAATCTTTGCCTACCAAGCTTTAGGAACATGTTTTAAACCATATAAATATTTTTTCAATTTACAAACATACATTTATTTACCTGGTTCTTCAAATCCTTTAGGTTGGGTCATATATATTTCTTCTTTTAAATCACCATTTAGAAAGGAATTTTTGACATCCATCTGATGGATTTCCCAACCATATTGAGAAGATAAGGAAATCAAAATCCTTATTGTACTCATTTTTGCAGCTGGTGGAAAGGTTTCAATGTAGTCTATACCAAAGGTTTTGAGTAAACCCTCAAGCTACTAATCTAGATTCGAATTTATCGACACTTCGATCAAATTTATATTTAATATGTATAGCCATCTAGATTCGACTATAATTCATTTTTCAGAGATACTAAATCCCAAGTTTGATTTTTAATCAAGGCATAATATTCATCTTTGTTTACATCTATCCATATTTTATCATAAGAATCTTAATTGAAAGATTCAAGTTCATGTTCACATAATGTCCTCAAGGCATGTTATGTATGTTGAATTCTATATATTTTCTAAAGTTTTCTAGGACTAGAGTCTTAAATAATAGACTCAGCCTATCTAGGTCTTTTGGTTATAGATGGAACAAGTACTAACACTTTTTCAACTATAGGTTCATTACTAGTTTCTTTATCACATACATTGTTTTCAAAATTTTCAATTTCAATTTCATTTTCATTAGAATAATCATGAATAATAAAAACAAAAGATGAAGAAGATGAAAAAAGGTTTCTTAAAAATTTAAAAATCTTATTTTCTATAACTTCTCTTTTTATGGGATCAAATATCCTAAGACCTGTAGTTTTGACATTGTATCCTATGAATATACAAGGAAAAGAGGTTTGATCAATCTTCTTCCATTTTGATTTTGGAATGAAGAGGGAAGTAGGGCTACCAAATATTCTCAAATGAGACACACTTGGTTTTTGATTTGACCACTTTTCCAAAGGAGTGGAATTAACTAAGGATTTAGTGGGAACTCTATTAAATATATGAACAAAAGTGTTCATTTCTTCATCTACTAGGAATTTAGGAACATGTTTAGAATGCATCATAGATCTAGTCATTTCTAGAATGGTGTGGTTTTTCCTTTCTGTAATCCCATTATTTTAAGGGGAATAGGGAGTAGTCAATTCTATTTGAATGCCGGACTCAACAAAAATGAGTCAAATTCCTTACTGATGTATTCTCACCCATTATCAGTCCTAAGCCTATTAATTTTATAACTAAAAGATTTTTCAAATATAGCTTTAAATTCCTTAAATTTTGACAAGACATCAAATTTATTTATTTTTAAATACCAAATCATACAAGATAAATATTCAATGATCATGACAAAATACACGTAACCATTAAGGGATAGAAATTCTAGAGGTCCTTAGACATCACTATGGATAGGTTCAAAAATATAAGAAGAATTAGCATCGAATCACCATGGAAGGGATTAGAAAATTACTTACCACGTAAGCATCCTTCACATGTTTCATGATTTTGGGAAATAGGTGGTAGACCAATCACTAGGTTTAGTCGAGACATGTCATACATGCTCCTAAAGTTTACATGACCTAGTCTCTCATGCCACAATTGCATGTCACTTCTTTGAGATGTTAAACAAGAAGTAGAGGGAAATCCATTAAACACATACAAACCATCTCTTTGAATGCCTTCAACTATAGTAACATCATGTTCATTTTTAATAAACCATTTATCTTTTAACAGTGTTACACTATAGTTATTTTGAGACAACAAGAAAGAAAATTCATTTTTATTTTAGGAACTACCAAAACATTATTGATAATATCATTAGAAAACTATATTTTACCTTATCTCGAATGTCGAGAATGGAATGATCACCCAAGTAGATATGATCATTACACTCTCTAAGTTCATATATAGGATATCAAATCTAAAGGTCATGTTGGTAAAGACACTATTGTCCAATATCTACTCATTTTCATTTACAAAGTGAAAAGGAAACATATAAAGTAATTACATTTTATTTTTGAATTTTTTTATTCTTGTTTTGGTTGTGAGTTTGATAAGATTTGTTGCCCTTTTGGTTTTTTAAATTTGATATATATTTTTAAATTTACAATCTTCTTTCTTATGGCAAAATTTACCATAGTAATGAAATTTTCCATCAAATCTAACTCTTATATTTCTTGGTTTCTTATCTTTACTAGGAGGTTTAAAAGTTGATTTTTTTGTTGAATCTAGAAGTTTTACCTTTTGATTTTTGAGCGAGAAGTTCTGAGTGGAATTCTCCTTAGAATCAAAATTTTCATTACTTTATCTTCTTAAATAATGAGATAACTAAGAGTTTAAAAATATGGAATGTCGTGTTCTGTTTGATATTTAGAATTCAAAATTGAAATGAAATTTCTAAAATTTTCATGAATATTCAACTGAATAATGAAATAAAGAAATTTATCTTGAATTAAGTTACAGCTACACCCATCCAACTAAGACTTAATATTTTTATTTTAGCCAAATAATTAATTACTTTTTCATCTCCCTTCATGGGAGTTGTCATAAGTTCTAAAATCAATTTAATGATTTTTGATAAACACGTACCTTTGTGCATCAATTCCAATTGAGTCCAAGCCTCACTCAGGATTTCTTGATTCCCAATATGAAGTAGAAAATCATCCTATACACTTCAAAAAATAATGGGCATTTCCTCTTGTACTATTTTTTTGATACGAAGTGACGTTATCTCCATTTTTTTGTCTTCCAAATGATCCACCTTAGTTCCGTTCACAACTACCCATAGTTTGTGAGCCATGAATTTTTCCTTCAATCGAATCTTCCAAATGCTATAATTATTCCCATTCAACATCTAATATTTATCAATTTAAAAATTATTAGACCACATTTTTATGTCAATAAAATAAAATAATTAATGAGGATTAAAAAAACAATCAAGGTTTAGAAATATCCCCTTGTCATTGTTTTAAGCCTCGCAATCACAATTCGATGAATTTACGTTAGAAAAAGGTCTTGTCAAGCATATAATCTACACATGAATGTATTAGTTTGATAATAAAATTTAATCGAAATGTGAGTGATTTTTTTAGTTTTCTATCGAATTGACGATGAGAATCTAGTCTCGTGTCATAAAATCATCATTTTGAAGAAGATTATTCATTCTAATTAAAATCATTATTTTTAACTATTTGTCTCATTTTAAAAAATAAACAAAAGTGTTACGATGATTTAAATTTAAGTTTAAAAATAAAAAATAACTAAAATAATAACATACAAAAAAATTTGGAGCTCTTGCTCCTTTATATGTTAGTACTTCTATTAACTCATCCAAGTTGGTCTAACCAACTCGGCTAGTTTAGATTTTATATGTTATTTCATATATTATCTAATATATATTTATATTATACCTAATGTCATTTCAAAGTTTTATTAATGCCAATGAACACTATTCACTTTGTAATTTTAAACTAATAATCGAACCACATATCAATTTTTATATGATTTTAACTAACTTACCACCAATGTATATATTTTATTACCATGCACATAGATCTAACTCAAAAATATCATATTGCATTATGTGAGTTTGATATGCATTGAAATTTATACTCTCCACCACCACATTCATATGGGTCATGGCACTCATATCAACCACCACCACATTCTTATGGCTACCAACTCAACCACACTATGTGGGGCAGTCCACTACTTAACCCCTTTATGCGAGAAAAAGGAGCTAATATGTGGCCGCAAAGCCACAATAAGGCTTATAAAGCCTTATATTTACCCTATCCATCCCAACGTGGGATAAATAAATGTGTGCCATGATTATAAAGGCCATGGTCGGCTGAGGGGGGAATTCTTAGGGTAGGTGGTGGAAGGTTATTAGCATGGGGGAGGGGGCCGTGTTACAAAACCTCCAAGTGGTGGCGGTTTAGGAGGATTACACAAGGAATGTGGACACCAATTATAGAATATAGGGTATTGCGAATGATGAGACCAAAATATTTCTCATTATATCACAAAATAAAACTCTTATTCTCTCTCTTAGAATCAAGCTTTAAAGTGAATTTGGATGTAGTTTTAATAATGGATATCATATTTAAGGTAGAATATAGGATTTATCTTATCATCTCTTTATAAATCTATTTGGAATCTAATTGTTTTTATTTCTGATATTTTCTTATAAAGTTGGAAATTTACAATAGTGTGTAGAAAACAGATTCATAAGAAACTCTACTCCAAGTTCATATATTTTAGCTATTGAAAGTTTTCATGCACCTACCGAAATGCCTAGCTACCGAAAGTATTCACGCAACTACTAAAATTCCCAACTACCAAAACTCTTCACGCAGCTACTAAAAGGCCCATGTAGTGAAATTTTGTTGGTTTGTTCCAAAGTAATGTAAAGGAGAACCGAATTATTCAGCCCACTCTTTGTTTCCTCTTCATCAACCAAGAATAAAAATCTAAACATGTGGAAATCCAAATTCATGCATGCATGTGGCATTCCAAGAAGAATTCAAAGTCATGGAATTAGCACTCCATTTTATCTCCATGTTTCAAGGATGAGAAAATAGTGGAATAATATTAGGAATGATGAATAAGTAATCTCCCACTTTGTGTTCCTATATTAAAGGGATGCATTGTATAAATATTCTCCACGATAAGTGGACTGTTGTAGTCAAGTTTGTTTAGGATTTATTACTTTGAATAAATCCACCCAAGAATAGGTAGTTAGTTCTTGGTGTGTGGACTAAGGAGTTGGTTGGATGCATGAACTATAAATGTACCTTCCACACTCTTGTATGTAATATTTTACCAATCAATGAAAAATATGTTCTTTTCTCTCCAATATTATGAAGTTTTGAATTAAGATCTTGGAAGCATGATTTAAATCCTCTTCCAAGGAATGAGCTGGCCACTCATTCCAAGGAAGATGGATATGTGTATTTGTGTTTTTGTCTTGTAATAATTTATGTTTATGTTTATTCCTTTTTCTATGATTATCATTTTGTTGTATTGTTTTTCTCCTTGTATTGTAATATTCATTTTCATTCAGTTTGTTGTGAACCTATAGGTGTTTTATTTGATTATCTTTATTTCCAATTCAGAAATTTCCTTTATGCAAGTGTGATTTATTTTGTGCAAGTGTGTTTTTTATTTTTGTAAGTTTTCTTTTCCATTTCCACAAGTGTGATTTTAAATTTATGCAAGTTTGGATTATGTTTGAAGGAGTTATTTTCCAAATATCTCTTTTTCATATTGCATACAACCATTGAACACTAACCCTGGGTTGACATTATTAATGAAGAGGATTGACAACACTCATCATTTTGGCACCATTGTTGGGGATCATTATGTTACTAGGAGACTCATCTTTTTATTTTTTTATTATTGGAAAATAGTTTTGAAGGGACTATACCCTATTACATAGAGGCTCAAAATCTAGATAAATAGGTGGAATCATAAAAAATGGATCAAAATCCAGATATTACATGAGGCCCAGCTATAGTAAAAAATAAAATACACATTGGAGACAAAATAGGGACAAAAATTCAAAAAAATAGCGAGTAAACAATAACATAATAACAAAAAAACATCAAAATAGCAATAAGACAACTCCATAGCAGATTACTTCTTATATGCTTTGTCAATTCTAGATTTTACAATCTAAAATGAGGTATAGAGAGAAAAGGTAGTCACATGAGTAGGATTATTGACATCTAGCTAAGAAAGAACACAGTTCCTTTCAACATATGTGCCCCAAATAGCATCAAAAATACCATTGAGCATGTTAATACTTCTAACTTGTTGTTCTAGAAATTCACAAATAGCTCTAAAAAAAAATGTTGTGATCATGCCTATCCTTTGAATTCCCTAATTTTTTATCCAAAGAATTCATCTTCTTTTATATTTCATTGAATTTACCTTTGCCAAGTTCAACATCATCATCCAATTTCATTTTTCCATTTTTTTGTAAGCTGATGCATGTCCCTTTTAATAATTTCTAACTCTTTTTCCATGTTGTCAATTATTTTCTCAAGATTCTCCTTCTACTTTTGAGCAAAGTATAGTTGGGTCCTGTGGTGTTGATGTGTAAGAGAATCTATGTGGTTTCCATGTCCTTGCTACTTCAAAGGACTCTACTGGAGGGAAAAGGATGTGTACCATGGAAAGAGGGATTTTTGGTCCTAATTTTTCTCTAACCAATAATTGTGGTGGGACTAATGGTAGGATCAGGGTTGATGGAGTCAAGCATGGGTGGAATTATGAGAGTTGCAGGATGACAGGGGTGATGGGTTAAACAATGTCTATGAAGGAGGAAGATGACACCCTAGTGGAGAGGGATGGCACGGGCATGGTTTTTAAAATCAAGGATGGAACATTCCATGGAATTTAGGATATAACGAGGAAAAAAAAACATATTTCTAAAAAAATGGTTTTAAAATATCAAATGCTTGATGGGAACTCGCAATATACCTTCCTTCAGAGTAATGAATCGGAGAATCATCTTAGCAAGCTCATCAAATGGTGTAAGAATGGAATTTACCTTAATACCCGTAGTGATAAAATTAATTTCTTCACCTACTTCGATAAATTTTCTGACCTTCGTGTTCTTGTCAATTCTCTTGTTGAAGAATTTGATGCCTTCTAAAATAAGGCTCAGTAACTTTTGAAACTAACTCGTTTGTTATCCGAATGGATTTTCCTCCATACTTCACTATTATTTTCTTCCAATTAGTGCAAAATTAGAGGGAAATATTCTGATCATACCCTTGAATCTTCTCAATGAAATTAGCAACCCCTCCTAACTGCAGAAAATTCCAAAGATCAACATTCTCCTTCCACGTAGGGTCACAGTGGGGTTCAACTTGGCAAGGAGCTCCACCCATGATTTCTCCTCTCGTAATTAAACTTCTTGAATCATTTTAAAAATATGTTCCTTTCTTCCTCAATCCTCTTTTGGGAGACTCAAATTTTTCTAAAAGAATATTCTAGTGATAGTAGAATACCCCTTAGGAAATTCTGTGACATGAAGTATTTAGTGGAAATTTCTTTCAACTTTTATTTTCTGAAAATAGATTAATGTTTCTTTTATGTAATTAGATTTAGAAACCTGCTGAAGATAGTCAAAATAAAATCCCCCTTAACTAAATGGAAACATCATTTCATGTTTATTATTTTCATGCAATGAGGGTTTCCTATTCTAAAATATTTCTTGTTTGCATGTATTGTTACTTCTGCAAAGATTAAATAATAGTTCATGCATGCAAGAAATACAAAAAAACTAACTTTGTGTAGGTTAGTAGAGACAAATATTTCTATGGAATATTTGTGCAAACAGATTGGGAGTTGAAGGAAAATTTGAGTTGTTTCTATCACGGAGGAAGGAAACGCCATGTTGAAGGAAAATATGTAGGATGTCTTCATGCTTGCATCCTTTCATCTGCAACTCTTTCCCTATAGGATGAAACCCTTGGTGTATATTTTGGAAAAGTATTTTGCATGCAACCATCTCTGTAACTTGAATTCCTTGACCTGCAATAAAAAATGAATCTACAATAATAATGAAAGCTATTAGAAAATAGTAGACAAATGCAAAAAGGTATGCATTATTCTCTCATATAAAAATCGTTTGGTTCAAACATGCAAGAAGAGAATTCTATTTTTAACTCTTACATTTAATGAAGTGAGACATTCCTTTTTTCATGCAATGACTCATGTAGTTGTTAGAAAAATTCAAATAGCATGCATCCCTATTTTATCTCTTTTATTTAATGAATTAGTCAAAAAAATTAAGTTTTTCTTTACATGTTGACCTAATTGATTTAGAAATAGATTTTGCATACAAATAAGAAATAAATTTTCATGCAATGAATGCTCTAGGTTGCATATATTTTAATCAATTAAGTCTCATGCAAAGAATGCTCCTAAATTGACTCAATTTATTTAATGAGAGAGACATGTTCTAAATTATTGGAGATTAAAATTTGAAAGAGATAATTATATGTTGCAAGCATCTATTTTTTAGATGACATAATTACTGTAGGAAAGTGCAAAATCAACATAAAAAGAGCATTGCAAAGGAGGTCAAAAAAAAGATTCAGCTAATAAGGAGTTCTTGTATGAAAAATAATAGCATTTTCGATGCAAAATTATCGCATCTCGAAAAGAAATAGAACAAACTCTTTCTTGGTTTTGTTTGACAAGCTTTGAGATTTCTAGATCATTTTGAATCATTATTTTTTGTTGAGAAATAACAAACATATTGTAGTTTGAATGCACGCTGCTAAACAAATAACATGTTGAAGACTATTTTTCTTTTGTTTAAAAATAATAATCTTATGATGAATGCAAGTATTCTACTAATAATCCTCATTTTCACTACCCGATTCATTCAATAATGCCTGTATGTACCAAAAATTGAATGTGCCACATTGTAAAAAAATAGTTACAAAAGTCCCCAATAATGATTCACATCCTTTCAAAAGATGTTCAAGCTCCTAAACCCATATGCAGTGTATATTTGTAGCCTAAATGTCCTTACTTAGCTTTTCCATTATTTTTTTACCTTCCCACTACATTCTCGTGCATGTTTTGTCATTTATAGCCAAGACCACCACCCTACTTAATCACAGATTCGAAACCACCGCCTGTGCACGCAGCGGTGATCACCATCTGCCAGGCAGGCAGCGGTCTTGAGCAATTTTTCTAGATTCCATCATGTGTGTTTTTAACATGTGATGATTCACTTAACTTCACTTTTAGGATGTGTTTGTGAATTGATTTATCTAAAAAAAGTTTTGATTGCTTCGTTCTCCTTCCCTCTTCTACTTTTACATGTGCTTTAGTTAGTTGGAACTACCTCTTCTTTCCTTGTGTATGAAGACACATCCCAACCCCAATTCTTATATATTCTATGCTTGTGTTAAAGCAAAAGGCCTGAGAATTTTTTATGTATCTTGCATAGTATTTCTTCCATAATCCTACTAGGAACTGCATAACCAATCTCAAATATCTTGTGCTACCTCTCTTCTACTTGCAGTGTAACCAGACTTCCTTCAAGATACCATTGCTCAAGCATATTCTTCGATGTTCTTCTTGCATTCCCAATTCCTTGGAATCATGAAAACACAAATAAATAAAGGAAAATACTAAGGGGATAGACACAGATACAACCAGATTTTCTAAAAATATTGCTTAGCAAGGTTTGAATTACTTGTTTATTTGCTTCATTTGTCAAATTGTCAATTTTAAATCATTAGTTTCAATTGCATACAAAATAGAGTAGTAAAATTATTTATTTCAATTGATTAGGAAATTACAAGTAGATCAAATCATTAGAAAGTTTTCTCTTTGACATTACCAGGGAAGTTGTGGGGAACAATAGCTATTTTAGGGTCAAGATTTGTTCTTCACCTCTAAGGTAGGGTTTAAAGGTTTTTTTATTAAATTAGGTTATTTGTTTTAGATTTAGATTCACATATCCACATAAGTAACCAGCTACATCTGGATGATTGCTTGTCTTAAGTTTGTTTACTAGATTAGAATGCATTGTTTAAAATCTAGAAAAGATTAAAAAACATTTACTTTTGTAAAATTAGGTTGATTTCTTTGTTTTACTCGATATATTATGAAAACGCCAAAAAAATAGGTTAGATTTATTTTTATAGCTATTTTTTTATCAAGATCATATCAATTCATTCCGCATGACCATCGGTGGCCATTAACAAGAAAATACATAGGTTTGTGATCCTTTGGTCCCATAACTCAATGGGCTGGAGTTGATAACATACATTGATACAAGTTTATGTTTGACAATCTTACACACACTTGGTACATTCTTTGAGAAAATAGAACAACTAAACACACTAAACATCATTGGTAATCAAGCCTATGATTATTGGACTACTCATGGAAATAGGGTTTGATTACGCGTATGACCATAGCAGGGCCATATCCTCCACAAGTTTTTAGTTGCTATCCTTAGGTCCCATAACCCAATGGGCCTACTAACCAATTAAATATCAAACTGGTTTGCATGCATCAGTATTTATATCATCACCACTTCCACCTGATATCATTGCACAACTTTCATTATTGAACATAGCAGCCGATCAGGCTAAGACTTTCTAGACTAGACTAGAAAATCATCCATAGTCCCTATGGTTTCATTACGCCTCTCATTCTTACTTCCATGACCTTGTCTAGAGATCTATATGGGTGCCCGTGGGTCACTTTTTGAATGTTTAACAACCAATGAAAATAATATAGGTAGATCTCAATATTGATTGGATTCTTCGATAAGGTATCATATAAGATTGATCCATCACGCAGCTTTAGGTTAGAAGAGAATTATTTTCCTTAGATTTGCAGATCCTGTTATTGTGTGTCGAAGATATAAGGTTACCTCATTATCTTATCCATCATCACCACACATAAACATCCATTTCTATTCTACACCGGCTATCTCAGCACAACCTCAGGAAGTCAGGTACGAAGAAGGTCAGGTGCTGATTTTCTTTCGTACAAATTGGTGAACCTAACATGAAGAGCTAATCTCTAATAATTTCCACTTTCTCCATCCATCCTTTATTCTACGGGTATTATTATACCCTTGAATATGTGAGGATATAATGATTAAAGTCTACCCATCCTGGGTTTTGACATGTATAACTACCAAACATGTATACCACAACAATCACCTCCACTCTCAACATGGGTAGATAACAACTCAACTTCTCAAAATCCTCTTCTTTAGGGAACCAATGTTGGTTCCTTTATGCATATTGAGGAACTTTACCAGATCACATAGACATACCCTCATGAAAAATAAAGTTTAAACAACATGAGTTTCACTGGGGAAGCAAGTTCATCTCCTCAGGTATTGTTTTAACAACCCATTAGCATGCAATCGGACCAGCTCCTACATCTAGATGAGGAGTACTTATCATGATATGCTAGGAGTGAACAATGCTTCTAAAATATGAACTGAGATTTTGATATGTTGTAAGGACAAGGTGATGTTCTTCTTCAAAACAATAATGCTACCCCTCCACCAATTGAAAATATTGCCAACGAGGGGTGGCACCATAGTGAACAATTCATAGCGAGGTTACCACACACCTTGACAACCTCTAAAAGTTAAACAATAAATACCAAAACAATATACCATCCCATCAATGTGGGACATCATTTCAGCATTAGTTGATAAATTCAAAGAGTTAGAGCTTGCCCAAAATTCTCAAAGTTGATATGTGAGGAAAAACAAAATTATCCCTATCCTCAAAATTATGGACAAGTACCTAATGCACAGAACCCTCCGGTTTACATGGGTTCTCCAAGACCCGGAGATTTTTAACTAGGATGGGAACCTTGGGTATGTCCCTCATGCTATAAATGGATATCTACAATAGGAACTAGCCATAACTATATTCTCAAATGCCTTAGGATGGAAATGCAATGTTCCTTGGCTTTGTGACTTCAGCTCCATATCAAAGAAGTCAACCCCCCTACATAGACATGTATTCTAAATCACCACAAGGGGATATGTACACTTAAGCAGGTCCATATGGGCATCCACATGGGATGCCATATGCCCCAACCAATGTTTATGTTGTGATGTTTTAGCAACCGATGCAACCTCAACCTCCCCAATAGGGATCTTCAATGGTTGAAAGCGTACACAATGGGGACCTATTCTGAAAAACTTAAGGAGACTCTAGACTTCTCCATTTGGATAGTCATGCTCCTAAGACACTTTCTTGATCTTCCAAAGTTCAAAGGGGAGGGTGATCCTAATGCTCACATTAAATATTATGCAACAACCACTCTAGAACCTGCTCTCGTGGGATGCAATTGTGAATATTTTCCCTAAGATGGTAGAAAGTATTGTTCTTGATTGGTACTATAGGATACCAGAGGTTTCAATACACTCCTTTAAGAAACTTGTATCAGAATTTATTAAGGCTTTTAAATGAACAAAATTTTGAGAATTAGAATTAGATAATTCCTTCATATCAAATAAGAACACAACGATTTATGCAACCCACTTCATTCAAAGGTGGTGACAAGTTCTCTACTCCTCTGCAAGCAATCCAAATATGGATCAGATAGAGATTTTTGATTTTTCCTCCATTCCCTTAATAGGAAGAAAAAGGAAGAAGTTAAAAAGTTCCCACTAAGGAGCTATGAATAAGTGCTAGAAGGTGCACTTCGAATTGAACAAACATCCATTGACAGTGGTTATAAGACTTATGGAGAAAATGTAAGGTTAATCGCTCCTAACCAAACTAACCTCAATTAATCCAACAACACAAGAAATAATCAAGGGATGAAGGTCCTTAAAAAGAACCATAGGGTCGGGATGGATGGTGTAATCGACTATCCTAAGAAGCCTAATGTTGTTAGTCCTCCCAATATGAATACTATCATTAACAACGTTAATGACAATAGTCAAAGAAATAATAACTTCTCATCCTTAGTCAACATTGCAGATTTTAATCTTCCTCAAGCAACAAAAACAACCTTAGCAATTAAGAAAAACAAAAACCCAAGGCCCTAACCAATCCTGAAGTGGGTATCCGGCCGATTCCTAAAACAAGGGCAAGGTTCCCAAATTTTAACTATAACAATCAAAAACTAAATAATAATTGTAATTTCAGACCACAAAAAGGTGTGAATCAAAGGCCTTGAGATTATGATCCCAATTTATATTTTTGTTTCCATAGGATTCATGGGCATGATGCAAGAACATGCCATGATTTCAACAAGTTTCTACAACGTTTTCTAGAGTATCAAAGAAAGTTATTTGTTGACTTGTTTTTAGCGAACCCAATAGTGCCAACTCAAAACACTTACATGGGACCGGTGTCCCCACAGAGAAAACCACTCGGAATCTTTAACGATCCTTTCCCCATGGAGCCAAAGGATGATATAATAGATCAAAATGGTTCAAAAAAATTTATGGTAATAGGGACCCATGATCGCAAAGCCTCAACTCACAAACCCAAAAGTAGTACCTCCTTTTTATGGTCATCAACAAATAAAAATTGTAGGATTGGTGGAGTTGGATCCGAACCTCGATTAATGTTGCCACTAAAACCAAAGATTATTCTTCACACCAATCCTAATATACCCAACTATATCGGATGACATTTGCGATACGTTAGGAAATCCAAGTAGGAGCTTATGACTTGATCGATGATCTATCCAAGACCCTATCTCACATTTCCTTCTTGGATCTATTGAAGAATTCCCCTTCTCACAGAGACACTCTTTTAGAAGTACTAGGTCTTGGAAATTTGATTAACATCACCCATCCTTTAGAGGCATAGATAAACCATGTGGAATTGGATGTATATCCTCCAGGGAAGCCTGAAAGAGATGTTGGATTCATATTTGACATCAACAAGATGCCCACGGACACTAAAATAGCTCATAGAGATGATCCAACATTGTTCATACAAGTCTAGATTTACAAAAACTATGTAAAGCATGTGATGATCAATGATGGGGTAGCGGTTAACATAGTCCCCTTCTCTCTCCTTCAAAATTCAAGTTATAGATAGAACAATTTCTCTTCAACATGAAATATGATAAGAGGCTATGACAGCCTCAACACAACGTCGATCAGAACTATAGTGTTGTCAATCACCCTTGGGACTAAGATGGTTCTAACCAAGTTTTATATTATAGATCAAGAAACTAACTATAATATGATCCTTGGCCATCCTTGGATTCATCACATGAAGGTGATTTCTGTTATCCAAAATTCACCCCCCAGGGTAATTTTGATAACATGCGTCAAAATATTCAAATCCCAAGAAAATTGATTGATTGAGCAAAAATCAGGTTTCTATGGTCCCTCTGCAATTTTTTCTAACTCTCTCATGCGGAAAAGAGCAAGCTCGAGAAAATGCGGAAAAATGCAGTTGCGAGAAGGCAAGTAGGTTGATCCAGAAAAAATTGTGAAAATCGGCTAAGTCCTGCTCAAGGACGCCTTTGGGACGTGTGGGACAGAAAGACGTGGATCAGCCGAAAAGCCTCCAGGTGGCCCGCTAAGCATTTGGGACAATCGGGCCATAAGTACGCGGCGGGGTGAGAAGCCGATCCGGTCGAAAGAGGAAGAAAAATTGGCTAAATGCTGAGCAGGACAGTTCGGGACAGGAGTACGCGAAGGACCCGAACCAGCCGGATCAGCCGAAATGAGAACAGATGGTCCTAAAGCATTTGGGACATCTGGGACAAAAAGGCGCGAACCGGCCGAACCGGGTGAAAAGAGTCAAGTCAGTCCGAAACAAAGTGGGACAAGCGGGACAAAAAGGCGCGAACCGGCCGAATCGGGCGAACCGGAAGAATTTGTCCCGCAAAGCACAGGGACATTTGGGACAAATGGACGTGAACCGGCCGGTTCGGCCGAAATGGGAAATTTCAGCACTGTGCCAAATGGGACAAAGGGACGCGCGGGACGCGGATCGCCGAAGAAGCCGAAAGCCAATCAATGCATGCCACGTGTCATCGGCCAAATGAGGGACAGGGAAGCCCATTGTGGGCGAATCGGAAGTTTTTGTCCCAGACAGTTTGGGACATCCGGGACAAAAAGACGTGGTGGATGCGAAAATCTGACAGACCCGTGGACCAACCAGGAGATGACACGTGTCACAAGGAGAAAAGTTAAAAAGTCAAAGGGGCGAGTTTTCGAGCACTGATCCGAACCAATGGGATAGTGCCACGTGTCCCAGCTAGGGCCCACAAGGAAATTTCAAAAGATAGCCCGCCGAGAGGTGGAGGAGAGAGAGTTTCTCAGTGAATCAGAGCCTGCCACGTGTCGTCCAGGTGGCGAAGCGCGGGAAAATATTTCAAAATCCGTCTTGAGTACATTAGTGCCCTAAATCTTCAGATCGTCATATCTTTTGATCCAGAGCTCAGATTTGCACGTTCCTTATATCAACGGAAAGCTTGTGAGATTCTCTACACGATTCCAGGGTCAATCTTACATTTTGGTTCAGTTTGGAGAGAGAAAATCAAGAAACGCCTCTGGCGCGAAATAACAAGTAGAAGTAATGCTTCAACTAACAACTTTAATGCAGCAGACAGTTCGCCGCTTCTGTTAGGTAGCCCGCCGTTTTGCCAGGATCCGCCACTTCTACCATGATGAGATGAATTGAATGCAACCTAGAGGTGGTTGGGGTAGATTTGGTTTTCCCTTCTCTCTTTCCTCTCTCATTCTTTCTATATATTGTAAAGAGGAGCTTCTTTTCAAGGTCGAACATTTTTCTGTTTTGCCTCTCCCTTCTTCTCCTCAGGCGAATTTGTGGAATTCGAACCTCTCATTTGAACTGTAATACTATTCTACCTCATGGCATTCTGTAGTGTATTGTATCAATCTTTGGAGCAAATAATGCATGTCTGTGGATGATTCTCAGCCCTCTCTGTGTTCTTTTTACATCCTCCTGGTCTTTCACTGCAGGTTTTGTCATCTGTGCATGATCTTATATCACATTCAAATGGTCTGTGTTTACTGGAAAAATAGGTGTTCTTCATTCCTCGGTGCATCACCTCTATTAGCTTAGATTTATTTTATGCATTTTCTTACCTTGTCTCCTTAGCTTGATTAGATTAGGTTTTGAGAAAACCCTCTACATATTTCGTGTGCATCTGAACAGAGGAATAGGAACTAGCCTTCTCTAGAGAATCCTCTCTCATTTTTCAAGTCCCACACTTGGAGAAAGGATTCAATGTTATGCAATCACACTGGATGCCAAGTGATCAACCTAGAAACTTAATCGCATCCGGGGGCTTTGTGATTTTGCACTAACAGTTTTGGCACGCCGGTGGGACTAGAGGTCTCATTTTTATTGCAGAAAAGTTGATGTGCATCTGCTGAAATTTTCTTGCTTGAAAAGAGCTATTATTTGCATATCTGGCGACTCCGAGAGAAAGAATCAACTGGTCTCAGCAGCGCAGGCCTGCAAGCTTATGAGAAGAATCACAAGGTCAAGAGTTAGAGAAGAGGAAGTGTTGTTTGAATACCTGCAATTATCTCCAAGACGAAGGCAAAGAGGAAGGAGGATTCAAAGGTCTCCATCTCTACCAAACAGAACTCTCTCAACTCCTCCACCTGATCGGCCTTTCATTCAATATTCAAGAGTTCTTCGACCAATCAGAATGGTGCAACCAGCAAATCCCTTTGTCAATTTCTTTGGCGTGACCCACTTGCCCTCAATGCCTGAGAATCTAGTTCCAATTGCAGCATTGAAGAACATTCCATTTTTACTAGAGAAAATCATACCACTCACGGTGATCATGTCAAAGACATTGCTAACATCTATGCAATCCATGAGATAAATGAAATGGATGTGGTTGTCAAACTGTTGGCATCATCATTCAAAGGGAAGGCATTGCAATGGTTCAGAAGCCTTGAAGCTGGTTCTATCACAAATTGGAATCAGTTGTGCATAGTTCTCCATGAGCAGTTTGGAGAGAAGGGAGACAACTTGTCTCTTCTAGAACAATTGACAACTATCAAGAGAGCCCCCAACGAGCAGCTGACTGACTTCAACTTCAGATTTCAAAGGTCTTGGGATAGGATTCCAGTGGCAGTCAGGCCAACAGCAGAAGGTGCTTTTCTCTACTATCTTAAAGCTTTGAATTCTGATATTTCTATGTTAATTCAATCAATGGGAGGCACAACCTTACCTGCTGCTTATAGCATTGCCATTAGAGCCGAAAACTATCTTATTCAAGCTGGTAAACTGGCTCCTAGGCCTCCAATGCCATTATATCCAAGTTTAGAGAGCCCAAGTGCTAGTCAAGCACCTGTCTTAGCTCCTATTCCCACTCCTAGAAATCAGAGTTCAAATGAAGCTTCCACTTCATCTCCAAGTGCCCCAAATGAGCTTCAAGAGGTCATGAAGCAATTGCAAAATCTAGGCAATGAGCTGGTCACTCTCAAAAGACAGCAAGCTCAAGGTTTTAGACCTTCATATCAGCCTCAAGCTCAACCTAATAGGCAGCCATATCAGCCTCAAAGGCCACCCAATCCAGCTGCAAATCAGAATCAAGCAAGGCCTCCTGCCAATAGACCATTCCAGCCCTATAATCCAAATGCCATATCTGCCTCTAAGGCATTAGTACCAGCACAAAACAACATTGCCCAGGAGTATGATTGGTGTTTTCCATGTAATGAGCCTCATAATCAATCCATGTGCTTCAATGGTGCTTTGACTCAAGCTTTAATGGTAACAACTACTGGTGTGGAGGGTGAGAACAGTCAAGAAAACAGACCAACAACAAGAAACATTCCAACAACAATCAGCCCCAAATGACACCACATTGGTAAATTGGCAGCCAGAGGATTTTGTGGCATGAACCAGGTAGTTTCTCAAGGTGTTGTAGCAAACACAAGGTCAAAAAGGAGAAATTTGGGTGAAGAGCACCCATTAGCCCTGACCAATCCAAAACCTTCCATGGCTCCACAAATGATTGGCAGGCAAAGTCCCGTTTCAAATGCACAAGGGCAGCCAAGAACAGCCCCTAGGCCAACTCAAATGCCAGCTGTTGCTGCCCACATACAAGGAGTAAATGTGCAAACCAAGGGACAGCAGAGAGATCCTTCATCACCATTCAGTATCATTGATTAGATGAAGAAGACAAACGTCAATATATCTATGTGGGAATCCCTATCCATCCCAGGCCAAAGAGATCTGCTGCAAGCTGCCATGAAGGACTGGCCAGCTTCGAATCAACAAATGCAAGACAAAGTGCTCACAAATGCTGCCCAGCCTGAAGGAAATCATGGAGCACAACAAGGTAGAATGCTGAAGCCTCCCCCTTTTTATGTTTCGTTAATCATTGGAAATCAGCTAGTGCATAATTGCATGATAGATTCCGGGGAAAGTAGCTCAGTAATGCCTAAACAGATAGCTGATCAGTTAGGGCTCCAGTATGAAATAACATCTAAGGGAGTAGTGTAGTTGGATGGGACAGCAATAGCAATGGTTGGAGTGATTAGAAATTTGAGTCTTACCTTGCATGCATGTCCAAATGTTGTTGTCTTACAAGATATATCAGTCATAGACCTTCCACCACTCTTTGCCCTATGTTTGTCAAGGGACTTCACTACCAAAATTGGGGGATATTTGTCCGCTGATTGGTCTCACATGCTATTCAGAACAAGGTATGGAACTAAGGCTACAATTAGGTCAGAACCTATTGCAAACTTCCACATTGAGCCCTATACTCCAAGTCAGATTAATGCCAATTGCTCAGCATTTGATCAAGAAGATCACCCAAACACGGATGAAACTGACACTAAAGTTGGAAACATCCCAGATCTAACTCTTGATGAATGGGCAAACAAGGTACATGCTTTTGATCCTTATCAAGGAATAGAAGAATCTGAGCTGGGAGTCTATTGTATACACGAAGAAAGTCAGCCTATTCCTAGCATCACCAAGCCAAGCCACAAGGATGACAATGAGGTATGGCAGCTTTTTTGTGATGGATCAAGGAGTAGACAAGGCGCAGGAGGTGGAGCCGTGCTTATTTCACCTCAAGGAGTAAAGTATTATTCAGCTTTTAGATTTCAATTTGCATGCTCCAATAACACTACTGAATATGAAGCCTTGGTGCAAGGGATGCATTGGGAAATCAAAAGAAAAATAAAGAACTTGCAAGTCTTTGGGGATAGTGAATTAATTGTAAATCAGGTCAAGGGACAACATGCTGCCAAAAATGATCTACTCAGGTGCTACAAGAATAGGGTGTGGGACCTCATGGAAGATTTTGAGGGTTTCGGCATCAAAGCCATCCCTAGGAAAGAGAATCAAGCTGCTGACAGGCTTGCAGCAGTAGGGGCAGCCTTTGACATTGTAGAAAACATTCAACAAGATAAGGTACAGCCAAACATCCACGTGATTGTGAGGCCTTCAGTGCCGGATAACAATGTCAGTTGGCAGGTATTTGAGAATGACCAGCAAATCATCCACTTCTTGCAAGAGGAAGCTGAGTTCTCAGCTAAGAATCAAGAGAAGTTGGAACAGCAATATGGTGACCAAGTGATACAGCTGAGAACTGACAAGCTGCCCAAAGGACTTATCACTTTGGAGTCCATTTTTAACCCCAATGATCAGTTTAGAAAGGAGAAAGCAAACATTCAGGTCAAGAGAGAAGATTCGGTATCCATCTTGGTAGAAGAGAACAAGCCATTGCAAATTGGAAGGATGACAACTGAGCAAGAAAGGTGTGAGTTCATACAGCTATGTCAAGAATTCCCTGACGTGTTTGCTTGGAGCTATGAAGACTTGAAAGGTTTAAATCCCAACTTAGCTCAGCATACCATCAAATTAGATCCAAATACTAAGCCTGTCAGGCAGAAACAGAGACCAGTCAATCCACACATGGAGCCTCTCATGAGGAAAGAATTGGACAAGCTGATTGAATCAAGAATCATATTCCCAATCAAGCATTCTAGTTGGGTTGCCAACTTAGTTCCAGTCAGAAAGAAGAGTGGAGAGATCAGGCTGTGTGTTGACTTGAGAGATTTGAATAGAGCCTCTCTCGAGGACCATTATCCACTCCCTTCCATGGAGCAAATATTGCAGGTCGTAGCTGGTTCAGAAAGGCTTTCACTACTTGATGGTTACTCAGGCTTCAATCAGATTATGGTAAAGGAGGAAGACTAGTTCAAGACAACCTTCACAACCAAATGGGGCACATATGCTTACAAGAAGATGCCATTTGGTGTCGAGCACGCGGAGCAACATTCCAATGAGCTATGGATATGGCATTCACTGGCTTGATCAACGAGATAGTGTTGGTATACCTAGATGATATCACTGTCTTCTCAAAGAATGCTGCATATCATCTCTTTCACCTCAGGCAAGTGTTTCAGAGGTGTAGAAAGTTTGGAGTGTCCTTAAATCCTAAGAAGTGCATCTTTCTTACACATGAAGGGAAGCTCCTTGGCCATATTGTCTCCAAGGAAGGATTAGCAATTGATCCAGAGAGGGTTGAAGCCATAAGAGCTCTACCATTGCCTAGCCACAAGAAAGCCCTTCAGAGTTTCCTGGGAAGGATAAACTTTGTTCGGAGGTTTGTCCTAGATTTTGCAGCCCTTGTCAAGCCCATCACCAAAATGTTAAAGAAAAGCATGGCTTTCAAGTGGACGGCAGAAGGAAAAGAGAGTTTTGAAGTAATCAAGGAAGCCATCTCCCAAGCACCCACTCTCATCAACCCAGACTTTTCCAAGGATTTCATCCTCTATGCATTTGGAGGTGATGACACTATTTCTGCCATTGCAGTGCATGAGAACAAAGATAATGATGAGCAGTACCGATTGCCTTCTTGACCCGAGCCTAGATGATTGTGAAGTGAGGTACTCTTTTATTGAAAAGCATGTGCTTGCGTGTAATCGAAGCTTGAAGAAATTCAAGCATTTAATCTCAAACAACAAGGTCCAGTTATTGGTCTCACATGCTGGGGTTAAGGACTTCCTCCTCAACAAGGATTTGAATGAAAAAAGGGCAGGTTGGATCACCCGTGTCATGGAGTATGACATTGAGATCAAGATCACCAAGTTGGTAAGAGGGAAAATATTGTGTGAGTAGCTGGTTTTGGGGAAGCAAAAAGATGTTTGCAATGAAGAAGAGGCTGTTTTGACAGTGCAAGACAGCCATGAGCCGAGTGGCAGGAAAGAAGAAGACAATGCTGCCCCGACTCCTTGCTGGACCCAAGGCATTTTGTACTTCCTACAAACAGGCCTATGCCCTCCAGAAATGAGCAAAGTGAAGAGGAGATACTTCAGGTTGCAGGCTGTTCCATATACCATCATTGATGGAGTTTTGTTCAAGAAGGATGTGAATGGAGTGCTGCTGAGATGCATTAACACAGGTCAGATCCAAAGGGTATTAAAAGAGTTTCATGATGGACCAGCTGGTGGCCATTTTGCACCAACAAGTGTGACTCACGAAAATCATGAAGGCTGGTTATTATTGGCCTAAAATCTTTAGTGATTGCTATGCATGGATCAAGAGATGTAAGAATTGTGCATTCTTCACGGGAAAAGAGAGACTCGCTGCCCTTCCATTACATCCAATCTCAGTTGACCAGCCATTCATGCAATGGGGTTTAGACTTCATTGGAGCCATCAATCCCAATTCAAGCCAAGGGCACAAATGGATTTTGACAGCCACGGACTACTTCACCAGATGGACAGAAGCAGTAGCACTCAAAGAGGTGAATGAGTCTAGCATCTTGGACTTTTACGAGGGGATAACTACTAGATTTGGTGTACCTGCTACAATAGTCTCTGATAATGCATTGGCATTCATTGGATCTAAAGTGACTGAGTGGGCTGTCAAGAACGGGATCTACCTGAGCACTTCATCAAACTATTACCCTCAAGGTAATGGCCAGGCCGAGTCTACAAATAAGAACTTGCTGAGGATCATTAGGAGGACTCTTGATGAGAATCAAGAGGGCTTGGCATACCAAACTGAAATCAGCCTTATGGGCTGATAGGATCACTCCCAAAAGATCCACAGGTAATTCTCCATTTAAGCTTGTCTATGGAAGAGAGGAAATCTTGCCCATGTCACTTGAGTTGCCAACATTGGAACTCATGAAGCAGTTGGAGTTGCTTGAATTTTAGCCTATGGAGGTGAGATATGTAGAGGCGATGGAGCTGCAAGAGATCAGAAATCAGGCATCCCAAGCAATGGAAAAGGATCAAGCTTTGATCAAGAAGACCTTTGACAGAAAGGCCAAGGATAGATCTTTTCAAGTTGGAGATCTAGTGTTGAAATGGGATGCAGATCGGGCAAAACCAGGAAGGCATTTCAAATTTGATGCCATTTGGAGTGGCCCATACATGGTCACAAAGCGCAAGAGCAGCAATGCTTTCCAATTGGCCTCATTGGATGGTGAAGAACTGCAGATTCCAGTCAATGGAATCTACCTCAAGCGTTGCCTCTAGAGGGAAGTTCACTACCTTGTAAATATTAATTAGATTTTCATTCCTTTAAGTGCTTGTGTACATTGTCCTGTTGTAGTTAGGTTTCAGTTTCCTAAGTGCTTTGGCTTTGAGTTTCTTGCTCTCGGGTTGGCTTTCTGATTGAGTGTTGTTGGAGAAGAAGTTGTAGTATCGTCGGGCTTGTTTGAGGTTATTGCTTATAACTCCATGCCCAATGGATCGCTAAAAGGCCACTGATCTTCTACCTAGCAGGCAGGTGACCCCGCTGAGTCACCAAATTGTTATCCAAAATTCACCCCCAGGGTAATTTTGATAACATGCGTCAAAATATTCAAATCCCAAGCAAATTGATTGATTCAGAGCAAAAATCAGGTTTCTAGGGTCCCTTCAGAATTTTTTCTAACTCTCCTGTCTAGGCTGAAAAGAGCAAGCTCTGAGAAAATGCGGAAAAAAGTTGCAGAAGGCAAGTAGGTTGATCCAGAAAAAATTGTGAAAATCGGCTAAGTCCTGCTCAAGGACGCCTTTGGGACGTGTGGGACAGAAAGACGCGGATCGGCCGAAAAGCCTCCAGGTGGCCCGCTAAGCATTTGGGACAATCGGGCCAGAAGTACGCGGCGGGGCGAGAAGCCGATCCGGCCGAAAGAGGAAGAAAAATTGGCTAACTGCTGAGCGGGACAGTTCGGGACAGGAGTACGCGAAGGACCCGAACCGGCCGGATCGGCCGAAATGAGAACAGACAGTCCTAAAGCATTTGGGACATCTGGGACAAAAGGCGCGAACCGCTGGCCAGGTGAAAAGAGTCAAGTCAGTCCGAAACAAAGTGGGACAAGCGGGACAAAAAGGCGCGAACCGGCCGAATCGGGCGAACCAGAAGAATTTGTCCCGCAAAGCACAGGGACATTTGGGACAAATGGACGTGAACCGGTTGGTTCAAATGAAATGGGAAATTTCAGCCTTTGTGCCAAATGGGACAAAGGGCGTGCGGGACGCGGATCGCCGAAGAGTTGAAAGCCAATCAATGCATGCCACGTGTCATCGGCCAAATGAGGGACAGGGAAGCCCATTGTGGGCGAATCGAAAGTTTTGTCCCAAACAGTTTGGGACATCCGGGACAAAAAAATGCGGTGGACGTGAAAATCGATGGACACCGTGGACTAACCAGAGATGACACGTGTCACAAGGAGAAAAGTTAAAAAGTCAAAGGGCGAGTTTTGAGCAGATCCAAACCAATGGGATAGTGCCACGTGTCCTAGCTAGGGCCCCTGAGGAAATTTCAAAGATAGCCCGAGAGGTGGAGGAGAGAGAGTTGCTCAGTGAATCGAGCCTGCCATGTGTCGTCTAGGTGGCGAAGCGTGGGAAAATATTTCAAAATCCGTCTTGGTGTGTTCGTGCCCTAAATCTTTAGATCGTCATATCTTTTGATCCAGAGCTTAGATTTACACGTTCCTTATATTAATGGAAAGCTTGTGAGATTCTCTACATGATTCCAGGGTCAATCTTACATTTTGGTTCAGTTTGGAGAGAGAAAATCAAGAAACGCCTCTGGCGCGAAATAACAAGCAGAAGTAATGCTTCAACTAACAACTTTAATGCAGCAGACAGTTCGCCGCTTCTGTTAGGCAGCCCGCCATTTTGCCAGGATCCGCCGCTTCTGCCATGATGAGATGAATTGAATGCAACCTGGAGGTGGTTGGGGTAGATTTGGTTTTCCCTTCTCTCTTTCCTCTCTCATTCTTTCTATATATTGTAAAGAGGAGCTTCTTTTCAAGGTCGAACATTTTTCTGTTTTGCCTCTCCCTTCTTCTCCTCAGGTGAATTTGTGGAATTCGAACCTCTCATTTGAACTGTAATACTATTCTACCTCATGGCATTCTGTAGTGTATTGTATCAATCTTTGGAGCAAATAATGCATGTCTGTGGATGATTCTCAGCCCTCTCTGTGTTCTTTTTGCATCCTCCTGGTCTTTCACTACAGGTTTTGTCATCTGTGCATGATCTTATATCACATTCAAATGGTCTGTGTTTACTGGCAAAATAGGTGTTCTTCATTCCTCGGTGCATCACCTCTATTAGCTTAGATTTATTTTATGCATTTTCTTACCTTGTCTCCTTGGCAGATTAGATTAGGTTTTGAGAAAACCCTCTGCATATTTCGTGTGCATCCGAACAGAGGAATAGGAACCAGCCTTCTCTGGAGAATCCTCTCTCATTTTTCAAGTCCCACACTTGGAGAAAGGATTCAATGTTATGCAATCACACTGGATGCCAAGTGATCAACCTAGAAACTTGATCTGCATCCAGGGGTGCTATGATTTTACACTAACAGTTCCCTCCACTTTGTTTACGGAAGTCGGTTCCTACATTTAGGGAAGGTCTTTATGGCACGGGGTGATCCAAAACCCTTCGATATACATCTAGGTATCTTGAAAAGGTGGCCAATGAAAAGAACGATAACCAGATCGTACCAAGCCAAGAACACAAGGTGCTAATCAAACGCCATGATCAATAAGATGAAAGCAATTCGCCAAAATAACTTTACATAAAACCTTTGCAAACAAATGAGAAACAATATCATATATTACTATGGAACTCAATGCCATACATTGAGAATGGGAATTTCTTAAATAGGCAAGGAATAACAATCTAAGAACTAGTCAAGGTTGTAGATCAAGCCATAAATCAAGAAAATAACTAGTCATCAAATAACTAGTCAAGATCATAGATTTAGGAGAGAACTAGACATCAATGATCTAGTCAATACCACTCAAGAACTAGTCAAGGAATAATAATCTGCTCGATACCATGAAAGAAATGATAACCAAAGCAACAAGGCAAGGACATAAAATCCAGAGTATCACGATCCAAGAAAAGCCAAGGTAAAAAGGAAAGGAAATGAAACCCGAAGAAGCAAGATCAACACCACACCTCCCATACTACTCAATGGGTGGAGTGACACTACAAATCTATATGAGTTGTCACAACAATTACTTGAACACTAAAAAACTAACACTGGAATGCACCAGAATAGATCCCCCATAAGAGATACTATCAACATGCCAAAAGTGTCAAAAATACAAATGAAAAATCTCTCAACAAACAAGAGAGATACACTACACCTGCTAAAGAAAAATACTCAAAAAAAGAAGCATCACAATACATAAGGTATAGAAAGTGGAACAAGAGGCCGAATGGTGGAGGAGCCACACCTGTAGATTCCTCTCAATGAATGCCTATGTTGCCACCATGAGTGATCAAATATCCACCCCAAATCAACATAGATGGATGAAGAAGATGCTTGCATATGACTTGGTGCAAAATGCACAATGGGTTCATGCAAAAGAACATCAGAATGTGTATCAGGTTGATCATGGTGGCAAAGCCTGAAATCTCAGGTTTCTCAAGCTTGAGTGAAGGTGCAGAACTCATGTGTTGCTCATGATCCTCAGAAAGAGTCAAGCGAACAAAAAAATGAGCTCTGTCAATGTGTGATCCCAATAAAGTATCTTCTTGAAAACTAATTTCATGATGAGAATTCCACTTAATATGTGGAATAGAGGAAACAATACCTTGTGAATGTCTTCCAATGACTCCGTTAGTGAGACCCATAGAATAGAGCATGCAAGATCTGAATGCAGTGGTATGCTTCTCAAAAAATCCATACAATTGAGTAGAAATAGGATACACAACATGTGGTACTGTAATAGGCACAAATGTGGAAGAGCATGTAGTAACAAGCCTCACAGGTTTAGAAGCATCAAAAGTAGGTTCAGGCTCAAAGAATGACAGATCAATGTTAGTGGGTACAAGAGCAACAACTGTAAGTGGACTAGGAGCATGGATATGATTGTCCACAATATGATGGTGATGTTGTAGGCTAGCAAGTTTGTTCTGCAGGGAGTGTATTATTGTATCCTTATCGTGAATGAGTGATTGTAGAAGAGAATTTCACTTCTTGAGAAATCTATTTTCTTCCACAAATTTTACAATATCCTCTTGAAGTCCACATACTTCATAGAAAAGAATATAATTCTCAAAATCCATGATAGGTACAAATTGTAACTCCCAAAAATTTAGGATGTCGGGCTCAGCCGAAATTGCATCCACAATTGATTACAACACTCCTCCATATTTGTCACTTTATAATTATAGTGAAAGTCTCAAAATAAATAACTCCAATGGAAAGAGCACAAAAACAAGCACTTTTGTAAAAACCAGTCAGTCAAAACCGAGTTACCGATCAAAAGATACAAGCTTTTTAATATTTTGCTATGTTATTTATTTTAGTTGCCACTAAAACAAAATAAATTGTTGTTTCCTTCACCACACAAATAAAATTAAAGGGGTCTAATGCTAAGCACCTACTAGTAGGAATTACAAGATTTAAGCCCTCATATGACCATACCATATGACCAAGGGCTAAGGATTTTAATGGGTACAACCAAATCCCAAATATATGAATATATAAAGATTTTATTTACAAAATAAAACTTATAGACGGATATCAACAGCAATCTCCAGCTCTGATACCATGAAAGGAACGATAACCAGATCATACTAAGCCAAGAACACATATGCTAATCAAACACCATGATCAATAAGATGAAATCAATTCAGCGAATAACTTTACATAAAACCTTTGCAAACAAATGATAAATAATATCATATATTATTATGGAACTCAATGCCATACATTGAGAATGGGCCTTGCTTAAATAGGCAAGGAATAACAATCTATGAACCGACCAAGGTTGTAGATGAAGCCATAAATCAAGGAAATAAGTAGTTATCAAAGAACTAGTCAAGACCATAGATTTAGGAGAGAACTAGACATCAAGGATCTATTCAATACCATAGATCAAGGAAAGAACTATACCTAACAACTAGATAGTATCTCCTAATATCTAAATAAGATAAAAGAATAATCCACACACATATGTGGGTTAGGATAAATACAATAAAGGTAAATAAAGTACCTAGGTGAACATGAGCTAAGGTAAATACCTACTCTAATAGTCGGGGCTCCACTCGAGTTTGATCTTCCTATAAATCAATTAAATAAACCAACAAGCTCAGTTCTAGAGGAAAATTTGGTTCCTACAATGGAATTAGAAGTCAAGGGTTTGATCGAAGGCATTCTAGAAGTCAATGATGAAACTATCATTGTAGAGACAATGTCATTAGGAACCACAATGAATATTGTCGAGCTATTGGAGAAGGATTTACCTATCCTCCTTCCTTTAGATTCTATGGGTATGAGACGTACCCTAGGCCTCAGTTTGTATGGTTCAAGTAACTGAGGTAAAAGAAGAGGATGTAAAGGATGATCCAACATCCATTTTCCACGTAACTATTAGACTCCCCATTTTGATGGATCCAAGTGTCATTTTTGTGTCGGGGAAGGTGTAATTCTTAACTCTCTCGAGGGAAGGATTCTACCTTTTCCTTCAAGTTAAACTATGCATGTATGATTAAAAGGGCTGAATATGAATCCCTTTGACTTGGTCTCATTATATCCAAAATAATGGGTGACATTAATATTACGGTGTTGGGTGATTCGCAACTTGTCAAAAATAATATATCTATGGTATATGAGACTAGAATTGAGCATGTACAACTCTACAAAATAATAGTGCAAAATATAACAAGAGGGTTTTACATCATATCAATTGAAGAAATTCCACGAGAGAAAAACCTCCTCCACAGACTAAATATCAACTTCCGCTTCTCTCTTTACTCTGAGTAGTGAGTTGGAAGATACAAAATTCATGGTATTGGTTTATGCCAAACCTTTGGTTTGTAAGACAGTGATAACTCCAATGTTGACATACATAAAAATAGAGAGAGATTCTTTCATTTTAGATCACATTGACATTGATAAATAAACTCTAGGATATCTAAATTCTCTTGCAGAATTGCATCTTACTCATCATGAGGTTGATATTTCCCTAATTCCACAGTCTTCTTCCTATTTTGGAAATCCCATGATATAATATTCCCCTGGGAAGGAAATTAAAAATTATGAGGTAGGAGAAGAGGGGGATTTAGAGTTACCTCTATCACCACCTGATTTTGAGAAAGGAAATGCCTCCGTAATTGATGAAACAATTGATATAAACATCGAATAGAAGAGGAACCAAAAATATTGGAACCGGGATCCTCTTAACTCCCGAGGAAGTTGAAAAAATACCCGTATCCACAAGGAGCATCAAAAATCAGCTACAAGGAAATGGTGAGAATTACACCACATGTTGTAGTTCACAACCTTGTCACCAAGATAGATGCTAAGCTAATTAAGAAAAATTCAAGGCCCATGAAGCCAAAGGTGGCCCTCATGGTGAAGGAAGAAGTGATGAAACTCCCACAGGTAGGGTTCATCAAGATAGTTGAGTACTCATAATGGGTGTCTAATATTGTCCTTGTTATCAAGAAGAATGAAAAGATCCACATTTGCATAGAATTTTGGGATATCAAAAAGGTTTTTCCCAAAGATGATTTCTATTACCACCATCCATCGATGTTATTGTTGAAAAAACAAATGGTTTTGAGTTGTTGTCTCTCATGGATGGGTTTTAAGGTGCAATCAAATCAAAATCTCTCGAGGAGGATTAGGAAAAACTACATTCATAACTCCTCGGGATCCTATTTTTATGTTTTCATGTTTTTGGGATTAAGAACACTAGTGCCAAGTACCAACAGATGATGACTTATATATTTCATGATCTTATACATAAGATTGTGGAATCCTACGTGGATGATCTTCTGGCTAAGGCCATAAAATGCTGCAATCACCTAGAGGTGCTTCATATCATCCTTTCTCACTTAATTGAATACGGTGTCATGTTGAATCTAGAAAAATGTGTGTTCTGTGTAATGGGAGGAAAGATTTTGGGATACATCATATCCTCATGAGGGATTGATGTATACCCAACCAAAATATTTCCTTGGGAAACTCAATACAATCTGAAGGTTTATCCCTGATTTGACTTTTTCTATTCACCCAATCAAAAATCTGTTGAAAAAGGATTGCTGCATTGATTGGAAAGAAGAATGCAATGAGGCATTTGAGTTGGTTAAATGTTTCTTGTTGTCTCCTCTCACACTCATGTCGCCTAGGTAAGATCACCCCTTGATCCTATATTCATGGGCTATGGATGTCTCATTAGGCTGCATGTTGGCTCAAGAAGATGATGATAAAAGAGAACATGCATTCTATTTCATCAGTAAAAAATTTCTTGATTATAAGACACATTATACACAAGCAGAGAAGGAATGCTTTTCTATAGTCGTCATGATAAAGAATTCAAGACATTACATGTTAAACCAAGAAACAAGGGTTATTGTTAAAACAGATCACCTGCAGATGTTTCTCATGCAAGGATCCTTATCTAAGAAGTCTAGATGCTTCATAAATCTGATGGGAAAGTTTGAGTTAACATTTGTTAATCAGAAATTTATTAAAGGAAAAATCATGGCAGACTAGTTGGCTGAAAACCCATTGGATAGATGTGATCTTGTAAATTTAGACTTTCTTGATGAGTGTGTGTATTTTTTTGAAACTAAGCCTCGCATTTTTTTATGTCCATGGTATAATGATATCATTAATTTCATAGTGGACCATACATATCCAGAAGGGGAAACCTCGTAGAAAAGAATATAGTTGCATATAATAACCACCAAGTATGTCATCTTGGAACAAGTGCTCTATCGTAGAGCCTTTGATGGAATGTTGTTAAGATGCGTTGATGAAGAAGAATTTGAGAATATTATTTATGAATCACATAGCGGAGTATGTGGAGGTCACTTTGGTGGCCACGCCACTACTCAAAAGATACATTGGATGGGCTATTTCTAGCCCATGCTAGAAGATGACAAGATAAATTTTGTGCAAAAATGTCATAAATGTCAAGATTTCTCCCATGAGATCCACATACGGTGCAGGATCTATAACCAATTTCAATACCATGGCCCTTCTCCACTTAGGGACTAGATTTGATAGGGAAATTCTCTCCCTCATTGAAGGATGGTCATAATCTCATAATCACGGCCACAAAGTACTTTACTAAGTGGGTAGAAGCCATACCTCTTACCACCGTGCCTCGATCAGTAATAGCAAAGTTCATTCTGAACAAAATTATTTGTAGGTATGCGGTCCCACAAGTCATTATCTCACATAATGGCACATCCTTTAAAAATGATGAGGTATGTGAACTGTGAAAATATCAGAATAAGTCACCACATGGCTTGTCTCTATTATTCTCAAGCTAATGGATAGGTTGAGGCTATGAACATGAATTCGAAATCTATTCTCCTTAAAACCATTAAGGAGACCAAACGAGATTGGCATTTAAATATTTTTCTAGCTTTATGGTCTGATCAGACATCAGTGAGAATGCCAACAGGGGCAACCCCTTTTTCTTTGGTATTTAGTGCAGAAGTAGTTTTACCACTTGAAATTGAGATACCTAGTCTCTGTATATCATTGCAAGGAATTCTAGAAGAAAAAGGATATCAATAAGTGCAACTCTCTCAACTAGAAAGTCTTGATGAGGCTAGAATAAATGTTGAACAATGACATGGTGTTTACGCTGACCGGATGGCTCAAAAATACAACAAGAAATTCTATTAACATGAAATATGAATTGACAATCGAATAGAAAAAAATACCAGTGAAGGAAGGAAATTCAAACCCAAGTGGTTGGGACCATATTGAGTAATAGAAGAAAACAAAAATGGGGCATTTCACTTGTATACACTATAGGGTGAGGAGTTTAACGAATATGTAAACTCTCTTCATTGAATAGGTAGAAGGCATGATCCATTAGCATTTTCATATGCCCGTTCATTTTGTAAAATTTGTGATCATGGGACTTATTCTTATAGTAAATCCTAAAAAACTTATAAAAATATTGGCAAAACATTCAAATCAAACTTCTACAAATCTCCATGGTGTCATCAATTGTTTCCAAATAATTTCATCAATTTAAACAAGATAAGAAAAATCTTTTACAATAACCATACTAAGGTCTACATACTTGGTTCCGCTTTATAGTTTCTTCTAGGTTAGGTGTCGTTTCCTATAGTTTGTTCTAGAATCTTCATGGTGTCACATTTATCCTATAAAAATCTCTTTAGAAGTAAGAACATTATAGCCATTATTCCTAGATAAATAAGTCAAATGCAAATCTACAAAAAAAAATATTTTACACCTTTCTTTTCCATACCAACCTTTGGTGTTGAGCCGGGTCTCTTACTAGTGATGTAGGGTTGGGAAAGGAGACAAATGCCCTTAATTTCCTATTCCTTGTCCATGGTAATAAGCCCATAATTCCTACTGCTAGCATGGGGTAATATGTAGGGGGTCTCTTTGACAAACTTTAGAGTTAAAAATAGTTCATTCAAATATTGTGAAATCATAAGTCAAAACAAAGTGAGCTAGATGTCCAAAATTCCAAGTAGAGCTTAAAACCTCAAAACCAGAATTTGTCAACCAAGTGGCCATCTGTGGATCTAAGTCTTGATAAATTAGAAAGAAATTCACATTATAAACTATGAAGAAAACTTGAGTAGAGTGAGGTTTTAGTGTCCCAATTTGGTTTTTTCAAAACATTGTCTTTCTCTCATCATTACCATTCAACAAATTTCATAACTTGTGCCCTTTCTCGGATTTGTTGTTGAGCCTCACATCTTACTTTGGTTGCATGAGGTTAGGAGTGGGGTAAGTTCATTCACTCATCACATCATTGTATAACCAAGTTTTTCCAAAACAATATGAAGTACCAAAGGTTGTTTAAAGAAACTAAAGTTCAACATTACAATGTGTTTGCATTATCATATATCAGCATTATAAAATACAAAAAAATCATTCTGTTATCATTCACATCCACTACATACATTCTAAAAAGCATAGAAAATTAGAAATTATAAACATCTAGAGTGCACATATGAGATAAGCCAAAACGAAGTCAACTAAAATACAAAGAATTATCGAACCAAAAATAAGAGTCTGTATATATCATAATGAGTCAAGTTTGTATATAATTCCATCATGCACTAGGTGTGGTCAAAATACTCTCAATGAGCCCAAAAAAAAAAAAAAATTGTATAATGCTCGACAAAATTGTGACAAAGAAATAAAATGCTCAATGGCCCGTCATCCCTTTAGGATCCCTCGGATGGTTCACGACCACGTGCACAAGACTCTGATGTAGCTATGATGATGATGGGAATGAACCGAATGGTGTGGGTGCTCATAGTGGAAACCATTTTCCATAGTCTTGCTTTGTGAGAGTGACTCCACCTCATCAATCTCTCGGATGCCTCATACTGACCACTTGAGTACGAAGGGATTTCATCACCTTATCTATTCTCTAGAAATGTGAAAACACATCAAGTATGTCTATTGGATGCTAGTGGCTATCCCTGAATCCTTAGTCAGCTTGTCTTAGGTCTTCCTTCGAGGGGATCAATAGGGTGTCCACACACACCCATTGAATAAGCTCTCTGCAACCTCTCGTGTAGTCACCGCAAGAAAGAAAAGAAGAAGAAACGAAAATTTAGAAAATTACAAAAGCAAAGTAAAAATAAGTACCAACTAATATTTTCAACTAAAAAGTCGAAAGAAGAGTGTTAACATACTCGCATCTCCAGGCATCTAGGTCAGATTAGTGATTCCTACTCTTACCGCCCGGTGGATTTAAGCCTCCCAAATTCAGAGGTGAGATGTTTTCCTATCACTGAGACTCGTAATCTCCCTCTCCATATCTAGGAAGTGATACCTCCAAGACTAAGGTCTCTCTCTCTACACTCACCTCCTTATGTTCCACTCTTAGTATATCCTGAGTGTCATGTCACTCAGGATCACTATCCTCCTCCTCTTTTGGGCTGCCCCACCGGCCTCACTGTTTGACCCCGATCCCTGTCTCCTCTCGGTAAAATCTTCCTTGGTCTCATCTCCTGTGTACTCATCGAAATGGAGTTTACATCTATAGGCTCATCCTCCTCTCCACCGTGCGCAGTCTGGTCACAATATATAGTAAAAGTGGTCGGGGAGTAGTAAGCTACTGTCGGGCACGAACAACTTGCTTAACTACAATGGGCACACCTAGAGTAACCACAGTCCATCCAGGGTCCCCTCTAGGGCCCTTCCGAGCCTCCTAAATAGTCTTGTATATCGGTGCCACTGGAGGAAGCATAACTACATAAGGGAGGCCAAACTACTAAGGAACTTGGTTGAATGAATGAATCTCAACTCTCCCTACCCTACCAACTAATTTCCTTATGGTAGAGAAATCACCCACTATGGTCGCCTCCTATCCCCACAATCCTACCATTTCCTACTAGGGTGTAGTACACATGTCTACTATAGTTAGAGAGGCCACTAGTTGATGTGGCATCTTAAGAAATGACATCCTTGTCCACCTCACTACTTGAACAAACGATGTATCCAACACTAGTATTCCCCTCCCATAGGGGCAATGCGCTCATACACCCAACTCTTGACTAAGGTAGGGTGGCTCAGTGATTAGCCTTACATACTGATGACCCTATATAGGTCATGATAAGTAGTCCCTAGTATGTCTACTCCCCAGATGTAGATATGGCCATGTGCCTCAATCTAAGTAATAATGGGATCCCAACAATAGAGTAGTGTGTCACCTCCCTTGTCCCGATTAACCATGAGGCCAAGATACCCATGACGACCTTACGAGATAGTAGGGATGGGAGAAGTAGGAATGGATCAAACATTGACCCCCTTATTTGAACCAAAAGATACCATGACATCCCCCATATAGGTGGCCCATAGAGTCATCATGGCTCTGGATCCTGTTCTCTTCAGGGTAAATCTCCTCCTATGTATTGAGAGTCCAAGAATGTGATAATAATCCTTTAGGGTGATGATCCACTAACCCCTGGCACCTGGTAACGAAAAACTATATCAGTTTTCATCCTAGTAAGAAAACAAGTCACACAGTATGTGACTAGTAGGAGTGACATTGGACACCCGTGCAATCCTCTAAATCCACGACCTCAGAGTGTGTCCATCTCAACTTGAGTCAACTCGATCCAAAATCACGGGAGTCAATCACACTCCCACTCATGGCTCCAATGGATGTACACCTCCTTCTAAATTCACAAAATTATAGAAAAGAGAAATTTAGTAACATATATCAAAAGATAAGCTCACCAAAAACATGAAAAAACATCAAAATCCAAAAAAATCCAAGTTAACATGCATTTTGGTCATTCTGTCTAAAAGCGCGCCTGACAAGGCGGTGGTCCTGTGACCACCTCCTTGTTTAGGGTGGTGGTCCTGGAACAATTTTTGAATACATCTTTAACCCTAGAAAATGCTCAAAAACACAAAAACACCATTTTGAATGAAATAAAAGACCATCTTATGGGCACCCCCTTATAGACTCATTTAAGACAATAAATTTTGAAAATAATCCCCCTAGGTAAAAATTTTAACTTTTTTACATTTTGGGTTTGAAAACGTAAAAGTAAAGAAAACTAGCCTTAGAATGTGTTGGTTGATCTCCCACTTGTGGAGGCATGATCACGATCTCGTAACGGTTGTTTCTCGATCTACTCTTGATAAAAATGGTCACCGTGGGTCTAGAGCTCCAAAATCAAAAAATTGAATAAGCATAAATGAATTGGAAAATGAGATCATATATATATATATGTTGTTCTAACCTCATTTTGAGTGTATGTTTTCACAGGGTTGGAGCGTTGGCGTATGTATATCTCTATATCCCCGCACAAATGGTAAGTCCTCTTATTGTTTTGATTTAGTGCTTATTTTTTTATATTTTATCTATCTCGCACTTGATGGTATTGGGAGCTTGGATGGTGACATTTTGACACACAGGCATGTCAGGTATAGCTTCTAACTCCCCATTTAGGAACACCATACTCAAACTCTACGTTTTACACCTTTTCATGGCTAAGACACTTCTCCAAGGGGGAAATATGTACGTACCCAAAATTGCATGTGCTACATTATTAGAAAATGGTTACAAAAGTCCCCAATGATGATTCACATCCTTTTAGAAGATGTTCAAGCTCCTAAACCCATCTACAATGTATATTTGTAGCTTAGATGTCCTTACTTAGATTTTCCATGTTTTTTCTAGCTTCTGCTTCATTATGTGCATGTTTTGGCCTTTAGTGCTAGGACCGCCACCCTACTTGGTGACGGTTCTGAAACCACCACCTAGGTAGGGTGGTGGTCCTGAGAAATTTTTCCAGATTCTGTCATGCATGTTTTCAACATGCAACGATTCACTTAACTTCATTTTTAGGATGTGTTTGTGAACCAATTTGTCCAAAAATAGTTTTGATTACTTAGTTATCCTTCCCTCTTCTATTTTTTCATGTGGTTTAGTTAGTTAGAATTACCTCTTCTTTCCTTTTACATGAAGGTACATCCCAACCCCAATTCTTATATAGTATTCCATTATTTCGTTCAAGCAAAAGGCCTGAGAATTTTTTATGTATCTTGTATAGTATTGTTGCCACAATCCTACTAGGAATTGCATAGCCAAGCTCATATTTCTTATGCTACCTCTCTTCTACTTGCATTGTAACTAGACTGCCTTATGGCTACCATTTCTCAAGCATCTTCTTCTATTGATGTTCTTGCATTCCCAATTCCTTAGACTCATATGAACACACAAAGAAATGAAGGAACAAACTAGCGGGATAGACATAGATACAACCGAATTTTCCAAAGCTCTTGATTATCAAGGTTGTAACTACTTGTTTTTTTGCTTCATTTTCTAAATTATAAATTTTGAATCATTATTTTTAATTACATACCAAATAGAGTAGTAAAATTGTTCATTTTAATTGATTAGGCAATTACAAGTAGATCAAATCATTAGAAATTTTCTCTTTGACATTACTGGGAAGTGTGGGGAATAATAGCTCTTCTAGGGTCATGATTTTTTATTCACCTCTAAGGTAGGGTATGAAGAGTTTTTTATTAAATTAGGTTATTTGTGTTATATTTAGATTCACATGTCCACACAAGTAACCAACTACATCCGAGTGATTGCTTGTCTTTAGTTTTTACACTAGATTAGAACACATTGTTCAAAAGCTAGAAAAGATAAAAAATATTTACTTTTGTTAGATTAGTTTTCTTTCTTTGTTTTTCTCTCGATATATTTGCTATCCCAAATTCACCTCTCGAGGTAAATTAGATAACTTGCATAATTTCCTCATGTTGATGTAGGCAGAAAAATGGCTCGAAGGAAAAATATTAGATTTTGGGGTCCCTTTGGCTCTTCTCTATCTTCTATGACCAAGAAAAAAATCAAGGAGTTATAAAAATTACAAAAAATACAAAAATTGGCCTATACTATTGAAATGCGAGAAATCAGGTTTTGTGTCCCAAGCCTGCACAAGTACGCAGACATCAAGGACTTGAAATGCCAAAATGGCCACATACTGATTCAAATCAGCAAAGTTTGAAGTTTTTTTCTGTCATGCCACCCATGGAACGTGACGATGCATAGGACCCGCATGGCTGAAATTGCCATAGGAAAGAGTAAGTTGGCTAAGTTGGGTTTTGTTGGGCCCAAGCCGCACAAGTATGCGCGCGGACATCCGAAAGCGATATTGCCAAAATAGCTGTAGTCAAAGAGAAGTCAAAAAGTTGGAAGTATTTGTCCCATGCAGCTTATGCGGGATAGTTGGAAAAAAATTACATGTGGGCTTTGAAATTCTAAAAAGGCTGATCACAATGTAAATCGGGAAAACGAAGGTAAATGACCCTCATGGCCTAGTCAACGTTGGGATAAGTGGGACACCAAAGGCTGATTTTCCCGATCTACAAGGCAGGTATAGTGTGATGTGGGTGAAGTGGAGGTTTTCAGCCTAAGTTGCATAAGGGACATCTGGGACACCAAGACGTAAAATACCTTCTCGCATGTAAGGGAAAACACTTCAAATAGAACCCCAAACTTCAAACGACCATAAATTTTGACCCCAAGCTCTGATTTTCACAAAATGTGACTTTTTGAACGAGAACGATGTCCTAGACACCACAAAAACTAGATTTATTATTTTTAATGAAGGTAGATTTATGAAAATAAAGGAAAAATATTCAACTCCAGTAAAGTAAATGCTTAGTACCGTTAAATGATAGAAATGCTTGGCAGACCCAAAATAGCTTCCCACACTCAAAAGACCATAAATTTTTCAATTCTCAATGAAAATGCACAAAATTAGTACTTTTGGAATCACGGTTTCAATCCCAATGCACAAAAATCAAGAAATTCAAAATTTGATGAGAAATCAATGATGATTTTGTAGAAAATGTGGCTAGGTTTAGAACAATATTTTATTTGGTAGTTGGGATGCATTTAATGAAGCATGGGCTGACATTTCTCACTGTTGCAAGTCATGGGATAGTATGGGGAGCCTTTTTCAAGAAACAAAACATCATTTCACTTCATTTATGACATCTTGCAAGTGGTGGGAAGTCAGATTTTGGGATTTTCATTTTTCCCTCTCTCTCTCTCCTCTTAGAAATCTATAAATTGGAGTGTTGGGCTCATTGTATGGGAGGGATATATTTTTGAGTAGAAAAACTTTGTCAAAATTGTTTTGTGAAGACAATGTGTTGCAAGCCCTTATAGTGGACTCCTTGCATGGTGATCCAGGCCATTATCTTGTAATAGATTGAATTGTGCATACTTATGAAGCAATAGATGCAAGTTTGTGGATGTATCTTCCCTATTGTGTTTGTTTGCATTCTTCTTGCCCCATTCAATCTCATTGCATATATATTGTGTCTATCTTATGCTCTTGTAAGGATTCATTATCATTATGCATGTATGGAATATTTTTGTGAATGCATTTGCTAGACTGTGGAGAACTGTTATCACCCCTTCTAGTATGCACTTTGCTCCTACTTTCCACACATTGGAAGACTATCCTCATACCCTCCTTTTCTAGTGTATCACCACTTTAGTATAGGATTTTTTTAATGCACTCTCTCCCTAGTCCCTTAGAAAGTTAGATTAGGAAAGATAGTTTTTCTGTATTAGAGTAGATTGTGGCAGATAGTTTAGGATCAAGAACCAACTTTCTCTAGAGGTCTATCTCAAGTAGCAAGTCCCACAACTTGGAGATAGTACCCATGTTATCCAATCACACTATGAGCTCAAGCACACACACTTATGCAAACCATAGGGTGTTGTGATTTGGTGATAACAATATTGTGAAAAAACTAAAAACATAGGTTAGATTTATTTTTATAATTAGTTTGTTTTATCAAGATCATCTCAATTCATTTTGCATGACCATCAATGGCCCCACAAAAATAAAATGCATATGGTTGTGATCCTTTGGTCCCACAACCCAATGGGATGAATTTGATAACAAACATTGATACAATTTTACATTTGATAGTCTTATGCACACCTACTACATTCTATGAGAAAATAGAACAACTAAACACACTAAACATCACTGCTAATCAAGCCTACAATTATTGGACTACTCCTGGCAACAAGTTTTGATTACACACATGACCATAATGGGGCCACAACCTCCATGAGTTTTTGGTTATGATGCTCAGGTCTCACAACCTAACGGGCATGCTAACCATTTAGATATCGACTCTAGTTTGCATGAATCGAGTATTTAGATCATTCGCCACTACCACCGATATCATTCCACAACTTTCATCATTGAATATAACAATTGATTAGGCTAACAATTTCTAGACTTGACCAGAAAATCATCCATAGGCCCTATGGTTTCATTACGTCTCTCGTTCCTACTTCCATGACTTGGTCTAGAGATCTATAGAAGGTTTCCATAGGTCACTTTCTGCGTGTTCAACAAATAATGAATAGAATCTCAACAGAGCTTGATATTATTTGGAGTCTCCAAGAAGCTTTCATATTAGATCGATCCATCACGCCACTTTAGGTTAGAAGATAATTATTTTACTTAGATTCACAGATCATGTTATTGTGTTTTGAAAATATAAGGTTACCCCATTAGCTTATCCATCATCACCACACATACACATCCATTTCTATTCTGCACCGGTTGTCTCGGCACGACCTCGGGAAGTCGGGTGCAAAGAAGGTCATGTGTTGATTTTATTTCATACACTACTCTCTATGTCTCAATTTTTGTTGAGTTTTTTCTAAAACTCATTTTCCCAACTACTAGAACCACCAAAAATTCCTCTGATATTCCATATTCAATGTTAATTCTTCTCATGACTATAGAAAAATATTGGCTCAACTAGTATATGCTAATTGAAATGCCAACATCCCATTTGTATTCAAGGATCATACCCACAACCTCTCATAATAAACCATCCATTCCCAATAAATGAAGAAGTCCCTAAACCATCCCATTTCCCATAACAGTTTACCATTGTTTCTTTAGTTATTATTTGTCATGTATACCTGACTCTTCAAAGAAACAATCATATCTAAAGTTTTATTCCAATGGTTGTATATTTCTCTCGAATCACAAAGGTTACATTTTGAAGGAAAAGTTGAAGACTATAATCATATTTCTAAGTTGGTTGGATGTTGCATAAACTCTGGAAGATTGCTTCATGATTTTCCATCCTGTTGACATTTCTTAGAAGAATACCGATCGTTTAGAAAAGATGTTTACCGGCCGCCAATTAATAGAAAAGAAATTGCACTTCAAAGTCTTTCTTGGATACATATGAATATTTCTCTTATTCCCACTTAGTTGATGAAATTATTTTTTACTAAAAAAATTTACGTTGTAGAGGCCTTGACTTCATATCAATTTGTTTTTTTCGAGCTTACCAATGGAAATCACAGTTATACAACATGATGAAAGCAAGGAATAACTCAGCGTATGGTATGGTAACTTCTATTTTTATATCCTCAAATATTGGTATTTTTTGTTTTAATTACAAATAGATTCACTTCTATAAATCTTTAAAAAGAGAACACAAAAGAGAGACATTTTTCAAGATCTACATGTGTAAATTAAGTCTTTCAAGTTTGCAGAAATTTGATCTATAAACTACTAAAAAAATAGTGGGGGAGACTCACTCTCTTACAAATCATTTGAAGAATAGATGAGAAAAAAAAGAGATAAGTATGGGGAAAAAATATGTCTACATTATCTAAGAAAAACCTCACGAGAGCATGAATAAGAAGGAAGTAAAAATTTAGTTCTATACATATCAATTTGATTTTATCATGAACAAGAGGAGAAGACAATTTGAAAGATGCGAAATATTAAAAAAATAAGATTCTACGGGAAGATCAATAAATTTCATGAGGGCATGCAAGAAGTTAAGTATGGGGAAATGATGAGACCACTATATGTCTCATTATATCACTAAATAACACTCTTATTCTCTCTATTAAAATAAATCTTTCAAGTGAATTTTGATGTAGTTTTAATAACGAATAGCATATTTAAGGTAGAATATAGGATTTATTTTATCATGTCTATAGAAATCTATTTGCAATATAATTATTATTATTTCTTTATATTTCTTCTAAATTTGGAATGCAATAGTGTGTAGAAAACAGGTCATAAATAACTATACTCCAAGTTCATAGATTGCAACTACCAAAAATTTTTACACAGACTCTTACATCGAAATGCCCACTACCAAAAGTATTCATGAAGCTACTTTGAAAGTCCCAAACTAGTGAAATTTTGTTGGTTTGTTCCAAAGTAATGTAAAGGAGCACCAAACTATTCAACCCACTCTTTGCTTCCATGTCATCAACCAAGAATAAAAATCCAAACATGTGGTAATCCAAAGTCATGCATGCATGTGGCATTCCAAGAAGAATTCAAATTCATGGAATTAGCACTCCTCCATTTTCTCTCCATATTTCAAGGATGAGAAAATAGTGGAATAGTATTAGGAATGTTGAATAAGTACTCTCCCACTTTGTGTTCCTATATTAAAGGGATGAGTTGTAGAAATATTCTCCATGATAAGTGGACTATTGTAGTCAAGTTTGTTTAGGATTTATTACTTTGAATAAATCTGCCCAATAATAGGTAGTTAATTTTTAGTGTGTGGACTAAGGATTTGGTTGGATGTATAAACTATAAATGCAACCTTCCACACTATTGTATGTAATCTTTTACTAATAAATAAAAAAATTATTCTTTTCTCTCTAATATTTTGAAGTTTTGAATTAAGATCTTGGAAGCATGACTTAAATCCTCTTCCAAGAAATGGTCTGGACACTCATTCCAAGGAAGATGGATCTTTGTATTTGTGTTTTTGTCTTGTAATAATTTATGTTTATGTTTATTCATTTTTCTGTGATTATCATTTTGTTGTATTGTATTTCTCTTTTTATCTAATACTCATTTTCATTTAGTTTTTGTGAACCTACAAATGTTTTATTTGATTATATTTATTTATAATTCAATACTTTCCTTTATGTAAACATGATTTCATTTCTGCAAGTGTGATCTCTTTTATGCAAGTGTGTTTTTATTTCTACAAGTGTCGTTTTCAATTTCCACAAGTGTTATTTTTATTTTATGCAAATTTGGATTGTTTTTAAAGGAGTTGTTTACAAAGATCTCATCCTCCTATTGCATACATCCATTGGACACCAACCTAGGATTGACATTATTAATGAAGAGGATTGATGACACTCATCAGTGATCCCCCAATAATATAAAAATGGTTAGAGATATAGTTTATATATAATATAAATTATAATATGATGATTTATTATATAAACTAGATAATATATATAAATATATTATTTTATTTTTAAAAATTAAATATAGTTTGTTAAAAAATTATACATTACATTATAGGCCACATAGCACATAGAGTATATGTTTTAAAAATATTAACCTATGATTAATGTTTAGATTTATACTGAGACCTTATAGTTCATACAGAACATAAACTATAGGATATTCAAAGTACATGATAATTTTTAAAGTATAGTTTTTACTAGAGTAAAGTAAAAAAAGGAGACCTTAATAAGGGGGCCGACATGGGAAGGGTAAAATATTAAATAACATTTACTAGGGAAAGAGATGATATTTAACCTTTGAATTTATAAGGAGACCATATTTTTCACGCTTTTAATCGAAATCTTGAAACCCTAATTTGATGGAGCTTTGTCTCCTCCTTTATTTACTTTGAATTTACCCTTTGAATAATTTTGATCCTACACATGAAAACTATATAAAAATTTGGAAATATTTCACATATAGTTGATTCTTGCTTGATCTCATAACATCTTTTCATGCGCCAATAGAAATGAAATCACCTCTCACATGTGCACACACACCAATCTCCAAGAACTTTAACATGACCCAAAGAGGGAATGGGGGTTCAATAAATTCCTAATCAAGCAACCAATCAACTACCCAATGGACATGAATTTTGATTAATTAAATTAATAACCATTATCTAACCTCTATGGTAGTCTATTAGGACCGAGGAATTAATAAATTATATAACATAATAATTTAATCAACCAAATATTTAAAAATTTAGTAGGTGAAAGATATAACAAATTTACACATAACACATGATATAACATGGAAAACCCCAATGAGGTAAAAAACAATGGTAGAATTTTCTATTTATTGAGAAAATATTAACAATCCAAATCTCCCTTCCTCACTTCTCACTCCATTTTTAACTCAAAGTAAATTCCATACATCCGAATATAGCCCACTTGCCATATTTAAATAACCCAAAGGGCTATAACCATTAAGTGATAAGGTACTCCTTAATTTAAATAAATAATTAGTTAATTAATAACTAATAACCTAATATAAATTTTATATTAAATAATATAGAATATAAACTATATTCTATATTATTTAATTATAAAATAAATATTATGAACACATAATATTATGTTCTAACATTTGCCAAGAAAAATTCTCCAAAACTTGAGTCTTTTACAAAAAACGAGTCTTAATGCGAGAAGAAGAAATGAAATTCCTTGGAGCTATATTTTTTTCTTCATCAACAATGATCATAGATTCGATGCCTCACACAACATGGGTTATTAACATGTTAAGTTCACTAACATTTAACCATGTGGAATATCTCAAATAACTTTAGGGGATGATATTACAATGTTAGTTTTTGATAGTGGATCAATAGAAGTAGATGGTGGAACCTTTAACAATGTTTTAAGTGCTCCTGATCAGTATACCAATCTCTTATAAGTTTACCAAGTAACTCATATTGGTAAAGTAATACAACTAGAATTTAATCTTAACTTATTGATTATTCATGAGCTTCACAGTGATTCTATATTGGATGAGGGAAAGGTGGATCATCAGTCACAATTGTACACCTTCTCCCACTTTACTTTAGATTCTTCTACCACTTCCTTGATCACTTGAGTATTTGAGGTGAGTAAGGTATGGCATGATCATTTTTTCATCTTAACTATTGTTACCTTGAGCAGTTGAGCCAACATGATATGGTCAATGGGTTACCTTGAGTCAAATTTTCTAAGGTTTTTGTGAGGGTTGTGCCCTCGAGAAGCACCTGAAGAAAATTTTGGCAAGGGAAAACCACAAAGAACTTATAATCACTTGGATCTTGTTCATAGTGACATTTATGGCCCCTTCCCATCTCCTTTGTTTACTAGAGATTGTTATATACTTACAATCATTGATATATTTTCATGTTACACTTGGGTGAATTTTCTCAAACATAAATATGAAGTTTTCGATCACTTTCAAGAAATCAAGGATCTTGCTGAGAAATAAGGTGAAAGGTCTATTAACATTATTTGAACCGATAATGGAGTTGATTATGTGAGTAATAAGTTTGACAATTTCGCACCTCTCTTGAAGGGATTACTTTGTAGCGTACTATTGCTTACATCCATTTACAAAATAGAGTTGTTAAAAGAAATAACTCGAACACTTAAGGAGAGGGAAACTTATATGGTTCACTCTAAATCCCCTCCTCTGTAGTATTGGGCCGAATCCATGAACTAGGATTTTTGCATTCAGAACCAAATTCCGCATAAGGTAGTAAAGAGGATGACATGCTTTGAATCCTAGTATGGATGCACACCGATGTTGATAACTATTGTGTCTTTAGATCAATTGTTATGGATTGATTCCCAAAAATAAACGCAAGAGCTTTGAAACCATATTCCATACCTTGTATCATTTTATGGTATCCTAATTACATGAAGGGATATAAATTTTTGAAACTTGCTACCCATTAGCTTTATATTAAGAGAAGTGTGAAGTTTCTTTGAGTCATTTTACACTTCTAATTTTGCACTCGCTAAGTTCCTTGTTCCCCTTTCTGATTTTGATCCTTATGATGATGATATTATTGAGCCGCATCATCTTGATCCTCCTTCTCCTCCTCCTCATTATCCTCATGCTTCATAATCTTTTGATTCGATAGTAGTGATTATGAGTACTTTTCCCTTCTCATTCGAGTGTAGAATATATATATATATATATATATATATATATATTGAGCCTAACTCTCCTCCTATTCCTCGTTGGGATAGACATACATTATACAATGATAGAGATTGGATAGGGGATCCTTTAGATAGGATATGTATTTGTTTAAGTTTCTCTGGTTCCCACTCTTTTTCACCTCTCATTTCAAACCTCATTCATTCCGAGAGGCTTATGGGATTCCTAAGTGGGATTCTTCCCTGGATGAGAAGTATTCCTCACTTATGAGGAATGATACTTGTATAATACCCCTTTTCTAAAAGGAATAAATATGGTTTGGTGTAAATAGGTGTCAAGAAAGTATGGCTCCGATGGGAATGTTAAGAAGTATACAAAGTGACTTTTAGCCAAGGGTTTCTCCTAGGTATTTAGTGTTGATTATTCATATACCTTTTCTCTCGTTGTAATGATGACTTACATTAAATTTAACATTTTCATCACTACCATGAACAGATGGAAAATCCATCGGATGAACATTAAGAGTAATTTCCTTCATGAGGACCTATACAAAAATCTATATGGAGAAACCCTCGGAGTTATGTCCATGATTCCTTCCTTATTTGAAAGTTAAAGAACTAGATCTATGGCATTAAATAAGCCCCTTGGGATTGGTATGCCAAGATTAAATCCTTTATTTCTTGCATCGGGTTCATTAGGTGTCACTCGATTGAAATGTTTACATTTGACACTAGGATAAATCCATACTCACCCTCATTCGTATTTTGATTAAATATTGATTCTTGGTAGCTCTTCCTCAATTGTTGATTTTTGAAGACTTCTTTAGCCAATAGGTTCTTCATGATTGACTTGGGTTTTCTTCGCTACATCCTTGGGATAAAAATTATCCGATCGACTTGGGAATTGTGATAGCTCATCCTAATTACACCCTTGATTTAATAGTCAAGTTTCACATGTATGATTGTAATCTGTCTCCCACTCCCTTCCTTTCTGGGGTTACTATAGTTGTTGATTGTTACACTCCCTTAGTCGATGGTACCATTTATCACTCATTTGTGAGGATATTGATCTATTTGACTCACACTCGGTCATATATTTTTGTATGCTATTTGGATGGTATCTAGATTTATGTAGGATCCTCATGAGATACATTGGAAAGAAACAAAATAGATCCTTAACTATGTTCATGGCACTCATTCTGATGGTATACACTACTTAAGAGGGACAAATATTGATTTGGTTGGATTTATAGATTCTTATTGGTTCAATGATCTTGATCATTGGAAGTATACCTCAAGCTATATATTATCTTTTGGTTCAGGTCCTATCAGTTGGTTAATAAATAATAATAATGTGATTTTGGTATCTTCTACTGAGGTATAATATAGGGAATAGCAAAATATGTTACTGAATTGGTTTGGTTATAAGGAATTTTTAAAAAAAAATTTATTCACTTTCGGTGACCTACTATTATCTATTGTGGTAACATGATCACTATATTGATTTGTTAAAATATGATTCAACATTAGCATTAGTGGATAAAGCATATTGAGACCCACATTCACTTCATACACAAGTTTATCCATGGATACATCATTGACTTGTAGTATTGTCAAAATTTTGATCAAGTTGTAGACATCTTTACCAAGCCCTTCACTGAAGCCAAGTTCCTTAACTTGTTCTCTCTTCTTGGGGTGAGGTCCTTTGTATCTACTCATCTTCTTTATGATTTCTAGTCCTCTTCTCTTCTAATTGTTCTTCTTGAAATATTAAAGTTTATATATGCGTACCTCATTAGGTTGTTAGTTTTCCGGACCCATATGACACATACTTTTTATTTTTCTAAGGGGGTCCTCTTTCTCTTTCTAAATTTCCATGCCTCTACCTAAGATTTTATGAAGTGGGGTGTTAGTGTGAGGTATTATTTTTTCCTTATTATCTATGGGGCATTATCCACCTCACCCATGGTGATTCATCTCTCTTAGCTGAGTTATAGGCCTTAGGTTTCATTAGGAGTTATATGAAAAAATCCATCCTAGAATCTTTCATATGTGTCAGTCTATGTCATATAGGAGTTACATTCCATTTATGGATTGTATATAATTTCTCCCTTGTCTTTCATTAGGAGTTACATAATACTCCTACTTGTACTCTTTTTTCGATCTATGAGAATGCTAGACTAATTTTCCCTTATGCATGAATCTCTTGTTTATGGTTAATTTCTTGTTGATTACTTGGAGCACATGTTCATTTCTATTGGAGTGAACTGATATTGATGTGCATGGGCTCCTTTATATTCTTTTGGTTTACTCTAACATCACATACCATTTCCTACATCATTTAAAAATCCTAAATTTGACAATTATAAAGACAAGAATGACATAAGAGAACATGCAAATGAGTTCTTGAGAACATGCCTAGAAGTATATTACAATGATATATACCTCTTATGTATTTTCCCTAAGATTTTAAGAGGAAAAAATTTAGATTGGTTTTTACAGCTTCCTAAAGGATCTATTACTATTTTCACCGAATTATCCAAAAAAGTGTCAATCACTTTTCCTTTAACTTAGATCTTGAGGTCACTATGAAAATAAATTTACAACAAATAGAAAGTAAGTAATGCAACATTCACATCATTTCTCCAAATATTGTTTGGGATCATAAGATGATTCCCTTTTTCAATTCATGAGAAATAATTAGTAAGAATTTTCATACCTAATATCAATATTGAATTATCATTACAAATGAAAATGCATTACTTAACCAACTTCAAGGAAGTAATCTAGAATGGAAATTTTTTAGAGAGACCTCATTGCTAAGGGCCTAATCAAACCTTTTTCTAGGGATCAACCCAACAAGGATACTTATCAAAATTAAGTTAAGTCAAAATTCATCAATCAAAACTGCAACATCGTGAATAATGGGATCATTGATTCTTATAATGTCTAAAATGTTTAAACACCACAATCAAAATAAATCAAATCCACTAATCAACCAATCCTCATTCCTAGTAAATCAACCAATCCTCATGAATTCGATTAGATACAATTCACACCATTTGGAGAAGTCCTTTCTAATGTATTTTCACACTTAGCAAGTGTGGATATGATCAATTATCCAATCTCAAGACCATTTAAAGAGGGTAAACAAAAACCAACATGGTACAAATAAAATGAATATTGTGAGTATCGTCATATACATAAAAACCATATAGATCATTTTTTTAATCTTCAACACTATATTCAATATCGATTGATCATGCAGAGATATAGAAGTTGAAAAAATACTCAAACAATAAAAATACTAATGATAAGTTGAAGGTTTTCCAAGATATTTTTCCAAAACATGATGGAAACAAAATATCTCAAAAGGATAAGGGAAAAACATCAAACAATGTTGAGTATGACTTAATCATATCACTCATCAATCATGAACCCAACATTATTTATATCATCAAAACTAATAATCCTACCTATGTAGTAATACCATGAAAGAAAATTGTTTATGTACCTACAACAAAGCAATCTTCCATACCCATAATACCTCAAACATCTAATATTAAGTATACTACCGATCCAAAAAAACATCCAATGGTAAATCATCTTCTGATTCTTATGATATTATAAAACTATTGGAGAAGATGTCCATGAAAATATCCCTCATGGAGTTTTTTAGGGCTGATAATGTCAAGTGGGATATCATTTGATAGACCACTACATATGAACCATTATTAAAATTTTATTTATAAAATTATACCAATCCTTCTCAAATTTGAAAATAGTGAAGTAGTATAATCGTTGACCCATCCTATAATAAATAGGATGATCCCTCATAAGATTGGTAAGGGATGAGACACTAGACAATTGATAGATCCATTGATATATGCTCAATCTTTTTATGTAGGTGAATTATTTATTGTGAGACCGAGGAGTGAAGTGGAAGTGATGGGTTAAAGTCTTGAGGAATTATTAATACAGACAATGCTATATCAGTGGGGTTTTTTTCCTCGGGTTTCACCATTTTAAATCTAGTGTTATTTGTCTCTTTTACTTTCCTTTATTTTATTTCAACTCATATTATTAATCTCTATAATATGTGATCTATAATAAGCTAAATCTATGTTTCAATTAATCTGTATAACCTAATCTATAATCTTTGACATTTATTTGTGAATCTATAGTTGGTTAATTATAAAGTTCTCATTAATCTAACATGGTATTAGAGATGGTGATTGCATGTGCAAGATCAATTTGAAAGATTTTAAATTTCTAAAGTGAAGAAGCTTGAATTTTATTTACAGATCTGCAAAACCCTAAAATTCCACCATTTCTTTCAAGCTAACCTAGTTTAAAATTTCATTTCGGCTTAAATATTTTTTGAAAATATTTTTTGTTATATATTTGTTTCTACATCTAGTTACAATCGTTTTTTGGTTTAAATTTTTCATCTGTGAGCTTATTTTAAGTTTTTGTGCCATTTATATCCATTGGGGCTATATTTTTTTGTGGATCCAAAAGAATTTCCTTAGATCTAGTTATCTTATGTGTTTAAATCCACCTCAACTTTATAAATATTCATTTTTCACTAGATCTATTTTTGTAAATCTTGATCCAATCATTTTACACCATCTGGCTTCATTCTGTCATTTTTTATTTAGATCATATCGGTTTTGTAAAGCTTGGACCAGTAAAATTTCTCCAAATATCTTCGTTGTCCTTTTTCATGTTTGCAAAGCCAAATCCACTCATAGAGTGCCAAGTTGCTTCAATCTATATTTTTTATATTGAATTTTTCAAATTTATACTACTATGAAGCTTGATCCAACCATTTTTTTCCATCTAGCTTCACATTTGTTAGTCTTTTGATCTTTCCGTCTTTCCAAAATAAAAACCAATTGATTTGTTCCACATTTCGCATTCGCTAGTTCCTTGTTATCTGTCTCTGACATATGTGAAATTTGAGCCAATATGATTGCTCCATATTTCTCTTTGTCATTCATTTGGTAACTTTGGTAGTTCTTGTGAAATACAAACCAATAGATTTTCTCTAAGTATTTCATGTTGTTGGGACTTTTATTTATTATTTTGAAATATGTGAAGGTTGAGCCAATAGAATTTCTCTATGTGTCTTTGTATTTCACATTTTTCAATTGTTTTTATTTATGTTAGTGTTTATTTAATAGATTTTTTACCAAATAGGGATGGGTACATATGATCAAAATAGATAAGGTAAGGGTGATGAGTAATACACATGAATGAGGGTGGAAGGTAGAGTGTGCACGTTCTAATTTTCTCGATCCAATGTTGATTGCGAGAACTTCTTTTTCTAGGAGGAACTACCCTGTGAATACAAAACAAGACCAAAAAGGAATATTAAACAATATATTTCAATGGACTACTAGCGTATGCTAGATCTAGGAAGTGTGATAATTCAATGATGGTTGTCAATCCAATGTTTAAAACAAATTTATGTAAGAAATGATGTAAACAAATAATTTCCTACTATATTTGATGTGATTTAGGTGTCTCATTCAAGTAAAATAAGAAAATATAATCTAACAAGCTAGGTTATGATCATATCTGAAGGTTATATGGGTAAATAAGGTGGTTGTGATAGGTAAGGGTCAAGAATTTGGTGATTTTATTTATTTGGGTAAATGTTATGGGGTTCTTTATTTTTGGGCAGTTTACTAGACACGTGAGACTCGACGTCATTCTAGTATGAATGATGTTGGTTGAGTATAGGATGATGATGGTTTAGGTTAACTAGCATTGGTAGGTTCGGGATGATAGAAACTTAATGAATTTTGGTTTTGGTGATTCTCTATGATTGTACAAATAATGGATAAAGAATGGTGAGGTTAATGTCGGTCTTTGGGAAAACTTAGAATTCTACGGAAGTGGGTATAGAAGGCTGGGAGGTTGTAGGTGGTTAGGTAAAGGGATTGTAAGGAAGGTGAGAGGTGATGAGATGTAAAGCAGACTAGGAATCCCAAAAAAATATAAAGAAAGTAATCTAATTAAGTATGGAAAGATGTAGATCCAAAGGTACTTACTTGTGATACAAAGGTACTTACTTGTACTTGCAAACTTGGTGGTTGGATGGAGGTGATTGATCCATGGCATTGGTGGTCAATGCCACATCCGTGCTTCCTAATATGTTACCATAGATGCTTTCTTTTCATATCGGTGCTTGGTGCTGGTTTGAGATGTCCGGATATGCAAGAGTACTTTGGTGCATGCTTGCATGTAGATATCTCTTCTCCAAAAAATTGAATAATTATTCTAACCTCCAAAAAAGGCTACCAAAGTGGATATATGGTAACCAATGATGGTTATAGGTGATTGAAGTTGGTTTTAGGTTGACTAGTGTAGTGCCCACTTCCCTTTGACACCAGTGATACTTATTTTTATAAAGTTGATTTCATTATGGACATTATTATGTTTTGATTTAGTATGTTTTTGACATTTGATCATGGATTATTGTTGATCTTGATTTGGTTATGATGCATGATGATCATTAGGGGAACTCATATGCGGATGATGATATACTATTTTACATGGATGTTTTATGGATGTTGTTCAGACATGTGATTTTGGATATTATGAGTAGATCTAGAAAATGGACATTATATGATGACGATATAGTTGTTGATATAAACTGTTAGTGATATTGTTAATTTCCTTGATGTTGTTGTGATTCATATGTATAGATGATTATGTGATTTTATTTATATCATGTTGGATGTTTTGATATGGCCACGAGGCCGAAGGAGGTATTTTGTTTTGCAGGTTAATATCACAAAAAACATCGGGGATTGGAGACCAACCACAATAGAATTCTAGGTGAATTCGACAAGGTCACCATGGCAACTTATTTTATTGTGTTGTGTTTGTTGTTGTTAGGGATTCCCATGGGGGGATCACCTTTATATGTGACCATGGGTTTTTTGTATTTTATTAATGTGGTTAATTTTTATTATTGTTGTATGTATTTTATTAGTAATGTGTCCCTTTCTTTTATTTAATTAAAATTGTGGTAGATTAATGTGAGAAATCATATGGTTAAAATTTAAATAAATCAAATTGGGATATGGGAAAGTAATAATGGAAGTTGTTGGCTCTTTGTATTAAATATGTAAGGGATGTGTAAGTTTGTGTAAGAGTTGTGTAAGTCTGATTTTAGAGTATGAAACACTCCACCTCCTTGGAAATTCAAATTTTCTTTGGGGGCTATTTTTGGAGGCTTGTGGGACAAGTAAAACTTGTCCCATACCTCTCAATTTAATTTACAAACCATACTTATGGCTGGAGGGGTGATTTTATACTTTTATAATGTATTTTATTAATCATATTACAAGTTTTGATTGCACTCTCTTACATTTTATTTAATTTTTCAATCCTTTTGGGTGTGGGCTTTTTGAAGTGTGCAAGTAAATTGTCATATTTTCACCCACCTATTTATTATGCTTGGGAGAATGAAATTTTTTCTTTTGTGTTGGAGTTGAGGATGTGTGATGTGGCATCCTATATGGATCCACATCATCCTCTTCTCTTCCCTCTTCTATAAAATTCAAACTCTTTTCTTTTTTTGGGTTGTTGAATCATTTTTCAAAATTCTTTGAGGGCGCATTTTTGTTTTTGGAGCTCTTGTAGATTGTGGAGGGGATTAGAGATAAGTTTACACTTGGTATTGTTGTTTTGGGGTAGTGTTTTAGCATTGAAAGCTTGCTGTTGGAAACAAAAGCCACCATGGAAAGGTAGGAGCTTAGCTCTTCTTTTGTGATTGTTATTTCTTTTGTGTATGAATGAATGGTGCATGTTTTTGATTTATTTGTTGGCTGGTTGGGTAGACTACCATAGGAATGGTGTAGGAGAAGGCTATGGGGAATCCATGTGGGGGGCATAAGGGAATGCTAGTGGCATCATATTTTGTGGAGGGAGTTTGGGTTTGGGATCCACCATGGAAAATAAATAGCTTGCATTTCTTACTTTGTGGGGGTATAAGGAAATCTGTGGGGGCATAAGGAGGGATTGTGGGGGGCATAAGGATATGTGTGGTGAAATTTATTGGTGGTTTGTTACGGTGGATGCCCAATTCCCATTGGGAGGCATAAGTAGCTTCCCCCATAAACCTTGCTCCTTTGACTTACATGATCATTCCTGAGTTCTGTTTGAATGGTTGCAAATGTAGTTGTAAACTGTTGTTTTTTTGGACTATGTTTTATATTGAATCATGCATGTTGAAAAAATGTTGTGTGTTTTGTGGAAGCCAATTGTTGCTATGGGTTGAATGACACCTATTATTGTATTATGGTTGGGGCTTAGGGGCCAATGATGAAGGATGGATTCTCCTTTCATTAGATATCTTGGTTGGGTGGAGAGTGTTGCTTTTCCCCACTTTTGTTGCAATCAATTTGGAATAAAAAGAAAACTTGCATGTTGTTGTTTTGGAGCAGAAGAAGACCATTTTTCCAACCCCTTGTAAAACAAATTCATTTGTATCCTTTCCTACTCAATGCTGATGAAATTTTAATATATATTTGTGAAGAAAAGATGTTGTAATTGGTTATGAAAGATACTTATTCAAAATGTGAAGGATATTTATATTTTTCTCTGTACATTGGAAAGAGAGAGATAGAAATTTTTTTGTTGCATTCAAACATTGAAAGATGTTTTTATTTTTGAATTAATAAAGAATTTTAAGAATTTCCCTCATTTGCATTGTTGTGTTGAATTGGAATATAAAATTGTGATTTGAAATCCCTATTTTGGAAAATGAAAAAAAAAAGAAACACGTGAGATGTAATTGTATTATTTTGCCTTGTTTTCAAATATATGTTTTGGGAAAGAAAGAAACTGGATTCTTGTTTTTAATGATTGCTTGAAGAAGGAAAAAAATTAAGTCTACCATGGATTGAATTGAATGTTTCATTGTATGGCAAAAGAGATAGTTAGATCTATGTTTGAAAAGAAGAAATGCATGTGGAAATAATGCAGTAATTTGTATCTCTTGAAAATGTGACAAATTGGAAACTAGACTTTATAATTTAGCCATTAAATGGTTTGATTAAATCACTCAAATGTAATGGACTAGAATAGAAATTAATTTCCACAATTGAATGATGAAATTGATAAATAGATTCTCTAGAAATGGATCTTTGTTGTAAAATTTAAAACGGCAAATAAATTTAATCAAAATGTACAGTTCGGGCCTGCACATTATAATCAACTTGGAAATGTTAAAATTTAAAATGTTTTATTATCAAGGAACTCAAATTGACAAAGAAAACTTAAGAAAACTAATTAAAACATTGCAAAATCAAGCCTAATCCCTTTCACTGTCATTTTCTATCAATTGTTAAAAAATACAAATTGGAATCAATTGAGAAAATTTACCTTCCTAAAACATTCTAAATCCTTCCTAGAATAATCCTCCATGTCTTTTTGGCATGTTGAGTGAAGGAGGAGATCAAATTGAATCAAATTTATAAGTTAAAAATTACCAGTTTTCTATTTAAAATCCTACAGGTCGTTTTCACAAAATTGACCCTTAAACTTTATCAAAATGTAAAATTTATGATTCTTGTGCAAAGAGGGCATCGAGATATTTCCAGAAAGTCCTTGTTTTCCTAAAACCAAGCTTTCTAGAAAAGTTATGGCCCTCTGAAGTTTTGCTACCTTAGCGGGAAAATTTGGCAAAAATTTTCACTGGGCCCGCGTGACTGAAAAATTCCCATTAAAACTCCTTAGAAAACTTTTAGGGAATTATTTTTTAAAAATTCCCTGTAGCCAACCAGAGGCTACCACGTGGCACCTTGGGGTGTAGGCTGGGAGGGGAGAACCTTTTATTTTCACAAAAATTTTGTTTGGGAAAATTTCCCTTAAAACCTCCATGGCCCCGCACTCCCACCCCTGCCATGGGAAAGTCTCCTCCGTGGATGCGTGGAATCACATGCACCAATTGCCCCTCTCCTCCTTAGCGAAATTTCCCAACTAACCCTACCACCCCACCCGTCCCTCTCCTTTTCTCCACACCATGGTCATTGGGTGCCACGTGTCCCTAGTGGATTCGTGAGTGCGCGAGCACTCATTGGAATTTTCCCCCTTTGGCTAAATCTCTGCTAAACCTCCACCACTCTACGCCATTCCTCTTTTCTCCCCGCTTGGGTTTTGAGCCCAACACATGTCCTTAGAGGACTCATGGAGGTGTGGGAGAAATATGGACTTTACACCCGTGTGGGGAAAATTTTCCAACACCACCCACGACCCACCAACCCAAAAATTTCTTTTCACCCCCGCTTGACACATGTCCCCTTGGGGGAAAATCTAACCCCATAAGTTTGTTGGTCCATAACTGGAGTTTTACAAGGAGTTAGGAGGACTTATTTATATCATTGGAAAGGTGAGAAAATTTCCTATCCAATGGGAATGATTTAGAAATTTTGAATGTGTTAAGTGTGAGAAAAATCAAGTTAAAACTATGATCCTGTTAGAGAGTGGGTATGGTGATATTTTACCCCCTAAACCTAACTGAAACTTCTAACCCTAAAATTTGGACCATGTGACCTTTAAAAATTGTTAATAAATGAAAAGTATGTTCTAGTAATTTTAGACTTGTTTGAAACCTGATAGTGTCAACTGTTGTCTTGTAACCTGGTTGTAGACACTTCTAATAAAAAAATATTCCATAATTTTCCTAACTAACCCTAGGTTGTTTCTTGGGTCTCAAGTGGGTTGTTTTAACGTGCATCACAACCGACATCAATTAAGGTGGGAAATCCTAGGTTTGCTAAAATGACATATCTTTGCAATATTTTTTTCTAGCTCTATCCATTGTCATGAATCAAAACAAAATGTTGCACTTAGATAAGTAGGAATGTGGTTAGAGAAATAATATGCATTTGATTGTAGGGTTTGACTCAGTCTTAGTTAATTAAGGTAGGTAGGACTAAGTCTTAGTTAGTGGGAAAGTAGATATTGAGTCCTAGTAAAAAGGAAAAATGCTAAGAATAGGTTCATTATGAGGTTTCTAGGTGATTTGGTGGGGTGAGGTGTCTATGTGAGGTGGAAATTAGTTTAATTAAGATAATTAAATAATGCATATTGTGAGAATTGGCATTAATTTAATTATAGATAATTAAATTAATATACATGTGGGGTAAAGGGGAGTGTGACACAATTTTTTTGTCTACATTTTTCCCTCTTTTGTTTCATAGCTTGTATTTGTAAGTGACATTTGAAAAAAATAGGTAGTGATTTCCCCATGTTGGGTGGAGGTGATGCCCTTTAAACTAGGCCCTGATGAGGTGTTATAAGGAATTGATGAGTGGTTTGATGAAGGTGTAGTTGGCGGAAGTTAAGGTAGGTGTGGAGGATAGTGGTCAACTCGGGTAATAGGTAATAAACTAGGGTCCAAATCAAGTAATGGGTAATGGCAATCAAATGTACGCACATGTATAGGTGTAACATGGTACCTGGGTTGAAGAGCTTGTAAACTCTACATCGTCTAAGGTCGATAGGTTTATCCAAACAACAAGTAAAGTGATTTAGGTATCCAAGGTATAGGATATGGTTGAGAAGCAGAACATAGGTTAGGTGTAGGAGCGTTTAGGTATGTTTCAATATACCAAAGGTTTGAGTCTGGATAAATAGAATGACAATAGGCAAGGTATGGTTGTTAGGATAAAACAATGTAGGTAACAACATCACAACCTATAGCGAGTACATAGGGTCAATAGTCATACCGAGTAGGTCGGGGCCGGGGAAAATAGGTCATGACATGGGTAAGGCCAAGGTATAGGTAAAATAACAAATCCCAAGATGTAACTAAGGAAATGTAGGGGTATTTTGGGCTTGTAGGTATGGTTTAATAGGTGTCGGAATGATAAAAGGTTGTTGAGAACTAATGGTTGCAGGTAAAAAAGAAGCTTAACAAAGGCTAATAGTTATAAGATTTGACTAATGTCGGTTATATGGTGACCGACGTCAGTTGGATAGGGCACAAATATGACCGACGTTAGTTGTCTAGGCACAAATATGGTGACATCGGTTATGTTGAATTGGGTTTAAAAAAGGAAAAATCCTCTTTTACAAAATAAATTTTCAGTTGTCAATTGTATAAAATAAAGAGGAGAGAGGTGCAAAGTTTAGAAAGCAACAAAATGAGATAGAGAGCTGAGTTGGAGAGCCTTGTAGTGGGTAATTGGCATTCAGTTGGTGGGTCCACAAGATCGGGTCGAGTGATTTGATTTCTTGTGACGGTGAGGTGTTAATTTGGGCATATCAGAGGTGGGAGAGGGTTTGGGTGGGCCATTGGTGTAGCAGCAAGATGTACCACCCCACCAATGGCACCACGATGAGGTAGGATTCGATTCCATGTTGTCATTTGTTGTTGAAACAGGTTGGTAAAAATTGGTTTTGTTTAAAATTTGGGTGTAATTTTAATTTGTGAAATTTAAGTGTAGAAATGAAGGAAATGAGGGATGGGAAGGTGAAATAAATTTTTAATAGGAGTGGGAAAGAATCTAGGATAGGTTTGGGTAGGTTAGAATAGGTATTTAGGTGAGATTTGATAATTTTCTAGGAAATAGGGGGAATTTCAGATTTGGAAACATGACAAAGACCGCGTCGGTCAAGGGTGGCCAACATTGGTCAGCCATAGCCAACATCGGTTAAATAGCAGGTGACCGATGTCGATCATGATGGACCAACACCATTCAATTGTTGACTAATGTCAGTCGGCTTTTAAGAAAAAATAGATCAAGAAAGGCTTATTGTGGGAGGGAAATATAGGGAGTGAGGTATAAAGGCAAGTGTGTTGAGAATATGTAAGGTAAAAGGTATATATGATATGATTTGAGGGGTGTGAAAGTGGAATGGGAGAAATGGGTAGGTCATTAGGGTTGTGGTAAAATAAATAATAAGATTTTCAGGAATAGGATAGTCGGGTAAGTGATATGGTAGGGATGGTCAAGATTTAATAATGGTGTTGTTTGTTGGATGCATGCTAGAGAGCAAGCGGTTGTAGATGATAAATAGAGTACCATGTTTGTTACTAGTGGTTCTATTGAGCATGCTTTGCTAATGAGTAGAGGCACGTGACCGAAGTCGGCCTAAACATCGAGATGGGATGACAATTGATGTCATCACTTTGTTAATTATTCTTAATATATATCGGCCTACGTGCGGAAGATGATAGTGAGGTTATACACAAGAGTTTTTTATTCTTTTGATTATTATACCTGGCTTGCGTGCCAAATATGTTGAGACTATATATGAGAGATACTTTTATTGATTTTGCATCTGTGCACATATGTATGGACACACCGATTTTGACGATTTATATAGTGAAGGTGATATTTATGGTATGATGGTGTACTTATGTTGGTAATTATAATTTCTATTGTTATTTGTGCATGTGATGGAAACTAGGTAAATCAGGCATGGTTGAGTCGAGGTCATGTAGGCATGATGGAGTTAGGTATAGGCATGGTGGAGTCAGGTATAGGCATGGTGGAGTCTAGTATAAGCATGGTGGAGTTATGGTTCATGGTTTTGGTGGAGTTATGGTTCATGGTTTTGATGGAGTTTCCAAGTTTATTGGTAACATGAGAAACAAATGGGGATGTATATGCATGTAATTGTCTAAATTTCCAAATATCTTCTATTGTGGAAATATAAAATGATAAATGGGTGATCTAATGATGTGTTAAAAATGGTAGGTAGTTATGTTTGTTAATTGGTGTTTGTTTGGTTTAATTTCCAATTGTTGATATAAAATGGAAACTAACTAAGGTAGAATGTGAATAGGATGATGAAAGGGAAATTGGTTAGGGTAAAGAGTGGATGAGCTAACCTCCGAGGGCCCCATGCCCTCGAGTGCTTCCTACATAGTCCTTGTGAAAAGGGACCTCGGAGTCGATGTAGTTCTCCCATAAGCTAGGTAATAATATGATGAATAAGGGGAATGGGTTGGTAGGTTTTAGGCATGATTGTGTCTAGGTCAAAAGCATGGTTGAGTCTAGGTGATAGCGGAGAGATTTTAAAATGTAGGTGTTGATATAGGGTAAGCAATAGGTAATGAAGAAGGTGAATGGTAAGAGGTGGTAAAATAGCTACTTAATTGATAAGAACCCTAATGAGTCTACCATACCCAAGATGGACTTATGAATGTAAGACCCTAAAAGCATTGCATAATGGACTATTATAAGGATGAAGAAAGTCACATGATCATGAAATGCCGTAGTTGTGGAAAGTCCATTGAGCGAGATAGAAAATTATGGTAAAAAGGAAATCAGGTGAAAAATGGGTGGTTTAGTGTAACCTAGTGTATGACAACATGTTTACAGTGAGAAACCCATGATAAAAAAATAGGCAATTCCATGACAAATATTTATCAGTTTCTTCTTTTGTTTTTATTTTTGATATCTTGATCGATGTGGGAAGTCTAGATGGGATGGGTATATTATCTCTTTGATGTCTTCATGAAGTGATTAATGTGGGAAGCTTTTGAATATTTTATTTTGAGTTTTGTAGTGAATTGATATAGCTGTCCTCTAAGGGAGTATTCTATTTATAATGGTGAGATAAAGAGAAGAGATGTACCTTTTGAGGGAGTCATCTTTTTGTTGAAAGTTTGAATCAAGGAGTGGAATCCCATTTTTCTTTTAGATGTTTAAGTCGTGGACAAGACTATAGCGAAAATTACGTTCTTGTTTAGAAGACAAAACCATACCACACAGAGGTTAATTGTGAAAAAGATGGTTTCAAGTGATGAACAACCATGGGATTCCATATTTGAAAAATATGAAAAGTATCCATGAGAATCATGTCATGAGTAGAGCCATGGTACTCATATTAAAGATAAGGCTTAAAGGTGACGAGTAATCACATGATTCTTGTTTAGTTGTTGATCCTAAAAATGGGTAACATGGAAGGTGAAGCGACACTCAAGGACAAGCCCTCAATAATAAAAAGGTGATATAGGACAAGATTACAACAATAAAATGGTTGAAGATGCAAGGCCTTGAGGGGCTCAAGTTCGGGTTTACCTTCAAGTGAATACAAATGATAAGAACCCGATCCATAGACATGAGTAACGATATAGGATCTAATAAAATTAGGAGAAAATTTTCCACGCTTAATTTTTTTCTTCTTTGGTTACATGTTGATTTTACTTCATAACGAGTTTACCAACCTTGAAGGTTCATTCATGAACACATTTATCATAGACATGCTTGATACTTTTTTGGTAGATTTGGAGATGATCAAGAGCATTGAGGCGGTGTTCATCTAATAACTTATTTTGTGTGAAATGGCCCTAATGAAAGTCATCATTATTGAGCATTTATTGGAGTGAGATGCGGAGTGATGGAATCTATACTTCGAGAGGCAAGACAACCTCAATACCGTAGACCGAGAGAAAGGTGTGGAAAAAGTTGAAGTGCGAATACTAGTGTGGTAAGCCCACAAGGCAAAAGGAATGTGTGTATGCCAATCCTTCCCAATATCATCAACTAATTTCATAAGATTTTTTCAAGGTTTTATTGGTTGATTCTACTTGGCCATTTGTTTATGGGTAATAAGGTGTGAGAAACCGAGTTGAATGCCAAAAATGTCTCAAAGTTTTTCTAGGGTTTTTTTGAATTGCTTTCCATTATTAGTGATGAGATGGTGAGGAACACCAAAGTGATAAATGATGTGATGGTTGATGAATTCCCATATTTTCTCGACTTTTATAGAAATGAGGGGAATGCCTTCTATCCATTTATTGTAGTAGTTAGTAGCATTTATAATCCGTTGATGGTGTTGTTAAGAATGGGGATTAATCTTTCTAAGAGAAAGGCCAAAGGTCTTATGTGACATATAAGGCATGACTAGGTGTGTGATGAAGATTATCATATTGCTATCATTTCACACAATGTTTGACATAGTCACAACTTGATCATGATTTATGGCTTTCAAAGTAATAGCCAAGGAAAATAATGCTTTTAGTGACTGCTAAACCACTAAAGTGACCTCTACAATTTTTTCATGGAATTTTTGATGGTGTAAGGAATTTCAAAACTTATAATGCATCGTAAGAGAATGTCATCAAATCCATTCTTATAAAAGAGACCACTTATGATGACATACTAAGATAAACCTTTAATAAAGGTGCATTGTCCATTATGAGTGATATTGGGAGGAAAAATGGAAAGGGAAAGGTATTATGCAAAATGTTTATACCAAAGGTTACGTGGGTTAGGTACAACAGTTCTAATGGAGTTGACCTCATGAGATAAATAAGAGGTTTATTACAACCTTTGTATGGTGATAAAATATTTTGGAGTCAGCGGTGAAGCATGTATTTGAGAAGCTAGGTAGGCCATGGTATCCATAAATTTATTGGTAGAACATGGGGTGGTTTAAAGTTTGTAACGGTCAAAGGTAGTCAAAAGTATGTTGATGTGACATTTGTACCTTTGGAGTATTTTGTTACAACACTGGTATATACCATTGAATTGGTTTATAAATTGTTAAGAATCACCAAATATATTAAATGATTTAACATCGAGGCTGATTCAAGTTTGAAGGCCTAATATGAGTGGTTCATATTAGGTGATGTTTTTAGTGTAATAAAAATCCAGTTTGAAAGATAAAGGTATAGGTTCACCATCAAGAGGAATGAGGATAACACCTGCACCACCTCCATGATGACATTTGGAACCATCAAATAATAAGGTCATCTGGTTAGTGGTATTGTGTGAAGAGAGGGTAAAAATAGATTCATCTAGAAAATATAAGTTAGAGGGTTGATCTCCGAAAGAGCCGTGTCTACTAGTTGTTCGGTGATGGGTTGGCCTTTGATAGAATTTTGGTGGATGAATTTGAGGTCAAGGTGTACAAGAAGCATGAGCTAATGTACAACATGTTGATCTTAGTAAGGTTTGACGTACATGTAATGTAAAGGGATCGTGTTAGTGAAAACAAATTTTTGTGGTTGAGTATGTAATGATGAAATTTATTGGCAACAAATACTAAAGCTAAGAAAAGTATTTCAGCATGGGTATACCTAGTTTCGTAGTCCAAAAGGGTACAAATTATGTAATAAACTACTTACTCCATGTGTTACTCATCATGATGAGCCAGCATGGCACCTAAGGAATGGTCAGTAGCAGAAATGTATAGGTAAAAGGGGTGGTCATCTTTAGGGGGAATGAGCACCGGTGGTTGAAGAAGGTATTGTTTTAAGGAATCAAATACTTTGTGGCATTCATCATCCCATTTGAATGAGACATATTTTTGAGGATATGATGAAATGGTCAACAACGGTCAAAAAGTTGTGAAATAAAGCTGATGGATAGATTACAACTTACCTTGCAAACTTCGAAGTTGAGAGTAGTAAGTGGAGACATTTACTGAATAGCATTTACTTTAGCAAGATTGACTTCTATGCCATATAAAGAAATGATGAAACCAAGGATTTTACCTTAAATCGCCACGAAGACACACTTCTTAGGTTAGAGGTGAACATAATACTTGATGAGGTGGTCAAAGATGACCTTAAGGACTGTTAGGTGTTTGGCCTAATGTTTGGATTTGGCAAGAAGTTCATGTACGTAGTCTTCCAATATGTGATGCATGATGTCATGGAAGCTATAAGTCATGGCTCGTTGGTATGTAGTAGTAATGTTTTTAAGACCAAAAGGCATGACTCGATAACAAAAGGTCCCCCAAGGAGTGATGATGGAAGTTTTGTGTTGATCTTCTAGAGAAAGTAATATTTGATTATAACCCGAGAAATTGTCCATGAGTGATAGCATCTCATGGCCGGTGGTGAGATCAACCAGTTGGTCAATTCCTAGTAGAGGAAAGTCATCTTTGGGGCAACCTAAGTTGAGGTCGCAGAAGTTTGTGCAAATGTGGAGTCTTCTGTCACTTTCTTGATAGCAATGATATTAGAAATCCACTAGGGATAGTCAATGGGTAGGATGAAGGAAGCGAGAGAAGGCACTAAATTTCTTCTTTGACGAGAAGATCAATGCAAGGATGCATTTTCCATATATTTTGTTTTATAGACCTTTGGCATCGGGAATGGTTACGATATTGTGGACCACAATTTTTTGTCAATACCAGGCATATAAGAATAGGAACAAGCAAAAGCATTGTTATGGTCTTAGAGGAAAGATGTAAAAGCTTCTTGTTCAGCCATATCTAAAGATTTTCCTATCTTTAGAATGCATGGGTCATCCTGAGTGTTAATGTTTATTTCAATAGTTGATTCGTTCAACATGATTTTCGTCTCGAGAAGGTAACGAGTGGTGAATATAAGAGTCTTCCATACAAGGTAGGTGAGTATAGACTCATCATCCTAATATTGAATGATGTTAATAGATGGTGTATCATCATTGATCATGTTAGGATACGGGAAGGGAAGAGAAGAGGGAGCCTTGCCATCGCATTGATAAGTCGAGGTTTTAGGGAAATTGTGTTTACGAAAAAAAAATTAGGAGGAATAGATTCAAGATCTATGGACTCCATGGGTTAGGGTAGTGATGTTCATGAGTGGGGTGGAGAAGCTTTGTCTTCCTCAATGAGGTTAATGTTGGCCTTCTTGGAAGGTGGTGTAGAAAAACCAATACCACTGTAATTGTTTAGTTTATGGGTGGTACATGAAATGACGGTATGACAACCTTGTTTATAAAAAACAAAGCCTAATCCTTTCCATTCGTAGTGATGAAGGAAATTTTGGGTGAAAAAGTGGTTAGTAAGAGATTAGAGGTCAAATTAAAAGGATCATGTTTGGGGTGGAGGTTCGGGTGAATAGGTAGTAGTGTCATGTCCCCCATACGTTAGGTTAGTGCGAAGGTGGGGAGGACCATAAGGGAAAACCTTTCCTATGTGGTAGTCATAACAAGGGTACTGACGAAGGTTTCCATACTCTTATGGAGTGAGGAATGTATTAATACTATAGAGGTGAAACTCCCCTAGAGTGAGGTGTTGAAAAACACCTTCCAAGGGATCAGTAGTCGGTATGCGGGTAGCGGGGATAGACGAATCACTAGATGATTAGGCCAGAGGGGTATTAGTTATTTGGGAAGTAAATGGGTTAGCTACAAATACTATAACCATAGTAGGAATAGAAGAGTTAGGTGTGGGAGAGGTGGCGAAACATTGGTGGATGGGGTCATGGGTGAAGGAGAAGTGGGGGTAATGGCAGATGCCTTAACTAGTATAAGTACATCGTTAGGTCGAGTATAACATGTTACAAGTTTTGAATGGTGATGGGTCGGTGGGGATGGTATAGTTATTCCCTTCATGTTTGAATTTTACATAGCATTGTAAATTTGAAGGGACATAACCCATGACATGAATCCAAGGTCTGCCGAGCAATAGGTTATACTGGAACTCTCCCTCTAAGACATAGAATAATTTGGGAAAATGTGAGGGCCCACACAAACATGGAGAATAATGGTGCTAAGGGTGGAGGTGATGGTGTCGTTGAAAGAGCACAACATAATTGGGTTATTATGCATACAATTGGAAGGGATGAACATTTGACTATACACGTGGGAGGAGTTAATGTTAATGCTAGCACCACGAGAAATAATGATGTTTCATACGCATATGTTATTGATATAGATGGAAATGAAAAGGGTGGGATCATGATCATATGACTGGAGAGGTACAATCTCCTCATCAAATAAATTGAGGGTGGTGACTTGATTAGTAGGCATGGGGGTAGAAGAAGGAGATGATTTGGTAAGCAAAGCCACATTATGAGGGTGATAATGGAGGCCACTAGTATGGGTTCATTGGGTAAAACTTCAATGGATTACAAAACCTCCATAAGGGCTTGTCCATGAGATTCAGAAGTTTGGACGAGATCATACAAAGACATCTTGAGGGGGGATTGATGTAATTATTTTATCATTATACGATGGGTGACCCCATCAGAGATAGGGTATGTGGGTCGCCGAATAATGATTTTGGGTGTGGGTGTAGATGGTATACTAGGCACAAGGTTGTTTGATGGGCTAGTTACTTTTTCTTTTCCTTTGTCTTTCTAGGTGCGGGTGGCAACTTGAACTGTGTTAATATGAGGGGAGATGGTAAATGGAGAAGGTATAGGATGAGTAGTTGAATGTAATGATGGAAAAAGAACCCTTTGGGGGAAAGCCTTGTGAAATGAGTTGGGAACACCAACATTTGGGTGGGAATTTTACCAACAACTCTAATAGACCATGTTGATCTCAAATTTTAGAGGTGGAAAAAGAGTTATGGGGGCGGAGATGCAGGTCATTGAATAATTAAGGGATGAGAATGTGTGGTGAAATTGAAGGTGGAACATGGTCTTCATCAAGAAGGTCATCATCGTTAAAAAAATTCAAGAGGACAAATTTAGAGAAGAATGGTCTTTAGAGCCTTATAATTTTCTACATCATGTCCTAGCACATGATGATAGGTACAAATCTTGGTTTCATCAAACCCTTTTGGTTTGGGTTTGAGAGGATCGTAAGGTCAAAGGAGTGGTGATGTGTTGACAAAAGTCCTAAAGAGATTGGTTAAAATGTTGTTGTAGGACCCTACTAATGGATCACAATGAGGAGTGATTGTGGGTTTGAGTAAAGGTGTGGATGATCATGAGGGAAGAGGCTTTATAGGAGGGGGAATGGGTTGGCCCATTGGTTTGGTAAGTGGTATTGTCTTATATTTTGATGGCATCTGTTTGGGTAAAGGTGTGGTAGAAGAGCTAGCGATGGAAGGTTTTTTTGGTTTAACTACCTTATTGGAAGGTAATGGGTTCTTATCTTTGGGTTGCACCTTCTTGGGTAAAGGTGACATGGGAGTACATGATGTAGAAGGGAAAAAAGATGGTGGGAGAGGACGGGTTACCCATGGGGAAAACCGAGTTGTGGTGGAAGTGGTTGGTAGAGGTTGGGTGGATGGTATGGGTTTAACTTGTATAGGAAAAGTTGGGGTTATTATGGCAGGTGGAAGTATAGGTGGTAAGAATTGCATGATTGAGGGTGAGGGTGTTTTGTTTTTGAGTCAATGAGGTTTAATGAAGGCTCATGATGAAGAAATAGGTTGCTTAACTTTTGACTGGCCTTGGGTAGGAAATTGTTTGGTCAGGGTTGATGGATGGGGCCCTAGGATGGATAGAAGGGGTGAAGGTGACAAAGGTGTGGTAGGCAAGACCAGTGTATATAGCCTAGAAGGTTGGGTCTTCCTTTTAGGAGGAATAATGTTGATGTGGGTTTGGGAAGATGTGGCTAAGTCCAATTTGATAGGTGGGTGAGTAAGGCTTGATGTCGGCATGACACCCAAGGTAGTGATGGGTCTAGATACAAATGAAGATATAGGTGTGGGTAGGATTTCAGGTTTTGGAATGGTTTTAGTCATGGGTAAAGTTTTGGATTTAGGTAGAGATGATGAAGAATAATCTGTTTTGGTAGGCATGGTCAATGTTGATCTGGTTGCTAGAAATACCTTTGGGTAGATTGTGGAAGTATCCTCAAGCAACATTTACATTTGGGTCGACAAGGGGAGCCAAAGATGTCCCTATAGCATGGAATTATCAACATAATCCAAGTGATCATCCAACCTTGAAAATGGGACTGCTTTAGTAAAATATGGAGTTGGTTTGGTGGCAATCCCTGTAAAATATGTCTATGAGACAAGGAATTAAACAGCCTCATATTCTATGGGCAACAAAGCCGAGATCATATCAATGGGGTCCTAGGCTGCGAGGATAATTTCCAACAGCAGTCATATGTCCGAATAGTCTCCCATGGTTGAAGAGATGATAGGTGGGGTGAGTTAGACTTCACCCTTGGTGGAGGAGAAGGTGATGATGATTCTCCTATGGATGGGAGAATTAAAATCATTGACTGTTTGGTAGGTTGTGAGGTACATGGTGAAATGACATCAGTAAAAAGCATGGGTTCCTCCATGAGAGTAGGGGAGATGAAGGGGAATCCTCTGTGGGTGAAGGAGTAGAAGAGGTATTTTTCTCTGTGGGTAGAGGGCTCATGCTAGAATTTCCTCAATAGATGAAATAGTGGGCTTTGAGGAACATATGATATGATATCAAAAGTTGCATGGACTTCATGGACATTGTTTTCGTTAGAGGAAGGTTCACTATTTTTATTATATGAAATCTTATGGTTAGGGAATGTATTTTTAAAGATGTGAAAATTTTGATTTTCTAGTTCATTTGGGTTGTATACGATGATGTCTCCATTATCTATCATCTCTTGGACAATTTTATTAAAATTTATGTAGTTACCATCACTATGGCCTTTAACACAATGGTAATTATAGTAGTCATGTTCCTTATAACATGCGAGACATAGGATGAGAGGGATTGGAACTTGTATGAGGTTTTATCGGAAGAAGTGTAATGGCTCCAGCTTAAAGAAGCTTTTCGAAGACTTAAGAATAGGTCTCTCCAATTGATGTGTACTTCCTTGCTCCCATCGGCTGAAAGGCCTAGATAGGGAAATATTAGAAGAAGGTTGGGCTTGATTAGAGGGATGAGATGGACCCACTTTGAGAACTTTCACATTGGTGGATCCTTTAGCTTTTGAATAATTATTTTGGGGCTTTGAAGATGAATAAGAATCATTTGGTTTGAATGGGGCATTCTTGTTTCATGATTGGATTTTCTTTTCTTTAATGGTGTAAATTTCCAGCTTTCATGCCATGGTGTATGTGTTGTCAAAGGTTTGGAAGGTTTATACCTACAAATTTGGTGAGATATTTCTAGAACAAGCTTTAGTGAACAACTCAATAAGTTCATTTTGAGTAACTAGAACGTCAATTGGCTAATAAGACTCTGTAGCAAGTAATGAAATCTGTGATATATTCATCTTCATACTTTGTCATGTTAATTATAAGCCATTCATGGTTACCTTCTTGACTACATTTATCGAGAAGTGGTCTAGGAATTCCTGAGTCACTTGATTGAAGGAGTGAATGGAATTTCTAGGTAAACTATTGTACCAATCTAAGGTAGGTCATGTTAGGGACATGGGAAATGTTCGTAAGAGAAAAGAATTGACATGGGAAATTAGGTAACACCCATGCTTGAATGATCTGAAAGTCTGTTGTGGGTCCTCTTTACTATTTAAATGGTTGAACTTAGGCATTTTCCAATGTAAAGGGTATGGGTGAATAAGAATGGATGGATGAATGTGCTCATTACAAATTTCATCATAGGTGGGGAGTTATAAGAGCTAGAAACTAATGTTTCTAATGTCTGCATCTTTTCCATCTTCATCCTAATAAGGTCATTGGTGGGTTGTGAGGAATGGGTGATTTTAGTGAAAATTCACACCACCCCCAAATGAGTTATGGATATGCTTTTCAAAGGCAAACTCATCTAGTGTGAATGCAAACCATTGAGCTTTCTCTAAGGTGTGGGACCTTGCAAGGTGAGAAAAATCTCTAGATTGAAGCTGGTTCTTACTCCTCTATTTAGGTGTATGCATGTAATTTTACAGAGGTTTTGATTCAAAATCATATTCTAAAACTATCAAGGAGATAGGGTTGAGAGAAAACATAGAAATGGGAAACAAAACTAAGCAAAATAGAAAGGTGATACACCAAAGGAGTGCTGAACTCCTTTCTTTGAAAATATAGACACAAATCATGAAGATGTAGAAAAAAACATGCACAAATTACCAAAATGCAATGAAGGATTAGAAGACAATAATAACTGCATGAGAGGATTGAAAATTGATCACAAAACATACATTATCATGCCCAAATTTGATACAATACGTTCCATTGGAAAAGAGGAAAAAAATGTTACAATCTCCATGGGAGGTATGAAACTCCTTCAAATCCACCTGCTAAGGAGGAAAGAAGAGCTTGTAGAAGCAAGAACATCCAACATTACAAAATGAGCCAAAACTGGCTTTTAACACTCGAGCGAAAGAAAGAAAAAAGTAAAAAACGTGGGCAAATTTATTTGGAACTTCAACCACCAAAAAGATCCATCTAATTGGCCTGAAAAATGATGGGTTTCCATGAAAAATCCCATACTTGAAGTACATTGCTTTACAGAGAAAAATAGAGGCCCATACTTCATTAATTTTGGTGGTTGGAGTCATTTTCTATGTTTTTGCATGCCAGAGATGTTTTCCCATTTTTCTCCTACAAATATCCATCAAAAATAAAAATTGAATATTTCATCATGTACAGGATCTCAACGAATTTATGATGATATAAAGAACGTGAAAATCGAGCTCGGGATCGAAAGTTATGCCCCTTTGAATATTTAGGGCAAAAAGGACAATTTTAGGGCAAAAATCGGGTCGGCGGGCTGAAACTTCAAAATTTTCCTCTTTTTTGAATTTGGGAAAATTTCCCAAAATTTCCCCTCACTTAGCTACTCTCTTTCGCCACGTGTCATTCTCCAATTCACTCGATGGAATCGTGGGCCCAAACTTTGCCTTTTTCCTTTTGATTTTTCATTGGGAAAATATCCCTAAATTTCCCCGTGCTCCTCCACTCCGCTGCCACGTGTTAGCTTCTGGTTGCTTGTTAGGGACGCGCCTCACCTTTTTCCTTTGCGCCTCTATCACTTTGGAAAAAAAATAAAAATTCCTCTATGTCCCTAATTCCCACTTTCTGTCATGGACATGTGACATATCATCATTCAATGCGGGGCCTTCACAAATTTTTCTCCATCCTTCGTGGTCATGCAGGCTGGTTTTTTATTTTTAGCCTTTCACTCCAAAAGGACTAAGTGCCCAAATTTCTCTCTGCCTCCACCGATGTGCTTCCTTCCCCTCCATGGGCCTGTGGGCTAAAATTTTCCTTCGCACCTCTGCCAAATCTCTTGGCAAATTTTTCCAACTTACCTCCGTCGGCTTCGACCTTTGCCCCCGCCACGTGAAATTTCTCATTGGCCGTGGGCCTATCTAGGGAAATTTTCCCCAAAAAAATCCGTCGAGCCATAACTCAAAAATTACAAGGAGTTAGGAGGAAAATTTTACCTTTCTGGAAAGGTGAGAAAATTCTCTATCTTATGAGGCCATCTCTAGAAACCTTTGAGTGCCTGAAATGTGTGAAAATTTAAGTTGAAGCACAAGAAGGGAATGAAGGAAAGTTATCCAAAATAAGTAGGGGGCTCATTTTGGATAATAGGCATCTCTTGCGGTAAAGGGAGGTTGATGATGGGTGTATGATGTGAAGGCCTTCCCAATACATGGGGGTTACGAATAGGAAAACTATGAAGGGGGATAAATAAGGGTGGAATGTCCCCCAAATAAGAGATAGATGAGATTGTGGGTTACTGATGATGTGTGTAAATAGGTGGAGTAGTTGTAACAAATCTTGTGGTAATGGGTGGTAGAGACTTAGGGATAGAAAGAACTAGATTTTGGAAAGGGGTGTGGGTTACCAGCACTAGAGGTGGTTGTGATGTAGTGTTATATACGAGGAAGAGGGGGTAGATGAGGATATGCTTAGGGTATTCGGTGAAGGAACTATTGATACTATGGGTGCAATAGACATCGTTGAGGTAATAGTTATGGCGAGAGGTGAAACCTAGTTAAGAGACCACACGGGGTAATGTTGATGAGGAAGCATCGATATATTGGTAGTTGACACAAAAGTGGGTGCGAGGACAGGAGGGATAGATATAGGCATGTCGTATATTAACTTTCCGAGGAGTATCTGCGGTGGATGAGTGGTCGAGGTAGTACTTATAGGGCCGTAGGATTCTGGTCAAGGAGTCTTGTGAACTCCTTATCGCCGGTAGCAATGGGGATAAGCTGAGCTGGATCCATAAGTGACAGGATGGATGGCGATGATCGACCAAGTAGGAGTGGTTGACGGATGGTGTAAAATACATGGGCATTATTTGGCTACGAGTCAACACCATGTGAATTAGTGTTGACCTGGTAAGACCGTATTCGTAAATTCACGAAAACAACAGAAGTAGAGAAGGACAAAGTCCGAGGAGGAAATATGGTCAGATTTTTAATTAAAAATAAAACATAGAAACCGGAGATGGTCGGTATGACCAATGACAATATATAGGGTAACCGACAGCGGTTATGATAACTGATACCAATCACTATGGAAAGTACTAGTTTTAAAAATGAAACAAAATTGATGAATATGAACTGGAAGAATTATTTAAAATGTATTTTTAGAGATATCAGAATGTTGGGGGATATGATGGTGTCCTGAGGACCCAAAAATAGAAAATAATAGATGATGAAGGTTGTTTCAGGTAAAATAACAAAAATAGCTAGAAGTGAATAGTGGTTAGGTAAATTGACGACAATCGGATGGATTTTGGTGAATTAAACCAGATGAAGGACCAACCTAGAAATATGAGAAGGATAAGATGAGGTCCTGACACACCCAGAAACAACCAGAATACTCCAACTATGATGGGGAGTTTAAAAGGAAGAAAAAAATGAAGAATCATAACTCACACCTTAGAACGCAAGTCAAGAACAAAGCTAAGAAAAACATGTAATCCTAAAAGTGAATTTATGTTTATTTTATCTTATGCTATTTATAATGACTTGTGAATTTAGAACAAATTTTTTTTTTGTTAGGAAGGAATCCTATGAAAAAAATCTAAAGGTGAGGTTTCATGTTATGTTATGGTGAGGGTTGTCCTTTCTCTGAGGTGATGACTAGACAAAGATAACTAGTTGGATGCCCATTTTCAATCCTCTGATTGTGTGATCATTTTTATCTTCTTCCGTGTGGGATGTTGTTTAAGAAGATGTGTAAATTCAATTTCGTGCATTTTGGCGAAGGGAGAGAAGACATAAATGTGCTTTCTATGGTTCAATTGTGGCAACCATTAGTTGGGCATAATGTCTAGCATATAGTTTTCCCTCATTTTTAAATGTGAGCTAATAATGCAAAGTATACACAAATGAAAAGTAATACATTTTATAACCCAAATTGACAATTATATTTGATAACGCAAATGATGAATAGGTCAAGAATGTGCTCTTTCACTACTATGCAAATGTAAGAAGGAAGAATTGGTTTATTTTAAGCACAAAATGACAAATGTCATTTTAGACAAATAGAAGAAAATAATATTACCAAGGAAAATATTAAATGTGTATTTTTCAATAGGAAAGAAACACACAAAAAGTTTTCCCTATATGAAGAAAATGCAAAGAACCCAAGAGAGGGTTCCATTGGGTGTGCCAAAATGTATCAAAAAATAGGGATGCATATGTATGAGCAAAACATATAAGGTAAGGGTGAGGAGGAATACCTGTGAATGAAGGTGGAAGGTAGAGTGTGCGTGTTCTAATTTCGATCCAATGCTGATTGTGAGAACTTCCTTTTTGCTAGGAGGAACTACTTATGAATACAAAACAAGACCATAAAAGGAATATTAAACAATATATGTCAGTGGACTACCTAGCGTATGCTAGATCTGGGAAGTGTGATACTTCCTAGATGGCTATCAATCCATTGTTTAAAACAACTTAATGTAAGAAATGATGTAAACCAATAATGTCCTACTATAGTTGATATGATTTAGGTGTCTCATTCAAGTAAAATAAGCAAATATAATCTAACATGCTAGGTTATGATTAGATATGGAGGTCAGATGGGTAAATAAGGTAGTTAGGATAGGTCAGGATCAAGCTTTAGGTGATTTTATTTATTTAGGTAAATGTTATGGGGTTGTTATTATTGGCAGGTTTACTAGACATAGAGACAGGCAGCAGTCTAGTATGACTGATGTTGGTTGAGTATAGACCGATGATGGTTTAGGTTAATTGGCATTGGTAAGGTCAAGATGATAGAAACTTAATGAATTTTTATTTTTGGATTCTCTTTGATTGCACTGAGAGAATGGAAAGAGAATGGCGAGGTTGATGATAGTATTGGGAATATTCACGGATGTCTGGAGGTGGGTATGGAAGGTTGGGAGGTTATAGGTGGTTAGGTAAACATATTGGAAGGAAGGTGAGAGGTGATGCGATGCAAAAGAGACTTTAAGTCTACCCAATATAATCTATTTCCAGAGACTTTAAGTCCACCCAAGATAACCTATTTAAAGTTTAGTAGAAATCCACCAAGTTTCTATTCTTTAGTCATTAGATTTTCAATGAGTCGATCTTTTGTACTAATTATTTTCTTTCATAATGTGTCAAAGTGTAAAGAAGCGAACCAATAAATTAACGACACATTTGTATGATTTTACGGCTTGTTTTTAAAATGGTATAGATAGATTTGCATATGAATATAATCAACTATATTTAATTCATATGGGATATTTTACATAATGAACAAGCTGCAAATATATAGGGAGATAGTTTCCTATTAAGTAGGAAACAACTCAACCACAAATCTATATATATGTGAGTTGTTATAACTCCCAAACAACTCACGTATATAATATACTAACCTGATATTATGAGTTTGTTTATTACAACTCATAATATATTACATAATATTATTCATCCAAATATATGAATAATGTGAGCACTATATAAGTATTCCTAACATTCCCCCCCTTAGTGTGAACATGGGGAAACAACAATTGCACTTCCTTTTGCAAGCGTACCGCCCGTGCGTGCTCATGATCTAGATGGTTTTCAGGAAAGCCAACAACCTCAACATGGATGGTTTTATAGGACAACCAACAACCTCAACAAGGGATGGTTTTATAGGACAACCAACAACCTCAACAAGGATGGTTTTACAGGACAACCAACAACCTCAATATCATGATCTGCTTTTCTTTTGTGCTTTCATCATCCCACAATTCTTTTCCTTCGAGGGGAATTATGTAGGAAATATTGCTCACTGATAACAAATATGAAAAGAGAAAATGGAACATTGAGACCATGTTCCCCCCCTCAATGTGAACATTTCACTTATTCAAGCCATAACAGGAACACTGAGAAAGAATTACGCTGCACATAACTGAAATCAATTGCAACTCTGAAAAGAAAGCAAACTCACACACACACTATCACCACATCTTCGTGTGGCCCCGTTGTTGGTGACTGATGAGAGGTCGTTGAATGACCTCCAGCCTCCTGTGCCTCCATCCTCCAGTTGACATACCACTTAGGTCAGAGAAATGTGCTCAGACTTCTTTTCCGAACTTCTCATTTTTCGTAAAAGATGGTCTTTGTATTCTTTAGCTATCAACCTTTTTCTTTTTAGAGATCTAGGTGGTTCAAATTCACTGTCACCTTCATATCCTTCTTCTAAATTTAGTATAGCTGAATTTTCTTGATCTTGTATATTTTTTATGTCTCTCTCCATGGTAATTGGTTCCATGAGAATACATTGTTTTCTTCTTTTCTTGACCATTGTGAGATAGGTGTCGGATACAACTGAAAATGCACCCTTTTTTACAAAATTATTTACCTAGACAGACTGACAATAAATAACGACACTTTATTTTTTGTTTAACTTTGAGTGGGAACTACCACTTTACCATTAACATAGACCAAAATACTAAAAACTTGAACGGATTAAGTTATAAAAACTTATAACCATGAGGACTATAAAATGAATAAAGACTAACAATACACCTTATTTTGACTTGACACTGTGACCAACTTGACTTTACCTTCAATACAATATTTTGATGACTCAAATATTTAATTTTATGACTATGAAACCTAAATGAAATAAGGACCCGACAATACTTATACACAATGTATCTTATGGTTTAGACACCAAAAGTATTAAACAACCTATTTAAAAAAGTAATAGAAAATTACTTTTTAATGCCTTATAACTATTGACTGAATAATAAACAAACACTAGACTTAATTTATAGGATTTGATATTGACACACACTTCAATTATACGGGGCAGACATCAACATTTTATGAGTCCAAACTAAAAAATCTCAACATAAAACATGACTTACACGACTTGGAAAAAAAGACCAAATGCATGCGTTAAGGGAAGATCACATGTTTATATAACCATGTATTTAGCTAAACTGGTAAAGACACTTCTGCTGCGAAATTATGATCATCAACCGCTATGCCATTATCAAACTTTGCCTGCATATCATAGATGCTTGGAGTTTCAAGAGACTGCACATCTTAATAAATTATGATACTCTACCAAGTTACTGATCTGCCAAATGGTGTGGAGACTGATATAGGCGCAACTCGCATTAATTCTTGATTCCAAAAAGATGGAAAATCCAAAAAAAATGAAAACGTCCAGTGAGCAGAATTCTTTATAAGACCGTGGGCTTTTAAATCTCCAAGAACACGAAAATTCTAGTGCGAGCGATGAATGTTGAATGCGAAACTGAAATATTTCAAATCCAAGTCGATCTGCTTCTTTGTTTGCAGAGGCCCAATATCACGCAAGATCAACGCACATTCATTTTAGACGATACTCCTACCCTCATTGATTTGGATGAAAATCAGGCTGAGGTAACAATTTGGATTATGCACAGTGTATTATCCACACAACTGCTCAGGACGACATGCAATATTAGAGAGGATAGATACAGATCTGAGCGGGCCAATGAAAAGTTGTGACTGTAGCAGAAGAACAGATACAGATAAATACATGCCAATACACTACCATTAACTGTAAGTAAATAACACCTCTTAATATTCCAGTATGAGGATGTTAAATTAAACTCTCATCAATCCAGGGCAATTCAGCACAGAGCTGCCCCTTCTCACTTATTGAACCATATAGTGATCAAGATTAAACCGCTCTGATACCAAATAAAATGGTATAGACAGATTTGCAGATGAATATAATCAACTATATTCAATTCATACGGGATTATTACATAATGAACAAGCTGCAAATATATAGGGAGATAGTTTCCTATTAAGTAGGAAACAACTCAACCACAAATCTATATATATGTGAGTTGTTATAACTCCCAAACAACTCACGTATATAATATACTAACCTGATATTATGAGTTTGTTTATTACAACTCATAATATATTACATAATATTATTCATCCAAATATATGAATAATGTGAGCACTATATAAGTATTCCTAACAATTTTCTCTATTAATTAGTCTTCTAACTTGTTTGATAGTGAAAGTATGAGCTAATTGAAAAGATACATGTGTATTTAACTCTTTATCGTGTCATATTTCATTTCCTTTGTCTTTATCGTTGTTGCTTTCAATTTTCCTTTGTTTCACGGATATCAATTTTGATTTATCCTGCGGGTTTCAAATTTCTTGTGTTGCAAATTTTTAAATTGTCTTGACCCACACTGACTTTTCAAGTTTGTGTTTAGCAGGTTTTCTAAATTTCTTTGTCTTGTAGATTTCAAAATTTGAATAGCTTATATCTTTTTCTCTGCGGCCTATATTTTCTTGTTTTTCTAATCTATTTGCAAGCATATAACTAAAAATAAGATTTGTAGCTATATTTTTCTCTTCAATTTAGCTTCCTTGACTTGTTTTTTAGCTGAATTTGTCTCCATTTTCATCTGAGCATTAAAAATGGACAGGTTATACCATTTTTTCTTTAGATAAGTCTCAGTAATTGAATGGAAAATATTATAGATTCGGAGAGTTCATTTAAAATCCTATTTTAAGGCTATAAATCTATGGGATCTTGTGACTAGTGTAGAAAAAATTCTAACAGGGAGACAATATACCCCTAAAAACCTTAGCTCCTCTTAGAGATATCAAGAAGCCCTATCGAATCCTATTGAAAATCATAAGAGATGAATTTTTAATGCGTATAGGGAATATGGATTCTTTTGTTGATGCATGGAAATAATTAGAGACTATGCATGAAGGAAATCATCTGTCTAAGATAATTAAAATGATTTTAGAACTGTTTACAATTCCCATGAAGGGGGATGAGAAAATTGTTAATTACCTAGATAAAATTAAGAATATTAAAGTTCATTTGGGTGGATGTAACTATGAATTATTTTAAGATAAGATTATGTATTCAATAATTTAGATAAACATTCATGAAAAGTTTAGAAATTATATCTCAATTCTTAACTCTAAGTATCAGAATGAGAATGATCTACCCAATTTAGGCGCTTTATCTTCTTTATTGATTCAATAAGAGATAATCATGGAGAAATTTTATTCAAAAGAGATTGATTCTCAACAATTTTTCTCTCAAAATCATTATTCTACACATAATAGGAATAATATCAATCCAAATCAAAATTCTAAATTAAGATCAAGATTCAAAGAAAATCTTAAGCCGTAACAATTAGAACTTTAAAGTCAAATTTAATGGAACTTGTAATAAGTGTGGAAAATTTGGTCATAAATATTCTAATTATAGTGTAAAGACTAACAAATCAATACAAATGCTAAGAACAAAAAACCTAATAATCATAAGAAAAATCAAAAGAAAAATCAATCAAATGTGGTGAGCAATTTAATTCCTTATATACTCCCCTTTTAGCTTCAAATGACAATGAATGGATTCTTGATAGTGGTGCATCTAGGCACATGACTTGTAATCTTAATATCCTCTCAGATGTTATCTATTATGAGGAAAATATATATCTAGGAGACAACTACATTATTATATTTGAAGCTTATGGGAATGTTAAGTTGTCAAATGGAGTAATTAGGTATTTCTTGTATGTTCCTCAACTAAAAAAGAATCTTTTGTCTTCCTCTAATCTAACTAAATAAAATTGTAAATTTTTTTCTTGCAAGGTAGATCATATGTCAAAGATAATTCCAATAATTTTATTGCTTCTAGTATTCATAAAAATGGCTTGTATATCTTTTGTATCCTAGTCTTGTTTTTCTTATTCTTCTAGGAATGATATTGAACTTTGGCATGAAATAATTGGTCATGTTAATTTTAAAAACTTGTATGAGATTTCTAGACTAAATCTTGTTATTGGTCTTCCAAATATAAAGTTAGATAATGAGACATGTGAAAGTTTCCTACTTGGTAAGAAACATGTTGAACCATTTCACAAACATCATGATCCAAATTATTCCAAGTTATTATAACTAATTCATATTCATGTAATAAGTGCACTTAAGGTTCCTTCACTCGGTGGTGTTTTGTATGTTGTTTTATTTATTGATTACTTCTCTAGAATGACCTGATCTTATTTTATTAAGAAGTCGACACCATGTCAAAGTTTTAGGAATTTGAAGCTCTAGTTGAAAATGCTTCTAATATAAAAATTAAAAGGAATAGGATTGATAATGGAGGTGAATATGTTAACAATTTTTTTGATGAGTTCTATGTATCATATAGAATTAAAATAGATTTGACTATTCCCTATTCCTTTCAGCAAAATGGCATTATAGAAAGAAAAAATAGGACTATCTTAGAAAATGATAGAACCATGATTCATGCATCTAATGTGCCTAAGTTGTTATGGGTAGAAGTGATGAATAATGTTTTCTATATTATTACTAGAGTACCTACTAAATTTCTTCAGTAATCTACTCCTCATAAAGTATGAACAAAACGAAAACTAAATATTTCTCACTTAAGAATATTTGGTAGTCCTGCTTTCTATCTTCATTCCTAAAGTTAATAGGAAGAAGTTTGATCCAACATCCTTTTCTTGAATATTTTTGGCCATAGATGTATAACTAAAGGATTTATATTTTATGACCTTTTCAAGCATGACATTGTTAAAAATATAAATATTCAAGTCTTAGAAAATAATTTCAGTGATGTTTCTCATGAACTCTCCTCTGTTTCTCCTGAGATAGAGCCTGATAATCCTCCTAACATTATGGAAATAGAAGTTCAAGAGGCTGATTATCCTAATATAGACATGATGGATATTGAGGGGGAGTCATCTCAAGATTTCTTACATCACAAGGTTCCCTGAATGGGCTCAAATTATTGTTCAAAACTCTCATCCTAACAATTTTAGAAAAGTAACTAGAATTCAACATACTTATCATGCCTTGACGAACCTCATGAGGTATAACCACAATATATTAAAGAATCCTATGAAGATGATAGATGTATCGAGGCTATGAAAGATTAATACAATGCTTTGATTAAAAATAATACTTGGGAACTTGTCCCTCCTCCTTCTAAGAGAAGCATTGTAGGATCTAGGTGGTTGTATAAGATTAAATATAAATCTGTAGGAGAAATTTATAAATTCAAGGCAAGGATGGTAGCTTGTGGTTTCACTTAGAAACATGGTCTTGACTATGTTGATACTTTTTCTCCTATAGAAAAAATAAGCATTGTTAGAATTCTTCTTGCATTAGCTGCTCAATATGGTTGGGAAATTCACCAAATGGATGTTAAAAATGATTTCTTGAATGGTGACTTAAAAGAAGAAATATATATGATTCATCCTAAAGGATTTGAAAAACCTAGTGAAGAGCTTCATGTTTTTAAGTTTAAAAAGTCTTTGTATGGCCTTAAACAAGCTCCTAGAGCTTGGTATGCTAAAAATAAGCTGTTTCTTTCAAGATTTGGGCTTCTCTAATTGTTGTTATCATAATAATCTATTTGATAAGTTTGAAAACAATAATATTATCATTATTGTATTGTATGTTGATGATATTTTGATTACTATCAGTAATAGAAATTTAATTTCTAAAATAAAATAAAATCTAAAACAATGTTTTGAAATGAGTGACTTAGGTTTATTAAATCATTTTCTTGGCATGGTTATATTTCGGGATCATAAATCTTTTATTTCATCTTAATCTCAGTATGTTGTGAATTTTCTTAGAAGATTTAACATGACTAACTATAAACCTATTTCCATTAATATTAAATTTGATATTACATTAGAATCTAAACCATCTTTTGCTAAATTCGATCCTACTCTCTATGGACATCTAGTTGTTAGTCTAATTTACGTGACTATTACTAGACCTGATATTTCTTATGCATTAGGATTTGTTTCAAGATTAATGAAGAACCTTATTAAGATCATTGCAAAATGGATTTTTTTAAAAATATATTAAAGGAACAATTAATTATTATTTGTTTTATTCTTCTTGTAATGATGCATAATTATCTAGCTATTATGATTCGATCATTTTGGTGATGGTGCAGAGAGAAATTCTACTTTTGGATATGTTTTCAAAGTTTAGTGTAGGTACCATCACTTGGATTAGCAGTAAGCAACCAGAAATGTCTATATTTTCTACGAAGCGAGTATATAAGTGCTACGGAAGCTACAAAAAAAGCTATGTGGCTGAAAAAGACTATTGGATGAACTACACATGGGCATCGAAGGGATCACTATAATCGTGTGATAGAAATATTTACATTTTTATTGCAAAATATCAAGTTCAACATCAAAGGACCAAGTATATTGAAGTTCATATGCATTTTATTAGAGATAAAGTCCTAAATGGTGATATTGATCTCAAGTTCTGTTGTATTGAAGATCAAATTGTAGATATCTTCACCAAGCCATTATGTGCTATGAATTATTTCAAGTTTCATGCCTTGTTGATCCTTTCAGAGTTTCCATTGAGGGGTAGTGTGCATGATAATGCCACTTCTTAGCGGTTGTTGTAAAACTTCCAATACTTTCTCCATTTTGCAATAAGTAAATGTGCCACTCTATGGGAAGTTACTTGTAAATCCCAAGAAAGATTTAGTTATGGGTATGCCTTAGTTTATAAAATGCTTCATAATCTTATGTAATTCTTCATATGTAAATCAATGGTCTTAATAATTTTTGCATGGGAAGATTTATATGATTTCCCTTGTTTGCATGCTAGCTAGAGTCACTATTGTTGATTCTTGGATCTGTAAATCCTTTTGTAGAAAAAGGTAAATTTGGCATGTCTTGTTTGTTTCTTCCCACTTAACATTAAGGGGGAGTGTTGGGGTTGATAATTTCAAGTGGGATATCATTTGATAGACCACTACATATGACCCATTATTAAAAATTTTATTTATAAACTTAAGTCAGTTCTTCACAACTTTGAAAAGAGTGAAACGGTATAACCGTTCACCCATCCTATATAAATAGGATGATCCTCATGATATTGGTAAGGGATGAGACACTAGACAATTGATATACTAATTGATCTATGCTCAATATTTTATGTAAGTGAATTTTTATTGTGAGACCAAGGAGTGAAGTGGAAGTGTTGGGTTAAAGTCTTGATAAATTATTAATACAGACAATGCTTTATTAGTGGGGTTTTTTCCTTCGGGTTTCCCCACTTTAAATATGGTGTTATCTGTCTCTTTTAATTTCCTATATTTTCTTTCAACTCATGTTATTAATCTCTATAATATGTGATCTATAATAAGCTAAATCTATGTTTAAATTAACTACACAACATAATCTATAATCTTCGGCATTTATATGTGAATCTATAATTGGTTAATTATACATTCCTCATAAATCTAGTAGAGTTTCTTAATAAATATCACGCACTTCAATACATCCTTAATTATGTGCTACATGATGCACGTATTCCTAAGGATATCAAATCCCAACAATTACAATCCTTGATTGAAAATATTTAACCAAAAAGTCTTATCCTATTATTTGGTCATCATGACCTTTTTAACCCAAATATCACAAATATTAATTCCTTATGTACTAAAGCATTAATTACTCATTATAAAATCAAAAGATTTATAGAAAATGGATAAAATCTTAATATTTTCTCCATAAATCTATTAATATGTATTGGTTACATTGAGTTAAGTATAGTAACTAATGTCATCACTATTCATGGTTATGATAACAATGAAAGACAATCCTCAGGAATAATCACATTATCCCTAAAGCCTAGACAACAAACATTGGAAACCTTTTGTCATGTCATGGAAAATGAAATAACTTATAAAATTCTCCTTAGTCTCCCATGGATATGTGTTATGTATGCCGTTCCTTCCACTATCCACCGGTGTATTAAATTACCTTAAAAAGGTAAATAATTCACCTTACATGTTGATGAAAACTTTTTGAATACTACAAAATTCTAGAGGGGAGATATAAGAAATAAAATTATTTCCCTTTTGTAGATAAATATTCATCTCCCAACATAATTCCCTTCACCGATACAAATCACATTGATATTTATATCCTTATAAAACTCTAACCATGTACATATGTTAATCCACCTTATACATCCAATAATCCACCTTCTACATCATCTAATATGCTTGCTACTTCATCTGAGAAAACATCCACGTTCAAAATCATTGATAAAGGATGTGGTGAGTACCAATTTCAAATTGTTGAAAATTATTTTCATATTGGAAACCTACCTTTATCACCACACAACTATGGAAAATCAAATGCTTCCCATATAAAAATAGTTCTCATCTACAAACTTGGAAAAAACATTTTTGATGATTCAAATACTTAGAAGATGAGAGAATTATAGTTTTTGAGAGATATTAGTTGCATGATAATTGTTTTGCTACATTTTATTAATCATATAAACATGTCATAGGAAAAAAAATCATGAAAAATATGAAATGGAAGGGTAAAGGTCTTGGAAATAATGAACAAGGTCATCTAGATCCCGTTATCCCATTAAAAATATTAACTCATATGGTTTAGGTTACAACTCTAGTGATTTTACATGTGAATTGTCTATTGATACAATGACTAATGGTGAATATATTGAATCTGATGTTGAGACAGGTTCCACACATGACCTCTTTGAGGACCTTGCTGATACAATCCTTTTTGACCAAATTTCCATTCACACCATCACCTTTGACATTGTCTACCCTACCCTTATTAATTATGACCAATCAAATCATGTCTCCATGGATGTCTTCTAAAATGATGAGGCCATCGAGGAGTTGCTTAGAATTCGGGATTACATACCCAATTTTTATCATAATATGAGATTTGACATTAATTTGAATGTTATAACCTACTTCAACTAATATTTTGATGACCATATGAATGTTACTCATCTAAATATGTTATATTCCTTAAAGCACCTATTTTGGGAACTTTCTACACTTATGCATGATGATTTTACGTTCTTCCCATATATATCATGTGCAAACAATTACAAACTTTTAATTACATTGACAGATATCCCAATCATAGCATCTTCACAATTCTTCACACTCTTCACTTATTTATTTCATGTCATCATGAGACAAGAGTTAATATTAATCCTATTATGTATTATACATATCATATCTCTTGTGGTTTCTCCCATTTTAGATGTTTTCACCTAAGGTCTTTTATAGAAGCTTCTTGATGGAAAATCCCCTTCTAAATAAGTTCTCTCCATAACAAGAAAGCTCTCAAAATTCTTGACCTGGATCTTTTGACCTCCCATATCAGTCTTCGGTGATGATCCCTCATGTCCTAATAGTCAAGTAGGGATGATATTTTTGGGAAAACATTCATTCCCAATAAGCACACTGTAAAATCAAGGAAAAATAAATAAAAAATACAAACAGTTGAAAATAATTAAACATTTTATCCTTTATAGTCTTTGGTGATGAGATCATACTTCTTACTTGTAGTGTGAGGATGGGAAAGGAGGAAGGTACCATTACTCACCTACATTTTGTCTTTGGTGATGAGCCCTTTCCTCTTACTAGGGGCATGGGAGAAAACATTGGGATCATTTCAAAAAAACATGAGAAATAAATCCTTAAGACAATATGAATAAAATTTATTGAATTGTTCAAAATTCCAAACAAATAATTTATATTCCCATGTTAGGAGAGAAAACCATTCCTTACACCATATCATTCCAATGAGTAGGCACCTGTGGTTTTAAGTATATTCAAGACCTATACATTAAAAATAATCTTAGAGTTGGTGAGGCATCCTAATTGGAGATGACTCATAATTTCCCACATGGACCGTTGTTAAACCTAATGTATTTGCATCCATTCATTACCTCCCATGTCTTATGTCCTTCTTGACTCTCGTTGTTTAGAAATCACATCTTCTAACTTGGTTGGATTCAAGAGGGGAGTAAGAAATCCTATCACTATATCATCTACAATACATTTTACCAATGGAATGAAATATTTAATATTATTTGAAAATGAGTTCCCAACATGTAAAATTTACATGTGTATGTTCCCATATCTCCTTTTGTCTTTCTTATCCTATCACTTGTCATGTATTCTACCATCCTGTGTTCCAAATAATTGGGATGTTTACTATCTATTTTATCATCCATCTTCTTTCTACCCTTCTCTAAATCTTGATGATTCTCTTATTTATTATGTGAGGTTGGAATGGGTCCATGGTCACTATCAATTATCATTCCCATTATCAAAACTAGGTTGATCACATTAATACCTAATAAAAATCCCAAAAAACTAAATACTATAATTCTACAAGAAACAACTAAAACTAGTCAAAAATCTCCAAAAATTAAAAAAACCACCCAAAAATACCTAAACATTTGCAAAAAGTAAAAGTCCAAAAATAAATACATTGAATCAAATCATGGTTTCCATTCCAAATATCCTATAAAAATTAAAACATCCCTATCCAAATCCCTTGCATGTATCTTCCTTTTCGTAAATCTTGAATCTCATTTTCTCCCTCACATGTATCCTTTCTTGGGGAAATGAGCTAAGAAATCCCAAATCATCTTACCCCTTGTATGCATCCTTTCTTGGGGGTTAAAAAATAAATCAATCCTCATTTTGGAACACATTAGGGATAGAATTACATTTCTTTATGTAAAGTTTTGTTGCATTGTTACTTTTCTTAGTTAGTTGTTGAAAAATTACACATTTATTATTTGTCTTCTTGGTTAATTTTTAGCCATGGTGCATACATTTACTATGTATATTGGGTTTTTTTACTTTCTATTTTTTGTGTGTGTTTGTTTTTGAACATTATGGGTTACTCATCATGGTTCTTTAATAATCATGGTGCATGTTGTATTATTTGAAAGAAAATTAGGCTATCTAAATCACAAATATGAATGGATGATAAAGCTACAAGAAAGGTCAATCCCATCATCATTTCATAACAATAAATATCAAATAAAAAAATCATCATCCTATGTCATCTACCATCATCAACTCAACCTACCTTTATATTTAACCCTTCTTTCACCCATAATTCATAGCCCAAAACCCTAATTTTGGCCTCCCTCCATTTCTCATTTTTTGTTCCCATTTTTCCCATCTCTCACACAACAATATCTTATTCCTACTATCAAGCGCTTATCAACCACTTTATAATGTAACCCATCAGATTGAAGGGGAACTCCCTTGGCACAATCTAGACTTGTTGGGGCATAAATATGCTTCACTAGGAAAATCAAACAATCCAAAAAACTCCCTTATTATTTTTTCACCGATCTACATATGTGTATATTATATTTAAAATGCTATTATTTCTTAATAACACTTTAAAGAGGGGAAAATGTAGACACCATAAAATATCCATTACACATTATAACCTCTAAAAATGCCCATATCCTCCCATAATTGTTGCACAACATTCAAAAATAATATTTGGTTCATTATTCACCCATATCCCACTTCTAGAATTAATTTAATTAATTCTATTACACTCACTATACATTATACACCCCTTTGGTCAATTTAATTAGCTATTTAAATAAATAAAAATCAATTATCTACTCACCTTTTACTCATCTCCACTTCACTAGCCAACTCACTCAAGTTGACTAGTCATCCCACTCAAGTTCTAGAATCCTAAAAACATGGAATCAAATATGCACATACAATTTGGAATAATTCAATAGCTAGCTAATTTGAAATATAACCTATTTATTTATCATTCAAAGGGCCAACTACACTGAATAAATCAACCATGTTAAATAAGCAAAATGAAATCAATACCCTACAATTCAGTTAATTCCACCATCCTCAATTCATGTCTTCTTTTGTATCTATAAATAAGAATCTCCATTCCTCTTAAATCATTATTGGAAGCTTGAGTAATTTTCATTTTTACTCTTCCAAATTACCATTGGAAATAAATTTGGCATGCCATTATGTTTTTCATTTTAACTCCCAATAATTTAACTACTCAATCAATCAATATCCATTGATTGTAGCTTAGATCTCTTCCATTCATAATATCTTGGAGCAACCATAAATTAAATAAATCTAATCTCTCATCAAGATCCAATAAGGGTTTCAATCATCCCCACTCTTCATATGGTCCAATATGAGGTTGCAAGGAGGTTTATGGGAGGGTTTTATTTATTTTTATTGTTTTTTAATTTTTCTATTGTATATAATGGAACTAAGAAATAATATCTATCATCTATACCACATATCCAAATAATCAACAATAATTTCAAACATGGTAATAATGCATCCATATGTCATCATCATATACAAAACATGTTAATAGTGTCATTATAACAACACATCTATGTACTATTACCATATGAAAATATCCATTCAACATTCTCTATCTACAAAATATCAAAATAGGCCATGAATCATGCTGACACCCCATGTAAAAATAAACAATAGTGCAAGTCATAATCCTCTTAATAAAGTGTGAAAAATAGGCACCCCATGTTGATATAATATATACAACGAGTGATCTAAAAAGATCACTAACATAAAGGGAAATATAACTAAATAGTGCCCAAGATGAGTGGGAACTACCAAGAGGCTCAGAATATTATAAACTATTGAAGATAAACCGCATTTGGATGATTATGAAGAAGAATGCAACGTGTCTCTCGAAGTTGTGGGAAAAAGAGGCAAGACCCATCACAAGAGAAAATATCCACTGATTTATTGCATGGCCTATGCCAAAATGTTGTACCTGCCCTTCACCCAAAAAAATGTCCTACTTGATGTAGACACTAAATCACACACTTTGGGTATATTTCTAGGTCTTTATCACATACCACTATCCATATGATTCCTAAGATATAAAAGTACTAATTTACCATTGTCTTTGGCTTCTTTGCTTTCTTTTTGGTTTTCATCTTGGTCTTACACACCTTCTTGCCTAGTCTGACCTTCGATACTTCAGTTTTTCTGAGTTTGAACACCGATGCCCAAACCAAGTGTTTCACCTGATTCTTAGATGTTTCTTTGAATATTGACGAAACAGATAGGGTAATGGGCATAGGAGGAATACATGTTGGAATGTTGGTTGTTGGGTTATTGCGTGTGTATGACTTCTAAATCCATAGCTGATTGTGAGAGCTTCCTTTTGGCTAGGAGGAACTACCTAAAATGGAACACAAGACCACCAAAAAGAGTTAAACAATATGTGCAGTGAACTGCCTAGCGTGTGCTAGATCCGGGAAGTGTGATACTTCCTAGATGGCTGTCAGTCCACTGTTTAAAACAATTTAATGTTGGTAATGAAGTAAATCCTATTGTAATTGAAATGATTTAGGTATCTCATTAAAACACAATAAGAAAGATCTAATCTAACAAGCTAGGTTAAAATAAGATCCGAAGGTCAAGTAGTTGGTTCTGGTTCTCTGCAAGTCTGACAGAGGTCTTAGGCAGGTCACAGGTGAATAAGGGTGATGTGAGAATAGATGGGTAGGTCACTGTTCTGGGATGTATTGGTAAATACAGATATCGATGCCGGTTAAGGGTGACCGATGCCGGTTGGGGATAACCGGTGCGATTTATTGTGGAAAACTAGGAATGCCATAGAATGAGCTTTGGGTCTCCCTTGTGATTACACAAAGGACTTGGTTAGCTTAACGAGGTATTAGGCTATTTGGGATGGGATTTGGAGAGGTTTTAATTGCGATATGGAGGGGTGAGTACTAGAGGAGTTCAATGGGTGGCTAGAGAACAAAGGATGAGGATACAATGATTAAATGAAAGAATCAGAGGAGTAAACTCTTATACTTACTTGAAATCTGGTTCGGGTGCTTGTGAGTGATGGATGATGGTACTTACAAAGAATAGGTCTTAGGGTGAGTTGGCTTGGTGAGGTGTAAGTGTGGGAATTATCTAAATTAAGATATTTAAATAATAAATATGGTGAGGATAGTGAATTAATTTAATTAAATAAATTGAATTAATATTAATGGGGTGAAGGGGGCCATGACTAGTGAATGTGATGAAGGTATTTATTTTTCGATGGACCAAAGGGGAGTGTGACCTAATTTTGGTGTCTACATTTTGCCCCTTTTTGTTGCATAGCTTGTATTGGTAAGTGATGCTTGATAAAAATAAGATGTGGTTGCCCCATGTGTGGGTGAAGGTGATCCCCCTCAAACTAGGAATTGATGAGGCAGAAGGCATGAACGATTAGTGGTTTTATAAAAGGTAAATGTGATGAAAAGGAAGGTGGATAAAATGGGAAAAAGGAGTAAGGTTTACTCGGGTAATCTAGGTAATGGGTTAGGGTCAAAGGTAGTAATAGTCAAACACACACACACGTATAAATTACAACACATTACCAGGCTGAAGAGTAGAAAAATCTACATTGTCTAAGGTCAGTAGGTTTATCCAAACAAGGTTGAAGTGATTCCGGTATCCAAGGTATAGGATATGGTTAGGAAACATGACACAGGTTAGGTGCAAGAATGTTTAGGTGTGTTTCGGTACACCAAAGGTAGGGTCAAGATAAACGGTCATGGAAAGAGGCAAGGTAAGGTCATTAGGTCAATCAACATAGGTAACAGTGCCATAAGGTATAGTGAAAACATGAGTTCAAAGGTCACTAGTGATGTTCCAGGTCCCAATATCTAGGTCATGGCATAGGTAGGCCAACGTATGGGTAAAATAATGAGTCCCCAAAGGAAGATGAAATTAGACAGTAAATGATGAGGTCATGAAGGTAAGGTTTATGGTCAAGGTAAAGGTTGGGTGGAGTAAATGATCAGGGTAAGGCTTAGGTGTGTAAAAAAGAGTGACGGGTAGGGTAATAAGGTAAAATTTAGGGCAATGTGCAAGAAAGGGTGACTGATTTTGGTCAAGAGTAACCGATGCTAGTAGAGTGTAACCAACCACGGTAAGGTAGGGCACATGACCGATGTCAGTGAAGGAAAAATTGGCATCGGTTAGGTCGGGTTTGTTATAAAAACAAAAAAATCCATGTTTTTTGTTATTCATTTGTCATTTAGTGAATTGAGAAAATGACAAAAGAGAGAGAAAAGAGGGAAAAGTGTCTGGATGGAACAGAGTGTTGAGTTGGCGGTCTAAATGGCGGGTGATTAGGTGGTGAGAGGTGGGTCCACAGGATCGATGCATGTGATTCAATCGGTTGGATACATGGGTAGAGATTTGGTGATGGCTAGAGGCCAAAGAGGGATTGAGTGGGCCACCGGTGCAGTTGCTAGACGTGCCACCATGACAATGGCAACATGATGAGGTAAGCATCCAACTCTAGTTGTATTTGGTTAGATAGATTAGATGATTTGAAAATTGGGTTTTTTTGTTTTTGTGTTGGTGTTGGACCCTATAATTTTAACCAAGTTTGAAGGCACGTGGGCACGCAGGGCCTTAGTTATGAAAAGGTGCACAACGAAAAAGTGCACAAAAGAAATATTTAAGGAAGCACATAGCTTGTGCGACATGTGAAAGGAGGCTCAGGACTTAGTCAATTTGGGCACCCAAGGCAAAACACGTTAAAAGTGTGATCAGTTACACACGGATAAGATGTGAGCCTGATAATAGGATGGCTCGGGAAAGAGCATGCACTAAATGGAATCTTCTAGAAGATCATCATGAGATGGAGTGGAAAGCTTATGCCTAGAGGAGCATGCGACATAAAGGACCACATTTGACACTTGGCACCGGATCCGAGGGCACCGGAAGGTGAGTTGGTAGCATAGGGAATTATAAATATAAGTGCCTATGAAGTAAATGACAGATCGGAAGTATGAGGTATAACGGGTGAGGAGTGAGCGGAGCTTTGTAGAATTACTTAGAGGGGATATTTTTATTCAGGAAAGAATGAGCTAAGCATGGAGTTGTAATTTTTATTTTCTTGTTAGCTTAGTTACATACGTCCGGTGATATGTATGACTACAGTCTACTCTCCATGACTCTCTGTAATGAATCAATGAATATAATGAGGTTACTGTTATATATAGACATGGATATCAATTGTTTTAGTGCACATTTCTCTCATATGAGTTCTCTTTCCTTTCATGCTATGTATGAATGTTTGTATAATTCTTTCTATCATAATGCATGTTCTAGATTCTATTAAAGTACTCACTCAAGTGACCTGCAGGAATCTAGAGGCTGTTCTAAGCCCTATGGTTCTTTTTTTTAACTTCCTCCTAAAAACTCTTACACTAATCATAAATGATTCTTCCGTTACACTCACATAAAAGAGAGACTCGGTACCCACGCGTGCCTCGGGTGAGTGCTCAGCTTCTGTTGGGTGATAGGCTGGTGCGCATGGGGTTCCTTCCTTTTATAATGGGGGTAAAACTGACTACATCTTGGTTCCATTTAGGACCTCTTTTTGAAGTTGTAGTGGGATATAACATACATCATGATCTATGTAATGAGTAATGACAGAGTGGTTGACATTGGAAAATGTTGAATCATGGTTCAAGAGCACAGAGGATGAATTTTCTCAGAGATACAACACTAGACCTAAGTTTAATACATGTAGATGGGTAGAAGAGAACCTCTACCATGACCTGTGACTTCTTCTGCTACTTCCTAGTAGAACTATATGAATGGCTTTCAGCCTATATGTCTAGATCGAGTTGGCATTATGGATCGCATGTATGGGCCAAAGAATACTACCAAAGGTTGTAGGATGTAGATCTAACATGGACCTATGTTGTAGATCATTGGTGGAGAGGAGTACTAACTAGTTACACTCTGGAATATGCCATTTCCATGTATTCTTGTCTAGAGGTTGCTGAGTTTGAATTTTTGTGAGAACCTAGAGGAACATTTCTATGTGTTATTCCTCTAGCTATGAAGATATTGATGGTTACCATGAGTTTAGAGGCTTTCCCAATGGATGGCTAAACCATTCTAAGCACTGGGTAAGGGAGCTTGGGTGGAGGAAGATGGCAGATATCATGACAGAAAAGGAGAGGGAAGAAAGACAGCTCAAGTATAATGAAGCACGTGAAAGGGAGATTACTAGATGACACAAGGCTACTAGTGTGATGGATATATGGAGATAGACGTTGCAGGAAGGAGTTGAGGTTCATGCGGATGACATAGAACCTTAGCAGTTTGTGCTACCCCATCCCGGGAAGTGCATGAGGGAGACTCCTTCGACTTCTAGTGAGAGGTCGTTGCACGACAGAGAAAGGAGAGTCGTTGGCGCATATCTAAACCCACCTAGTGACCAAGCCCTGGTGCTTGGTTTTCCCAATCTAGGAAGAAGTGTTATTGACCCAATTGATATTAGTGGAAGAGATAGATCCGTGCCTAGGAGGTATAATTTTTCAGTTCCTTCTTCTATGGCTGCACAATTTCCAATATTTGGAGGAGTCTTTGGACAAGGGGCAAGTAGACAAGATTTTGGTCTCGCATTAGGGAGTGATGCGGGAAAAAGTAATGGTAATGGGGCGCTATAACAAACCATCAGTGCACAGTTCAGTGGGACCATGGGGGTGCTTGGCACAACTCCTATAGGCCCTATTGGACTCAGTGGTTCTGGTGGATCTGGTGGCTCTGGAGGCACAGGACCCGATGGACCTGGTGGATCAGGTGGTGGAGGAAACACCGGTGGGAACCAAGGATCAGGATCGGGAGGACAGGGACCCTAGCCATCACCTCAAGTATTCTTTGAAATGTCTCTACATTTAATATATTATAGATGCATTAAGGATGTAGTGGAACATGTTCACAAATGTGAGTTGTTATGGCACGCGAAGGGTATCACAACACCATAATGAAAGGCTAGTCATTTTATGACCACATTGCAAGGGCTCACGTATAGTTGGTATAGAAAGTATGACCCTCATCAAATGGTGGTAGACCATACTGCCTTAAAGAATGCATTCTTGGTAGAGTTCCACATTCTTGAGTTCGAGCAAAAAATCATTAGCGTTTTGAAGGAGATTCAACAAGGAATGGTAGAGAGTGTGTTGGAGTACAATGCGAGACTTTATAACTCTCTTGTCTAAATTATCATATGATATCCATCCTTCTTAGCATGCACAGTGATTTTTTGGGGGATCGATCACCCCTTTTAGAAGGGCCTTGTCTCATAAGACTTTACAGACCCACATGAAACATTGGAAGCTGCCTTACGCACCGAATTTGTTGGTAGTATTGATACTAGCATTAGCTCGTTCTTGGATGCTCAGATTATTGCTATGGCCAAACAGTTGGAAAATTTTTCTATGAACTCAGTCCATGAGACTCGCAGTGGTTTTGGTGCACAGATTGTGAAATAGAGGAGCACGTTAAGGATAATTTCCCCGGAGGATGGTACATCGCTGTGATAGTAGATTGTGAGATCTGTCATGGGGAACATGATGCAAGTAGATGTCCCTTGCTACAACACACAATCATGAAGAATGTATCCTTTTATTGCAAAATTTTCACCTCCACAACCTATGATACTAAGGATTGTAGGCTCATTGATCAGATCCATGAGGCCATTGATCATGGGGTGCACTGGACCAACATAATAGCATTTTCGGTGGTTCTAAAAATGATGATCACCATTATGAGGAGCACACAAATGGAGGTGCATGTGGAAGAGGTTTTGGAGGAGTATTTCATGGTCAAGGTAACCATGGAGGAGGAAGGAGTGAGTTCTCACGCTTGAGTAACATGTTTCAAATGTGGATCTATGGAACATTACAAGTGTGAGTTCCCAGAAACCGATGCAGTGCTCATGGTGTGGAAAGAAGCATAAGTATGAGGAGTTCCTAAAATTATTTGAGCATATGAATCAAGAGCTATTTGGAAGGACAAGGGAACTACGATTGTCGGTATTAAGAAGGTAGACATACAAAGTGGATGCAGGGTAACACGGGATGAAGGTTTGGATCCTATCTTGGTAACAACAAGGGCATAAGCCACGTGCATAAGAGAGGTACCAAGATAGAAGACCCTGGTTACGAGGGAGGAGGTCATTCATGGAAAATATCTAGACCTGCGCATTAGAAGGAGATATATCAGGACACCATGGATGTTATTCAAAGCTTACAAGGGGAGATCTAGTGTCTAAAGGAGAAATCCAAGAAGGAGGAACAAGGAAGGAGAGTCGAGATGTAAAAGGATGACCTGGATGAGGTCAAGGAGGTGTGTAAAATGCTAAGGCAGGAGAACATCATTCCTTTGCTAGGATCCTAGTTGAGAGAGAAGGTACCACACGCCGGAGAAGAGTGTGAGAGACAAGTATTGCACATGAACCTTCCCCCTCATAACCTCAACTATGATAAGGAGATTATGTTTAATGCGGTCATAGATGGATGGCTCCTCTAGTAATATCCTCATTGACTTTAGATGTATGGCATCGATGGGGAGACCTACATTATAGCCATCTTCGAATGTGCTGTATATGGAACAAAAACTAAGACAATGCCCATCGGTGTCTTGAAGGATGCAGCTATTACTATCCAGGGAGCCAAGTTTACTGAGGACTTCAAAGTCTTGGAACTCGTCGAGGCGGACAATTTCCCAAAGACTACATGGGTGCCCTTGGTAGAACAATGCGAGACCTTCGGTTCAATAAAGGGTACATCATCTTTAAGAACAAGGAGGAATGGGTCATTATACCCTTGGTTGATGGGAAGTTGATGCCCTATATTGAACCATTGGGGAAGAAGTTCTGGAAAAGATTTATGTGTGCTCAATCAGAGACCCTGAGATGATACACCCTACTAATAGGGTTATCTAGTTTTAATATGCTCATTCAAGTGAGTGATATCACCATCGGCATGTGACAATTGGGAACATGGAACTTACGAATTAATGAGATGGCGGTTGAGAGGGTCGGGTGACAAAGGTAACAAAGGCACACATGGTTACACACCTTGGAGGAAAAGAAGCGCCTAAGTATTCGGAAGATCCTTCCCCGAGATCTTTCGCAAAAGGTAGAAGCTTAGTGGAAGGATGAGAAGGAACAAAGGGATATGTTAAGTTACATCTTTCTTGACACAACAACTTGGTGGTGGGCCACACTTCGGGAGAGCCTTCGTGAGTGGCGTGAGGTAAGAATTGATCTCTGTTAGATTTTATAGGAGCAATATACCCACCATCATCAAGGAGTACCATGGGAAGGAGCCTGCCTCTTTCCATATCCGAGAGTACGAACGGGTCTAGAGAGAAGGTGTAGAAACATTTCCACCATCCCTCTAGGTGCACAAGTTGTATTCTACACTGTAGGGTTGTGCACGTGCATGGTACATTTATTCAAAGACACGCCACTAGACAAGGAATTGGAAAGAGCTCGCGGCTGACCTTATTCAAACCTTTGAATATCAGAGTACCAAGCCATCAATTGATAAGGCCTTATAGGGTATCAAGTGCCTTACCATGGGGGATAGTGCTAGGATGGAAGATAGATCTGTTGGAGTTACTAGGTGAACCAAGATTGGAGGCACATTTTGAAGAAGTTGAGGAAAAATAAGAGTTACAGCTTGAGCATGTGTGTTTGGAAAAAGAGAAGGGAAAGTTGGTATATGTGATTGATGGAGAGGAATCAAAAATCTTAGATGTTAGCCATTCTATAGGGATGCGTGAGGTAGTGGATAATGTAGATGCTCACATGCGTGCTTACCATGAGCCTTTAAAGAAGAATAAAATTAACATCGGTTCGGAAGAAGAACCTAAGGAAGCTATTATTGGGGATTCTTTGGATAGAGAAGGTAGTATCAAAAATCATTGATCTGTTGAGGATTTATTTCCATGCGTGGTATCATGAGCTCAAAGGTGTTCACCACTCCTTGGGGAAATGAAGAAAATCGAAGGATGGTGTGTTCTGGTTAGGAAAAGGCCTTACCGAATGAATCCCAATTTGCGTGTGAAGGTTAAGGAGGAGATAGAAAAAATGATAGCTTCGGGATCATTAAGGAACTGGAAGAATCGAGTGGATAAGTCGATGGTAACTAACATCAAAAAATATGGGTGGATTCGGATTTGTGTGGATTATAGGGAATTGAATGAAGTTTGCATCATTGATCAATTTCGACCCCTTTACTAAAGAAAGTTTGGAAGGAGTCATTTGGTGAGAAATCTACTCCTTTACGGATGGATTTTCAGTGGTACCACCAAGTCCTGGATTGTAAAGGAAGACCAGGAGAAGAAAAATTTTGCCACCGAGTGGGGAAGTTTTGCATATACGGGCATGCCCTTTGGGTTGAAGAATGCACCTACTTTCTTTTTGCGCATAATGGTGTAAGCATTCAAAAACTTCATCCATAAGTTTCTTCAGGCCTATTTAGATGACTAGACAATATATGGTCTGTTTAAAGACCATTGTGACAATTTGAGGTTAATGTTTGAGAGGTGTAGGTAGTTGAGGATATCCCTCAACATTAAGAAATGTGTGTTTTCTACACCCTTTGGGAATTTATTGGGGCATATCATATATAAGGAGGGCTTGCTAGTAGATCCTGCTAAAGTTATAGTTATTGTGGCATTAAGGGAGCCTACTAGCAAGAGCCCAGTGCATGGATTCCTTGGGCATGCAGACTATTACAGAAAATTCATTAAGGGATATGCCAAGATTTCCACACTGTTAGAGGAGCTGCTTAGACATAAAAGTGCCTTCCATTGGGGAGAGGCACAACAGAGGGCTTATTACCACACCTATTTTATAGTTCCCCTCTTGGGACAAGCCCTTTCATGTTCATGTAGATGCCTCGGGGACCGCCATTAGAGTAGTCTTTGCTGCACAACCAGTAAAGGGATTGTTGATCATCCTATCTATTTTTAAGAAGGAAGCGACACCAAAAAAATAAAATTATACCACAACCGAGTGCGAGGCATTATCAATGATCTATGCACTCTTCAAGTTTTGACAATATATCTGAAACACCTTTTGTGTTTTACACCAACCACATGGCATTGAAGTATTTAGTAAAAATCATGTTTTGTAAGGGCACATCTATCGATGGGTGTTGTTGTTTCAAGAGTTTGAATTCACCATTGTAGTAAAACCTGGGAAAAGAAACTGTGGGCCTGATCATCTATCAAGAATTGATTCAAGGGAGGATGCACAGAGTATTGAGGAAGCAATGCCAGATGTGCAATTGTTTAGGTTGCGGCGTGTGCCCTTGAATTTAGAGGAGATTGTAGTATTCTTAAAGGAAGGTGTGGCACCAGATGGAATGAAGGCATTGGAAAAAAGTAGTTGGCCATACGCACCATGCCCTACATGTTAATCAGTGGAGACTTATACAAGTTGGGACATGATGAATTTTTGCGTAGGTGTGTCTTAGAGAATGAATGCCTAGCCATCATGGAGGAAGTGCGGGTGGGAATTATGTAGGTGATGCCACCATGTGCAAGATATTAATGGTAGGTTTATGGTGGGAAACCTTGTACAAGGATTACTAGAGATTATTGTAAAGCATGTGACCATTTTCAGCACATTAGCAAACTAGGAAGGAGAGATGAAATGCCTTTGTGCCTTATTCCTAGTGCAGAGACTTTTAAAAAGTGGTTGATAGACTTTATAGTACCTATTACACCGGAAGCATGGAGGACTGGGTCACGTTATGTCATCACTTGCATAGATTATCTCACAAGGTGGGCAGAGGCAGCCCTAACTAAAGATTTCATGGCAGCAATAGTAGTAAGGTTCTTGTGGGAAAACATTATCATGAGGTATGGATGCCCTTTGAGTTTGACCAGTGATATGTGTACACATTTCTTGAATGAGACAATGAGGATCCAGTTATCTGAGTTCATGGTGGCTCATCTCAATACTATTCCCTATCATCCACAAACAAATGGAACCATGGAAGCATTCAACTAAATCCGAGTCATACCTTGACCAAGATCTGTGATGTCAGAATACTTGATTGGGATGACAAAGTATCGGTAGTATTATGGGCTTACAGGACAACGTATAAAAGACTAAACAAAGACACACCTTTTCAATTGGTGTTTGGCATGGAAGATGTTTTTCCAGTTGAATTTATGTTGCCTTCTCTGTGAATAGCACGCACAGGAGGGTTAGCTAATGAAAAATCACTGGAAGAAATAATTTAGGAGCTAATGAAACTAGATGAAAGACGATCACTTTCCCAATGGAGCCAAATAATGGAAAAGGCAAAGAAAAATGCTTGGCATAATCACCATATTAGAAACAAGATGTTTTAGGTTGGGAAGATGGTGTTATTATATGATTATAAGTTTTTGTGCCATCTTGGGAAGTTAAAAGTCCATTAGTTAGGTCCTTACACAATCTCGTACATCCTTGATTCAGGCACGTTCCAATTACAAGCATTGGATGGGACGAAGTTACCTAGACACTTCAATGGCAATAGGTGAAGCCCTATTATAAATAAGTCTTCTTCGTGTTTGTAAATAAGGCATATTTGCTAGTTAGTTTAGAAGTTTCATTTATGCTTTTTCCCTTTCTTGTGTTTCCATTTTGCGTTGTTGTTTTGTTTTGTACCTTGGGTGTTGTTAACCTTATTGCTATTTTTTGAGAATCTGTGAGTGCGCAAAGGACTACGCATCACTTTAAGTGTGGGGTGGAGAAAGGTGAAGAAGCATGTGATCAAATTACCAAGGAGGTTGTGTTGAAAAGCTTTATTGAGTAGTTGGGTTGAAAGAGGTATATAAAGAGGAAGATGGAAGAATGGTTGGTGCCAAGGTAAAGCTACTTATATATCCCATGTCTTGAAGGACGAGAAAGTGCATTTGAAAGCAACACAAGGTACGTGAGAGTAAGGATCAAGACAAAAGAAGTGCCTTTGGTGTAGATTACGCGTGTGTAAGAGTCTCTGTCGAGTTGGGTTGGTTGTGCACTAGAAGGTTGGAGGAGCTTTGCGTAAGTTAGATGTGCAAGTGAAGGTGTTGAAGATGGGATTTGTTTGAAAAATATGCATTAAATGAGAAAAGTGTTAGGAAATAAGAGATAAAATATGTGGAATAATCCCTTATAGAATCACAACAGTAGAAACTAATATGCAAAAAATATTACAGATCTCAAATAAAAGTGTAGAATAAATAACACAACACAGAGAGACAATATTTAACATGGTTCACCCAATATGGGCTACATCCACCAAGAATCACTTGCTCAGATTTTATTACAAGCCTCCACTCTCTCAATACAATACCCAGATCCGTTTGGAGCTATGCTCAACAAAATCTACAGAATTCACACCCGAATTCAAAGCACATCTGCAATACATTTTCTTGTCTATCTATCATATGCATAAGACCATATAAATAGACAATTGCTTAAGCAGTTTGATACAAAACCGTGGGTATCAAAACCATGGGAAAAAAACATGGGTATCAAAACAATGGGTATCGAAAAACCATGGGCCCAAAAACAGCCCATAATGGTTACCCATTACCCATGGGTTAATAAAACACCCATGAAAATTTACTTCGGGGCTTTGCCCCGAACCCGCCCGATCCGCTCACCGGTGAGCACGACAACCATAAAAATACCCGAGTGTAATACATAGAAGGTGTACCACACTCTAATATGAAAACATGCTCCACAAACATAACAATTTCCCACTTGGAAACTAATTTCCACCGAGCAAGCTTCTTAACCCTTCACTGCATCATCGCAAAGGCCAACCAAAGCTGAACATAGCTTTATTTTATCCCTTGTGACCACCTTGGTCATCATGTCTATAGGATTCTAACTGGTATGAATATTCTCCAACTTCAACTTATCTTCTTCCAAAGTTGTCCTGATGAAGTGATATCTCAACTATATATGCTTCATCCTGGAGTGGAAAGTAGAGTTCTTAGCTAGGTGTATAGCACTCTAACTATCACTATGCAACTTACATTCCTTCTGCTTATGCCCCAACTCCTCAAGTAATTGTTGTAACCAAATCATCTCTTTGTTTTCCTCTGTGGCAGTAACATACTCAGCCTCCGTGGTTAATAAAGCCACTAGCTTCTATAGTCATGAAACCCATCTCACTGCTGTCCCACCTATAGTGTAAATATAACTGTCATGCTCCTCCCATCAACATCTCCAGCCATGTCTCGAATCTACATAACCACGTAAAGTGGTGTCGATCCACTATAGCACAAAACTATCCCCATGGTCCCTCTCAAATACCAAAGGATACACTTTTATCGCTTGCCAATGCTCTTTACCCGGATCACTCATAAATCTACTCACATCTCCCACCGCATGCACAATATCAGGCCTATTGCACACCATAACATACATCAAACTGCCAACCACTGATGAGTAAGGTACCATGGACATCTAGTTTCTTTCCTGCTCTGTCTTGGGACACTGCTCCTTTGATAACTTAAAATGGCCTGCCAAAGGAGTCCCAACCGGTTTAGCATCCTACATGTTAAACCTATCCAATACCTTCTTAATGTACTCTTCCTAAGATAAAGTCAGCTTCCGTTCCTTCCTATCCCGAGTTATCCTCATACCAAGGATTTGTTTGGCTACCCCCAAATCCTTCATATCAAAGGATTCACTTAGCTATTTCTTGAGTACTTTTATTTCTTGCATGTTTTTACCTACAACCAACATGTCATCAACATACAAACACAGGATAATATAACTTCCATCCTCAAATTTCTTTGTATACACACAATGGTCAGAATGACATCTAATATAACCTTGCTCCATCATGAAGCTATCAAACTTCTTATACCATTGACGTGGAGCTTGTTTCAGGCCATACAAGCTCTTCTTCAGTTTGCACACCATATCCTCTTTACCTTTGACTTCATATCCTTCTGGCTGCTACATATATAGCTCCTCCTCCAAATCACCATGGAGAAATGTAGTCTTTACATCTAACTATTCTAAGTGCAAGTCTTCTACCGCCACTATTCTAAGAACGATTCGATAGAAGTCATTTTTACTACAGAGACAAAATCTCATCAAAATATATACCTTGTTTCTATGCAAACCCCTTGACCAACAACGGGCCTTATATCTTTTCTTTCCTCCTTCTTCTTCTTTAACTTTGTACACCCACTTGTTCTCCGCAATGCTCTTTTGCCTTAGGTAGCTTCACCAAATCCCAAGTCCGGTTCTCCATGAGATACTTATGCTCCTCATTCATGACTTGCTCCCACTTTTTCCTATAATGTACCTGCATTGCTTCATCAAATCTCTCTGGATCTCCATTATCGGTGAGTAATAAATAATAAAGAGAAGGAGAAAACGTTCGTGTTCTCTTCTTACCCTAGAAGACCTCCTCAATATAGAAGTTTGGGGTTCTGTTGAGGGGGTTCTTGAACTAATTCATGTGTCACTTTCCCATCTAGAAGATCCTCTACCACTGCATTTTCTTTCTTAGATTCTTCCCTGTTTTCCTGTAACTTCGTTGCTTATACATGACTTTCTCATTAAAGACCACATCCCTAGATCAAATGATTTTCTTGTCCTTAATACTCCAACATTTATATCCAAAGTCATCACCACCATAACCAATGAAATTACATTTTTTTGATTTAGCCTCTAGCTTGGTCCTATCATCCTTGTCTATATGAAGAAACACCTCACATCTAAAGACTCTAAGAAATGAATAATCTAATTTCTCACCATACCAAGCCTCCTCAGGTATGCCTCCATCCAAGGCACTTGAGGGTCCTCTATTTATCAAGTACATATCTGTGCTCACCGCTTCTGCCCAAAAATAAAGAGGCGATCCGCATGTATCCTCATGCTCCTAGCACATTCCATTATTGTTCTATTCATCCTTTCTGATACCCCATTCTACTGCGGAGTTCCTGGAACCATCTTTTTCTTGCAGATTCCATTCTTAGAAGAATAATCATCAAATTCATTATTGCAATACTCCCCTCCATTATCTAACCCGAGACATTATAACTTAAGACCTATTTCATTCTCTACCAAGAATTTCCATTTAACAAAAATATCAAATACATCAGATTTTTTCTAATACAATAAACCCAAACTTTCCTTGTTGCATCATCAATAAAAGTAACATAATAACTTGAACCCCAAAGAGATGATACCTAAACTAGACCCCACACATCAAAATGTACCACTTTAACTTTCTCTCTTTTTTTGTAGGTCTAACCTTGAGAAACCTTACTCGCTTTTGTTTCCCATATATGCATTTCTCACGAAATCAAAAATTGTTTGTATATCTAGGAAAATTCTTGTTTATGATGTCCATGTCCTTATGGCTCATATGACCGAGCCTATAGTGTCATAATGTTGTATCGCATCGAAGCCATAAGATTACAATCATTAGTACTATCGGTCGATAAATACAAGGTTCCAACCTTTTTACCTCTTACCACCACAAGAGCACCCTTGGTAACCTTCCAAGAGTTAGCTGTAAATATCACAGTACAACCATCACTTCCCAATTGCCCCACCGATATCAAATTTCTCCTTAATGTAGGCACATGTCTGACATCCTTCAATAGCCATATATTCTCATTACGCATCTTAACCTAAAGAACCTTTTCCAACTATCCGCAAGGCTCATCATCACCAAGAAAAACATGCCCCAAATCCCCTTGAACATAATCAACAAAATAATGCCTATGTGGAGTAGCATGAAAAGAAACCCCGAATCTAAAACCCAAGATTCAGTAATATTATGCAAAGAAAGAATTAAAGCATCCTGACATACATTACCCGATGCCACATTTGCCTCCTTGTTTTCTTCTTATTGTTTCTTCTTGTCTCAAAGCTCCCAACAGTCCTTCTTTGCATGCCTAGACTTTCCATAGTTCCAACATACAATCTTGCTTTTGGATTTTTACCTTGCCCGATCTTTTGATTTTCCATGGTTTCCTCTATTCTTCTATCTCCCTCTAGTTTCCATTGTCAAAGCATTCCCTAAAGTAGAATATTCCCTAGAGCTTTTTCTTCACATTTCCTCGCTTAGAATCACCCCTACAACATCCTCAAACTTCAACTTTGAGTTAGCTGGAACCGAGTTGCTTACCGCCATTACTAGGCTATTCCAACTTTCAGGTAAAGAGCACAGAATTAATAAAGCCCTAACTTCTTCATAAAATTCTATTATAACTGAAGCTAGCATATTCACAACTGTATTGAAATCATTTAAATGATATGCTACTGAACTATTCTCAGACATCTTCATATTAAACAACTTTTTCATTAAAAATATCTTGTTAGAGGTAGAGGGTTTTTCATACAACTTCCCTAATGCATCCATTATATCTTTTGTCATCTTTTCCTTTGAAATATTAAATAATACCGAAGATGCAAGACATATCTGGATCATTCCAAGTGCCTTTCAATCCAAAATATCCCATTCCGCATCCTGTCATACTCGAGGGTTTGTTCACCTTCTCGAAAACGGAGTATAAAGATCCTTCGATAAAGGTAATCTTTCATTTGCATCTTCCAAAGACTGAAATTATGACCATTGAATTTATCAACCCTAGATCCTCCATCATCTGCCATATCTCCCACTCAAGCTGAAAACTTTCCCTATGATTCAACACTTCAAAGCAAACCAAACCTCGCTCACGATACCAATTGTTAGGAAATAAGAGATAAAATATGTAGAATAATCCCTTACAGAATCGCAACTTGAAGAGAAACTAATATGTAGAAAATATTACAGATCTCAAATATAAGTGCAGAATAAATAACACAACATAAAGATATAATATTTAACATGGTTCACCCAATATGGGCTACGTCCACCAAGAATCAATCACTTGCTCAGATTTTATTACAAGCCTCCACTCTCTCAATACCCGATCTATTTGGAGTTATGCTTAATAAAGTCTACGTAATTCACACCCGAATTCAAAGCACATTTGTAATACATTTGCTTGTCTATCTATCATATGCATAAGACCATATAAATAGACAATTCCTTAAGCGATTTGATACAAAAGCGTGGGTATCAAAACCATGGGCAAAAAACCATGGGTATTAAAACAATGGTTACCAAAAAACCATGGGCCTAAAAACAACCCATAATGGTTACCCATTACCCATGGATTAATAAACCACCCATGAAAATTTTCTTCGGCGGCTTTGCCCCCAAACCCCCGATCCACTCACCGGTGAATGGGACCTCCGTAAAAAGACCTAAGTGTAACACATAGAAGGTGTACCACACTTTAACATGAAAACATGCTCCACAAACATAAAAAAAAGTATGGTGGTAGGGGAAGTAGCATTTAACATTCAGAAAAGAAAAACTATAAGTAGAGGGTCAGGGCACTCTCATTTTTACCTATGCGAAATAGAAGAGTTGGAGATATAAGTGAGTTCGACAAACTAGGGCTTTTAGATTCGATCGAGTGAAGGAAGATCCATGAGATTGAAGCAGCCAGTTTTAAATTATGAACTAGAAGGAAGGGGTTACATGGGTGTGGAAAGATTTGAAGAGGCATTGTCTTGTGAATATTTTATCCCAATTATGGTTTGAAAAACTAGGGCACATTTTTAGAAGAGTTATATCATGATTTGAGATTGGAGGATTGGAGGAAGTAAAGCAGAGTAACAAGGAGAGAATGGAGTGATAAAAATTCCCCTACCATGGAACCCAAGAAAGGAAAGGGCAAAGCCAAGGCTAAACAACCAGAACCCATGGTAGACACAAATGAATAATGGTATGTAGAGATGTAATACCTAGACAGTGTGATGATGGGGAAGGAATGGGAATCCCACTTGATAATTTTACATCGGTGACTATAATCACCATATGAACACAATAGAAAAGGAAATGGTGTTGGAATTGGTATGCCCCACCAAAAAATGAACACCGAGGGTTTTCCTATATATGATGATGATGTGACGGTTAAATCGAGAAGGCAGGGCTATTGTAACTCTATGAGTTGCCTTATTTTGGAAAGCCAGAATTCCTGTACTAGTGGTTGATGTCATGGGTGCATGAAGATTACTTCCACTTTGCTGGGCGTAAGATGCGCATGACACCCTAGTTAATTTCAGAATTTACAGGCCTCATATGTGAGGGAGATAGCCTAGAAGGTGACCTTGGTGATAAGGAATCCATTCAAGAAACCATCACCAAGTATTCCTGTAAGAAAGGATCGCGGTATTATGACATTTCAAACATCAAGGATCCTATAATGAAAATGGCCATGTATCTGGTGACTAAGCTAAATGGCCAGGAAAGATGGACATAGGTCAACAAACCTTGGCTACACATCTGCAGGAAGATTACAAAGGGAACTATATACAACCTAACCAAGTACATCGTTGAAGAAATTATCAGTTGTGCGAAAGAAGGGGATAGGATCCTCTTCAGAAATGTCTTTCTCACCATTGTATTCATGGAGATTGGAGTGCCCGATGTACCAGAAAAGTTCATGTGGGAGTACCCAGCCAAGGATCCTTTACCCGTGAAGAGGTTCAAAAATATGCTTTTGATACAATGATAGCACCCCACAAGGCACGGATAGAAAAATGGTACACACACCTGAGGAATGCATTCAAGGTAGAGTGGAGAATCCCTGAACAACTCCCAGTAGCCAATGAGGGAGAAGCTAAATTTTCAGTCTATTAATACTACTTCCTAGGCAGGTTCAAGATGATAAATGATTCATGGAGTCCTTGGTGCAATCTCCCCTTCGCATTTACTGCTCAATGCTTCTAAGCGGGGGTGAACAAGTTTAAAGAGTCAAAGAAACTAAGAATGGAACTGGGTAGGCTAGACTGGGAACACAGGGAGATGAGAAAGAAGATGAATTACCTAGTGGCAAGCACACGTATGTGGAGAAGTATGTGTCGCATGAGATTCTAATGACAATGCTGACGACATTACCCATTGCTAGAGGATCAGCGACACACGTGTACATGTGCATAATGCAAAAGTTAGAGAAGGGTGTGTATCTAGAGAGTGAAGTCTTCATACTTGAAGATCCCTTGGGAAAGAAGGGGCCCGTGTCAAATAAGATGGGAAGAGATGGAAAATTACCAAGTGTGACGATTGCTCGACAATGAGCATGCCATTCACAAGCACCAAGTGAGCAATTACATGCAGAGAAAGAAGTCTCTGTGAAGGAGAAGATGCAGAGGTAGAGGCACCTAGGCAACCCATCTCCAAGGAAGAATCACCTAAGGAAGAAGATAAGGCCGAATCCCTTGATCAGGAGCCACCTCTCAGGAAGAAGTAGAGGGTGGATGAGGAAGCTGACTCAGAGGCAACCGATAGCTTGGAAAAATACATGGGTGGAAGAGGGGATGAAAGTGAAGAAGATGGTGGCAGAGAAGAAGAAGAAACAGAGAAAGACCAAGAGCCCCATGTGGTTAGCGTCTATGACTTGGAAGAGGAGAGTGAAGATGAGAAGCAGGAGTTTGTATTCACACAACGCAAGGGCACACAAGATGAGGAGGATGCCAAAGACATGGAGGATGAGGAGGTTTCAAGAAAAAGGAGGGAGCCATAAGTTTTACAAAAGAGTAGATCACGAAGGTGGTAGAGAGAGAAGCACAAAGAATGCTTGAGGTCTTGGTAGACCAAGAGTTGGAGTGTAGCATGGACATAGTGTTAAAGGAGGGGAAGGAGGAGAACATTGAAAAATAACATGACAGCCTAGGAGGCCCTGCTCTGACAATAAGCTTCCCCAAAGGCACGCGCTCGGGTAGGAGAACTCTTGATGTAGAACAGAGGCAAGTAATGGGCTATGTGGATGACACAAAGAAGGTGTTACGCACATGATTCCAGAGCACTATACCCACAGAGAGGCTCCTAGCCATGGGGTCTTTTGAGAAAGATGGTGCATACCCCAAAACAAAGAAGATGCTCTCTTGGGCATTTGAGTCCCACATTGATGAGCTAGACTTCAAAGTCTGCCAAGGAGTGCTCATCACATTACTAGAATCTAAGGGGTCAATCCCTTAGTGAATGCTCAAGATCTCTTAGATGAGCAAGTCTGCAATGATACCTTTGAATAAGGTCACAGTTGATAACGAGGCTAGATTATTCATGCATAATGACAGAATCAGAGTGCTAGAGGAAAAGTTAGGAGAGAAGGAAGAAGAACTAGTGGAGAAGGCCAAGAGATTGAAACAGGAAGAATTGATTAGCACATAGTTAAGGTGCGAGTTGAAGGAAGAGAAGGTAAAGGTGTAGGAAGTTTACAAGAAAATGGAGTCTATCAAAGGCACCATCCTTCTGAAGCACCCAGACTTAGTGCCACCCACACAAAAGTACTCATCCCTCCTAGAGTGTATGGAATACCTAACGTTCATCCTCACCATGGAGAGATGACCCTTGACCATGGAATCATGAAGAAGTTGCCATGCGCTTGAATGAGGAAGACCAGTTGAAGGTGGTAGCACTCATTTCTGAGTACAACTAAGTACTCGCAGAGGTTAAGGTCACTACCAGTCTACAAAATCCACATATGATACATGCGTGGATAGAGATAAGGTGGCAATCTCCTTGGTCGCGACACTTGAGATAGAAAAAAATAAATCCAAGAAAAGAACAAGGGGAATAGGGTGGAGAGAGACAAGGTTCGGCTGAAGTAGAGAAGAAATTAGAGGCAATTGAGGCCTTAAGGAGCTCAATTAAGGCCCGAATGAAGGAACTATACCCCCACTCACTAGAAGGATGGATAAAATTGAGGACCTAGGCAAAGAGATGGAGTAGATTGTGGATGTTTTGGGCACCCAAGGAGTTGTCCCGAGTTTTGATAAAGTTAGCACCTCGGTGGGAGACCTTTCCGAAGGCACAGGCAAAGTTGAAGTGTGGAATAGGCTAGAGGTAGACCTTCAAAAATATTTTCGTAGCTTGTTGAGTTGATGTCCCCCATTCTTCATTCTTTTCCCGATTCTTTCATTCCTTATTATTTTATTTTTAAAGTATAAGGCTAATCATTAGCTCCCTAGACAACATGCATCTTGATTAAGTCTTTCCGAGGATGGAGAACATGGTGTAGTGTGGGGTGATGTTGGACCCCTATAATATTAACCATGTTTGAAGGCATGTGGGCGTGTAGGGCCCTAGTTATGAAAAGGCATGCAAGTCAAAAGCATGCAAAAGAAAGAGTTAAGGAAGCACATAGCTCGCATGACGTGTGAAAGGAGGCTCAGGACTTAGTCAATTTGGGCACCCAAGGAAGGCCACATGAAAATCATGATCGATTGTGCATGGATAAGATGCCGGCTGGCGATAGGATGGCCCAAGAAAGAGCATTCCCGGATGGAATCTTCTAGAAGATCATCATGAAATGGAGTGGAAAGCTTATGCCTCGGAGGAGAATGATCGAATAAAGGACCACATTCAACACTTGGTGTTGGATCCGAGGGCTCTGGAAGGTGATTTGGCAACATAGGAGAATTATAAATACAAGTGCCTATGGAGTAAAAGATGAATCTACAAGTACGAGGTATAGCGGGTGAGAGAGTGAGCGTAGCTCTACAAAATTACTTAGAGGGGATATTTGTATTCAGGAAATAATGCACTAAGCATGGAGTTGTAATTTTTATATTTTTGTTAGCTCAATTACATACATCCAGTGATATGCATGACTATGGTCTACTCTCTGTGACTCTCTGTAATGAATCAATGAATATAACGAGGTTACCTGTTATATATAGACATGGATATCAATTGTTTTAGTGCACATTTCTCTCATATGAGTTCTCTTTCCTTTCATGCTATGTATGAATGTTTTTATAATTCTTTTTTCATAATGCATGTCTGGATTTTGTTAAAGTACTCTCAGTCTGAAGTGACTATAAGGATCTAGAGGCCGTTCTGAGCCCTATGGTTCTTATTTGTCTTAAAATCCCTCCTAAAAACTATTACACTAATCATAGATGATGCTTCCCACTACACTCACATAAAGAGAGACTCGATACCCACGCGTGCCTTGGGTGAGTGCTTAGCTTCTATTGGGTGATAGGCTAGTGCACATGGGGTTCCTTCCTTTTATAATAGGGGTAAAACTAACTATAGTTGTGTGGGAAAAAATAAAATTTGGAAATAGGGTAAATTGGGTAAAAGAGGAGGGGAAGAGAGATAAGTGGGAGAGGAGGGGAGTTGATGAGATCTAGGGGGAGATGTAGGTTATTTTAGGTGGGAGAAGTGTCAGGGTGGTTTTTTTTTTAGAAAGGGGGGTTTGGGGTTCATGGGTTTTCACCATGACAGGTGGACCGCGTCGGTCAGGTTTGGTGGGCTGGTAGGGTGTAATCGGTATTAGTCACAAAATAGATGACCGATTTCGGTTAAGGGGTGACTAGGGTCGGTTAGAGAGAACCAACACCGATCAGTTTTGGGGACAAGAGGCCAAATGTTCAATAGGTTGGGTGACCGAGAGGGTAGGGGTAAAATAGGGTGTTGGAAAATGATAGGGGGCAAGTATGGGTGTGATAAATGTAGATTAATGTGTTATTTATATTAGATGTAGGGGAATGATCAGCTACACATGTGAGATAGGGTTCCAACCATGCTCGTGATAGTGCATGGTGTAGCAAAACCGCTGAGGAGATACAGCATGTGGAGGAGGTGGGCTTGAGTGGGGTCTGACGCTATTGGCATATGGTCCGATAGCCGAGTTTGATGGTCATGCTCATCGATAAAAGGGGTTCTGTGACCAACATGTTCCACCTTCCAACGGGTGAGATCATTTTTACCTTGGAGAATGTGTTCAAGATTCTATGGCTACCCATATTGGGTATGTAAGTCTACTCTATCTCCTTCGAGGCCTCAGAGGAGCTGATACTAATGGTGTTTGGAGAGGGGATGGCCGAGCTAACATTCCATAGTGCCAACATTCACTATGAAGAGATGCATCTAGCCCATTTAGAGGAGACGAGGCTAGTAGTTCTATTAATGGAGGCGTGTGTTGCTTTACCCCTGCGAGATGCGAGAGGGTGGATGATTTTCCGATCATTTATGGGGGTACTACATGATATGATGATGGACCGAGACCCGCTTTTCACGGCACACACATTCTTGGTGTAGTTATATAGGGAGTTATGGGCATATGGATGGTTGCGCAAGTTCAGCCTGTGTTGTACCTTTTTACTTCATTGTTGGGCTTATGAGCACATAGTTTGTGTGTGGCTAGTAGGGATGCCCGAGTAGATGCATTTCCACCGAGATTGGTATGGGTGGGGTACATGCAATGGGTTACTACTATAGCGAATATCGAGATAGGCCCACACATGATGTGGCCTATTTCCAATGTTTATTGGAGGGGTTGTCTAGAGTGGACATCATATGGAGGCCATATGTGGGATTCCCCTCATATAGGCATATGCATGAGGAGGTGGTGAGTTCCATCTATTGAGATGAATACAAGGTCACCATGCCGGGGACTACGAGATGATCCCCATTGATGATTCGGGCGGAAGTTTGGGCTATTACAGGATGTACCTCCACCCTTCTCGTAGTATAGGAGAGATGATGTGGAGAGGCCCTTACCTCTACCATAGCCTACAGTGCCCACAGGCAGGAGGAGTAGGCGATGAGACTAGTGCATTGATAATGTCGGGGTCACCAAAAGGTATAGATAGTGGTGGGCAGCGCATTTATGAGCTATACAACCTAGGCCATGGTAACCGGATCTAGCCACCATCACAGTGCAGAGAGATTTCCTATAGAGGCAAGTGGCTACTCTAATTACCCAGTTGGGTATGGTGCAGACATAGCTTGCAAGTTTAGAGGCAGAGGTAATGAGCTAAATGTACAGTGGCTGGTTTGTAGGCCTAGATGGCCGGGGTGGGGGGTGGTGACGAGAGATGAGGATGATGGTCGAGTGAAGGCCTTACAGGTATAGGTGACAGGGTTGTAGGGCGATTAACCACATCTTAGGCATAGATTGGGGCCTTATAGGCCCAGATATAGGCACAGGGCAAAGGGCACCACCACAAGCACTGGGATAGGGTCCCAGTTCATAGGCAGGAGCGGGACAGGGTCCCACAGGATAGGTACAGGGGCCGAGGCCTATGGGGCCACCACAGACCATGCCTATATCTAGGTTATGGGATGCCCTAGGTGAGGCCAGATACTACCAGGACTAGCTAATGGCAGCTAGGATAGAATTTCTATCCTATGGAGAGTATTAGGCACTTCAGGCCTTAAGTGAGAGGACTAGATATCACACTCACAGTGTAGAGAGCACAAGGGGCCATCAAGCTCTGAGGCGAGATCATGGAGAGGCCACAAGCTCACAGAGACCAACTCTAGGTGATGTGCCAGTAGGGATGTAGACTTGGGCCGAGGATGCAGAGAGTACAGTGACATGAGATATGGAGGATGTGCATTGAGATGCTTGATATATGGCTCCTGATTATTGATGTACTATAGTCATTTTTTATATATATACTGGCCCACGTGCCAAAGATAGTGAGGATGTACGAGAGTTTTTATATATTTTGAGCATATACCAGCCTACGTACTAAAGAGATTTTGTATTGATTTATTGTTTCACTATATATGATACCGGCCTACGTGCCGATGAAATTTTATATTGAGTATCGGCCTGAGTGTCGATAATTTTGAGATGATGGACATGATTGGATATCCTGTGTACATTATATTGAGACACATATTTATTTATATGATAAGATACATGCTTGATTTCTTAGTGTTTTAATGAGATTTTTGATTTTTTGTCGTGATATGGATGGAAATTAGGTGAGTTAGTCATGATGGAGTCAGCTTGGTTGTAGGCACGGATCAAGTCAAGTCATAGGCATGATTGAGTCGGGTTTGTTTAGGTATGGTGGAGTCGGGTTTGTTTAGGCATGGTAGAGTCAGGTTTGTTTAGGCATGATGGATTTTAAATTGGTTGGGGTTGTGAATCATTATTTTTGTAATGAATGATAATATGGGTCATGTGTGAGATGTGTTATAATATATGCATGATGATGGTAGAGAAATGGTAGTCACAAGAAATGTATGTTGTGATGATGATAAAAATGTGAAGCAACTTGTTATGTATGTGGTTTAATTTCCAATTTTAGATATAAAAAGGAAACTAAGTAGGGTAGAATGTAATTTGAGGAAAATGAAAGATGAATTGGTTAGGGTAGAGAGTGGTGAGCTAACCTATAAGGGCCCCATGCCCTCAGAGTCGCCTACATAGTCCCGACGAAAATGGACCTCAAGTCGATGTAGTTCTCCCATAAGCCATGGAAGAATATGAGGGGGTATGAAAATGAGTTGGTACGTGTTATGCATGTTGTGGGTTTAGGTCTATTAGGTGTGGGGGTTATAGGAAAAGTGTTATAGGCGATGTCGATTATGGAAAAAGAAGAAGATTACCCCAAAGGTAAGCGTCGAGGACCAAGTCCTGTATAAGGTAATCAAGATGTAAATAAAGATGGTTAAAAGATAACAAGGGGCAATAAAGCCACCTGATTGGTTAGGATCATACCAAGTAGATCATACCTTGGAGGAGGTGATGAACGTAAGACCCTAAAGACATTGCATGATTGATTATTCTAAGGTGAAAGGTAGTCACATGATCACAAAATGTCTTGGTTTCCTAGAGGACCCTTAAGGCGGTAGGAAAATGGGAGTGGGAATGGTGAGAATGGTGAAAGGTAGTTAATTTTTTATATGGTATGAGGTGGCATGCTCTTTGGGTAAGAGATCCGAGGTCACAATGGGAAATTCCATGACTTAGAAAATTTTCTGTTTTGACTTGTATTTGAGATAGACTGATCGATGTAGGAATTCTATATGGGATGAGGAATTTAACTCCTTGAGGTCTTCATGAAGCTGATTGATGTGAGAATCTTCCACTTCTATCACTTTTCTTTTCTTTTCTTCTTTTTGGCTTTACATAAGCTTGTCCTTGAGGCATCATTCTATTTATAGCAGTGATTGCTAAGAGGAAGATGTCCTTTTGAGGGAGTCATCTTTTTGTTAGAAGTTTGACTCAAGGAGTTGGGTCCCATGTGGGGCTTTGAATTCATGGACAAGACCAAGGTGAAGAATAGGATTCTTGTTCAACAAGTAGGGTGAAACGACCATGGGATCAAATCTAAAGGTATATGAAAAGTATCCATGAGAATCATGCTATGTGCGATGTCATTGTACAAACATTCAAGAGAAGATAACATGTGATGGGTACTCACATGATTCTTGTTTTATCATTGGTGAGGTGTAAGAATTGGATAGCGCTCAAGGGACGAGCATGGAAAGAAGAAAAAGGTAAGGTAGGAATAAAAGTAAACAATAGAATGGTCAAAGATGCAAGGCATTAAGGGGTTCAAGTTCAGTTTACCATCGAGTGAAGATAAATGATAAGCACCTGATCCATAAGTATGAGTCACGATGTATGGTCCAAGCCAATTAGGAGCAAATTTTCCCCATTTACTTTTTTCTTCTTTGGTTACATGTTGATTTTCTTTCAGGACAAGGTCACCGACTTGGAAGGTTCATTCATGGACACGTTTGTCGTAGGCACATTTGATACATTTTTGGTAAACTTGAAGGTGATCAAGAGCGTTAAGATGACATTTGTCTAAAAACTCAAGCTATGCTAAATGGTCCTGATGAAATTCATCATCATTGAGCATGTCATGGAGAGAAATGTAGAGTGAAAGGATATGGACTTTGAGAGGTAGAAAAACACGTGTATCTTGTAGACTAGAGAAAAAGGTGTGGTAGCAGTGGAAGTGTGAATACTAGTGCGGTATGCCTATAGGGAAAAATGAATGTGCCTATGTCAATCCTTCCCAATATCGTCAAGCACTTTCATGAGAATTTTATTTAAGGTTTTGTTAGTGGATTTGGCTTGCCCATTCATTTGTGGGTAATAAGGTGATGAAAAACTTACCCGAATGCTAAAGGCATCGCAAATTTTTGAAATGTTTTGTTTTTGAATTGTTTTCCATTGTTAGTGATGAGGTGATGAGGAACACCAAAGCAAAAATGATGTGATGATTGATGAACTCACATATTTTCTCGGCTTTTGTGGAGATGAGTGATATGGCTTCCACCCATTTTTGTGTAGTATTGAGAGCGGTGATGATCCATTGATGGCGCTGGGAAGAATGGGGTTGATCTTTCGACAAGATCCAAACCCCATTGAGAGAAGGGCCAAAGGTCATGGGTGACCTGTAAGGTGTGACTGGGTGTGTGATGAAGGTTGGCATGTTGTTGTATTTTTACACAACTCTTGACATAGTCGCAACAATCATGGTTAAGGTTTGACCAAGAACAACCTAGATGAAGAATACGCTTAGCCATAGCAAGGCCACTGAAGTGACCTCCACATATGCCATTATGAACTTCCTTAATGGCATAAGGACTTTAAGAACTTGTGAGGCATCGTAAGAGAATACCATCAAAGGTGCGCTTATAGAGGAGGCCCCCATGATGACATAATGAGAGACATTTTTAATGAAGGCGCATTATATGTTACGGGTGAGATCAGGGGGTAATATGGAGAGAGAAAGATAGTTGAAGTATTGTTTATACCAAAGGTCACTCAGATCGGTGGTAGTGGTTACGATAGAGTAAACTTCGTGAGGTAAATAAAATAGTGATTGGAGTCATTGTATGGTGACAAATATTTTAGAATCGTGAGTCAAACGGGTATTTGAGAATCCAAGTAGGCCATGGTATCTACAAATTTTTGGTTGAACGATGGAAATTTTGCAGGGCATAATGGTCAAAGGTGGTCAAAAGTATGTCTACATGATGTTTATACTTTTGAAGTATCTCATTACAACATTGGTATATACCATTGACTTGGTTTATGACTAATTGGGAATCACTAAAGATGTTGATTGATTTGACATCTAGGGCATAGGCGGCTTGGAGACCTAATACGAGTGCTTCGTATTCAGAAATGTTGTTTATACAATCAAAATCTAGTTTGAAAGATAAAGGCATGGGCTCACCATCAAGTGGAATGAGGATAATACCAGCCCCACCCCCATGCTGACACTTGGAACCATTGAAGAAGAGCGTTATTTGATAGGCGGGTTCATCCAAGGAAAGGGTAGTAATTGACTCATCTGGAAAGTCAAAATTAGAGGGTTGATCCCTAGTAATAGGTGCGTCAGCCAATTGGTTAGTGATAGCTTGGCCCTTGATGGAATTTTGATGAATGAATTCAAGGTTGAGGTCAGCTAAAAGCATAAGCCATCATGCGACACACTGATTTTGATAAGGTTTGGCATACATGAAGTGTAAGGGGTCGGTGTTGGTCACAACATAGGTTTTGTGGTTGAGTAGGTAATGGCAGATTTTTGTGGCAACGAAAACTAAGGATAAGTAGATTTTTTAGGATGGGTGTATTGGGTTTCATAGTCTAAAAGAGTATGGCTTATGTAATAAACCACTGCTCTGGTGTTGTTCATTACGATGAGCAAGCATGGCTCCCAAGGAGTGATCAGACTGATATGTATTGGTAGAAAGTTTGATCTTCTTTAGGTGGAATGAGTACAGGTGGTTGGAGAAGGTATTGTTTTAAGGCCTCAAAAGCTTTGTGGCAGTCATCATCCCATTTAAAGGAGACATCCTTCTTGAGTAGATGATGAAATGGTTGACACCAATTAGATAATTGTGAAATGAAACAATGAATAGACTGCAACGTTCCTTGTAGGCTACAGAGTTTTCTAAGGTTAGTAGGCAGAGGCATTTCGATAATGGCCTTGATTTTAGCAAGGTCAACTTCTATACCTGGGGGGAAATGATAAAACCCAGGATTTTTCCTGAGAGGACCGTGAAGACGTACTTCTTAGGCTGAAGGTAAATGCAATATTTAATGAGATGGTCAAAAATAGTTTTAAGGATGGAAAGGTGCTTAGAGCGGCATTTATATTTAGACAGGAGATCATCCACGTAATCTTCCAATATAAAATGCATGATATCATGGAAGATGTAATTCATAGCCCGTTAATATGTGGCACAAGCATTTTTAAGGCCAAAAGGCATGACTCGGTAGTAGAAGGTCCCTAAAGGGGTGATGAACGCAATTTTGTGTTGATCCTCTGGGGCAAGTAGGATTTGGTTATATCCGAGAAACCATCCATGAGTGACAACATCTCGTGACCGGTGGTAAGGTCAACCAATTGGTCAATCTTGGGTAAGGGAAAGTTGTCTTTTGGGCGAGGCTAGGTTGAGGTCATCAAAATCCATACAAATGCGAAGTCCCCTATCACTTTAGTGATAGGAAAATATTAGAAATCCAATGTGGATAATAAATGGGTAATATGAATGAGACCAAAAGAAGGCGTTGAAGTTAGTCTTTGACAAGAAGGGAAATGCGAGGTGCATTTTCCTCACTTTTGTTTGATGGGTTTGGCATCGGGAATGGTCACGATATTGTGGACCACTATGGTGGGGTGAATCTCGGGCATGTCTGCATAAGACCAAGAAAAAGTGTGATTATGATCTTTGAGAAAAGAAGTGATGGCTTCCTTTTCAAAGCAAGCATCTAAAGATTGGCTGATCCTTAGGATGTGTAGGTTGTCCGAGTATGAATGTTGATTTTGATAGTCGATTCATCCAACATGGTTTGCATCTCGGAGGGTAACGACCAATGAATATATGAGTCTTCGTACCAAGGTAGGTGAGTATAAATTCATCATCCTAACATTGAATGACATTAATTAAAGGTGTATCATCATCGATCATTTTAGGATATAGGAAGGGAAGAGAGGAAGGAGCCTTACCCTCACGTTGATAAGTCAAAGGCCCTAAGGAAATGGTGTTTATGAAAAAAAAAAGTTAGGAGGTATAGATTCTAGATCCATCGACTCCATCGGTGAAGGTGGCGATGAAGGTGGAGCAGGTGAAGAAGGTGGAGAAGGGTTTATCTCCTTGATGAGTTCAATGCGGGCCTGTTTGGTAGGTGTTTCAGAAAATATGATACCACTATGGTCATTATGTTTGTGGGTGGTACATGGAATAATGGTATGGTGTCCTTGCTCATAAAATCTAAAACCAAAACCCTTCCACGCACATCAGTATAGGAAGGTGTGGGAAAAACAGTGATTTGTGAGAGACTGGAAGTCAGCGGAAAATGGGTGGCTTTGTGACAGTGGTTCGGGTGTGCAAGTGGTAATATCAAGTCCCCCATAGGTGAGACTGGTATGAAGATGATGAGGACCATAAAGGAGGCATTCTCTTATGCAGTGATCATAACGAGGGTGTTGGTGAAGACTTTCATACTCTTATGGAGTAAGGAATGTGTTGACACTATATAGGTGTATTCTGTAGAGTGAGGCATTGAAAAACACCTTCCAAGTGATAGGTGGTTGCTATGTGGGTAGTAGAAAGAGAGGGTGTGTCGAGGTTGATGCAGAGGTGGAGTTAATGGATTAGGAGACTGATGGGTTGGCCGTGGAGGTTGTGGTGGTGGTAGGAGTGGAAGAGGCATGTGTGGTGGAGGTGGTGACTGTACTGGTAAGTGGAGGTATAAGTGAAGCAGTAGGGGTCATGGAGGTAGACACCTTAATGGGTATGAGCATGTCATTAGGTTGGTAAAGCATGTTACATGTTTTAAAAGGTGATGGATCAGCTAGGATAGTGTAGGTGTGTTCCTCAGGCTCAAACTTTACACAACGATGCAAAGTGGAAGGAACGCAACCCATGACACAAATACATGGTCTACCAAGTAATAGGTTATATTGAAATTCCCCCTCCAAGATGTAGAATAGCTTTAGAATAGTGTGGGGCCCCATGAGAATGTGGAGGATGGCGGTGCCTAGTGTAGAGGTGATAGCGTCGTTGAATGAATGTAACATGACTGGATGTTTGTGCATGTAATTTTCAGGTATGCGCATTTGAGTGAATGCATGGGATGAAATGATGTTAATGCTAGTGCCCCCATCAATCATTACATGTCATACATGTATATCATCGATGTGGATAGATATGAAGAGGGTTGGATCTGGGTCATTTGTTTGGTGCGGTGGGATCTCTTCCTCTGAGAAGCTAAGGGAGGCTATTTGGTGAGTAGGATGAAGTGTGGATAAAGGTTGTAATTTTTTTAGAGAGGCTAATGATGGGGTGTGATAATGGAAGCTACGGTGTAGGTTCATTGGGTAAAACATCAATAGATTGAAGAACCTCCATGAGAGCTTGACGATGGGATTTCGAGGTTTGGAAGAGGTCATATAGGGACATTTTTAGGGAATATTGGTGTAATTGTTTGAGCATTGTGCGATGTGTGACTCCATTAGAAATAGGATATGTGGATCCGTAGATAGTAATCTTAGGTGTGGGTGCAGATGGTATGTTGGGTATAGGATTAGTTGGTGGGCGATTTGCCTTTTCCTTACCTTTATCCTTTCGAGCATGGGTAGTAACATGGATCATTTTGATATGAGGGGAGTTGGAAAATGGAGAAGCTGTAGGGTGAGTGGTATAATGACATGATAGTAAAAACCTACCGGAGGAGAAAAAACACTGTGAGTTGATTTTGGCACAACGACATTTGGGTGATGGTGTGGCAAGTAATCGATGCGAACCATATTAATTTCGAATCTTGTAGGGGTTATAGGAGATGTGGTGGTGGAGGTCATGGTTGTTGAGTGGGTAGTGAGGGAAGGACTATGAGAATGGGTGTCGGTGAAGTAGTGTCCTCATCGAGAAGTTCGTCATCATAAAAGTTGGCTTCCGAAGGACACAACTAGATAAGGATGATTTTAAAGCCTTGTAGTTCTCCACACCGTGCCTAGCACACAATGGTAGGAACAAATTTTAGTGTCATCAAATCCTTTTGGATTGCGTTTGAGGGTGTCATAATGTCTCGAGTGGTTGTAATGTGATAACATAAGTCTCAAGGAGGTTGGTTAATATTTTGGCATAGGACCCCGCTAGTGGATCGCAATGGGAAGTGAAAGTGGGTTTGGGTGTAGGTGTGGCTGATTGTTGAGGAACAGTCCTTGTAGGAGGGGGAGTGGGTTGAGCCATGGTTTTGGGTGCTAGATTAGTTGTGGTTGTTGGTCATGTTTGTTTGGGTAGGTGTATGGTAGATGAATGGGCAAGAAGGTGTATGGTTGCTTTGACTAACTTATTAGAGGGTTGTAGATTTTTGTTTTGGGTTACACCTTCTTGGGTAAAGGTGATATGGGTGTATGAGATCTAGAGGGAAAAGTAGATGGGGGAAGAGGGTGAGTTACCCATGGGGATAATAGAGGTGCTATGAAGGTAGATGATGCGGGTCAAGCAGGGGGTGTGAGAGACAGAGACTGAAGTGTAGTGGGTAATGAAGAAGTTGCTAAGGTTATTGGAGGTATGGGTGGTAAAGATGTTATAGGTGTAGGTGTAAGTCATGTTGAGTGCTTAGGTAGGTTAGAGGTTTGTGAGGAAGGAGTGGGCTGTTGTGTTTTTGGTTTATTGATGGGTGGAGGTTTCTTAACCATGTTGGGAAGCTGAGGTCCTAAGACGGACGAGACAGGTGTAGGTGTGATTAGTATAGCTAAGGTATGAGTTCTATGGGTTTGGTTCTTTTGTTTGGGTGTCAAAGTAAGTGTGGTGTTGACTTTGGAGGATGTAGCTAAATCTAGTTTGATAGGTGGATGAGTAAGGCTGGTGGTTGGGGTGACCCCTAAGGTAGTAATAGGTTTAGTCAAGGAAGATGATGAAGGTGTGGGTTTGGATTTAGATGTATGTTGGTTTATGGGTAAGGGAGTATGTTGAGATGTACGGAGGGTTATGGAAGAAGTAGTGATATAGGTAGTTGTGCTTAGTTCAATTGGTTAGAATATTTTTGGGTATATAGTGGAAGTATCAGAAAGCAACATCTACATTTGTGTTGAAACAAGAAGGAAAAATTCCCCATAATAAGGCTCTATCCACATAATCAGGCGATCAACCAAACATGAGAACGACACATCTGTAGATGATTTTGATGAGGACCCAATGGATATTCCCGTAAAATGTGTCTTAGAGATGGAGAATTGGCTAGCTTCAACTTTCGTGGGTAAGAGAGCTGAAATTAGGTCTGCAGGATCTTGGGTAGTTGATGGAGAATGCTCACCAAGAGGTAAGGGTATCTTAACTGGGTCTGTGATAGGTGGAGGAGATGATGGGTGCTCCTCTATAGGTAGAGGAGATGATGGGTACTCCTCGTGGGTGGATGAGGTAAATAAGTATCCTCCATGGGTGAAGAAGTATCGTGGGTGTCGGTTCCCTAGGTGGAGAAGCCAAAGGTGAAATGGTCTCGATATTGGTGGTAGGCTCCTCCATGGGTGATAAAGGAGGTGAAAGGTGTTCCTATATGGGTGGAGGAATAAGCGAGGTAGGTTCCAATGTAGAAGGAGGATTTCGTGATAGAATCTCCTCTATGGAAGGAATATGGGGTAATTGGGAAGCAACAAGTGGATCACTAAATATAGCATTGACCTCATGGGTATGGATCTCAAGAGTTAAGGTCTCACTAGTTTGATCGGAGGAAGGGGCATGATTGGGAAAGGGTTTCTTGAAGATATGTAGGTTTTGATTGGAAAGTGCATTAGGATTATCCATAGTTAACTCACCTTTCTCGAGCATTTCTTGGACAAATATTTTGAAATTGATGCAATTTTTGTCACTATGACCCTTTACTCGATGATAGTTACGAAGTCATGGTCTTTATACCATGCGGGCGTGGGGCGAGAAGGGTCAAAATCAGTTAGTGGTTTTATAGGCGGAAGGGTGATGGCCCTAAATTTTATGAGATTTTCTAAAATAGAAGAGTAAGGCTCCCCAATTTGGGTGTATTTCCATTATTCTTGTCTAAATTGAAAATTTTGGATGAGTGAGAGATTAGATGAGGGGGTAGCCTAATTTGATGGGTGAGCCGATTGGATTTGAGTACCACTACGTTAGTGGTTCCCTTAGCTTTTAAATAATTATTCGGTGTTTGGAAGAAGAAGGGTATCATTCGTCTTGAATGTCGAATTCTTATTACGTAATTATATTTTCTTCTCTTCGATGGCCCAAATCTCAAGCTTTCATGCCATGGTGAATGTTTCATATAATGTTTAGAATTTTTGGACCTATAGGGTTGGTGAGATATGTTTAGCACAAGCTCGTGTGATGAGCTCGATGAGTTCTATTTATGGAAGTTGGAAGGTGAGTTGATTGATCGAGGCTACACCAACAAGCAACAAAATATGTGATAGATTCATCCTCATACTGACATATGGAGTATAGGTCAGTCATGGTAACCTTCTTGACAATATTGATGGAGAAGTGATCCAAGAAGGCTTGGGCTACCTAATTAAATGAAAATATAGAGTTTCTAGGTAACCCACTATACCAATCTAACGTAGGTCCAGTCAGAGACATGGGAAAGGTCCTTAAGAGAAAAGCATCATCGTGAGCGATTAGGTAACACCCATGTTTGAATGACCGCAAATGTTGTTGTGGGTCTTCCTTGCTATTGAAATGGTTGAATTTAGGCATCTCCCAATGCATGGGATATGGACAGATAGGAATGGATGGGTGGATAGGCTCATTACAAATCTCATCATAGGTGAGAGTATTATAGGAGCTAGAAACCGATGCCTCTAATGTCTACATCTTATCCATCATCAATTTGATTAGGTCATTGGTAGGTTGTGATGATTGGGTGCCTCTTGTAGCATAAGAGGGTTGGTGTTGGGCATGTAACGGGGGTGGCATTCCAGTATATGGTGCTGTTGTGTAGGTAGATTGAGAAGGAGGTAGTGAAATAGGGGGTACGTACCCAGAATGAATAACAGATGAAACAAGAGGCTACTGATAGTACGTATATGGAGGTGGAAGGGTCATGGTGACCCTAGTGGTAATGGGGCTAACGATTGGGGAATAGAAAGGACCACATTTTGAAAGGGGGTAGGGGTCACCGACACCGGAGGTGGTAGTGTAACTACAGGTATATGCGAGACAATATGGGCAAACGAGGTTGTGTTTTGGGTGGTTGTCAAAGGTATGGTGGATGTAACGAGTGCAACAGATGTGCAGCAGAAACTACATTCATAGTGGGTATAAGACCTAGTTGTGAAAGGAGTGGGGCTAAGGTAGATGCGGGAAACACGGAGCGAGATGGGGTTGACACGGGAGTGGGAGTGACAATCGGGGGGATAGATACGGGCATGCCATATATAAACCGACCTAAGGCATCTTGAGTGCATGAGTGGGAAAGGTAAAAGCGCATGGTGGTAGGGTTTTAGTCAAGGATTTGTGTGAACTCCTCATCTCTAGTAACGATAGTGATAGGTTAGATAGGATCCATGGCAAGTGATAAAATGGAAGGTGGCGAAGGGCTAGGTGAGAGCGGTTGATAAGCGGTATGGAATATGAGGGTGCTAGCTTATTGATGTGTCGAGTACCATGTGAACATATACCGATCAGGTTGGGCGGTAAAGTGGATTAGGTACCAAATGTTGGCTAGAAAGTGGCACAGGATAACCGATGCCAGTCGGGGTAAACCGATGCCGGTTAGGGGTAACCACTGCCGGTCACTATGGGAAATGGACAGTGAGTCAAAAATAAGGTATAAGGTCAAATCTGATAGGTATGCCAAACCTGATGAGTTTTACAAGGTCAATGGGAATGATAGTAGTGACAGGGACTCTGAATAGTTGAAGAAGGTGAATAAATGTCCTTTTGGGTAGGTTAACAAAAATGACAGTGAACCGACGCCGGTTGGGTATAATCGACGATGGTCGCTGGATTCGACACCGATCCAATGTGAAAGTGAAATAGTGATGAATTAAAAGTGGCTATGAATTAAAACTGATGTGGAATCGATACGAGAATTTTGAGAATGATGAGAATATGGTCTAGGAACTCTCGGATGAAGTTAGAATACATTAACTATGATGAGAAGTATGCAAGGATGAACAAGAAATATGAAGAACGTGACCTCTCACCTCAAAATGCAAACCAAGAAGAAACACTAAGAAAAATGTGATCCTAAGAGTGCCTTTTCTATTATGTTTGTTTAGCTTATGCTATTTAAGGACTGACTCATGAACTATAAAATAGAGTTTTTGGTGAGGATGGCTTCCTACAAAGAAGGAGATCTAAAAGGTGAGGTTTCGGGTATGTTATGGCGGGGGCGGGATTCACTCTAAAGTATGACTCGACAGAGCATCAAGTCGGGAGTACCTACTAATCCTTAGATCAGTGCGATCGTTGTGAGCGTTTCCGGAAAAATATTGTTTAAGAATATGTATTTGTTTTGAATTTTTGCAATGTGGCAAGACTCATAGAGAGAGAGAGATGTGATTTCTATGATTCGTTTTTCAACCATCAGCTATGAATGACTTCTAGTGTATAGGTTACCCTCAATTAATGTGAGCTAATGCGATAAATCAGAATGTAATGCACTTATTTTAAGCCCAAATTGAAATATGAAGTTCGATGACACAAATGGATGAATAGGAAGATGGATGCTCTTTCACTAAAATGGAGAAAAAAAAAAGAAATGATTATTTTTAAGTACACCAAAAGAAAGGTTTCTTTTAGATCAAATAGAAAGAAAAAGAGGGTTACCAAGGAGGAAAATTGATGTGTATGCTTTTTGGAAGGGAAAAAAACACACAACTTTTCCTAGGAATGAATAAAGTGCAAGGAACCCCAAATGGGTCCCACTGGGAGTGCCAAAATGTTTCACCTAATTCTTAGATGTTTCTTTGAATTTTGATGAAACAGAGATAGGATAATGGGTGTATGAGTAATACCTATTGGAATGTTGGTTATTGGGTTGTTGCATGCGTATGAGTTCTAAATTCACAACTGGTCATGAGAGATTCCTTTTGGCTAGGAGGAACTACCTGAAATGGAACACAAGACCACTAGAAAGAGTTAAACAATATGTGCAGTGAAGCGCCTAGCGTATGTTAGATATGGTAATGTGTGATAATTCCTAGATGGCTGTCATTCCACTATTTAAAACAATTTAATGCTGGTAATGAAGTAAATCCTATTGTAATTGAAATGATTTAGGTATCTCATTAAAAACACAATAATAAAGATCTAATCTAATAGGCTAGGTTAAAATAAGATCCAAAGGTCAAGTAGTTGGTTTTGGTTCTCTATAGGTCTGACAGAGGTCTCAAGTAGGTCACAGGTGAATAAGGGTGATGTGAGAATAGATGGGTAGGTCACTGTTCTGGGCTATATTGGTAAATATAGAGGCCGACACCGGTTAAGGGTGACCGACGCTGGTGGGGAGAACTCGGTGCCGGTTATTGTGGAAAATTGGGAATGAACTGGTGTTGGTTTGGGTCTCCCTTGTGATTGCACAAAGGACTTGGTTGGCGAAACAAGGTATTAGGTTGTTTGTGATGGGATTTAGAGAGGTTTTGAGGATATGGAGGGGTGAGTACTAAAGGAGGTCAATGGATGGCTAGGAGAACAAAGGATGAGGGTATAATGATTAAATGAAAGAACCAGAGGAGTAAACTTTTCTACTTACTTGAAATCTAGTTCTAGGTGCTTGTGAGTGATGGATGAAGGTGTTGATAAGAGGTTGAATGCTTTTGAGGATCACCAAACACTAGAAATATCCTGCATGGGCTGCATGTGCATTCCCTTTTTCTGGTTAGATCAAATCTACTCAGGTGATTACTAGATGATTTCGGATGAATGTTGGATGTCCGTGCAAGAGAAAGTGCTTGATATCCTTCATTACAGCGTGTTCTCGTGGAAAATGTTTCTCAAAAGATGTGATATCTCTCAAGAATATACCAAAGTTTTTCAACCTCGATAATAAGGTTGTTTTGGGGATTAAAAGGTGACCGATGGTATGAGCTTCTAGCTTAACCGGTGGCGGTTAAGGGTAATTGGCGTCGGTCAAGGAAGGATTTCGTAGGTTTACAAAACTAGGCGAGATCCCCTTGATTTTCTTGGATCTCTTTTCATTCACTTGTGGATTGGACTGGAATAGTCTTTTAAGCATGCGGGAATGTGGTTAGAGGGAATGTAGGCATTGATTTTGAGGGTTTTGGTAAGTCTTAGTTAGTTATGGCAACTTACTAAGAATAGGTCTTAGGGTGAGTTGGCTTGGGAGGTGTCTGCAGGTGAGGTGTAAGTGTGGGAACTATCTAAATTAAGATATTTAAATAATAAATATGGTGAGGAAAATGAATTAATTTAATTAAATAAACTAAATTAATATTAATGGGGTGAAGGGGCCATGACTAGGTGAATGTGATGAAGGTATTTATTTGTTGATGGACGAAAGGGGAGTGTGACCTAATTTTGGTGTCTACACAAGGACGCTAGTGCCGAGACATCCCCATCTCCTCTAGGAAATCCAACATGTTTGTATATTAATCACATAATTTGGGTTTTTTCTAGATGTTGGGAATAATATTTTCTTGGTGGTCATTCTTTTAGTGGTTAATTATGAAATTCAACCAAGGGAATCATATAAATATAAAGCTATATCATCATAATAAAGAACCAAGCTCTAATAATCTACTACTATCACCTAAGGTTGCATCCAAAAGAATTTCAGGAGAATAAAAAAATTCATCTATCATCCATTATAGGAACAAGGTATTGCATTCTTGTACATATACTTCATAGGAGGGGAATTTAATTTTACCATGCACACATCTATCTACATTTATACATCTAACTATTTATCACTACTCGGTGCATCTTGCAAAAGAGCTACCTAGGGAATGATTCTACACACCAACACACACACACACACACACACACACACACACACACACACACAAAGCTACATGGAGTATGAAATGTAGTGCAACACCCAAATCATAAGTTCACTCATTCGGTTGACTTTTGATTTCAGTTTGAATCTCCATTTGCATATTTTTATTTTTAGGTTTTGATGTGTTTTGGGTTTTTATAGATGGTCTTTCACTTTGCAGGTTTTAGGTGAATTCCGCACACATAATGTGACAAAAAGATGATAAAAAAGATAGACACATAAAAGTGACACAAGAAAAATCACTTTCGAGCATTTTTTATAGTCACAGGAACCTAAAGAAGGTCCTTAGCGCTTACGTTCTTGTATACACTCAAAATTGCATGGTGTTATATTGTTGGAATGGTAAAATATACAATGATGATAAATACTTCCTCCAAGAAAAGAATAAGGTCAAAATCCTTCCCCCTATTATTTTCATCCCTCCTTTGACTCAAATTAACCCTACGCTTTGTCTAGAAACTTTAATTTTTCTTGTTAGACTATTTTTATCTTTATCTTTGTCTTGAGCGAAGGTTGCATAACCTCCCCGAAGATTATATAACCGATGATAGTGTAATTATTAGTGGTGGTTATGTAACCACCCCATTGATTACATAACTACCCCTCTATGTTCACCGGTGGTCCTATCACTTAAAATTAGAGACTTAAAGTGCACATTTTTCGACACAAGGTTGGGTTTTGGGATTGATTTTCTCACTCATTTCTCAACCGTTTTGCCTATTTTTGGACTCGTTGGAATCATATTTATTTTCCATTCTTATTTGGCTATGTTTATGATTTTTACTACCTCTCCTTATTCTTATTTGTCACTTCTTCATGAAACATATATTTTAGTTCTTATTTCAACTTTTACCCGTATGACGTGTTAGATTTTTCATATTCTTGAGGTTAAGTTATGTGGATGAAATTTTGAGAGGAATCACACAGACAACCAAATATTTTCTCTATTATTTCATACCATTTACTTTCAGTCATTTCTTGCACCAAGCAAGCCACAACCAGTATTTTCTTTTCTTTTCTACCATCTAGCATCTACACATTCCTGAATCAATTGGACCTCATATTTGGAAGAAGAAGATACAAAGCCGAGGAGACAATAAACACATCTCACTTTGTTGGGATAGTAACAAGGTTAGGGTTGTACTTAAATTATTTAAAGTTTTAATTAATCTATATTTGTTAGAATAGAAATAATTAATTCTTTTTTGAGTTGGTATAATCTGCACAAGAGGAAGATTTCATAACTTCCCAAATGTATTTATTTTATTTCGGCATTACTTTTAAAAATATTTCTTATATCTTCCCTTGAAAAATTCTTCCTAGATTATCCCTATGGATTTTCTTGGAAAATTAGTTAGAGGAAGAAATGAATAAATCCTTACACATATTTTATTTCTTTTAATTAGTTTAGATTTACTTTTTCCAAGGAAATTTCATATGGAAAAGAGGAAATTGCTTCTGAGAAGATTTCCCTTTCTAGAAAACTTGAGGCAAAATCTTTTCTAGAAGAAGTTTATTTTATTTTATTTAGATTAATAATTTTTGAATACATTCTTTTAGAATAGAATTTTCAAACAACCCTGCAACAGAGGAATAACCACACCCAGCTATTCTCTATTTTTAGTTTATTTTGTTAGAGGTAGTAGTACTTTGTTTTAATCAATTTCATGTGTTTGTAGAAAAAAATTTCATATAAACTCGAAAAATAAAAAAAGATGTTAGTTAATTAGTTAGTTTTCTTTTAATTCATTTCTTGTTCAGACAAATAGAATAGATGGTATTTCATTTCATTTTATTTAATTAATTGGGAATGAATTTGGTTAATTAAAATATTAAACACACTTGTCTTTTATTTATGTTGAATTTACTTTCTTTATTTATTTAAAATGAACTTTCACGTAGTTTAGCAAACAAATAAAATCAAACAATTAAACAATAGGGAACTTACGCTACTGTACACATAGCCTCTAATTCCCCTTTGGCTAATTCAACTACTAGGAACTCACATTACCCGACCTCGGTTCCGATTCTCCTATAGTTGCCCATCAATATTCTTGAAATCTTACACGAGAATGTCCCAATGTGACCTAGGCTGGTTGAGTGCATTTGGAATCACGTGTTGATTTTTAGGCACACAAAATTAGTGAACCTGACGTGAAGGACTAGTTCCTTCTTATTTCCTTTGCTTTCATTGCTATTACCTAGCCTTTCCATTTCTTCCCTATTTTGGTGGGTATTTTATACCTCCCCAAATATGTCTAGTAGATAGATTGGTGGGCCATTTGGCTTTAATAGATATTACACCAAAGTTCATCCATAAAAATCCCCTTCCATTTCTAGATGGGATGACAACTACACCAAAAACATGTAAGCCTCCCCTAACTACATCTAAAACTGCACTAGTCATGTGTGAATAGAGGAGGTTGATCAACCTTGAACATACAATGGATTTAAACCATTTCAAACAATATGGCCTTTATGAGTGGAAAAAATCCTTACCCTAAAGTCTTTTCAAGACCTCACATTGCCATGTAATCAACTGAAGATGAATTTTTTTTGTGAATTGCTAATCCTCTTTGCCAAATAGATGACTCCTTAGATAGGATGACTATTCATGCTTTATACTGTTCAATAACATTGTATCGAAAACCTATCCTAAGACTCCTAATTTAAAGGAAAACAAGAATGAAAAATGTAGAAACCAAAATTGGGTCACACTCCCCTTGGTCCCTTTTTGAATAACCAACTTAAACATGCTAACCTAACCATGACCCTTTTACTCCACATTAATATTATTTTAATTATTTATAATTAAAGTGATACTCATCCTCACAATATTCATTATTTAATTACCCTAATTAAACTAATTTCCACCTCACCTAGAAACCTCACCACAAACCTATTTTTAGCATATTTCCCCTTTACTAGGACTCAACATTCACTCACCATAACTAACTAAGGCTTAGTCATACCTACCTTAATGAACTAAGACTTAGTGCAACCCTAAAATCATATTCCTATTCTCCTTATAATCAAATTCCCATTCATTAAAATATAACATTCTATTTTGATCCACGAGATAGACTGAGCTAGCCCAAAAAGATTGCCAAGATCTGGCATTTTTAGTAAACCTAGGATTTCCTACCTTAACCAACACTGCTCAACTCTAAACAGACGCTGGTCACCCTAAACCATCATTAGTTACCTTATATTCATTTTGGTAAACTTGTTTGAGGGGTTGACACATTCTCGAGTTTTTTGGAATGAAGGAGATCTACATGCAAACAAGAACTAGATCCATTTTGCACATCTAGATAGCCATAGCTAGCACCAAGATTGATAAGAAGGAATTTACATTCACAACAACATTCCGGGAAGCACTAACGTAACACTAATCACCAATCCATAGATCAACTATGACTAGTATCTCTAACCACTTCTCTGAAAGAGTTTGTGAGAATCGTATTGAAAACAGTGCATCATGATGATGTTACACTCCAAATGAAAAATAATACCTCCAACGTAATCAAAAGGAGGAATCAATCAATCAATGGAAGAAATTTCATAATAGAACAAAGCTTGCACATATAGAGAAAGGCGAGTGTCTTGGCATACTCATAAATCGAAATGAAAGGGTACATATAGGGTCTTTGAGTAACCCTAGTGGATGACACACAAGTAAACCCTAAACCTAACCCTAAACCTAACCCATGTGAGATGACCCTCCATATGTGAGTGGAGGAAACATAGGATTCACACATAAACACCCCCTTTCATTAAAGTTGGGGTAGCGACTATGATGAGTCAAATTGAACAAGAAGACACTCCTAAACAAATAAGAAATATGTGTCAATGGGGCCCTGTAACTCAAGTCTTGATAAGGTGCCCATGTGCAAACAAAATCTTCCTAGAAGAAGAAGAAGAGTAGCTACATAAGACCTCACCCCAAGAAGAGACCGTAAGTGAAGAAACTTCACCTCAGTGAAGGGCTTGGTGAATATATCTACAATCTGATCAGTTGTCTGAATGTACTGAATGTCGATGATACCATCATGAATAAGCTCTCGTATGAAGTGCATATGGATATCAATGTGATTAATTCACTGATACTGAACTAGATTTCTACAAATTGAGATAGTGCTCATGTTATCATAATAGATAATGGTAGGCTGCCGAAAGTAGATGCCAAACTCTATTAGAATGCCCTATAGCTAAACAACCTCGTGGCGAGTGTAAACTACTCCCTCCGTATTCTACCTCTGTAGAATATATCGTAATTACATTTTGTTTCTTGCTAGACCAAATAATAGGACCCAAACCAAGAGAGAAACATTAGCTAGAGGTATATTTCCGATTATCTAAATCACTGGACCAATCAAAATCTATGAATCCAATCAAGTCAATATCCACCCTCCATAATAGTGAATGCCATTAGCATAAGTTCCATGAACATAATTAAGGATCCACTAAGCTACTTTCTAATGTAGCTCATGTGGCTTCTACATGAATCTAGACATGATCCCAATAGCATAAGATAAATCCAATTGAGTGTGAGTCAAGTAAAACAAGATCCCCAAAAATATTGATAAAGGGTACCATTAACCAAGGGAGTATAGCAATAAGAAACCAACTTAACCATAAAAATAAAAGGAGTAGATGAAGACTTGTAATCAGACATCTGAAAATGAGAAAGCAAGTCAAGAGCATACTTAGGTTGTGAAATCAAAATTCCTGAGTTAGATTGTGAAATCTGGATCCCAAGAAAGTAATGAAGTAGACCTAAGTCAGTCATGGAAAACTTGTTGGCCAAGACAATCTTCATAGAATCAATGATAGAGGAAGAGTTTCTGTGATCAACAAGTAATCAATATAGAGAACAAGGATGAGTATGGAGTCATCTTTCCATAGAATACAAACATTTGGATTAGAGTGACACCTAGTAAACCCGATGTAAGTAAGAAGGAGTCCATCTTGGCATACCAATCCTGAGGGGCTTGTTTAAGGCCATAAAGAGAATTCTTTAACTTACAAATGAGGGAGGGATCATGGACATAATCAAGAGGTTATTCCAAGTAGATATTTTCCTCTAGGTCAAAATGAAGGAAATCACTCTTAATGTCCATTTGATGGACTTTCCATCTATTTGTTGTGGCAATGGCAAGGGTCAGTTGAATAGAAGTCATCTTCGTAGCTGGAGAAAAGGTTTTAGTATAATCAACCCCATATATCTAGGAGAAACCCTTAGCTACTAATCGCACTTTAAAATTTTTGATGTCTCCATCTACTCCATACTTTGTTTGAAACACCCACTTACACCGAATGATTTTTCTTCCTTTTGGAAGAGGGGTGAGATCCCAAGTATCGTTGTTCATGAGAGAGGAATACTCCTCATCCATTGGAGAATCCCACTCAGGAATACCAGAAGCCTCTCAAAAATACTATGGATTAGAAGCAGAGGAAAAGAAAGAGTGGGGTCTAATGAAATATGAGAGAGTATGTCTCGTATCCAAAGTATCTCTAACTAAATCTCTAACACTTTATAAAGTTTTCCTAGCCCCAAGAGGACCGAGAAGGATCGGGCTCGAGTCAAAATATTCATCACTCGAGTGAGAAGGGACATAATATTCATCATCACTCTTGTCATAATCAGAAGACTCAAAGGTTTGATGGTAGGGAGAATCGAGAAGAGGAGCATGCTCAACAACATCATCACTTGATGAGTTAGAATCTGAATCATCAAGCTGAAGAACCTTGATAGGTAGAGAATTAGAATTCGAAGAAGAATCATCAAACTTAAAAATTATCTCAATATAAATCTCATGAGAAGTAGAATTCAACAATCAATATCCCTTCATGCCATCAGGATACCCTACAAAGATACAAGGCTTGGATTATGGTTCCAATGCCTTATGTTTCTTCTTTGGAATCTGAGCCATAGCCTTGGATCCGAAGACTCGAAAGTGCTCAACATTAGGATTGCATCCAAACTAGGCTTCAAAGGGTTTCATCCCTCTTACTACCTTGTGTGGAACATGGTTCTGAATGTAATTAACACAATTCACTGCTTCAGCCCAATACTGTGGAGGAAGAGACTTCGAGTGAATCATACAAGTGGCCATCTCCTTAAGAGTATAGTTCTTTCTTTCTGCGACTCTATTTTGCAACGTTCTAGAAGAAATTGTATGCTACAAGGAGATCCCTTCAAAAGTACAGAAATCCATGAACCTATTGTTTACATATTCACCTCCATTTTCAGTTTGAAGAACCTTAATAGACCGTTCTTCTTGTTTCTCAGCAAGAGCCTTAAAGTCTTGAAAATGTTCAAAGACTTCAGACTTAATCTTAAGAAAATATATCCAAATATATCATGAATAGTTATTAATGAAGGTGATCACATAAAGATCTCTAGTAAAAGAATGAGATGGAAATGGACCAGAAATATCGCATTTGTGAATAAGATCCAAGGGACGAGTAGCTCGCAAGATTTTCCTTTGTCAAAGTTATTTTCAAGATGCTTTCTAAGGGTATAACCCTCACAAAGACACTTAGAAAACTTGACGCGAGGGTAACCCGTTGATCATTTTGTTTTGGCTCAATTGTTCAAGGTAGTGATAATTTAGATGTCTGAAATGATCATACCATAGCTTACTAACCTCATTTGCATGAGTGAGCAAGGAAGTTGTTATAGAATCAGAAGTAAAGTGGGAAAAGGTATACAACCATGAATGGTGATCCGCCTTTCACTGTAGTGTCATCGTTAAGCTCACGAATAATCACTAAGTTAGGACCAAATTCCACTAGCATTCCTTCACTAAGATGAGTAATTTGGTAAACCGATAGGAAATTGGTAGAGAGATCAAGAACACTCAACATTTGGTTAAATGTTCCCCCATCCATCTCTACCAATCCACTATCGAGACCGACATGATCATGTCATTACCCATCGTGATTTGGGACATACCACAAGGATCAATGTTGGAGAACTCAACATGTAAAGAAGCCATGTGGTGTGAGGCACCGAGAATCTATAATCCACGTCGATGAAGGAAAACTTTGGCTACAAGGCCCTTTCCTTTCTTCTTATCGATTTAGAACCTTTACGGTAGAAGACTCGGCCTTCGGAGAATTTAGTTTGATAGACTTAGGAACACCTATTTGATTTTTCTCACATAAATGAGTAAGGTGATCAATTTTTTTTCTCATACATAGATTCTCTTTATGACTAGGATTCTTGTAATAGGAACATAAATACTTGTCTTTCTGTGCTCTAGGCTCAAAAGTCAAAGCATTCGTGTTAAATTTAGTTTTGGTCTTGGTTTCCTTCTTAGGTTGATCCTTTCTTTCTTTCTTCTTTTCAGTCTTCTTTTCCTTACTAGTAATCCCTACAAGGGCATGGGAATTGGACTTGAGAGACCCCATTTCAATGATTTTTTCCTGTTCTCGAATGATTTCGGACAAAAATAGTCAAAGAAGGGCATATTCCAATCCTTGACCAAGGAAAATTTTGTAGCGTAAAAATTTGATACAAAGATAGAATATTAGAGACCTAACTTGGAGAGAATCAACAGATCGTTAAGAATATTTCTTCTCTACTTGACATTCCTTTAACAACAATATAGAGTGGAAAAACTTAGAGAATAATGCTTGTAGGTTTTCAAAATCACTAGTATTTAACCATAGTAGTTCACTTTCCAACTCATGCGTTCTCATGTCATTTTGTTGTCCAAACATTCCATCTAACGTTTTCCACGCAAAATTAGGTGTTTTGTATGACTCAATGTGGAAGAGCAAGTCAGGAGAAATAGACATGCAAAGAAGACCTAAAGCTTCATCACTACAGTTTAACCACTTAGATTTTTCAGGGTTGTCATCTGGTTCAGTCTTAGTTCCCATGGTGATGTAGAATAACCCTTTACCCCTTAGTTTCATAATCATTTTCGATCTCCATTTGAAGAAGTTGAAAAACATAACAAAAGGAATCAAAAGTGAATCCATAATGAAGAGAGAGAGAGATAAGGAATTCAGAAAATAAACACAAGAATCACAACCACCCAGGATAATATAATAACCCCCTACTTTTGGCACTTTATATTTTAGTACATTGAATACAATTGGGTCCGAGCATGCATCTTGAAACAGTTGGTAACTCACCTTGCAATCAGTGTAATAACGTGCAAGAGAGGAGACCACAATTGTGTTTTGTGGAGCGCAGCAAAGTGACACTGTATACAAGCACAACTTGCAAAAAAACTAGGAAGGAGGTGAAATCAAATCCTACTTATGAGAAAAAGTGTCTCATGTCACAATGGATACCCCCTTGCTGCAAACTATGGTGGATGTGCTCACTAGTCACAAGCAATAATAAGGGTAAATACAAGTTTTAGATGAACTCAAGATGAGTCCCGATGATCTTCAGAACGCTGGAAAGGCACGTGGAAGAAAAATAGGTGCTTAGAGTGTCACTACACACTTGAGCACACGATTAGTAAAAAAATCGACAATAACACCTAAAATTTATCATTTAGAAACATCCAGTTTAGCTAATTTTAGAGCTATTTGGACTCAGAAAAAATGAAAATAAGCGTTAAGAAGGATGATTTTTAATGATTTAACTAATCGTAAATTAAGAGCAAATTAAGAGTAAATTAAGGTCATAATTAATAAAACTAGATTTAATTAAATTAAATCTAATTAATTATGAATAAATAAATCCTAATGATAATTAAGATCTAATTAAAATTAAATACTAATTAAAATACTCCCTTTTAAGAAATTGCCCCTTACCAAATATACCCCATTTTTAAAAAAACATTCCACTTTAAAATTATTCCCACCAAAATGAAATTTAAAAAAAAATTCCTTAAATAAGTTTTAAATGAACTTACGTAACTTACATAAAAAAACAATGTGGCTCGGGTGGTTAGGCTCAAGCATGTATCATGACGTGGATCCGGGTGGTTAGGGTCGGCGTGGATACGGTTGGGTGGATCCCAAGTTGGGCCCAAGAAATTAGGGAAGAGGGACCCATTGGGAGCAAGTGACCTAACACACATTTGGGGATGAATCCTGAGGTGGGAGTGCAGGCTCATGGGGGTGAGTGAGGCAAGGAAGCCGAGGCGAGTCGGGGCCGAGCGGTAACTATGCGTGGGGTCGTGTACAGAGGTGAGGAAGACTCAACGAGGAGACCTGGCCACCCACAGAGGAGACAAGGCATACAAAGGAGCTCAAGCTCAGGGAAGGGTAGGATTGCGCTGAAGAATCCCTCGATATGGTCGATAGGAATAGGACTCGAGTAGAAAAATCACGTCAAGGGGACTCGCGCCAGACAGTGAGCACAAGCTGCAAGATAGGGAGTCATGACAAGTTGAGGGAGTTGTGGCGATTTGAGGAGCCCAAGGCAGAGAAGAGGATTTTGGAGGTGAGTTGAGGAGCTTAGTGGAGAGCTCGGTTGGGAGCATTGCACCAAAAACACCAAACACCAAACTTCAAACCTCTTATTTTGACCTGAATCTCTGTAAAACCAACATACAAACAGAGAAACCAGAAAAAGATAGAGATCTAAAAAATTTAGTTAAATAAAAATTTAAAAAACCATAAAATAACCTCTTATTTTAACTGATCTACTAGATTTAGCTACAGTTAGCTAACTGTAGCTATAAAACTCTGAAAAACTCAAGGATATCTTCACATGCATGAAGAAAACAGAAAAACCAAAACTTTCCAAGAACAATTTGTTAAGAACGTTAGCAAATGAAATTCTAGAATCTAATGATCGAAAAAAATTACACGAGGAGTAAAAAAAAAAAACCAAGAGTGATCATAACTCGGATGAAAAATGTTGGCTTACCTTATCTCAACTCTAATACCATGAAATAGTTTGTGACAATTGTATCAATAACAGTGCACCATGATGAAGTTACACTCCAAAGGAAATGTAATAGCTCCAGTGTAATCACAAGGAGGAATGGATCAATCAATGGAAGAAATTGCATAACAGAACAAAGCTTTCACATATAGAGAAAGACAACGGAGTGTCTTGACATACTCATAAATCGAAACGAAAGGGTACATATAGACTCTTCGAGTAACCCTAGTGCATGACACACAAGCAAACCCTAAACCTAACCCATGTGAGATGACCCTCCATATGTGATTGGAGCACACATAGGATCCCACAAACCAACATTCTCCACCACTACGGGAATTTAGAACAGCTTATCAACTCCAAGTAAGTTGGTTTCTCCTCTATTACTTGCAGTTGTATTCTTTATTTTCCTTCATCTATTCACTGTTCTTACTTAGATCTATCCCTCAACTTTCTCTCTATCAACCACCCCATCACACCCCACCTAAAATTCACAAAAACTTATCCTGAAACTGTCTCCCTCACATAGACCTCACAAATACCCTCCAAACTCTTTGTGAAATCATAGAGAGGACCCAAAACTTGTTCTAAAACATTCCCCAATTTTCCACAGTCACCGACACCGGTTAACCCTAACCATGGTCAGTTCATCTTATACCAACATCAGTCCTCTCAATAGATATTGGTCACTATCACTGTTAACCCAACCTAACAACTCAACCCCTAGCCTATCCTAAACCTCACTCAAAACCTTACCACACCTATTTTGGACCTATCACCTCACCCTCCCCCACAAATACCTTTCAAACTCTCTGCTCCAAAACAAAAGAGAGCCGAAACATCCTCCACCTAACTCCCTGCCATTTTTCACAATTACCGATATTAGTCACCCTAAACTAGTATCAGTCCTACCTTAACCGACATCAGTCACCCTAACCGGTGTCCATCGTTGTGTCGATAATACTATTCCGGACCAAGAACCTAAGTATCACACCCAAAACAAACCAAAATCTCACCCAACCTTACCAAGACTCTTTTTATGATCTACAGACCACCTGCACTACCCGCAACCCAATCTAAAAACTTTACCTATATATCATTTTAGTATTTAATCATATCAACATTGATATTAATCTAAGGCACCAAAATTAAAACGCTAAACTTTGGATTATTTTACCTACATATTTAAGTTTTTTAATATTGATTTATAAATAGTGGATTGATAACCTTCTAGAAGTATCATACTTCTTGGATCTAGCATAAACTAGAGTAACACCGTCATATACTATTTAACTCTCTTTTTGTTCTTTTTATTTATTTAAGGTAAATCCTCCTAGCCAAAAGGAATCTCTCACAGTCAACATTGGATCAAGAATTCAAAACGTAGGTAACGACCATCAAACCGACCATCACAAGGTATTCCTCCTTGGCCCATACCCTTATCTATTTCATCTAAATCCTTAAAGAAAATGCTGAAACATTTTTACATGCCCAGTGGGACCCATTTGGGGTTCCTTGCATTTTATTCATTCCTAGGTGAAAGTTGTGTGTTTTTTTCCCTTCGAAAAGCTTCCACATTAATTTTGTTCTCTAGAATCTTCCCCTCTTTCTATTGTCTAAAAGAAAATTTTGTTTTTGTGCTATAAAAAGAATACTTATTTTATTTCATTAGTATTACATTAGTGAAAGATCACCCTCTTCATATTCAGTATTTTCTACATTGAAACACTTTGATTTGGGCTTAAAACATTTGCATAGCATTCGATTTTTGCACTATATCTCACATTAAAAATGAGGACAATCTATACACTGGAAGTCATGCCCAACTGATGGTTGACATAATTACACCATAGAAAGCACTTGCTTCTCTCTCTCTCTCTCTCTTTGCCCAAATTGCACAAATTTAAAATGTATACATTTTCTTAAACAACATCCCGCCCAGAAGAAGTTGTCAATGATCACACGATCAGAGGATTAAATCAGGGCACCTAACTTGTTTTCTCTTTTAGTACCCCATTAGAGGACGGCTCGCCCCTGCCATAACATAACCTGAAACATCACCTTTAGAATTTACTTCTTTGTAGGAAGCCTTCCCAACCAAAAACTCTACTCTAAATTCACGAGTCAATATTTTAAATAAAATAAGCTAAGAAAACTAAATTCACTTATTGGATTACATATTTTTTTCTTATCTTTGTGCTTTACTTGCATTTTAAGGTGTGAGGATACGATTCTTCATTTTTTTATTTTTTCCTTTAACACTCCACCATTAAAATTGGAGTATTATGAATTTCTCGAGTGTGTCGGGACCTCATCTTATCATACCTAGACTTTACGGGTTGATTATTCATCTCATATCAATTCAAAAAATCCATTTTTATTCATTCTTTAGATTTCATAGTAACCGGCATTGGTCCAACGACCGTCACGCCGGTTTACATCCGATCATCATTAGTTTACCTAACCGGTGTCGGTTCCTTGTCATTTTTGTTAGTTTACCTAAAAGAAACTTATCTCATCTTCTCTTCTATTTAGAGTTTGTGTATCATTGTATTCTATGTACTCTAGTAACAGTCATCAAATACAAATTTCCTTTCTGATAGTCATCAGTTTCTGCCTCATTTTCTGAAACTATTATTTTCTCACAATAACCGGTATCGATTCCTATAACCGTCATCGGTCACCCTTAACTATCATCGGTGAGTTTGATATGTTTGGTCACTCTTTTTTTTATTTTAATCAAAACATTTACAAACTTTCCCTCTAAGAATATTTTTGTCCCATCTATATTGTTCCTTATGTCATTTATAAAGTATGATTCAATTGATATAAGGTGATTTACATGGTGTTGAATCATAGCCAAACTAACACCCTTATATTTCACATCATCCGTTAGCCACTCCCACCGGTTCATCACCTCCATCCATCCTATCACCTATGGATCTGACTTAGCTCATTCCCATCGTTACCAAAGGGTGATGAGGAGTTTCAAGACTCCTCGACCAGAATCCCACTACACTCTAATACTACCTTGCTCATTCTTCCACCCGGGATCCCTAAAGATAGTTAATAAATGATATGCCCATATTTATCCCTCCTACTCTCACCCCTACTTATACATCAGCTAGCACCAACTTGGCACTAATTTCATCCACTTCACCACCTGTGGTGTCTCAGCTAGATCCCACAACCACTATAACTGCAGCATCTACGTCATCTATCACACCCGCAACATCAATTGTCCCTCCAACAACCACTTTAAGTATAGCCCCATCTACACCCACTACCTCACATATACCCATTGCATCACAACCACCTCCGGTGTTGGAAGCTTACACCCCTTTTCAAAACCTCATCCTTTCTATCCCATAGTCCTTACCCCCAATCACCACTAGAGTTGTTATGAATACCCCACCCATTTACACATACTACCAATAACCTTCGACCTCATTTATCGCTTATGCTGGCTATTGGCCACCTACATCTATTCCTCTTGTGTAGTTCTCATACTCAGTGCCACCATACACTAGCATACCACCCACCTCATACATTCAACATCAACCCCCTTTTTCTATAGGGGGCACCCATTCATCACAACCTACTAACGACCTCATTAAAATGATGATGGAGAATATGTATACCTTAAAAGAATTTGTTTCTGGCTCAATTAATTCTTTAACGTATGATGAAATCTAGAACAAGCCTATTTATCCATCTATTCCCATTCGTCCTTACCCAGTGCATTGGGAAATGCCTAAATTCAATTGCTTCAATAGTAAAGAAGACCTGTAGCAACACTTGCATTCATTTAAACATGGGTGCTACCTAATCACCCACGATGACACTTTTCTCCTACGAACTTTCCTAATGTCCTTGACAGGACCAGCATTGGATTGGTATAGTGGACTACCTCAAAATTTGATTTATTCCTTCAATCAAGTAGCCCAAGATTTCTTAGATCATTTTTCAATCAATGTTACCAAGAAAGTCACCATGACCGATCTCTATTCAACCCGATAGTATGAAGATGAATCTATCGCAGATTTCATTTCCGCTAATGGAGTCTTATTAACCAATTAACATTCCAACTACCTCAGAATGAACTTATTGAGTAGTTCACTAGGGCTTGTGCTAAACACATCTCACTAACTCTCCAATTCCAAACCTTCGAACCTTTGATGAAGCATTCACCATGGCACGAAAACTGGAAATTCACGCCATTGAAGAAAAGAAGGTCCAATTACGGAACAAGAACACCCCATTCAAATCAAATGATTCTTCTTCATCCTCAAAACCTCAAAATAACCTTTTAGAGCCCAAAGGATCTGCCAATGTGGTATTCCTCAAGGTGGTTCCATCTCATACTTCTAATTAGGCCCAACCTTCTTCTAATATTTCTCCTATCTAGGCCTTTCAGCTCTAGTAGGAACATCAAAAGTATACTTCGATTGGAGAGCCCTATTCTTCAGTCTTGAAAAATCTTCTTAAAGCTAGAGCCATTACACTTCCTCCCATAAAACCTCATACATGTTTCGATCCTACCCACCCTATGCCTGCATGGTATAAAGAACATGACTACTATAATTACCATCACATTAAAGGACATAGTGATGGTAAATGCATAACATTTAAAAACATTGTCCAAGAGATGATAGATAATAGAGACCTTGTCATGGAAAACTTGAAAGCGCTAGCAAATCAATATTTTCACATCTTTGAAAATCCATTCCCTAAACATAAACCATCATCTAATCAAAATAGTGAACCTTCATCTTGTGAAAATAATATCCATGAATTCCATGCGGTTTTTGATATCTATAAACTGCTCCTCAAAACCTATTTCTTCATCTATTGAGGAAATGTTAGCATGATCTCCTCTATCCATAGAGGATCATACATCTTCTAATCCTCCACACACAGATAAGTCCTCCTAATTTCCCCTTGTTCTCACATAGGAACCCACACTTTCTACCGATGACATTTTATCATCTACCTCCCAACCCTACTTGAACTATCAACACTTTTTATTCTCTCATCCACATGAGAATCATCATTGCCTTCTCCTCCACTAAGGGAGAAGTCTACCTCACCCAACATATTGTCTCTCCTACCCATGGGAGACTCATCAAAAATACCACTACCTATTGGGGGAAGTTCGTCCTCGAAACCTAGAACCCTATTGACATGATCTCAGATATTTTACCTCTAGTAGTCCGAGGCTATCCAATTCCCTATCTCACAGCCATATTTTATAGGGATTTCCACCCAACCCATTCCATCCTCTTCTTCGTAGTCCCCATTTCATGGCTGGTTGATCATTTGGATTACGTTGATCAATCCATGCTCGGGTATGTCTTTGGCTCCCGCTCTAACCCCAATGTAAATGTTTCCTAAGGATACTTCTATGATCTACCCAAAGGTATTTTTGGATATAAAAACATCACTGACTATGCCTATTGAAATGGATTATTCTTCATCATCTCTACCTACATCCAAACCTTTACCCATGACCAAAACCATTTCAAAACCTGAAAGCCTACTCACACCTATCCCCTCACCCGTATCTAGACCCATCACTACTTTGGGTGTCATGCCAACATCAAGCCTTACTCACCCACCTATTAGATTAGACTTAACCACATCATCTCAAACCTACACCAACATTATCCCTCTACCTAAAAGGAAAACCCAACCTTCTAGGCTACATACACCGGTCTTGCCTACCACACCTTTGTCACCTTCCCCCTTCCATCCATCCTAGGGCCTCATCCATCAACCTTGACCAAATAGTCTCATACCCAAGGATATTCAAAAGATAAACAACTTACTACTATATCATGAGCCTTTGTTACACCTCATTCACCATAAAACCAATCACCTTTACCCTCACCCATGGACTCATTGCCACCTATACCTCCACTAGTTACTATAACCCCAACCTTGCCTACATGACTTTAACCCATGCTATCCACCTAACTTCAACCAACCACTTCCATCACAACTCATTTTTCCCTTTGGGTAACCCATCCTCTTTCACCATATTCTTTCCCCTCTCGCATCCCATACTCTTGTGTCACTTTTACCCAAGAAGTTGGAACCCAAAGATAAGAATCCACTACCCTCTAATAAGGTAGTCAAACCAACCAAACCTTCCATCACTAGCTCTTCTACCCCACCTTTACCCAAATAGATGCCAACAAAACATAAGACCATACCACTCATCAAACTAGTAGACCAACCCATTCCTCCTCCTATAAAGCCTCTTCTTTCATGATCATCTGCACTCTACCTAAACCCACACTCACTTCCCATTGTGATCTGTTAGTCCTACGCCAACATTTTAACCAATCTCTTAGATACTTCCATCATCACATTACCACCACTTTGACCTTACGATCCTCTCAAACCCAAACCAAAGGGGTTTGATGAAACCAAGATTTGTGCCTATCATCATGTGCCAGGACATGATGTCAAAAATTATAAGGCTCTGAAGACCATTCTTCTCCAACTTTTTCCTCCTAAACAAAATTTTGACGATGATGACCTTCTTGATGAGGACCATGCTCCACCTTCACCTATCACCATACATCATCATCCTTTACCCATTCAGCAATCAATATCTCCACCCCCACAACCATTTTTCCCACCTCCAAAATTTGAAATCAACATGGTCCGTATTAGAGAGTTGGAAAAATCACCACCCTAATGTTAGTGTGCCCTACTCATTTCACAATTCTCTTATCCACCACTAGGATTTTGCCCCTCATGTTGTTATACATTTCATGACATAACCTCTTCATCCACCTCCCTCGATCAACATGGTTCATGTTTCTACTCATGCTCAGAAAGACAAAGGAAAAGAAAAAGAAACTAGCTGATCAGCCAACTCTGTACCTAATATACCATCTACACCCACTCCAAAAATCACCATCCATGGACCTACATACCCTATCTCTGATAGGGTCACCCATCGCGTAATGATAAAACAATTATATTAGTCTCCTCTAAAGATGTCTTTATATGATCTTGTCCAAACTTTGAATCTCAAAGATAAGCCCTTATTGAGGTTTTACAATATATTGAAGTTCTACCCAATGACCCTCACTAGTGGCCTCGATTATCACCCCTCACCATGTGGCCTCACTAACTGAATCATCTCCTTCTTCTACCCCCATGACCACTCCTTAAGCCGCTTCCCTTAGATTCTCTAATGAGAATATTTTACCTCTCTAGTCAAATGACCCTTACCCCTCCCTATTCATTTCCATCTATATCTATTATAGACACGCACAACACATCATGATTGATGGTGGTGCTAGCATTAACATCATATCCTCCCATGCATACAATCAAATGTATATACCTTCTAACTGTATGCATAATAAACTAGTTATGCTACGCTCCCGTAATGACACCATCACCTCCACCCTGGCACTATTATCCTTCACGTTTTCTTAGGCCCTTGCACTATCACGTAACTATTCTATGTCTTATCGGGGAGTTCTAGTATATCCTATTGCTTATCAGACCTTGTATTCACACCATGGGTTGTGTCCCTTCAAATTTACACCATTGTGTAAATTTTGAGAATGAAGGACATAACTAAACCATCCCTATTGACCCGTTTCCATTTAAAACATATAACATGTCAGATCGACCCAACGATGTAATTATACCAGTCAAGGCATCCACCACTACCCCCACTTCTCCTTCACCCATGACCCCACCGACAAATGCTCCCCACCTCTCCCACATCTAAACTTGTTATTCCTATTACCGTCGTAGCCTCTACAATCTGAATCATCTCCTTCCCAATCATCTAGCGAGTCATATATGCCCACTATCCACATATCGATTATTGATTGCTTAGAAGGTTTTTTTCAATTCCTTACTCTAGGGAGTACCACCTATACAATATCGACACATTCCTCACTCCGCAAGAGTATGGGAATCGCATCGTACCCTATTTATGACTACCACATAGGAGAGGTTTTTTCTTATGGTCCTCCCCACCTTTGTACTAATCTAATATATGGGGGACTTGATATTTCCACTTATTCACCCAAACCTCCATCCCAAACATGACTATTTTCATTTGATCTACAATCCCTTACTAACCTCCACTTCACCCACACTTTCCTTCACTGTTGCGCATGGAAAGGATTTGGCTTTGGTTTTTACAAACAAGGCTACCATACTGTCATTTATGTAACACACATAAAAACAACGATCGTAGTGGCATTGCCTTTTCTATATCACCTTCTAAGAAATCCCGCATCGACCTCATTGAGGAAGAAAACCTTCTTAACCCCATTCAACAACATCACCACCTTCACCCACAGAGTCCATAGATCCCGAATCTATCCCTCCTAAAAAAAAATTCGTAAACACAATTTCCTTAGGACCTCTAACTTATCAATGTGATGGTGAGGCCCCTCTTCTATTCCCTTCCTGTATCCTAACATGATTGATGACAATACGCCTTCTATTAATGTTTTTCAATGTTAGAATGATGAGTCCATCCTTGACTACTTTTTGTGGAGGATTCTTATATTCACTGGTCATTACCCTCCGAGATGCAAACCATGTTGAATGAATCGACTATCGAAATCGACATTAATACTCGGATGACCGAACATTATAAAGATAGGTCAATATTTAGATGTTTCTGAACATGAAGCTTTTATGTCTTTCCTTTGGGACCACAACAAATTTTTTGCTTGGTCCTATGAAGATATTCTGGTGGTGACCCAAAAATTTTGGTCCCCAATATCGTAACCATTCCTAATGCCAAACCCATAAAGCAAAAGCTATAGAAAATGCATCCTCATATTGTGTTACTACCAAAATTTGTTCTCCTTTTCAGTGTGGGCAGCATCAAAGATATGGTACAAAGCTTGAAGTCAGATAGATCATGATGTGTGTTGTTTTGTAGTCAGGGAGGTGATCTAACTGGCACTCAGATTTGTGGAGAGATGGATAGCACTTTGAAAGGATTTGATCTGACCCTTACTATTTTAGGTTGTGCCTTTTCAACCAAGGTAAGAGAACCTATAGTGTATCCCCCAAATGGTGAAGGAGATGATGATATTCCTCAATTTATGAAAATAGTATGAAAAGGCCTTGGGAAAATATGATCAACACTCCAAATATTACTTTCACAAGTTGTCACTCCCAGATCATGGAGATATTTTCAATGCAAGGCAAGGGTTACTAAAGAAATTGTATAATCTTGATTTGCCTTGTGCATTTTTATAGATGGGTTAGATCATTTTGTTGACACACAATGCAATGTAGGGGTAGTATGGGTAGGATTATTTTGTTTGAATGAATATTTTGGTGGGGTGTTGACAAGACAAACTAGGATATATCATATCTTTGACAACCTCTACAAAACTTGAACAACTATCAAATAAAATGCTTCAAATAATTAGGATATTATTTTAACTAGAAGGGGCATAAATGTAAGCCCAAGTTGCACTCTTCACAAAATCTTTGAGAATTCACCAAAAATATTGAAGTAAAGAACTCAATTAAACACAAAAATCCATGATCAAACCATGCCTAAGGTACCCCCAAATGCTTATAAGAAATCTCTGCAGTCAAGGAAGGTAAAGTGATTTTAAATTTGTTTATCTCTTTATCGATGAAATCTCTTACGAACATGATATTGCAAATGCCACTAAACTATCAACAAGAAATGGAGATTTTGTGTGATTTATAAATACTTTCAATGCAAGATTGCAACAAGAACAATGGAACAACAAGAACAATGGAAACTATTTGTAGGCATTTAAAAATGATAACAAACATCATATTTCCCAAAAAAACATAGATTAACTCAAAAGCTTGTTAGATTCATCAGCAGGGGAGAGTTTCATGAACAATCTCAGAGCTATGTGATGGCTATACACTTGTAACCAACTCACATACATGAAGATCCAACATAGAAGAAATTATTTTGGTTCTTTGGTGGGTTTTTTCAGAAAAATGAGCTTTCTCTTAGAATTTGCTCATGATTTTTCAACTTTTTCCCCCTTCTCTTTACAATTTCTCCAAAATGCATTATATACCTTATGCCACATTGGAGCCTTCTTTCCCAAGAAAAGAATATGCCATGGGATCAAGTTTGTTACAAAAACCTCATGATTCGATGAAAATGACATCAAACAGAAAAACATTCATAGGTTGTCAGGTGTGCCCAAAAAGTTAAATCATTACACAAATTTGGATCAATATCCTTCTTGGAGGCACGTTTTTCATCATTTAGGCATGCAAACACCTTTTACTCATCATTTTCACTTTTTTACCTTTTCAAATCACCTCTGCAACTTTTTATTTTGTCATTTCATGTTTTTAGACAGATGAGGGAAAAATTTATTCCAAAATCACCTCAGATCAAAGAAGTAAGCCATGAAAGTGATGTCAATGATCCTGGAAGGCCAAGACAACACAAAATCACTATAAATTTGATGCAAAAATCGTGATTCCAAGCTTCTCGAAGCTCCCATGGTGGTCAAAACAAATTGATGAATAACAACCATCGATCTTATCCATCTTTTAATCCTGGCCCTCCACATGGAAGATGTGGACTTAGAAATAAGCTTGAGTTACCTTTTTAATTTTTTTGATAAGGCTAGACACGTGGCAAAAAATGATTGGATCGGGCCCAGATTTTAAAACATTTACTTTATGACCTTTTGAAAATTTGAAAAAATGGAAAAAATTTGGCTTTTTCTCCTACCCCTCCACCTTTGAATGTTGGAGTTGACACGTGGCACATGGTGGGTCCCATTGGGATTGCGCTTCAATTCTGTGCATTTTGACCTTTGTAGGAAAAATGATTTTTTTTCACTTTTTGCCCCGCGGGCCCAGACCTCGATTTCTTCCTCGCCACATGTCTCCTTGTGATTTGTTGTAGGCCAGCACTCCAAATTTTGATTTTAAGCCTTCTTTGTAAAAGGGAAAAATTATCCCCTGCCTCCGCCAACCCGCCAACCTGCCTTGTCCTCTGCCATGTGTCCATCTCTCATTTGTCGAGGACCTACGGGCTTAATCTTCATTTTTACTCCCTTTAAGCCAAGGGAAAATTCTCAACTTTGTCTCCACGGGCCCGTGCCTCTAATTTCTCCCCTACCATGTGTCACTCGATGATTTGCTAGTGGGCCAACACTTCAAATTTTTATTTTAAGCCTTCTTTGTAAAAGGGAAAAATTCTCCCCTACCTCTTGCCGACTGCTTCTTCCCAAGAAACTGCCACGTGGCCTCCTCTGATTGGAGTGGGGCTAGAAATGAATTTTGCAATTTTTGGAAAATAGAGTTAAAACTCTAAGTCCCCAATCCGGCCTGCTCCTCCATTTTGAAACTTTTAGGACACGTGTCCTCTTTTGGTTCATGCGGGGATTTGGGAAAAATTTGACTTAGGAAATTTTGTAAAATAAAGCCAAAATTTTCAAAGGAGATCCAACTCCCTACCTCTCCTTGGCCAATAAGAACATGCCACGTAGGAAACTTTGAAAAAGGCAGAGTCGTGGAGCCAAATTTGCCACTTTGCCAAAAAATAAAAAAATGACAAGTTAGAAACATTTCCCGCCACACCTCAGCCAATGAAAACCTGCCACATTGCCAATACCTTTTGAGGATGAATTTGACAGGAAAATGATGCCCGTATGACCGTCAAAATGTAAAAAATTCAAAGGATGCCCTAGAATTCAATTTTTTCACCAAGGATGGCAGATTTTTCGATTTTAAATCAACTGAACCATTCTTTTACAACATTCTTGATCTAGGATTTGGATTTTCAAATACAAACAAGTATGATTTGATCAATTTCAATTTTTCCATGATCTGGCAAAGGGAAAAATGACATAGCCTGCAAAATTGGAAAAACTAGGGCACAAAAAAGGGAAAACTTGGATTATTCTTTCAAATTAGGGCAAAACAAGAAGTTTGTGAGCATTTTTAAAGCATTTCAACTAGAGGGGAAGAATTACAGACCATCAAATCAAAGGATAAAACATTTTTTTAGCAGATACAGATTTGAAAATTTAGGGCAACATGGTGCAAGCTCAAAAATGGCACCAACATCGGCTCTTTCTTGGGGATGGGCACTCCCAGTGAGTGCCACAAGGACAAAACGTAGACCAAGTGCCAAAATAATCCATTGGGCAAAGGAGTCATGAGCCAAAATCACCAAAAACTAGCTGAGAACCCAACAATGGCTACCACACACAAGGAAAAAAAAATGACAAAAACACTAAAAACAGAGCAAAACTAAACATTATACACTATACAAGCTAGTGCATACCTCAAATTTGGGGTTTAATCCAATAAATGCTTGGATGCCTCGCCATTAACATGTAATTCAAAAATTCCCCATCTAAATATTTGAGAAAAAGTTATGGTCACCAATTCTCGATATCAATGGAGTAAGGGCCCATCCATAATGCATCAAATTTTCCATGTTTGCCCTTGTCTTCATGCCTACTATCCCACAAAAAAACCAAATCTCCAATATTGAAGGGTCTAGGAGTGACCTTCTTGTTAAACAATCTCTTCAATTTTTCCCTAAATTTGACATGCCTTTGATGGGATTCTCTTCTCTCCTCATCAAGCTCAATAATCTGATTGATCCTTTATTCATATGGGCCAAGCTCTTGATCTTCCAACTGCTGGGCAAACTGAAATGAAGATAATTGCAGGTGCAAGGGCAGCAAAGCCTAAGTTCCATACACCAATTCAAATGGGCTTTTACCAAAGTAGCTCTTTTAGGAGTTATCCTATCACCCAACCGCAAATTTCAATTGTTCACCCCATTTCTTCTTCTTTTTCTCCAAGGTTCATCTAATGATCTTCAACAAATTATTATTATGGACTTAGCTTTTCCATCCCCTTGGGGGTTATAGTTTGAATAATAAGTCGATTGATTCCATATTCATTGCAAATTTCCATTAAAGGTTTTCCTCTAAAGCACATGGCATTATTAGCTACAATATTGATTGGGAATCCAAATTTTCATATGATTTAATTCAACAAGAAGTCCATAACTATTTTGTGTGTTGCCTTCTTGGTGGGGATTTCCTCTACCCACTTTGTAAAATAATCGGTGGCTACAAGGATCCACTTATGGCCAGCACTAGAAGGATCGACATATCACCAATGAAGTCCATCCCCATTCCTTGAAAGGAGCTTCAATTGATATAGGTTGTAAAGGAAGGGAGCTCGAAGATTTGGTCTTCCAGAAAAATGTTGGCAACTATCACATTTTCTAACCAACTGGGTTGTATATTTAAAGAGAGTAGGCCACCAATAACCATCTCTCAAAATATTATGTGTTTTGACTCTTCCAGAAAATTTTCCTCCACAAACTCCCCCATGGAAACCAACAACTATCTTGGGAGCTTCATCTTCAGTTATGCATTTTAAGAGGACACCTTCAAGGTTCTTCCAAGCCAGCCCAAGGTCTGTGATGATATATTTTTGATAATCCAGCTTGAGGGATCTTTTCTAATTCTTATTTAAGTGACCAGGACAGCAAAGGTGTATGAGGTCAAATATTATATCCTTGTACCACTCAGAACTTACCAATTTCCCAAGAACATCTATCCTTCCTTCTTCTACTTCATTCACTTGTACAATCTTTAGGTTTCTCTCAGCCATGAGCTTAGCAAGACCCAAACCTCTTACCAAATTTTTGGTTTGGATGTCCATATCTTACTCCTACAGTTTATTAAGCCACCTACATCTCTTACTTGAAATCTCCATCTCTAATAAGATGTCTTTCACCATGGTGTGGGGAACATAAGTAACAACTTTTGAACTCAATATATAAGGCCTAAAAACTTTTGTTTATTTCACCAAGGCAAATGCTTGTTTCTCCATGATTGTATACTTCAACTCAGCTGCTTGTAAAGCCTTACTAAAGAAGGCAATAGGCCTCTCAGCCCCATTCTCATCCTTTTGTAGCAAAACAGAAGAAATGGTATACTCAGAGGAAAAGGAAAATATTTGGAAACACCTCTTATAGTTTGGGGCTGCTAAAACAGGTGCATGTTTAAGTGCATCCTTAATTGCTTCAAAAGCTTGAATGGCAGCCTCCTCCCACCTGATAACTTGGTCCTTCTTTATCATGCTTGTGATTGGAAGAGTCAACTCAGCAAAGTTGGAAACAAACCTTCTAATAAAATTAATTTGACCAAAGAAATATTGGATGCTTTTCTTGGTTCTTGGGATAGGTACTTTGCTAATTGCTTCCACTCTCTCAGGGTCTATCATAACACCATATTTTGACACAATGTGACAAATAATCTTGGCCTTTTGCATCCCAAAATGACACTTCTTTGGATTAGGAGAAATTCCATACTCCCTACATCTGATCAACATCTTCTCTAAGTGCTGCAAATGATCACCTCTCTGCCTTGAAAACACAGTCACATCATCTTGGTAAACTGCAATAAAGTCATTAATGTAACCAGAAAAAGAAACATCCATTGCTCTTTGAAAAGTGGCACCAGTATTCATCAAACCAAAGGGCATCCTAACAAAAACATATGTTCCCCAAGGAGTAGTGAATGTTGTCTTAAGTCTTTCTGATTCTTTGACTACCACTTGATTGTATCCGGAGAAACCATCCAATGTAGAAAGCAACTCAAACCTTTTCACAAGCTGCAACATATTATCCTTATTTGGAAAGGTATAGTTGTCCTCCTAGATGCTTTTTTAAATTTCTAAAATCCACACAAATTCTGATGTCTCTTTTCTTACTTCGACTAGCACAAGGTTTATAACCCAAGATGAATATCTCGTGGGCTGAATAATACCTCCATCTCTCAACTTATTTAACTCCTCTTGCATTTTCATGGAGAGAAGTGGATTAATTGGCCTTTTCCTCTATCTGAATGGATTAGTCTTGGCCTCAAGAGGGATCTCATGTTGAAACAAGTCTTCTATGTTTTTAGCTCAAGTATCGAAATACAACCCGAGTGCCTTGTTCAGCATGTGTTCTCACCAAATCGAATCATTCAACTGATTATCCAGTTTGGGTAATTATAACCCTTTAATGATTTACAATTTATACAAAGAAAACTAGACAACTTCTTAACTGGACCGACACCTTGTCCAAATATCATTGCAATCATTATAAAACAAATTCTTTGAATTGCCTTGCAACGTATTACCCACAAAGAATCAATAAAATCTTCCGCATCATAGATCAAGATCTAGAGTAGTAAGTAATCCTCAAAACTATCTTAGTTAAGAAAAAGTTTACACAATCACCTTTCAGTCCTTGGTTATCAACAGGGATGATTTGAAAGATTAAAAATCAGATTTCAAACTATACTCCAATAATTATCAAAACCATTTTCATTAAGAACTCCCTATAAAACTTATAGGGTCACAATAAAATATTAACTCCAACCAAATACGGGCTCACATCAAACCCTTATATCCATGTTAATACCACACAAGTAATCAGAGTTTATCAAGTTGGAAAACAAGAATAACCCAACTGCAACACAACACATTTTTTTTTACAACTATGAAACGAGTTACAAAAATCATAAAATCTGGACACCCTATCAACAGGTCCCGTATAATCAACAAGTTTCAACTAAGACTCATGTTTCCGATGAGATTCCTTAAACAAAAACATGGTTCCATCTAGATTTAAACCACAAGACATTCATTTCAATGAAACAGGAGGAACCCAAGGTTCTCCACCAGAAAACTCAACAAGGATAAGGTAGTATAAATTTAAACAAAACCAATACCAACGATTACCATATTTCTTTATGCCAAGAAGAATCACAGAGTTCCCTTATACATGCATTCTCTTTGTGCTAACACTAACACAACACATATTCCAATCAAGACTATTCTTTGCAATGGCTTTCAAGCCAAGAAGAACAAGATTTAATAAATCCAACAACAAATAACCAGACATCCATGCAATGTATTAACTAACAGAGTAGAGTTGTTTTTATGAAATCACTTAGAAGAGAGAAAATATTTTAACAGTTAGAGCCTATCATGCCTGATAGTGTCTCATTTGAATTGAACAATACTCAAGCCGAGCTCACCAGTTCTCCCCTTTTCCATGAAAGATAAAACAACTAGATACCTCTTCCATAATGTCTCCTATAAATTCCATGAAATGAAAATAGATTCGAACCCTCAAAAATAGCCATGAAGTGTAGTTTAATCTGTTGGTTTGAAAAACCAGAGTTCATGCAGAGTGAAAATCAGAGTGCATGCAAAGTGAAACAACCCAACAAAATTCCACTGGCATGCCTACCAAGGCGGTTTGGGCTCAAAACCAAATGCAATTAATTTTATTAATTCCAAATCTCCCACTCAATCCTCCTTGCCATCACCCGCCAAGTCTAGCGAGTGCCAAGTCTAAATTAACAAACATTTCAAATTTTAGTGATACTGCCACCTAAGCCTCCACCAAACCAACTAGCTCCTACCAAAACTGGTAGTACCGCAAGTCCTTTCATCCTTATCAACAACATTAATGCCTTAGGAACCATCACCCAATACTTGTGACCCCTTAGGTTCCCCTCCATGTAATTAACTTAAGATAGATTACATGCTTAGGTTAGATCTTACATAGAATTAAAGTTTATACCTTAGGATATAACACTAACCACTAACCCCCAACATAGGTCCTTAACAATTAGGTTAGATAATTCCACATAGGTAAGTAATCAAAAATACAATAGCTTTAGGAACTAGGTTAGATCACCAAATAACCTTGTAGTATTAGGTTCTAGTTTTAATACCTAGCAACCCTTCTAACTCCTTAGTACCAAGTTTAGGTTAGAATCAAAATTATATCAAGTAACATAGCTTAGGTAGGAAATACTTTCACCTAGCTTAGGATTCCAGTTCTCTCCAATGCCATGAATAGGCTGAAATCCCAATTACGCTAGTAATGACCTGCCAGGGTTGATTTCCAAAGATCCAAATGAAACTTTCCACTGAATGGAAATATTTTCAAACAAAAGAGAATTAAAGAACTTACATCTACTAAGTTCAGTCCATATGCTTCATAATTCATGGAATGCCAATTCATCAGTTGTTCATTCTGAATAGATTTAAAACATTCCTTGGATCACTAAAATTGATCCAAGGATGAGTCATATAAATAGATAAGTTTACAATTTTCCTTAAATCAATTTGCACTCATCTATGAGAAGTGAAAAATGAATCTAGGAAACATTCCAGTTCAATCAAAGATCTTAAGAGTAGAAAAGACTTAACCATATCAAGCATGATTTCCCATAATCAAAAGAACATATCCTCATAAGGAAAATCACATGTCTACACTTGAAATGTAAAAGAGAAAATATCAACTTTAAAGGGTGTTACATGAGTTACCTTTTTAATTTTTTGGATAAGGCCGGACACGTGGCAAAAAATGATTGGATCAGGCCTAGTTTTAAAACATTTACTTTATGACCTTTTGAAAATTTGAAAAAATGGAAAAATTTGACTTTTCCCCCACCCCTCTGCCTTTGAATTTTGGAGCTGACACATGGCACATGGTGGGTCCCATTGGGATCATGCTTCAATTCTGTGCATTTTGACCTTTTTTGGAAAATTGGAAAATTTTCACTTTTTGCCCCATGGGCCTGCACCTCCGATTTCTCCCTCGCCATGTGTCTCCTTATGATTCGTTGTGGGCCAACACTCCAAATTTTTATTTTAAGCCTTCTTTGTAAAAGGGAAAAAATTCTCTCCTACCTCCACCGACCCACCGACGTGCCTTGTCCTTTGCCACACATCCATCTCTCATTTGCGAGGACCCACGGGCTTAATCTTCATTTTTACTACCTTTAAGCCAAGGGAAAATTCTCAACTTTGTCTCTGTGGGCCCACACCTCCGATTTCTCCCCTGCCATGTGTCATTCGATGATTTTCTAGTGGATCAGCACTTCAAATTTTGATTTTAAGCCTTCTTTGTAAAAGGGAAAAAAATTCTCCCATGCCTCGCCAACTTGTTTGACCCACTCTGCTAAAGAAACTGCCACATGGCCTCCTCTGATTAGAGTGGGGCTAGAAATGAATTTTTAATTTTTGGAAAATAGAGTTAAAACTCTAAGTCCCCAATCTAGCCCACTCCTCCATTTTGAAACTTTTAGGACACGTGTCCTCTTCTGGTTGTCTTTGCGAGGATTCGGGCAAAATTTTGACTTAGGAAATTTTGTAAAATAAAGCCAAAATTTTCAAAGGAGATCTAACTCCCCACCTCTCCTCGGCCAATAAGAACATGCCACATAGGCAACTTTGAAAAAGGTAGAGCCATGGAGCCAAATTTGCCACTTTGCCAAAAAATAAAAAAATGACAAGTTAGAAACATTTCCCACCACACCTCGGCCAATGAAAACCTGCCACATTGCCAATACCTTCTGAGGATGAATTTGATGGGAAAATGATGCCTCGTATGATCACAAAATGTAAAAATTCAAAGGATGCCCTAGAATTCAATTTTTTCACCAAGGATGGCAGATTTTTTGATTTTAAATCAACTGAACCATGTTTTTTACAACATTCCCGATCTAGGATTTGGATTTTCAAATACAAACAAGTATGATTTGATCAATTTTGATTTTTCCATGATCTGGAAAAGGGAAAAATGACATAGCCCACAAAATTGGAAAAACTAGGGCACAGAAAAGGGCAAACTTGGATTATTCTTTCAAATTAGGGAAAAACAAGAAGTTTGTGAGCATTTTTAAAGCATTTCAACTAGAGGGGAAGAATTATAGACCATCAAATCAAAGGATAAAATGTTTTTGAGTAGATACAGATTTGAAAATTTAGGGCAACATGGTGTAAGCTCATAAATGGCACCAACACATTGCTCTTCTGGTCAAAGAAGCACTTTGACACCTTCTCTTGGTCTCCTTCATCCTACCCATTTACTATCCCCAATAGATTTCTAACATTTTTCCTATCACAAAAACAATAGGGGGACTCTACATTTGCAAAGGCTTTCATGATCTGAACCTAGTCTATCCCAAAGATGATTTTCCCCTACACAGCATTGACCAACTAGTTGATCTTACCACTAGCTATGAAATGTTATCACTCATAGATGGTTTTTTAGGTTATAATCAAATATTGATTGCTCCAAAATATCAACACAAAACTACCTTCATCACTCCTTGGGGGACATTTTGCTATCGAGTCATGCCTTTTGGCCTTAAAAACACTAGTGCTACATATCAGTGAGCCATGAATTATATATTGCATGACATCATGCATTGCATATTGGAAGATTACATAGATTCCCTTATTGCCAAAACCAAACATTGGACTGAACACTTGACAGTCCTCAAGGTCATCTTTGACCGCCTCATCAAGTATTGTGTTCACCTTCATTCTAAGAAGTGTGTCTTTGTGATATTTTTAGGAAAACTCCTTGGTTTCATCATTTCTTTACGTGACATAGAAGTCGAACTCTGCTAAAGTGAAGGCTATTCTTGAAATGCCTCCACCTACTAATCTCCGTCAACTTTGAATTTTGAAAGGTAAGTTACAATTTATTCATCGCTTTTATCTTGCGCATTTCCGACCGCTGTCAACCATTTCACCATCTCCTCAAGAAGGACATTTCATTCAAATGGGATGATGAATTCCATAAATCCTTTGACACCTTAAAAAATACCTTATTCAACCACCAGTGCTCATTCCTCTAAAGGATTACCAACCCTTTTACCTATACATTTCCACTACTGACCATTCTCTAGGTGTTATGCTCACTCATTACGATGAGAAACATTGAGAGCAAGTGGTTTATTACATAATTCGAACCCTTTTAGACAATGAAACTAGATACACCCATGCCGAAAAAATCTTTTTAGCCTTAGGTTTTTTTGCCACCAAGCTTCATCATTACCTTCTCAACCACAAAACCTTTGTCATCACCAATATTGACCCCTTTCAGTACATGTACACCAAACCATAACGTCAAGCGTGCGGCACGTTGGCTCATGCTTCCCATAGACCTTAACCTCAAATTCATCCATCAAAATTCTATCAAATGCTAAGCCATCATTGACCAACTAGCATACGTACCTCTTTCTAAAAAATCAACCCTCTAACTTTGATTTCTCAGACAAATCCATTACTACTGTTGTTGCAGACTCACAACACCCTTGGATGCAGACCAGGCTTCTAGGTTGATCACTCTAGCATCCAGTGTGATTGCACAACATGGAAACCTCTCTCCAAGTGTGGGGACTTGTGAAACTGAGAGAGGAATCTCCAGATTAGAGGCTGGTTCCTCAAACTCCTTTGATTTAGATCTATATTTACACAACTACAGAGGTTCAGATCCTAATCCTACTCTAAATTGCAAGGAGACAGGGATAGAAGTGCAAAAAATTGAAACTAACTAAAGATGGTGATGCACCAAAAGGAGTAGTGAAACATTTCTGTCATGCAAATAGACACAATCCAAAGATTGTAACATAAAACATACACATACTAGTAAGATATAATTTAGGATCTGAAATGAAGCAAACAATACAAACAAAGGACTGAAACTCATTCACAAAGCTTGCATTATCATTTCTAGTGTAAAAATCTTTGCATTACAACCTCGAGAGGTAAAAATGTTGAGTCTTTGGAGAGGTCTGATTCTTAGAACAATCACTTGCTAGAGGTGAAATAAGAAGTTGCTTATGTCCCAAAAATGTTCCCCCTTTGACAATGAGCCAAAGCGGCTTTTACACTTTGTATGGGTCGAGACCCAAGTGGCGAGAAACATATAAAAACATGAGAGTCCATTCCTCCTTGATCGCAGATGCATTAAAATAGAACGGGGACCTTACAAACCCATACCCTATCATTTTTGACCGAATGCAGGAGAATGCGACCCATTTTGCGTTAAATTTGGTCGCTAAAATGTCACTTCGGCCATGAACACATGTCAGATCTGTTTCTGAATTTTCTCTCTCTGAGAATGCACCAAAATTAGAGATTAACCCTAAAACCATGTAGATAATTTCATAATCTTTCTGTTGATATAAAGAACGTGCAAATCCGAGATCTGGATCGAAAGATATGGAGATCTGAAGATTTAGGGCACAAAACAGGCAAAAATGTGTTTTGAAATTTTTTCCCGCGTTCGCCACCACTGGATGACACGTGTCAAGTGCTAATTGGATGCATAATTCTCTCTCCTTCCCTCTCCCATGGGTTTTCCTTGAAAATTTTAACTTTTTTGATGATCTTGGAACATTTTTCACTTTTCCCCGCGCCCCCACTAGGGACACGTGGCATGCATTGATTGGAGGACAGGGCGCGGGGGATTCCTTTAATTTTAGCTTTTGGCCGAAACTTGGCCAAATTTTCTAACTCCTCCCTAAGCTCCACGCTTCCTGTTCCATTGGACATGTGTCTTGATTTGATTGGTCCCCGGGTCTGCCGGCTTTTCACGTCCACCACGTCCATTTGTCCCGGATGTCCCAGTACTGTCTGGGACAAAAACTTCCGATTCGTCCGAAATGGGCTTCCTTCTCCCTCATTTGGCTTATGATGTGGTGTAATGTGATAGGTTCTCGACTCCTTCAGCTATCTCGTGTCCCACACGCCCCTTTTTCCCAAGCTGTCCCAAAGGCGAAAGTTCTCCTTTTGGCCGATCCGGGTGGTTCGCATCCTTCGCGTCCTCACGGCCCAAATGTCCCAGTCTGTTACACTTAGCAGTTAGTCGATTTTCCTCTGACCTTCAGCCGGTTCACCTTTCCGTGTCCCACGCATCCTCACGGCCCAGATGTCCCTTTGCTCTCTGATCGCCTAGCGGCCTTTCGGCTGATTCGCCCCCAGATGTCCCTCATGTCCCGACTATTGCGAGGACTAGGACTTAGCCATTTTTCATGATTTTTCCTGGCCCAAGCTTGTTTTCTGCAACTTTTTCACCCTTTCTCAGAGCTTTCTCTTTTCTTCTTGGACAAGGGAGTTAGAAAAAATTTGAGGGGACCCTAGAAACATGATTTTTTCCCTGAATCAATCTATTTGCATGGGACTTGAGTATTCAATGCATGTTATCAATTTTACCCTGGGGGTGAAAATTGGATAACAATTTGGTGACTCAGCAGGGTTACCTACCTGCTAGGTAGAAGATACTAGTTTCTGAAGCAGTCCATTTGGCATGGAGTTATCAAATATTCAGTTTAGAACCCCAATTGACTTAGAATGTGCAAGGACGAAAATGGAATATCACCTGATGGAAGCAATGACTACAAAACATCTCCATGGACAGCAAGTTGTGCCAAAGCACTTAGGGAAAACAAAACTAACCTACAGCAAAACAATGTGCACAAGCACTTGGAGGAATGAAATCTAATCTAATATTTACAAAATAGTGAACTTCCCTCTAGAAGCAATGCTTGAGATAGATTCCATTGACTGGAATTTGCAGTTCTTCACCATCCAATGAGGCTAATTGGAAAGCATTGTTGTTCTTGCACTTCATGACCATGTATGGGCCACTCCAAATGGCATCAAATTTTGAATGCCTTCCCAGTTTTGCTCTATCCACATCCCATTTCAACACTAGATCTCCAACTTGAAAAGATCTATCCTTGGCCTTCCTATCAAAGGTCTTCTTGATCAAAGCTTGATCCTTTTCCATTGCTTGGGATGCCGATTTGATCTCTTACTGACTCCATCAACTCGCATACCTCACCTCCATGGGCTCAAATTCAAGCAACTCCAGCTACTTCATGAGTTCCAATGTTGGCAACTCAAGTGACATGGGCAAGATTGCCTCTCTTCCATAGAAAAGCCTGAATGGAGAGTTACCTGTGGATCTTTTGGGAGTTATCCTATCAGCCCATAAGGATGATTTCAGTTTGGTATGCCAAGACCTCTAATTCTCATCAAGAGTCCTCCTAATGATCCTCAACAAGTTCTTATTTGTAGACTCGGCCTGGCCATTACCTTGAGGGTAATAGTTTGATGAAGTGCTTAGGTAGATACCGTTCTTGACAACCCACTCAGTCACCTTAGATCCAATGAATGCCAATGCATTATCAGAGATTATTGTGGCAGGTACACCAAATTTGGTTGTTATCCCCTCATAAAAGTCTAAGATGCTAGACTCATTTGCCTCTTTGAGTGCTACTGCTTCTGTCCATTTGGTGAAGTAGTCTGTGGCTGTCAAAATCCATTTGTGCCCTTGGCTTGAATTGGGATTAATGACTCCAATGAAGTCCAAACCCCATTGCATGAATGGCTGGTCAACTGAGATTGGATGTAATGGAAGGGCAGCAAGTCTCTCTTTTCCTGTGAAGAATGCACAATTCTTACACCTCTTGATCCATGCATAGCAATCACTGAAGATCTTAGGCCAATAATAACCAGCCTTCATGATTTTTAGAGCTGTCACTCTTGGTGTAAAATGGCCACCAGCTGGTCCACCATGGAACTCTTCCAACACCCTTTGAATCTGATTTGTGCTAATGCATCTCAAGCAGCACTCCATTCACATCTTTCTTGAACAAAACTCCATCAACAATGGCATACGGGACAGCCTCGCAATCAAGTGTCTCCTTTGGGTCTTGTTCATCTCCTGGAGGGCATAGGCCTATGCCTAGGAAGTGCATAATACCTTGGGTCCAACAAGGAGTGGGGGCAGCATTATCTTCTTCTTGATTGCTACTTGGCTCATGGCTGTCATGGACTGTCAAAACAACCTCTTCTTAATTACATACTTCTTTTTGCTTCCCTAAAACCAGCTGCTCACACAATCCTTTCCCTCTTACCAGCTTAGTGATCTTGATCTCAATGTCATACTCCATGACATGGGTGATCCAACCTACCCTTTTCTCATTCAAATCCTTGTTGAGGAGGAAGTCCTTAACCCCAAGACATGTGAGACCAACAACCTGGATCTTGTTGTTTGAGACTAAGTGCTTGAATTTCTTCAAGCTTCGATTACTACAAGCACATGCTTCTTAATAAAAGAGTACCTCACCTCACACAGTCATCTAGGCTCGGGCCAAGAAGGCAATTGGCTACTCATCATTATCTTTGTTCTGCTGTACCAAAATGGCAGAGATAGTGTCATTACCTCCAAATGCATAGAGGATGAAATCCTTGGAGAAGTCTGGGTTGATGAGAGTTGGTGCTTGGGAGATGGCTTCTTTGATTCCTTCAAAACTCTCCTTACCTTCTGCTATCCACTTGAAAGCCATGCTCTTCTTTAACATTTTGGTGATGGGCTTGACAAGGGCTGCAAAATCTGGGACAAACCTCTGAACAAATTTTATCCTTCCCAAGAAACTATGAAGGGCTTTCTTGTGGCTTGGCAATGGTAGTGCTCTTATGGCTTCAACCCTCTCTAGATCAATTGCTAATCCTTCCTTGGAGACAATATGGCCAAGGAGCTTTCCTTCATGTGCAAGAAAGATGCACTTCTTAGGATTCAAAGACACTCCAAACCTTCTACGCATCTGAAACACTTGTCTCAAATGAGAGAGGTGGTCTGCTGCATTTTTGAGAAAACAAGTGATGTCATCAAGGTAAATCAGCACCACATTGTTAATCGGACCTTTGAACGCCATGTCCATTGCCCTTTGGAAGGTAGCACCTACGTTGGACAACCCAAATGGAATTTTCTGTAAGCATATGTGCTCCATTTTGTAGTGAAGGATGTCTTGAATTGATCTTCTTCCTTCACCATTATCGATTATAGCTGAATATCCATCTAGCAATGAAAACATTTCTAAACCATTACAACCTGCAATATTTGCTCCATTGATGGAAGCGGATAATGATCTTTGAGTGAGGCTCTATTCAAGTTTTGAAGTCAACACACACCGATTTCTCCACTCTTATTTTTGATCGGGTACTAAGTTGGTAACCCAACTAGAATGCTTGATTGGGAAGATGATATTGGCCTCAATAAGCTTGCTTAACTCTCTTCTCATGAGAGGTTCAATATGGGGATTTTGGCCTTTGCTTTTTCCCGAGAGGCTTGGATTCCGGATCCAACGCAATAGTATGTTGTGCCAAATTTGGGTCAAAACCTCTTAGATCTTTGTAAGTCCAAGAAAAGACATCTGGGAACTCTTGACAAAGCTGAACAAAATCAGATTTCTCTTGTGAGGTACTTACTTTGCCAATCTGCAAAGTTTTTCCTTCTTCCACCAAAATAGGCTTTGAATCTTCACCCTTCACTTGAATGTTCACTTTCTCCTTCTGGAACTGATCATTCGGGTTGAAGATTGACTCCAAGGTTATGAGGTCTTTTGGTAATTTGTTAGTTCTCAGTTACACCACTTGGTCACCATACTGCTACTGCAGCTTGTCTTGATTCCTGGCGGAGAACTCAGCTTCTTCTTGTAGGAAATTAACAATCTATTGATCATTCTCGAAGACTTGCCAACTTGTATTGTTATCTGGAACAGCTAGTCTCACAACCAATTTGATATGAGGCTGAGATTTTTCACTTTTGATACTTTCTACAACATCAAACGCAGCTCCAATTGCTACTAGCCTGTCAGCGGCTTCATTCTTTTTTCTTGGGATGGAATTGATGCTAAAAGCTTCAAAATTTTCAATAAGATCCCATACTCGATTCTTGTAGCATCTGAGTAGATCATTCTTAGCAGCATTTTTTCCTTTGACTTGGTTTATGATCAGCTCACTATCACCAAATAATTGTAAATTCCTGATGCCTTTCTTCTTTGCCCAAAGTGTAGCCCATGAATTAAGGCTTCATACTCATTGTGTTGTTTGAACAGTAAATTTGGAAATGGAAGGCTGAGTAATGCTTTATACCTTGAGGTGAAATGAGCATAGCTCCTCCTCCTGCACCTTGTCTACTCCTTGACCCATCAAAGAACAATTTCCATACTTCATTCTTGTCCTTATGATCTGGCTTGGTGATGCTAGGAATAGGCTGATTTTCTTCGTGTATGCAATAGACTCCTAGCTCAGATTCTTCCACTTCTTGATAAGGATCAAATGCATGTACCTTGCTTTCCCATTCATCAAGAGTTAGATCCGGGATGCTTCCAACCTTGGTGTCAGCCTCATCAGTGCTTGGGTGATCCTCTTGATCAAATGCCGAGCAATTGGCATTAATCTGACTTGGAGTGTAAGGCTCAATGTGGAAGTTTGCAATAGGTTCTGACCTGATTGTAGCCTTAGTTCCATACCTCGTTCTGAACAGCATGTGAGACCAATCAGCAGAAAGATAGCCTCCAATCTTGGCTGTGAAGTCCCTTGACAAGCAAAGGGCAAAGAGTGGTGGGAGGTCTATGACTGATACATCTTGTAAAACAACAACATTTGGACATGCATGCAAGGTAAGACTCAAGTTTCTAATCACTCCAACTGTTGCTACTGCTGTCCCATCCAACTACACTACCCCTTTGGATGTTGTTTCATACTGGAGCCCTAGCTGATCAGCTATTTGTTTAGGCATTACTGAGCTACTTGCCCCGGAGTCTATCATGCAATTGTGCACTAGCTGATTTCCAATGATCGTGAAACATAGAAAGGAGGGGGCTTTAACACTTTACCTTGTTGTCCTCCATGATTTCCCTCAGGCTGGGCAACATTTGTAAGCACTTTGTCTTGCATCTAAACTTGCTGATTCAAAGTTGGCTAGTCCTTCATGGCAGCTTGTAGTAGATCTCTTTGGCCTGGGATAGATAGGGATTCCCACATTGATATATTGACGTTTGTCTTCTTCATCTGATCAATGATACTAAATGGTGAGGAATGATCTCTTTGCTGTCCCTTGGTTTGCACATTCACTCCTTACATGTGGGCAGCAACAACTGGTATTTGAGTTGGCCTAGGGGCTATTCTTGGCTGCCCTTGTGCATTTGAAATTGGATTTTGCTTGCCAACCATTTGTGGAGCCATGGAAGGTTGTGGATTGGTTGGGGCTAATGGCTTTTCTTCACCCAAATTCCTCCTTTTTAGCCTTGTGTTGGCTGTAACACCTTGAGAAACTACGATTCATGCCACGAAATCTTCGCTTGCACGGTTCACCAATATGGTGTCATTTGGGGTTGATTGCTGTTGGAATGTTTCTTGTTGTTGATTGTTTCCTTGACTGCTCTCACCCTCCACACCAGTAGTTGTCACCATTAGTGCTTGATTCAAAGCACCATTGAAGCACATGGATTGGTTATGAGGCTCATTGCATGGAAAGCACAAGTCATACTCCCTGAGCAATATTGTTTTGTGTTGGCACCAACGCCTTAGAGGTAGATATGGCATTTAGATTATAGGGATGGAATGGTCTATTGGTAGGAGGCTTTGTTTGATTCATATTTGCACTTGGATTAGGAGGCCTTTGTGGTTGGTATGGCTTCCTATTAGGCTGAGCTTGGGGTTGATAAGAAGGTCTAAAACTTTGGGCTTGTTGCCTTTTGAGAGTAACCAGCTCATTGCCTAGGCTTTGCAATTGCTTCATGACTTCTTGAAGCTCATTTGGGGTACTTGGAGATGAAGTGGAAGCTTCATTTGAACTCGATTTCTAGGAGTGGGAGAAGGAGCCAAATTAGGTTCTTGACCGGTGTTTGGATTCTCTAAACTTGGAAACAGTGGCATGGGAGGTCTAGGGGCAAGTTTGCCAGCTTGGATCAAACAATTTTCAGCCCTAATGGAAATGCTATAAGCCATAGGGATAGTTATGCCTCCCATGGACTGAATCAACATAGAAATATCAAAATTTAGAGCTTTGAGATAGTAAAGAAAAGCACCTTCTGCTGTTGGCTTTGACCGCCACTGGAATTCTCTCCCAAGTCTTTTGAAATCTGAAGTTGAAATCAGTCAGCTGCTCATTGGGAGCTCTCTTGATAGTTGTCAGCTACTCCAAAAGAGACAAGTTGTCTCCGTTCTCTCCAAATTGCTCATGAAGTGCAATACACAGCTGATTCCAATTTGTGATAGAACCAGCTCCAAGGCTTCTAAACCATTGTAATGCTTTACCCTTGAATGAAGACGCCAGCAACTTGACAGCCACTTACATTTCATTGATTTCATGGATTGCACAAAGGTTAGCAATATCTTTAACATGATCACCTGGAGTAGTCTGATTTTCTCCAGTGAAGTAGGGAATGTTCTTCAAGGCTGCAATAGGAACCAGATGTTGTGCATTGAGGGCAAGTGGGCTGCTGCCTGTGAAGTTGACGTAGGGATTGTTTTGAGCCATTTCGATTGGTCTTAAAACCCTTGTTGGTGAATGAAAGGTCTACCAGGGTGGAGGAGTTGAGAGAGTTCTGTTTGGTGGAGACAGAGACCTTTGAATCCTTCTTCCTCTTTGCCTTCTTCTTGGAGATAATTGCAGGGTATTCAAACAACACTTCTTCTTCTCCAACTCTTGACCTTGTGGTGATTCTTCTCATGGGTTTTTAGGCCTGCACTTGAAACGAATTGATTCTTCCCCTTGGAGTCACCGGATATGCAAATAATAGCTCCTTTTAAGCAAGAAAATTGCAGCAGTGCACATCAACCTTACTGCAATAAAAATGATACCTCTAGTGTCCCATAAGGCGTGCCAAAACCTGCTTGTTGCAGACTCACAGCACCCTTGGATGCAGACCAGGCTTCTAGGTTGATCACTCTAGCATCCAGTGTGATTGCACAACATGGAAACCTCTCTCCAAGTGTGGGGAATTGTGAAACTGAGAGAGGAATCTCTAGATTAGAGGTTGGTTCCTCAAACTCCTCTAATTTAGATCTATATTTGCACAACTACAGAGGTTCAGATCCTAATCCTACTCTAAATTACAAGGAGACAGGGATAGAAGTGCAAAAATTGAAACTAACTAAAGATGGTGATGCACCAAAAGGAGTGGTGAAACATTTATGTCATGCAAATAGACAAAAACCAGAGATTGAAACATAAAACATACACAGACTGGTAAGATATAATTTAGGATCTGAAATGAAGCAAACAATACAAACAAAGGACTGAAACTCATTCACAAAGCTTGCATTATCATTTCCAGTGTCAAAATCACTGCATTACAACCTCAGAGAGGTAAAAACTATTACAGTCTTTGGAGAGGTCTGATTCTCCAAAAATCACTTGCTAGAGGTGAAAGAAGAAGTTGCTATGTCCAAAAAATGTTCCCCCCTTTGAAAATGAGCCAAAAGCTGGATTTTACACGCATGGGTCGAGCCAGGGGACATAAACATACAAAAATGTGACATTCCATTCCTCCTTGACTGCAGATGCATTAAAATGGCATGGGGGACCTTATAAACCCATACCCTATCATTTTTGACCGATTGCAGGAGAATGCGACCCATTCTGCGTTAAATTTGGTCGCTGAAATGTCACTTCTGGCCATGAACATGCGTCAGATCCATTTCTAAATTTTATCTCTCCAGACTACACCAAAATTCAAGATTAACCCTAGAACGATGTAGAGAATTTCATAAGCTTTTTCGTTGATATAAAGAATGTGCAAATCCTAGCTTTGGATAGAAAGATATGGAGATCTGAAGATTTAGGGCACAAAACAGGTGAAAATGTGTTTTGAAATTTTTTCCCGCATTCTGCCACCTATATGACACGTGTCAAGTGCTGATTGGATGCATAATTCTCTCCCCTTCCTTGTCCCATGAGTTTTCCTTGAAAATTTTGACTTTTTGATGATCTTGGAACATTTTTCACTTTTCCCCCACGCCCTCCACTAGGGGACGCGTGGCATGCATTGATTGGAGGACAGGGGCGCGGGGGCTTCCTTTACTTTTAGCTTTTTGGCCGAAACTTGGCCAAATTTTCTAACTCCTCCCCGAGCTCCACGCTTCCCTGTTCCATTGGACACATGTCCGATTTGATTGGTCCACGGGTCGCTTTGATTTTCACGTCCACCGCGTCCATTTGTCCCGGATGTCCCAGTGCTGTCTGGGACAAAAACTTCCGATCCGCCCGAAATGGGCTTCCTTGTCCCTCATTTGGCTTATGACACGTGGCGTAATGTGATTGGCTCTCGGCTCCTTCGGCTATCCGCGTCCCACACGTCCCTTTGTCCCAACTGTCCCAGTGCGAAAGTTCTCCTTTTCGGCCGATCCAGGCGGTTCACATCCTTCGCGTCCTCACGGCCCAAATGTCCCAGACTGTTACGCTTAGCAGTTAGTCAATTTTCCTCTGACCTTCGGCCGGTTCACCTTTCCGCGTCCCACGCATCCTCACGGCCTGGATGTCCCTTTGCTCTGCAGCTTGCCTGGCGGCCTTTCGGCCGATTTGCGCCCAGATGTCCCTCATGTCCCGACTGTTGCGAGGACTAGGACTTAGCCATTTTTCATGATTTTTCTTGGCCCAAGCTTGTTTTCGCAACTTTTTCACCCTTCTCTCGAGCTTTCTCTTTTCTTCTTGGACATGGGGAGTTAGAAAAATCGAGGGGACCCTAGAAACATGATTTTTACCATGAATCAATCTATTTGCCTGGGACTTGAGTATTCAATGCATGTTATCAATTTTACCCGGGGTGAAAATTGGATAACACTACCCTCTCCTTGGATGACACCACTTACCAAATGACCATATTATTTGATGGTTCCAAATTTCAAAGTGTGGGGGTGGCACTAGTGTTATCCTCATTCCTCTTGGTAGAGAAATCATGCCTTTATCTTTAAAATTGGATTTTCATTGTACAAAAAATATCACCAAATATAAAGCACTAGTATTGGGTCTCCAGGATCCTTATGCCTTAGATGTTAAGTCAATCAATATCTTTGGTGATTCCCAACTGGTTGTAAATAAAGTAAATGGTATATACCAGTGTCATAATGAAATACTTCAAAAGTATAAACATCATGTGGACATAATTTTGACTACCTTTGACCATTACGAACTTTAAACCACCCCATGTTCTACCAATAAATTTACAGATACCATGGCCTCGCCTAACTTCTCGATATACCGCTTCAGCCAACTCTAAAAAATTTGTCTTAATACAAAGGTTAGAATCACCCTCTTATTTACCTCATTCGGTCCACTCCTTTGAAACCATTGCACCGTCTTTGGCGTGGCCTTTGCTATAAACAGCTTTACTGAGAATATCTTTCCTTTTCCATTTTACCTTCGATCTCACTCGTTATAGAAAACATGTGTTTCTTAAAAGTGTCTCTCATTATGTCATCATGGGTGGTCTCCTTTATAAGCATGGATTTGACGGTTTTCTCTTACGATCCCTTATAAGCTCTGAAATTCCCTAAACCATTAAGGAAGTTCACAAAAGAATTTGTGGAGGCCACTTTAGTTGTTTAGCTATCACTAAATGCATTCTTCACCTTGGCTATTATTGGCCAACCCTAAACCAAAAATGTTGTGACTATATCAAACATTATGTGAAATGCTAGCAATATGATAATATTCATCACACACCTAGTCATGTCTTGTAGGTCACACGAGACCTTTGGCCTTTTTCTCAATGGGGCTTGGATCTTGTCGGAGAGATCAATCCACATTCTTCACAACACCATCAATGGACTATTACCGCTATTGAATATTACACTAAATGGGTAGAAACCATTCCCCTTGTTTCTACAAAATTTGAGAAAATATGTTAATTCATCAACCATCACATAATTTATCACTTTTGTGTTCCTCACCATTTCATCACCGATAATGAAAAACAATTAAAAAAGAAACCCTACATAAGTTGTGTGATGCTTTTGACATCCAAAATAGTTTCTTGTCACCTTATTACCAACAAAACCAATTACCAAGGAGAATCAACCAATAAAACCTTAAATAAAATTCTTATGAATGTAGTTGATGATCTTGGCAAAGATTGGCATTCACATTCCTTTCACCTTGTGGGCTTATCGTACTAGTAATCACACTTTGATTGCTACCACACATTTTTCTCACGGTCTATAGTACCAAGGTTGTCTTGCCTCTCAAACTCAAAATTCCATCTCTCTCGCATCTCACTACAATACATGTTCAATGACAATGACTTTTTCCAAGATCATTTAGCACAACTTGAGTTATTAGTTGAACGTTGTCTTAATTCTCTCAACCATCTCCAAATCTACCAAAAATGTATCAAGTGTGCCTATGAAAAACATTTCCATGAATGCACCTTCCAGATTGATGATCTCATCCTGAAAGAAAACCAACATGTAACTAAAGAAGAGAAAAGTAAACGGGAAAATTTTCTCCTAATTGGCTTGGACCCTATATCATTACCCATGCCTATGGATCAGGTGCTTATCATTTGTCTTCACTTGAAGGTAAACCCAAACTTGATCCCCTCAATGCCTTGCATCTTCGACCATTTTATTGTTGACATAAAGTCCTATATCACTTTCTATCAATTGATCACTCATCCCTTGAGCGTTGTTCACCTTCCATATTACCTGTTTTGAGGATCAACAACTAACCAAGATTCATGTGATTACCCGTCACCTTTCAACCTTATCTTCAATATGAGTACCACGTCTCTACTCACAACATGATTCTCACTGATACTTTTTGTATTTTTAAATATGGAATCCCATGGTTGTTCATCACTCAAAACCACCTCTTTCATAGTTAAAATCTATGTGTTATGCTTTTGTCTTCTAAATAAGAACCTAATCTTCCTATATAGTCTTATCCATGACTTAAACATCCAAAAACAAAATTGGATTCAACTCCTTGAGTCAAACTTATAGCAAAAAATGACTCCCTCAAAAAGGGAAATCTCTTCTTTCTACCTTGCCACTATAAATAGTCTTCTCCCTTGAAGGAAAACTACATACGATCATTACAAAAATACAATAAAAATATCCAGAAGCTTCCCACATCGATCAGCTTCATGAAGACCTCAAGGAGATAATATACTCATCCCATCTAGAATTCCCACATTGATCAGTCTATTAAAAATAAAAAAGTAAATAAAATGATGAATTTTTCATCATGGAATTGCTTATTTTTGATCCTATGTTTCTTTCTAGGTAAACATGTTGCCATACACTAAGTTATGCTAAACAAACCACTTTCACCTCATTAAATTTCTCACCCTAATTTTCTCTCTTCTCAAGGGACTTTCCAAAATTGTGACATTTCGTGATCATGTGACTTTCTTCACCCTTAGAATAGTCCATTATGTAATACCTTTAAGGTCTTATGTTCATAATCCCCTCTTGGGTATGGTAGACTCGTTAGGGTTCTTATCAAATAAGTTGCTCTTTTACCAACTCTTACCATTCACCTTCCTCATTACTTATTGATTATCCTATATAGGACCAGACCATCAACACCTACATTTTAAATGACTCAACCATGCCTATGACCTACACTTAATCATACCTAAAACCTACCAACCCATTCCTCTAATTCATCATATTCTTCCCTAGCTTATGGGATAACTACATAAGTCTGAGGCCCCTTGTTATCGAGGTTATATAGGTAACACTCCTAGGGCATGGGACCTCGGGAGGCTAGCTCGATCACTCTTTACCTTAACCTATTTTCCCCCATCTTCCTATTCACATTCTACTTTAGTTAGTTTCCATTTTATATCAACAATTGGAAATTAAACCAAACAAGCACCAATTAATAACAATTTTTACCACATCATCAAATCATTCATTTGTCATTTTCACATTTCCACAATAGAAAATATTTGGAAATTCAAACCATAACATGCATATACATCACCATTTATCTCCCATGTTACCAACAACTTGGACATTAAATAAAAATTTAAAACAAGACTCCATTATGCCTATACCTAACTCCACCATGCTTGCGACTTGACTCCATCATGCCTATGACCTGACTCCATCATGCCTATGACCGACTCCATCATGCATATGACCTGACTCCATCATACCTATGACCTAACTCCATCATGCCTATAACCTGACTCCATCATGCCTATGACTTGACTCAACCATGCCTATGACCTAAATCAATCATTCCTACACCAACCTGTCTCCACCATGTCTAATACACCTAGTTTCCATCCATCTCCATATAACCATAAAATTTTCCAACATGAGTACATCATACACAATAATTTCTCTCATCATAAAAATATGTGTACCCATCCAATCTACACCGATACCAAAAATATAAATCTATCAAAACTTTCATATACAACCTCACCATCTTCGGCACGTAGGCTGGTATATTCTCAAAAATCTCAAAACTTTCATACACATCCTCGCTCTCTTCAGACGCAGGATGGTATATATCAAAAATTAAAAAATAGGGAAGGTATGCCTGAGATATCAATCACCTCCACATCAGATACCCTACAAGCTTGTCTCATCCATCTCCTCCTCCTCCTCTGTGCCCATGTGGCATCCAACTAACATCTTGCTACCCTCCATGGGCCTCGATCTTACCTCTAATGGTCCCTCACTTGACATTGCCCTCTGTAAACTAGTGGCCTCGTCCAGACCCTGTCTCTGGACTCACCGACCCATGTACTCTCTACATTGTGGGTGTGGGACATGTTCTTCTCACTCGAGGCTTGTTGTGCTTTGTTCTTTTCATAGGATGGGACATCTATCCTTGCATCCATCAGGTGATCCTAATAGTAATGTTCCTTTCCCATGGCATCCCTAAACCATTCCATTGATACATGTCATGGAGGGACCATGGGCCTCAATGCAACCTATGCACTAAGACCTATTGTTGGCCTCGGTCCATGTGCCTGTAACTCCTATCACTGACCCTATACAGGTACATGTTCCACCACCTGTCCCTAGGAAATAGCCAACTTCCCCTATAATGTAGTCACCTAGCCCTATAAGGTGGCTACTGCTCTCGTGACGTTGTTAGCTAGATTTGTAAACTGTTGTTACTTGTGCCTACAAAGTGGAAATATGTGCCCCATCCTCTCTGTCCCCTGTGCCTATACCTATTCCAACTATCTCTATGAAATAGTCACACCGCCTCGTTAAGGTAAATACCTATGCTTGTGTAGTGTAAAACGCACCCCTAATGATGTCACATGTCCCTGTAGTGCATCTCTCTACACTATCATCAGTAACCAATTCTTGCTGCCTCGGCCATGGAGGCGCAGCCTGTAACTCATTAGCCCACCATCATAAGTACCCATTGGTCACCCTTGCATCATCAATATGGTCATCCACTAAAATCTCCACCTAACTTGCTTGATCTCGTAGGGTGCGGTAGTGGTAAAGGCCTCTCCACATCCTCTCGGTGATACCGTACAATAGGTGGGGTCACATCTTGAACTAGTCCAAACTACCACTAGACTCTATCCACCTGTATAATCTCGTTCTCGTTGTCACATCTAGCTTGTATCTACCATACTAGCGGTAACCCTCGCAACTCCTACCTCATACCTCTAAATGGTGGGTAGGTGACATATGTTTGCCACATGATATCTAATGCATCCAACTCCTCCAACATCTACCTATAATGGATGACATCATAAGTCAGCTCCTCACCTTATCAACAATCCCCAACTACCACCCACCTCTTGTACCCTACTCTCTACCCACCTCTATGTCAATCACTCGATAATCCTTGCGGCCTCACTATCACAATGTGCTTTGATACACCCAATAATGCAACATGAATGTACAACATAGGCTATAGTGGCACATCCTCTGATAACCCCAGAGCTCTCTATAAAGTGACACCAAATAGGAATGTGCCCAAGAAAACTAGACCCAATCCTCCACCATCTCCCAAAAAACCCCCATCAAACCTCAGGGAAACCGGCCACCCTCTAAATCAGGTAGAGTATAGCACCCTACCACCACCATAATCAATACCACAAATCACATCTCCTCTATGTGTGCTATGTGCATCACCTCGTATACAAGGCTAGTATTGTGCTCAGTCAACTCAGTCGCCATCTCCCCAAACACTATGATCATCTCCTCCAAGTCCACATCAGCTGACACTGTATACACCATCTCACCAACAATTGGCAACCACAATATCTGTAGACATCCTCCAATGTGATCATCATCTTCACTGGTAGGTAAGTGGAAATTTTTTTTCAGGACATCCCATCTATTGATGAGTACGATAATGAGGCCATGATCCTGTCAGATCTACCTATACCGCTTGATGCCAACTAGGACAACCGTGTGAATGTGCCCCCTCTCCTTTGCAGTGACACAAGGTTGAATCTCACCCAATAGTAGTGGGAATCTATCCTGTATCACCACCTAATGTTGTGCCTATACCCATATAAATCAACCATGTCAAAAAATCCACACACCTATTTATTCCATACCTACTTCCCTAAGCTATCATCTACCTCACGCCTGTTTACCCCAATCTTATTTTACCTTACTTGGGACATCCCTTACCTAAAGCCTTTCCTCTTATCTCTCTTTTGGTCCCTATTGCACCCCATTTGTACCCATTCCTATTTCCACCCACTCTTTACCCTCCCAATATAGCGTCACCCCATTTATGTTGAACGATATCGGTCATTACTAACCGCTATCGGTCACATCATCATTGACATCGATCACCTCACCATGACCGATGCCACTTAATCGACAAATTCCAGTCATCCTTGAATGATGTTGGTATTTGTCTTGGCTCCACAATCAAAACCCATCGCACCCAACTTTTTAAATTTTTTTAAAAAGACCCTAAAACCTACCCCAACACCCAACCAACCCACCCAAAATTATTTTTATTACCTACATGACCTCTCTATCCTCTCCCCATAGCCAAATCGATTCATTTTACTCACATTTTCAATAAAATTGACATCCCCAATTATTTCCATTTATACCTTAACAACTTAATTCAAAACTACACATGGACCAAATTCTACCTCTACACGAAGCGCCTCCTTGCCGGGATGTCTCGTCTCCCCGCTGCTAGATCTCCCACACCTCCACCCACTAATGCCATGTCCCCAATCAAACTCTCAATACTCCAACCAATCCAATCACTCGAATGATCTTGTGGCCCCATCCACCTACCTCCTCTAACCACTCAGATACCTCCAACTCAACGTAGTACCACACCTCATCCTTTTCTTCACAAAAATTCTTAAACTAATTCACTCTGTCATTTTCTATAAAGTGGACAAGTTCAAATGAATCTGTAACATAAATATTTTTACTTTTTGACTGTACCCTCGACCGACCAACATCAATTTCACTCAACCGACATTGGTCGTGTTCCCTAGTTTACCACGGTCGGTTCCGCTAAACCGACACTAGTTTGCCATAAGCGTGCCGTCGATTATCATTTTTTGACCCCATTGCCCCAAAATTACACCACATCTACTTGTCTGTAACCTTTTTCCACTTAACCCAACGTTGACCCTGACCTTACACATCACCCTCATGACCTTATTACTTATCCCCTCCCTCACCCCTACCAATTACCCATGCAACCTTATATTCTTTCCCTTGACCCTTAGGGCATCCTTTTTCCCCTCCCATCCTCATATCTACCTCCGAACAACCCTAGCCCACCTACTAGCACCCTCTGGCACCTTCCAATGTTGTATACACACCACACCTTATGCCATTGTTACTCATTTTGGTGAACCCAATGACCTTGCCTTTCCTACCTATCAAGTGGCCTACCCAAACAACAACTTGACCATTTAGATGTAACGGAACTACACCTACATGTTCCTACATGTTACCTCATTATGTGTCCAGACCGTATCCTCTACCCCGAATACCGCACCTCAAAACCCTTGTTTGGATACTTGTATCGATTTGTCGACAATGTGGAGTCTGTGAGCTCTCCCACCTGGCTACCTTACCACAATCTATGCATGTGTGACCACCTAATTATCTTGGCCTTACCCGTGCCATGACCTATTTCCCTTACTGGCCTACTTAGTGTGACCGTTGACCTTAGGAACTTGATATACTTTACGATTTTGTTACCCATGTTTTTTTAGCCTACCAACCATACCTTTCCTATTGTCATGTGGTTTATCTCGACCAAACCTTTAGTGTACCGGAACATATGTAAATGTTCCCGCACCTCACCTATGTTGTGTTTTGGACCATATCCTATACCTTGGATACTTGAATTACTTCACCATTATCTACATAAACCTATTGACATTGGATGATGTAGAGTTTGCAAGGTCTTCAACCTAGTACCATGTTGGAATCTATATGTGTTCTTACATTTGATTTCCATTACCCATGACCCAATTTTGACCCTAGCCCACTACCTATTACCCGAGTTAACCATCACCCTTTCCCTCAATAATTAAACCCTTCCCCACCTATCTTCCCCATCTACACATTTATCAAACCACTCACCGATTTACGTATTACTCCTCATCGATTGTCCCGGTTTGAGGGGTATCACCTTCACCCACACATGGGGCAATCACTTCCTTTTTGTCAGCATCGCTTACCAATACAAGCTACACAACAAAAAGGGAAAAAATTTAGACACAAATATTGGGTCACACTCCCCTTGGTCCATTTTCTAATAACTAACTTAAACATGCTCACCTAACCATGAACCTTTTACTCCACATTAGTATTAGTTTAATTATTTATAATTAAATTGATACTCATCCTCACAATATTCATTATTTAATTACCCTAATTAAACTAATTTATACCTCACCTAAACACCTCACCCCACCACCTCACCTAGACACCTCACCACAAACATCTTTTTAGCATATTTTCCCTTTACTAGGACCCAACATTCACTCACCATAACTAACTAAGGCTTATTCATACCTACCTTAATGAACTAAGACTTAGTGTAACCCTAAAATCATATGCCTATTCTCCCTCTAACCACATTCCCACTCATTAAAACGTAACATTTTGTTTTGATCCATGAGATAGACTGAGATGGCCCAAAAATATTGCCAAGATCTAGCATTTTTAGTAAACCTAGGATTTCCCACCTTAATCGATGCCGATCAACCCTAAACCGGCACTGTCACCCTAAACCATCGTTAGTTACCTTATATTCATTTTGGTAACCTTGTTTGAGGGGTTGACACATTCTTGAGTTTTTGGAATGAAGGAGATCTGAATGGAAGCAAGGACCAAAGCCCTTTCACATGTCCAGACAACCATAGCTAGCACCAAGACCGATTAGAAGCCATTTGCATTTAGAACACATTTCCAGGAAGCACTATCATAGCACTAAGCACCACTCCATAGATCAGCTTTCACCATTATCTCCAATAACTTCTCCACCACTTCAGGCATTTAGAACACTTCTAAACTCCAAGTAAGTTGGTTTCTCCTCTGTTACTTGCAGTTGTATTCTCTATTTTCCTTCATCTATTCATTGTTCTTACTTGATCTATGCCTCATATTTCTCACTATCAACCACCCCATCACACCCCACCTAAACTTCCTATAAACCTATCCCGAAACCATCTCCCTCCCATATACCTAAAAAAATATCCTCTAAAGTCTTTACGCAATCATAGAGATGACCCAAAAAAATTTCTACAACACTCCCTAGTTCTCCATAGTCACTGAAATCTGTTAACCCTAATTTTGGTTGGTTTGTCTTATACCAACATCAGTCCTCTCAATCAATATTAGTCATTGTATTTGATCAACCCAACCTAATAATTCAACCCCTAGCCTATCCTAAACACCACTCAAAACATTACCACAACTATTTTGGACCTATCACCTCACCATCGCCCACAAAAACCTTTCCAACTCTCTATTCCAAAAAAAAGAGAGCCCAAACATCCTCCACTTTACTCCCTTCCATTTTTCAAAATTACTTATATCACTCACCCTAAACCGGTATCAGACCTACCTAAAATGGAATTTTTACCCTAAGCTGTGTCGGTCGATGTGTTTGATAATAATTTCCTAGACCAACAACATAAGTATCACACCTAAAACAATCCAAAGTCTCACCTAACCTTACCAAGACTTTGTGTGTGACCTGTAGACCACCTGCACTACCTGCAACCCAATCCAAAACCTTTACATACATATCATTTTATTATTTAATCATATCAATGTTGATAGTAATCTAAGGCACCCAAATCAGAACGCTAGCACTAGATTATTTTACTTACATGTTTAAGTTGTTTTATATTGATTTATAAACAATGGATTGACAACCTTCTAGGAAGTATCATACTTCCTAGATCTAGCATACGCTAGGTAGTCCACTATTATATACTATTTAAATCTCTTTTTGTGGTCTTACTTTGTATTTTAGGTAGTTCTTCCTATCCAAAAGGAATCTCTAAGTAGTCAAAATTAAATCAAGAAGTCATAATGCTCACAATGATGTTCAAACCAACCATCACAATAGGTATTCCTCCTTGGCCCATACCCTTATCTGTTTCGTCTAAATCCTTAAAGAAAATGGTGAAACAAAGTGTTGAATAGTTCATAGGAGGATATAATGTACCTTCTAAACCAAACCCTACACTATAAGCACCTAAACAAGAGATCAAATTCTCTCCCCAAGATATTATTACCACCTTAATAGGGAGGATTAGAGAACTAGAAATTACCCAACCTTTACAACCAACCTATACAATAAGCTAGAACATGGGGTATACTATTGACGATAAGGGATACACTCCTCCCAATGCACAACTAATGCAACATCCTATGCATTAAGGTTATCTGTCAAATAAAATATGGGTGATCTTATCATGGGATCCGACACCCTAGGGATGGGCCCTCACCATTCTTACACTTATCCTATGCAAGGGATGGTTAGAAGTATGTTCTCAAATGTCACTCCATCAAGAAAAATGACATTCCCTGGTTTCACACCCACTAGCCCATTTCCTATTGTTGTTCCACTTTACCTGCATATGTACTCAAAGTCCCTCCGGATGGAACTATATACCTTCCTACTCCTTATACACTCTATCAAGGAGCCTTATACGTTCAAGATAACACATGTACTACAACCTATCCAAATCCTCCTCCTCCACCTCCTCACCAAGGATCTTCAATGGTGGAATCTTACGCAATGGGTACTTATCTTTGAGTATTTGAAAGAACCCCTTAAATTTACCATACAAGGTGTCATGCTTCCATACCCATTTCTTGATCTTCCTAAATTTAAGGGAGAAGGAGACCCGAACACTCATATCAAGGCCTACATTACTGCCATCAAGGAATTGTTTCCTTGGGATGCTATGGTGGCTAAGATATTTTGAAAACCCTTGAGGGAATCACTTTAGATTGGTACTATCGATTCCATAAGCTTCTATACATTCCTTCAAAAAAATTTTTGGAATTTATCTAATATTTTGACATAAACAAGTTACTTTGAACGAGAATAACGAAGTTTTTTGCATATTAGGCGGGAGAAAATGAGTCTTCTTCCCATTTCATTCATAGATGGCATCGGGTTCTTTACACATTTTCAAGTGCACCTAACATGGAATAGATGAAACTTTGCAATATTTTCCTTCACTCTCTAAATCAAGAGATCAAGGAAGAAGTCCAAAAATTTCCTTTCTGCAGTTACAAAGAAGTGTTGGAAGGTGCACTTCAAATCAACCAAGTTGTTATCGATAGTGGGCATAAGACTTGTGATTTTAACGAGAAATTGGTTTTGACTAATAAAAAATGTAAATCATAAAAAAGTGGAGCCAAAACTAAGGGCCTAAGGTATTGAATCATAATCGAGGTGCTACCACACATATTATTCTTGATCAAATAAATAATGTTGGTTTTATAGAAAATGGTAACACTAATATTAATGACAACATCATGAGAAATAAAAGAGGCCCTAATTCTATTTCCTCAATCAACACAACCAATTTCAACCATCCCCATCCTTGACAAGTTCAAACCCAAGGCACTGAGCGTGCAAAACTCTAGCCAAGGGGAAACGAATTATGGTTATAACAACTAGTTCCGAACTACAATCGGGTTATAATCAACTTAAAAAATCTAACAAAAGGCTAAGAGAATATGAAAGAAATCTTTATTATGGTTTTCATCATGTTTTGATCATGGCGATAGGTATTCTAGGGAATATAACAAGTTCATTCAAATTATCCTTGAAAATAAAAGACAACTCTTTGTGGACATGTTCTTAACGAATTCGAAGGAACATCACAACCTAGTCATAAAGGACCCGTCACACCTCGTAATGAAAACCTAATCATCTATTGGGAACCATTCCTAAATCATCCTCAATATTTTAAAGTGAATCCTAAAAATATAAACAAGGGTATTCCTATAGGGAATAATGACCATAAGGCCTCAACTTCTGATAACTCTCGAGTTGCTCCTAACCTCGGCTTAAACAACAATACAAAGATTTTGGGATTAGTTTACATAGAGGTTAAACAAAAAATTAATGAAAAAAATAGAAATATGGAATACATTTCACATCCCCTCACCACTCATTCTTTCTCACTAGATGACATTCCTATAATCTCGAAACCGGTGGGAGCCTATGATTTGATATCAGATTTGAACATGACCTTTTCTCACATCTTGTTTCTAGATTTGTTACAGAATTCCCTTGCACATCATTCCACATTTCTTGATGCATTAGGTCTTGGTCATCTAATCCATGTTACGCCTCCTCTTGGAGCTCAAATAAATCATATTGACTTTGACATTCATCCTCTGGGGTAGAGTGATAGGGATATCGGGTTTTTATATAAGAAAGATACCTTCTAATGTTGAAATAGCCTGAAGGGGAGATCACATGTTATACCTACAAGCCTGGTTCTATAATAATTTTATCCCTTGCCAGTTCGAAGAGAAAGAAATCCTGCCATTCGTTAGAGAGGAAGCTTGTATCAAGGAGGATATGAGGGTGTTTGAGCCCCTGGAGTCTCTCCCTACTGGAGAGAAAGGAAATGCGGATCCGCTGCCATACCTCAGCATTTCAACAGTGACTGAGCAGGTCTGTTGCAATCACACTCCTGTCAGTATTCATAAGGAACAAGAGGAAGGGGAGATTACGCCTACCAAGGAAAAGGAAGATCCAGACTCTGGGTTCACTTTGGTCATCTCAAAAAAGAAAAAAAAAAGAATGGAAGGTTTTGAAAGGATCCCAGAATCACTTTATAGTGAAAAGAAAAAGGAAATTGACAATTGGGACACCTCTACCTCCAGAAAAACCAGATCTTCAGTTAGACGAATAGCTGATTTTGGAGGAAGCTCGAAAAGAGGAAGACCCTCTAAAAAGACTCTCAGAGCTAAGAAAACAGAGAGGGATATTGCAGATGGTGTTCAGCGGCAACTGAACCAGCAAGCAATTCCAACTACCAACCATTCCATATGAAGATCATATCTTGGAATATTAGAGGCCTTAACGGTTACTCTAAGCAAAGAAACATCAAGGAGTTACGGGACTCCAGTAACCCCAGCATTTTGATTCTTCAAGAAACTAAGATGAAAGCAATGACCATGGATAATATTAAAAAAATTTGGGACAGCTCTGAAATGGCGGCTGTTGATTCTCAGGGTGCTTCCGGAGGGCTGGCTACTCTTTGGGATAAAAGGCACTGTACTGGTATGATTCTTAGTGATAATATTAATCATCTTGCAATTAAATTTGTCACTATTGAAAAAAAGTGTGAATGGATCTTGTCTAATATTTATGCCCCTAACTCTGCTAGTGGTAGAAGAAAACTATGGGCTGATCTTAAAATCTTTAGAAACCAGCACAGTTCTGCTAACTGGCTTATCATGGGAGACTTCAACTCCCCTCTAAACCCAGGCGAAAAGTTTGGGGGAACCCCCACCTTCTCTAATGGAATGGAGGATTTTGCTGATTTTATCACTGAACAAAACCTCATTGATGTGGATCTGCATGGTAATAAGTATACTTGGAATAATAGAAGGTTGGGAAAGGAGCTCATTCAGGTGAGACTGGACAGGGCACTAATCTCAGCAAACTGGATTCTTAGCCAAGACTTTTACCTCTCTTCCCTGCCCAGAATTGGATCGGATCATAATCCGATTGCTTTAAGCTTTCTAAATTGGACCAAACCTGCAAGAAGCTCATTCAAATTTGAAAAAATGTGGATGGAGCACGTTGATATCTATGATAGAATAAAGGAATGGTGGGATTGGAATGGGGAAGGCACTGCCCAGTACAGATTGGTCCAAAAACTCAAAAATGTCAAAAAACAAGTCAAACTTTGGAACAAAAATGTTTTTGGAAACATCTTCGGAAAAAAGAAAGAGTTAAAACAGAAGCTTCAGGATCTTGAGTTAAAGATGGATACTATGGGGAGATCAGTTGAAGATGAAGTAAATGAAAAGAAAATTCTTTCTGAGTTGCACACGATCTGCAGTAGAGAAGAGTCCTTTTGGCGCCTTAAATCTAGGGCTATCTGGCTTAAAGAGGGGGACAGGAACACAAAGTTCTTTCACATGACCACTCTAAAGCACAGAGCCAGTAATAGGATCTTAGAGGTTTCTAAAAGCAACGGAAGTATCACTAAAGATCCAAACAGCATTAAGAAACAAGCACTTGAATTCTACAAAAATCTTCTTAGAGAGAGTAATGTCAGCAATCCGGAAGCTATTTCCTTCATGCTAGAAGCCATCCCTCAGAATGATATTGAGGACCAGAAATTCAGAGATATCACTAAAGCGGTCACGCTTGATGAGCTAAAAAAGGCTGTTTTTTCTCTTGAGGGGGATAAGGCTCCTGGACCGGATGGATTCTCCATTAATTTTTTTCAGAAATTCTGGGAAATATGCTCGGAGGATCTACTCAAAGCGGTTAATGAATTTTATAGATCGGGAAATCTTCTAAAAGAACTCAATAACACACACATTGTGCTGGCACCTAAGAAAATGGATGCAAAAGATTTCAAGGATTTCAGACCTATCAGTCTTGTTAATGCTATTTTTCGAATCTTTACCAAAATTATTGCTTCTAGGCTGCAGCTCATAATGAAGGATCTCATCTCAAGGCAGCAGAGTGGCTTCATTAAAGGCAGGATAATACAAGACGGTGTGATTATGGTGCACGAAACTATGCATTCTATGGAAAATAACAAAAAGGCAAACATGATCCTTAAGCTTGATATGAATAAAGCTTTTGACAAAGTTTCTTGGGTCTTCCTTGACAGGATTTTATCTAAATTTGGGTTCACAGAAAAGTTTAGAAAAATTATTAAGTCTTGTATATCTACAGCCAGGTTCTCTGTGGTTGTTAATGGAGAGCCTGTGGGATTCTTCACCAGCAGCAGAGGTCTTAGGCAGGGAGACCCCATCTCCCCCCTACTCTTCATCCTTCTGGCTGACAGCCTTAGTAGAACAATTAGCAGAGCGGTGGAAGTCGGCCTTTTAAATGGTTCTAAACCCACTTCTCTCAGCCAAGCTGTCTCTCATCAACAGTTTGCAGACGACACCATCCTTCTTCTTCTGGCCTCAGTTGTAGAAGCTAAAGCTATCAAGGCTCTTCTGCAGCTATATGAATCGCTTAGGGCAAGAGATCAATTACGACAAAAGCATCCTTTTTTTCTTTAACACCCCACGGGAAAGACGACTCAAGATTGCTAAAATTGGGTAAAATTGGTACTCTTCCAGTGAACATACTTAGGCCTCCCTCTCTTGCACGAAGAAAGTCTCTCACACGGTGTGGGATGATTTATTGATGAGATTTGAGAAAAAAATGGCGGTTGGAAAGGGACCACTCTCTCTAGTCTTTGGTAAGTGCCTTCTCATTAAAAGCACACTCCAAAGTTTGCCCATATATATCATGTCACTATTCAAAATTCCTTCCTCCTTGAGAGAAAGTGGAAAGGATTCAGAAAACAAATTTATGGCAAGGCATGGAAGAAAAGTTCAGATTTCACCTTGTGGCACAGGATAAAGTCTGCACCCCAAAATCTAGGGAGGGTGGGAATAAAAATATTGAGAAAATGAATGAGGCACTCATTGCTAAGATGGGCTGGAGATTGCTTTACGAGAAACAACCACGAATTGATGTTATTAAAACAAAATACTTGAATCGGCAAATTTGTTTACTCCTATCGCATGATGAGCAACTCCCAATGGTTCCATTTTTGGAATAATCTGGTTAAGAGTAGAAACTTCATTAAGAAGGAAGCAAATGGAAAGTTGGGGATGGCAGCAACATAAACACGGGAGGATAACTGGTCCAATGATAATCTCTTGGAGAGATTTGGGATTGCTAAGGACAGCCTTATAAGAAAGTATGGAACTAAAGTCAAGGACTACATTGATGGAAATGGCACCAACAAGAATTGGAAAAGACTTACTATGGAGCGTATTGAACTGAAACAAATTATCTCCTCCCTCCAAGACCTTTTAGATCTCTTCCCTTTGTGTCAGTTGGATTCCAAGGATGAGCTGATCTGGAGCAATTCACACGATGGTAAATACTCAGTCAAATCTGGTTATACCAGTCTTTTCCACAGTAACCAATCAGATTTTAACTGGAACTTGATCTGGATGCCTGAGTTAACCCCCAAAATAAATTTTTTTCTTTGGCTGGCCATCAGAGGCAAAATTCTCACCACTGACAATTTGATGAAAAGAGGATTTATCATTCCCAATTGGTGCCACCTTTGTAGGAATAACTATGAAGACATTAGCCATCTGTTCATACATTGTGATTATGCCTTTAGAGCTTGGAACTTTGTCCTTTCCAAATTTGAAGCTCTCTGGGTGATGCCGGAGGATCTTATTCAGCTATGGAATCAATGGAACCCACCATTCAGACATTGTGCTATCAAAAGAATCTGGAAATTAGCCATCCCGCATTTAATTTGGAGGATCTGGAAGGATAGAAATAATATCGTTTTTAGAAATAAGAAGCAGAATTTTAAATTCACTACTGGCAAGATCTCCCAAGGCATCAAAGAGGACATGGCCAGATTTAAACCTCCCAAGAACAATTGTTACCCGGAAAATGAAAAGCACATCTTATCAAATTGGCAGATCGGATATTGGAGCAACCCCGGGAATAGTGTGGATAGATCTTTGGTTAAATGGCATCCCCCTGAATCCAATTGGTTCAAGCTGAACTTTGATGGAGCCTCTAAGGGGAACCCTGGAACAGCAGCTGGAGGAGGAGCAATACGGGACCATAAAGGTAATTTGATTGCTGCATATGCTGGAAAAATGGGAATCCAAACCAATCATTTTGCAGAAGCTTTATCTGCTCTCTGGGGATTGAGAGTCGCACGGGCCCAAAATATCCAGAACCTCATTGTTGAAGGGGACTCCCTTAATATTATTAAACTGCTTAATCAGTCCTCTTCTCCTAGCTGGAATATCAAAGATTTTATCTCTGAATCCATAAGCATCAGTCATACCTTCAACAGCATCAGAATCATACATTCTTACAGGGAGGGAAACAAGCTGGCCGATGCATTGGCCAATTATGGCATTAATATAAATTTCACTATTTGGGATAATGATAGTATCCCTAATCAGCTTCACAACAGCATACATGCGGACCTTCACACGCAAACAATCTCTAGAGATATGCCTTAATCTTTGGAGGAAATCCATAAATTCTTCCACATGTGCTGTTTTAATTTATTTGGCGTGGCAAATGATATCTACTTCAAATGATAGCAAGATTTTGTTTAGGAACTTCAAGTGGAGTTGTCTAAATTTAAAAGCAGCACACGCGGGTGGTACAATAGCTGTTGATATTCGGATGCCAAGCTCCGCGAAAGCGGAAGATAACTACAAGGTGAAAGCGACGGGGAAAGGGTTTTCACGCGCAACTCCACTTGAGCTCGGATCGGCAATTATACAACCGCTCGTGGGAGGACCAAGCGGCTCTGATTCCCATTTTTATGCGACCCACAACAGTGAGAAACGAACCACTCTCAACGCCCAAAGGTATTGAAAATTGTTGTAACCAGCACATCATTGTGAAGATGGGAGGGCCTCCTGCCGAGTTGAGCCGTGCGCGGACCCCGATTTGGAAAGAAAACACCGAGCTCGGAACATTCTTAGCATCGGCGGATTCACCAACTTTGTGGAAAGAGTGCAAGGACATGATCAAAGCATCTCTGTTCACTTTTCCAAGGAGTGGAATGAGAGGACGGTCGACTATGGAGGGCAGAAAATTCTTATTAATGAGGAACTCATAGCCGAAGCGACTGGCCTCAGCTTGGAAGGATACCGCTTCTTCAACAAGAGGGTTATCAAAGAGGTTGAAGAGAGAAGATTTGTGGAGGAGGAGGAGAAGCTTATATTCAACACCGCGGGTCTGCTTGTTAACTCAATTCCATCCCCGTATGATGAAGTCACCCGCATGATGATTCGCTTCATATCCTTGGAAGGCAGGTTTGTTACTGTCCCTGCCAAGCACCTTGTCTTTTTGAATCACTTTCGTAGGAGTAGGTTGGTTTGCTTCCCTCACTATCTGTTAAACTCTCTTGAGCGCTCCATTTTGGAGTTCCAGAAGCATACCCGGGCGGTTCCCTTACACCAAGGGCTTATTTTGCTTATTCACAAGCACTGCCTTATTAAATTCCCCGGTCTCCCTTCCTCTCCCCGCCCGGCTTTGTTGGGTTCGCTGCTTTGCGCGATCTGTCTCCCTGCTGCCCCTGCTGCCCCCGCCTTCGGTCTTTGCTACCCCATGCCGGATGCTCATGCCTCTCCTTCTTTTCCTCCTATTGCTGCCCCCTGCCACCCACCCCCTGTCTCTACCTCTAAACGTGTCACGGGGCTTCTAGGAGACTCAACCTTGAGTCTACTGCTTGAGGGGTTGAACCTTTGGAGGACATTGCTCGTGATCTGCTTTGAACATTAGTAGTGCCGGTCCCAGCGGCACCAACGAGATAACCCTTCTAGGAGATTGGAGGCCTTAGAGGTGAGCTTAAATTCTTTGAAGGATGAGGTCAAAAACCTTGCTAAGCAAAAAGGCAAAAAAAAATCATTGAGGGGAAGGAGCATTGGCAATAGCTTGATTGATGACATATACAAAAATCGGACCTCCTTAGACTCCCGCCTAGGAAGATGAAGACTAGGCATGAGTATAATATTACAGCCTTCGGGGCCATCGAGGAGTTCATCGAAGGTCATGCAAGAAGTGTTTCACATCTTAGCGGTGTCCCGGCTACACTTTGGGGCAATGAGAAAGAGAGCAAAAGAACCAGAGAGGAGCTCGATAAGACGGATGCTGCTCATATGACCACATTGGGCATGTATCATGCTTGGAAAAGAGTAAAGATGAGTATTGATCAAGCGGCCAAGAAGTAGTCCCGACTACTTTTGCTGGTCCTTATTGTTTTTATTACTGCTTCTTGGCTATAGGCTTGCTATTTTTTGCCGTTGTTTTCTTGTTAAGTCTCGTTTGTGTAGTCATTGTTTAAGGCTTCGTTGTTCTTTCTTTGTAACTTTTGTGCTTTCTCTGACTTCTCTGCTCCTCTCTCTTATTCCGGCTTTTAGGCCTTCTTTTGTACACAAGGGTATAGTCCCTTTCAAAAACTATTTACCAATATTAAAAAAAAAAATAATTTTATCAAGATATCTATGATCGATGATGGGGCTGATCGAATGTAGTTCCATTCTCTTTCTTATAGAAGTTGGGATATGGGGAGACTAATTTCTCCTCTACAAGAAACATGTTGTGAGGATATGACAGTCTTAAGGCAACCTCAATTAGAACTATAGTTCTTCCTATCTCCCTTGGGCTGAAAAACCATCTTGAGGGAGTTTTACATTATTGATAATGATACGAATTATAACATGATCCTCGGTAGACCCTAGATTCACTAAATGAAGGTTATACCTTCCAATTTGTTCGAAGAAATTTTATTTCTGCATTTGGGAAAGGTCTTCATTGCTCAAGGTTATCCTAAATTCTTTGACATACATCTCGAGAATTGCAAGATGAAACCATTTGTCCATTCAGAATATGAGTTTCTGTTAGGTTAATTTATGCATTATATTACCTTAGGTAATTAATTATTCATTAAGGTAATTAGTTGTTGGGTAGTTATATGGTTTTATAAACAATATTTGTCATATTATTCATGCAGGTTTATTTGTTACATAGTTGTAACAAATATATTTGTTTGTATTTAATTTATGTTGCTTCCTAGATGTATTTTGAAAGCTATTGTGATTATTGTTGTACCTATGAAACATCTCTTTTGTCTGCACATGGATGTTCAATTCCTATAAGAATTGCATCCCATTTATTGTAAATTTATTGGATTGATTATCAATAAAATACTCAGGTTTTTGCATCCTTGTTCTTGGTTTACATTTGGTACCAAAGTAGGAATCTAGACCTGTGAAGCAGAGAAGGGTTGGAGAGAGGTTGCAGTAGGAAGAGAAGTTTCTTGGAGAAGAATTTTATTTCTATAAGATCATGTGTTGCCTACAGTAACTTCCCAGAAATCCCTGCTTCCCCACAATATCCTCTTCCATTCCAGGTGTTTGCAATGCAATTTTTTTTTTGCATTGGTGTATACACCAAGAATTTTTTTTGCAGGAATAGAAAATTTAAATAAAATTTAATTTTCCCCATTAGGGGTTTTATAAGTAAATTTGGTGAAAGCATTCACTTTAGCTAATATTAGCAAGGTGTAGCACTAGATTTGGAGGTTTCTCCCCCCATCGACTCTTAGCTGAGCTCAATCCAATTTGTATCATGTTACAATTGGGTTACTGAGTGTTTGTGAAGGATTTAGATCAAACTTTTGTCAATCATTGACCAAGTTCCCTCATTGTAGGCATCTTGGAGAAGGATAGAGAAAATGGAGCTGCATTTGAAGAATCCATTCTAAAGCCAAGACATTTTTTGGACACATCGAGATGTTTTGTCTTTTTATAGAGCTATAGACCATCCTTGTGTGTTATCAGCCCGAGTTCACGGTGATCGGTGTGTCATCTGCAAGATACAAATTGAATTGCATTTTATTAAAGTAAAGCCATGAATTCCATTGGCGAGTCGGTGCCACTTTACAAAAGGGCCTTTTACCATGAGCCTAAGCCGAAGCATTGTTCAAGCATTAAAGAATCCTCTCGAATGGAACCAACAAACAATTATGGCTTACCAAAGTGAGATTTACCATCCATTAACCCGATGGCTTAACCTATAATCTCCAAGTGAGTTGTGCATGGAAATGGCCAAGTCAAAGCCTAAGACCTATAAATAAAAAAAAAACTGATGTGATTAAAATCAATCAAAATAATAAATGACGTGAATTAAAAAAATCGGAGAAAATATCATCAAAGGTATCTCCGAGATCCACTTTAGCCTTGAGATACCCTAAAACCATCTCACATTTTAGAATTTTCCATGTGCATCCTCCCGAGTCAACGGCCACATCAAATTCAAAAGGTTAGTTCTTTATTGAAGTTTTCATATACAAATAAATTTATAATATTTGCAAAGCACATTGGTGCTCTGGTTGTTATTGCAAAGGTGCTAGGTTTGGGAGGTTAAGAGTTTGACTCACCATTTGAGTCAATTTTTTTAAAACTATTTGGAATTGGCTTTATTTTTAACACAAATCATCAAACATTGTGGTGAAAACTCTCCTCTAAACCCTAAGATATTTTTAGCGAGAAAAATCCTAACTAGGAAAAACATTTTCTCCTAATAGGCTTATTTTTTTATTTGGACAACATTTTCCAAAGGAGGGGTATCAGAAAACTTCATTTTGAGCCAATTTTTATGGTCTTTTTCTCGAGAGATCCATTTTAAGCTCCGGAGGCCACTAAGGCCCGAAAAAAAAAAAAAAAAGCTTTCAATTTAATTTTTAATTTTTTTAATGTAATTATATACTTTAGTGTATTGTACTAATTTTCAGGTTGCCATAGTCAACCGTAAACATTGTAATTGCTCAAAAAATGGTAGAGAATTGTAATAAAAATACAAAATTTATGTTCTAAAATACTCATGAGATCCTAGATCTCATTTGTAGCATTCGGTATAAGCAGTGCTTGTTATCCAAAATAAGCCCCTTCCTTATTTTTGGCTAACTTTCTTTCATTCCTTCCTTCCTTGTGCCTCAGTCAAATTTTTTTCACTTTTCAGGCACTCAAAATTTTCTAGAAATGGCTTCATTAGATAGATAATTTTCTCACCTTTCCAGAAAGGTAAAATTTTCCTTCTAACTCCTTGTATTTTGCAAGTTATGGCTCGATAGAGTTTTTGAGGGAAATTTTCCTAGATAGGTCTGCAACTAATCAGAAAGTGCCACGTGGTGGTGGAATGGCAGGTTATCAGAGGTAAGTTAGAAAAATTTCCAAAGGGCTCAACAGGTGTACAAAGAAATTTTTTTTCCCAAGGCCCCGCGAACCAATGGGAGGCCACCACGTGTCCATAAGGTCAGCGAGAGTCAAAGGGGCGGAGTGAAATTTGGTTTTTGCCAAAATAGCAAAAGGAAAAAATGAAAAAAGCTGGCCCACAGGCCCGCCAAGGAGGAAATGTGATTTTGGAGTGCATCTCCACACAAATCAAAGGATGACATGTGTTCGGTTCGTGGCGGGGCACGGAAAGAATTTGGCATTTTTTCCAAAGTGTTAAAAATGGCACAAAAAGGAATATTTTTTCCCACGGGCCCATAGAGGAAAGAGAATTGATTTAGACCCATGCCAATCAAAGCATAACACATGTCTTGGAGTGGTGGGGGCATGGAGGAATTTTGGAAAATTTTCCAAAATTCAAAAAAGCGTAGAATGACCATTTAAACCCATGGACAAATGGGAAAAAACCATGTGGTAGTGAAGCGGCGAGACATGGAGATTTTGGGGAATTTTTCCCAAATTCAAAAAAGGGGAAAAATTTTAGGTTTCGGCCCGCCAACCCGATTTTTGCCCCAATTTTTCCCTAAATCTTTAGAGGGGCATATATTTCGATCCAGAGCTCATTTTTCTCAATTTTGGTGTCATTGGAAAGATATTTAAGTCCTGTACATGATGAAATCTTCAATTTTGTTTTTTTGATGGAAGTTAGTGAGAGAAAAAATAGAAAACACCTCTAGCATGGGGAAAAGAGTAGAACTAACATTCAACCACCATTTTTAATGCAGTATGGCTTCCATTCTTCTTGACATGGTCAAAAATCTTGGGAATAAAATTTTAAGGGTACCCATGCTATTTTGATGGATTCCTTCCGGCTCAAGTTTTCATTGTTAAAAGCTAGATTTGGCTCATTTGTAAAGGGTTGGACGTTTTTGATGTTCTACAGGCTCTCTTCTTCACCCTGGAAAGTGAATTTGTGGAATATGAGACCTTTTAGGACTGCAACATGTTTTTTGCCTCCTTTTTATTGTAATGCACTATATTTAAAAATGGAAATGAAAATGTAAGCTCTGTGAATGAGTTTTCAATCATTTCTTGTGTTGTTTGCTTCATTCTAATCCTTCATTACATTTTAGCAATTTTTGCATGATTTTTGTTACATTTTTATAATTTGTGTCAATCTGTCAGAAATAGATGTTCACCACTCCTTTGGTGTATCACCTTGTTAGTTTAGTTTTATCTTATTTTCTCTCTTCTACCCTTGTCTCCTTGGCAGAATTAAAGTAGGATTTTGAGTTAAACATTTTCAAATTTCATGTATACATCTGATCAGAGGAGTAGAGGAACCAACCTTTAATCTGGAGAGTTTTTCCCTTTTTTACAAGTCCCACACTTGGGGAAGAGATTCCATGTTGTGCAATCACACTGGATGCCCATTATCAAACTAGAAATCTAAGAAAACATCTAGGGTTGTTGTGAATTTGCACTAATAGTTTTGGCACACCCGATGGGACCTTAGAGGTCTTCATCTTCATTACAACAAAGTTGATGTGTATTTGTTGTAAGTTCATTGCTTAAAAAGCCCTGATTTGCACATCTGGCGACTCCAAAGAGATAAAATCAACTAGTTTCATTAGTCCAAGTCTGAAGATTCATGAGAAGTATCTAAACAAGGTAAAGGGCTAGAGAAGAATGATTGTCGAATATCTTCAATTATCCCCATGAAGAAGAGAGAGAGGAAGAAGCATTCAAAGGTCTCCATCTCCACCAAATAGAACTCTATCAACTCCTCCACTTGGTAGCCCTTTCACCTAATCAACAAGGGTTCTCGGGACAATCAGAATGGCACAACACAACCCTTATGTCAACTTCACTATCAACATCCCACTAGCTCTGAATGCACAAAATCGAGTTCCAATTGCAACATTGAAGAACATCCCATACTTTCTGGGAAAATCAGACCACTCCTGGTGATCATGTCAAAGACATTACTAATGTTTATGCAATCTATGAGTTTGTTGAGATCCAAATTGCTGTCAAATTGTTGGCATCTTCATTCAAATGGAAATCCCCGCAACGGTTCGGAGACTTGGGGTAGGCTCTATCCAAAATTGGAACAAGTTGTGCATAGCTCTCCATGAGTAGTTTGGAGAAAAGGGAGATAATTTTCTCTATTGGAACAACTCGATAACTATCAAGAGAGCTCCCAATAAGCAGGACAACAGACTTCAATTTCAGATTTCAAAGGACTGGGATAGAATCCTAGTGACATTAAGGCCAACAACTGAAGGTGCTTTCTTATAATATCTTAAAGCTTTAAATTCTGATATTTCTATGTTAATTCAATCCATGGGAGGTGTAAATATACCTGCAGCTTATAGCATTTCCATTGGGGCTAAGAATTGTTTGATCTAAGCTAGTAAAATGGCTCCTAGGACTCCCATGCCCTTATACCCAAACTTGGAAAGACCAAGCACTAGTCAAGCACCTACTTTAGCTCCTATTCCCACTCCTAGAAATCAGAGTACAAATGAAACTTCTACTTCATCCTCTAGTGCCTTAAATGAACTTCAAGAAGTCATGAAACAATTACAAAATTTAGCCAATGAGTTTGTTACACTTAAGATGTAGCAAGCCCAAAGTTTTAGACCTTTTATCAGTCTCAAATTTAGCCTAATAGGAAACCATATCAACCTAATAGGCCACCCAATCCAGCTATAAATCAAAATCAAGTAAGGCCTCCTACCAATAAACCATTTCAGCCATATAACCCCAATGTAGCATGTGCCAAAAAGTGCCAAAGTGCAAAATAATATAGCTCAAGAGTATGATTGGTGTTTCCCATGCAATGAACCTCACAACTAGTCTATGTGCTTCAATGGTGATTTGAACCAAGCTTTGATGGTGACAACAACTAGCATAGAGAGTGAGGTGAGTCAAGAAACAAACCAACAACAAGGAACATCTCAGCAAAATACAACTCCAAATGAGACTACACTTGTGAACTGGCAGGCTGAAGATTTTTGTGGTATGAATCAAACAATTTCTCATAATGTAGCAGCTAACACATGGTCAAAGAAGAGGAATATTGGTGAAGGGCAGTCATTAGCTCCAGGTGATCCACAACCTTCCATCACTCCATAAAGTGTTGGCAAGAAAAATTCAGTTCCAAATGTGCAAGGACAACCCAAGCCACCTTCTAGACCAGCTCAAATGCCAGCTGTTACAGCCCATGTACAATAAAATAATGTTTATGATAAGGGGAAGCAAAGAGATGTTTCATCCCCATTTAGCATCATTGAACAAATGAATAAGACAAATGTGAATATATCTATGTGGGAATCATTATCCATCCCAGGCCAAAGGGATCTACTACAAGCTGCCATGAAGAATTGGTCAACTTCAAATCAACAAGCTCATATACAAGAGGAGGTACTCACAAATAATGCTCAACCTGAGGGGAATCTTGGAGGACAGCAAGGTAAAGTTTTGAAGCCCCCTCCATTCTATGTTTCATTGATCATTGGGGATAAACTAGTACACAATTGTATGATTGATTTTGGGGCAAGTAGTTATGTGATGCCCAAGCAAATAGCTGATTAGTTGGGCCTCCAATATGAAGTCATATCCAAAGGGGTGGTACAACTAGATGGGACAATAGTAACAACAATAGGGGTAATTAAATATTTGAGCCTCACTTTGCATGCATGCCCCAATGTCACTATTTTGCAAGATGTGTCAGTGATAGATTTACCACCACTTTTTGCCCTATGTTTGTCAAGGGATTTCACAGCTAGAATTGGAGGCTATTTGTCTACTGATTGGTCACACATGTTGTTTTGGACCAGATATGGAACTAAGGCCACAATAAGGTCTGAACCTATTGTAAACTTTCACATTGAGCCTCATACTCCAAGCCCAATCAATGCCAACTGTTCAGCATTTGATCAAGAGGATTACCCATGCACAGATGAAGCTGACACCAAAGTTGAAAGAATCTCGATTTGAATCTTGATGAATGGAAAAGCAAGGTACATGCTTTTGATCCCTATAAGGAAATAGAGGAATTTGAACTAGGATTTTATTGCATGCATGAAGAAAATCAGCCTATTCCTAGCATCACCAAGCCAGACCATAAATATGAAAATGAGGTATGGAAGCTATTATTTGATGGATCAAGAAGTAGAAAAGGTGCAGGCGGGAGCTATGCTTGTTTCACCTCAATGCATTAAGTATTATTCAGCTTTTAGATTTCATTTTGCATGTTTTAACAACACTTCGAATATGAAGCTTTGATACAAGGATTGCATTGGTGAAGAAAGAGAGGTATTAAAATGCTACAAGTATTTGATGACAAAGTGAGCTAATTGTTAATCAAGTTAAAGGAAAACATGCTGCCAAAAATGATATGCCCAATTGTTATAAAAATAGGGTGTGGGACCTCATTGAGGATTTTGAAGGCTTTGGCATCAACTCCATCCCTAGGAAAGAAAACCAAGTTGTTGATAGGCTTGCAGCAGTTGGAGCAGCCTTTGATGTTGTGGAGAGTATCAAGGAAGATAAAGTGCAGCCAAAAATTCATGTGATTGTAAGGCCATTAGTGCCAGACAATAATGTAAGTTAGAAAGTGTTTGAAAGTGACCAACAAATCATCAATTTCTTGCAAGAAGAAGCTGAGTTCTCAGCCAAAAATTAGGAAAAGTTAGAATAGCAATATGGTGATCAAGTGGTACAGTGAGAAGAAACAAGTTTCCAAAAGGACTTGTCACTTTGGAGACCATCTTTAATCCCGATGATCAATTTAGGAAAGAGAAAGCAAACATCCAATTCAAGGGAGAAGATTCAAAGTGCCCATCTTGATGGGAGAAGGAAAATCACTTCAAATTGGTAAAGTGACAACCAATCAAGAAAGGTATGAGTTCATGTAAATTTTCCAAGAGTTCCTCGATATATTTGTTTAGAGCTATGAAGACTTGGGGGTTTCAATCCCAAGCTATCTCAACACACAATTGAATTGGATCCAAGTTTTAAACCCATCAAGAAAAAATAAAGACCGTCCAATCCACACATGGAGAATCTCATGAAGAAGGAATTGAATATGTTAATAGAGGAAAGTATCATATTTCCTATCAAGCATTCAAGCTAGGTTGTGAACTTGGTTCTAGATAGAAAGAAGAGTGGAGAAATCAAATTGTGTGTAGACTTTAGAGATTTGAATAGACCATCCCTCAAGGATCATTACCCACTTCCTTCTATGGAATAGATTTTGCAAGTTGTTGCTAGCTCTGAGAGGTTTTCATTGCTAGATGGTTATTCAAGGTATAATTAGATCATGGTGAAAGAGGATGACCAGTTCAAAACATCCTTCACCACCAAATGGGGAACCTATGCATATAGGAAAATGCCATTTGGGTTGTCTAACGCCGAAGCTACCTTCTTTAGGGCAATGGATATGGCATTTAAGGGATTGATCAACAAAATAGTGTTGATATACCTAGATGATATTACTATATTTTCTAAAAGTGCAGAAGATCATATCTTTCATTTGAGACAAGTGTTCCAAAGATGTAGAAGATTTGGGGTATCCTTGAATCCCAAAAAATATATTTTCCTAGCTCATGAGGGAAAGCTCCTAGGCCACATTGTTTCCAAAGAGGGATTAGTAATTGATCTAGAGAGGGTTGAAGAAATAAAATCACTACCATTACCAAGTCACAAGAAGGCTCTTCAAAGTTTCTTGGGAAGAATCAATTTTGTTCAAACGTTTATCCCAGACTTTGTAGCCCTTATCAAGCCAATAACTATGATGTTGAAGAAAAGTATGGCTTTCAAATGGATAGATGAAGGTAAGGAAAGTTTTGAGGCAATTAAAATGGCCATCTCACAAGCTCCAACTCTCATTAACCCATATTTCTCTAAAATTTTTATCCTTTATGCATTTGGAGGTGATGATACAATTTCTACAATTTTAGTACAATAGAACAAAGAAAATGTAGAGCAGCCAATTGCCTTCTTTAGCCAAATCTTGGAGGACTATGAGGTGAGGTATTCCTTCATTGAGAAGCATGTTATTGTAGTGATTAGGAGCTTGAAGAAATTTAAGCATCTAGTTTCAAACAACAAGGTTCAACTGTTGGTTTCTCATGTGGGAGTTAAGGACTTCCTCCTAAACAAAGACCTAAATGAAAAATGTGCAGGGTGGATTAATCATGTCATGGATTATGATATTGAGATCAAATTCATCAAGCTGGTTCAAGAAAATGATTTTGTGAGCAGCAAGTCTTGATAAAATCAATGAGGCAAATAATGAGAAGGATGTTGTTTTGGTGTTGTAAGAAAACCAAGAACAAAGACATGTTCAAGAAGAGAATGGTGGTATGCTCACTCCTTGCTGGACCCAAGACATAATGCACTTCTTACAAACAATCCTATGCCCTCCAAAGATGAAAAAACCAAGAGAAAATACTTCAGATTGTAGGCTATACCATATGCACTTGTTGGTGGTGTCTTGTTCAAAAAGGATATAAATGGAGTACTGCTGAGATGCATTAGGAAAAATAAAATTAAGAGAATGTTAGAAGATTTCCATGGTGGATCAGCTAGGGGTCATTTTTCTCCAAGAGTGACATCCCTCAAGATTATGAAGGCTGGCTATTATTGGCCCAAGGTGTTTAGTGATTGTTATGCATGGATCAAGAGGTGCAAAAATTGTGCATTCTTCACAGGCAAGGAAAGATTAGTAGCCCTTCCATTGCACCCAATTTCAATTGACCAGCCATTCATGCAATGGGGTTTGGAATTCATTGGAGTCATTAACCCAAACTCAAGCCAAGGACATAAGTGGATTCTAACAGCAATAGACTACTTCACCAAATGGACTAAGGTGGTGGCACTCAAAGAGGTAAATGAATCTAGCATTCTAGACTTCTATGAGGGGATAGTAACTAGATTTGGTATACCTGCCACTATAATATCAGATAATGCATTGGCATTCATAGGATCAAAGGTAACTGAATGGGATGTTAAGAATGGGATCTATCTGAGCACTTCATCAAATTATTACCCCCAAGGTAATGGCCAAGCTGAGTCTACCAATAAGAACCTATTAAAGATCATCAAGAGGACTCTTGATGAAAATCAAAGGACTAGGCATACTAAAATAAAATCAGCCTTATGGTGAGAGGATAGCTGCAAAGAGATCCACCAAGTAACTCTCCATTCAGAATTATTTATGGAAGAGAGGAAATATTGCCTTTGTCACTTGAGTTGCAAACATTAGAACTCATGAAGCAATTAGAATTATTGGAGTTTGAACCCATGGAGGTTAGATATGAAGAATTGATGGAACTCCAAGAAATCAGAGAGCATGTAGCCTAAATAATGGAGAAGGACTAAGCCTTGATCAATAGAACCTTTGATAGGAAAGATAAGGCTATAACCTTCCAAGTTGGAAATTTAGTGTTGAAATGGGATGCAGACTGAGAAAAGTCAGGAAGGCATTCAAAGTTTGATGCCATTTGAAGTGGCCCCTACATGGTCATAAAATGTAAGAATAGCAATGCCTTCCAATTGTCTACATTGGATGGTGAAGAACTATAGATTCTAGTTAATGGAATCCATCTAAAGCATTTCTACTAGAAGGTAAACTCCTCACCTTGTACATATTAGCTTAGATTTTCATTCCTCCAAGTGCTGTGGACATTTTTTTGTTGTAGCTTAGTTTTATATTTCCCTAAGTGCTTTGGCACAAGCTTTTTTGTTCCAAGGATGCATATTTGCAGGCCATGTTCCAGATCAAGTGATGTTCTACTCCCACAGTATTATTTCTAGAAGATTTCTAATGAGTTGAGAGTACCAAAAAGTTAAGTTGATGACTCCATTACTCAATGGATTGCTTCAGGCAGCTGGTCACTTCATCCAGTAGGTAGATGACCCCTCTGAGTCACCAAACTTGTTATCCAAAATAAACCCCTTGATTATTTTTGGCTAACTTTATTTCATTCCTTCCTTCCTTGTACCTCAATCCAACTTTTGACTTTTCAGGCACTCAAAATTTTTGGAAATGGCTTCATTAGATAGAGATTTTCTCATCTTTTCGAGAAAGGTAAAATTTTCCTTCTAACTCCTTGTATTTTGCAAGTTTATGGCTCAGAGTTTTTGAGGGAAATTTTCCCTAGGAAGGTTTGCAACCAATCGAAAGTGCCACATGGCGGCGGAATGGCAGTTAGCGGGAGAGGTAAGTTATAAACATTTCCAAAGGGCTCAGTGGGATGAAAACAAAATTTTTGGCCCGAGGCCCCACAAACAAATGGGAGGCCGCCACGTGTCTATAAGGGGGAGGAGTTGGAGGGGCAGAGTGAATTTTGATTTTTGCCAAAATAGCAAAAGGAAAAAATGAAAAAGCCAACCCACTGGGCCCACCAAGGAGGAAATGGGATTTTGGAGCACATCTCTGTGTAAATCAAAGGATGACATGTGTCCGGTTCACGGCGGAGCGGTGGGGCGCGAAAAGAATTTGGCATTTTTACCAAAGTGTTAAAAATGGCAAAAGGAAGATTTTTTCCCGTGGGCCCACAGAGGAAAGAGAATTGATGATTCAGACCCATGCCAATCAAAGGATGACACATGTCTCAGAGTGGCAGGGCACGAACGAGCAGTTTTGGAAATTTTTCCAAAATTCAAAAAGTGTAGAACGACCGTTTGAACCCGTAGACAAATGGGAAAGAGCCACATGGCAACAGAGTGGTAGGGTACATATATTTTTGGGGAATTTTTCCCAAATTTAAAAAGGGGAAATTTTTTAGGTTTCGGCCCGTCATCCTGATTTTTTCCCTAGTTTTTCCCTAAATCTTCGAGAGGTTCATATATTTCGATCCAAAGATCATTTTTTCTCAATTTTAGTGTCATTAGAAACTTATTAAAATCTTGTACACGATGGAATCTTCAATTTTGTTTTTTGGTGGAGTTTAGTGAGATAAAAATGAGAAAATGCCTCTGTCATGGGAAAAAGAGTAGAACCGACATTCAACCACCATTTTTAATGCAGTATGGTTTCCATTCTTCTCCAGCATGGTCAAAAATCTTGGGGAATGAACTTTTAAGGGTACCCATGCTATTTTGATGGATTTGGTCGGTGGTTGAATCATTCATTTCATTTTTCCCATGTTTCTCCTTCTTGGCTCAGGTTTTCATTGTTAAAAGCTAGATTTGGCTCATTTGTAAAGGGTTGGACATTTTTTATGTTCTCAGTAAGATCTTTCTTCACCCTGGCAAGTGAGTTTGTGGAATATATGACCTTTTTAGGACTGCAACATGTTTTTTTCCTCCTTGCTATTGTAATGCACTGTATTTAAAAATGGAAATGACAATGCAAGCTCTGTGAATGAGTTTTCAATCCTTTCTTGTGTTGTTTGCTTCATTCTGATCCTTCATTACATTTTAGCAATTTGTGCATGATTTTTGTTGCATTTTTATAATTTGTGTCAATCTACAGAGATAGATGTTCACCACTCCTTTGGTGTATCACCTTGTTAGTTTAGTTTTATCTTACTTTCTCTCTTCTACCCTTGTCTCCTTGGCAGAATTAGAGTAGGATTTTGAGTTAAACCTCTACAGATTTCATGCATACATCTAATCAGAGGAGTAGAGGAACCAACCTTTAATATGGATATTTTTTTTCCCATTTTTACAAGTCCCACACTCGAGGGAAGAGATTACATGTTGTGCAATCACACTGGATGCCCATTATCAAACTAGAAATCGAGAAAACATCCGGGAGTCTTTGTGAGTTTGCACTAACAAGTGCCTTTGGGAAGTGCTTATGGGTAAAGCCATCACAACTACTACTGCACTTAACACATAATATAGTTGTGACAACTTCATCTCGACATCAACCCTTTTTATTGATGGGGAGTAATAAGGAAATAGTGCATGCACTTTGAGCTCTCCCATCCGTCTCTGTGAATGATTAATTTACGTAAATCGAAAATAATAATTTATCCAAGTATATAGTGAAGTTACACGCACGTATGAGGATATTTCTTTGAGCCGAGTGTCAATAATCACACGGATCCCTTTAAAGTATTATCTTGGTACCATGTATCAAATTATTTCACGACGTTAATGCCTATTTCATGTATCACCGGGTATATAGAAAGGGAAAGCTTCTTCCATGTACCAATGGGTATATTAGAAGGGTGCATATATAGTATGGTTTGGTATATCAGGTCTCAGTATATAGATTGGGAGACCTTATACCTGGAGTGATAAGAGCCTAACCATATCATTGGATTCTAAAAAATGGGCACCAATGCCCCCAAATATTTCTTCCGATTCATAACTACTCAGAGGAAACAACTATGTTTTATGGAAGACAAAAATCAAGACACAACTTGAGTTTGAAGAGATCTAGACTGTTGTGAATGGTACTCTAATGAGATCAACAACTGATACAACATAATAGTGACAGTTTGATAGGTCAAATCATAAGGCCAAGCTAATCATCTTGTTTGGAGTTTTCGATGATGTGCAACCCCACATTTGAGATGCAAAAATATCTAAAGAAGCATGGGATAATTTGAGTACAATGTACGAGGCCAAAAATAAGAATGTCATACTAAATTTATAGATTCACTTACACACACTGGAGTTTAAACAAAATGAAAAACTAGAAGCTTTCTTGTGAAGAGTTGTAGAGTTGAGGGATTCACTTCTAGCCCTAGGAGAAGTGGTCACAAATGAAGCTCTCATTCCCATTGTTCTCAGATCCCTCCCTTCTTCATACCACATTTTTGTAACAACACTCAACTTGTTAGACTGGACGGTGAATTTTGACAAATTGATAAATGTAATGAAACAAGAGGAAGTTATGTATAATAAAGATGATGAAGAGGAGCTTGCAATTTATTCTCATTAGAAATGTTAAGGAAAAGGAAAAAGAACACCTAATTCCTATCAAAAGTCCCAAAATCAGTATCAAAATCAACAAGGGGAAAACAACAAAAGAAGAAATGTCCAATTTGTAAAAGAGGACATGAATTGAAAGATTGTTGGTATAATACTTAAGAGAAAGGTTCTTAAATTAACTCTGGACCTCAACACCAAAATCTCACAAGGTACATTAAAAAAAAATCAAAGGTATAAAAGGGGAACTAGAAAAGAAAACCCCATCAATAAGGAAATACTGATGAGAAGGAAGAACATTAAGATATTGAAGACTACTTATACACTGCTTGATCAAGTGAACCCTCCATGTCATCTAGTGATTTCTCATATGTTGATTCAGGAGTCACTTGAAACATGATCAGCAATAGAGACTGGTTTACTTCAATGAGGGTTAGGCCTTGAGAAAACCATGTTTCATTAGGTGATGATTCTTCATATACGATTCAAGGATTGTGAACATTTCTCTATCTCTTGGTTCATGAAACTGTAGACTATGAGATGTGTTATATATCCCTAGGTTAACTAAAAATCTATTGTCAGTTAGTCAACTCCTAGATCAAAACATGAAAATTTAATTTGATATTCATTCTCGAAAAGGAAATGTGTTTAATTCTAGACAAATCAAGAGGCTTGAAAATAGTTGTAAAACCCTCTAATGTCGAACACATGTTCCAACTTGATTTTTTCCACAGAGATGATTAAGCACTTGTGGCTAATAATTCTACCTCTGCATTATTGTGGCATCAAAGACTTGGTCACATTATTTTCAAGTATCTTGAGACACTTTTACAACAAAATATGGTAAAAGGATTACCATCTCTCTAGAAGGACACATACAAGTGTCCTCACTACCTAGTGGGAAAACAACACACAACTTCATTACAGAAGAGTGATTTTTGATCTCATGGTAAGCTTGATCTAGTTCATACCGATATTTTTGGTTCAATGCAATTGAGTCATTTTATATTTCAGTACTTCCTACTTTGTGTTGTTGACTATTCGAGAAAAATGTGGAATTTTTGTCTTCGCAAGAAAAGTGAATCTTTTGAAAACTTTAAGAAGTTTAAAGTAGTTTTTGAGAATGAAACTAGTCGTCAAATCATATCTCTCTACTTAGATCGAGGGGGGAATTCACCAGTGATGAGTTCAAAGAATACCTACAAGCTCACAAGATTCATTGACAAATGCTTCCTCCACACACAATGCAACAGAATGGTGTTGTTGAGAGAAGAAATCACACTTTTATGGAAATGGTATGATACATGATCTATGATTCTAGAATACCAAATAAATTTTGGGGAGAGGTAAAAAGATAGTAGTGTATTTTTTGAACAGAGTGCCCATAGTTCCTCTTGATGGAGTAATGCCACATGAATCATGGTCAAAGTGGAAACCATCTATTACACACCTCAAAGTATTCAAGTGCAAAGTAAGTATGCACATACCAAAACAGAGTGAAAGAAATTGGATATAAAATCATAAAAATAATCTTCATTAGGTACAATGAAGAGACTATTGGGTACATACTGATGGATCAGAAGACCAAGAAATTCTACACTAGAAGATATGTTGAGTTATTTGAGAAGACAGAAGTAGAGTCTCCTCCTTCAGACTCACATGATGTAGATTTTTCTCCAGTTGTAAAAATAGAAGTTGATGTTCCTGCAAATTATGAAAGTGATGATGGGGACGATTGTGATGATCTGATTGATCCACAACCCATGAGAGAAATTAAGTGTATGCCCAAGTGATATACTAGTATGCTATGAGATGCAATAATGGATGCTCCACTGGATACATCCACCACTAGACCACAGACTTGTAGTAAAGTAAGAGAAGAAGTAAAATTTCCTTTGATGAGTACGGTTATGGAATCTAACGAGCCCTCTACGAGTCCAGGAAGCCCTAAAGTCAAAATATTGGAAAGATGCCATAGATGTTGAATATAACTCAGTGATGAAAAACAACACTTGGTAGATTGTTGATCTTCCACCAGGGAAGAAACCCATTGGATACTGAGATGGATACTCAAAAAAAAGTACAAAGTAAAGGGGACCATAGACAAGTATAAATCAAGATTGGTAGCAAAGCGGTATGCACAAAAAGAAGGCATCGAATGAGGAGACATTTTCTCCCACATCGAAGATCAAAATGACCAAGATGATCTTTACTCTAGCTACATAGTTTGGTTTGAAATTCCATCAAATGGACCTAAAAATTTCCTTCCTAGATGGATATTCACAAGAAGAAGTCTACATGACTAAACCTAAGGGTTATATTGTACTGTTCAAGAAGAAAAGGTATGTAGGCTCAGGAAATCTTTGTATGGCCTTAAATAGGCAACCCTGGGCTTGGTACATAAAAATTGATGAGCATCTTGTACAACATGGATTTTTCAAAAATACATATGATCCCAATATATACCTTAAAAACAAGGGGGAAGATTATGATTGTGGTTGTTTATGTCAATGATTTAGTCATCATTGGTAGTTTAGTAAGGATGATCGATCGAAATGAAGAAATATCTTAACTCGATCATTTAACATGACAGATCTCGGGGTGATGCACTATTGTCTTGGATTGGAATTATTGTAGAAAGAGAATCACATCTTTGTTTCTTAGTTGAAATATACCAAGAAAATGCTCAAGAAATTTAGGATGATGGGTTGCACACCTATGGAGAAAAAATTGTAGTTATCTTATTCAGATCCATCTCCTACAAGTAAATACTAATATCTCATTAGTAGTTGATAGGAGTCTCATTTACGGCATACACTAGATCGATATCAGCTTTGTAGTGAGCTATCTATCCAGGTTCATGCAGGAACCCAAAGTTTTTCTTTAGAAGGAAACATAGAAAATATTGAGATATCTCAAGGGAACATTAGATCTTGGTCTAAAATACAAGAATAATGACAACTTCTTCTTATCAAGATATTTGGATTCAGATCATGCAAGCAACATTGATGATAGAAAATACACCTCATGGTTTGTGTTATTTATGGGATCAGGACCAATATCATGGGGAAGCAAGAAACAATAGTTTTTTCTCGTTCTTCCATAGAAGCCAAGTATGATTTTGGAGGAGAAGTTGTCTCGAAGTGATATGGCTACATCGCATAATTGAAGGAATTGGAATACAAAAGAAAAACCAATAACCTTGTATGTTGATAATGAAGGTGTTCTCAAACTTATTTGCAATCCATGTTTTCATGAAAGAACAAAACACATTAAGGTACAAGTACATTTCATATGCGAGCATGTCTTGAAGCACAATATACAACTTTAGTTTTGTCTAACGGTGAACAACGAGTAGATATTTTCACAAAAAACTTGTACATGACATGTTTGAGATTTTCAGATAATTCCTCTCCTCATCCCTTGATACAATGAAAAATTAAGGGGGAATGTAAGTTTAATTTATGCATTGTATTACCTTAGGGTAATACAATACATTAATTACCCTTATATTCCCGCTTAATTTTGCATTGCCTCAAGGGATGAGGAGAGGAATTCTCTGAACAACTCAAACTTTTCATGTGCAAGTGACTTTGTGAAAATATTTTTAAAAACCATCTTGAAGGATTTTTACATTATTGATAAGAAGAGGGATTATAAAATGACCCAAGAGACCCTAGATTTATTGAATGAAGGCTATACCTTCCACTTTATTCCAAGAATTTTGATTTCTCCATTTGGGAAAGGTCTTAATTTCTCAAGGATATCTTAAAATATTTGACATACATTTGGATAATCTCAAGAAGAAACTAGGGGTCCATTCAGAATATGAGCTTCATACAAATCAATTAAATAAACCGCTTCCATTTAAATAATTGGTTGTAACCACCCCAAATGTTCGAAAGTTGAAGTCGATGACCCAAAAATATTTGAGGTAGTGAAAATGGATAAGGGTAAGGTGATATCTTTGGAAAATGTGTCCACCAAAATAACAACCAAGATTATGAAACTCTTGGCGAGTGATGAACTGATTCTTCTCCCTTTTAAACCACAAGGAATGGGTAACATCCTTAGTATATCTTCTCTTCCTGCTGATGATCTCGGCCTAGGTGTAAACATGATAGAAATAAAGAAGGAAGGAGAGGATTTTGAGAACAAAATGATACCCATCAAATCCATCTCTAGGGCTTCCTCTATTCCTAGCCTTGGTCTAGAAACAAATATGTCAAAATCCAAGCTTATAGTGTACACGAGACATAATCCAATAACGAGGAAAATGTCAAATGTAACCACTAATCCCTACGTAGGGAACAAAGTTGAGCAGCATAGTCATGCTCACACAAATACAATATGTCAAAAATGTGACAAAGAGGTTCAAAAAGACCTCTTTCGAAAAAAAAGATTCACACTAAGGTTAGATGATAATTTATATATAATTTTAGGAAAATTGTGGTAAGTTTAAACCCAAGGTAGTAGTCCTTTTCCAAGAGAATGGAAACTTTGAATATCATGTGTATCATTTGTGTACCTTGGGAGGTGAGGATTTTAACGTCCGTCAACTGGCTTTACCCTAAATGTATACATGCATAGTTCATTTGCATTTCCACACTGTACATTATTGCATCCATACTATTTATCATTTACGTTATCATCTTTGTGAAATTGTAAATCATGAAAATTTTAAAAACTTTCAAATATTGGAAAAAACATTTAATCATACTTCTTCAAGTATCCATCATATCATCACCAAATTGTTTTAATATCGTCATCATTTCAACATTTAAGACATAATTTTGACATTGAACCTAACAAGACATACACACTTAGCCCTATTCATGGTTTCTTCTAGTTCAAGTGTTTTTGCCCATAATTTGTTGGAAGCTTCTTAATGTCACATGTTTCCCCAAAAATATCTCTTATAACAAAATAAATCTAAGCATTTCACCGGAAATCTTGTCCACCTATCTCAACCTTCGGTGATGATCTGTTGTGGCAAATCAGCAAAGACCCCTAGATGTTGATCGATTTCTAGTTTGATCATACTAGCATCCAGTGTGATTGCACAACATTGAATCCTTTCCCCAAGTGTGGGACTTGCAAAATGAGAAAGGAATCTCCAGTTTAGAGGCTAGTTCCTCAATTCCTCTGGTCAGATTTATCACTTACAAGTTGCAGAGGTCTATATTCCTAACCCTACCCTAAATTCCAAAGGAGACAGAGATAGAGAATGCAAAAAGCTAAAACTAATGCTAATAGGTGATGCACCAAAGGAGTGGTGAGCATTTTTTACTTTTGCAGATTGACAAAGTCCATAAAAATGCAACAAAGAAGCTTATGCACAAACTGATAATTGTAATGAAGGATCAGAAATTAACCAAACAACACAGGCAGAGGATGAAAACTAATCACAGAGGCTGTATTGTTATTTTAATCATCAAAATCACTTGCATTACAACACCTGAGAGGTAAAATAAAGTTGCAAATCTTAGAAAAGGTCTGATATTCCACCAAAATCACTTCCAAGGTGAGAAAGGGGACCTGCAATACACAAAGAATGTTCCACACTTTGAAAATGAGCCAAATCTAGCTTTTACAGTGCAAGGGACGAGCCCAAGAGAGAGAAACATGGGAAAATGTGGGAGAGGTTCAATCATTGACCAAAATGCATTCAAAACAGCATGGGAATCCTTACAGACCCATTCCCTGACATTTTTAACCATGCTGGGAGAGAATGCAAGCCATTCTTCATTAAAAACGGTGGTTGAAACGTCATTTCTGCTCATCACCACGTGCCAGAGACGTTTTTGATTTTATCTCTCCAAAATCCATCAAAATGAAAAATTGACCATGGAATCTTGTAGAGAATTTCACCAGCTTTCCATTGATATAAATAATGTGAAAAACTAAGCTCTGGATCGAAAGATATGGCCATTTGAAGTTTTAGGGCAAAACAGGGCCAAATCGGGTTGGCGGGCAAAAATTCAAATTTTTGCACCTTTTTGGTCATTTGGAAAATTTTCCAAAATTTCCCTACCCTCCACCACTCTAGGTGCCATGTGGAAGCATCTCATTAGCCGTGGGCCTTTCAGGGAAAATTTTCCCAAAAAACTCCGCCGAGCCATAACTTCAAAAATACATGGAGTTAGGAGGAAAGATGAAAGGGAGTTAGCCACAAAATGAGCAGGGGGCACATTTTGGATAACAATTTTGGCGACTCAGAGGGGTCATCTGCCTGCTGGATGAAGTTACCAGTTGCCTGAAGCAATCCATTGGGCATGGAGTCACCTGATTTTCTATCTGATACCCCAACTGACTAGAACATTGCAAGGAGGAACATGGAATATCACCTGATGGAGCAAGGCCTGCAAACACATTCCTAGGAACAACAAGCCTGTGCCAAAGCACTTAGGGAAAGCAAAACTAACCTACAGCAAAACAATGTGCACAAGCACTTGGAGGAATGAAAACCTAAGCTAATATTTACAAGGTGGAGAATTTCCCTTTAGTAGCAATGCTTTAGATGGATCCCATTGACTGGAATCTGCAGTTCTTCGCCATCCAATGAAGACAATTGGAAGGCATTGCTGTCCTTACACTTTGTGACCATGTATGGGCCACTCCAAATGGCATCAAATTTTGAATGCCTTCCTAGTTTTTCTCTGTCTGCATCCCATTTTAACACTAGATCTCCAACTTGGAAGGATCTATTCTTGGCCTTTCTATCAAAGGTCTTCTTTATCAAAGCCTGATCCTTCTCCATTGCTTGGGATGCCTGATTCCTGATTTCTTGGAGCTCCATCAATTCTGCATATCTAACTTCCATGGGCTCAAACTCCAACAACTCCAACTATTTCATGAGTTCCAATGTTGGCAACTCAAGTGATATGGGCAAAATTTCCTCTCTCCCATAAACAATCCTGAATGGAGAGTTACCTGTAGATCTTTTAGGAGTTATCCTATCAGCCCATAAAGCTGATTTCAATTTAGTATGCCAAGACCTCTGATTTTCATCAAGAGTCCTCTTAATGATCCTCAACAAGTTCTTGTTTGTAGATTCAGCCTGGCCATTACCCTGGGGGTAATAGTTTGATGAAGTACTTAGGTAGATCCCGTTCTTGACAGCCCATTCAGTCACCTTGGACCCGATGAATGCCAATGCATTATCTGATATTATTGTAGCAGGTACACCAAATCTGGTTGTTATTCCCTCATAGAAGTCTAGGATGCTAGATTCATTTACTTCCTTGAGTGCTACTGCTTCAGTCCACTTAGTGAAGTAATCTGTGGCTATTAAAATCCATTTGTGCCCTTGGCTTGAATTGGGATTAATGACTCCAATGAATTCTAAACCCCATTGCATGAATGGCTGGTCAACTGAAATTGGATGCAATGGAAGGGCAGCTAGCCTCTCTTTACCTGTGAAGAATGCACAATTCTTGCACCTCTTGATCCATGCATAACAATCATTGAAAATCTTGGGCCAATAATAGCCAGCCCTCATGATCTTTAGAGCTGTCACTCTTGGTGCAAAATGACCACCAGCTGGTCCACCATGGAACTCTTCCAACATCCTATGAATCTGATTTGTACCAATGCATCTCAGTAGTACTCCATTCACATCTCTTTTGAACAAGACACCATCAACAAGGGCATATGGGACAACCTGCAATCTGAAGTGTCTTCTTTGGGTCTTGTTCATCTCTAGAGGGTATAGGCCTGTGCTTAGGAAGTGCATTATACTTTGGTTCCAGTAAGGAGTGGGGACACCATTATTTTCCTCTTGAGTGCTTCCTTTCTCATGGTTGTCTTGCAACTTCAAAACAGTCTCTTTCTCATTGCATGCTTCCTTTTGCTTGCTCAAAATCAGTTGCTCACATAGTCCTTTTCCTCTGACCAACTTGGTGACCTTGATATCTATGTCATACTCCATGACACGAGTAATCCAACCTGCTCTCTTTTCATTCAAGTCTTTGTTGAGGAGGAAGTCTTTAACTCCCACATGAGAAACCAGCAATTGGACCTTATTGTTTGAAACTAGATGCTTGAATTTCTTCAAGCTCTTGATTACTGCAAGAACATGCTTCTCAATGAAAGAATATCTCACCTCATAGTCCTCCAGGATTTGGCTGAAGAAAGCAATTGGCTGCTCATCATTGTCCTTGTTCTGTTGTACCAAAATTACAGAGATAGTATCATCACCCCCAAATGCATAGAGGATGAAATCCTTGGAGAAATCCGGGTTGATGAGAGCTGGGGCTTGAGAGATGGCTTCTTTGGTTGCTTCAAAACTCTCCTTGCCTTCTTGTTGTCCATTTGAAAGCCATGCTTTTCTTTAACATCTTGGTGATGGGCTTGACAAGGGCTGCAAAATATGGGACAAACCTCCGAACAAAATTTATTCTCCCCAAGAAACTTTGGAGGGCCTTCTTGTGGCTTGGAAATGGTAGTGCTCTTATGGCTTCAACTCTTTCTAGATCAATTGCTAATCCTTCTTTGGAGACAATGTGACCAAGGAGCTTTCCTTCATGAGCTAAGAAAATACATTTTTTAGGATTCAAGGAGACTCCAAATCTTCTGCACCTTTGGAACACTTGTCTCAAATGAGAGAGGTGGTCTGCTTTGTATTTTTAAAAAACAATGATATCATCAAGATATATCAGCACTATGTTGTTAATCAAACCTTTGAACACCATGTCCATTGCTCTTTGGAAGGTAGCTCTAGCATTGGACAACCCAAATGGCATTTTCTTGTATGCATAAGTTCCCCATTTAGTTGTAAAGGTTGTCTTGAACTGATCTTCTTCCTTCACCATAATCTGATTATACCCTGAATAGCCATCAAGTAGTGAAAACCTCTCGGGGCCAGCAACAACTTGTAAAATCTGCTCCATGGAAGGAAGTGGATAATGATCCTTGAGAGATGCTCTATTCAAATCTCTGAAGTCAACACACAATCTGATTTCCCCACTCTTCTTTCTAATTGGAACCAAGTTGGCAACCCAACTAGAATGCTTGATAGGGAATATGATTCTTGATTCTATCAACTTATTCAATTCTTTTCTCATGAGAGGCTCCATGTGGGGGTTGACTGGCCTTTGTTTCTACCTGATGGGCTTAGTATTTGGATCCAATTCAATGGTGTGTTGAGCTAACTCAGGATTGAAACCTTTCAAATATTCATAGCTCTAAGCAAACACATCAGGGAATTCTTGACAAAGTTGTATAAACTCATACCTTTCTTGCTCAGTTGTCATCTTGCCAACTTGGAGTGATTTGCCTTCTCCTACCGAGATGGACACTGAATCTTCTTCCTTCACTTGGATGTTTGCTTTCTCCTTCCTAAACTGATCATTAGGATTGAAAATGGACTCCAAAGTAATAAGCCCCTTTGGTAGTTTGTTGGTTCTCAGCTGCACCACCTGGTCACCATACTGCTGCTCCAACTTTTCCTGATTTTTAGCTGAGAACTCAGCCTCTTCTTGCAAGAAATGGATGATTTGCTGATCATTTTCAAATACTTTCCAACTTACATTGTTGTCCGGCACTGAAGGCCTCACAATCACATGGATGTTTGGCTGTACCTTGTCCTTTTGAATGCTCTCCACAACGTCAAAGGCTGCCCCAACTGCTGCAAGCCTGTCAGCAGCTTGGTTCTCTTTTCTAGGAATGGATTTTATGCTAAAGCCCTCAAAATATTCAATGAGGTCCCACACCCTGTTCTTGTAGCACTTGAGCAGATTATTCTTGACAGCATGCTGCCCCTTAACTTGGTTGACAATCAACTCACTGTCACCAAAGACTTGCAAGTTCTTTATCCCTCTCTTGATTGCCCAATGCAGTCCTTGCACCAAGGCTTCATATTCAGCAGTGTTGTTAGAGCATGCAAACTGAAATCTAAAAGTTGAATAATACTTAACTCCTTGAGGTGAAACTAGCATGGCTCCCCCTCCTGCACCTTGTCTACTCCTTGATCCATCAAAAAACAACTACCATACCTCATTGTCATCCTTGTGGTCTAGCTTGGTGATGCTAGGAATAGGCTGATTTTCTTCATGCATGCAATAGACTCCTAACTTAGATTCTTCTATTTCTTGATAAGGATCAAAATCATGCACCTTGCTTTCCCATTCATCAAGAGTCAAATCTGGGATGCTTCCTACCTTGGTGTCAACTTCATCAGTGCTTGGATAATCTTCTTGATCAAATGTCGAGCAGTTGGCATTGATCGACTTGGAGTGTAGGGCTCAATGTGGAAGTTTGCAATAGGTTCAGACCTGATTGTAGCTTTAGTTTCATACCTCGTTCAACACAGCATGTGTGACCAATCAGCAGACAAATATCCTCCAATCTTGGTTGTGAAATCTCTTGACAAACATAGGGCAAAGAGTGGTGGAAGGTCTATAACTGATACATCTTGTAAAACAACAACATTTGGACATGCATGCAAGGTGAGACTCAAGTTTCTAATCACCCCAACTATTATTCTGCTATCCCTTCCAACTACACTACCTCTTTGGATATGGTTTCATATTGAAGTCCTAGCTAATCAACTATTTTCTTGGGCATCACTGAGCTACTTGCCCCGGAATCAATCATGCAATTGTGCACCAATTGGTTTCCAATGATTAATGAGACATTAAAAAGAGGGGGCTTCAACATTTTACCTTGTTGTCCTCCATGATTCCCTTCAAGCGGGGCAACATTTTTGAGCACCTTCTCTTGCATTTGGACTTGCTTATTTGAAGTTGGCGAGTCCTTCATGGCAGCTTGTAGAAAATCATCGGCCTAGGATAGATAGGGATTCCCACATTGATATATTTACATTTGTTTTCTTCATCTCGATTAATGATACTAAATGGTGATGAAGGATCTCTTTGTTGTCCCTTGGTTTACATATTCATCCCTTGCATGTGGGCAGCAACAACTAGTATTTGAGTTGGTCTAGGAGCTGTTCTTGGCTGCCCTTGTGCATTTACAACTGGATTTTGTTTTCCAACCATTTGTGGAGTCATAAAAGGTTATGGATTGGTTGGAGCTAATGGATTTTCTTCACCCAAATTCCTTCTTTTTGACCTTGTGTTAGCTGCAACACCTTGAGAGACTGTTTGATTTATGACACAAAAATCCTCTGCCTGCTAGTTCACAAGTGTGGTGTCATTTGGAGCTAATTGCTGTTGGAATGTTTCTTGTTGTTGGTTGTTTCCTTGACTGCCCTCACCCTCCACCCAGTATTTGTTACCATTAATGCTTGATTTAAGGCACCGTTGAAGCACATAGATTGGCTGTGAGGTTCATTGCATGGAAAACACCAATCATACTCCTGAGCAACGTTGTTTTGTGTTGGCACCAATGCCTTAGAGGTAGATATAGCATTTGGATTATAGGGCTGAAATGGTCTGCAGGTGGGGGAAGCCTTGCTATTTAGATTTGCAGTTGGATTGGGTGGTCTATGAGGTTGATATGGCTGCCTGTTAAGCTGAGCTTAAGTCTGGAATGAAGGTCTAAAACTTTGGGCTTGTTGCCTCTTGAGAGTAACCAACTCATTACCTAAATTTTGCAATTGCTTCATGACTTCTTGAAGCTCATTTGGGGCACTTGGAGATGAAGTAGAAGCTTCATTTGAACTCTGATTTCTAGGAGTGGGAGAAGGAGCCAAATTAGGTGCTTGATTAGTGTTTGGGCTCTCTAAACTTGGAAATAATGGCATGGAAGGTCTAGGGGCCAGTTTTCCATCTTGGATCAAACAATTTTCAGCCCTAATGGCAATGTTATAATCCATAGGGATAGTTATGCCTTCCATGGACTGAATCAACATAGAAATATCAAAATTTAGAGCTTTGAGATAGTAAAGAAAAGCACCTTCTGCTGTTGGCTTGACTGCCACTGGAATTCTCTCCCAAGTCCTTTGAAATCTGAAATTAAAATCGGTCAGCTGCTCATTGGGAGCTCTTTTGATAGTTGTCAGCTGCTCCAAAAGGGAAAAGTTGTCTCCTTTTCCCCAAACTGCTCATGGAGGGCTATTTATAGCTGATTCCAATTTTGAATAGAACCCGAGGTAAGACTCTTGAACCATTGCAAAGCTTTTCCTTTGAATGAAGATGCCAGTAGTTTGACAACAAGTTGCATCTCATTGATCTCATGGATTGCACAAATGTTAGCAATATCCTTAACATGATCACCAGGTGAGGTCTGATTTTCTCCAGTGAAGTATGGAATGTTCTTCAATGCTGCAACTGGGATTGGATTTTGTGTATTGAGAGCAAGTGGGCTGCTGCCAGTGAAATTGACATAGGGGTTGTTTTGTGCCATTCTAATTGGTCTTATAACCCTTGTTGACTGAATGAAAGGCCTACCAGGTGGAGGAGTTGAGAGAGTTTTGTTTGGTGGAGATGGAGACCTTTGGATTCTCCTCCCACTTTGCCTTATTCTTGGAGATAACTACAGATATTCAAATAACACCTCTTCCTCTCTAGCTCTTGACCTTATGTTGATTCTTCTCATGAGTTTTCAGGTCTGCACTACCAAAACCAGCTGATTCTTCCCCTTGGAGTCGCCAGATGTGTAATTTATAGCTCTTTTAAGCAAGAAAATTGTAGCAGATGCACATCAACTTTGCTACAATGAAAATGAGACCTCTAAGGTCCCACCAGTGCATGCCAAAATTGTTGTGGAAAATCAGCAGCACCCCCTGGATGTTGATCAGATTTCTAGTTTGATCATACTAGCATCCAGTGTGATTGCACAACATTGAATCCTTTCCCCAAGTGTGGGACTTGCAAAATGAGAAAGGAATCTCCAGTTTAGAGGCTGGTTCCTCAATTCCTCTGGTCATATTTATCACTTACAAGTTGCAGAGGTCTATATTCCTAACCCTACCCTAAATTCCAAAGGAGACAGAGATAGAGAATGCAAAAAGCTAAAACTAATGCTAATAGGTGATGCACCAAAGGAGTGGTGAGCATTTTTTACTTCTGTAGATTGACACAGTCCATAAAAATGCAACAAAGAACCTCATGCACAAACTGATAATTGTAATGAAGGATCATAAATTAACCAAACAACACAGGCAGAGGATGAAAACTAATCACAGAGGTTGTATTGTTATTTTAATCATCAAAATCACTTGCATTACAACACCTGAGAGGTAAAATAAAGTTGCAGCTCTTAGAAAAGGTCTAATATTCCACCAAAATCACTTCCAAGGTGAGAAAGGGGACCTGCAATACACAAAAAATGTTCCACACTTTGAAAATGAGCCAAATCTGGCTTTTACAGTGCAAGGGACGAGCCCAGGAGAGAGAAATGTGGGAAAACATGGAAGAGGTTCAATCATTGACCAAAATGCATTCAAAATAGCATGGTCATCCTTACAAACCCATTCCCTGACATTTTTAACCATGTTGGGAGAGAATATGAGCCATTCTTCATTAAAAATAGTGGTTGAAACGTCATTTTTGCTCATCACCACGTGCCAGAGATGTTTTCAATTTTCTCTCTCCAAAATCCATCAAAATGAAAAATTGACTTAGGAATCTTGTAGATAATTTCACCAGCTTTCCATTTATATAAAGAACGTGAAAAACTGAGCTCTGGATCGAAAGATATGGCCATTTGAAGTTTTAGGGCAAAACAGGGCCAAATCGGGTTAGCGGGCAAAAATTCAAATTTTTGCACCTTTTTGGTCATTTGGAAAATTTTCCAAAATTTCCCCATGCTCTACCACTCTAGGTGCCACGTGGTGGCATCTCATTAGCCGTGGGCCTTTCAGGGGAAAATTTTCCCAAAAAACTCCACCGAGCCATAACTTCAAAAATACATGGAGTTAGGAGGAAAGATGAAAGGGAGTTAACCACAAAATGAGTAGGGGGCACATTTTGGATAACAGAGCCCTATCATCCAACATGTTGTGAGGGGCTGAGGCTAGGAGAAATTTTATCTCCCGGAAGAACAAGTTAAAATAAAAATTTATATATATATATATGAACCAAACAATAAATACAAAAACTCTTTCTTTTGCAAATAATGTTACACTTCCTTGTTTTACCAGTCTTTGGTTATAAGCCCACACTTCCTACTAGTAGCATGAGGTTAGGAAAGGAGGAAATTGACCTTACTTTCCTATTTATTTTCATTGGTAATGAGCCCATGCTTCTTACTTGTAAGATGGGGCAAGATGTAGGGGTCTTGTCAAACAAGTCAATGATTTGTAAATAAGTTAGCAAATAAAAAGTGCTTTGAAATATTAAAAATACCAGGAAAGTGAGTTATATGTGTATGTTACAAGAGAGTTAATACCTAAAACAATTTTTGTCAATCAAAAGGCCATCTTTGGATCTAATTCTAGATTAAATTGTAAGAAAATCACATCCTGAACTGGTTATTTAACCTTTCTTAGGATTGGGTTGTAGGTTTGTAATTGGATCTTTGTCATAATCTTATCTTCTTTTCATTCATAAAAATCATACAACTTGTGTCCTTACTAGCTCTTGGTGATGATCCCTCGGATCTTACTGGTTGTGTGGAGTTAGGAATGGAGCAAGTTCATCTTTCTATTATATCACATTCATCACATTTTTCCAATAAAATAGAAGTTCTAAATATTGCTTGAAAACCAAAGTATCTACGTTACAATTTTTTCTCATATGCATCATCAATATATATATATATATATATATATATATATATATAGTTCATTATTTTTATCAAAATTGCATAATTTTCATCCATAGCATGCATCCATAAAACATAAAAAAGTATCAGAAATTCCAAACCATCTAAGAGTACATAGATGAAGTAAACTACAATGAAGTCAACTCTTACAAGGAATACCGAGACAAAAATGTTTATATGTATATACATAATGTCAAGTTTATCATGTATAATATTTTTTCACCATAGGAAAAGTATGCTCAAAATGCTTAATCATGAGAAAAAAATCAATAAAACACACAAAAAATAAGACTAAGCAATAAAGGTACTTTGCCTATTTGGCTCTTTGAGTCCTCGTACAACCACTCAAGTACGATTTTCCCATAGGTTATTTCGAGTGCAATCAAAATTAAAAATCCAAAGCCTAACACAAAATACCAACTTTCTCATTTCTAAATCCTTTCCAATTAAACCGTACTCACGAATGAAACATTCGCCAGAATTCAGGAGTTCTAAATTTAGAAAACTTACAAAACACAAATGATTTCCAAAAATAAGTAAAAAATTAATATATGTAGCTCAATTTCAGTTTTCTAATGTTGCTTCGAGTGTGTGTATATAAGGGTGGAGCATTGGAGTAGGTACATTTCTCACCCTCATAGATACGGTATGTAATCTTGTCAGTTTATTTCAAAGTATTTTTCTAATCATGTTTTATATATGTACTTGATTCTCATATTTCTTTTGCAAGTGTTGGAAGGATATATTGACATGGTTTCAACACATTGGCAAATAAGTTATAATTTATAACTTTCCCATTTGTGAGTGCAATACTCAGACTTCACATTTTACACCTCTTTATTGATAAAATGATTCTCCGAGGGGTAATATGTATGCACCCAAAATTGCACGAAGCTATATTGTTGGAACGGTAAAATCTCCAATGAATATAAAAAATTCCTCTAACGTAAAAAATGAGGTCCATATCCTTCCTCCATTCTTTGCATCCCTCCTATGACTCAAACCTACCCTTTTTTGTGTCTACAAACTTAATTTTTTCTTGTTAGACCACTTTTTAGCTTTATCTTTGTCTGAGCAGCGGTTGTTACACATAATTGTTAGCAGTGGTTACGTAACCACCATGATGGTTATATAAGCGGTGGTTGTTTAATTGTTAGAGAAAGTTGTACAACTACCCTAGTGGTTACGTAACCACCCCTCTACGTTCACCGGAAATTTTTTCACTTAAAATCAGAGACTTAAAATGCATATTTTTTGACGCACATTTGGATTTCGGGAGTGATTTTCTCACTTGTTTCTCAATTTTTTTCCTATTTTTGGACTTGTTGGAATCATATTGATTTTATCTTTGTTTGGCTATGTTTAGAATGTTGACTACCTATCCTTTTTCTAATTTTTCACTTCTTCATCGACACATGTAATTGACTTATTCTTTCCCATATTTTATATAAAAAGCAAAACTTTTATCTTGTGATGGGCTGGATTTTTCATATTCTTGAGGTAAATTTATGTTGTTGAAATTTCAAGAGGAAACACACAAACAACCAACTCTTTTCTTTGTTCTTTCCTACCATTTACTTTTAGTAATTTCTTACACCAAGCCAGTGACACCTAGTATTTTGTGTTCTTTACTACCACCCAACATTTGTGCATTCCTAGATCAGTTGGATCTCATCTTTGGAAGAATATACAAATCTGAGGGGACAAAAACACATATCACCTTTGGGAAGCTACCATAGTACAATTGTAACCAGGTTGGGGTTGTACTTAAATTCTTTGAAGTTTTAATTAATTTGTATTTGTTAGAATAAAAAGAATGCATTTGTTTTGAGTTGGTAGAATAGTAGAAGAAGAATGTTTCATCACTTCCCAAATGTATTTATCTTATTTCTAGTATTCATTTTTCAAATTATTTCTTATATCTTCCCTTGATAACTTCTTCCCGGTTTATCCTGTGGATCCTCTCGGGATATTAGTTAGAGGAAGAAATGAAGAAATACTTGCACATATTTTATTTCTTGTAATTAGTTTAGACGTAATTTTTTGATGTAAAGTCCATACGAAAAAGAGGAAATTCCTTTTAAGAAGCTTTCCCTTTCCATAAAACTTGAGGTAGAAGCTTTTCAAGGAAAAAGTTAATTTTATTTTATTTAAATTAATAAATTTTTAATACATTCTTTTATAATAGAATTTGCATACAACCATGCAATAGGAATAACCACACTTGGTTATTCTCTATTTTTATTTTATTTTATTAGAGGTAGTAGTACTTTATTTTAACTAGTTTCATGTTTCTATATAATAGTTTATTTATTTATTTCATGTGAACTCTAAAAAATATAAAAAGATGTTAGTTAATTAGTTAGTTTTATTTTAATTCATTTCTTATTCAGAAAAATATAATAGATGGTATTTCATTTTGTTTTATTTAATTAATTGGGAATGAATTTGGTTAATTAAAATATTAAACACACTTGTCTTTTATTTATGTTGAATTTTCTTTCTTTATTTATTTAAAATAAACTTTCAACGTAGTTTAGAAAAAAATCAAATCAAAAAATTAAATAATAGGGAACTTACGCTACCCGTACATAACCTCTAATTCCCCTTTGGCCAATTCAACTACTAGGAACTCACACTACCCGATCTTAGTCCCTGATTCTCCTATAGTTTTCCATCAATATTCACAAAATCTTGAACATTCCGGCTATCCCAAAGATAACCTCGGGAGGTTGAGTGCATCGGAACTATATGTTGATTCTTAGACATATAATACCCCTAACTTGATCTAGGGGCCCTAGTCTCGACATTCCTAAAATTTATGGATTTTTTTGGGATCGAGTTATGACAAGTATGCCTTCTTGTTTCATAAGTTTTTAGCTCAACACAACATTAGGATTATTGCAAAATCAACTAAGTACTTTATCCCTTCTCTTGCACTTAGGGTTTTAAATTTATTTTTCTTATTTCTTAGATCAAATCTATATTTTATTGCAATATAATTATGCTAGGACGTAATAGGATTTAACATTTTTATTTTCAATATTTTCTTAATCAATTACATCTTCTCATGTTGCATCGTTAAAGAAAAGGTAGGATGCTTGAAATCTCATGAATAATTCACCATGTAGTGGATGCTACAATGATAGGAAAAAAAAACAATGTTAGAGAAGTTCCATTGGAAAAGGTTACACAACCAAAAATAATGGATCCTCTTTAATCAACTTGAGACACGATGGAGAGAATAATTGTAACTCATGAAGTTGTAGAAAAATTTGTATAAATAGGGATTCAAGATCATGTAAGGATAAAAATTGAGTTAATAAGAGAGCCTTATCCTAGAAAATAAAGGGTTGATATTGAAGATACAAAAACTATAGATGCAAGTCCTCAACCTCCTTCAACTTAGATGGAATAAGAATAAAAATATAAATAGAAATAAAAGTATGAAGTATAATTACATTCAAATGATGATGTGGATACACTTCAAGTACATATTGATTTTTACCTCACACTCTCTAAATCAGAAGATATTATAGTTGTACCAATTTCCACCCCCCAACATCAAGTAAAAGGGGAAGGAAACACTCTAAGCAAGGGATTATTTGGAGAAAGACTCCCAAGAAAGAAACGTACGAGTTTAAGTAGAGGAAGTTGTCCTTAAAAAATCATTTCCTTAAGGCCATCCAAACCACAAAAGAAAGCCATGATTTTATCAAGAATAATGGTGGGACCTCAAGGAGAAAGGTTTGTGGAAGTTTCCACCCCATAAACTGATGCCTTAAGGGATGAATCTTCCCCTTGATTACTATATCATCAAGGCCCAATTACGAATTTGAATACAAAGGGTCTTAAACATGAGGTTACTATGGAAATGGGAGGTCTCTTCCAAAATATGGATAAAGATAAAGAGACCAAGAAGAAACTTAGAGAAAAATATGACATCTTTTCAACTTACATACAAAAGTCGAATATCCTCCCCTAGCTAATCAAGAGATTGCCACAATTATCACTACATAAGTGATAAAAAAATGATGATGATTTCAGATGTAAGGAAGCCACCAAGAAGTGTGAGAAGTTAATAATAAAATTCAACAAAGTTATCCAAGAAATAATTGAATGCTAAAATTAGGAGTTAGAAGAAATTGAAACAAGTAAAGCCCTGAGTGATAAGTATCAAGAAGAAGTTGAATATTGGGATGGATTATTTCCCAATCTTGAAGGTGGTAGAGAAAGAGAGATAGTTCCCTTACGTTTCAAAGGAAAGGAATATTATTATGTTTGAAGAGGCTATTAGATTAATAAATTACACCTTAGGGGAGTGCATAAGAAAGCTCCAAGACATTAGGGAAAAAGAAGGGAAATATGTAGATGATAATGATTCTATAACTGAAAGAATGCTTTTCCTCAAGGATACTAACACTCAAAGATATGCAGAAATAGAAAGGATGATGAAAATTATTCAAAAATATATTGGAGGGGAGTTGGAGTCTCTAAAGGATTTACATTATTATTTTTAGATGCCAAAAAGTGATTAGATATGTATGAAAAATATAAACCAAAACAACATTTATTTCCTAAACATAATCCTCTTAAACAATACCTTAAATTGAGAAAATATGAAAGGGAGATAGAATAAATACATATAAATTACAAATGACTAACCTCTGTTGATGTTGTAGTTATGCTCAAGATGATTGTAAAGAATTACTTGCTTCAGATTTATGGAAGTAAACAAACACCATTTCCCCTTTGTGGATTGAAGGTTTCTTATGGATGCTTGATAAATATGCAAATGGATATTAAAGATATTCATAGGAATTTTAGAAGCACTTTTTTACCATTTATAAATATTTTAGGATGGCTTCCATGGAGAATGGAATGCCAATTTATATTTTTTGGAAGAAGAAATGGAGGGCTAGGATGTTTCCAAGTATATGGAAGATCTATGGTTAGTATTGAATGAGAAGAGATAAGAGGATAGATAGTTCTAGAATTAGAAAACTATAGAATTATGGAGAAATATCCATTGAATTTAAAATTCAATGAAGCAAAGTAGAAATTTAGAGAAGCTTCTAGAATTAGAAGACTCTAGAAATAGAGTATGTAGGCTTAAATTAGTTTATGTTTAATTAAGAGTTAATGATGTGATTACATAGAGAGGTTCGTTGTAGGGTAGGTGTAGATCAGGTGGGTAGGCAAATAGGAATTTTAAATTCCTAGAAATGTTAAATGAGGTTAGTGGGAAGCTAGAAAAGGGGTCGAGTAATAATTAATCTTGTGATTAACTATTGTAGGGTCAACATGGGAATTGTGGAGTGATGAATTAATAATAGGGGAAATATATGCTAGGAATTAAAAATGCTTAATGGGTATTTTATTTATTTATTAATTATGTCAACATTTTACATGTCTACATTTTACCCCTCTTAAAGGGTTATTGTGGAGAAATTACGGTTCAAATAAAGATATGTTTCTAGCATAATGAGGGTGATTCCCCCTCGAGGGGTCAGGTGGAGAGGAAACGAGTTGGGCGACCACTCGAAAAGAAGAGAAGGTCATGTTAGTAGAATCATACAAGAAGTGTTGATATTAGGAGATATTATTGAGTGATAGGATGCCCCAACCAAGGTTTCCAAATGATAAGATGTCCCAGTGAAGGAGGGTTAGATTGATTGATTAGATTTCAAATCTAAGAGGATGATCATGGATTGATTGATTGAATTTATTGGATTGATTGGATTGATTAGATTGATTGGATTCCTCAGGTATGAAGATCAATTTGGATGAATTTGATTGGATTCCCCAGTCAATGATATATGAAAGGGTTGTTTGTATATTGGTTGTTTGATTGATAGATAGGATTGTATTGAGTAGATGCCCTAGGAAATGATAGATGAAAGGGGTTAGGATTGGTTAATTAAAGGATTTGATGTCTGACTAGTTGGGAATACCTCCCAAGTGTAGATGGATTTGGGGATGTGATCTTGGCTTGGTTGGCCAATGATTGATTTGATTGGATTTTGGTGCCATCACACCGTGTGCCTTTTGCACTCTTGGTTTGGATTTTAACGATAAATTTTATGTTGGATGGGATGGTTGATTTTTTGTATGGGAATAATAGTACTTAGAGTGATAAATGTGGATGAATAGATGATCAAATGAGAGGAGGATGATGTTAGATAGTTAGTAGTGGATGATGATTAAAGGGGATGGGTGTTGTCATGAACTGTCCATGTTTTCATCATTAGCAATGTTATTGATGTGGCATAGAGAAAAATGCACTTTGAGATATAAATACCGTGATGTTTGAATTGCTAAAAGCCCTTGTCCTCATATCATTGGATAAATTAATAAAAAATATGGTTTTTATTCATTTGACCTTGCAAAATAAAAAGAAACAAAAGGGGCCTCATATCATTGGACATATTAATACAAAAATATGGCCCTCATCTCATTCGACCATGTATGGGCCTCAAATTATCCGATAAAAAATAAAAGATGTAAGAAATAAAGTAAACATTCACATTCACACATGCAAAAAAAAGAAAAAGTGAGTGAATGAGGTCGGGGTAGATTTACTGGATTGTGGTGATGGGGTGGATTTGTGAATAGTTTGATGAGTTTGAGGTATATACATGGTGATGATGTTTATATGATTTTATATGTTTAGAGACATTTATTGTTTATGAGGTTAGATGGTGATTTGATGTAGTTTCATTGTGATGTGATGATGTTAGATGATTAGATTATATGTGATGATGAAATGATTTTGATGTGTTGATGTTGATGAGATGTAGAGATGTATGAATAATGCCAATTTTAATTAATTTGGATGTAAAATGAATGGATATTTATGATGAGGATGTTAGGTGTAGATGGATTATGGTGTTTGATGTAATGATGATTATTTATTGCTATGGTTATGTGGTTAGTTGTTGTATTTTGATGTTTAGATGGATGATATTGATGATGAGATGTTTGTCATGGTTTATTATTTAGTTTTTGAACTAGATTATGAGATGTAGAAATGGTTATGTAATGTTATTATGGATAGCAGTGTGTAGTGTTTAGTGTGGTGTTTAATGTTGATGTGGATAGTGTAGATTAAGTATGGATGTGATGATTTACATATCAAGTGGGTATATACATATGGTAAATGTTATGGAATTTTTACAATGCCATTATATAAAGTAAATATAAAAAGTAATCTAATTGTACAAATATTTACAATGTAATCATTCCACTAAATGAAGTGGAATAGAAGAGAAAAAAAAGTGATTAAAAAGAGGAGGATATGACGGTGGCAGGTTGGGGGATGAAAAGGAATGAAATCCTCAGGATCTTACAAGGGTTTAATTTCTTGGCATTGATGTAGAGGATTAAATCTTCTCAATGGTGCAAGTACTAAAATTTTACTATAGAAAATATGACCTTTACAATGATTAAGATAACATTCCTAGTCATGATAGAAATGTTACTTCTAGTCAGGACCAAAATAAGTCTAGATTAGGATAGTAGGAGAGTGTGGATAGGGATGGAAAATACATGTATGGATAAAAGGTATTTCCCCCAGTGTGCTAATGTTTATGTGAGGAACTAGTGGTCGTAGGATCTAGCTTACCATAGCACCAAAAATGGTTTTCACCATGGTACTTTCCCAAGGCACCACAAAAGTGGTTTTCACCATTGGATGCATCTTTTTAAGAATAATTAGATATTTGAAAGTGGGAACTTAAGCATAGAAGAATTTAAAATGCATTATGTTCATGGGCTCATCCACTCATACCCATCATGGGTAGCAAGCTTATAAGCACTAGAGAATTTTCTATGATGATGTAAGGTCTGAGCCAATTTGGTTCAAAATTTCCTTTCTTTTCATGATCTGCATTAGTGTTGCATTGGTTATCTTTACGGACCACGTTGCCAATTTCAAATTCACAAGTTTGATGTGTTTTCCATATTTTTGTAAAGGTAAATTTGGTAAGATTTGAAATGGTCTAAGGCTTGGATTTTTTTCTCGTATAACATCTCAAGTCCTTGAAGGTGGTACACACAATAGTATTCATCTTCGATAATGTTTTGGAGAGAAATGTAGAGGGAAGGAAGTTTCATCTCAATGGGTAGGATATATTTGGTTCCAAATATACGGGAATATGGAGTGGAGATAATGGGGGTGTGGATGGATGTACACTATGCCCACAAGGAAGGATAGATTTTTGTGCGCCAATTACGTCCTACTTGATTGAAAATTTCATTAAGGACACGTTTGAGAATTTTGTTGGATGCTTCATATTAGCCATTGCCTTATGGGTAGTATTGGGTGGATAACTTAATATTGATGTGGAAGTGATCACAAAGTTCATGGATGTCACGATTTTTGAAGGATTTCTTGTTGTCTGTGATAATGGTAGATGAAATACTATAGTAGGAAATGATATGATTAAGGATGAATTTTGATATTTTCTTGTCGGTGACATAACAGAGTTGAATGGATTCAACCCATTTGGTAAAGTATTTTTTCATGGTAATTACAAGTTTGTGACCATCAGATGAGGTAGGATTAAGCTTTCCCATGAAATCAAGACCCAGGTAGAAAATGACCATGGATTAGTGATAGGATGCAAAGCTTAAGAGGGAGTGTAGATGAGGTTAGCATGTTTTTTGGCATGGGACGCATTTACGGACATATTTACATGCACATTTTTCTATGGTAGTCCAATAATAGATATTTTGTAGAAGTTTATTGGTGAGTACCACACCACTAATGTGAGCACCACAGATGTTGTCATGAACTTCCTTAATTGCTGATTCGGCATCTTGTGATTTAATGAATTGTAACAAGGTTCCATCATATCCTCTACGATAGAGGGTGCTTCTAGGGATGGTGAATCTAGATGTGCATTGGATGAAGGATTTGTGATGGTTGTAAGGAAGGTCGGGTGGAAGGATATGGTCATGGAGATAAGTATAGATGTCATGGTACCATGGGGAGTTGGGACCAAAAATCTCACATACCATTTTAGATTTAGGTACATCATATGCCTAAACCATGATTTTCTAACCAAAAATTTTTATTTATGGGAATATTAAGGCATGTTCAAGAAAAAACCAATAGTATTCATTACATATGTTGATTTGTTATTTGTTCATGGAACCTGCTCAAACTAAATATGTTGAAAGTACTTCTTTAAGATGCCCAACATTCATTTGTATGGAACATGTTTGGCATATTTGGTTGAGTATTCATCATTAACCTACTTTATTATGGGTTGCAATTCACCAAAGACATTAAAAAAATTTATATTCCAATCGATAATCATTCTAAGTCCAACTATGAGTGCCTCATATTGAAATATATTGTTAGTGTCAGGGAAAGTGAGAAAAAAGGCCTTACGATTGAAATATCCTTGAGGTGTGACGAATAGAATGCTTTCTCCCAAGCCATGATTTTTGAAGGTGCCATCAAAGCATAATGTCTAGCTATCTAATTCTACAATAGTGAATATTGATTCATTTGAGAACCATGTATTGAGTGGTGTGGAATCAGAAACTAGAGCTTCTGCTAATTGATTTGCCAAATCTTTTCATTTGAAATATTTTTGAATAACATATTCAATTTAAAATTCACTCAAGAACATGATCCATTTATCTATTCATCTATCCAAAGATGTTTTTGAGAGTAGATATTTGAGTGGATCTACTTTAGTAATGAGCTTTATTATATTTTTAAGCATATAATTTTGCATCTTTTGAGAGGTAAATACAATGAAAAGACATGATTTTTTGATAGGAGTGTAGTTGAGCTCATAATAAATTAATGTTTGGCTTAGGTAATAGATGGCTTGTTCTTTTCCATTAACATCATGTTGTGTAAGGAGAGCTCCCAAGGTATGCTAAGTAGCTGAAATATAGAGGAGAAGAGGAATTCTTGGAGTGGGAGGCACTAAGACTAGAGGATGTAGTAGATATTAGTTGAGTTTATCAAAAGATGTTTGACATTATTCATTCTAATGGAAAACTATTCCCTTTTAGAAAATGATGGAATGGATGAAACTTATCAGCAAGTTGCACTATGAACCTTTTGATGGCCTAAATTTTTCCCTGTAGACTTCTGAGTTGCTTTAGATTGGTAGGTGGAGGAAATTCAACAACAAATTTGACTTTGTCTAGATCAATTTCTATATTGTAGAATAAGACAATGAAGCCAAGTAGCTTTCCCAATGTGACGCTAAAAACACATTTCTTAGGGTTGAGTCAGACTTTGTATTCTCAGAGTCTTTCAAAAATGGGAGTGAAGAACCATAGGATGTTCTTCTTTGGTTTTGGATTTTCTAAGAATGTCATCGACATAATATTCAATAATTTTGTGCATCATATCATGAAATATGATGGTCATGGCACATTGATATGTGGCTCTGAAATTTTTGAGACCAAAGGGCATGAATTGATAGAAAAATGTACCCCATGGTGTAGTGAAAGTAGTTTTGTGTTGATCTTATTCTGCTATTTTGATTTTATTATAGCTGGAAAATTTATCCATGAGAGATGAAATTTCATGCCCATTTGTAGAATCCATGATCATGTCGATATATGGTAATGGAAAATCATGTTTAGGGAAAAATTTGTTAATATCACAAAAATATGTACAAATGTGGATGTCCCGATCTTTTTCCTCTTTGGACGATGTTGGAAATCCATTCAGAATATTCGATAGGCCACTTGAATCCAACGTCAAAAATATTTTGGATTTCTTATTTGATGATTAAGGATACCTTTGGATGCATTTTACGTAGCTTCTATTTGACTTGTTTTTCATCTTCATGTAACACTATATTATGAACCAAAGAGGGACAGATCAATTCCACGTATAAGCGCATAGGACCATACAAATATGTCTAAGAATCATGTAAGGAGTGATGTAGAGATGGATTTTTCTTTGGTAGATAAAGATTATTTCAGTTTGAGAATCTTGGGGTCCTCTTTTGTGCCAATATTAATATCAATGGTTTGTTAAATTAGTGATGTTGAACCATCTTGTAGTGTTTCAGGAACAAAAAGGAATTGATCACTAGCTAGGTCATGATGAGGATGTGAGGGATTTTGAAAACTTAGGTAAGGGTATCATCCTTGTCAAGATGGAAAGAGGAGTAAGGATGGGGGATGTCAAATTGAGATTGGATAGGTAGGATAGGGTCCTGTTCACCAAAATAGGTGTCAATATTAAAACATACTTAGAAACCCTTTTTATGGTCACCGATTGGTATATTTTCCCGAGTTCCCATCAAATCAAGAATTGCTTTGTCATTTTGAAATGTGTCAAGAGGGATATGTTCAGATTGTTGGTTCCACTGGATGAGTTGGGGATAGGTGAGAGAAACATCGATGGAGAGGATGGTGGTGTCATGGAAGAGGTTTGTGGCGGAAAGTTCTTCATATTGGCTATAAATGAAGCTTGTTTTGATGGCATCTATGACATCCTAATCTATCTTGGTTGTGCCACTTGGATCATCACAAATACCCTCATCATGTGGCTCATATCCTAAACCATCGAAATCAATATTAGGGATGAAAATAAGGGGTACATGGATGCCTTGTTCATCATGACCTAGTCTTCAACCAGAGTAACCCATGTGATTCATCCTGCGCTTAGGGATTGGATATTCATTACTCAGGTAGCAGGATGGTATGGAATCATCTATGAGCCATGTAGTATCGGATGGCTCTAGGTACTCATTGGAAAGATACCCAAAGTGGATAAAATTTTAATATCTTAATGAATATGTTTTCTTATTATCTTGACACATGTCAAGCATGCCATGTTGTTTAGGTGAAAGGAGTTTCTCAATACTGAAAGTTTGGTATTCTCTACACCCTGTGGATTTGATTTTGAGAGGTGGAGTGGGTAAGATAGGAGATGATATCGATGAATAATTATGTTAAGTGGATGGAAGAATTTAAAATAAATCATATGAAGTGGTGGATGTTGTGGATGATGGAGATAGAAATTATGAAGTGACAGTTTCGTAATGGGACAATACGGTTCCTTATAAGCTTGTGCTTCAAGCACTTAGAAAAATTGGAATGGTTAAGGGTCACCATAGATGGTGACCTCCACACTAGCATGCTTGAACTTAAGGCATTGATGTAATGTGGATGGGATAACATGTATTTCATGGATCTAAGGGTGACCAAGTAGTAAATTGTAGGGGAATTGGATGTCCACAACATGTACCAGGGTGGGTAGTGTGACATGCCCCACATTAATGGGAAGGTATAAAGTGCCCACAAATTTTCTTTCAATGTTATCATATGATTTGATATTGATTATATCTTGTCTTAAATCTAATTCATTATACCCTAGGCATTGAATGAGAGATAGAGTAAAAAGGTTAACACTAGACCCATTATCCACTAGTACTCGCATGGCGCAAATATTTTCTATATGAACCTCGATGTAAAGAGGACGATTGTGGGTTAGGCCATGTATGTTGGAAATAAATAGACTGAGATGGGGATGAATCATTCCTTAAAATGTTTAAATCATATTTCAGATTACTTAACAAAACCACAAATCCACTTATCCAATTATTAATGTGTGCACAATATTTGATGTCCCCATATTTCATCCTAAAATTTGGGACTACCCATTTGAAAAAATTTAATTCTTTTTAAATAATGGGTCTTTTCTTGTTTTTATTGCCAGAAGATGTTTGTATTATGTTAAGATATTCCCAGTGAATCATATGAGCCAATTTTGACAAATACCCAGATGTTGAAACTCATTTTATCCCTCCACCAAGTTTTGTCTACAGGAAATTTTTATTTAATTATTTATTAAATAAATAAAGCCCCATTTGAAGTAAATTGTGCTCCAGTTGGACCATGTTGAAGTTTTGCATGCTAGTATTCACACATCTCAATAGGATTTTCACTAGGAATGAATTCAGAGCATTTTTACGCAACTTCCGGCAACATTTTTCATTTTCATTTATTTCTTTTGAGTTTTTCTACGCTTTCTCCACTATTTATCATTAAATTCCCTCGGGTCCATTTTTGTTTTATATAGTCTAATTTCTGAAGCATCTGGAGATCATTTACAACCTCAACACTAGAAGGAATCAGCCTTAGAAAGTAAACTTCTAACCAAAAAAGATGAAGCCATGCACAAAAATCCTCTCCTAGGAAAGTTGCACTTTTTGGAACGAATGGATTTAAGCTGGAATGGGATTTTTAGTAGTAGCAGGAAGGTGAGAAATTCTTACCTGCCTTGCAGGGTACTTTTTACAATCAAGACAAATTCATTTAAGCTGCAATGAGATTTTTTGGTAGTAACAGGCAGGCAGGAATTTCTTACCTAACTTTCAAGGTACTTTTTCCCATCAAGACAAAGTCACTTAAGCTGCAATGGGAATATTAGAAACAGTAGGTAGGTGGGAATTTCTTACCTGCCTTATACAGTAAAAATTCCCATTATACAATAAACAAAAATCACTTAAAGCACTAATGGGATTTTTCTACCTGGCTAGCAGGCTAACTTTTCCACCAAAGAGATTTATTCACCCATATAAGTCGTACTTTATCAAAGGAGGCTAATTTTAATACAAGTCACACTTTTTTGGAGATGTTTTAATTTTCCAGTGGGAATTTTGGCAAGTGGAAAGCATGCACGAATTTCTTACCCGCCTTGTAGGGTAAAAATTGTCATTATGGAAGTTAAACAACTTAAGTGGAAGAAGGGATTTTTGGAGATGCGGTGTAGTTTGGAAATTTCCATCAAAATTGACTTCTTATTTTTAGCATTCACCCTTGCTAAAAAATCCAACCCATCTAGGCATTAAATAATGCTCTTAATGACATGTATTAATAGTTTCTCTGCCTAATTTTGGCACCAAGAAGGGGATGAAATTTAATTCTAGAGGGTGAGCTGAAAATAGGTCATGTATGCATTCTATAAATAAATAAAATAAATTTATTTAAAATAAACCCAGTAACATGCATAATTGGGTGCCCAATTTGGGTGAATAAACATGATTTTTATTAATTAAATTTCTAGGAATAGGAAGAGCAATTATTAAAATAGTATGTTGAGGATTATATAAGCATGGGCTGTCATAATAAAGAAGAAAATAAATTTTTTTCCAAGGATTGCAGCCGAGAAATTTTTGGCACCAAGGAAAGGAGGTTTTGTGCATCAAAAGGTGTTTTTCATTGCTAGGAAGCTTCAAGGTTTGGCGCCTAGGGTTGGAATAACTTGATTTATTCTATGATAATTATCTGTATGTTACTATAAGTGCCTAGGTGAATTTAAAAATATTTATGCTTGCTTTGCATGTAAGAAAAGCCTCAAATTTTAGGGCAGCCTAGACTTTATATATAGATTTTAGGTGACAAAAATCAAGTATTCATGCTTTGGACTCCATCTTTGTATGAAATAATTGTAGGTATTCATTACAAGTGTTCATACAGGTGAAAGGGAGTTCAAATCAATGTCAAGTACATTGAATATATCTTCTGAATCTGAAGAAATTGCTAGATCTACACAAATTGATCTAGTTACAAAGAATTCCAACAGGATTAAAAGAAAAAGAACATAGACAAAGATTGCTCCAGCCATGATGAAGCATGATGAAAGAGAAGGATCAACAGAATCATGCATAGCTTCTAGATTTTCGATATCAATGACATGGACATAGGCCCTGAACCCATCTCTAAAATAATTGACAGATCCAGGGCCAGAAAGACATCTCTCATGTGGGTAATAAAAAGTAGTGGAATTATTCAAGCATCAACATTTCCAGTCACAACTCAGTTGCCTGAATTTGTTATGGAGTGTGCAAGGTCATATCATCCTCTTTCTAGAACAATTTGGGATGCTGCAGAAAGACAATAATCAGGATGGATGCACAATTTATTAATTATTGTCTAAAGATTCTGACATGATAGGTGTTGATTGTAATTAGCATCTTTGGATGTGAAGCAGATGGGAGAACCAAAAATAAGATTGTGTGGTCATCATGAACATTAGATATATGAAGAAGCCTAGGTCTCCATCAAAGTTCTTGAGGACTCTTCCACTATCTAATTTGGTGTAGGAGATGGATGATATTATTAAAATACTTTATAGGTTAAGTGGACAAGCCAATACTCATAACTTCCGCTCATGGATGCATGCTTTCATGAGGACCATTGAGATCAAAAGAGATGATTCAATAATCAATTGGGTGGAGATCATCAATGAAAAACTCATGGAGTAACTCCGGAGTGTGAGGTAGATGTACAAATTTAAAATGACTTCATTCTGGTACATGCAACAACCTCACGGGGTATATTTTCTAAGTTGGATAAATGGTCGTAGTAGAAAAAAGATCCTATTTTGAGTTCTTCCCATAGTTGTGAGTTCTTGAATGCGACAAATATTACAAGGTAGACAATGACTGGTTCTTCTATGAATTCATCTTCAAATTAAATAGTGATCTCAAGACCAGCAGGGTAAGTGAAGGAGATTGAGAAGCTTTATCCTATCATGGTTGTATTTTCATCCAGTTTGTAGAATTCACATATCTTAGGGTAACTAGATTTTTGGGATAACAAGTAAATTTGTCGAGGTATCCAAGTGACAAGTGGGTAATCATGGAGTTGTGCAGAAATCTTTTAGATATGCGTGAATTATAATGAAAGTGGCACAAGTCTATGGGTTTCTTTCTAGTCACAGTGGGTTATTACGGTTCAAAGAGCATCCAAAAAGCTAGAGGAGTTGAAGATGAAATGTTTTCTGAGTATGAGCATGAGTTCTTCTCAAAGACAAATAAAATTTGACCCATATGGGGTAGCAAAGAAGACAATATCCTAGGAAAATTCACATGTACCTTCATTAGAAGATTTCTTGGTGAAGTGCAAAAATAATTATGAAGTTAGAAAGAAAGACTTCATTAGGTTATTGGCATAACAAGTTTTTGATTATGGTTTGGCATGGATACCTAAAAATCTCACGAGATGATGGCCATGTTATACTTGACTCATATCATCGATGGGAGGAGATAGAGTTTCTCTTGAGTAAAAAAATGTGGCTACTAGACAATTGAGGAAATTTCTTCCATGATTCAGGTTAACACTTCAAATTGGTTGTTGACAAAGGGGTATTTCCTATATGAAGCTTTGATGAATAAGATCATAGGAAATTTTACCGCAAGAGAATCCGATAAAATAAATCACGAAGGCGAAAGCGTAAGAAAGCTCGAGAACCTTAAATTTCACAAAAAGTCTCACACGTATGAGAAGGAAAAATCTACAACTATCGTGATAGTTCCATCTTCTCCAACATCAACTCATACCACTTCAAAGCAGCCCAGAACCCCAAAAAGATCTTGTTGTTCCTTTGTTTAATCCAAAGTGTCATTTGTATTTTCTCATCAACCACTCGAGATCCTCACCTCTCCTTGTAGAGAAGTAGAAAGCACGGATGGCGGGGTTTGAAAAAGCATTGCCTTTGGACAATCGAGAGGGTGACATTCAAAACACGGTGGAAAATTTAGATAGAGGAGAATTAGAGCATGAGATGGTGGTGCACTCGGTGAATTCTCATTTCTGAGAAGTAACTTATCATCGTGGTTTTCTTTATAGAAAATCTCAGAATCCAAAGAGGAGATCAACCTAGAGGAACATGACTATCACTTCTCCTAAGTTTGGGTGGAAGATATAGAAGGCCTAAAGTTTCCAAAATAACTTATAGGTTGATTATTGAAGAATCAAGAAAAAAAAAATGGGAGTTATTAGTTCCAATAGAAGGAAAAAACAAGGGAGATCTCATGGTGGCTGATGTAGCGGTGACCAAAGTGCTAATATGTCAAACTACCATAGAATGATTAAAGAAGCATACATAGACACTAATGAATGCTTTATTCCTTAATCTTGACAAAGATAAGTCCGAGAGAGTAGATATTCAAAAGTAGGTGTCCTAGCTATGTGAGAGCATTGTTAAGGTTACCAAGCCTTCCTCTTAGCCCATTATATCACATGAGTAGGTGAGTAATAATCTGATGTAGGAGGTAGAAAATGTTGGCAACTAGGTCAAAACTATTGCTTAGTGGAAAGATAAAATCATTCACCAAGATTCAATTTTTTTGAAATAATACTAGCTGAATTGGAGAATATACATAGGGAAATATCTCGAGCTAATGGAACTGATGGAATAGATAGAAGATGAGAACATAGTTGGTGAAATTAATCTCGATACTTTATCTTAGAAACACTTGTTGCAAAAGGATGTGCTAATTACAAAGAAAATTGTACTGGTGGATTGATTGAGAAGGGGAAGCGAGTTTTAAATATTATTTTCCTTCTACGTAGAGATCCTTAAGTTCATACTTGAAAAGGATATAGTTTCTAGAAAGTAAGATGGGAGAAGTGCTAGAGAGCATCCTAGATGAATTACCTACTTCCCATGAGGAATTTATTCTGGTTGTGCAGAAAGAAATTGATGAAGCCACCATACCTTTCACGATGGATTCAATTGGTAGACTCATAAAGCTTTAGGTAGATGTTGAGGGATATGGGCCTAGTTTAGAGAAGGTAAAGGCTAACACTACTTCTTTATCCAAAGGGTTTCTGTAGTTAAGAACCGAGAGAGATATTATTGTTAAAATAGATGGTAAAATGTTGAATTACATGTTTGAGAAGTATATTCGACATCATAACAAAAATAAAGTATAGGAGTTATAGCTAGAAAATATTCGTTCTTATCTTCTTTCTTCTCTTATTTTCTATATTCCTAGATGAAAATGTAAGATTAAAGTTATTTGTTTAAAAACCATTAGTTTAAGTTATCGGAAAGATTCTTAAAGATAGGTGACAGAGATGTGCACTATTTTGTCTTAAAATCCTCGTGCATGTCACTAAGAGAGAAATTATGGGAAGATGATTTCCAAATGTTCCCTCTACTTCTTATTCATGTTTTAGTCCGATTACGAGTTTCCCATTTGTAATTTCCCCTCTACACACTAAAAGTAGAGGAAGAACCTATAGGTTAAATCATCATATTTTTTAATCAACATTCTTGTGTTCCAAACTTTGAGTTGAAACCCCTGATAGCTTTCTACAAGTAGAGGAATAGAGAAGATATTTCCAAAGAACTTTGTGTCAATGGTGCATTCATCTCTTATTTCTTTTTAGATCTATGCATAAAATTTGTGTTGTCTTAGATCTAGATCTGAAACTTTCCCTTGCTTCAAATTCTACATTTTAAGATCTATTTGTTTTTTCTATGTGCATGTAATCAACTCTGTCAACTATTGGTTAGGTTGCACATTTCCTTTCCTTTCTTCTCGCATTTAATTATTTCCCTTTCCTACACATATTGCTTATAGTTGCTTACTTGTTGCAAAACTATCTAGCTATGGTTCATGAGCTACATAGTTAAAGTAATACCAACAAATAGATATTAGGAAATACAACTGACAAAATCTTACACGGGAGAATCACCGGTAAATGAGATATATTTATCTCATGATTACCTAGGTTTTAAGATGTGGAGAAAATATAACCGACAATATTAGATACCATATATGTCATAAACCATGAACAAGAGAATCAACGCAAATACATAAGATATAAGTGGGAAACCCTCAAGGAAAATAAAAATGAAACAAAACATTTATATTGATATGTTTCAAATTTAGTGAAGCACCAACCCCATAAGGAGTACCAACCCTAATATAGTAGAGATATAACCCTACAAGGAGCACATACCCCTAGTTTTATGAAGCACCAACTCCAAACGGAGGCTACAACCCCTAATATGATCAATCACCAACTCAACCACCTTAATGAGGAATATATCTGATGTATTTCTACTACCACAACTGATAGAGATCACTTTTCAACTCACAACACTATCAAACCCTTATTCAAACCATATGTATTCATTCTCTCACAATCTTGCTCTTTCTTCACTTCTCAAATTATCAAACCATTGTACACATGATTTCTATAATTCATCCTATCATGCACTTTATAATCTCTCAAAACATGCTCAAACACCTTCAAATAAATCACACCTAGGTCACACTTCTTACAAACCCACAACTAGCACACAAATTACCCTAAAACTATGCTTTTATAAGCTTTCCTACATTAAAATTCAAAATAGGTTCATTTATCTTCACCATTAAAATTTCAAAATATCTCATAAAATTTATCATAATAGTCACAAGTGACCCAATTAGGTCGGGCTAGGAAAAACCATTCATCCATACACCAAAAATCCTCAAAATCCAATCATTGGAATGAGAAAAATACCTTAACACCAAAACTATTTTTGTTAAAACTCTAAAAATAACAAAATATATGTAATATGACATTTAAAAATCATCCATGGTTTCAATTTTAATGAACCAATCAAATTATTTCATTTAATGGGCCCAGTGGCTCATTACCTTCACAAAAAGTTGTTTCCAACAACCTGAATCTACCTTTGGGCCTCAAGACCCCTCAATATGACTTAAACTATAAAATGTGATGAATAAATGGAAATCCCATAACCTTTAGAATAATTATAATTAATTTATACCTTATGAAATAATCATATCTTCAAACCACATCAACATTTTCCTTCACCAAATCAAACTACCCAAAAATTATTTTTATAAATGCAACTTTTTACCACAATTATGACACTTTCAATACCTTTAAATGGACTAAACTAATGCATAATTAATCCCTCTTCACTTTCTAGGAGATATAAAGAATCACTCAATCCCTTCCATGTATTAACTAACTCGATATTTCAGCAAAAGTAGTCTTGTCCTAAAAAGAAAGAAATATTCTTGCTCCCAAATTAGCATGGAAACCACATGAAATAAACTAATCAAGAAACTAAAATTATATGTAACATTCCAATTTTAAGACTTTAGAAACAAGGAAATTTTATATATATATATAATGTTCACTATTCTAAATAAATCATTATTTAGAATTAACATTCCATGCCATCGAATTCAAATAGATAACCATATGCAACCTGTAATGACTCGATGATCCACCAATCCATTCATTCCATAACTCGGTAGGCTACCAATCTATTTATGTTATCTTATGTATTGAATAAATATCGTATACTTTGTATACTTGGTCTTCCTACCCTACACCGAGTACTGAGTGATCTATTTAAAGAACATATCTGAATATCTTTTACCAATATTCATCTAATATCGCTTGTTTTAAAATTGGTGACATAAGACAATGCGACCCAGGTAGCTTATGATACTTTGGCCAAATATTTCCAACATACTGTGTATGTCACTATTCCTAGATGGCATACTTGTCATATTGGAATACGTCCTTCACCTCACTCCTCTATTATCATGATTGGTCTTTACTGACTACCATCAGTCCACTTGTCCCAGGTTTAACCCTAGCCCTAGATAGAAACATAACTTATTATAGGAAGATTATCATAATGGCTAAGGGTAAATGGGAATACTCGGTTGACCTAAGTCAACCGGATGTGCTAACGTACCCTGAGCCATTGGAAGCTAATTCTTATCCTTAATATGCTCCTATCCTAACCTAGAGTGAAACTAAGTTCAAGTCCGAGTTCCTATTGTGTGTAGATCTGGATGATCAATGCAGAAGGGTGATGTCACATGTCAACTACAATGTTGTATTTTTGAGAAGATATAAGTCTTCTCAAAATTACAACCCTGCGATGGGCGTGTGCCAACATTCTATAGAAAATGCCTCATTGAGATGTACATACACCAAGGATATTGTTAATACATTGTTAGTTTGGATTATTTCCTTATTATAACAACCCTGCTAAACCCTAATCCAACACTCAATAAGTTTCTTCCTAAATTTGTTTCATTTAGTCCATGAATAACTTCATTAAAATTATGGTTTCTTTTAATGTTTAATTTCTCAGTTAAACCGACAATTAACCAAATCAGGACAACGTTATCATAAGTTTCATTTAAAATGTACCTTAACTTTTAGAAAGGTTTAACATCTGAATATAACTAATTAAAGTAGACTTCATACTAAATGAAGTCTAATAAATAGTAATCATACTTCCAAACCTTTTAGGTTTATATTCAATTGAGAGAGAGAAAGAATCTTTCTCTACATGTTTAAGTATTAGGATATATCATTCCCAATGTCCATATTTCTTAATGCATGTTCATTATGCATCACCTTATTATGTTAAATTGTTTTAGATAAACACATCATATTATGCAACTCAACAAGTTGCTTCATTATAGGGGAAATTGAACTAATTCCCATTATCCATTTTATCAAAGATAACAAGATAAGCATAACATATTATAAAGAATATCAACATGATGGAACTTTCATCTTCTTTATAAAAGTACGAGATAATTTACACAACCAATGCAAATAGATCACAACTCGCAATTCATCATAACATCTTATAAAATTTACAAGGCTATGCTCTTTAGGCATACTGCAAAACAACAACCTTCATTCTATAAAGTATACAACTTTCTTTTACAATTCAACAAAAGAATGAATCATAATTCTTTACTAAGAATTAGACATATATCAGCCAATGCATCATATAAGTTTTTTCCTTCCTTTACCACTTAAGTCATCCATTTGCAAAAATAGCTAGCACGGGTCAGTTCAATGAACTGAGCATGATAAACACTAATCATTAAAACAAAGTGCATTCCACTAATTGTTTCATTAAAGAAACACTGCTTTAATGAGACAATTAAAACATCATAAAATCAGCATAAGTGTTAACGAACAAAAAGGAAACACTTAGTAATTCAAGATCAACTTTTAAACATAAGAGTAGGATATAAAAATAGTATCTTCCCAAGATTTGAAAGTTCTATTAATCCTATCAATTGCTTGTAAACAAACAATAATCCTACCATCCCATTATTTCTTAATTCTATCCTAATAGAATACCACATTTATCTTTTCTAAGAGACAAAATAAATGTTTACAGCATGGTTCCTTCAAGGATGATTTACCTAAATCATAAGTAAAGTACAAAAAAACCATTATATACACTATCCAAACCTATAACATTAGATAAACAAACCAGATTATAACATGAGTACCTATTCCTTTCTAGGATAACAATATTGCACATTCATCCTTAGAATATACATCAAATAGAATTCCATAACCAAACAAGAAGGTACAGAAAATCAGAATAGGCCATCTACACTTCCAATTCCAACTATTCATGTTAGAAGTTTCAATCAAATATCAAACAACAATGTTCACAAACAAAGCAGCTCCAAAGAGGAGTTATTCTCTACTCATATTCTTCACAAAAGATAAGGAGTACAAGTGACAAACCCACTCCTTTCCATATAAACTAGACAAGACTAGTCAACAACAATCAAACTATAAGTATCAATGAACTTAATAGCAAAACCTTACTGGCTACTAGCTCTCAACACTATTTCCATCAATGATTCAAACAAGGTAGACCAACAGGTCACGAGAAATCAATATTTTGAAATGGATTCGAGTAAAGAAAGTTCAAACATTGAGCCTATCCAAGGGCAGAAAAAGAAGTAACATAATAAGGAAAGAACCAATGATAGATCATTTTGTTCAACTGAACAAGAAGTTCCAATTTTAGACCGATTTAGGATGACAACATACTGCAGACCCTGAACGATATATAAAAAGATCTCAAAATCATAATAATATAGAATTTCATTCTCGAAATAAGCCAAATACTCAATCACTGAGTCAATCGAGAGTGACATTCCAAACAATAAATGATAAGTTTCAGAATTACCCACAAACCCAAAACTGAAGACTCTCAAGACTTCAGAATAAATACCAAAAAAGGTAAATGGTTTGTGATTCAAAGAATCAACTTAATACAACTGAACAAAGAAGGAATCCTTCCAATTATTTTAGTGTCCAAGGTAATATCACCATTCTTTCATAAAGACCCATATTTAATTAAAAGATACGAAGTGTGGGAGAAATGTCCAATAAAGAAGTTGTCTCGGTCTTAAATTCCAAGCAATAAGAATGGAATATCAAAACAGAACTTCACAACCATGAAATTACAACAGTGGATCCTTAGTACAACTTTATATAATCAACCCAAAATGCAGGTTTCTTCCAAACAAAGTGGGAGAGAACACTTCCTCCAATTCCCATGCTCATACTATCTCAAGAAGTCGAAACAGTCAAAAACATAACAGAAGTTCAACATTCCCTAAGACATTTCCATTTCCAAAGCTCGAAAGAGAGAATTAAACTACTCAACAAGTTCCCACACAGTTCCCTGGTGAGTATTCCCTCTAGTAATGAGCTATAACTTAATCATTTCTAAAAGAATAACCCAATACGAATTACCAGGATAGATTCAGATGAATCGACCCAAATGCAAGCTCTTAACACTAAAGTGTTAAATAAAAGTACAGAATCGAAACCCGAGCTTCACACACAAGCATTCAAGACTTCACAAATAAATTAATGTGAATATAGTGGTAAATACAAACTCCATGAAATAGTTTAGTAATACATAAGTTTCCAAAATAGTGGTTCCATTCAAATGAAGCTACAACACAAGCTTAATCAAAACACTAAGTTCCAACCCGAGTTTGCATCCAAAGAACGCAACCCAGAAGCAATATAAAATAGAACTAAAGTTTTCCTTAAATTCCAATCCATATATTTTCACGACAATCAGATCAAGCTCCATAACCTCAAATACAAGATCAAGATTGCAAAGAAGAGATAAAAAAGATCAATACCATTTTACTTGCATGTTGTCATAAAACTCACACCGAGAGAGACAATTTCCAAACAATACTATTTTGTCATGGATTCCAATCAAACACACAAGGATCTATAAAACCCAAGTAAGCAAAAATAACAGACAGACAAAAAAAATACAAGAATCTCATGAGAGCAGAGTCATTTTAACGAATCATTTAGAAGAATGCAAAGAGTTTTAACAGTTAGAGCCTATCATGCCTGATAGCACTTCCACCAACTCGAAGGAGACTTCTAGCTGAGCTTCTAAATATTTATCTCCTCCAAGACAGATCAACAACGAAACATCTTTTCCTTCCAAGATTGATATACTTTCCTTCGATCAAAAATAGATCGTTAAAACCAAAAATAATTTTGAACTGAAGGTTGAACTGCTAGTTCGAAGAACCAGTTAGCTCCATGTAGAGAAAAATCTGCCATGCAAGAAAAACCAAATGACCTCCTACAAACCCACCTCTTATGTTTCCAAGATGGTTTGCACATGAATACTGAGGCTCATAAATGTCATAAATGCCAGTTAATCCAAAATTCCCACTTACTTTTCCTTTCCACTGCCACTTAAATTTGGCGAATTCCATTTCAACACAAAAACACAATTCCATCCATTAGTGGAGTTTCCACGTAGGCCTCCACCAAGTCCACTGGCCCTCTACCAAATCTGGTAGTACCTTATCATTTAAACCCCCTTTCAAATCATTTAAAATCCATTGGAACCATCACCCTTATGTCATGCGACCCTTTAGGTTCCCTTTAGTTTAGGTTAGATTCAAATAGAACTTAGGTTAATTTAAAAATTACCAACATAGGTCTTAGAACATTAGTCATTAGAATTCCCACCTTAGGTTAGGTTCAAATCACAACCCTTTAGTAATAGGTAGTAGCTAAAATAGCTTAGTATCCCCCTTAGTAACTCTTCCCTTACTCTCTTAGCATAACACTTAGGTTAGGATGCCAACCCCATAATAGAATAAGAGACTTAGGTTAGAATAGTATTCATATAAGTAAACATAGCTAGAACTTATTTGTTCTCACCTAGCTTAGGTTACTGTTAGGATAGTCCTTAGATTTTTAGGACTCCAAAATTCTCCAAAGAGAATTGAATTTTCTCAAGTCCTTACAATCACCAAAGACCAGGAAAAAACATACAATTGAATGAAAACACATCAGTAACAAGGCCAAGACTTAGTTTCATTCAAAATTCACTCTTCTATGTTCCTTAAGCTACTGAATGTCAATTTTACCATTCAGTCTATGAAGAAGACTTGAAACATTCCTTGGATCATTGAAATTGATCCAAGGATGAGTCAGAAGAAGAAATAAGTCTGCAACTCTTAATACCAGATTGTAGCTCATCTTTCAAGTGAAAATGGATTCTTGACAACCATATAATTTCAGTCTAATAATTTTTAAGAACAGAAAATATTTATCCCAATCAAGCATGATCTTCAACAGTCAAAAGAACACATCTTTATCTAGAAAATCACATGTCAACACTTGAATGCAAAGAGGAATATATCAGTTGTCGAGGGTGTTACATGCTTCCCTCCTAAAAAGAATCATCGTCCCGATGATTATCTCATTTTTAATAGATTGCATCAAGGAAAAATCATCCTATTCACTTTTCTTACCATATGTCAAAAACATATCAGCATTAATTAAGTTCCAGAAATTAGCATTATATAGTTGTTTATTCAAAATAAATAAATATCTACCCAAAACTGGCATACTTATTGTATTACAAAGATAAAATCACATGTTTTTATCAGTCAACAGAATCAATCCTATTCAAATAGATATGGAAATGTAGTTTTCATATCCTTCAAGGTTTTCCCAAGTTGTACTTTCTTCATTAAACTGGTCCCATTGGACCTTGCATTTCCTTATCTCACAATTTCTCAAATGCAACTGGCGAGTTTCAAGTACTCGTATGGGTTTAACCACAATTATTCCTAGGTCTTGGACCTACAAGGAATTCCAATTTAACACATGTGATAAATCTGAAATGTATTTCTTAAGCAAAGAAATATGGAAAACATCATGCATTCGTGAAAAGTAGGAGGTAATGCTAAATAATAAGCTACAGTGGTTGATTACTTCAACTATCTCAAAAGGTCCCACATAATGAGGTGATAACTTGGCAGCCTTTCCAAAAGTTATAGAACTATTTTTCAGTTTAACCTAAAGAAAGACTTTCTCACCAAGTTCAAATTTCCTATCAACCCTCTTTAAGTCAACATAACTCTTTTGACCTATCTGTTGCTTCTTTCAAGTGTTCACAAATAAATTTAACTTGTTGTTCCATTTCAGTAAGAATTTCAGGTCCAATTACCTCTCTATCCTCTATGCTATCCCAACTAACAGGGGTTCTGAATTTTCTTCTGTATAATGCTTCAAAAGGTTCCATTTTAAGAGACTCATGATATGTATTATATTATGCAAATTGAACTAATGGAAGGTACTCTTCCCACTTATACTATTGATCCATGCAATACATTTGTAACATATCTTCCAAAACTTGATTTACTCTTTTAGTCTACCCATCTATTTCTGGATGATACGCAGAACTGAAATTCAACTTAGTTCTTAGAGCTACATTAAGCATTTGCCAAAATCTTGACGTCATTCTAGGATCTCTATCCAAAATGATTAACTCGGGTACTCGATGTAATCTGAAAATTTGTGTGTAAATCTTCTTGCCAAAATAGGAGAATCATCCTTCAGATTCCCTGAAATAAAATGTGCTACCTTTGTTAGTTTATCCACAACTACTAAAATAACATCATGCTTATTTCTCGACATAGGTAACCCTTGTACAAAATCCATGCTTATTACTTGTCATTTATACTGTGGTATGCTATGAGGATACAACAAACCGGCTGGGTGCATATGTTTCGCCTTAACACGTTGACATTCAAAGTAATGTGTCACAAAGTCTAGAACATCCTTTTTCATTCCTTTCCAAAAATATTACTGTTTTATATCAGCAAGCATTTTGTAGTGCCAGGTGTCCGAGAAAAAGGTGAATTATGAATTTTTCTAATAACAATTTATTTCTCAAATCATTTAGCGAAGGTACATAGACTCTGTTTTCAAATCGTAAGATTCCTTCTTTATCAAAGTGAAAACCTTTATACCTCAAATCATTCAAATCTGCAGCAAGTGCTACTTTTACTTGCTGAAAGTAAGAGTCAGATTCCATAACACTTTTTACTTCATCCTTAAACTAAGTTCTTAACATTATAAGAGTATAAATGTGCTTCCTACGACTTAGAGCATCACCACTCTATTTTATTTACCCTTTATATAACTGATGTCAAAATCATATTGAGACAAAAACTCTAACCACCTTCGTTGTCTTGCATTAAGATTTGGCTAAGTGAAGATATACTTCAGTCCAAGGTGATCAGTTTTCAATTCAAAAGGCTTACCAAGAAGGTAATGTATCCAAAATTGTAGTGCATGAACAATGGCAGCAAGCTCTAAATCATGTGGAGCATAATTCAACTCATGTAGCTTAAGTTTTCTACTTTCATAAGCTATGACATGACCATTTTGTAACAAAATACCTCCTAGACCTTCACCTAATGCACCGTTTACCACCATAAAATATCCATTAGGATCTGGCACTGTAAGAATAGGTGTCTTGAAGTTAATTGTTCCTTCAAGGTTGTAAATGCAATTTCACATTTTCACTCCAAACAAACTTTTTTATCTTTCTTATGTAAGGAAGTTATTGGTGCAGCTATCTTAGAAAAATCTTTTACAAATTTCATATAGTAGTCAGGAAGTCCCAAGAAGCTTCTAAATTCATGTACATTCTTAGGCGCAGGCCACTCTATTATAGCTATAATTTTTGAAGGATCTATAGCAATTCCATTTTTACTTATTACATGTCCCAAATAGTGTACTTCTATGTCATAGAAAGAACATTTAGACAACTTACCAAATAACTGTGTCTTTCTTAATATTCCCAAAACTATATTCAAATGCTCATGGTGTTCCTTGATAAATTTTTAATATATGAGAATGTCGTCCAAGAATACGAGAAAATTTTTGTTCAAGTATTCTTAAAATATATTATTCATTAAATTCATAAATGTTGCAGGTGCATTAGTTAATCCAAAAGGTAAAACCGTAAACTCATAATGTCCATACCTTGTTCTAAAAGTTGTTTTATGAATATCCTCATCCTTAATTCATAATTGATGATATTCAAATCAAATATATATCTTGGAATATACCGATGCTCCATGCATTCGATCAAATAAAAAATCAATCCTAGGGAGTGGGTATCTATTCTTGATCGTTTCCTTGTTTAACATTCTGTAATCTATGCACAATCTAAGTGTTCCATCTTTCTTTTTCATAAAAATTATAGGTGCTCCCAAGGTGAAACACTTGGTCTAATCAAACCTTGAGACAAAATTTCATGCAAATGAGCCTTAAGCTCTACTAATTATGTAGTATTCATTCGACATCGTGCTTTAGAAATAGGTTCGAGCCTGTGCTTGATCTCAATCATGAAATCAAATTCCCTTTGCAATGGAAGACTTGGCAATTTTTATAGAAATACGTCACTAAAGTCTCGTAACACAGATATTGTTCCATAATATCATTGCTCTCTTGATTGATTCAGTAATTTTTATTACATATAAGGTACATCCTTTATTTTTGGCCCGTTTAAGTTGCATAGCTGACAGTTTCCTAATATAAATCTCACGTTTCACACCCTGAATCTCTACTATTTTCTATAGGTCATCTAAAAAACTAATGTGTTTTTCAAAATAGTCCACTTTAACCTTATGTTCTGTTAACCAAGTAACACCTATGATTACATCATAAGACCCCAAAGGTGCAACATAAAAATCAACCTCAATGGAAAAATTAGGTAAATCAAGGACTACTCAAAAAGACACATACTAATCGTAAGAACGACATTATTCCCATATTGTACAATCCATGTTTTATCCATCTTTCTATCTTTTCTTCTTAATTTTGATGCTAAATTACTAGAAATAAAACATTCAAAGATGGGTCTAGTATCAAAAACAATAGTTATAGGTAAGCCAAATAACTTACCCAGAACTTCTATGGCTATGGCCTGTTTCTCAGCTTGCTTGTTAGCTAATGCAGCGTGTATCTTGTGTTGCTGATTATGATCATCCTTCTTCAAAGGACATTGATTCACATAATGATCTTTGCCATAGTTATAATAGCCTCCTATAGGTCCCTTCCTAGGCTTAGGTTTATTTCCAACCTTAGAGTTATCGTTCTAACCCCCATAGGACTTTTATCTCATTATTATTGTTCTTGGAAAAGTTGTTTCATGCATTACCAACAAACTTGTTTATTGCTATTTTCTTATTTGTATCAGATGAAAACTTACTTTTCATTCTAAATTTCTTCCATGGTCCTTTCTTGGGTGTAAGAGATGATGAAGAGGAGTTAGGATTTTTCTTCCTTACTTCCTCCTTATGAGCATAAATTGCCTTTAATTTCTGTTCCTGCCTTATGGATTTTTCAACAACCCCTTCCATCGTGGTTGGGCTATGAACATCCACCTCTCCCCTATAACGGGATTCAATCCCATGATGAATTTCTATATCTTGAACTTCTCATCAATTTGGTACTAAGGCACATACTTAAGGAGTTTTGTAAATCGCTCCCAATACTCAATTATAGTTAGCTTTCCTTGAGCTAAGTTCTGGAATTCAGTCATTTTCTGATCATAGTAGAGTTTTGGCAGCCATCATTGCCTAAAGTAACCTTTAAATTGGTCCCATGTTATATTATATTCATCAGTTTTCAACTCAGCATGCGGCTATCCCACCGCGAAGATGCTTCGGAGAAAGCTGATATGCTCCCCATATCGCCTTTGTTTCTTCTGAGAAATTTCTTATTGCAAATTATTTCTCCATTTCATTGAGCCAATTCTTAGCCCCATCTCCTAATGTGGTGCCATTAAACTTGGGTGGACTTATCCTTTTTATGTCATTAGTGAGTTCTACTGCTAGCCTATCTTTTTTATCTTAGGCTAAACATGTATGTTAACATTGTTATTATCAACACCCACATTGGCATTGTCCCCTGGAGGTGGATGATTATTGTTATAAGCTTATTTTTCCTCCTCATTACCCATTACTTGTTGTTCAAGCACAACCAAACGATCTCTTGTGTCCAATAGGGCAGCAAGGATCTCATTGAGTTTCTAGGTAGTTGCTACTCCTTCCTTAAGTAGAGGGTTATTTGCAACATTTTCTCTTGTTCTCACCATTTTCTGTTACAAAAAATTTTAAGTTTCATCAGATTATGGACACAATAGGTCCAAGAGATGCAACCTTTAGCTTTGATACCAAGATGTAACATTCTCATTTTAAGACTTTAGAAACAAGGGAAATTTCTTTTTTTATATATAATATTCACTGTTCTAAATAAAGCATTATTTATAACAAACATTCCATGCCAATTGAATTCAAATAGATAACCATATGAAGTTGTAATGACTTAGTGATCTGCCGATCCATTCATTACATAACTCAAGAAGGCTACCGATCTATTTATGTTATCTTATGTATTCAATACATATCGTATAATTTGTATAGTTGGTCTTCCTACCCTATACCGGGTATTGAGTGATCTATTTAAAGAGCATATCTGAATATCTGTTACTAATATTCATCTAATATGAAGTGTTTTAAACTTTGTGACATAGGACAACATAACTAGCAGCTTGCGATACTTTGGCCAAAGATTTACAACATATTGTGTATGTCACTATTCCTAGATGGCATACTCGTCATATTGAAATAGGTCCTTCATCTCACTCCTCTATTATCATGATTGGTCTTTACTAACTACCATCAATCCACTTTTCCTAGGTTTAACCCTAGCCCTAGATAGAAACAAAACTTATTATAGGAAGACGCTCATAATGGCTTAGGGTAAATGGGCATACTTGGTTGACCTAAGGCAACGAGATGTGCCAACGTACCCTAAGCCATTGGAAGCTAATTCCTATCCTAAATATACTCCTATCCTGACCTAGAGTGAAACTAAGTTCAAGTCCGAGTTCCTATTGTGTGTAGATCTAGATTATCAATGCAGAAGGGTGATGCCACATGTCAACTACAACATTGTATTTTTGAGAAGACCCAAGTCTTCTCAAAAGTACAGCCCTGTAGTGGGCATGTACCAACATCCTACAGAAACTGCCTCATCGAGATGTACATACCCCAAGGAGATTGTTAATACATTGTTAGTTTGGATTATTTCCTGATTACAACAACCCTGCTAAACCCTAATCCAACACTCAATAAGTTCCTTCCTAAATTTGTTTCATTTAGTCCATGAAGAACTTCATTAAACTTATGGTTTCTTTTAATGTTTGATTTCTCTAGTTAAACTGACAATTAACCAAATTAGGAAAACATTATCATAAGTTTCATTTAAAATGTACCTTAACTTTTAGAAAGGTTTAACGTCTGAATATAACTAATTAAAGTAGACTTCATACAAAATGAAGTCTAATAAATTGTAATCATACTTCCAAACCTTTTAGGTTTATATTCAATTGAGAGAGAGAAATAATCTTTCTCTACATGTTTAAGTATTAGGATATATCATTCCCAATGTCCATATTTCTTAATGCATGTTCATTATGCATCACCTTATTATGTTAAATTGTTTTAGATAAACACATCATATTATGCAACTCAACAAGTTGCTTCATTATAGGGGAAATTGAACTAATTCCCATTATCCATTTTATGAAAGATAACAAGATAAACATAACATATTATAAATAATATCAACATGATGGAACTTCCATCTTCTTTATAAAAGTATGAGATAATTTACACAACCAATGCAACTAGATCAAAACTCGCAATTCATCATAACATCTTATAAAATTTATAAGGCTATGCTCTTTAGGCATACTGCAAAACAACAACCTTCATTTTATAAAGTATACAACTTCATTTTGTAATTCAACAAAAGAATGAATCGAATTATTTACTAATAATTACACATATATATCAACCAATGCATCATATAAGTTTTTTCCTTCCTTTTCCACTTAAGTCATCCATATGAAAAAATAGCTAGCATAGGTTAGTTCAATGAACTGAGTATGATAAGAACTAATCATTAAAATGAAGTGCATTCAACTAATTGTTTCATTAAAGCAACACTATTTTAATGATACAATTAAAACATCATAAAATCAGAATAAGTGTTAACGAATAGAAAGGAAACACTTAGTAATTCAAGATCAACTTTTAAAGAGAAAATCAAGATATAAAAACAATATCTACCCAAGATCTGAAAGTTCTATTAATCCTATCAATGGCTTGTAAATAAACAATAATCCCACCATCCCATTATTTCTTGATTATATCCTAATACAATACCAAATTTATCTTTTCTAAGAGACAAAATAAATGTTTTAAAGATGGTTCTTTTGAGGATGATTTACCTAAATCATAAGTACGAAAAGAACCATTATATGCACTTTCTAGACCTATAACATCAAATAAAAAACCAGATTATAACATGATTACCTATTCCTTTCGGGATAACAATATTACACATTCATCCTTAGAATATACCTAAAACTGAATTCCATAACCAAACAAGAAGGTACAGAAAATCGAGAACATGCCACTAGACTTCCAATTCCAACTATTTGTGTTAGAAGTTTCAATAAACTATAAAACAAAAAGGATCACAAACAAAGCAGCTCCAAAGAGGAGTTATTCTCTACTCATATTCTTCACAAAAGATAAGGAGTATAAGTGACAAACCCACTCCTTTCCATATAAACTAGACAAGACTAGTCAACAATAGTCAAACTATAAGTATCAATGAACTTAATAGCAAAACCTTATTGGCTACTAGCTCTCAACATTATTTCCATTAGTGATTCAAACAAGGTAGACCAACAGGACTCGAGAAATCACTATCTTGAAATGGATTCAAGTAAAGAAAGTTTGAACATTAAGCCTATCCAAGGGTAGAAAAAGAAGTAACTTAATAAGGAAAGAACCGATGATAGATCATCTTTTCAACCGAACAAGAAGTTCCAATTTTAGACCAATTCGGGATGACAAGATACCGAAGACCCCGAACGATAAAAATATATCAAAAGCATAATAATATAGAATTTCATTCTTGAAAGAAGCCAAAGACTCAATCACTGTGTCAGTCGAGAGTGACATTCCAAACAATAAATGATAAGTTTCAGAATTACCCATGAACCCAAAACTGAAGACTCTCTAAGACTTCACAATAAATACCAAAAAGGTAAACAGTTCATGATTCAAAGAATCAACTTAATACAACTGAACAGAGAAGGAATCCTTCCTATTATTTCAGTGTCCAAGGTAATATCACAATCTTTCATAAAGACCCAGATTTAATTAAAAGAGACAGAAGAGTGGGAGAGATAGAACCCAAAATGTCCAATACAGAAGCTATCTCGGTCTTAAATTCCAAGCAACAAGAACGAAATATCAAAATAGAACTTCACAACCATGAAATTACAATAGTGGATCCTTAGTACAACTTTATACAGTCAACCCAAAATGTGGGTTTCTTCCAAACAGTAGGGAGAGAACACTTCCTCCAATTCCCATGCTCATACTATCTCAAGAAGTCAAAACAGTAAAAAACATAACAGAAGTTCAACATTCCTTAAGAAGTTTCCATTTCCAAAGCTTGAAAGATATAATTCAACTACTCAACAATTTCCCACACAATTCCTTGTGAGTATTCCCTCCAGTAAGATCTTGAGCTATAACTTAATCATTTCTAAAATAATAACCCAATATGAATTACCAGGACAGATTCAGATGAATCAACCCGAATGCAAGCTCTTAACACTAAAGTGTTAAATAAAAGCATAGATTCAAAACTTGAGCTTCACACACAAGTGTTCAGGACTTCACAAATAAATTAATGTGAATACAAAGTGGTAAATATGAACTCCATGAAACAATTTAGTAATACATAAGTTTCCAAAATAGTGGTTCCATTCAAATGAAGCTTCAACACAAGCTTAATCAAAACACTAAGTTTCAACCCGAGTTTGCATCCAAAGAATGCAACCCAGAAGAAATATAAAATAGAACTGAATTTTTCCTTAAATTCCAATCCATATATTTTCATGAAAATCAAATCAACCTCCATAACCTTGAATACAAGATCAAGATTGCAAAGCAGAGATAGAGAACAAGCTCAATACCATTTTTACTTGCATGTTGTCATAAAACTCGTGACCGAGAGAGACCGATTTGAAATAATAATATTTTTTCATGGATTCCAATCAAACACACAAGGATCTATAAAACCCAGTAAGCAAAAATAACTAGACAGACAAAAAAATACAAGAATATCATGAGAGCAGATTTGTTTTAATGAATCATTTAGAAGAATGAAAAATATTTTTAACAGTCAGATCCTATCATGCCTGACAGCGCTTCCACCAACTCGAAGGAGACTTCCATCCAAGCTTCCAACTCTTTTTCTCCTCCAAGACAGATCAATAACAAAACATATTTTCCTTCCAAGCTTCATATACTTTCCTTCGATCAAAAATAGATCGTAAAAACCAAAAATAGTTTTAAACTGAAGGTCGAATTGCTAACTCAAAGAACCAGTTAGCTCTATGCAAAGAAAAATCCACCATGCAAGAAAAACCAAATGACCTCCTACAAACCACCTCCTATGTTTCCAAGATGGTTTGCATGCAAAGACCAAGGCTCATAAATGTCATAAATGCCAATTAATCCAAAATTCCCTCTTACTTTTCCTTGCCGCTACCACTTAAATTTGGTGAATGTGATTTCAATACAAAAACACAATTCCATCCGTTAGTGGAGTTTCCACGTAGGCCTCCACCAAGTCTATTGGCCCTTTGCCAAATCTGGTAGTACCTTATCATTTAAACCCCTTTCAAATCATTTAAAAGCCATTATAACCATCACCCTTATGTCATGCGACCCCTTTAGGTTCCCCTTAGTTTAGGTTAGATTCAAATAGAACTTAGGTTAATTTAAAAATTACCAACATAGGTCTTAGAACATTAGTCATTAGAATTCCCACCTTAGGTTAGGTTCAAATCACAACCCTTTAGTAATAGGTAGTAGATAAAATAGCTTAGTATCCCCCTTAGTAACTCTTCCCTTACTCTCTTAGCATAACACTTAGGTTAGGATGCCAACCCCATAATAGAATAAGAGACTTAGGTTAGAACAGTATTCACATAAGTAAACATAGCTAGAACTTAGCTGTTCTCACCTAGCTTAGGTTACCGTTAGGATAGTCCTTAGATTTTTAGGACTCCAAACTTCTCCAAAGAGAATTGAATTTTTCTCAAGTCCTTAATGTCCCACCAAGATCAATCACCAAAGACCTAGGCAAAACATACAACTGAACGAAAACACATTGCAACAAGGCCAAGAATTAGTATCATGCAAAATTCAGTCTTCTATGTTCCTTAAGCTACTGAATGTCAATTTTACCATTTAGTCTATGAAGAAGACTTGAAACATTCCTTGGATCACTGAAATTGATCCAAGGATGAGTCAGAAGAAGAAATAAGTTTGCAACTCTTAATACCAGATTGCAGCTCATCTTTCCGAAGTGAAAATGGATTCTTGACAACCATATAATTTCAGTCTAATAATTTTTAAGAATAGAAAAGATTTATCCCAATCAAGCATGATCTTCAACAGTCAAAATAACACATATTTATCTAGAAAATAACATGTCAACAATTAAATGCATAGAGGAATATATCGGTTGTCGAGGGTGTTATATTATACCATTAGAAAAATATCATAATCACCTTTTCCAGAACCAACCACCACCAATCCAATGGGGTGCAATGTTTGGGCAACAAAACATAACTCCATCTATGCATGAATTACCTAAAGGGTCAAGAAATAATTTCCTAAAATTATTTAGAGATGGCAATAAAAATACATATGATCACTCGGTGAAATTATTTATATCTTTTTGTGTGCTTACGGTGGAGCATGATGATGTTTTTAGTAAGACTTTTCACTAAGACTATACATGATTTTTCCTAAGAATGATTCTATCGGTTAGCCCCTAGGACTATAACGAATTGGGCATCCATGTGAGAATAATTTTTAAAGAGGTTCAAACTCGTAGAAGATGCTAACATGCTGATCACTCACCTGATGTAGTTAAATAAGGAACCAAACAAGAACATCGGCACTTTATAGAAAGGTTCCAAAGGATTTTATATAAAATCCCCACTTTTGCTACACTTAGCGATGTGTTGGGTTTTATACGGTACTTTAACAAACCATAATTAGGTGATAGAAAGTCCCTTCTCTTTAATGGGATAGGTTCCCTTATTAAAAGCAAGCAAAAAAACTTATATACAAATGTAAAAATTTTGAAGTGTGGATTCCGGATACTTTGAAACGTTTTACGCCCAAATATCATCACTACAAAAGAATAGAAGAACTAAGGAGATGAGAGAGGAATAACATAACAATACTTTCAGGAAATATAGATAACAGAGTATAACCTTTTACGTATTGATCAAAGGAGATGCAAAATGGAATCATTCACATTTATAATAGATATAATTTCAAAGAAAAAAATTTCCCAAAATCATATTAACAAGAACACAAAGTCTCTTATCATGCAAACATGGATGATGCAAAAATTTAAACAAGGAAAGGAAGAATAGCAGAAGAAGAAAGGGAAAAAAATCCATATTGATTACTTTTGAATATATTACATCTACAAAGTATCGGATTCAACCTCAACAATGGCGTAGAGAACCTGCTAAATAGCTTCCAAAAATTGTTACATTTGGTTACAAAAAATGATGAAATTAATTCAAGAAACTGACATCTGAACTTCTCTAATGCCTCAGTCGTTTCCATGCTTGGTGGAAAAACTAGATGCATCACATCATAGCCATTCATTCTACTTCCCTAAACTTTGAATTTGAGCCATCCACATGGGAGAGATTTGCTAAAGTGGGCTTGGGAAATTTTTTTATATTTTTTGCCTTTTAGAGAAATGGCACTTTGAAACATTTCAGCCCACCCATCTCCTTTCTATATAGGCCTGACATGTGGTTTTACTTGAGTGGTAACAGAGTCACGGATCTCTTTTACAATTTTAACTCTATTTAATAAAATCTCAAAAATGCTAAGTGCTCCACTAACCCACCTCCCCGCTTTGAATTTTCAACATGAGATCAAGACCCCAATGGAGTCATGGATCATTTTATAACTTTTCACTCTCTTTTTGGAAATAAAACCAAAATTCCCAAATTGGTTCGATGACCCATCTTCTCACTTCAAATTTTGATGCAGCTCAATATTTTACTTTTTCCATTGGTATGAGCGGGCCGCAGTCACTTTATAAATTTACGCCCTTTTGGAAATAAAGGTAAAATTCGTAAAGTGTCTTGACAACTTACCTCTCGCTTTTGAATTTTCAAAGCATCAAAACACAAAAAGGGCTTGCCTTTCTGCCACCACTTGAAACATGGCCACGTGTCCCTTTATTAGCCTATTCTATATTTTTATGTTTTGACTAAGTCTATCTGTTTGGTGAAGGATTTATGTCGACCCAAGAGACATGGAGTATTCCCACTCATTTGTAGACTTTTTTAGACACGACCATTGTAGATGCACCGATTGGACACATGGAGAGATGGCGCATGTTTGGGACCTACTTTTGAATTCACCCCCTGAAAGAGTGTTGAAGGGACACATTGGGATTTCGTTGGTTCTCCTTTCCTTAGTTGATTCAATAGCTGAATCTACCCCTTTTACTTATGTGAGACCCTAGACACATGGAGATTTGGCGCTCATTTGGGAAACTGAATTTGGCTTCGACCTTTAACGGTGCGCTGTTGAGACACATAGCACCATCTAGTGGTCTATCTTGAGTTTGGAATTTTCAACAACCGGTGAAACCATTTCAGACTCTAGCCACATTGCAAGCCTCCACTCATTTGGGGATGCACTTTGTATTTTAACTCTAAAGTTGTGCCGAAGAGACACATAGAGGCCTCTGCCGATACTTAGAATTTTTAATGGTTGATTAAAATTTTTGAGGCTCTAACCACATGGAGGGTTGGCACTCATTTGGGGTTTGTCCCTTGGGTCTCACTTAAGAAGTTGCACCGATGAGGCACATGGCACCTTCCACCGAGCCTCTTATACTTAGTCGATTAAACCGCTAGCTCTGTCCCTTTTCCAAAATCGAGACCCGTGGAGGGTGGCATGAGTTTTGGGTCACTCTTTAGACCACACCTTTTAAAGACGTGCTAATGAGACATGTGGCGCCATCCACCAAGTAATTTTATACTTAACCGATTCGGGCCCACATGTGAAGTCCAAAACCTTTGAGCCCTTTCTTCAATCTTCTCCTATACGCTTTAATCTCCTTGGCCGACCCTTCCCCTTCATTGTTGGATTTGGAATGTAGGCTCACATGACAGAACTACCCCTTGCGATTTTATTCTATGTGGGGTCATGTTTGATCAATTTTTCCGGAGGGGAAAAATTGGGATAACAGGCACCAACTCAAAATTTTCAAAACTTGACTTGAAAATTGAGGGGAATTTTGAGGGTGACAACATTTGGACCTTTCTAGGCATGACTTTGCTAGGACATAGGAACGAGGCAAGATCAAGAACCATATAAAAACTCAGGGGAAGTAGATCTAGTGCCTTATCCATTGGGAAAATAGAGTCAAAGGCAAAACCAATATAGAAGACAACACACACGCAACAAGAAAAGAAACAAACCAAAAAGGAAATACCAAAAACAAAACATTGTACATAATATACAGAAGGACCGCCTAATTACCAAGGACTTGAAAAACTTCATACATTTCCTAGTGTAAGGAAGTAGGAGAGTAGATCCATCCATATAATCCAAATAAAAGAGTTTTCTCCAAAGAAAGTTCCCGATTTTGTAAGGACCAAGCCAAAGAGAATCAAACTTACCATGGATTCCTCGATGTTCATGTCTTTTATCTCACAATGAACAATGTCTCCCACTTGAATATCTTTGGGCCTAGATTTCTTGTCAAACAAATATTTCCCTTCAATTGATGAGCTAAGATTATATCAAAACTTGAAACTTGTCTTCATCTAGCTTCGGAGATACATGATCCTCTTGTCTCGAGGAAATGGTAAATCTTGAATCTTCAATATCCTTCATTAAGTGCAAGGATAGTAATTCCACCGTTACTAGAAATTGAGCTTCAATACCATAAACCACTTGAAATGGAGACATCCCAATTGCTCTTTTGGGTGTAATTCTATCTGCCCATAGAGCATAATAGATCTTCTTTTGCAAATTCCTCTTAAAGTCATTGACAAGCTTCGAATGACGGTTACCACATTCTTATTTGTTGGTTAATCTAATCCATTCCCTTGGGGGTAGTAGTCTGAAGAATGAGAAATGGAAATTCCATAACCATAGAAAAAATCCATCATCTCAGAAGAAGAAAAAATTGAAACATTATTAGTTATAATCTTGTTTGGTACCCCAAACCTTATCAAGATGTTCTCTTTGATGAAATTACACACCACCTCAAAAGTAGTTCTTTTGACTGGAATAGCCTCTACCCACTTTGTGAAGTAATTTGTAGTAGTTAACACATGAGTATGCCCAACAATGGAAGGTGAATTAAGGGTTCCAATGAAATCCAATCCCCTTTGTTGAAAAGGTTCATCAATCACTACTAGTTTTAGTGGTAAAATAGCCAACTTAGGTCTCAGAAAAAAGTCGACAAGATTCACACTTACCTACCCCTTTTGATGCATCTCTTAACAATGTAGGCCAAGTAGTATTTAACATGAAGGATTTTATGGGAAGTGACAATAGAAGAAAAATTCCCTCCAAAATCCTAATCATGAAAAGATGAGAACAATTTTTTTTTTTGCTCTTTTTCCACAGATTTAAGGAATCTTCCATCTATCCCTCACTTGAACAAAGCATTCTCCCATAATACATACCGTGCAGACCTTAAATTAATAGCTATCTTTTCCTTAGCAATCAAGTGGGATGGAAACTCTCTATAAGTAAGAAAATGTGTAATATCGGCATACCATTCATCTATTGAATCGAGGAAGAGGACAATAAGAAAATCAACTCGCTTCTTTGGACAACTATGCATCAAATCCTTCAAAACTAAGATCACATAAGCCTTTACCCTGACTAGTTTAGTTGGCTTGATATCAAGGTCATATTCTTGGAAATTTTCTACCTAATTACCTCTCTTATTTCCAAACTCCTATTGTGTAAGACTAGACTTGATGGTCAGTATCGTACAAGCACCACAAAGTGAGAATTAAGAATATAAAAATGAAACATCTTGACATCTTTGATGACTACAAAATCATGTTTCTCCATCATAGTATATTTCAATTCATTAGCTTTCAAAATAGAGCTCATGAATGTAATTGGAAGTTCATGATTCTCATAATTTCTCTAAGTTAGCAGAACAACCATAGTACTCTTTGTAGCATAACAATAGATGATAAAATCCTTACTGAAATCAGTACATGCTAAGATGGGAATCTTAGCAATGGCTTTCTTCATACCTTCAAATGATTCTTTACCTTCAGAAGTCCAACAAATTTCTTTCTTTCCTTTCATCATGGGAGCAATGCTCATAGTTAGTTATGCAAAATCAAGAATGAATCTCCTTAGGAAGTTTATCTTACCAAAGAAAGAGTGAACAACATTTTTTCTTTTAGGAAGAGGAATCTACTAGATTTCTTGAAATCTTTCTGGATATATCTTGATTCATTATTTTGATACAATATCCCCTAGTAACTTACCTTTGGTAACACAAAAGACATAATTCTTAGGATCGAGAGAAAATCCATGTTCTTTGCATTTACGAGAACTCGCTTCAAGATATTAAAAGTGATCTCGCCCTTGTTTTGGAGAAAAAGTCAAATTATGAAGGTACACAACAATAAAATTTCCCTTTAGACCGCCAAAAGCCAAGTCCATTTCCCTCGAAAGGTGGGCACCAACATTGATAAGACAAAAGGCTTCTCTTGTAGGCAAAGGTGCCCTAAGGATTAGTAAAAGTAGTTTTGTGTTGATTTGGGGTACTGAATTCCACTTGATTATATCCAAAGAATCCATCAAGCATAAACAACATCTCAGAGCCTATGAAAGCTTGCAAAACTTGATCCATCATGGGGAGAGGATATTTGTCTTTCAAAGAGACTTGATTCAAATTCTTGAAATCCACACAGATGTGGATCTCACCATTCTTTTTCCTAATAGGCACAATGTTGGAAATCCATGTTGAATGATGTATAGGGAAAATAATATTTTCCTTTAGTAACTTCTAGATCTCTTGAAAAATAGTGCCAACAACCTTGGGATTGTATTTCCTTTGTTTCTTCTTGAAAGGTTTGATCCTAGGTTTTAGAGGGATAAAGTGTTACATTTCCTTTGGCTAAAAAGCCTTGAGATCATCATATGAATAGGAAAGAACATCAGCATACTTTTTTAATAGGTTTATTGCTTTCTTCTTCTCTTCTTGAGTGCAACATTTTCCAATATTCACCATCTTGGGTTCCTCATGACTTCCAATATTAACCTTTTCACACTCAATAGATTGTCGAGCTCCTTGGGAAGCTTTAGATTTGATGTACCTATCATGCTTATCAAACAGATCTTCTAAACTCACCATCCCTTTAGGGATCTTGTTACCTTTCAATTTGATATAGCCATCTTGATCCATCTCTTCCTTGATATCTTCTTCATTAGAGGGCACATACTCTCTAGGAAAAGTTTCACTTCCTTCAAAATACAACTGATCAAAATTATCCTTAAGCTCTAAGAAAGAGAGAAAATGTTGATCATCATTGAAAACCTACCAGTTGTTTGCATTATCTGGTACACTAGGCCTATGAATCATTTCAATGGTAAATTTCTCTGAGAGAAATCTAGGTGAGGAATCAAAAGATTCTCGAGACAAACTAAAGAATTAGCTCTAGCATTCCTTTCTCTTGGCACAACTTCAATGGAGAAAGCATTGAGAAATGTAATTGAATCGTAGACAAGATTTCTTTAACATTTCAATCTCCTATTCTTTACTTGGTAAAGATCCCTTACCGGTTTATCAATCAACAATCCATCACCACTAGCACACATGATTCTTCACTCCGATTTCTTTTGCCATGTTTAACCCAAGGATGAGAGCCTCATATTAAGCTATATTATTTGTGTTTTCAAAATAAATCTTGAAAGAGAATGGATGAATCTTCCCTTCTGGAGAGGTCAACACCACTCCGTGATCTAGAACCACCAAGAAAATCTTCCATCAAAATTTAGATTCCAAATGCCATTGGGATCATGAATCACTCCCTTAGGAAGTGTTTCCTCATCATGTGACATAATCATATAGTTACCATACCCTATATCTTTATAGATTATTTGTTCTTTTGAATCATCAGTCTTTTGCACAATATACTCAGTTTGTTTCTTAGGTAGCATCTTTCTTATTTTTCCATTGACAGAGATCAAAGCATGTGACTAGTCCATCTGAATTTCACCTCCTACCTCCTTACTAAAATTCCTACTTAGAAACATACCATATGAGGGAGGAATATCAGCTACCAAAATAGTGGCTAAGACCCTTTTCTCTGGCAAAGCAACAAAAGCTACTTGTGCATCTTTAATTCTTCCAACCAAAGGCACTTTTCTACTCTCCATGGAATAGTAGGAACCAAAGGCACATGTTAGAGTCAGGCCCAAAGCATGAGCTACTTTTGCAGGAATTACATTGTCTGATGCTCCTGAGTCTATAACACAATTACTAAGTTTATGGCCAGCTATGAGGAGAGTCACATAGAATGGTTCAATTTTCTCATTAGGGGAAGTGACTGCAGCCACAAGGCTTGGTTGAGGTGAGGAAGAGGGAGTGGGAAAAATAACTTTAGAAGTATTAGATGAGGCTTTGGATTCAGTAAATTATAAATTTTATAATTTTATCAAAATATTTTGGATGTGTTTGGTAAAACTCTACGTCTAAAATTTGGATTTTGGTCTTTTTGAGGTGATCAATGATATCAAAAGATCCGGAGGTGGATGGGGAATCATTACTAGGAACTTGAGAGACTTTCGATTTATCAATTTTGGGATCTAGAAGACAAGAAGTTTTGGAAACAAAAGTATAAGGAGGATTAGCATTACTCACATTTTGTGTGGAGGTAGTGGGAATAGGAGCTCCTCTTCTCGTAACGACTGGAATAGTTATAGGATACTCTTTAGATTTATTAGTAGGCTGCACCACTTTTTATTTTTTATTCATTTTCTCCCGAGTCATAATAGCATATGAATCACTATTCATATCTGTCACTCTTTCATCATATTCATCTTCATCATCCATACCTTCAGCCTTGTGGTAAAGAAATGAACTTGAGATCCACCAAGCTCCTCCAGTTATTCATCAACCTCTTATTTTGGTTCTTCATAGAGTTCATTAAACTCCTCATCATTAGGTTCCTGAAATTCACAAGTTGCATTGACTGGAACCTTGATGGGTGGGCCTTCAATAGCCAATTTGGTCTAAGAAGAAGGAAAATGGTTCCTGGGCCAAAAATTCTTCCTTGGAATAACTTGGTAAGGAGTATCCTGAGCCAATTGTTTCTTGATAGCAATGAGATCATTTGCCAACTTTTGTACTAACTGATTAGAATTGGCTCCAGGTGAAGAGGAAGAAGAAGATGCTTTAGATTTGGAGGATTCTCTTTTTAGTTTACTGACATGATCAAAGTCATCCTCAACACTGATAGCTAACCATTGATCAACCTCAAGATGTATAAGGTTAGCTGTCATTAGTGCATAACTCACTTGTAATCTTGGGCATTAAGGAAGAAGCAATTTTTGATTTGATCTACAGGATGGGTGTTCTATAGAATTTTATGAATGAGCTTGTTGAATTTGGCCACAAATTTTCTCACGGGCTTGAATGGTTCCTTCTTAATTTGAGAGATTTGAGATAAAAAAGCATGCACATCTTTAGCAAGTTTGAAAGTTTCTCAAACTGAGTTGTCATGGTACTCCAATTATTGATTGACCCTACAAGAAGATGATAAAACCAATCAGCAGCATTATCCTGCAATGTCTCCACAAAAATCCTGACAGATACATCTTCATGTTAAACCCCAAGAATCCCAAGTACAAAAATGAAGGATGCAATGTGTTCATCTGGATGAACCTTCCCATCACCCTAGAATTTGGGAAAAATTTTCCTGTTACCCCTAGGTAATGCATGCAATGGCTGAGGAAGAGAAAGAGGCCCAACCTGTTGTCCCCAAGGCAAAGGGGATGCTATCTTTGGAAAAAATGAATGAAGGGAAACTAAAACACCAGAAAGTATCAATGTACAAAGATTAGGACTGAGTTTTTCTTGAGAAATGATATTCTTGGAATTTCTATCTTTAACATGAGGTGTGCTTGTAGAACGAGCTCTTCTATTCCTTCTTACTGGAAGAAGAGAGAAATTTTTTTGTTCTAGAAGTTGAAAATGGGAATCTTCTATTCCGTGAGCATTTTTACCATGAGTATATTTTAAAGTCGCGAGATCAAAAATTATCTTGAATTTGTTCTTTTATAAAGGGATACATTTGAAATAAAATCCCCAAAGAGAGTCACCAAAAACTATTAGGTTTATAAATGGTACTTTAACAAACCATATTCATGGGACAGTAAGTCCCTCCTCTTTAATGGGAGAGGTTCCCTTATTGAAATAAAGAAACAAAATTAATATAAAAATGTACAACTTTCAAAGTGTGGATTCCTGATACTTTGAAATGTTTTATGCCCAAATATCATCAATACAAAAGAATAGAAGAACTAACGAGATGAGACAGAAGAACATAACAATACTTTCAGGAAATATAGATGGCAGAGTATATCCTTATACATATTGATCAAAGGAGATGCAAAATGGAATCATTCGTGTTTATAATAGATATAATTTCACAGACAAAAATTTCCCAAAATCATATTAAAAAAAACACAAAGTCTCTTATCATGTAAACATGGATGATTCACAAATTTGAACAAGGAGAGGAGGAATAGCAGAGGAAGAAAGGGAAAAACTTCTATATTGATTACTTTTGAATCTATTACATCTATAGAGTACCATGATCCAACCTCAACAATGGCATAAAGAACTTGATAAATAGATTCCAAAAATGGTTACATTCGGTTACAAAAAATGATGAAACTGATTCAAGAAAACAACGTCGAACTTCTTTAATGCCTTTTCCATTTCAATGCCTAGTGGAAAACAAGATGCATCACATCACATCCATTCATTCTGCTTCCCTAAACTTTGAATTTGAGCTATCCACGTGGGAGAGATTTGTTGAAGCAGGCCTAGGGAAAACTTTTATATTTTGTGCCTTTTAGAGAAATGGAACTTTGAAACATTTCAGCCCACCCATCTCGCGCTTCTGATATAGGTCTGACATGTGGCTTTACTTGAGTGGCGATAGAGTCATAACTCTCTTTTACAATTTTAACTCTTTTCAATAAAAGCTCAAAAACTCAAAGTGCTCTACCGACCCGCCTCCCCACTTTGACTTTTCAACGCGGGCTCAAGACCCTAGTGGAGTTGTGGATCATTTTATAACTTTTCACTCTCTTTTTGGAAATAAAACCAAAATTCCCAAATTGCTTTGACGGCCTACCTTCACTCTTTTATTTTTGATGCGGGCCTAATATTTGACTTTATCCATTAGCATAAGCGGGGCCACAGGTCACTCTATAACTTTACGCCCTTTTGGAAACAAAGGTTAAATTCCTAAAGTGTCCCGATAACCCACCTCTTCACTTTTGACTTTTCAAAGCATCAAAACACAAAAGGGCCTGCCTTTCTCGCCACCACTTGAAATATGGCCACATGTCACTTTGCAGCCTATTCTGTATTTTTGTGTTTTGACTAAGTCCCTCTATTTGGTGAAGTCTTCATGTCTAACTTGGGACATGTGGAGGCTTCCCGCTCATTTGGAGACTCTGTTTGGACTCGACTTCGAGGTGATCCGATTGGACACATGGAGAGATGGTACACATTTGGGACCTACTTTTGGATTCACCCCTAAAAGAGCACTAAAGGGACACATGGGGATTTCCACTGGTTCTCCTTTCCTTAACCAATTCAATGTCTAGTTCTACCCCTTTTGAATTTTGTGGGACCCTAGACACATGGAGAGCTAGTGCTCATTTGGGAAACCACCTTTGGATTCGACCCTTAAAGGTGCGCCGATGAGACACATGGCACCGTTCATTGGTCTGTCTCGAGTTTAGAATTTTTAACAACCAATGAAACCATTTTAGACTCTAGCCATGTGGCAAGCCTACACTCATTTGGGGACTCGCTTTGGATTTTAACTCGAATTTACACCAAAGAAACAAATGGAGGCCTCTACTTGTACTTAAAACTTTCAACGACCAATTTAACTTTTTGAGGCTCTGACCACATGGAGGGCTAGTGCTCATTTGGGGTATGTCCCTTGGGTCTCACTTCTGAAGTTGCACCAATGAGGCATGTGGCACCTTCCATCCACCCCCTCTTATACTTAGTCAATTAAACAAATAACTTTGTCCCTATTTTGGACCACTGGACACATGGAGGGCTGGCACAAGTTTGGGGTCACTCTTTGGAACATGCATTTTGAAGATGTGTCGATGAGACACATAGCGCCATCTGTCGGTCCTTTTATACTTAATCGATTTGGACCGCATGTGAAGTCCGAAAACTTAGAGCCCTTTCTTCAATCTTCTCCTATGCACTCGATCTCTTTTACCGACCCTTCAAACTTCAAACTTCAAACATTCAACTCCTTCATTTTTGGATTTGGAATGTGGACTCGCATGACCGAACCGCCCCTTTCGATTTTCTTCTGTGAGGGGTTGTGTTTGATCAATTTTTCTGGGGGAAATTGGGATAACATGCACCAATTGAAATTTTTGAAACTTGACTTGAAAAATGAGGGGAATTTTAAGGGTGACAACATGATGAAAATAAAAATACATTTTTATAAACACTTTATTTCTTGAAGTTGGATATCATTTGTATAGGGCAAGACCTATGAATCTATTAGAGGAATAAAATGTTGTTGTAGAGGCTGAAGATGACTTGATCATGGCGTGAAAAATTAGACAATCACCCCATAAAGGTGATGGAGATTCTTCAAGTACTTATTACCCTTTGCTACATAAATTAGGTAATGACATGCTAAAAATCAAGAAGTAGATATCTCAAGGGGGAAATACAACTCCTTCAAGAACAAATCTTGGTCAGACCTTTAATGGTCAAAATAAAAATTGAAACAAACTTACAACTACACCACAGTGGTTGGAAATTAAAGCTTCTCTAAGGAATAACTTGGCATTAATGAATCATTTGATGAAGAAGACTTTATAGATCTTGTTGTCGCCTCTAACATTGGTTACCTAGACTATGAATCGACAAAGGCTATTATGTATCTTTTGAATTTTTGATGGGCACACATTCACAAAGTGTTCACAAGGTCCCAAACATGCCAAAATGTTGAGGCTTCCTCAAGTGGCCAAAGAAGAGAAAGAGAAGATCTTGGGCTAGATGTTACCATCCTAAAAAGAGGCAGTACACTACCTTCTTCATTAGCTCCTAGAGATAAGCATGTAGGTTCTTTCAATCAACAACAAAGGACCAATGGACAACTGGCTGAAGTAAGTCAAGATTTCGACATTATTGATCATATTAAAAAGACCAAAATTTAGATGTCAAAAGATGAGTATTTGAGGGAATTTCCTAATTAGTTAAATAGGTTGGTAAAATATGTGCAAAGTAATGGTCCCAATACTCCAACAAATAGTGTTTCATGGGGTATCTTGTCTAGTCCTACGATTACTCCCCCTTCAAATAATAGCAACTCAATATCTTCTCCTTCTACTTATTCTCTTTCTACATCCGAAAGGATCGATCCATTTTACGTGTCATTACTTATTAATTGTTATAAATTAAGTAATTTAAGTTTAGATTCTAGATCTTCCAACAATGTGATGTCTCGCTAAAGTTGTTGACGCTCTGGGGATCACATTGAAAAAAACATTGGAAGATGTTATTCAATGGAAATAAAAGTACCACTTTGGTTGGAAAGATCAAAGATGCACAGGTAGTACTTTCTTCATTCCCAGACAAAAGATTAAATTTGACTATCCTTGTAGTGGATATCCCAGTATCTTATGGCATGTTGTTGAGCAGGAACTTCTATAAAGAATTGGGCGGAGAAGTCAAGATGGATTGGTCTTGTGTGCACATACCAATCAAGGGAGTTAATCAAAAGTTAGAACCTGAGAAGAAATCCAAGTACACAAAGTATCAAAATCTGAAGATCCTAGATCTTAGATCTTGTTCCAAGAATCTAATCACGGAGTCTATTATCTAGAACTAGATAAAGAAGAAGCCCAACCTGTGATCTAAGAGCCACATCAACTGGATAATAAGATTTGGTCTCTGGAGTTTGATGGCAATTGTTGTTTGTTTGGATCCAAAGTACAGAATTGTTCTTATTTCACCTAAGGGAAAGGTACATGCCCATACCTTCACGTTAATGTTTAAAAACACTAACAACATGATAGAATATGAAGCACTGTTGTTAGGAATGGAGCAGGAAAGAACAATGGGAATCAAGCTCTTACATACAAGGGGGATGTTGAGTTAATTTTTGAGAAGATACTAGGTCTCTACCAAGTCAAAAAGGACAAACTACGACATTATAGAGACCGGGTCTATTTTTCTATCATAGATTTTTTGGCTTTCTCAGTTTCCTATATTATGAGAGAGAAAAATCCCAGAGTTGATTCACTTGTAGTTACTGCAACTTTATTAAATCTAGATAAGCCACCCACATTATTTTGATAAGGGGACTACAAATTTGAGATGGTATACCTCCTGAAGGTTTCTGATAACATCTATTAATGGAAGGTTTTAAATGATGACAAGAAGATTGTTGCATTTCTCCAACAAAAGGACAACTTCAAAGAGAGATCTACTACAAGGGAAGTAAATTAACTCCACGACAAACTACTATGGGAGAAATGGATGAAAAGGTTACGGTAAGTCAAGAGATTATCTAGCTCAAAGGAAATAAAATTCCTAAAGTCTTAGTATCTCTTGAGGGAATATGCGGAAAGCATGATCAGATGCTTAAAAAGAATAAAGAAAGTGGAGAAGGTTCTCCTTCTGATACACAATTATTAAATTTGGGAACTAGTAATGATCCCAAATTAAGAAATCTAGGTAAGTTTTGTTCAGAGGAAGAAAGAGAAGATTTTACAAATATTCTTAAGAAATATATGGATGTTTTTTCTTAGTCTTATCAGGATCTAAAGACCTATCAACCTGTATAAGTACAAAACTATATCCCACTAAAGCAAGAACAAAATATTGTCAAACAAAATTTGTGGCGTGCACAACCCTACTATTTCAAGGAATATCTTTATAGAGATCTAGAAGCTATTGGATGCAAAGATAATTTATCCTATACATCACTCTAAATGGTTAGCCAATATAGTTCCTCTGAGAAAGAAAAGTGGTGAGATTAGGTTTTGCGTTGATTTTTGCAACCTCAATCAAGCCTCATTAAAAGAAAACTACCCCATCCCCATCGTGGACTACACACTATAGATCATTATTGGATCTAAAATATTGTCCATGCTTGATGGTTTTTCAGGCTACAATAAGGTAAAGGTGGCTGAGGAGGATCAATATAAGATGGAATTCATTACACCCTAGGGAACTTTTTCTTATTAAAAAATGCCTTTTGGTTTGATAAATGTTGGAGCTACCTTTCAAAGAGCTATGGATTTGGCATTTTCTCATCTCAAGGATAAAATCATAATAGTATACCTCGATGATCTGACGGTATTTTCCAAGGAAAGGAGAAAACACATCTTAGATCTTGAGGAGGTCTTCATCCAATTCCACAAACATGGTATTTCTCTAAATCCTAAGAAATCTATCTTTGTTGAATAGAAGGGAAGATGCTAGGTCATATCATCTTGAAAGAAGGAACCAAGATAGATCCCGAGTGTGTCAAATCTATTCAGAATTTACCATTTCCAACATCTAAAAAGGGGGTTCACTCTTTCTTTGGTAAAGTAAATTTTCTCATAAGATTCATCCCTAACTTTGCTGAATTAACCCATCATATCTCAAATATGATGAAGAAGACACAGGATTTCAAATGGAGTAGCAAAGGGAAGGAAGCATTTGAGAAAATTAAAGAGGCCTTGTCAAAAGCTCCAGTCTTGGTTTCACCAAACTTTAGTAAAGAATTCATTCTTTACTATTATTCCTCCAAACACACCATGTCAACAATCTTGATGCAGAAAAATCAAGAGGATGTAGAAGCTCTGATTGCTTTCATGAGCATGCCTTTAAAAGCTTACGAGTTGAAATACACTCCCATGGAAAAACATGCATATTCAGTGGTAAAAGCATGTAAGGCATTCATGTACTATATTCTTGCCTCACATATTGTGGTCCTGGTTCCAGATACTGCAGTAAAATCTATTCTCACCCAACAAGAGCTAGGGCTATTAAGAGGAACATGGGTGATGAAGGTGCAGGAATATGACTTGGATATAAAACCCACAAATTTAGTTTGAGGGAGGGGTTTGTGTGAATTAATGACTGAGATGAAGACAATAGATTCAGAAGAGGGTGAAATTTTTCCTATGGTTCTTTTCATAGATCTGGTGAATGAATGGTATAGTAACATTGCCTTTTTCTTAACTTATGGGGAATGCCCAGATCACCTTTCTCACAAGGAGAAATGTACTATTAAACTGAAGTCTAGGGACTTTGTTCTTTGGGATAATGGTTTATATAAGAGAGGAATTGATGGGGTATTTCTCAGATGTGTGGATAAAGCTCAACAAGATCAACTTTTAAAATAGTTTCATAATTTGGCTTGCGGTGGTCATTTCTCAGCCCGAGTCACAACTCACAAGATCCTTCAAGCAAGGTATTACTAGCCCACACTTTTCCAAGATACTATAGAGTGGGTATCTAGATGTCAAGCATGCCAACACTTTGTCGAGACGCATAAAATTTCCCGCATTACCATTAAAACTAGTTGTAATTGAGGAGCCCTTCCAATAGTGGGGCATGGATTTTATTGGTATGCTCAACCTGCATTCTAGTGTCGACCATCATTAAATCCTGACATCTATTGATTATTTTAGTAAGTGGGTAGAATCCATTCCTGTTAAAAATGCCACTTCTATGGAAGTGTGTAGTTTTATAAAGGAAAATATTGTCATTAGGTTTGACATGCCTAGTAAAATATTGGCAAATAACGCTCTTAATTTGTCTTCTAAGGAGCTAGTTGAGTTTTTCTACATGCATGGCATCCATCTCGGTGTATTTCGATTAGTTAAACTCTGGAACTTAGTAAATAAGATACAAAAGGTTCACATGGGAGAAAAGAGTGCATTCAAAGGTGTAGAAGCATCGCAGAGAGGATCACGCGTAAAAGCAGACAGATTTGATACTTAGCCATTTTCATGATCGGGATCTATTTTTGGAGATAGTGTGCAGAGCACTCAAACCAATTAGAGACTTGTGTGTCACACATTGGATATCTTTAGATAATTAGATACGAAGTGCTTTGTATGGATGCAGGCTAAAGATAGAGTTGTGAACTGATAGTTGACAAAGAAATATCCATTTCTAACATTCTTACATGTAAGCCTATTTTTGTAATGGCACGTGGCTAATAATAGCGTTGGACCTATTTTGGGAATAAATAAGTGGTTAGGGAGATTCCCACCCTTATAAATATGTAGTGAATTGTGTAGTAGATATCTATCTAAATCCATCTAGAGAGAGAGAGGATAGATATACGTGTGAGAACTAGGGTATAGTGAGATTATGTTACTAGATCTGTTACATGCATGAGCGTATACTACTATTATTGTAATGAAGCTTCTATGAATTTATTGTAATTAATATAATGGAGATTATGGACTGGAACAAGGTGTTCTCATGGTTGTAATTCATTATTTCATGCTTGATTTGATTATGGTTATCTGTTAAAGTCTATTATGTCCTAGATCTAGATGTGAATATGCACTATATGAAAGATATAATAGTTATAGATCTAAATGATTAAAGTCTTCATCATGATAAAATCCTAAAAAAACAACCATAAAGAGGGGCTTAGTACCTTTGCACACTTTGGGTGAATGTTCATTCTAGGATGAGTGATGTGTCGGTGTGCTCAGGCTTTTATTGCTAAATTTAGGGCTGCATCATTGGTTTCATTGTCGGGACCTCTTTTTTAGTTTTTTTAATATGGTTCATGATGAATACATACCTGATTGACAATAGAAAGTGTTGAGGAGTGGATACATGATCTAGAAGAGGAATATGCATGGAATTTCAACATTGGATCTCGAGTTTTATGCATGCTTGTTGGTGGAATAGAACCTGTATGACAGTTTATTTGAGAACTTATTTGTTATCTTTCTAGTAGAATTGTACGATTAGGTGATTTCTTATGCATCCAAGTGGAACTAGAGGTATCACAAACTTTTCTTGATGCTAGAAGAATTTGAGGTCATTGACAATGTTGATCTGATTTGGACTCAAGATGTGGATACGTGGTTCTGTGGTGTTTTGAAGAGTTATATCTTAGAGTACTGGGTTTCCACTTATTCATGTCCAGAGGTATGTGAATTCAAGTTTTTACAATATCCAAGGTGAAATTACCTACAAGGCATTCCACTAGTGATCAAGATCCTAATGGTTAATTTAAATTTGGAGATTAAACCAATGGCTAACTAAACCCCACAACGTGCAGGGGTAGGAGTAGGTTTGGAAAAATATGGCAGACCTAGTGGTAGAAAGGCAAATAGAGGAAAGGTGGCTTGAGTATAATGAGGCACACGAGAGTGAGATGGAGAAGTAGCTGGAGGTTTCAGAGAAAATGGTGTTGTGGAGAAAGATAGTTCAGGAAGGATTTGAATTTCACGCAGAAGACATCAAACCCAAGCCTTAGGAACTCCCCCATTTGGGAAAACATGATAGGGAACCCTCATTGGCCTCATGTAGAAGCATGCTAGTAGAGATGACCTAGGCCACAGGTGCACATCTGGATCCACCTAGAAACCTTGCCCTTGTGCTTGGTTTTCCAACATCTAGTATAATACACATTCAACAAGCTAATTCAAGAAGTGGGAGAGTAGGAGCGAGTCTTATAAGAGGCACAATGATGGCAATATAAATGGATTTGTTGTTATATGGGAGTACCTTTTGGGTGTATCATCTACACAAAACTTAGGTGCATAGATTTTGGACTATCTTCTGGGAGTGGTAATGCTTCGCAGATTGTCGAGGTACAGTTCAATTCTACTATTGGGACATAAGGAAGTACATCTTCTGGTCTAACCCTAGCTACGGAGTTCGGGATTAAGGGGCTTAGGTAGATCTAACTCGGAAGATCTGGTGGTCTTGGAGGAAGGGAAAACACGAAGGTTCTAGATCAGGTGGGAAAGGTCCACACCAACCCTAGAATATTTACATGGAGATGTCTCTTCATATTCCAGAATATAGGGGCATAGAAGATGTTGCTAAACATGTGCATATGTGTGAAATATTGTGGTACACAAAGGAATCATGGCTTCAAAGCATAGGGCAATCCAATTTGCTACTATGTTACAAGGGCACACACACAGCTAGTATAATTTTTTTGACCTTGATCAGATTTGCATAGACTATACTGACTTTAAAATATGCATTCCTAAAGAGTTTCATATCCCCGAGTTTGTGTAGAAGAGTATAAGCACACTCAAGGATATTAAGCAAGGAACTACTGAGAGTGTTAGAGAGTATGATGCTCATTTTAAAACATTGTTATCTAAGCTTTCTTATGATATACATGTAAGCCAACATGCATAGTGGTTCATTGGGGGCCTAATTACCCCTTTTAGAAGGGCATTATCACATAATACATACACTAATCCATGTGAAGCACTTAAAACATCCTTTCAGGTTGGGGCATTTGGAAGTATAGATAATGGGGTGAGCCCATTCTTAGAAGCATAGATCATAGTTATGGAAAAATAGTTGGAGAAACTATCACAAATTCAGCACATGAGACGCGCACAAGGATTTGGTGTATAGATTGTGAAATAGAAGGTCACACAAAGGATAGTTGTCCTTATAGATCAATATGCTTGTTGTTGTTGGATTGTGAGATATTCCATTTAAACCATGATCTTTAGCCACTACCCATTATTACAATGGGTGATAAGAAAGAACGTTTGACCCACTTTGTAAAATCTGCAGTCCACGACTCATGACATGAAAGACTATTGGTTTCCGGTCGATCCATGATGCTATAGATATTGGTGTGTATGACAGACCAGATCGGGACCATAGTCGGGTGCACTATGTTAAGAATGAAGGGTTTTTTTAAGGTGGTTGTGGCAGAGATCGAGGATACCACGGTGGATTTGGAGGATGAGGCCGTGGTAGTGGAAGAAGTGAGTTTCCTTGTGGAACCTGTTATACTTATAGATCTCCTAACCACTACAAGTGTGAATGTCCCTAGAATATTACATGTTATTTCTATGGAAATATTCATATCTAAGAGGAGTTCTAAGACTTATATGATCATCTTAGTAAGTAGCATAAAGGTGCAGGGATGGTTAGGATATAACGCGTTGTTGAAAATCAGTGGATGCCAAAGTTGGAGGTAGAGTCTAAGGAACTACAAGTGAAGATCACAACACACATTGAGGTGACATGAACCAAAGAAGCATTGTAGCAGAAGCCTACCATCACTAAGGAGGAGGTTCTACATGCACAGTACCTAGATCTTGCCCATCAAAAGGAGGTCTATCAAGAAACCATGGAAGTTCTTAGGAATATTTAGGGAGGGATACAATATTTGAAGGAGCAATCATGGAAGATGGAGAAAACATAAAGTATCAAAGATAGTCCAAAATGATATAGATGAATTAAAATAAGTATGTAATATGTTGCGAAAGAAAATATTATTACATTTTTGGGGATTGGTTAAAAGGAAACACTCTGCACGCAAGTATTGAGACTAGACGACAGATCCTACATGTGAATCTTCCCCCTCATAGCCTAGATTATGACAAGGAAATCACTCTAAATGCTATTGAGTAATATATTGATTGATACAAGCACGGAATTCAATGTTCTTACCTTAGATGCATGGGTAGAAATGGGAGACCCCATTGTAGCCATCCTCTAATGTATTTTTCATGCCTAATCAAACTAAGGCCACTCCCATCGTAGTTTTTAAAGATGCATCCATTACCATAAATGGGGCCAAGTTCACTTTGGAGACTTTGAGGTTTTAATGTTGGCAGTGGTCCGATAGCTTCACGGCTCTACTAGGGCATCATTGGTGCTATGCAAATAATGTTGATCTTTGATTCAACAAGGGTTATGTTAGTTTTGAAAATGAGGAGAGAGTTATTATCCCTTTAACAGATGGAAAATATATATGCCCTATGTTGAGGCCTTGAGTGAAGAAGATATGAATAGGATTTATATATGCACCATATGAGATCCGAGAGATAATTGAGCCAACTAAAGAAGGAATAATTCGGTGGGAGGATGCACGGTCAATTAGTGATACTACAAGTGTTACTTTTGATAATTGGGCTCATAGTACTTATAAGTTGGTAGGGCATAAAGTAAAGAGCATATTTCCTAGAGGAAGAAAACCACGTTATGTCAAGAGAATAGGTAACAACTTGGTACCTTGTTACACTGGAGAAGGAGATCCTACGGTATTCTTGTGCACTATGGAAGAACAGTGGATCGACCCGTTGGAAATAAGAAATATGTTAGCATATACACTATGTGGGACAACATCACACTAGTGGATGGCCCATAAGGATAATCTTGTAGGATGGAATGAAATTAGGATTGATCTTGCTACTAGGTTCCTTTGGAGAAATGCACATACTCAAAACTGTACCTATTATGGTAATTAACCTTCTCATCACCATATTCGAAGTGTGAGATACTTTGGACGAGAAGGAAGGAAGCTTTACCACCTTTGTTATGGGTGAACAATTTTTTATTCCACTTTACAAGGATGCGTGTGTGATTGGTATGTATATGCAAAACTCCATAGAGAGACTAGAAATTGGTATGATTTAACTATAGGAATGACCCAAATGTTTGACTTCTTTTATATAAATCCTTCAATGGAAGAAGCATTAAAATTCATAAAGCTCTTAACTATGAGAGATAGTGCCACATCTGAAGAGATCCTTTAGGAGTTACTAGATGAAGGAGACTTAGGAGCACATCTTGTTGGAGAAATAGAGGTGGATGCAACATTACTTCAATGTCCTTGCCTTGAGAAGGGAAAAGGCAAAATGGTCTACTTAGTGGATGATGAAGAAGTAGAAAATTTGGATGTAAACCATTCAACGGGTAGGCGTGAGGTGTTAGAAAGTGCAGATAAGACCACATGCACCTATCATGAAGCTATGAAGAGAAAGAAGGTGACTATTGGATCTAGAGGCTAAGCCTAAGGAAGTCATAATTGAGGACTATTGGTTAGACTCTGAAGTGGCAAAAATCATAGAGTTACTAAGGGATTACTAGGACTTATTCCCTAGGGGGTACCATGAACTTAAAGGCATGCATGAATCATTAGGGAGATGAGGATAAAACTTAAAGAGTGTGCGCACCCAGTTAGAAAGAGACCCTACATGATGAACCCAAACTTGCATGAAAAGGTTAAAGAAGAGATTGACAAAATGTTGAAGTCTAGAATTATCAAGCCCCTTAATGAGTCAGAATGGGTTAGTCCAATGGTGATCAATATCAAGAAAGATGGACGGATTAGGATTTTTGTAGACTACATGGAGCTAAATTCTTCATGTGTAATTGATCCCTTTACTACATCATTCATTAAGGAAATACTAGAACGTTTTGCATGGCATGAGATATATTCATTTACATATCGGTTCTCGGGTATCATCAGGCTAGGATTTCCTAGGAGAATCATGAAAAGACTACGTTTACTACTGAATGGGGTAACTTCTCCTATATTGTAATGCCTTTTTGTTTGAAAAATGTGCTGTTGTATTTTCACACATAGTTGTTCAAGCATTCAAGGAATTTATTCATAACTTCTTACATGTCTATTTAGATGATTGGATGGTGTATGGATTAGTTAAGGATAATTTTGATAATCTACACTTAATGTTTGAAAGATTTAGATAGTTGAGTATCTCATTAAATATCAAGAAGTGCATATTTTCCACACCATTCGAGATACTATTAGGAAAGATAATCTATAAGAAGGGTTTGTTGGGTAACCCAACCAAGGTTGTAGTCATTATAGGCCTAAGAGAGCCTACTAGTCGAGTGAGGTGCATGGATTTTTGTCATACAAGATACTACGGGGAAGTTTATCAAAGAATATGCCAAAGTTGCCACACCATTGGAAGAGTTACTAAAATGGAATGGTATGTTCTACTAGGGAGAACTGCAACAGTGTGCATTCGAGACGTTAAAGGAAAAACTTACTACCGCACCTATTTTATGTTTTCCTTTATGGGACCAACCATTTCATGTACATGCTAATGCCTCGACATGGCCATTGGCATGGTTTTAGATCAACTTTGTAGAAGGTATTATATAACATCCCATTTGTTTTACTAGTAGAAAGTGACTCTACGGAACAAAATTACACCACTACAAAGCATGAAGCTTTGTCAATGATCTATGCACTCCAAAAATTCGTCATTACCTACTTACTACACCATTCATCTTTTATAGAGATCAAATGGCATTAAAGTATTTTGTAAACAAACCTATTCTAAAAAGGTGCATATGTCGATGGGTGTTTTTATTTCAAGACTTTGATTTCACAGTTGTGGTGAAAGAAGGGAAAAGTAATTCTGGACTAGACCATCTATCCAGAATATAGTTGGGAGAAGAAGCATAGGAAATTGAAGATACCATGCTAGATGCATAGTTATACACATTACAATGAGCACCATTAGAACTAGAATACATTGTTGTATTTCTACGAACAAGGATGGCACCAGAAGGAATGAAATCCTTGGAGAAGAAATATCTTGCTATATGCGTAGCCCCTATATGTTAATTAGTGGTGACCTATATAAATTAGTATGAGATGAGGTATTACGTCATTGTGTATTGGAACATGAGCACAGAGATATTATGAAAAAATCTCATGTTGGTATTACAAGTAGCCACTATGTCGGTGATGCCATTGTGCATAAGATTCTACTCGTTGGATTATGGTGGGAAACCCTGTATAAGGATTGCAAGGAATTTTTCAAGGCTTGTGATCATTATAAACACCTTGTGAAACTAGGTCAATGAGATGAAATTCCTCTAAGACCCATTACTAGTGAAAAGCTGTTTGAGAAATGGGCTATAAATTTTGTGGGTCCTATTTCACCAATTACATGTAGAATTGGATCACATTACATCATAACTTACAGATTATCGACAAGGTGGGCGAAGCAACACCTACAAAGCATTGTATAGCAGCAATAACATCCAGTTTCTTTGGGAAAATATTATTACAGGTATGGATGTCTTTTAAGTTTGACCGATTATATGGGAACACATTTTCTTAATGAGACAATCAAAATTTTATTAGATGAATTCATGATTGCACATCATAAGACTACACCCTATCATCCTCGGGAAAATGGGACTACTAAGGCTTTCAAAAAAATTCTAAGCCAAACATTAACAAAAATATGTGATGTTGGAAGAAAGGATTGGGATGATAAAGTATCTGCAATACTTTGGGCATATGACAACATATAAAAGGTTGAACAAAGCAACACCATTTCAATTAGTGTTTGGTGCATAAGCCATTCTTTCTATGAAATTTATGTTACCTTCTTTGTGTATTGTGCATGCTGGAGGTCTTGGTGATGAGAAGGCATTAGAAGAACGTGTTGAACAATTACTCAAATTGGATTAACGATGAGAAATAGCACGTTCGATTCACAAACAATAAAAGTCCAGGTAGAAAGCATGGCATGATAGGCACATCAGGGATAAAAAGTTGGAGATAGGACAAATGGTATTATTTTATGATTCTAAGTTTTTCTACCATCTAGGAAAACTCAAAGTAAATTGGTTGGGGTAGTATCTTGTCACACACATACTTGAATTAGGTGCTTGTTAGTTAGAGGCCCTTGATGGAACACGGTTACTCGATTACTTCAATGGGAGTAGGTTGAAGCCCAACTATAAATAAGTATTCTTGTTATTTGTAATAAGGAAGTGTTGCCATTTATATTAGGTTTCCAATGTTGCATTTCCTTAATGTGTTTATTTCTTTCTTTCTATGCTTTGTCAATTTATTTGGTGTGTTTGTGTAATTAGCGCGTTTATGCACCAAAAGCTAATTACTCTTTGAAGAATTTTAATTCACATAGGACTGCACATACCCTTAGTGTGGGGTAGGTTGTTGATACCTAGGTATAGGAATATTGAAAATAAGTACACATGAAAGGAACTATCTATGAGTGGTATTCAAGGTTGGAAATTTGAAAAAAATGAGATTTCTTTTGGGCACAAGGACCATAGATAGAGAGGAATGAAGAAACTATTATAATGCAAGGTAAGCAGGGGCCGAGAAGACTACCAGTGGAAGGCACGGTGATGAGGTACTCAGGTGCATGGAAGTGTGTTGAAGAGAAGTCTATAGCCAAAAGGTATAAGGGCATGCTAGAAGGTTATAACTTGGGCACGAAGATGTACCCCATGTAAATAATTAAAATCGTCACTTAATGAAGGATTGTTAGTAGGTGGAGGAGTAATAAATGCACTAAATTTTTGAAATTCTATATAAGGACGAGATGCGAGTTCATTTTTACCATTGTAATTGAGAGAATTTGAAAAGGGTTGAGTAAAAATGAGATGAGAAATCGAGTTGAGGTGCGAAGAGTAAGAAATAAGACATGGAGAGAAGGGTTGGGCATAAGAGAAGCTTATGTTCCCATAGGAGAAGGGTTTGAGTGAAGCAGATGCATTACAAACAAGCTAGGGCACATGATTTCCACTAGGGCATGAATATTTAAGCTAGGGTTTCAATTTTCTTGACTACAGAGGGAAGAAAAGAGATATTTTTCAAATGGCACCAAAGAAAGCACCTGCAATAGGAGATAAAGGGAAGAAGAAGGTTGAAGTGGAAGAAGAGATTTCTCCCAAGAGTAATTTTTCGAAATGCAATATCTAGAGGGTGTTGTTATGGGACGGGAATGGGATTCCCATATCTTCCAATGTAAAATCAACGACTACAACCATTGAACATTAGATAATACGAAGGATCTCGATGTTTTGTTGAGCATGAAAATGAACAAATGCACAATAAAGGATATGGTAGTATATGATAACGTATTTGGTGAGTGAAGTTGTTGAAGTAGAATGGAGTCTACCAGTTGTATGAGCTACCATATTTGGGAAAGTATGAACCATTGTAGTGGTGGATGATGGGAAGATTACATGACGAATTCTTCTATTTCACCGGACATAGGTTAAGAATCACATCTGCTTTGATTTCAATGGTGATAGGACTAAGTGGCTCAGGGTTGGATCTAGATAATGATTTAACTAATAAAGTTGCAATCTTAGAGATGAGGAAGGAGATGAGGTATACCAAGGTTCGCATGGCATGGACATTGACAAGTTAAAGAAGTACCTAGTAGTGTAGGAAGCGCACATCTTGTGACAAATCTAAATGACCAAGGAAGGTGGTTGCAAGTAAACACAATGTGGTTGCACATCACCAAGTATATGTCTCAAGGAGTGGTCTATAATATTGTATATCACATAGAAAAGGCTATCATCAAAGAAGCACGAATAGGCGGTAGAAATTTTTTTATTCTTGTGTTATTTTCCTTAGGATTCATGGAGATTGAGGTGCTGATGGGCGAAGGAGAAGATTTGGGAGTACCCCATGGAACACAAGTCACCTGTGGAAAGGTTTGGAAAGTACTTGTGTGATGGATCAATGAGTGGACCATTCAAGTAGAGGGTAGAGATGTGGTACGATAGACTCTACATGGCATTCAAGGAAGAGTGGCACATACCCAAGGATTTTCCTTTAGTGGTGGGTAAGGTAGTTCAGTTTTCCATATACCAACATTTTTGCATCGCGTGATTTGCGATGAAGGATGGGGCTTGGAGCCCATGGTGTAAATTTTCATATACCTTCATAGAAATTTCCAAGAATCATTCCATCAGTTCTCATATGTGACCCGCTTAACCTTCAATACAAATAAGGTAGATTGCGACTACCACACTTTGAGGAAGAAGTATTTATATCCAGGGTGAAATTCATACATTGAAAGACTTATTTCAGATATTATAAGCATGAAACCTATGAGCTTGTTAGTTGGGGACACAGGAGCAATGCTTGTGTACCTACATCTTAAACCCAAGTTATAGAATGCCAAGTATGTGGAAGATGAGTTTGCACTCCCAAGACCACCAAAGGGTAAGCATATAATGGAAAATGTTCCAACACCCAAGGCCACAGAAAAAATTCAAGCTGATGATGAAGAAGAAGAGAAAGAGGATAGTGGTGGTTTGGAACACGAGAGGTAGAAGATAGCCTCAAACTAAGGATGAAGCTGAGTTTGCATCTACCTCACCTTAGCCATAAGAGGGAGATGATGAGGTGGATGTAGTCTAAGGAGAGTACTGATTCAAGAGAGTATTCGGGAGAATAAGGACCCAAGGTGCTACTCCACAAACACATGCGAGATCACCTCAACTCTCTCCATAGAAGGAGACAACTAAGAAAAGGAGAAGGAAGTTAAAGTTTAATCATGAAGTAGAGCATGTCAGAGGAAAGCACACCAAATTCTCCTAGACCTCTAGAGAATGTTGAAGAACAAAAAGAAAAATAAATGAAGGATGAAGAAGAGGAAGGAAAAGGGGCAGGAGAGACAACAACATGACATAAGTATTTAGGACGTAGCAACATAAGTTCCCAAAATAAAATCCCAAGTTCCTAAGTATCCTAGATCAAGAAGAGAAAGTGGGTAGTATATTCCACCAACCATAGGCTACACCGAGGACATAGGTAAAATTGTGTGCTTTGTTTCCATAGCACAATGACACAAAAGGAGTTATATGGATGGGAGTTAATGGATGAAGATATGACGACAGTGCACACAAGGAATCAATAGTCATGGTTGATGCACATGCACATGGATGAACCATACTTTAATGTATATGAGGATTTATGCATGTCAAGGATCTTGAAAAATACACCTTAGGTTAGACACATAACAGTAAAGCCTACTATTATGTAAGATGAATAGGTGAGAAATGCTTTGGTGAAAGTCTCAACAGAAGTCGCACATGAGAATATGGACAAAGCTACCACAATTAGGGTGCTAAGAGAGGAGATTAAGACTAAGGATGAAGAGATAGCATTCCTAAAATAGAAAAAAGATCTGGCATAGAAGAAGAATGTTGTGTTTATCAGCATGGCAGAGGAGATTGGTGATAATGACATGAAGTCTAGGCCACATAGAGCCAAAGGTACCAAAGACATTTCCTTTGCCAATACATTATGTGAGTACATTGGTGGACTTAGTGCTTGAAGATGAACCTCTACACATGCACGAGCAAAGGATCCAACACATGAAGTAGAGTGAAAAAATACTTTAGCAATTCGAAATATTTCATCATATGAAGGGTTACTTTAGAGATTACAGGGGTAAATCAAGAAGGAGGACCAAGTGTTGAATATTTGTACACGCGAGAGGTACATTATAAGGACTAAGACCATTATAGAAGAAAATGAGGTCCCGAAGGCCATGAAGGATGAGACATTGGGCTGCGTAAAATAGTTAGCACTTGTTAAAAAAATTTGAGGCCCTTACTGACCACTCGGGAACCTCATATGGAAAAGTTGGATGAGCTTGGAAAACTCATTTCTCAAAAGATGGACTTTTTGGAAGGGAGGATGACTAGCATGTCTAAGGAGAGATTACAAGGGATTAATTAGAGTCAATTCATGTTGTTATTATAGAATGAAAAAGGAGAGATTGTAAGAGATGAATTATAGTCAATTATAGTGGATATTCTAGAGAAAGCAAAGGTCACGCTCAATGATTAGAAAACCTTAGAGGCAGAGATAAAAGAGGAATATACGAGTTGATTATTCGGAGTTGAAGCAGAAGATACCGCGAGGTTAAAGGCATTCTTTTATTCATCCAAAATATTCTATTCTTCTATTCATATTCTTTGATTCATTTTTGGAGACAACCATTTCCAGGGTGACAATGAAACTAGTGTGAGGTAATGTGTATCGGTCAAAATTTGACACTTATTAAATAAGATACAAAAGTTTTTCATGGGAGAACATAGCACATTCAAAGGTGCGGAAGCATCAAAGAGGATCACACATAGAAAAGAGATAGATTTGGAACTTATCCATTTTCATGATGAGGATCTATTTTTGGAGATAGCATGTGGAGCACTCACACTGATTGGACACTTGGGCGTCACATATTGGCTATTTTTGGATGATTGGATACGAAGTGATTTTCATGGATGTAGGATACAAATAGAGTTGTGAACTAATAGTTGACAAAGAAAGATATATTTCTAGAATTCTTGCATGTAATCCTGTTTTTGTAATAGCGTGTGGCTAATAATAACATGCGACCTATTTTGGGAATATATAAGTGGTGAAGGGTAAGTCCCCCCCTTATAAATATGTAGTGAACTTTTTAGTAGAGATCTATCTATATCCGTCTAGAGAGAGAGAGAGAGAGGATAGGTATACGTGTGAGAACTAGGGTATAGTGAGATTATGTTGCTAGATTTGTTACACACATGAGCATATACTATTATTATTGTAATGAAGCTTCTATGTATTTACTGCAATTAATATAATGGATATTATGGACTGAAACAAGGTGTTCTCATGGTTATAATTCAGTATTGCATGCTTGATTCCATTATGGTTATCTATTAAAGTCTATTATGTTCTAGATCTAGATCTGAATATGCACTATATGAAAGATATAATAGCTATATATTTGAATGATTAAAGTCTTCATCATGTTAACATCCTGTAAAAACAACCATAAAGAGGGGCTTGTTACCTTTGCACACTTCGAGTGAGTGCTCAGTCTAGGTTGAGTGATGTGACAGTGTGCTTGGTCTTGTATTGCTAAATTCTAGGTTACATCATGTATTCCACCAATTATTACCCATAAGGGAATGGCCAAGCTGAATCAAGCAATAAGAATCTGGTGACTATCATGTGGAAATTAGTGACTGAAAATCAAAGAACTTGGCACAAAAAGTTGTTTGATGCACTATGGGCAGATAGGATCACACCAAAGAAAGCTATAGGCATGTCCCCTTTCTAGTTGTTATATGGGAGAGATGCAGAGCTGCCTCTTACCTTGGAATTTCCTGCTTTGTAACTTTCTAAAGCTTTGGAGGATGCCACATTCACTGATGTCATTGACAAAAGAATAATGTATCTGACGGAATTATGAGAAGTGCAGGTTTAAGTAGTCGACAAATTTTCAGAACACCAGAGGAAGGTGAAGGTGATCTTTGATAAAAAGGATAGAGAAAGAAACATTGAGATCAATGATTGGGTTCTTTTATGGGACAAAAGACGAGAAACAAAAGGCATGCACGGGAAATTTGATTCACTTTGGAAAGGGCCTTTTGTGATAAAGAGGATTTTCGGGATAGATAGCTTCATCCTTTCTCATCAAGATGGAATTGAACTATTGTTTCCTTTCAACAGGAAACACTTGAAGCTTTTCCAAACATAAAAGAGCAGGGTAAAACTTGTATGTATATAAATAAATTTTTTTCCTATTTTTCTTTGTTTTTGGTGTTGTGTTATTTTTGTTTTTTTGACCCTGAGCCCAATGGACAAGATATGAAACTAGAGTTACTAGGATCTCATCCTTACTCTTATCATTTTGACACGGAAAATATGTCCACACACGGAGTTTGATGTCCCTAGATTTCACCCTAAAATCTTGGAATTTGCCCATTCGGAAAAAAATCGTTCTTTTTGAATAATGGGTCTTTTCTATCTTTTATTGCTAGAAGATGTTTATATTACATTAAGATATTCTAAGTGAATCATTTGAGCCAATTTTTACAAATACCTAGATGTTGAAACTCATTCTATCCCTTTGTCAAGTTTTATGTGGAATTTTTTATTTAATTATTTATTAAATAAATAAATCCTTGTTTAAAGTAAATTGTGCTCTGGTTGGACCTTGTTGTTTTGCATGCAAGTATTCACACATCTTAGTAGGATTTTCACCGAGAATGAATTCAAAGCATTTTTACAACTTCTAGAAACATTTTTCAATTTCTTTCACATTTTCTCCGAGTTTTCTCGGTTATTTGTTTGTTAAATTCTCCTAGGTTTGTTCTTTGTTTTGTATAGTCTGTTTAATTTCCCAAAGCATTTGGAGATCATTTTCAAGCTCAAGCACTAGAGGGAATCACCCTCGTAAAGAAAACTTTTGACCAAAAAAGATGAAGTCATGGACAAAAAGCCTCTCCTAGGCAAGCCACACTTTTTGGAATGAATGGGTTTAAGTTGTAATGGGATTTTGGTAGTAGAAGGTGGGCGGGGTTTATTACCTACCTTACGGGGTATTTTATCGCATCAAGAAAAATTCATTTAAGGCATGATGGGATTTTTGGTAGTAACGGGAAGGTAAGAATTTCTTACCTACCTTGTAGAGGGTACTTTTTCCCATCAAGATAAAGTCACTCAAGCTGTGATGGGAATATTGGAGGTAACGAGGCAGGTGGGAATTTCTTACCTTTCTTTTAGGGTAAAAATTTCCATGTTAAAATAAAGAAAAATCACTTAAAGCACTGATGGGAATTTTTTCCTACCTAGTAGGCTAAATTTTCCCACCAAAGATATTTATTCACCCATGCAAGTCACACTTTATCAAAGGAGACTAATTTTAATACAAGTCACAATTTTTGGGAGATGTTTTAATTTTCTAGTGGGAATTTTGGCAGTGGAAGGTAGGCAGGAATTTCTTACCTACCTTCTAGGGTAAAAATTTCCATTATGGAAGTCAAATAACTTAAGTGGAATAAGGTATTTTTGGAGTTGTGATGCGAGTGAAACTTCCCATCGAAGTTGAATTCTTATTTTTAGCATTCACCCTTGCCAAAAAGTGCTACCCATCTAGGCATTAAATAATGCTTTTAATGATATTTATTAATAGTTTTTTTTGCCTAATTTTTGTGCCAAGAATGGGATGAAAGTCAATGCAAGAGGGTGAGCTGAAAATAGGTCATGTATGTTTTCTAAAAATAAATAAAACAAATTTATTTAAAAGCAACTAGCAACATGCATGATTGGGCTCCCAATTCGGGTGAATAAACATGATTGTTTATTAATTAATTTTCTTGGAATAGGAAGGGAAATTATTAAAAATAGTATGTTGAGGGTTATATAAGCATGGGCTGCCATAATAAAGAAGCAATTAATTATTTTTGCTAAGGATTGCAGCCCAGACAGTTTTGGCACCAAGGAAAGGAGGTTTTGTGCATCAGAAGGTGTTTTTCATTGTCAGGAAGCTTCAAGGTTTGGTGCCTAGGGTTGGAATAACTTGATTTATGCTATGATAATTATTTGCATGTTACTATAAGTGCCCAAGTGAATTTTAAAATATTTATGCTTGCTTTGCATGCAAGAAAAGCCTCAAATTTTAGGAAAGTAGGCTTCATATGCAGATTTTTGGTGACAAAAATCAAGTATTCATGCTCTGGATAACATCTTTGTCTAAAATAATTGTAGGTATTCATTACAGGTGTTCATACGAGTGAAAGGGAGTTCAAATCAATGTTAGGTACATTGAATATATCTTCTAAATATGAAGAAATTTCTACATATGCAAAAATTGATCCGATTCAAAGAATTGGTAGGATTAATAGAAAAAGAACATAAAAAAGATTTGTCGGACAAAGATTGCTCCCGGCCATCATGAAGCGTGATGAAGAGAAGGATGAATAGAATCATGCATAGCTTCTAGATTTGATGATATTGATGACATAGACATAGGCTTGGAACCCATCTCGAAATAATTGACGAGATCGAGGGACGAGAAAGACATTTCTCATGCGGGTAATAAAAATCAATGGAATTATTCAAGCATTAGCATTTCCAGTCACAACTCAGTTTCTTGAATTTGTTATGGAGTGTGGAAGGTCATACCATCCTCTTTCTAGAACAATTCGGGATGTTGTGGGAAAGACAATAATCAGGCTAGATGCATAGTTTATTAATTATTGTCTGAAGATTACGAGGCGACAAGTGGTGATTGCAGATGAACATGTTAAATGCTAGCAATAGATGGGAGAAACACAAAGCAGATTGTGTGGGCATAATGAATAAAATATATATGAAGAATCCTAGGTCTCCATCAAAGTTCCCGATGACACTTTCATGATCCAATTTGGTGCAAGAGGTGTATGATATTACTAAATTTCTTTGCATGTTAAGTGGAGAATCTAATACTCACAACTTCGCTCATGGATGTATGATTTCATGAGGACCATTGAGATTAACAAAGATGATTCAATAATCAATTAGGTGGAGATCATCGGTGACAACATCGGTGAGAAAATTCAGAGTGTCAAGCGTACGTAGAGATTCAAAATTATTTCATACGTAGTACATGCAACAACCTCGGAGGGTATATTTTCCAAGGTGAATAGATGGGGTGTCTTGGTGAAATGTAACATTCCCATTTTAAGACTATAGAAATAAGGTATTTATTTTAACATAATGTTTTATGTTCTAAATTAAACATCATTTAGAACACACATTCCATGCTAATCAATCTCATAAAAGATAACCATATGAAAGCTGTAATGACTCGGTATGCTACCAATCTCTCATTCCATGACTCGGTTACCAACCGATCTCTCATGTTAACTTAAAGTATAGAATACTTTATGCATACCATGTATACTTGGTTCTCCTACCTTATTCTAGGTACTAAGTGATCTATTTAAAGAACCTATCTGAATATTTGTTACCAATATTCATCTGACATCATGTTGCTTTAAACTAGATGACATAGGACAACGCAACCAACAGCGTGCGATACTTTAGCCAAAGATTTTACACATATTGTTCATGTTACTATTCCTAGACAAAATAATTTTCATTCTAGAATACATCCTTCACCTCACTCTTATGTTATCTAGAATGGTCTTTACTAGCTACCGTCAGGTCCACTTGCCCAAGGTTTAACACTAACCGGAGTTAGAAACATAATTTATCATAGGAAGATGCTCACGATGACTTAGGGTATATGGGCATACTCGGTTGACCTAAGTCGTTCGAATGTGCCAAGCTACCCTGAGTCATTGAAAGCTACCACCTATCCTAAACATGCTACTAACTCAACCTAGAGAGAAACTAAGTTCAAGTCTAGATGTGCGTAAATCTAGATGAACAAATATGGAAGGGTGTTACCACATGTCAACTACAACATTATATCCTCGAGAAGTCCCAGGACTTCTCATGGGTACAGTCCTACAGTTGGCATGTGCCAACATCCTATAGAACTGGTTCATCAAGATGTACATACCCCCTTAGTGGTCATTAATCATAATTAAAATGGATTAAGATTCAGATTACAACAACCATGCCTAACCCTAATCCCAACATTTATTAATTTCTTTACCTATACTTATCTTAATTAGATAAGGAGAACTTCATTAAACTATGTTTGCATTATTGTTCATTAACGTGCCATAACAAGCAATTATCCCAAAACTAGATAGAAAACATCAAATTTTAAGTCCTAATGCAACTTAGTTGTCCAAATCAAGTGTGACATCCACCTAGATTCAGCTATTGTTTACTTTATAAACAAAGTTATAAAGATTAAGAATCACAACCACTATTCTTTTTATCTTTCATTCTTTTGGAGAGGAAGAGTCTTCCTCTACATGGTTAAATGTTAGGTTCCTCATAACCTTTTTATCATTCATCGGGGTTCATTTTAAGACACCCCTATAAAATTGAAGGTGGAAAATACCTGGCGAATATACCCGTAACCAATTTCAGCGAAAGGTGAATTTGACAGTATTAAAAAAAAATTTCAGCTGGTTTTCAAGGCTCCATCGGTGACGTTCGACAACACTAGTTCATAATGACACACGTCACTGGCGTGACATTTGTTTCGTAATGACACGCGACACTGGAGCGACACTAGACTGTAATGACGCGCGACACAGGCGTGACACTAGCTCGAAATGACGCGCGTCATTTGCTTCTATTGACGCGTGACACCATCTTCTATTGACGCGCGACACCATCTTCTATAGACGCGCGACACCATCTTCTATTGACGCGCGACACAAACCTCCATTGACGCGCGACACAATATTCTATTGACGTAGCGACACCATCTTCTATTGACGCGCGACACTATCCTCTATTGACGTACGACACTATCTCCTATTGACGCGCGACACTATCTTCTATTGACGCGCGACACAATCCTCTATTGACGCGCGACACCATCTTCTATTGATGCGCGACACTCTCTTGTATTGACGCGTGACATTGTAGTCAAATGACGCGCGTCACCGTCACCTGTAACTTGTTGCAGCGCGTCAATAGGGGCAAGTGACGCAATATTTAGGTTATAAATACCCTTGTGCCGCTCATTTTCTCATCTTCGTTTTCCCGTTCTTGAATTTTTGTAGGTCTAAATCTTTGACAAAGACGTAATAACAGCTATAATGTCGACTTCACATGCTTCCCAACTGCAAGTTCAGCAAGAAAATCAAGAGAATCCAACTCAATCGATTTCCAAGATCATTTACAGGAATCCCTTATGCCCTAATATCCATACGGCCTTAAAGATGTCTTCAGAATATCAAGCTATAATGGAAGAGTGTGAATTTACAGGGCTCGTTAATATGCCCCATTTGAAAGCAGCAGATCCGGATATTTTGAATTACCTTACATGCCATGCTACAATTGAGAGGACGGTATATTTTATGTGACTCGAGCGATGGCTAAATGTTCCAATTCACTATTGAAGCAAATGACATACATCGGTTTATTGGCCTTCTATCAGAAATTTACCAATTATTCTGACAAGGCAACACTAGTGGAAGAAGACAAGAAATTTCTTAAATCAGCGTACGGTTTCCATGTTGATTGTAAGTATAATTCCTTTTAATTCATATTTTTTAATCTATTTTTAATTATGATACAATTTGCTGTTATAGATTTAAAGTAACTTACACTATTTCGCATTTGCAGCCCATGTCAATAAATCCAGGCATGGTGTAGATACACAATCAATTGCACACCACTTTCTTGCTGCACTTATTTCATTTTTTCAAGCCAGAATTGTTTTGCAGGGTCGCCAAACGGATATACCAAATTGGGCCATTGCATATATTTGTGCCACTATCTCAAAACATAAATTCGATTGGTGCACATATCTATCCAAAAAAATAAGAACTGAAATAACAAATTCAAAGCTCTCAGATAAACCTTTCATTTATTCAACAAACTATCTCCTCGGCTTCTACTATGAGGCACTTTTAAATTTAAAACATAAAGAAATTCCTACTTGCTCTGATGAGGCTTTGAAGAAATTCTCAATTCCATTTGATGAACAACAGGTATAAACTATTTAGTTTGTAATTGTATTACAATTTTGCGTCATTCTGATGCTGATTATTAAAACTTAAATTTTAATGTTTTGTAGAGAAGATATCTTGAAGCCATTCCAAGAAAAAAAAAAGATGTTGAGAGGAAGAGGCCAACAACACGCGGAGGCTTCGGGGGACTCCCAATCTGAAATGGAAGCTCACTCTCCAAACCCTCAAGCGTTTGAACTCATTAAACGCGAGAGAAGTAATACATTCTCATATATTATTTACAAATTCCAAAGTTGCATATTTATTTTTCAATTTAAATTTTAACCAAATGAATTGACAACATTTAATATTGATGAATTACGGGAATATGGAACCTTCTTCCCCAACTCACTCCATACTGATCATGCATTCATATCTTACGAGCACCACTTTGAGTTTAACTCTCTGAGGCCACCCGTGGCACCGAAAAAAACAACCCCTCGTCAACAAGGTATAACTTTTCTATAGTATGTTTAATTTCGTAGTTTTCACTTTATGAATTGTTTTAATATTTTCATTTTTCTTGTACTTTTCAGCACATGTCAGTCATGATCAAACCACGGCACCGACACCCACTCAACCATTAATTTTTAAAATGCCAACCAGAGGAACAGTGAAAAAGAACATTGGTAAACGCATGCCTTTTGCTCCGGCCCCTAGTGGGACACTAAACCTTGACACATCGTTTCGAATTCCAACTCTCTCACTTGGTGGCTTGCCCAGTGCAATGGGCATATCTATTTTGAACAATATAAATTTAGATGAAGATTATTTGGGCATTGATAGCAATGACCCAACTGGTTTTTTCGATACCCGCGAGATGATTCAAGGCCAGAAGGTATACTTCAAATTTCAATTTTAATATGCTTTACAATTTTGAATTACATTTTGATTTAAATTTATTTATCTAAATCTTGATTTATATTTTCAAAAATAGGATCAGCCTACCCAAAGGCAGAAACAAATAGCAGTTGATCTTTGTGAAAGCCCCCATTCTTCTCCAGCAAGATCGTCTGCATCAGATTCAGATAGTGAAGAGTTCCCACCTTTTCCTTTGGAGAACTTAATAGGTAATGATTGTCAATCCCATGTCAGTGAGTTTATTATTCCTCATATCCAACAGCTGATAGAATGGGAGAGAAGGGCTAAAGTTCTTATCAATGAGATCATTAGTCGTTATGAAAATTATTGGCAACAGGATAGTTTATCTGTTGTAGTCGAGAATCACCTGCGAAGATGGATTCCTTACTTACCCAAGTAAAATGTGGGACTGTCACGTTTAACAAAAACTATAAAGGCGACATTTTAGATAAGGCACTAAAAAAATTGGAAAATATTAGTGCGAGGCCTAGGCATATTTTAACAAATGGTCAAGGACAAGGATTTGGTATCAATCGCAAATGCCAAAAGAGATAGAGCGGTTGTAAGTACTATTACATTCAAACAATCATTTTTGTTAATTTGAAATTTTGAATTTACATTAATATTTTGAATTGACATTACTCTTTTTGTGCGGTTGAAATATGAAAATTTAAGAGTTAGGTGAAGGTTTTGCAAGTTCACTTGGAAACTTGAAAGAATAGCTTATCCGCATGACAAAAATTTGAAGCAAAATATTGTTTTGGTTAACAAACAAAATAATACACTAAAGCGGATAATTAAAGAGCATGGTCTCGACCACGACATATTGTTCAAAGCCAAAGCAGCTGCTGATCCAAATTTGCTGTCGCATGGAGATGCAACAAATCAAGAAGAAAGAATTTTAAAAAATGCGGGACAGGCTCTTGAAGATCTTGTAAGTTCGGGGGTTATTTCTTGTGTTGGGGAAAGAGGTACAACCTGATGGAAGAAGCCGTTGGTGAAGAGAGCAGAATAGAATTGTCTAAAGAAAAAGAGGGTTTTGAAAATTAGAAACTTTTATTATTGAGGAAACTTTAAATATTGAATTTGAAAACTTCTACTATTGAGTATGTACTATGGTATTTGAATTATATGTATGTTTCTTGTTTACTTGCATTGTCATGTATTGTATGTGGACGTAGATGATGAATGATGACAATTGATAATCAATGATAGATGATAATGAAAGACGATGATAAATTTAATGTGTATAATGTCAAATTTAGTGCCTAAATATCTTGTGGGACTTTGATTATCTTGAAAATTGTCGTTGGGGAAAAAATAGAAACTAAGATTTGAAACAGATCTTTACTATTTAGGATTTCTCCTTAATAGACTTATGGTGTCGGAAAATTAGAAACTTTTATTATTGAGGAAACTTTAAATATTGAATTTGAAAACTTCTACTATTGAGTATGTACTATGGTATTTGAATTTAATTATATGGTGATTAGATGGTGATTATCATGAATTATATGTATGTTTCTTGTTTACTTGCATTGTCATGTATTGTATGTGGACGTAGATGATGAATGATGACAATTGATAATCAATGATAGATGATGATGAAAGACGATGATAAATTTAATGTGTATAATGTCAAATTTAGTGCCTAAATATCTTGTGGGACTTTAATTATCTTGAAAATTGTCTTTGGGGAAAAAATAGAAACTAAGATTTGAAACAGATCTTTACTATTTAGGATTTCTCCTTAATAGACTTATGGTGTAGGAAAATTCTATTTTAAAGAGATTCACCTCTATATAAGTGCATAATCTCTCATTAGAGAGGTTGTTTGACATCCAAAATAGTCAAGACCATTTGTCAGAAAATAACGTTTTGCTGGAAACAATCATTGATGTGGAGGCTAGATTAGCCAATTATGAAATGGTTAAATTCCAGGCCATAAGAATTAGAGCTTGGGAAATAATCAAGACCATGGTTTAAAAGATATGGTTTTTAATCATGGATATTGTTTTGTGTAGAGTAGATTATGGAGGCTATGGAGGCTAGATTAACGAAAGTTGGAATAACCATGTGATTAAAAGATACGTCAAGCTCGATATAGAACTTTGAAGTTTAATGTAAAACATACAAGGTTTTTATCATGAAGATTAGTCTGTATAGATCATTTTTTTATATTTGAGTGTATAAGAAAATATTGAATTTTGCAAACATGATCATAGTAAAATATGTTGTATAGGATTCACATATTGAGATTCTCTCTTTGGGATTGATTCTTGGAGTGGTTGAATAAAATTCCTACTACCAATGTTCAAGTGTATGTTTGAAGACAATTTTCTTGAAGCTCCACCATTTATATGCCTTGAATTGATTAATCATGATCTTCTTGAAGTAAAATCTATAAAATCAAGTGTCTAAAATATTGAAAAAATTTCTGACTCAACATAAAGTTCTCTGTGCAAGGTTGGATCATCTTAAAAGGTAACATTGTGTAAATTTTGTCAAGAGTGCAAGGTTGGATCATCTTAAAAAGGTAACATTGTGTAAATTTTGTCAAGAGTGCCTTACTGGTACCTCATCTCAAACTCAGTCTTAGACACCAATCACTGTTTGTTTCTTTGGTCTAGGGATAAATTTGAAGTCTTCATCTCAATTGGATGCATTGCAAACATGAAGGGAATTTCCTCTAGTGCAAAAGAGGTGGACGCGCGCATCACTTGCATTTATTGACGTGCATCACTGGCATCTATTGACGTGCATCACTGGACCTAGTGACGTGTGTCGCGGCTATTGACACACGCGTCGTGGCATCTATTGACACGCATCATCGGCGGCATCTATTGACGCGCGTCATTGGAACCTATTGACGCGCGTCACTGGCACCTATTGACGCGCGTCACTGGAACCTATGCTATTGCGCGCGTCTTTGGCATCTATTGGCGTGCATCAGCGGCATCTATTGACACTGCCGTCACGTCGGTGTCCATTGACGCGTCAGCCGAAGCCATTGGCGCCGATTTAGCCTATAAATACCCTTCAACCGGTCATTTTCTCGTTTTCATCTTCCGGCTCTTGAATTTTTGCAGGTCTCAATGCTTCCCAACTGCAAGTTCAGTAACAAAAATCAAGAGAATCCAATTCAATCGATGTCCCTTATGCCCTCACATCCATATCGTTAATATGCCCCATTTTGAAATAGATCGGATATTTTGAATTACTTTCTGTCATCCTACAATTGATACGGCATTTTTATGTTACTCGAGCGATTGCCAAATTTTTCAATTGATATCGAAGCAAATGACATCCATCGTTTTACGGGCCTTAGTTCAAAAATTTACCAATTATTTACAACCAAGGCAAGACTCGTGGAAGAAAAGAATTTTCTTGAATCAACGTTTGGTTTCCATGTTGATTGTAAGTATAACTCGTTTTAATTCATATTTTTATTTGTTTCACATTTTTAGCCCATGTCCATATATCCGGGCGTGGTGTCTAATATGTAGCATTTTTGAGTACATGTAATTTTTGCAATGCTAGTGTCTAAGATGAGCTTTGTAACTTTGTTTTACGATGAGTGCGGTGGAAAATTTTAAACAAAAAAAAGATCTTAAGAAAAGCTGATGGAACCAAGGGGAAATTAATTGATGTTCCCAAACCTGATGAAGCAAATCAAGCGGGGGGAAGAATTTTGATCAATGTACTTTAATATTAACAGAGGGTGACTCGGCCAAGGCTCTTGCGATCATTTGTAAGTGTTTGTGCCTTGAATCGGGAAATGTGAATCTTTGAATTTGGTAGTATTGTGACATGTTTCGACATCACTTTCCAATTTATTTTATTTTTATTTTAGTTATCTTTATCCTATCGGTGGCAGGAATATCTATTTTTTGGGAAGCTACCACTCACCAACAAATGGAGAATAAAGAGATAGTAAATAGAAAAAAAATCCTTGGTCTACAGGAAGATATAATATATGACAGCATTAAATCTTTAAGATATGGCCATCTGATGATAATGACAGACCAGGTACATGATCTTTGTATAGCGCTGTTTAGTTTCTGTAAATGTTCCCCCTATATATTTGGTTGTGTTTCGAGACTTTTTATATTTGTTTTCTAAGCCACCAGATGTTATGTATCTCCATGTCTAATGTCGGCACATGTTGATGTAGGCAACTCACAAAAATGGAAATGTGTTATCTTTCTACACAATTCCTGAGTATGAAGCTTGGAGAGAATCATTGAGTGGATCGATAACCGGCTGGACCATATAGTGCAACAAAGTAATGCTAGTTTGTTTTCTCTTTATATGTTTTCAAGTTCTGGTTTTGTTCACTTGTTGATTAGGTATCACTTGTTGCTTGCACCATACGGGGTTCCGGTTTGGGCACAAGTACTTCTAAAGAGAGGCAAGGAGTATTTCATAGATCGGAAAAGCAAAGAAAGATTTTGTGTGGGTTGATGAGAAAGATGGAGATGCTTCCTCATATCAATCAGCTTATAGAATGGGACGAAGGGATAAGGTTCTTATCAATGAGATTATTAGTCGTTACGAAAATTATTGTTGTGAGGATAGTTTATACTGCTGCGGCTGATCCAAATTTCTTTGTCGCATGGAGATTTCTAGTGTTTGGGAAAGAGGTACAGCCACACCTTTGGAAGAAGCCGTTGGGGAATAGTGCGAGAGGAGTAGAATTGGATAAAGAAAAAGAGGGTTTTGAAAACTAGAAACTTTTATTATTGTGGAAACATTAAATATGAATTTGAAAACTTCTACTATTGTCTATTGTGTATGTACTATGGTATTTGAATTTAATTATATGGATTTACATACAATCTTTAATTTTAATTGCATTATATGTTGATTATCATGAATTATATGTATGTTTCTTGTTCCACATATAAAAAATAAATTAAATATAATTCTAAGAAATCAAGAAAGAATCATCACTGGTAAGAAATTAAACATAATTGCAAATATGCTAGGGTTTAGCTTACCTCTTGCGTATTGCAATCATCAAGGGTAACATGACATCGTAGATGGAGGGGTGAGTTTCCTGACATTGTCAGTCCTGAGAAGTGCCAGCAACATCTTTAAATATATAGACCAATAATATCTTTAAATAAATGTAAATATAAAGAATTAGACCTGTAACATCTTTAATGATAACAAGAGCTGAAAAAATGTAAAGTAACAAACAATAAGATTATGTTGAAGAAGATACCTATTTAAAATTGAAATCATCACCGGTAATGTGCTATATCTTTGTCTTAAAAAATTCAACACAAAAAATTGATTAGTAGATAGATGGGTGAGTTGCCTGACATTGTCAGTCCCGAGAAGTAACAGCTTCCTCGGACGGATGTCAACCCACATTTTCAAAAAATAAAAAGATTGTATTTAACTAAATGTAAATACATACACCTGTAACATCTTTAATTATAACCATAGCTGAAAAAATGAATAGTAACAAACAATAAGATTAAGGGGAAAAAGATACCTGCTTAAAGTTGAAATCATCACTGCCACTGGTAATGAGCTAGATCTTTGTTTTAAAAAAATCCAACACGAGAAATGGATTAGTAGATAGATGGGTTAATTGCCTGACATTTTTAGTATATAGACCTGTAACATCTTTAATGATAAAAATAAAAGATAGATAAAGAAGATACCTACTTAAAGTTGAAACAATCGATTATCAATAGCTTCATCAAAGTCGATGTTGTCTTACGTAGAATGTGACGAAGAGCCAATTACACTCTCAAGGTTGGGAATATTTGTACTTGTAGCTGTATTATTTACACCTCTTCTTTCGCAAAGGAATTCGGTGAGCAATTGATCTGTCAAAAATAAATAGAAACAAACAATAAGATTAAGGGGAAAAAGATATAACTTAAAGTTGAAATCATCATAGCTTTACTTGCCCTTTGGTAATGAGCTAGATACGTGTTTTAAAAAATTCCAACACGAGAAATGGATTAGTAGATAGATGGGTGAATTGCACGACATTTTTAGTATATAGACTGTAACATCTTTAATGATAAAAATAAAAGATAGATAAAGAAGATACCTACTTAAAGTTGAAACAATCCATTATCAATAGCTTCATCAAAGTCGATGTTGTCTTACGTAGAATGTGACGAAGAGACAATTACACTCTCAAGGTTGGGAATATTTGTACTTGTAGTTGTATTATTTACACCTCTTCTTTCGTAAAGGGAATTCCGGTGCGCAATTGCTCATCAAAAGGAAAGGTTTCGAGGAGTATCGAGAAGCGTAACACCTCATGCAACTTTCGATTTTTATCAACCTGTTTCTCGGTTTTGATTTTATAAATGACAATGCTTGAAAACCCTTTCATCCTCCACTGGACCCCAAAATCATTATGCGGCATAACTCATATAGTCTGAAATATTCACGATATCTTCTTGTAAGATAGAACTTTGATAGATTCCTCGCCATGACCTTGTAATAGCACCACTTTGAAGGTTGATCTAAATTCCTATATTGGTTCCTCATTGTTGTTGCAAAATTTTTTGGTGAAAATTTAATAAATCGGCATTCAAGTATACCTTTGATTTCCGTACCCTTGAGCTCGCGTCTTTGTAAATTGTTCCATTATTGTACCCATTGATTTATGGAAATGCTTCTTGACAAAGTCTGCGGCCACCTTCTATATTCCAAAATTTGGATTCATCACACCCATGGCTTCAGAATTTTATCTTTACGAAATGTTCCTAATTTCGATGACAAGGTTTCTGAAATTTTTTTAAGCTTTATTCTGGTTTCAACTATCACAGACTCAAACAAATTACGTGTCACGGGAACATCTTCTCGTTCCGATCCTGTAATATCTTGACATTTTTGCAAAATGTGCATTGGTATTTCCCTCCCATTAACAGAGATGCATAGGTGATTGTGGATATTAAATCTCAAAAAGGTGTTAGGATTTTTAAGATCTAATAAATCTCTCCAATTTTCAAAAACAGGTGCATCAAAACTATCTTGGGAACAATACAATATATCAAGACTTTGACATACCATTTTCCTCATCCGTATAAAATCCACAATATAGATTAATCTGCCATGTGCATGCTTCATCAGTGTATTGATCTCCTTTAACATTGGAAGAATACCAACCAATGTAAGCAATGTCTCCAAATCAGTTAAGCGGAACAACAGGTCCCTTGCCCTATCAACTTCATGATGGTATTTGTGCATGAAACCAACCAATGAAGGATACTCCTCACGAACTCTGCATGCAGGTTCATACAAAGATATCCATCTAGTCTCCACATCCTTCAAAAGTTTTTTTGCCATCTGTAATTCCAATTGCAAATTTTTGGAACTCGAGAAAACGCTTTGGGCTGCTTGTCATATAGGCATGAAGTTCTCTTATAATGTCTTCTAATTTAGCAACATTTTCGTGGTTCTTACCATTTTATATGCTAAATTCATTACGTGAGCCATACGGTGAATTGGTAGCATATATGGGGCCCTTGTTGTTTGTAATCTAACACATGACCTGTTCGGTGACCCCTGCATGTGACGAGATGGACCATCTGCTCCAACGCATACCAACCGTAGCAATTTCATAATCAGTCATACCAATGACATCTTTCAAATGAGAAACAACTATTTTATATAGGTTTTCAGCATTGCGATTTTCAACCATTTTCATAACACCCAACGAGATGAGGTGTCCTTATATGATTTTCTAATGTATAGATGTGGATACATATCCATGCGGTGTTGTCATTTTTGTGACTTCATCAATTGAAAGAGATAAAGTTTGCTTTTTTACATTCTCTTTCAAATCTTCCTTCTCTATCATCGAGAGGCATTTTGCCATTTCCCATCCACTACTCTCGGACAATGAGGCGAGGTACATTCAACATTCCATTAAATTGATACAAAACTTTGAAATTGAGGAAATCCGACATCGCTCTTCCTTTTTAAGTATTTGAAAAGAGTAGAGAATTGTATGAATTTTGCATGTAGATTTGTTTCTTTCATCTTACCGATATGCGATGTGATCGTTCCTCCCTTTTCCAACAGATATACGTGTTTTTTCGCTCTGCCTCATATTCCATTTGCGTATCTAACATGCATGCACTCCTTTTGAGTTTTCCACCTATGTGTTTTGATTTTACGGCCATCATCGCCCCATTACGATTAAATATTGTTTTCCACAATGTTTTTCTATAGTGTCAGCTTGATTGCATTTTTGTTGCTTTCCCAATTTCCACGTACATATTGTACATGTACATTCACATGGGATTTCTTGAGAATTAGATGATTATACAAGGCTCAATAAATGGAAATTTATTTGCCCAATCAAACTTGTATGTCCTACCAATGGTCCACATATTCTTATTCGTTTTCAATGCTTTACTTTTTTGAGTAGAATTTTGAGCAATATCACAATCACTGGTTTCCTCTTTCTTGGACGAGTTTGATTTTGATTTCTATCTTCCATTTTCTTTGAGTGTTTATATACGTGATATCTATTTGCACTTCTTAGTTGCACCCCAACAGGAACAATATCTTCAAGATCTGGCATATTATCGTAGGTTTCATTTGTTTGACTGTGATACTGTGCAGAATGCATGTCCACCTCAATAATACCTTCCACACAGTCAGTATTCTGATTCTTTTTGGTGGCATCTATATGATTGGTATTTACAATATCTGTATCCGCAGAGTTTCCAAAATACTTGAAGAGTGATTTCTGAGATTTCTTCGTATTCTTTGAGCTGGCACCTTCCATTATTCTGAAAAGAGTCCTGCGTCAGCAAAAGAACCAAGAAGCGACTCTGTCCAGTCTCTGAGGTGTTGTCGCGCGTGAACTGTCTGAGGTCGCGCGTCAACTCTACCCAAGTCATGCGTCAACACTTCTTTCTGTCACGTCAACCCTTTCTCTGTCGCGCGTCACTTCCTAGCCCAAGTCACGCGTCAGTAAAGCTCTTGTCGCGCGTCAATACAGCTCTTGTTGCGGCGTCGATCTGACTCTTGTCGCGCGTCGGACGACTCTTGTCGCGCGTCGATCAGATTCTTGTCGCGCGTCGATCTGACTCTTGTCGCGCGTCAATAATGCCCTTGTCACGCGTCAACACTGCATTTGTCGCGCGTCAACAATCACAGGCTAACAGTAATATGAATCTCTGGTGCTCAAGGGTATGCGAGTTCAAATTTCACAGTATTGGTAATTTGGTAAGCTACTTGAGGTATACTACCGGCGAATCACATAGGTTTTTATAGGAGATGTTTTCAAATGAAGGCGAAGCCAACCCCCAAAAAAATATACTATATATTTTAGGCGAACAGGACACCGACCCACTCCGAATAATTCACCTTTTCAAATTTTCCTAAAATGAAATTTTCGCCATATTACGAATATTCGCCGCTAAAATTATCCCCTGTCATTCATTACACATATAGTTTAATTGTATGTCCCATGCATATTTCATTATTAAACTATAGTTGTGTAGTTAAAAACGACATATTTTACATTTTAACAAATTCATTTTTAATAAGGAGATTATACTATCTCTTTAATCCAACTCAATATCTAATAATAGCAATAGTATACAAACAAATATAAACAATACCATAAAGATATCACTATTATTTCGGTAGATAAGTACAAATATTTCACTTCACAAATTGAAGTCCAACACAAACCTTTCAATTCATGATTTAAAATATACATTTACAAGACTATGTAATTCAAACATTCTCGCATATCAATCATGATTAAGTCTTAAAATAACATCACTTTTTTTTCCAAGACAACTCAAGAATGATAATAAACTCTTTACATAAGATCAAAAATTAAATAAACCAATACATCATGAAAATTCTTGTTTTCTTTTATCACTTAGGATGTCCATCTAGAAAAATTGTTAGACGGGTCGGATTCGGTGGTCGAGCATGATAAGCACTAAGCATTAAAGTAAAGTGCATTCCACTAATTGTTCCATTAAAAACTTTACTTTAATGAAATAATTAATATACATCATACAAACAATCATAAGTAATAACATCTGGAAAGAAGTACAATTAAGAGAATCTAAATTCACTTTTTAAGAAAAGAGAATAATATAATCTGCTACACCTGCATTTATATCATATGGCTTAATTGATCCTATCAATTAATTCAAAATAGAAAAAAATTCTTGTCATCCAATTGTTTCATAATTCCATAACAATAGAATACACATTTAACTTTTCCAAGCAACAAAAGAGGTTAGTTACAACATAGCTCATTTAGTATGCTTCATCTTTCCATATAAACAAAAGAAGAGAATCAATACATACTTATTCCCTCTACACACATCATCTTAAGGATAGAATCAGGTTTCGAACACACAACACTACCTCACCCAAATATAACGATAGAGGAGTCCATAAATGAAGAGACAACTGCTAAACAAGAATCCCAAATCATTCCAAGAATATTAGGAAACAAAACAATCTAACTCAAAGTCCTACTAACTTTTATATGTTAGTAGATATAATTCAAAGGTCTAAAACTAGACTTTCCACAAATCCAAGCTATACTCAAGAAAAATAAATCTCTTGACCAATCCACAAGAAATTCCCCTCTCGAAGAGAATTAATTAAAGAGAAGTTCAGTCGGTGAACTTATACGTAAATAGAAAGAGTATCTCAATAGAAAAGGACCCAGTCCATACCTAATTCCATTTATACTATGAAATGAAATCCCTCATCTAATTTAAACTTAGAAGTTATTTATCTACTTCCCCAAAAGAGAACACAAAACGAAACATACAGTAAAATAATTCACACTACATACTTTCATCACAAATCTTACAACTGGTTTCTTGTTTCCATTCTCCAAACTCAAGTTCGATTCAAAACTCAAAAAAAAATTCACAGTACAGTCCCCAACCGTAACTTTCCCCAAGAGAACATAATTCTTTCTCTATAAAACTTGGAGCTTCAATCAATGAATCCAACAAAGAACATAAATATGTAAATAGTGTAAGATAGACAAGGGTGAATATAACTCATGGACCCAAAGACTAAATTTCCAGGAATTCAAAATAGGGATATAATATCCCTTCATACTACACTAGTATACAAGGTTTAAATTCAACATTCAATTAAAACCCATGAATCAAATGAAAGATCGGAAGAGAGTAACAAACTAAATAATGCATTTAAGATAAGTACTATCCCAAACTTCCTCCAACTCGACTTAATAGAATCACCACAAGCCTTTCAAGTTCTAGTTAAAGGCTTATGATAGGGAAGTATTTGTTCAACATCAAAAACAAGAAGGAAAGTAAATAATACATTCCATAAACCCTTTTAAAAATTACTCGACTATTCCAAATGAACTAAAATCATCAATACCCATAACAAGATATAATTCTAGTCCCTTAATCCTTCTACAACAACATTCAAGCCTTCCACAGGTCACGGGTTCACTCAGGGAAGAGAAGAAAAGGAAAACACTTCATTTTCACATGCCTGTCATGCTTGAAGAGGGCAGTACAGTCTCCAAAATAGAAGTACCACAATAGTTCTGACAAGAAGTTAAACAGTCTACTTCTGACCATAACAAAACTCTCAAGACCTTATCAAACAGACAATCCAAAGATGGATTTAAACTTTACAACTCCTTAAAACCAACAAAACCCAACTTGCATTACAAGTAAAGAATCAACATGTCGATTCCAACATGAGTTAAAAACTTCACAATAGAGGAATACTGTATAGTGTAAAATACAAGCTTCGAACATAAGTTCAGAACCCCACAAGGCTCTAACATCTCGCTTAGATAAAAATAAGATCAAATACGAGCCTAAAACAAACCCAAGGCCCTAAATACAAGCTCGGAATATATACCAATGTTCCATTACAGAGTTCAAGCTTTCTTAATTCCATAAAGAAGAATAAAACTCCAATTCAGAGCGTAAATACTGATCAAAACTCAACAACTCAACATTAAGTTCAACATTTGAAAGAACTGAATACGAGTACAACTATTGAAAATGAAGGTTCAACCAAAATTTTAGATCTATACCAAGTTCTAGCTCAGTCCAGAACTACACGAAGTCCCATTAAAACCTCAAATAAAATCACAAAGCTTCAACATAAGCTTAAAACAACCATGAAGCTCCACTATAAGCTCAACTAAACACAAGACTAAATAAAGATTCATAACTAAACAAGCAACAAACTAGTTCATTCAACGTTAGTTTCGAATGCAAGAAATAAAGCTTCGAATATACAAGATACATAACTTCAAATATAAATTTTAGAGCTTCAATTACAAGTTACAGAGCTTCAATACAAATTCACATGAATACCACTAATCACTAGTATAGAGAGAATTCCCAAAAACTACCATTAATAGTAAAGGATTCACCTTCCAAAAACCACATAGATTTCATGAAAACATGCAAGTAAATAACCAGACACATAACGCAAAAATATATCTCCAATGAGTAGAGTTGTTTTAATGAATCATTTAAAAGAGAGAAAGAAATCTTAATGGGTAGAACCTATCATGCCTGATAGTGCATTTGCCAATTCAAAGAATACTTCCAGCTGAGTTTCCAACACCTCTTCTTCTCCAAGCAAGATCAACCAACCATAAACTTTTTCCAAAATGCCTCATATACTTTCCTTGAATCGAAAATAGATCAAAGAAATAAAAATAGCCACAAGGTGAAGATCAAACGTTTGGTTCGAAGAACCAAAAAGATCCATGTAGAGAAAAAATCATGAAGCATCAAAACAAAACAACCCCCGGAAAATCTACCAAAGCATGCCTTTTAAGACGGTTTTCTCCCAAAACCAAGGTGAATTAATGTCATTAAATTGCATATTTCAGCTTATCTCTCCTTGTCACTACCATCCAAAGTTGGTGAGACCAAATTGAACTTCCACATGCATTTCCCAACTTAGTGATGCCTCCACGTAGGCTCCACTAATTTTTCATGTAATTACCAAGTATGGCAGTAATCCACCCTATTAAATCAAAATCACATCTCATTAATAGCTTAGGAATTTCCACTTATCTCCCACCTACCAATCAAACCATAGGCTCCCTTTCATACCCCATTAGCTTAGGATAGATACAATTTTCTTAGGTTAGATCTTAGGTTAATTTAAAAGTATAACCTTAGGATATAACCTTCAAATAGATTTCCACCTTAGGTTATAACATATCTTAACCAAATAATGTAGGCAATAGGTTAGAAATAACTTAGCATCCCTTAGGTTATTTCCCTTCATACTAACTTATTATTAACAACTTAGGTTAGGATGTCATCCCACGTAGAGTGGCATAGAAAGCAGATTAGGAAAATTTAGTTGAGTCTTGAATCCCATTAGGATAGACCTTAATAGATATAGGACATAGTTATATTCTCACTTTCTCAAGAGTCCTAAAGTAGGTTTCCATTTCCCTTAATGCCTTTAAGCACCCTGTAAAGGTCAATTAAGAAGAGTCGAGCACAACACACAAAAATTGTAGGCATAGTCTTTCAAGATAATAAGGAATTTGCAAGAAATACAAGTTCGAGTCCGGTATATCTCTTAACCAATGAATGTCATTTTACCATTCAGTCTGTTAAGAATATTTAAAACATTCCTTGGATCACTAAAATTGATCCAAGGATGAGTCAGTCAAAAGAGATAAGTTTGCAACTCTAAAAATCTGATTGCAACTTATCAATAAGAAGTGAAAATGGATTCTTGAAAGCCATATCATTTTAGTCCACTGAATCCAAGAGTAGAGATGATTTATCCATAACAAGCATGATTTTCAACCATAAAGGAAACGCACCTCATTTAAGAAAATCACATGCCAATGCTTGTAATGTAAAGAGAAATATAACAGTTTGTTGAGGTGTTACATACTTCCCTCTAAAAAGAATCATTGTCCGATCATTATCTTATTTTAAGCATTGTATTCAGGATAATCAATTTATTCACACTGCTTAACATATTTTTGGAACAATATCCAAATTCAAATTTCAAGAAATCAGCATCCACATAGCTATTTATTCAAAAATAATAGTTTATTGTCATATAAAGATAAAATCACAAATTTTATCTGTCATCATAATGAATTATGATCAAATAGATATGGAAAAGTAGTTTTCATATCGTCCATGTTTTCCCATGTTGTAGTTTATTCATTAAAATGGTCCCCACTGGACCTTACATTGACTTATGTCATAATTTCTTAAATGCTGTTGGTGATTTTCCAAAGCATTCATATGGGTTTAACCACGATTGTTCCTAGGTCTTGGACCTGCAAGGAATTCCAATTTAACACATGTGATAAATCTAAAATGTATTTCTTAAGCAAAGAAATATGGAAAAAATCATGCATTCGTTACAAAGCGGAGGTAATGCTAAACGGTAAGCTACGGGGTTGATTACTTTGACTATCTCAAGAGGTCCCACATAATGAGGCGATAACTTGAAGCCTTGCCAAAATTTATAGAGCTCTTTTTGGTTTAACCTAAAGAAATACTTTCTCACCAAGTTCAAATTTTCTGCCAACCCACTTTAAATCAACATAACTCTTTTGCCTATCGATGCTTCTTTCAAGCGCTCATGAATCATTTTAACTTGTTCCATTTCGAGAAAGAATTTCAGGTCCAATTACCTCTCTATCCTCAACATTGTCGCAACTAATGAGGATTTCTACATTATCTTCCGTATAATGCTTTGAAATGTGCCATCTTAAGAAAGGCATGATATGTGTTATTATATGCAAATTAAACTAGTGGAAGGTACTATTCCTACTTGTACTACTCTTGGTCCATATAATACATTTGTAACATATCCTCTAAAAATTGATTAACTCTTTCATTCTATCCATCTGTTTCCAGATGATATGCAGAACTAAAATTTATCTTAGTTCCTAGAGTTGCATTAAGTGTTTGCCAAAACCTTAACATCCTTCTAGGATCTCTATTTGATATGATTAATTTAGGTACCTCATGTAATCTGAAAAAGTTGTGTACAAATATTTTAGCTAACACAAGAGAATCATCCTTTAGATTACCAGTGATAAAATGTGCTACCGTTTTTAGTTTATCCACAACTACTAAAATAACATCATGTTTATTTCTTGACATAGGCAACCCTTGTAGAAAATCCATGCTTATCACTTGCCATTTGTACTGTGGTATGCTATGAGGATATAATAGACCGGCTAGGTGCGTATGTTCCACTTTAACACGTTGAAATTCAAAGCAATGTGTCATAAAATCAATAACATCGTTTTTCATTCCCTTCAAGAAATATTGTTGTTTTATATCGGTAAACATTTTTGTAATACCGGGTGTCTAAAAAAGGTGAATTGTGAAATTCTACCAATAATTTCTTTCTTAAATAATTTAGCAAAGGTATGTAAACCATGTTTTAAAATCTTAGGATTCCTTTCTTATCAAAGTGAAAACCTTTATACCTATAATCGTTTGGATCTGTAGCAAGGGTTGTCTTTACTTGCTGAAAATAAGAATCAGATTCCATAATACTTTTCACTTCATCTTTAAATTGAGTTCTCAATGTTATAAGATCAAAAGTGTGCTTCCTATGACTTATAGCATCAGCCACTCTATTTTCCTTACCCTTGATGTAATTAATGTCAAAATCATATTGAGACAAAAAATCTAACCATCTTCGTTGTCTTGCATATAGATTTGGCTGAGTGAAGATATACTTCAGCCCAAGATGATCGAGTTTTCAATTGAAAAGGTTTACCAAGTAGGTAATGCCTCCAAACTTACGAGTGCATGTACAATGACAACAAGCTCTAAATCATGTGGATCATAATTCAACTCATGTAACTTTCATTTTCTACTTTCGTAAGCTATGACATGATCATTTTCTAACAAAACACCTCCTAGACCTTCACCGGATGCATCGATTACCACCATAAAATCTCCATTAGGATTTAGTACTACTAGAATAGAAGTTGAAGTTAACCATTCCTTCAAATTTTTTAACGAAATTTCACATTTACCACTCCAAACAAACTTTTTATCCTTCTTCTGCAAAGAAGTTATTGGTACAACCACCTTAGAAAAATATTTTGCAAATTTTCTATAGTAACTAGCAAGCCCCATGAAGCTTCTAACTTCATGTACATTTTTTGGTGCAGGACACTCAGTTATAGCTATAATTTTAGAAGGATCTACAACAATTCCATTCTTACTTATTACATGTCCCAAATAGTTCACTTCTATGTCATAGAAAGAACATTTAGACACCTTACCATATAACCGTCTCTTTCTCAAAATTTCCAAAACTATCTTCAAACACTCATGGCGTTCCTCAATAATTTTAGAATATATGATAATATCGTCCAAGAATACCAGAAAAAATTTGTCTAAGTACTCTTGAAAGATATTATTCATTAAGTTCATAAATGTTGCAGGTGCATTTGTTAATCCAAAAGGTAAAACCGTGAACTCATAATCTCTATACCTTGTTCTAAAAGTTGTTTTATGAATGTCCTCATCCTTAATCCATAATTAAGAATATCCAGATCAAAGATCTATCTTAGAATATACCGATGTTCCATGCATCTGATCAAATAGATCATCAATCCTATGGAGTGGGTATCTATTCTTGATTGTTTCTTTGTTTAGCATTCTGTAATCAATGCACAATCTAAGTGTTCCATCCTTCTTTTTCAAAAAAATTACAGGTGCTCCCAAGGTGAAACACTTGGTCTAATCAAACCTTTAGCCAAAAGTTATTGAAAATGAGCCTTAAACTCTACTAATTCTATACTAGTCATTCAAGTATGGTTCCTTAAAAATAGGTTTTGTTCCAAGCTTGATCTCTATTGTAAAATCAAACTCTCTTTTGGGTGGAAGACCTAACAATTCTTCCAAAAACACGTCACTTAAGTCTCGTAACAGCGGATATCATTCCATGACATCACTATCCTCTTCGATTGTTTCTGCAATTTTCTGCATATAACGTACAACCTTTATTTTTGGCCTTTTTAAGTTACATAGCTAACAATTTTCTAACAGAAATCTCACGTTTAACACCCTAAATATCCGGTGTTTTTCGCAGGTCATCTAAACAAATAATGGGTTTTTAAAAATAGTCCACTTTAACCTTATGTTACGCTAACTAATTACACCTATGATTACATCATAAGATCCCCAAGGTGCAACATAAAGATCAACTTTAGTGGAAAAGTTAGGTAAGTCAAGGACTGCTTCAAAAAGACACATAGTAAGCGTATGAATAACATTGTTTCCATACTATACAATCCATGTTTCCAGCTTTTCTATTTAGTTTTGATGTTAATTTACTAGAAAGAAAACATTGATAGAGTGCGGTGTCAAAAAGAATAGTTATAGGTAAACCAAATAACTTACCCAGAACTTCTATAGGCGTGGCCTATTTCTCAACCTACTTGTCAGCTACTACAGTGTGTATCTTGTGCTACTGATTACGATCATCCTTTTTCAAAGGGCATTGATTTATGTAATGATCTTTGCCATAGTTATAACATCCTCCTATAGGTCCCTTTCTAGGCTCGGGTTTATTTCTAGCCCTAGAGTTATCATTCTGACCCCCATAGGACTTATGTCCGTTATTATTGTTCTTGACAAAGTTGTTTCATGTATTTCCAATAAATTTATTTATTGTTGCTTTCTTATTAGTATCATATGAAAACTTACTTTTCATTCCAAATTTCTTCCATGGTCCTTTCTTAGGTGTAAGAGATGATGAAGAGGAGTTGGGGATTTTCTTCCTTACTTCCTCCTTATGAGTAGAAATTTCCTTCAATTTTTGTTCCTACCTTATGGCCTTTTCAACAACCCCTTCCATTGTGGTTGGGGTAGAACATCCACCTCTCCTCCTATAATGGGATTCAATCCCATGATGAATTTTCATATCTGAACTTCTCATCAATTTTGTATTGAGGTACATCTTTGAAGGAGTTTAGTAAACCACTCCAAATACTCGATTCTGATTAGCTTTCCTTGAGCTAAGTTTGGATTTCAGTCATTTTCTAATCATAGCAAAGTTGTGACACCAACATTTTCTAAAGTAACCTTTAAATTGATCCCATGTGATATTAGTTTCATCAATGTTTAACTCAGCCTTACGGTTGTCCCAATATGAAGATGCCTCATGGGAAAGCTAATATGCTCCCCATATTACCTTTGTTTCTTCCGAGAAATTATTTATTGCAAAGTATTTATCCATTTATTTGAGTGATTTCTCATCCCCATCTCCTAATGTGGTGCCATAAAAATTGGGTAGACTTATCCTTTTTATATCATTAGTGAGTTCAACTCCGGCCTAGCCTTTTTGTTCTCGCTGATCACGTATGTTCACATTGTTATTATCAACTCCTACATTGGTGTTGTCCCCAAGAGGTGGTTGATTATTGTTATCATCATCTTCTTCCTCCTCATTTTGCATTACTTGTTGTTCAAGTACAACCAAATGATCTCTTGTGTCCAATAAGGAAGTAAGGATATCATCGAGTTTCTAGGCGATTCTTTGCTCCTTCCTCATGCGGAGGATTATTTGAAACATTTTCTCTTATTATAACCATTTTCTGTTAATAATGAAATTTAAGTCAAATCATGGACACAATAGGTCCAAGAGTTATACCCTTTAGCTCGATACCAAGATGTAACATGCCCATTTTAAGACTTTAGAAACAAGGAATTTTTTTTTAACATAATGTTTTATGTTCTAAATTAAACATCATGTAGGAAACACATTCCATGCCAATCAATCTCATAACAGATAACCATATGCACTTGTAATAACTACGTATGCTACTCGATCTCTCATTCCATGACTCGGTTACCAACCGATCTCTCATGTTAAACTAAAGTATAGAATAATTTATGTATACAACATATACTTGGTTCTCCTACCCTATTTTGGGTACTGAGTGATCTATTTAAAGAACCTATATGAATATTTGTTACCAATATCCATCTGACATCACATTTCTTTAAACTAGGTGACATAGGAAAACACAACCAGAGCTTGCGATACTTTAGCCAAAGATTTTCAACATATTGTTCATGTTACTATTCCTAGATGGCATACTCGTCATTCTAGAATACATCCTTCACCTCACTCTTTTGTTATCTAGAATGGTCTTTACTGACTACCGTCAGTCCACTTGCTCAATATTTAACCCTAGCCTCGGTTAGAAACATAATTTATTATAGGAAGATGCTCACGATGACTTAGGGTATATGGGCATACTCGGTTGACCTAATTCATCCAAATGTACCGAGGTACCTTGAGTCATTGAAAGCTACAATCTATCCTAAACATGATACTAACTTAACCTGAAGACGAAACAAAGTTCAAGTCTAGATGTGCGTAAATCTAGATGAACAAATATGGAAGGGTGTTGCCACATGTCAACTGCAACACTGTATCCTCGAGAAGTCCTAGTAATTCTCGTGGGTATATTCCTGTAGTTAGCATGTGCCAACATCTCGATAGAACTTGTTCATCAAGATGTACATACCCCTTATTGGTCATTAATCATAATTAAATTGGATTAAGATTAAGATTAAAGCAATCATGCATAACCCTAATCCCAACATTTATTAATTTCTTTACCCATACTTATCTTAATTAGATAAGGAGAACTTCATTAAACCATGTTTTCATTATTGTTCATTAACGTGGCATAACAAGTAGTTATCCCAAAACAGGACAACAAACATCAATGTTTAATTCCTAATGCAACTTAGCTATCCAAATCAAGTGTGACATCCACCTAGATTCAGCTAGTGTTTACTTTATAAACAAAGTTATAAAGATTAAGAATCACAACCACTATTCTTTTTATCTTTCATTCTTTTGGAGAGGAAGAGTCTTCCTCTACATGGTTAAATGTTAGGTTCCTCATAACCTTTTTATCATTCATTACACATATAGTTTAATTGTATGTCCCATGCATATTTCATTATTAAACTATAGTTGTGTAGTTAAAGAACGACATATTTTACAATTTAACAAGTTCATTTTAATAAGGGAGATTATACTATCTCCTTAATCCAACTCAATATCTGATAATAACAATAGTATACAAACAAATATAAAGAATACCGTAAAGATATCACTATTATTTCCGGCATATAAGTACAAAGATTTCACTTCACAAATTGAATTCCAACACAAACCTTTCAATTCATGATTTAAAATATACATTTACAAGACTATGCAATTTAGACATTCTACATGTCAATCATGATTAAGATCTTAAAATAACATCACTTTTCTTTTCCAATACAACTCAAGAATAATAAGAAACTCTTTACATAAGATCCAAAATTATATAAACCAATACATCATGAAAGTTTTTGTCTTCTTTTATCACTTACGATGTCTATCTGCAAAAATTGCTATGCGGGTCAGTCAATGAACCTGAGCATGATAAAACTAAGCATTAAATTAAAGTGCATTCCAATAATTGTTCCATTAAACAACTCTACTTTAATGAAACAATTAATATACATCATACAAACAATCATAAGTAATAACATCCAGAAAAGAAGTATAATTAAGAGAATCTGAATTCACTTTTTAAGAAAAGAGCATAATATAATCTGCTACACCTACATTTATATCATATGGCTTAATTGATCCTATCAATTACTTCAAAAGAGAAAACAAGTCTTGTCATCCAATTGTTTCATAATTCCATAAGAATAGAATACACATTTAACTTTTCCAAATAGTAAAAGAGGTTAGTTTTAGCGTAGCTCATTTTATTATTCTTCATCTTTCCATATAAACAAAAGAAGAGAATCAATACATACTTATTCCCTCTACACACATCATCTTAAGGATAGAATCAGGTTTAGAACACACAACACTACCTCAGTCCAAATATAACCATAGAGGAGTCCATAAATAAAGAGACAACAACTAAACAAGAATCCCAATTCAATCCAAGAAGATTAGGAAACAAAACAGTCTAACTGAAAGTCCTACTAACTTCTATATGTTAGTAGATATAATTCAAAGGTCTGAAACTAGACTGTCCACAAATCCAAGCTATACTCAAGCAAAATAAATCTCTTAACCAATCCACAAGAAGTTCCCATCTCATAAGAGAATTAATTAAAGAGAAGTTCGGTTAGTGAACTTATACCGTAAATAGAAAGAGTATCTCAATAGAAAAGGACCCAGTCCATATCTAATTCCATTTATACTATGAAATGAAATCCCTCATCTAATTTAAACTTAGAAGTTATTTATCTAGTTCCCTAAAATAGAACACAAAACCAAACATACAAAGTAAAAGAATTCACAATACATACTTTCATCACAAATCTTACCTTTGGTTTCCTATTTCCATTCTCCAAACTCAAATTTGATTCAAAAATCATAACAAAATTCACAAAGTATAGTCCCCAACCATAACTATCCCCAAGAGAAAATAATTCTTTCTCTATAAAACTTAGAGGTTCAATCAATGAATCCAACAAGGAACAAAAATATGCAAATAGTAAAAGATAGACAAGGGTCAATACAACTCATTGACCCAAAGACTTAATTTATAGGCATTCGTAACAGGATACATTATCCCTTCATACTACACTAGTATACTAGGTTTAAATTCAACATTCAATTAAAACCCACGAATCAAATGAAATATCAGAAGAGAGTAAGAAACTAAACAATTCATTTAAGAAAAGTATTGTCCCAAAATTCTTCCAACTCGACTGAACAGAATCACCACAAGCCTCTCAAGTTCTAGTTAAAGGCTTATGATAAGGAAGTATTTGTTTAATATCAAAAATAAGAAGGAAAGTAAATAATACATTCCATAAATCCTTTTAAAAACTTCTCGACTGTTCCAAACGAACTAAAATCATCAATACCCATAACAAGATATAATTCCAATCCCTTAATCCTTCTACAACAATAGTCAAGCCTTCCATAGGTCACGGGTTCACTCAGGGTAGAGAAGAAAAGGAAAACACTTCATTTTCACATGTCCTATCATGCTCGAAGAGGCAAGCGATCGACTCTCTAAAATAGAAGTACAACAATAGTTCCGATAAGAATTTAAATAGTATACTTTTACCATAACAAAACTCTCAAGACCTTATCGAACAAACAATCCAAAGATGGATTTAAAATTTACAACTCCTTAAAACCAACAAAACCCAGCTCACATTATAAGTAAAGAATCAACACGTCGATTCCAACACGAGTTAAAAACTTCACAATAATGGAATACCTGTATAGTGTCAAATACAAGCTTCAAACATAAGTTTAGAACCCCACAAGGCTCTAACACCGGCTCAGACAAACACAAGATCAAATACGAGCTAAAAAGAAACCCAAGGCCCTAAATACAAGATCAAAATATACACCAATGCTCTATTACAGGTTCAAGCATTTTTAATTCCATAAAGAAGAATAAAACTCCAGTTCAAAGTGTAAGTACCAATCAAAACTCAACAACTCAATAGTAAGTTCAACATTTACAAGAACTGAATATGAATACAAGTGTTGAATATGAAGGTTCAACCAAAGTTTAGATCTATACCAAGTTCCAGCTCAGTCTAGAACTACATGAAGTCCCATTAAAAACTCAAAGAAAATCATGAAGCTTCAACGCAAGCTTAGAACAACCACGAAGCTCCACTATAAGCAACAAAACATAAGACTAAACAAAGATTCATAACCAAACAAGCAACAAGCTAGTTCATTCAATGTTAGTCTTGAATGCAAGAAATAAAGCTTCAAATACAAGCTATGGAGCTTCAAATATGAATTTCAGAGCTTCAATTACAAGTTACAGAGCTTCAATACAAATTCACATGAATACCACTAATCACTAGTACGTTGAGAATTCCCAAAAACTACCATTAATATCAAAGGATTTACCTTCCAAAAACCAGATAGATTTCATGAAAACATGCAAGTAAATAACTAGACACATGATGCAAAAATATATCTCTAGTGAGCAGAGTTGTTTTAATGAATCATTTAGAAGAGAGCAAGAAATCTTAATGGGTATAGCCTATCATGCGTGATAGTGCCTCTGCCAATTCGAAGAAGACTTCCAGCCAAGTTTCCAACACCTCTTCTTCTCCAAGCAAGATCAACCAACCATAAATTTTTTCCAAAATGCCTCATATACTTTCCTCAAATCAAAAATAGATTAGAGAAATAAAAAATAGCCACAAGGTGAAGATCAAATTGTTGGTTCAAAGAACCAGATAGCTCCATGTAGAGAAAAATTGTGAAGCATGCAAAACAAAACAACCCCAACAAATCCATGAGCATGCCTTTCAAGAAGGTTTTCTCACCAAAACTGAGGTGAATTACTATCATTAAATTGCATATTCCCACTTATCTCTTCTTTGACCTGTCATCCAAAGTTGGTGATACCAAATTGAACTCCCACATGCATTTCCAAACTTAGTGATTCCTCCACATAGGTTCCACTAAATTTTCATGTAATTACCAAGTCTGACAGTACTCCACCCTATTAAATCAAAATCACATCTCATTAATATCTTATGAACCACCACTTAGCTCCCACTTACCAATCAAACCATAGGTTCCCTTTCATACCCCATTAGCTTAAGATAAATACAATTTGCTTAGGTTAGATCTTAGGTCAATTTAAAAGTATAACCTTAGGATATAACCTTCAAATAGTGTAGGCAATAGGTTAGAAATAACTTAGCATCCCTTAGGTTATTTCCTTCATACTAACTTATTATTAACAACTTAGGTTAGGATTTCATCCCACGTAGAGTGGCGTAGAAAGAGTTAGGAAAATTTACTCCGAGTCTTTAATCCTAATAGGATATACCTTAATAGATATAGGACACGTTTATATTCTCACTTTCTCAAGAATCCCGAAGCGAGGTTGCTATTTCCTTTAACGCCATTAAGTGCCCTGCAAAGGTCAATTACGAAGAGTCGAGCACAACACACAATAGAATGCAGGCATTGTCTTTCAAGATAATAAGGAATTGGAAACAAACACAATTTCATTCTATTATGTCTCTTAACCAATGAATGTCATTTTACCATTCAGTATGTTAAGAATATTTAAAACATTCCTTGGATCACTGAAATTGATCCAAGGATGAGTTAGTCAAAAGAGATAAGTTTGTAACTCTAAAAATATGATTGCAACTTATAATAAGAAGTGAAAATGGATTCCTGAAAGCCATATCATTTTAGTCCACTGTATCCAAGAGTAGAGATGATTTATCCATAACAATCATGATTTTAAACCATCAAGGAAACACACCTCATTTAAGAAAACCATGTGCCAACGTTTGTAATGCAAAGAGAAATATAACTTGATTTGTTCAAGGTGTTACATAAGTTCTTCCTACGATTGATAGTTTCTGAATGCCACAAATATTACAAGGTGTTCAATGAATATTTATTCTATGAATTCATCTAGAAATTAAATAGTGATCTGAAGACCAGCAAGGTAAGTGAAGAAGCTTGGGAAGCTGTATCCTAGCATGGTTGTATTTTCATCCAGTTTGTAGAATTTACGTATCTCAAGGTAAGGATTTTTGGGAGAACAAGTAAATTTTCCAAGGTAGTCAAGCAACATGTGGGTAATCATGGAGAAGTGAAGGTATCTTGTGGAGATGCATGACTTACAATCAAATTGGCACAAGTCTGCGGGTTTCTTTCCAATCACAGTGGGTTATTACAGCTAGAAAGCATCCAAAAAGTTAGAGGAGTTGAAGCTGAAATGTTTTCTGAGTATGAGCATGAGTTCTTCCCAGCATGGCTGAAATTTGACCCATATGGGGTAGCAAAGAAGACAATATCCTAGGAATACTCACATGTACCTTCATTAGAAAACTTCTTGATGAAGTACAAAAATAAGTATGAAGTTAGAAAGAAATACTTCAGCAGGTTATCGGTACAACAAGTGTTTGATTATGGTTTGGCATGGATACCTATAGATCTCACTAGATGATGGGCATGTGATACTTGAATCATATCATTAGATGGGAGGGGATAGATTTTCTCTTTAGGAAAACATTGTTGGCTGCTAGACAATTGAGGAAAGATCTTCCATGTTCTGGTTGACACTTCAAACTGGTTGTTGACAAAGGGGTATTTCTTGGATAAAGCTTTGATGAATCAAATCACAGGAAAAATTACTGTAGGAGAATCCAAAAAAATAAATCACAAAGGTGAAAGCAGCAGAAGACTAGAAAAGCTTAAATTTCACAAAAAAATCTCATGCGTAGGAGAAGGCCAAATCTACAGCTATCGTGCTACTTCCAACTTCTCCAACATCAACTCATCATTGCACTTCAAATGACCTCGGAACCCTAGAAATATCTTATTGTTGTTCCTCCATTGAATCTAGTTTCATTTGTATTTTCTTGTCAACCACTCGGATCCTCACCTATCCATGTGGAGAATTCGAAAGCATGAATGAAGGACTTTAAAAAGTATTTTCTTTCGACAATTCGAGAGGGTGATGATCAAAACATGGTGGAAAGTTCGAGATAGGGTAGAATCAAAGCATGAGATGGTGGTGCACTCAATGACTTATCATTCCCCGAGAAGTAACTTTTCATCATGGTTGGCTTTACAAAAAATATTAGAAGCGAGAGGAGATCAACTGGAAGAACACGACTTTCATCTTCTCTTCATTTTAGGCGAGAAGAGATAAAAGGCCAAAAGTTTCCAAAATAACTTCTAGGTTCATTATTGAAGAATCAAGACATAATTTTGTTGGGTTATCAGTTCCAGCAGAAGGAAAACACAAGGGAGAGCTCACGGTGGTTGATAAAGTGCCAATATGTCAAACTACTATAGAAGGATTAAAGCAGGATACACGGACACTAATGAATGCTTTATTCCTTAAGCTTGATAAAGAAAAGGCTGAGAGAGTAGAGATTCAAAATTAGGTTTCCCAGGTATGTGAGATCATTGCTAAGGTTACTAAGCCTTCCTCTTAGCCCATTATAGCACACGAGTGGGTGAGTAATCATATGATGTAGGAGGTAGAAAATGTTGGGGACTAGGTCAAAGCTATTGCTTAGTGGAAAGATAAATTCATTCACCAAGCTTCAAGCATTTTTAAGAATACTAGTTAAATTGGATAATATAGAAAGGGTGGTATCTAAGCTAAAGGAAATGATGACATAGATAGAAGATGAGAACATAGCTCTGAAAGTAATCTAGATACTTTAGGTAAGAAACAATCATTCTTTAGAAGATGTGCTAATTACAGAGAAAATTGTACCTAGTGGATTGATTGAGAGGGGGAAGTAGTTTGAAATATCAGTTTCCTTCTATGTAGAGATCCTAAATTTCATGCTGAAAATGATGCGGTTTCTAGAAAGCAAGATGGGATAAGTGCCGAGAGCATCGTAAATGAATTACATGCTTCTCTTGAGGAAATTATTCAGTTGTCCGAAAAGAGATTGATGAAGCCAACATACCTTTCACGATGGATTCAATTGGTAGACTCATAAATCTTGAGGTAGATGTTGAGGGATATGGGCCTGGTTTAGAGAAGGTAAAGGATAACACTATTGCTTTATCCACAAGGTTGTTGTAGTGCAGAACAGAGAGACATGCTATTGTTACAAAATATGGGAAAATGTTGAATTACATTTTTGACAAGTATATTCACTATAATAACAAAAATAAAGTATAGGTGTTACATCTGGCGGATCTTCTTTCTTCTCTTATTTTCTATATTCTTGAATGAAAATGTAATATTAAAGTTATTGGTTTAAAAACCATTATTTTAACTTAGAAATATTCTTAAAGATAGATGACAAATGTGTACAATTTTTCTTAAACTCTGATGCATGTCATTAAGAGAGGAATTCTAGAAAGATGATTTCCAAATGTTCCCTCTACTTCTTCTTCATGTTCTAGTCCAGTTGCATTTTCCCATTTGTAATTTCCCATCTATACACTATAAGTAGAGGAAGAACCTACATGTAAAATCATCAGAATTTGTAATCAGCATTCTTGTGTTCCATAATTTGAGTTGAAACCCCTGATAGCTTTCTGCAAGCAGAGGAATAGAGAAGATATTTCCGGAGAACTTTGTGTCAACATTGCATTTGTCTCTTATTTCATTTTAGATCTATGCATAAACTTTGTGTTGTCTTAGATCTAGATCTGAAACTTTATCTTTCTTTAAGTTTTGTGTTTTAAGATATATTTCTATCATCTATGTGCAAGTGATCAACTCTATCAACTATTGGTTAGGTTGCACATTTCCCTTACTTTCTTCTCGCATTTAATTATTTCCCTTTCTTGCACATATTGCTTACAGCTACTTACTTGTTGCAAAACTGTCTATCTATGGTTCATGAGATACATAGTTAAAGTAATACCAACAAATAGATATTAGGAAATACAACTGACAAAATCTTACATGGGAGCCTCAATGGTAAATGAGGGATATTTATCTCATGGCTGCCTAGGTTTTTCATTTGTGTAAAAAATATAGCCTACAATATTAGATACCATTTATGTCATAAATCATGAACAAGAGAATCAACACAAAATTAATAGATATAAGTGGGAAACCCTCAAGGTAAAAAACTGAAACACAAAATTTATATTGATATGTTTAAAACTTATTGAGGCACCAACACCACAAGGAGTATCAACCCCTATTTTAGGAGAGCTATAACCCTACAAGGAGCACATATGCCTAGTTTTATGAAGCACCAACTCCAAGAGGAGTATACAACCCCTAATATAATCAATCACAAACTTAACCACCTTAATGAGGAATATATCTTATGTATTTTGGCTACCACAACTGATAGAGATCACTTTTTAAGCTCACAACACTATCAAACCTTTGTTCAAACCATATTTCTTCATTATCTCACAATATTTCTCTTTCTTCACTTCTCAAAGTACCAAACCCTTGCACACACGATTTATATCATTCAACCTATCACGCACTTTATAATCTTAGAAAACATTCTCAAACACCTTCAAAAAAATCACACCTAGGTCATACTTCTTGCAAACCCACAACTAACACACAAATTACCTCAAAATTATGATTTTATAAGCTCTCCTTCATTAAAATTCAAAAGAGGCTGGTTTTCCTCATTTATCTTGATCATTAAAATTGAAAATTATCTAATAAAATTTATCACAATAGTCACAAGTTACCCAAGTAGGTCGGGCTAGCCAAAACCATTCATCCATGCACCAAAAATCATGAAAATCCAATCTTTGGAATGAGAAATATCCCTTAACACCAAAACTATTTTTATTAAAATTCTAAAAAATGACCAAACATATGTAATATGACATTTAAATATCATCCATGGTTGCAATTTTAATGAACTAATCCAATAATTTCATTTAATGGGCCCGATGGCTCATTGCCTTCATAAAACGTCATTTCCAACAACCTAAATCTACCTCGTGCCTCAATACCCCTCAATATGAACTAAACCATGAAATGTGATAAATAAATGGAAATCCCATAACATTTAGAATAATTCTAAGTAATTTATATCTCATGAAACAATCATATGTTCAAACTACATCAACGTTTACCTTCACCAAATCAAGCTACCCAAAAATAGTTTTACAAATGTAACTTGTTACCACCATTAATTACACTTTCAATACCTTGAAATGGATTAAAAATATGCATAATTAATCCCTCTTAACTTTCTAGGTGATATAAATAATCACTCAATCCATTTCATGCATTAACCAACTCAATATTTCAGCAAAAGCAATCTTGTCCTAAAAAGTAAGAAATATTCTTGCTCCCAAATTAGCATGGAAACCACATGAAATAAACTAATCAAGAAACAAAACTTATACCATTATAAATATATCACAATTACCTTTCTAGATCATATTATAAATCCTTCCAAATTCTAGTGGAAGGCCTTCAACCTAGTTGATCTCTGCTAAATTTGCTTGAATGTGTCCCAAAACTACCCTTTGACCAGTCAACATAAATGAAGCGTACTTGACCATTTATAAAAATCACCATGTCCTAAAAAATTATGGACATAAATAATAATTTACATACATCACATAATGATCATTTAGTTTGTAACTCCTTTGGAAAACCTTTTCCTAAACCAAACTTCTTCATAAAAATGACTATTTGAGTTGGTTTGAATCATCACCATAAGCTCTATCAAATTTTTTTGGAAACTTTAAGGAGTCATATACATTTTGTAATCATAATCCATGCACTAGCAATAAATTATTTCCACTTAGGAATAAAATATCTCAAACCACTTTCAAGCTAGGGTTTAAACACATAAAGAGTTGTTTACCTTCTTAACATTCATTCATAAAAATATGACAATGAATTGAGAACATTTTTTTGTGAAACCTTATAGAATCAATGTAGAAACATCCCTGAAAGAAACAAGGTCACATTCAAATAACATAATTCAGGGTAAGCATCATAAGGTGCACTTTGAGCTAGAAATGCCCTCTTTCTTAACCATGTTTCACAAAAACTGACATAACTTATAAAATATTCTTGAGATTGACTCCATTTTTCTCACACCTCAAGGACACCCCTATGCATCATCTCCAATCATTTTCATATCTTAAATATCTACCATATCTCCATCCCATCTCATTTTCTTATCTATCCCTTAGCGTTTTACACTTTGTAAAGGCTAGGGTCAACTAAAATAACCTCATAAATCATCATAGAAACTATCCAAAAGGTCCTAAAATACCTGGAACATCATGAATTGACTACCTACATGAATCCATGATCTCATAGAGCTCCAAAAATTAGTGTCATTCATTGTAAAAATCATACCTAGTCTAAATGATCACTTAAAAGAAGGTCACCAACATGTATCAAAACCCTAAAACTTATGTGAGTTCTTATAGACTATCCAATCATACTCTTCATCAAACCAACATACTTCTCAAGCTATAAATAGTCTCATATCACCATACATTGTTACTTAGGCTAGCTAGGTCACCTGAATAGGCTTGTAAGAGAAATACATTCTCAATAAATCAACCTATGCATCCATGAACACCTATAAATCATCATGTTATCATCATCCTCATCATACTATGACCCTACACCATCATCTAAGTTATCATGAATGAGGTTTTGCAACAATGACAACATCTAGACAACAACATGCCAAAAATCTCCACCTTTGTCATTAATAGAAAACCACCTGAACTTCTTCTCCTTTCTACATTAATGATAAAGGAAAAAATGTACTTGCATTATCTTCATATTCCTCATCTTCATATGATCATGAGTTGGTTATAAACATCAACCAAAAGTCTCATTCTAGCTCTCAAACATGAGATTCTTCACAAAATCTAGTTTTTGGCTTCATTTTAAGCATGGAACCACTGTAACCCCCTTGTGAAAAGCACATACACCATATAATCAAGAAAATAAACATGAAAAAACATCCTCATACCTTTACTTTTCTTTGTAGTACCACCATCCATCTCCGAGCATGGAAAACTTGTCATTTCTCACCAAAACTCTATGTTGTCCTTCATATCCCATCAAGAAACCAATGTAGCACATTAAAAATGAAGTATACATTTCAATAACATTCCAATAATGATTTGTGTGAGCTCAAAAATCATCCTTACCTTCATTCTTGGGGTTGCTAAAGCTTGAAAAGGTGAAAATTAGCTTAATACTAGTCATTTTAGACCTCCGACCAACCCAAGGATTGAGATCCATGTTCAAGTTCCTTAGTAAAATTTACACCAACTTTAATGAGATCTAGAACATCATAAACCTCATGAAAATTTATTCCTCAAATCCCCCTAGTATAGGACCATTTATTTCTAGTGGAATAACACAAAAAAAGTTTCTTACCTTAAACATTTGGCTTAAGAGCACTTCAAACACTTAGGTCAATCTTAAAGCACATTCTCGTTCTTAAAGTGACATTATGACAAAATAATGAAAATTTTCCCTTGACATGCTTGATTTTGGAGAAAAATGCCTAAAATATACCTCGTGTGTCTTTAATACCTCCATATCACCTTCTACAAGCACACACAAATGCACCTTTGATTGATCTCGAGTCATACACATCATCTTACACCTGTAGAAGTACCTTTTCATGTCATTGTACACTGAATCCCATCAAAACATCATCCTCACCTTCAAATATAGCCTCAAATTTTCAATAACATGCCTTTCTAGTATATGAATTCACCTAGAGTACCTTTAAAAGTAAACACATGTACTCCCATGTCATTAATAGCTTGTTACATACTTGAGAAACATTTATCTCTTCACATAACACTTGTAGTAACATATAAGACCTCCCGAGATCTGTAACATGTAATTTTGGCCCAAGATAAACAAATAAACCAAGTAAAGTGTCTCTTATAAATCATAATCTTGTCAATCAACTCTTGAGGGAAAAGAAAACATCATTAAATATTCAAATGATACTTTCACCATTCACAATCATCACCTACAAGTGCAGTAGGTTGCAACTTTAGAGCTACATTACCATACTCGAAGAAACAAGATACACATTAGCTTCTTTATAGATGACATCTACCTTTTAGGTCATGTACATAAGTCTAAAAACAACTTAACGTATCATAGATTATCTTGGTAAACTACTCTCACCAGTGGGAACACCTTATTATTCTTTTCACACATACCTTGCACCTATAATAGATCATATGGATCAAAGGATGAACCAACTAAACACACTAATACTAAGATAAAAATTCTATTCTCAAATCTAGGGCTCACAATAATTTTACACATCCTAAACTAATGACATTTGATTCTCATACCAAGAAAAAATGAAACAAGCTCATCAACTATACATGTAGAAGCTCAAAAAATACTTTTAATATCGTATTGACCCGATTCCACTATCATTGGACAACATTTGTCAAGGGAAAAACATGTAAATATATCAAGGATCATATTTTTCAACTCAAACACCTAATGAAATCTTCACCACTACATATCCATGATCATTAAGTCTTCAAATTTATCAAGAATGAAGAAAATTTACTAACAATACTTGGAGTATTCATCACTTCTTCATCAACACTTTGTCATGAAGTATCAAATACCTGATCTTAATTATATTTACACATTAGAATGAGATAGATCATGTAGACCAATCTAATCATCCTCAAATCATATTCTTAACTCCATTATAATCATGCAAAAACCATAGAGAAGACTTAAGGGACACTAATAGTAACATACAATCATGTGATGGCCCATACACAATATTGAAGTTTCAATATTACATAAGACCAAGATATCACACCATTTAACCTTATACCATCAACTTTCACTCATGCATAGGTTTCACATTTTAATAAATGCCATAGAATCTCATAGATTTCATCTTCACATCATCAAATACACACCCACAACCTGATTAAACTAAAATGTAAATATATGAGCTAATCAATGCACTATTGGTCATTCAAACATGTGCCCACGTCTTAGATTCAGAAGGGATAAGATGTTTAAGACAAAAATGGAACTATCCCCAAGTTATGGGACCTTCAGCACTTTAGATGTATCTCTAGAGAAGGCCAATTCCTCTATCTATTTCTACTACTACTACTACTCCTAGTTCGAAAAGAAAAACTAAGATAATATTTGCCAAGGGACCAAGGATAGAAGGATAACATGAAAGGAAACTACAATAAAAGTGATAGCACCAGAAAAAGAGGGATGAACACTATCTATTCTGAGTGAAAATGAAATGAAATGTGTGAAATAAGGCTAGGCACGTGTAGCACAACTTAAAACGTATTTACCAAATCAGTTTCATGGAACACAACTAAATAAGGAGCTACAAGGGATGTGAAATGGCACAAAAGGAACACAATGCAAAAGAAAAGGTAATAAGAAGGAATGAAAACATGTTAGGATAGATAATGGTCACAAAATGATGCTTTTATTACTTCTAGAAATGCACAAAACTATTAAAATGGTGAAATAGACCGATATCCACATGTGAGAGATAGATCTAGAGGTCTGCAACTCAAAATACAGAAAATATGAAGTCCTTAGAAAATGCGTAAGGATCCAGAGTGTCCAACATTAATAATGAGCCCAAATCTTACATTTATAGATGAATCCATGGAAGAAGAATAGAAGGAGGGAAAATATGAATTTGAAATACAACCACCAACAAGAAGCATTCAATGCCTACAAAACCTCCTACAAATCTATCAAATACATTTCCCAAGCCCGATTGGGTGGTTGAAGAAATCAGATCTACTTATTAATTCTCATAAAGATTTTTCCCTTTTCTTACCTACCAGATCCACCAAGAATTTGAATTTGAATGTCTAGCACTATAGCCTACATCAGCAGCTATTTGACAAGTCCAGCGAATGCGATTGAAGTTACGTAGCAAAAGATATGGCTATCAAAATATTTTTGAGTCATCAAGTGCACACAAAACACATGGTACGCATGGATTGGATGAAAGGGAGGCCAACTTTACAAATGTTTTTCATTTCTTCCACATGCCACTCATTGATTTTTTCCAAGGATTTGATTCCCTATTGACATGTGTAGATTGGTTGCATGTGGCACACTCAAGCATCCCGGAATGACATGGAGCAGAAAGGTGCAAACGAGGGCATAAAGATATGCATGCATAAGAAAAGGGCATGAGGAGAAGGTAGAAAGAAGGTGTGTGTCAGAAATGAGGAAAACTAGTCGAGTGGAAAATACATGGTCAAGGAGTAACTATTACAAGATAATGTGTAGGGTGTACAAGAAGGTCGGGGACTTAGTTGATGAAATCAAGTGTAAAACATGCACAAGGTGAATAAATGATAGAAAGAAGGTGTATGTGCAGGATATGCATGCAAGGTAAGAGTGGACCAAAGAGGAAAAGGAAATTTGAAAGGGAGAAGGGAAATCAAGCAAGGGCGCATGAGAAAAGAAGGGGGCATGAGAGGAAAAATGTGATAAAGGGAATTTTCCAAGTAAAATTGAGTGAGCACAACCTTTAATGAAGAGCTCAGAGCCAGAATATGTACGCAAGTTACCCAAATAACTAGGAGAGTTATTTGGATAACATGTACTATTGCAATAAATGAATAATAAATTGAGTACAAAAATTTACCCTAGTAAACTAAGAAATGAAATGTAAAAGCCTAGTTGCAAAGGAAAAATAAAATGACTTAGCTGATTCAAAGAGTTCGGAGAATATACAAATATGAAAAACTAGGAAATGCAAAGCATCGATCATGGCACTAGAGCACATAAAAATGTAGATCGAGGAGATAGGTTGGGTGGGATGCCTAGAGAGGGACTGGGAGCCCTTGTGCACCCTAGACCTAGTTTTGAGTGCTTAGGTCGGTGGAAATGCTTAGAAATTCTCCTATAATGTGTCACAAGGTATTTTCCTTTGATCACTTCGAGGTCACACCAAGATTGCTGAGGTCATTGTAAACTGTACTGAAGAATGAACTTGTAAAAGCCTCAAATAGACATCAAATCCTAAAAATAAAGATACGAATGAGTGGTTGGATTGTCCTCAACTTTCATAAAGGTGAACTTACAACTAAGAATTGTACTACATCTCATACCCAGTGTAGTTTTGTGTGTGGGTGGATATTGCTCCCTAGGTTTCTATTTTGTGTGTCACACTTGAATAATGAGAAAATAACTAGATGTAGAATGTAGTAAATGTGTCCATCGAATAGAATGGACTTCCCTTGTTTGAAGTGTGATGCAGAAAACTAGCCCTTGCATCCTTTGTGGTGGAGCTAGATGGATGTAAGAGAGCTCTTAGATGACTTTATGGATGAAACTATATGTGGTGATATATAGTGTTTAATGTTTGGTCCCTTATTATGATCACATGGCTTTATATTGTTATGATTCTATTGGTCGTCAAATAGGACTTTTAAGAAGAGCAAAAAATCGGGGGACAAGAAGTCCCTCCTCTTTAATGGGAGAGGTTCCCTTATTCAGAAACGAACTTATTTACAAATGTACAAAACATTATTTTCTGGTTAAACTTGGATATTACGAAAGTGTTTTCAATGAGGATGTTCAAGTACAAAAGGACAGAGGAATGAGAAGACGAGAACGAGCAGAAAGGCAACATGCAGAATTATAGAGAATCAGAGTAATTCATTATGTATGCGAAGTTACAGTGAATCGAAACAAGATCATTTGCATCGTATGAATAAGATGAAACTTAAAGACACAAAGTTCTGTAAATAACATCCTTCAGACTCATTAATCAAGGACACAAAGTTCCTTCTTGGTTATACAAGATCACCGTGCTTGCAAAGTCGAAGAGTATGCAATCGGAAAGACTAATGAACTTGAGACAAATGATCTTCACAAAGAAAATAAATGAAATCTTAGGAGTAAAAGAGATCGGATAGATAGAATGGAAAGTCCTTCTATATTGATTTCTTTGTGATCTATTTACACTTTCAGAAAATATGCCAAATTCTTCCTCCTTCTTGAGAATGGCGTAAGGAAGGCCATTAGATAGCTTACAAATCAGTTACTCTTCAGAATCGCTTCTTTAACAAGAACAGATTAAGGACCGCCAATCGCAATACCTTAACTTCTTACAAAGAAAACAGAAAAAGAAAGGGAAGAAGAGACAAGAACAAGGAGAAGAAGACGGTGGGATCACCTTTGAAAGGGGCCCACTGACTTCAGAATCCGCTGCCTGAATTTCTCTAATGCCTCAGCTATGTCTCGAAGTCTCATCCACGAAGATGATAGTGTATGTCTTTGAAAGCAGAGATGACCAGTGTCTTGAAAAATTCGTCCTTCCGCCAGCTATTCTTCAGTTCTCCCAAGCCTCCTCCAAGACTCTGATCTTCCCAGGATTTTGATAGATTATCCTTGATGTCATCAAAAACGTTATTCGCCAGCAAGATGTTTGAGCAAAAAGATAGAAGGAAGCGGTGAGAAATGCAAAAAAGGGGGTGCCACTTAGTTATATAGCCATTGAGGAGAGAGAAAGGTGATCAATGTGCATTAAATTCATATCTATTAGTTTGAAAAATAGCATATTCGGGTAGAGCGGGAAAAACTAAGTATGAATGGCATTTGGTTCACTTGGGACATGTGAGACGCGAATGCGCGAAACACGTGGCTCGGCCGACTCGGGCGAAACAGGGAGAAGACACACAAATGCATTTTGGGACATCTGGGATGAAAATGCGTGAAACACGTGACTCAGGCGTTTCGGCCGAAAAGGTGACAATGATTCCGAAAATTTTTGGGACATTTGGAACGCAAGTACGCGAAGTACACGGTTCGGGCGTTTCGGCCGAAAATGGAACAACTTGCAGAATTAACTTTGGGACATTCGGGACAAAAAGTTCTGAAGTCACGCGACTCGGGTGGTTTGGGCGAAAATGGAACAACTCGCATGAAAAGTTTAGGACACTTGGAACATGAAAGAGTGAAGCACGCGGTTCAGGGATTTCAGTGGATCGGGGAACAGTGCACAATTTTGAACTTGGGACAGTTGGGACGAAAAGCTCCGACGGGCCCAAAAATGGAACAACTTCGGGGATTTCGGCCGATTGGGGAACAAAGCGCACTTTTGAACTTGGGACAGTTGGGACAAAAATGTCCGACAGGCCCGAAATACATACAAAATGACCCAAAACTGCAGACTTTTCTCAATTTCATGACTTCGGTACATTAGAGAAAACACTTAAACTCAAAATTTTGAAATTTTTACTTTCATCAGAGCAGGGAATTTTGAGTGGACAACAGCTGGCTCCTTCTGGGGATGACTTGGCATAAATTCAAGGAATGAGACAAGGCAAGAACTTAGACAAACCCGGGAAGTAGACTAGTACCTTATCCATTGGGCAATGGAGTCAAAAAGTAGATCAATACAGAGGACAACACACCAAAACAAAAAGGAAAGAAAAACAAAAACACTGTACAGAATATACAAGGGACTCCCTAATCACCTAGGACTTGAACAACTTGAGATACTACCCACTATAAGGAAGTGGGAGAGAAGAACCATCCATGTAATCAAGATAAAAGGAATTCTCACCAGCAAAGTGTCTGATCTTGAAAGGTCCGAGCCACAGGGAATCAAACTTTCCATGGCTGCCACGAGGTTCATGCCTTTTATCCCATAGCAACACAGTGTCTCCAACTTGGAAATCTCTGAACCTGGCTTTCTGCTTAAAAGGTTTAATTCCTGGTTTGGGAGGAATAGAATGCTGCATATCTTTTGGCTTGAAGGCTTTTAGATCCTCATAAGAATAAGCAAGAACATCCTTATACCTCTTTAAAAGAGCAATTGCTTTCTTCCTCTCATCTGCTGTGCAACATTTTCCAATGTTCACGAGCTTAGGGTCAGTAGAACTCCCAATATCAATCTTGTCATGCTCAGCTGATTGTTGAGGTCCAGTAGAAGCCCTAGACTTCACATACCTATCATGTTTATCAAATAGTTCCTCTAAGCTTACCAATCCTTTAGGAATCTTATTCCCCTTGAGTTTAATGCACCCTTCCTAATCTGTTTCTTCTCCTTGGGCGACTGTTTTGTCAAAGGGCACACTCTCACGAGGCAGGTTGTCACTTCCCTCAAAATACAGTTGTTTGAAATTACCCTTGAGTTCCAGGAAGGAAAGAAAATGTTGATCATCATTGAAAACCTGCCAGTTATTGGTATTATCAGGTACACTGGGTCGATGGATCATCTCAATGGTGAACTTGTCTTGAGAGAAATCAGGATGAGGAATCGTGAGTGGTATTTGAGGCAGAGTTAGTGAATCAGCCCCTTTGTTCTTTTGCCTAGGTATTGCTTCGATCTGAGAAAGCATCCAGAATTCAATGGAATCCCAAACCTGATTAGGTAATGTTTGACCTTCCATTTTTACTTGAAAAAGGTTTCGACACGCTTTACAATCAACTCGCATCATCACGAGCTAGAAGATTCTTTACACCTTGTTATTTGGCCACTTGCAGTCCGAGAATGAGAGCCTCATACTCTGTTGTGTTATTAGTGTTTTCAAACTGCAACTTAAATGAAAAAGGATGTAGGCATCCTTGGTGACACCAAGATGGGACACCAGCTCCAGAACCAGCTGAGGAATAACTTCCATCAAACTCTAAAATCCAAATACCATTAGGATCTTTAGGTGACATTCTGGGAAGCTGGATTTCATCAGGGGACATAATCATGTAATTGCCATGACCCATATCCTCATAAAGTATTTGTGCTTTAGGATCATCTATTTTCTGCACAATATACTCAGACTGCTTCTCGGGCAGCAACTTCTTCATTTGTCCATTGACAGGCACAAGTGCATGTGACCAGTCCATTTGGATTTCCCCACCCACGTCCTTACAGAAGTTCCTACTTAGCAACATCCCATATGAAGGGGGAATATCTGCAACTAAGATGGTATCCAAAACTCTCTTTTCAGGCAAAGCAGCAAAAGCCACTTGTGCATCTTTAATTCTTCCAACCAGAGGCACTTCCTTACTCTCCATAGAGTAACAAGATCCATAAGTGCATGTGAGAGTTAGGCCTAAAGCATGAGCTACTTTAGCAGGCATCACATTATCTGAGGCTCCTGAGTCAATGACACAATTACTGAGCCTATGGCCAGCTATAAGAAGTGTTACATAAAAAGGCTTGATTTTGTCATTAGGCGAGGTGACAGCGGCTACCAGACTAGGCTGTGGTGCAGAAGGAGGAGTGGGCAAAAGGCCTTTAGAGGTGGTCTTAGAGTGGGAATTGACAAAGTGGATCATTTTAGCAAAAGCTTTGGGATGGGTTTGATAATACTCAGCTTCTGAGATTTGGACCTTGGTCTTTTTCAGGTGATCAACAATATCAAAGGATCCAGAAGTGGACGGGCCATCATCATTCGGTACTCTAGGCTTATCAACTTTAGGAGAAAAAGAAGAAGCAATTTTAGTAGTAGGATTAATAGGACTCACCTTTGGTGTAGATGAGGTAGGGATAGGAGATCCTCTTTTTGCAATCACGGGAATAGTTGTCGACTGCTCCTTAGATTTCTTGATGGGCTGTGTCACTTTCTCCTCCGACTTGTCTGCTCTCGAGTCATGACAGTGAATGATTCACTATTCATGTCCGCTACTACTTCATCATAGTCATCTCCATCATCAATGCCCTCAGTGGTGAAGAAATTTACTCGAGATCCCTCAAGTTCGTCTGCTTCGTCATCAACTTCTCTCGCAAACTCTTCGCAAGCTTCGTTATCTTCATCATCATCTGGTTCTTCCACCTCGCAGGTCGCATTGACAGGGACTTTAACAGGAGGTCCTTCAAGTGCTAATCTTGTTTGAGAAGCAGGCAAATGATTTCTGGGCTGAAAATTTCTCCTTGGAACGTCTGCATAAGGAGCGTGCTGAGCCAATTGTTTCTTTATAGCAATAAGATCATTTGCAAGTTTCTGAACTAATGGATCAGTATTAGGTCTAGGGGTGGAAGAGGAAGAAGCAACAGACTTAGATTTGGGAGGGTCTCTTCTCAACTTCCCTGACATGATCAAGTCATCCTCGATACTAACAGCGAGAGTTTGATCCTCGACCAATGTTGCGAGATTAGCCCTTCTTAGTGCATAACTAACTTTGGGCGATTGAGCATTTAGGAAGAAACATTTTTGAATTTGATCAACAGGTCGGGTAAGCTACGGAATTTTATTGATCAATTTGTTGAACCGGGCCACAAATTCTCTCATGGGCTCTTGTGAATCTTTCTTTATCTGAGAGATTTGGGCTAGCAAGGCATGTACATCTTCTGCCGGCTTGAAACGGTTTTCGAACTGAGTTCTCATTGTGTCCCAGTCGGTGATAGCGCCAGCCGGAAGGTGGTAGAACCAATCAGCAGCATTATCTTGTAACGTCTCGATGAACAGCCTTACGGAGACGTCTTCATATTCGACTCCCAGAACTCCACATGCAACAATGAAGGCTGCGATGTGTTCATCAGGATGCACTTTGCCATCGCCTTTGAATTTAGGAAAGTTCTTCCGGTTACCTCTGGGTAACTCATGCAAAGGCTGAGTAAGGGCCAGGGGCCCAACACGATGACCCCATGGTAATGGCGCCGCCATTCTTGGAAAAACGGCTTGGAGAGGGACTGCAACACCAGCAAGAATCAAAGCTTGAAGATTAGGGCTAGCTGGCTCTGAAGGAATACCACCCGTAGGAATTCTGTCTTGAGCAGGTGGAGTGCTTGTCGAACGAGTCCTTCTATTTCTTGTTGAAGGGAAAGGAAAACCCTGCTGCTCCAAAAGCTGAAACTGAGAATCTTCAACACCAAGGGCCCTCCTCCCTCGAGTAAAACGCGGAGTCGCCAGATCAAAGGATGATCGAAAAATTACAGAACTGGAATATGATTTTCCCCAGCGGAGTCGCCAAAAACTGTTGGTCGTCAAATAGGACTTTTAAGAAGAGCAACAGTCAGGGGACAAGAAGTCCCTCCTCTTTAATGGGAGAGGTTCCCTTATTCAGAAACGAACTTATTTACAAATGTACAAAACATTATTTTCTGGTTAAACTTGGATATTACGAAAGTGTTTTCAATGAGGATGTTCAAGTACAAAAGGACAGAGGAATGAGAAGATGAGAATGAGCAGAAAGGCAACATGCAGAATTATAGAGAATCAGAGTAATTCATTATGTATGCAAAGTTACAGTGAATCGAAACAAGATCATTTGCATCGTATGAATAAGATGAAACTTAAAGACACAAAGTTCTGTAAATAACATCTGCTAGAACACAAAGTTTCTTAACATAATACAGACTCATTAATCAAGGACACAAAGTTCCTTCTTGGTTATACAAGATCACCGTGCTTGCAAAGTCGAAGAGTATGCAATCGGCAAGACTAATGAACTTGAGACAAATGATCTTCACAAAGAAAATAAATGAAAGCTTAGGAGTAACAGAGATCAGATAGACAAAGAATGGAAAGTCCTTCTGTATTGATTTCTTTATGATCTATTTACACTTTCAGAAAATATGCCAAATTCTTCCTCCTTGAATGGCGTAAGGAAGGCCATTATATAGCTTACAAATCAGTTACTCTTCGTAACCACTTCTTTAACCAAGAACAGTTAAGGACCGCCAATCGCAATACCTTAACTTCTTACAAAGAAAATGGAAAAAGAAAGGGAAGAAGAGAAAAGAACAAGGAGAAGAAGACAGTGGCGATCACCGAGAGGGCCCACCGACTTGTAATCCGCTTGCCGAATTTCTCTAACGCCTTAGCTATGTCTCGAAGTCTCATCTCAAGATGAAAGTGTATGTCTTTGAAAGCGAGAGATGACCGGTGTCTTGAAAAATTCGCCCTTCCGCGCAAACTATTCTTGATTCTCCCAAGCCTCCTCCAAGACTCTGATCTTCCTAGGATTTTGATAGATTATCCTTGACGTCATCGAAAACCTTATTCGCCAGCAAGATGTTCGAGCAAAAGATAGCAAGGAAGCAGTGTGAGAAATGCAAAAAGGGGGTCTGCCCGTTATATAGCCGTTGAGGAGAGAGAAAGGTGATCAATGTGCATTAAATTCATATCTATTAGTTTGAAAAACAACATATTCGGGTAGAGCGGGAAAAACTAAGTATGAATGGCATTTGGTTCACTTGGGACATGTGAGACGCGAATGCGCGAAACACGCGGCTCGGCCGACTCGGGTGAAACAGGGAGAAGACGCACAAATGCATTTTGGGACATCTGGGACGAAAACGCGTGAAACACGCGACTCGGGCGTTTCGGCCGAAAAGGTGACAATGAGTCCGGAAAAGTTTGGGACATTTGGAACGCAAGTACGCTTGAAGCACGCTGTTCGTAAGCGTTTCGGCTGAAAATGGAACAACTTGTAGAATTAACTTTGGGACATTCGGGACAAAAGTTCAAGCACGTGACTTTCAGGCGGTTCGGGTGAAAATGGAACAACTTGCACGAAAAGTTTGGGACACTTGGAACATGAAAGAGTGAAGTACGTGGTTCGGGGATTTCGGCCGATTGGGGAACAGAGCGCACTTTTGAACTTGGGACAGTTGGGATGAAAAGTTCCGACGGGCCCGAAAATGGAACAACTTCGGGGATTTCGGCCGATCGGGGAACAGAGCGCACTTTTGAACTTGGGACAGGTGGGACAAAAATGTCCGACAGGCCCGAAATACATACAAAATGACCCAAAACTGCAGACTTTTCTCAATTTCACGACTTGGTACATTAGAGAAAACACTTAAACTCAAAATTTTGAAATTTTTACTTTCATCAGAGCAGGGAATTTTGAGTGGACAACAGATTCCCTTACTTGAATTTTGTAATTAACCGAAAAGGCCAACTACCAATAATATAATATCTTGAAATGGCTAGAAAGGAAAAAAAAAAGCGTGAGTAAAGTAAAAGAGGACTGGGGCACCTTGGGAAGAGGGCACCTAGCACTTGTGTCTAGGATGAAAAATGTCGAAGTATGAAAATTCAAAGCTGAGCAACTAATGGTGTGAGACTGAAAGTAGTAAAAAGTGAAGAAAGGTGACTAAAGACATAGGATAGTCGGTACTTTTCTTACTTAGGAATCACATGAATAGTAGTATGTAATAAGGACTAGATAGTTACCCAAAGTGCTTGATTTTGTGTTTACATTTTCTCCCACTTTATGTTGGTGAGAAGAAATCTTGGTAACATGAATTAGATAGATATGAGTACCTAATAACCATGTAGATCGATGATGAAAGGCATGCCAAGGGACTAGAAAAAGTGTGGAGTGATAAAAATGTGAAGCATGGATGCTAAGGAGGAGAAAGTTGAAAGAGTAATAAAAATGAAACTAGGACGGAAGCTCATGTCTAGATGATGTGATGTACTTATTTTTATGTCGATTTCATTGTTTTTAGTGTTGTGATGATGTTGACATTGACTATAGCTTCCCATATAGATGGAATTGTAAAAGAGACACCAACAACTAGTCAAATGTGTATGTCTACGATAAAAATATGTAAGAAATGTGTAAGGAATGTATGTGAAAATGTTGAAAATGTGAAAAAGGACCATGTGCACTGATCGGTGATGAGGAAAGTGTGCAGAAAGGATCTGTAGATGATTTCAATGAGTAATTTTTTCAAGTGATCTCACGCCAATGGAATTGAATAATTTTATGGAGAATAGTGCGGTGTCATCCTCAAATCCTTTAACTTCTTCCCAAAATGTAGAACACCACTGCAAATGGTGTGTATAAATGCATGTGTTAAGGGATGTTATTGCTCGAAAATATCTTCCAGGGAGGTGGGCTGAAGTATGTTTCTACATCATGAAGTATATTGGCTTGAATGGGAAATCTTGGGAAGCTGCATTCTCATCATTTAATGCTCTTGAACCATTTTTTAGAGGCAGGAGGATGAGTATTCCTTTTTATTTGTTTAACTCTATGCAATTGTTGGTTAAAATTTTAAAGAGGAAAAAATGGAGGTCCTTCTTCATCAAGGTTTAATTCTTTTGCTGGTAAAGTCGGGAAGCTGAATTTGTAGACTAGGGGGTTGGTATTCATTTGGGGAATGATTGGGAAGACCATATTTCTCTTGCGAGAGAATTAGGCTTAAAAAAATGGATGACAGGATATGAAGGAGGTGGATACGGTGACTAATTTACAAAACCTGAACATGCCTAAGGAGAGTCTGGTGGAAGGAAATATAGTTTTTAGCTTCTTTTCTAGTAATATTGAGGCCCTCGAGGACACGATTAGTTAGGTTAAAGCTCAGAATTGGAATTTTTGTGGGGTTTGTAGAGGACAAATGCTGAGGTGAAATTTTTAGAGAACATGGTTGAGACCCTTGGTGGTTGATTATTAAGGATAACATAAAAAACAGGCATCTAGATATCATTTTTCTTGATGAGGATGATTTCAGGGGATGGTTTTGGTCGGTTACAAACTAGGGAAAATTTTGTATAAGGCTTGATTGCTTACTTTTTCTGATTGGTGTTGTGGTTTCGTTGCTACGGTTATTTTTTTACCGTTGGGATTTATTTGGGTCAATGCCTTTTATACTCCTACTAGTTTTGTAATGTTTTTTTGATAGATATTTTTTCTCTAGTGGATCCTTAATGTAATATCTTATGTAATAGGCCCTGAGATCTTTATTCCAATTATTATCTACAAAAAGTCATGGTCTAAGTGTAATTTATACACGCCATAGCATACTCCTCATCAGTGAATGGGGGTAGTGGAATACCATGGGTATACCAATGAGTGAGGTTTTTGAATAACCAAGGAATGAGTCATTGAAAATGAATACATGAGTAAATGGCATGGAAAATGATACAGTAGTATGATCTAGATCTAACATTCCCCTAATGTAATCAAGCCAAGACTATACCAATGTGAGTGGAGAAGTATAGGAAGCACGTGTAAGAAAGACCATGAGATAAAATACTCAAAGTCCATAAGCGGTGGTAATGTAAACAAACCCATGGTAGAGATGATGATCATAAGGCGAAGGAAATATGTTGTCAACTATAAATCCTAGTTGAGTCAACCCATCATGTTTACATAAATATTTAGAATAAAGTGGGATCAAATGGAATATGCTCCCAATAAGATACATTCATGAAAAGCATACATGTAAATGGTGGGCATGTTAATAGAGATGGCCCATGTTAAGGTATAGGGGATGGATCAACGTCCACAGCCTAACAGTCCCAATAAAGAATCATATTAGTAGTAGTAGTAGGTGGAGGAAATTCATAGGCGAGACAATATATATCATGTAAATAGCACCTTCAAGTGGTGGTATACCATCCAGAGTATCCATCGGTTGCGAGGTTAATCACTAGTATCGAGTTCTTGGATTAGGAAGTGTAGTATTTGGATCATGGTCACAATATTTTTATGGGTGGTCATGAAAAATAGTATATTTGATACCCTCATATAGGAATTTAACACAGCGATGTATGGTAGAGGGAACCACTTTCATGGCATGAATTCATGGCCTACCAAGTAAATGTTGTATGAAACGGGGAAGTCGATGACAAAGAAGACCTTGTTAAGATTTTTTGGTCTAAACATAATAGGTAGAGTAATGTGACCTAAGCATGGAAGAAAAAAATATAATATATGCATGAAGAGAAACATATGATGGACTTACATTAGTTGTCGAAAGACCGGTCTTTTGAGGAATGACATAGGGTAAAGATTGAGATCAAATCCATTATCAATTAAAGTATACTTGACACCGAAATTGTAAATGTGAATCATTATGTGCAATGTTGGGTCATTTTCAAAAATAGTTAGATCAGCATGAGGATTAGAAAGGAAAGAAATAGGCTAAGAGAAGGAATCTATAAATGTTTGATATAATGAATTTGGATGCATATTAGTAGGAATGTGAGTGGTAGCTAGGAGGTTTTTGACTCTTTCTCTTAATTTAGGGTTGATGAGTAAGAAATCATTAATAGAGATACTCATGATGATAAGACCCTAAGAAGATGAGAAATAAAATAGTGAGGATCCTAGGAGCATGAAGATCAATTTTGGGTTCACCAAAATTATTAAGCTAAAATGTAAATATATGAGCCTAATCTAAATGAAAGATTGTAGTAAATGAATAATAAATTAAGTACAATAATTTACCCAAGTAAAATAAGTAATGAAATGTCAAACCCTTGGTCTAAAGGAAGGATAAAAATACTTAGCTAATACACGAGTTCGGAAAATGCATAGAGCTAGAAAACTAGGAAATGCAAAGCATTGACCATTGCACTGGAACAAAGAAAAATTCAGACATGAGGAGATAGCTAGACTAGGGTTCTTGGAGAGGGACAGATGTGCCCGTGGGTGCCTTAGACCTGTTCCTGGGTGCCTGGGTCTGCAAAAATGCTCAGAAACCCTCCTTTGAGGTGTCGCAAGGTTTTCTCCTTTAGTCACCTTTGATCGATCTAAGGTCACACCAAGATCATCGAGGTCACTATAAACCTATAATAAATAATGAACCTGCAACACCCTCAAATAGACATCAAATCCTAAAAAATAAAGATGCACATTGAGGAGTTAGACCATCCTCAACTATCACAATGGTGAAATTACAAATAATCCCTACACTACATTTCATATCTAATGTAGTTATGTTTTTTATGCGTAATTGTTCCCTAGGTTTCTCTTGTGTGTGTTGACTTGTATAGTGAGTAAGTAACTAGATGTGGAATCTAGTAAATGTGTGCATAGGATAAAATGAACTTCCCTCCTATAAATTGTGATGTAGAAAACCAACCCTTGTGTCCCTTGTGGTGGAGCTATATGGATACAATAGAGCTCTTATATTCCTTGATGGATGCAACCTTAGGTGGTGGTAAATAGTGCTTAGTGCTTGGTCCATTGTTATGATCACATAACTTTAGATTTATATGATTCCATTTCTTGAATTTTGTAATTTACCCAGAAAAGGATGATGACCAAAAACATAAGATTCTCAAACATATAGAAAGGACCCAAAAAGTGTGATTAAAGTACAAAATTAATAGGGTCCCGAGAGAGTACGAGAGTTCTTGGCTCTAGCATCTTGGCCGGGCACCTTGGTGTGCTGGGATGAAAATGCCGAAGTATGAAAAGGAAAACTAAGAAAGTAAGAGTGTAAGAATGAAACTAGAAAAATAAAGAAATGAAAGGTGGCCAAATAAATGGCTTGATTAGTAATTTTATTACTTAAGAATCCCATGAATAGTAATATGTAATCGGGACTAGATAGTTATGCAAAGTGCGTGATTTTGTGTCTAGACAACCTACTAGCCCTGGACCCCAGGAAGAATCACACCTAATTTTTTATGAAGATGATTTCATGAAGAAACTTTACTTGTTATAGATACCTATTTGGCCCCAATATTACCTCCTTAAACCTTGAATCATGCTCATGAAGACAACTTACCGGATTTTACACTTTCTTCCTTTAACAATTAGGCCTTTAGCATTCTCATTGTTAATGCATAGTACTATTAAGATTTTCAGATTTTTTATGCAATTTCAGGTTAAAAAATCTCATGAATCATGAAATATCACCTATAAAGATGCATTTTTCCAAAAATTAGCTTTGGATTCTACCATTTCCACCTTCGACTTCATCATTTCTTTCATACCTCTCAAAGTACACCGTTATAACCCATATTTGAATGAAAATCACTTAATACACATATATTTATTTGTCAAGATCTCAAAATTGACTACCAACATATTAGCTACACCTCCTACCATCTTGAGTAACATTTATCATGATTTGGAAGCATGAAATTCATTTGCATTCCTTGATTCATCTATGTTTTGAATTAAACTTTCATGAATTGACCACTTCACTTCCATAGACCACTTTGAAGTGATACACTGATCAAGTCATAATTTTCATGACACATTCCACCTACAAATATTCATCTAAGGGAATTTATAACCTTTTTCATTATGATGAACACACAAAACTAATATATAACCAAGTATATTTTGACTAAAACACACACGAGATGACTCGACACATGAATGAAAAAACAAGAGACTTTAAAAGACAACTCACCTAGTGAATTTCCTTTTGAGACCTCTAATAATTTCACACTCATCAAAGACACTTGGATATACTTGATTTATGCTCTTACAACTCAAGATAGACCCATGATACACTATTTATGATACAAAATTGATTTTTTGAGACACTACAAACCATAGACTCATCTAATACTACTAACTACTAACCAGACTAAAAGAAGAAATTTTACATGAATGTCCTAATAATGCAAGCCACTTATGTGACATCAACATAATTATTTCATTCACTAAATCTTCCCAAACTAAAAAAATTCCATGAAAGTGCAAACACAGACTTCAAGAACACAAACATACTCATAAAAAAACCACCATACACATATCTTTGACATCCACAACATGATTAACCTAATTGAACCATAATATCATGTTAAATGACTTGAAGAGACTTACCTTAACAACATGGAGGAGACACATATTGACCTATACAACTCCCCTCGCTCAAAATCTTCATTTTAACCAATGCACCTCTACGAAGCCTAGTAGAGACATATGAATACCAATAATGCTTAAAAGAAGGCCTTGAAGAGGTTGGAAGAAATGTTTGAAACCCGAAGATCACAATTTTATTCTTACTTCTTTTCTAGGCTCTGAATTATTCCTTTAATTCCATTAACATCTTCTTTTCATGAAGCACCATGATCTCGTCTTGGATCCCAAATCGTTGTTTGAATATTTTCATGTATCCTAGGGCTTTGAAATCCACTTCTTTTCACTCTAGGATGTTATAAACTCTTGTTATACCTTTAATAGTCATGATTGAAATTCCTTGCAACATGACCAACTCCATTACAGTTGTAACATACCAAAAACTCTTCCTCTTGTAACCTTCAACATGACTAGATGAATCATTCAAGAAAATAATAGCAACATGACCTACCTCATGACACTTATATCATATAACTTACTTAACATATTCACTCCTATTATATCTCTCCATGGTTAATCATCTCTAGGGATTATCTACACTCTCCTACATTATGGCCAAATGAATTACAAGTATAATAGTATCCATTAAAATTTCTTTCATACCTTGAGGTATTAGGTAGCCTAATAGGCTTAGTATTCTCATTTCCTTGATGAATACCTTATTATTTACTTCCTTGATCCTATATTTTGCTACCTTCTTGTTTGGTATCATGTATTCCTTCTTCAAATCCTTTCCTTTAGATTCCTCTTTGAAACCCAAACCAGATCTATTACCGATGCTCTTTGTTTTCCAAGTAGATAATCTAGATCATTGGAATTTTTCTCAAACTTATTAAATAACATGGTCTTCCTACCAACCTCTAGTAGCTCTTCCCTTAGGAATTCTATATCTTCTTCTTATTTTGAGCATAAACCATCCTTATCCTATAATATTGACACAAGGTACTTAATATTTTCTTCTCATGACCCGATTGACTCATTTTGTTTACTTGAATCATACTTGTACTTTTTTTTTTCTATATTTTGAATTTGATTTTCTTAGTCTTTTTCATGCAAGATTAGATTATTGTTCTCTTTCTCATCATTCTTTAACTCCTATTGAATGTATTTAAGATCATATTTTACTTTCACTTCATATTCATCAGAGTAGCTACAAAAACCTGTTATAAAATATCCTCAAAAAGAAGAGTCATTAGTAGATTACCTTATTACATCACTGTCATGAATAGAACCTCATATTATACATCCTTATGATCTGATTCAGATTCAAAATCTGAAACACCACTGCTAGCATCAGATAAACAATCATCCTCCTTTGTATAAAATATTATTTTTTCCTTCTTATAGTTAAACCTCTTAAATTTTTTCTTTCCTTTATCAAACTTGTGATTCCTCGACTATGTTCAGCCTCATGATCTTCATCATCTTCCTTTTCATGCCTATGAGGACACTTAGCAGAAAAATGACCTACTTCACCACAATTGAAACACTTGAATGGAAGTTTACCATTGTACTTACCAGATCCAACATTCAATCTTATAGCCATCATTACAAAGAGATCTTCATCATCAATTTTAGGAGTAATATCATCATCTTTCACCTTCTTGAATTTAGCCTTCAATTCAGATTTAAAAGAAACCTCTCTCTTGTCTAGTTTAGAATCACCTATCCTCATTTCATAAGTAGTAAAAGTACCATGTAACTCATCCAACTTTAAAGTAGTTATATCCTTTTCCTCTTCAATAGTAAATACTTTAGAATCAAATCTAGGATTTAGTGACCTAAAAAACTTTTTAACAAATTCTTCTTTCACATATTCTCCTAACCCATTCATGTTATTGACAACCTTATCAACTATACAAAGATGTGCATAACTAAAATCATTATCATTCATCTTAAGACTCTCAAACTAATTTCTAAAGGTTTAAATCTTAACAATTATTACCTTTGAGTCACCTTCATACAGAACTTGAAGTTTCTCCCATGCTTCTTTTTTGACTTGTAATGCATTACTTTTCCCAACTTAGATTCTCCAATACCATGTATGATATCATTAAAGGCCTTATAATTGTTTTCATATGCCTCCTTGTCTACTTTATTGGTAGGAGTGACACGAGGAGTATAACCATCTTCCACAACTTTTCAAACATCAAAACCTTGAGAAATAATATTATTCTACATCTTCAAACTCCAAAAATCATAGTTTGTTCCATCAAACTATGGTGCGTTTCTAAAAGAGGATCCACTCACCACTTTTTGTTCTTCAAGGATCTCCCTTCAAGGGATCAAACTTATCCAAATGGACCTACTCTGATACAAATTTTTGGAAGCACAATGGACCTGAGAGGACAAAAACCAATTGATGTGATAAATATATTAGAAAATTTTCCTATAAAGTTATAATGGTTCTATCATGTGGTGTGAACCCACTCCATTCTTAAGAACCCACTCCAATTCTTAAGAACCCACTTCATTAATTTGGCATGCACCTACTTTCTATGAAACACCATCTTAAAATCTATACCAAGTACCCACTTAATTATTGTTTTGAAATAACATACTTTCTAGGAAGCTCAATCCTAAATTACTGAGCTCAAACTCTTACTTTGAACATACATGAAATGTTTTATCACCCTCTTCACTCGATTTCTCAAATCAACCTAATTTGATCATTGATTTATATCATTACTTCATTTTTAATCCTCCTCATCATATCAATCTTCTCCATGGTCTATACAACTGATATCACGTCTTCAAAGATGAATTACACATCTTTGAATCAAGCTCATCACAGCATGAGGATGATCCTATAATATTCCTATGACTCTTCTATACCATTTATATCTCATAATTTTCATCTTAACAACATCAAGACCTCCTTTGGCATCACCTATTTTCTACATGCATTTACAACTACTTCAAGTATACAAATTTTTTCTTTTGTAGATATCTTGGTATCCTATACATGGCCCTTCAATTTCACATTCAAATCCCTTTTCATTTCCACACTTGTTTTATTATTTTTGAACATATATATTTGTCTTTGTAGAAACCATACACTAATCCACCATGTTACACATAAATACCTCTATTTCTTGACTCTTGCACTTCACCTATTCATCTATATAACTTCCTTATACTTCTCAACTCAAATTAAGGAGATCAAAAGACGTAACACTAAATTGCCAAAATGAGAAAATATTTCCTTCTCAAGATTAGGTTCATGTTTTCTTCACAACCTTAGTTGTAATGACTCTTCATAAGCCTATGGAGGAAAAGAAATAGGTTTTAAACATCTATCAAAATCAGAGAATACAAGTTATACCTTGTACACTTTAGTTACACAAAATTTATCTCCTAGTATAGCAAGTAAGAACTTTTTCCTCTAGCTCTGCAACACTATCAGCCCCTACACAAGGATTTATAAACTAAATTTACTTTACACGCATCTTAAAATAAACCTTTTGCAATCTCATTACAACTCTTATCCTTCATAGTATTTCTTATGTTTTTTATTTTGAATATATAATGAAGCATATTAAGGGTTTAAACTGATATGTAAACTTCTTAGATAGATACATCAAGAACATCTTAAAAGTGATCAAGGAATTGTCACTACATCTCAAGAGCCTCTATATCCTTCATTTAGTCGTCAACTTCACTATTCATCTCATATTATCCATTTTGAGACATATCGATAAGATAGATGTGGAGATAGTTCACCCTAGTTATGATCATGAAGAAGGAAAATTTATATGATTTAAACTCGGGCTTTTTATCAACATTCAAGAATTTATAAAGCTGAAATAAACGTTCAAGAAATCGAAGATCAAAAGAAAGAGGTATAGGTCATTATTGCTTCACATTTCCAAGTTCACACTCACAAGCCATACTATCTCAGTCATCTTTGCTCATGTCATTTTACTAGGGAAAGGCTATTAGTGTCTTCACATTATGAACATGATGTCAAAGGAACATATCACCATTTCCTATACTCAAGATACCAAATTATCACAATACACTTCCTTGAGAAATATCTAAAATGGGCAAACATAGTCATAATGAAACTTGTAAAAATTGATACGACTTATCAAATCATGAATCACTTACAATCCATTGTTTTCATAGCATGAAGATGAATACTTAGGGGCATATGATCACTCACTATGATTAATAACTCAAAATACCTATAAGATTATTCAAAATACAAGAGTCAAGACAATACATGCATTATTTTTTCAATACAATATGACTAGAAGGATTTATGAGCATTCTTGGATAACCATGATTGTAGGGGAATTCTTCAAGTGACTATGTAATTTCTCAAATCTATTTTTTCCCTAGAAACATACCAGTAGGTTCAAAAACACTAGTTTACCTAGAACTATACATGTTGAGTGTTTAAACTCACCAAATCCTAACATGATGTTCAAAGGCTCAATCCACCTTATCATTCAGTCTTATGTAACTTTGAGTAACTAATGACTTCACTAGAAACTTTCAAACCATCATTAAGCACTTGAAAGCATGAGTTAATGAAATGGAAGAATCAATTCAGGACTTCAATTCTATTCATACAAGCATATAATTGACTTCATTAGGTCCTTCTAGGTTTTTATCAGACGTGGTTAATGATTTTAGGCATTGAAATCATGTTTTCACACAAGAACTTACTCAAGATCATCAATACTTAAAGAAATTCAAAATGGTAGACAAGAAAATGTTTCCCTTTACCTCACGTTTCCTCTCATGCCTTACTTAAAGAAATTTGTGTACACTTAGGGAACACTATCATATTTCTAAAATAACCAACCTTTCTTCATGAAGTACTCTACAAACCCATGTACCTACAAGTTTTGTCAAAGATTATGAATTTTTGTTCCATACGATCCTGCTTTATACCGACCACATGATTTTTATGAATCCATGGGGATTCCTTTACATGTTCAACACCTAAAAATAACATGTATAATACATTTTTTGTTTAAAATTTTCATACTTTTCTATCACTAATGAGGGAGTAGTGGAGGATTCAAACTAGTTGATAAAAATGGTCATAAATTTTTAGCCACACAACTAATTTATCTCAAACCTTTTGCATATTATTTTTATATAAATTACCTACAAAAAATTATTGTATGATTTATTTGAAGGATCCCTATCAATTTAGCACAACTTCAAATAATTTTAGGTGCTTATTTAGACCTTCTCAAAATCCCGGTCTTAGAAAAAATGGCTTTACAACCACAATTTTCACTTTTCTCCTTTGAATGTTTCTTCACACCATCAGGACTCACTCCTATACCCTCTCCCATGGTTTATTTGACATGATAACCTCTAAATTTTCTTGAACCATTTCATTTTCCTATGAGTACTAGGCATGTTTTCACTCTTTATTTACACTAGATATCCTTTAAGTAAGCAAAAACTTGATTCATGACTTTTTAGGACTTCAAGCACCTTGAAAACTACATCTCCATCCTTACAATCTTGGAACAACCATCTCATACCTGTAAAAATCATATGTAATGGCCAAATTGGAAATAGACCTTTATACTTGACCTTGTTTGACTTTCTTTCACTTTGAACACATCGATATGACTTGGAGAGAAATAAGAAACAATCCTCACACCTCTGAACCACCTTTATGTATAATTTGGATACATTTAGCTTCATATCATCCACCAAGAACCTTTGTAGAATTACCCATACATTTGTAATTTGAGATAAACTTGAGTAACATATCAGCATACTTCTAAGCCAAACACTATTTGAACCTGGAGACTACTTGACTTGAATTCATACCTATGAAGAGTGTGGATTACCTGTGATATACCTACTCAAGCCCATGCTCAATCGTGTTCAACATAAATGAAATTTTTTCAACAAACTCCCCCTTTTCATTGATGGAAAACACCTCCTTCACCTTTTCATTCTCCCCATTTGCCATGAATGACAAAGATATATTCTCAATGAACATACTCCCCTATGTCCATGCATGTTATTCTCATTTCTTGGAGCTAAAGAAAGCGTGGTTATCTTCTCCTTGGATGATGTTTCTCTTTTGTAGATAAAATATATCTCAACTACATAACTTTCTTCATGATAACTTCAATGCTCTTCTTGAACCTTTTCCTTCAATCCTAAGGTTATTAATTCCTTTTCCTATGTTTTCTCTATTATTTAAATCTTGTGCCTTGAAGTAGAGAACTATCTCCCCTATGAAAGTGATTTCATTTTACATACACATACATATCTCCTTTTTCTTTGAATAATAACATCCTTCTAAATTCATTTACCTTATTATGCATGAAATAGACTTAATACTTTGTACTGAAACATGTAAGTGAACCCAAAAATTTCACCTAATCATATGAAGCATCTCAAATCCTTTTTATCATTAGGACATGTTTTATTTTCTTTTCCTTCCTTAACTTGTTTGATTAGCTTTCTCAAAACCTACCTCAACCCATGATCCACAATGAGAACAATATTTTTCTAATAAAGGAAACTTGAGACCATGCATAAATTAATTTTGAGATCCTTAAAGTGTATGAAAAGAATCTTGAATCAAAACTCAACATTTTCTTTCATTTCTTATCTTTTGCCCTTAATCCACCATTTATCCTAAGTAGCCCTTCTTTAAAGATTTGTAAGACTTAAATTTTGGTAGGAGTATTTTATTTTCAAGATGGAACCAATTTTGAGTACCCATTTTCAAGTTTTATTTGTACAAGAAATTGTAGAACCCAACTCACAAGGAAGGTTACTCTTTTTAATGAAATTTTTTTCTTCATATTATGCCTTTCGACAATTTCTAGGGCTTTCATATTAGATGGTCACAAATACCATCTAACCGAGGTCATCTCTAGAAATTATTTTATTTTGAATAATTATTTTGGGTATTTTTTTATTATATTTTTCATTTTTATCCTATTCCCTCTTCATTTGACCTCTTAAACTCAACAATCCTTCAAACCACTAACTAGTATTTTGACACTTCCTTGCTTCAACTTAGCTCTAGTATATTCGCCATTCAATTTGTCTAGTTTATCAGAACATAATAAGTTCACCATGCTTATTTAACTTTCTTAAATCCCCTTTTATCCTTAACATCATGGTTTCTTCCATTTGAGATTTATTTCTTAGAGCTAACTAGAACTGGTCCTTTCTCCATGTGGTGGTAGCTAAAAATGATAAATACCTTCAAGCCAAACATATGATTTCTTTGAAGAAAAAAATTGCATGTAGATGCATAGAACAAACATTTCATGATCCTTATTCTCATGAGGTTGCATGGATTTCAGCTATTCTTTAAGCTCATGTACTACTTGGAGACACCATACATTACTATACCTAGATGCATCTATGTTACAGTATGAATTCTGACCTAATCAAGACCCTTGACTCTGATATTTTCAAGAAACTTCTTGAAGAATTTATGATCAACTTAGCTTACTCATGGTAGTTTTCAGTATCTCTTTCCATTCCAATATTTATTTCATAGATGACTATATATGTAGGTTTACATTATGACATACTAATCGCTTCGATTTCTCGAACCATGTTCAATGATAGGGAGACTTCATGAATTATGGATTGACAAAGACAACTTGACTAAGCACCATAAGCATCATAGGGTCATTATGCATATTTAAGAAATTCTTGATTATAATTGGACAACACTTGGTAGAACTTAACACACCAAGTTTTTTTTTCTCAAGACAACCACACTTGACAAGGAAAACAACATACATAATATTGTATCAATGAAACCATCATATTCCTATCTCATTTGGAATGAATTTAAGAACTCACAACTTATCTATTTTAGATTAAAACCACTATGTCTACTTAATCAGTTGACTTAGGACATTTGAGAATCTCTATACATTTTGTAGAATTCTCTTACAAGGATACAACTTGAAAATGAGTGATTCAGACATGATTCAAACATGACACCACAAAATTATGAGGAATTTTGCTTCCTTCATACAAGACAATAGGTATAACATAGACATAACTCAAACATGATAGCATGAGAAGAGAAATGCTCACCTTGAGACATCTTGAACAGACTTTCCTTGCATGACTACTATAAGATGACACTTAATAACTCCAATGGGACTTAAACATACATCTTTGAACCAAACATACCTTTACAATATGGCTAGGAATTTAATTTATAAAAGCTGATGGAAACTTACTTGTAGATCCACTGATTTAAGTGCTCACTCAACATAATTATGGAGAAATCCTTGATTTGTAACTTAATAGAATGACGAAGGATAGACTTTTCTTCTTTTAACCTGCAATATTCCTTCTAAAATTCTAGAAAAGGCACTCTGCCATGTGAGGTCATTTCAAAACACAAGATAGTCATCAAAGCAATATGATGACTCCATTCATTTCCTTAAGCTCTGCCATTCTTCTTGGGTGTACTCCTTGGTGTGATAATATCATCACCTAAGATCTTGCTTTTATTCACTATCGACAAAATTTCACACTAAATTTTATATATCTACTCTAGTACAACATTAGGTATAAGTTCTTCATCACTTGCACTATAATTTCCTTCCTTCTTCTTAGATATACCATTACCTCTTGATGCCTTTTTGAATCTCTTAATTTGCTAGTTCTTATTCTTTCTTGGTTGGTTTTATAGGAGTGCTTCATTTCATCCTTTCTCTCGTAAATGGGCTTCCTCTTATCGAAAGTGTCTTAAAAAGTTTCCAAATCTATTACACTTAAATCATTAAAGTTTATTCTTATCTTTATATGTTCCCTTTGTCCATTCTTAATTGATATATTATTCAAGGAAAAATCTTACTTATGACCCTTCTCATGGTAGTTATAAAAACATTTTTCTTTTAATACTCAATATACAATCTCTCCATGAGTCTTCTTTGTATATCTTTCTCATACGATCTCTAGATCTATGTCCAAAAGCATGACATGAAAAACAAACTCCATGAAACTTACCAAGAAGTCTCCTTGCATTTGGCTACTTGTTGATTTTCTTGTGTTCAAAATTTCCTTGACATGGTGTATGACTTGACTCACCCTTCAATTCAGTTTGTCTTGCTTTTTCGTTCAATTCTTCTCTTAGAGTCTTCAACTCAACACTTAACTTGTCACATTCTTCAACCTTGGATTTGACAACTACTTGACATGGCTCATGACTAAATTCATGCTCTAATTCACACTGAGTTGCTTCACTTTTGAAAACTAGACATGATATGTCATTTCTTGAACTTTCATTAATTATCATCAGTTTATCCTTAGCTTTTTCTAGCTCATCCTTTAGGGTCTTCAATTATTCTTCAAGTTTGACATAGGATTTTTCTTTGACACTTAGATCTTTTGATAACTTACTAACAACTATTGCCACCTCTTTGAGTTCTTCAAGATGATTTACATCATTGAGTTTGATTTCAACCTTTAAATCATTTATCAAGGCTTGAGCAATCTCATATTTATTTTTAGTACTTCTTAAACTTGATGACCCATACTTGTGCCTTAAGGACCTTCTCTTAAGCTATTAAACTTATACCAAGAGAACCTTCTATTACCAATTGTTATAAACTCTAGGCACCGAGAGGGGGTGAATTAGTGATATTTAAAAATTTTGAAGAAAGTTGTAGTTATTTAATTTACCATGATGTGCATTCACATTCAACTAGGAGAGATAAATATAAACAAGCACACATAAAGACATGAAGATTCCACATTTAATATGGGAAACCCATGAGGGAAAACACCATTGAAAACTAGATAACTATCTCAGACAATTTTCCTATACATTTATAATTTTTTTACCATGTTGTGAGCTCTAAGTCACCTTGAAGCACCCTTTCCAATTATAAATCACCCACTCCATTATAAAATCAAACACCCACTTGAGTGATTTGGAAAACACCTGCTTGTTATGAAGCACCCACTTCAAAGTTGTGACAAGCACCTAATTAATTGTTTTTCTAAAAGTACCTACTTGCTAGGAAACTCACTCCTAAATTATTGATCTACAACTCAAAATTTGAATAAACACAAAATGTCTGATCACCCTCTTCACTGGTTTCACACATTAACCTAATGTGATCATTGTTTTAGCTTATTACTTCATTTGCACTCCTTTCTCATCATATCATTCTACTCCTTGGGCAATATAATTTATATCACGTCTTCAAATATGAATTTCACACTGAATCAAGATCCTCACTTCATGAGGATTATCCTCTCATATTCCTATGAATATTCTCTACCATTTCCATCTCACAATTTTCATCCTAACAACATCTATCCATTTTTGTGCTCATATTTTTTTCTCGCATGCATTTATAATTTTCCCCAAGCTTTAACAACTCCTTCAAGTGTAGAAATATTTTCTTTTATAGATAGCTTGGTATCCTATACATGGCCCTTCACTTCACATTCAAATACCTTTTCATTTCCACACTTATTTTCTTATTTTTTCACCTACATATTTGTCTTTGCATACCATACATTAATCCACCATGTAACACACAAATAACTCTATTTATTGACTGTGCACTTCACCTATTCATTTATATATATTTCTTCTACTTCTAAACTCAAGTGAAGGATATCAAGAGACATCACACTAACTTCAAAACTGAGAAAGTATTTCCTTTTCAAGATTAGGTTCATGTTTTCTTTGTTTTTTTAGTTGTAATGACTCTTCATAAGCCTATGGAAGACAAGAAATAGGTTTCAAACATCTGTCAAAATCAGAGAAAATGAGGTAGACCCGCAGACTACTGATTACACAAGTTGTCTCCTAGTATGGTGAGTAAGAACTTTTTCCTCTAGCTTTGTAACACAATCATCCCCTATACAATGAGTTATAAACTAAATTTACATTATATGTACCTTAAAATCAACCTTTTCAATCTCATTCCAACACTTATCCTTCACATTTTTTCTTATGTTGTTCATTTTGAACATAAAAGGAAGCATCTTTAGGATTTCAACTGATCTGTACACTTCTTAGATAGATACATTTTCAAGAACATCTTCAAAAGGGATCAAGGAATTAGAAATACATCTCGAGAGCCTCTACATCCTTCACCTAGTATTCAACTTCACTATTCATCTCATATTCTCCATTTTGAGACATATGGAAAAGATAGATGGAGATATAATTCACCCCATTATGATCATGAAGAAGGAATGTTCATATGATTTCAAATCAATATTGTTATCAATGTTTAAGACTGTAGGAAGCTCTAACAAACACTCAATAAATTGAATATCAAAAGAAATAGGTCTAGGTCACTATTGTTTCACATTTCCAAGTTCACACTCACAAGCCATATTATCTCAGTCCACTCAAATAATTTTATTTCACTAGGGAAAGGATATTAGTGTCTTCACAACATGAACAAGATGTCAAAGGAACATATCACCATTTACTATACTCAAGATACCAAATTATCATAGTACACTTGAGAAATCTCTAAAATGGGCATACATAGTCATAGTGAGATTTGAAACAATGGACACAATCATGTCAAAGCATGAAACACTTACACTCCATTGTTTTTATAACATGAAGATGAATATTTAGGAGCACATGATCACTCACTATTCTTAATAACTCAAGACACCTAGAAAATTCTTCAAAACACAAGCTTTAACACAAGACACACACACTAGTTTTTAATAGTCTTACAAATATGAGTGAGTAGAAGGGTTTATGATAATTCATGGATAAAAATTACTGTAGGAGAATTCTTCAAGAGATAGTGCACTTTCTAAAATCTATTGTTTTTCCTAGAAACATACGAGTAGATTTAAAGCAGATTGGTTTACCCAAAATCTGTACATATTGAGGGTTTTAACTCACCAAACCCTAGTATGACTTTCAAAGGATATTTTTGTAACTATGAACAATGGATGACTTCACCTGGAGACTTGAAAAATATTAATTAAGCACTTAAAAGCATGATGTAATGAAATGGAAGAATCAATTTAGCTAAAATTATCAGTTACTTGAACACACCATCGATACAAATTGACAAACCACAAGATTTGGGACTTCAATTATTTTCACATAAGCATATAATTAACTTCATTAGGTCCTCCTATGTTTTAATCTTATGTGGTTAGCAATTTTTGACTTAAAAATCATGTTTCACACAATCACTTACTCAAGAGGATCAATATTGGGTGCGATTACTCAAACCTTCAAGTGGTAGATAGGAAAAGTTCACCTTTACCTCAGATTTCCTCATGAAGTACTGGATACCGATGTACCTAGAACTTTTGTCAAATGCTATGAATTTTTGTTTTGTACAGTCCTAAATGTACTTGCAAAAGTGATATTTATGAAGCCCTCAGGATTCTCAAGTAAAATCACAAAGACACCCCGGACGCACATCAGCCTTCTAGGTTGATGTTCGTGCATCCAGTGTGATTGCACAACATGGAAACCTCTCTCCAAGCGTGGGACTTGTAAACCGAGAGAGGAATGTCCAGAGAAGGTTGGTTCTCGCTCCTAAACTACCTGCCACAAGCTATTCCAGTGCAGGCAAGCTAATCTAATCCTAATCTAACCATGCCAAGGAGACAGAGAGAGAGAGAGAAAGGAAAAAACAGCAAAAGCCTACACTAAAACGGTGATACACCAGAGAAGGAGAATGTTGGACATCTATCAAAACTGCCATGGGATAAAGAGAGGTGAGCAATGGGAAGGATGGACAGATGCATCACAGGCCCAAGGATAGATTTCACACAGAAAATGTCCCAAAACTCCATGAACATAGCTCCAAACCTGCAATGAACATTCAAACATGCACAGATACCTGCAATGAAGAGAGGCAAGAAGAGGACAAGCAAAAACAAGGAAGGATGGACAGATGCATCACAAAACACGTTTTGTTGCTCCGTAAGTTTGCCTGAGTAACATCATTCCATTAGTAAAAGGAAAAAACACCATTACAGAGCAAGGGAGGAGGTTCGAACTCCATTTTCAACCCTAGAGAAGAAAAGAAGGGAGGGCCGAGCAGAAAGAATGAACAACTTGTTTTTAAAATGAGCCAAATCTGGCTTTTACATTGCATGGGTCGAGCCCAGGGGACAGAAACATGGGAAAACATGTAAGCCCATTCCTCATTGAATACCAACGCATTAAAATGGCATAGGATACCTTACCAACCCATACCCTGCCATCTTTGACCGATTTGGAGGAGAATGCGACCCATTCTGCATTAATTTGGCCGCTGAAATGTCACTACCGCCGCACACGCAGCGTCGAGCCGTTTCTCAATTTTCTCTCTTAGATTGGACCAAAACTCGAGATTGATCCCAGAATCACATAGATAATTTCATAAGCTTTCGTTGATATAAAGAACGTGGAAATCGAGCTCTGGATCAAAAGATATGGTGATCGAAGATTTAGGCACGGAGGCGAGACCAAAACGGATTTTGAAATATTTCCCGTGCTCGCCACTTGGATGACACGTGGCATGCTCATATTGGTCGCATGATTCTCTCTCCTCTACTTTTGCGGGCTTTCTTTGAAATCTCCTGTGGGCCCTAGCTAGGACACGTGGCATTATTTCATTGATTTGGATCGGTGCTCAAAACTCACCCTTTGACTTTTGACTTTTCTCTTGTGAGGACACGTGGCGCTTCTCGATTAGTCCACGGCCTGCCACTCCTTCGCGCCCTTCACATCTTTTTGTCCCGGATGTCCCAAACCGTCTGGGACAAAACTTCCGATCCGCCCGAAATGGGCCTCCTTGTCCCTCATTTGGCCGATGACACGTGGCACAATTTTATTGGCTTTCGGCTTTTCGGCGATCCGCGTCCCGTGCATCCCTTTGTCCCATTTTGCTTAGTGCTTCTTGTGCTGATTTCGGGTGAACTGGCCGGTTCAAGGCCCATTTGTCCCTGCTTGTCCCATTTTGCTTTGGACTGCCTGGCCCTTTTTCGCCCGATTCGGCCGGTTCGCGCCTTTTTGTCCCAACTGTCCCACTTTGTTTTGGACTGACTCGACCTTTTTCACCGGTTCGCGCCTTCGCAGCCCCTTGAGATGTCCCAATCGCTTTTGATCGCTTCTGTGCTCATTTCGCCGATCCGCTGGTTCGGTCTTTTTGTCCCAAACGTCCCGAGCAACACTTAGCCAATTTTTCTTCCTCTTTTGCCGGATCGACTTCTCGCGCCCCGCCGCTGCATTTCTCGGCCCGATTGTCCCAAATGCAATTTGGGCCGCCTGGAGGCTTTTCGGCCAATCCGCACCTTGACGTCCCAAATGTCCCAATTGCTCCCTTGAGCAGGACTTAGCCAATTTTCACACTTTTTCCTGGATCAACCTATTTGCCTTTCTGCAACTTTTTTCACATTTTCTCGCAGCTTGCTCCTTCCTTCTTCTCCTCGGGAGTTAGAAAATATCTCGAGAGAACCTCGTAAACATGATGTTTGCTCAATCAATTAATTTTCCGGGACTTGAATATTTCGATGCATGTTATCAAAATTACCTAGGGGGAAATTTTGACAACAATTCCTTTACATGTTTAACACATGAAAACAACTTAAGAAGGTAGTCATGGAGGCCTTCAAACCAGTTGAGAAAAATGGTCAAAACTTTTTAAGCACATAACCAATTGATCTCAAACATTTTACAATTTATTTTTATCAAAATTCCTTGCAAAAATTCTTTTATGATTTATTTGAAGTAGCCTTATCTATTTATCACAACTAATAATAATTTTCAAGGTGATTATTTTGACCTTCTCAAAAACCTAGTCTTTGAAAAAAAGGCTTTACAACCTCAATTTTCACTTTTTTCCCCTGAATATTTTCTCACACCATCAAGACTCACTCCTCTACCCTCTATGATTATTTATTTTACATGATGACCTTTGAATTATCTTGACCCATCTCATTTTCCTATTAGTAATAATAAAGTTCTCACTCTTAATTTACACTAGGTCTCCTTCAAGCACCAAGAAACCTGATTTCGACTTTATAGACCTTCAAGTACCTGAACACTACTTCTCCATCCTTTATAGGCTTGGAACAACCATCTCATACCTAAAAAAAATCATATGAAATGGCCCACTTCGAAATAGACCTTTTTACTTGACCCATTTTGACTGTTTTTCACTTTGATTACAAGGATATGACTTGGATAGCACTAAGAAACACTCCTCACACCATCAACCACCTTTATGGATATATTGGACACATTTACCTTCATATCATCCCCCAAGAATATTTATAGGCTCACTCCTACATTTGGACTTTGAGATACACCTCAACAATATATCAATATATTTATAAACCAAAAACTACTTCACCTTTGGAGACTACTTGACTTCTTGATACCTATGAAGAGTGTGACATACCCGCTCAAGCCCATCTTCAATCCTATTTGAAATCAGTGACAATATTTTAAACAATGATTACTTCCATTATTCAACATGTAACACACTTGATCAACTCTCAAAACATGATCAAACACCTACAAATCAATCACACCTAGGTCACACTTCTTTCACACCCACAACTAGCTCACAAAAGCACCCAAAACCATGATTTTATAAGCTCTCCTTCATTAAAATTCAAAATAGGTTGTTTTCAAGGCCCTTATCTAGACTATTATAACTTAAAAACATCCCATAAATTTTATCACAATAGTCACAAGTGACCCAAGTAGGTTAGCCTAGCCAAAACCCTTCATCCATGTAACAAAAATTTTCAAAATCGATAATTGGAATGATTTAAATCCCTTAACACTAAAATTTTTTTAGTCAAGCTCTAAAAATCACCAAACATGTGTAGTATGACATTTAAAAATCATAAATTATAGTCTTACTATTTCACCTAATGGCTATGCTATGCGCTTAACACCTCATCTAGATAGATCTAAATTATTACTCGAAGCACACTAAGCTACCAAGTCCTCGCTTTGTGTTGTTTGTCAAAATGTTATCATGCAGATACATGATGATAGAAAAAAATGTGCATTCATTCATACTAACTCATTGCATACATTCAATTAGAAACACATGTAATAAGGAAACATATAGATTAGATAACAACTAATATCATATGCACCATGTAATAACCATATTTAGACACATCAATTACTGAATACATCCTCCATAATCCATTATAATAAAGTATTAAACAAAATTATATTATTACATCATCATGTATAGGTGTTGGAACATGCGTAACATCAAACCCTAAGCCATAAATAATCTCACATACACATTGATATTGTACATGATACCTAAAAAGGACATACTCTAGATATATATATATATATATATATATATATATATATATAGGGTTGGGAATTTCCTTCACCACCTATGCATCCTCAAATTAGAATGATCAAAATATCCATATGTACATCAATAAAGTAGTGTATTCTTTTATATCGATCATAATAAAAGATTAATCCATAAATAGACTCTACTTTAATCCTATTATTAGATCGATCCATGCATGACCTCTAATCTTCGCCTCACATGTGATTTATCCTAAAATAGATGTTCCTTGATCACTAAGTCTCCTTGATTTTATCTTTGGCATGATCCACACTCCAACTAGACTTTAATATTTTTAGGATGTGTATGCAAAATCGATAAGCCATGAATCTATCTTTCTAGGTTTGTTCCACTTAAACCGAACCTTGAATGTGTTCATGTGAACTACTCGTGTGCCTCATTGTTCCATGCACTCTTATGATACTTAGTCATTTTTTCAACCCAACATTGCACCACACTAATTACATTTTCATCCTGGAAATGGGGTTGCTCAACTTATCCCTCAAAATAATAAAAGAATAAAGAAATTCCACACATACCGAAAGAATGAGTTAAATGGAACAATACCTAAGCATGCCTTACTCCTCGTTGGCTTCAATAGTTCAGGGTACTCCTTATTTATTTTAGTCTCCAATTCATTCCACTCTCCCAACCCCTTCTTCACTTTATCTAGGACTGCACTAATTATTCCATCCATCTCCTCTAAAATTGTTTCCTAACCCTTGTGCTTCAGTTCCTTGTTACACCAAACATTCCTTATACCATTCCCTCCATGAAATCCATCTTTCACATAACCAACACTCCCAAATCATTTATTCGCACCTCATCAATATCCTTGGATGCCTTAAGTGCATCAGATTCTTGGAAACTATGGCCAACTTTTCTTCTCTCCCTAGGGACTGATCCTTCTTGGATGTTAGGATCTTATACTCCTCTCGGGAAAGATGTATTTTTAAGGATTATCTTTGGATACTCACATGTTGTCCATCAACCATCCCACCTTCTTCAGTTCATCTTTCAATGTTTGGAGTATGACATCATACTTTGCACTTTGACGCATAATCAACATTTTATTCTTTTCTTTCTCAGCCATAATATTTGTCTATATCTCCTCTCAAATGGATGGAATATACTTAAGTAGTAGATTAACATAATCTTATAGAAATTGTAAGGTGATGGGTAGGTATTCTACATTTTTCATCAAATTTTTGATGTTCCTCTCAAACTTCACCCCAATATTAGTAGCAAAATATAGAATCTCCTTCTTCCATTTCTCATCCCTTTTACGCACCTCGGCTTAGTTGCTCAATTTTGGTTGCCTTGTTCTTATTATCTTCTAGCAACATCCCGAGAACAACATCCTTATCCAAGTTCCTCCATACCACATCTTCCTCCACCTTTGTCAAGGCATTGCTGGCTTGTTCATCTCGAAAACTTGGTTGTCTTGATTTTCATATGTGTCATTTGGGACATTTTCTTCATCTTTAACTTGATGCATACTTCCTCTTTAATGTTGAACTCAGCTTCATCCATGTGTGTTTTCATACTCCATGAAAGCTTCTTTCTAGTGTGAATATTTTCTCCCTTAGGATCTATCAACTCGTAGCCATATAACTATTCATGACCAAGAGTGTTCTAGAACATTATGTGAATGATATTTGAAGGGTGATCAACATACCCTAGGTCTAGTGTCTTAAAAATTCATTCCCCCATTTTCCTATCAGAATTCTTACCCCTGGGACTATGTGTTTTTGTGCTTAGAATTGGAATTTACATCAATGTGACTCCATGTTCACCTGTCAGTTTCTTGACACTCTTCTCATTTTCTTCATCACCTCTAGTAGAATCTTCCTCTTCACACTCACTTGGCACTTCTCCATCGTGCTGATTTTCTTCTTGTATTTTCTCTTCCTATCCTTCCACACCAATACTAGGTGAGGATCTTATGTTGTGAGAAACATCATCTGATATGTCTTATTCCTCACTTTTTAATTTGTTACAATTTTTTTCCTTCTCTTGGTTTTCTTCTTTGAGCTCATCTTAATAGGGGATGTCCTAGGTAGCCTCCTAAGTGGCTCGTGCCACCGTCGTAAGGCTTGGTTCTTCTTATATTTCTACTCCCACCCTATTCAACCACACTTCCTTCACCCTTTTCTTTCTCTATCTCATCAACTACATGATCAATCCTCACATTGGCTTCCTACCTTGGGGTAATATCTTTAAGTGGTCTCTTTTTCTCATATAATCACTTCCCTTTTTGCAGCATGATCTAGCATGCCAACATCCTCCATCTCCTCCTCCTCATCCTTAAGTTATTCTTCTTTTATTATGGGAGGAGTAGGATCATGCTTCTGCCTTGTGTCAAATGTATTCTTTCCCTTTGGCGGATCTAGGAGCTTGAAATAATTTCCAATATGCTTACCATTAACTAGTTTAGGCTCAAGGTCTATATATACCTTAGTTGAAGCCACTTTTCAATTTCCAAAGTCATAGAATTAATGATGATATCATCTAATATCATAGTCTCAATGTAGGAAGACTTACCCGGATAAACATAAGTCTTACAGAGTGTATGGTAATCATAATCAACCTTATCTACATAAAATTTTACCCTCCACACGTCTGATAATATATTCAATGAATCCTAAAAAAATCACATTGTAAATGCATATGGGAGCTTACACCAAGGGCTCCACTTTCTAGTCTTCATTTAGAACCTACTAACACATTAATTCTTGTAGACCACAAAATCTACCTCCCCCTTTACCATGGCATGAAAGTATTTTAGTATGCAACACTCATGTTCAAAGGCCCCACACATTCACCTATACCACATCTCTAGCATTATTTTATAGCACTCCCTTGTGGCTTCATCACATGTATATTTCTCAAACCTCTTAGCCAGAGACTTATTTCTATGGGTACTACCACATCTTTTCCTTAGGGTGATTTTGTAAGACCCAATATCTCTGTAAATATAATCGATAGAAGGATCACACCCCAACTAATTTTGTCTCCTTTGCATGCGTCCTTAATAATAACTTCTACTATGAATACTACAAGGTTATAAACATTACCTTCCACCATTTTCTACATGATGTGGATCCATTTCTTATTCATCTAGCCCCAAAACTCCCGGTTATGAATTTTTTTCAAGAGTTTCGCACAAATTTTGACCAAATGATAAGTTACCTTGACACGTCCATCACGTGCCCTCCCTTTCGATATGCTAACTCCACAACAGTGGCCTCCACACCTACTTCATCATCTAAGTAACAAGAAATTTTAGTTCTTGAAATCCTTAATCCTGTAAGCTTCCCAACTAAAAGTGTGGTGATTCACACACTCTTTCCCGTAAAATTAAAAACTTCCTCATAGAATCTTGAAATCAACCATTGATAGAGCCTTTCTGGTTTTTCAAAGTATGGTAACTCATAAATTTGTAAGACTCCAACTTTCTCCAAAGTCTTATGTCCTTCATCATCGTAGATGGGTTTGTCATCTTTAGTGTGAAAATTGGTCTTTTTAACCAACTCCTTCTCAATTTTATCCTTTTACATGTTGGTACAATGTTTATGGTCACTTACCTTTATCTTTCTTACATGGGACTCCCAAACTATCCCTATAATGACACCCTCAAGATATTGTATTTCAGAAAATCTTTCCTTTAGCACGGCTTATACTTCCACCTCTAGTTCGTTCACCTTCTTGCCCCTTATGGTTGTTTCCGTGTGCTCTCTGGTGCCATTTCTCACTTATAACTTATCTTTTTTTTTTTCCTTCTACTTCCTCTATAACCTCGAAATCATGTTCCCTAGCTACAATTTCTTCTTATCAAACCCTAACTCCTCAAACCTAACACTTCACATGCCTTCCACTTGTTCAAAAACTTTTCTCAAAGTAGCACCACTACGGCCATGACCAAATTCAACTGGTTCATTTTTCTTCACTTCTACATTCACACTTTGTGCTCATTCACTCTTTAATTCACTCTCCAAGGCTTGAAAACTCAAACATGCAAGGTAAGAATGAAATCGTATGCACCTTTTATAGATTTTTCTAATTTTCCCACATTAATTTCTCCTCACCTACCACCATACTCCAACTTTAATTACATTTTTTCCACACATTTTTTTCTTTCTTCTATGCCCCGATCGTAACCTTATGGATTTCCTACTACTTCTTGGCCACATGCCTCCTTACATGTATCTCTATTCATTGAAGTACATAATCTCTACGCCTCATACCAAGTAGTTTACCATGTTTCTTCCTAACTCGCATTACATTATGTGAAACTTACCTCACACGTGGTATTTAATCTAAGTAAAATCTATTATGAAAACCATCACCTTAGCACTGTAACACCTATCTACCGCACATACTAACCCTTCATAATACATTAATATACCAGCCCATATATATCTATGTGTCAAGCTACACTTAAATCTCAAGCACCATTAAGTTCCTTTTTCTTGTACCCACTCCACCCCATACTAAAATTATGCATGGTCCTCTTTGCATGAACTTAATAAATAGTAATCATATTTTTGCACACAAGCACACTTATTACATAAAAAAGAACTAAAAATGAAAAAGCATAGAAATTATTGAAAGGAACCACATAAAAGAAAAATCTAAGCTAAATGAAAACATCGCCTTATTAAAAACACCAAGAAGTGTTATTTATAGTAGGGATTGAGTATACTACCATATACGTAATCGGGAAAGATATTGCCATCTAGTACCTGTAATTGACATGCATCTCGATTCCAATATCTTGATTACTACAAAAGGTCCCAACCAATACACCTTCAATTTCATTAGGTGGTGTGAAAACTTGAAGTCTTATAGAATGACCATCTTGCCAATTTAAAATGTCTTCTTATTAATGTGCCTATCATGTCATGCCTTATGTATTTCCTTCTCAATCTTCTAGCTCCAATGCAAAATGATGCACCTCTCATCTAATGGCATTAGTTTATAAATGCGCTCTTCCACAACTTGTTCATCTCTAATTCCACCTACGAGCACAAAATGCAGGGATGGTAACATGAATTCAACAGGAAATATAGTCATTGTGCCAAACACCAACTGAAAAGGTGTATCCTTATTCAACCTTTTATAAGTTGTCCTATATTCCCAAAGTATAATAGATAATTTATCATCCCAATATTTCCTTCCAACATCACATATTTTTGTCAATTTTTATCTTAATATCTTGTTGAAATATTCTACAATACCATTAGCTTAAGGTTGATAAGAAGTGGCCTTATGATGTGCCACCATAAATTATGCCAATAAAATTCTTATTGTCTCATTTAAAAAATGAGTTCCTTTATCACTTGTCAAGCTTAATGGACAACCATACATGCTAATAATATTTTCCCATAGAAACCTTACTATTTTGGATGTTGTGCAATCCTTTATAGGTGCTACCTTTGTCCACCTTTTGAGATAATCTATGGAATTAATAATATAGTGCGCATTAGTCCTATGTGTGGTTGGTGAAATAGGACCTACAAAGTAAATAACCCACTTTTCAAAGGATCTACACTTGCAATAGGCCACACTAGCATTTCATCTTTATGTCTAGTATTTCTAAGGAATTGAATATGATCACATGCCTTGAAATATTCCTTAGTATCCTTATATAAGGTCTCCCACAAAATTCCAACCATTAGAATCTTGTGAGTTATAGCATCACCCGCATAATGCCCTCCTTTTATCCACCACAAGCTTCTTCCATAATAGACTTGTGCTCATGTTCTAGAATACAACGATGAAAAAATTCATCACATCCCATCTTATATAAGTCACCACCAATAAAATGATAAGGAACCATGCATATTATAATTTGATTCTTCTTTAAGGTATTGAATCCTTCATGTGCATGTCCAGTGCGAAAAAACACAACAATATCCTCTAATTTCGTAGGCGTGCAATTTAATCTAAAAAAAATTGAATCAGACATAGTGTCCTCAATGCTCTTCTCATCATCACTAGAATTAATCCTTGATAATTGGTTAGGCCCTGATTTACTCTTACCTAGTTTTACAACAACTATATATTCACATTCTTAAAACAAAAGTATCCATCTGGATATGTGCCCTTGTAAAATAGGATTGTTGACTAAGTACTTGGGCACTATATGATCTATAAAAAAAAAAATAACGTCACTAAAAATTACTATTTGAACATATGCAGTGTGTAGATCATATATAAATCTTCACACTTAGTGGTTCTGTAATTCTTCTCTACGGTTTTCAACTTCGTACTTGAAAAATAAATAGATGATCCACAATCTTCCCCTGGTTTTTCTGAAATTGCACCAATTTCCATTCTAGAGGCATCAACATGAACATGAAAAGGTTTATGCCATGAAGGAAAATGCAAAATTGGTGCAGTAGTTAGTCTTTCCTTTAATGTCTCAAACAATTGTTATTGCGTGTTACCCAATAAAATTTACATTTAGCCTTCAAAAATTCTTCAAAGGGAGCTACAATATTTTCATAACCCTTGATAAATTCATTGTAATACCCTTTGTGTCCCAAAACCATTCACACACCTCACTTTAATTTTTAAGTTATATTGATCCTAATACTACAACTACCTTGGCCGGGTCTACTAATAATCCCTCTTTCTAAATGATTTTCCCATGTAAAGTGCCAAAAGGTGTTGCAAAGATGCACTTCTTTATTTTAAGAGATATGTTCAACTACTTGCATCTCTCAAACATAAGCCTTAGATTCTAACAACGATCTTTGAATAACCCATACATTGTATAATCATCCAAATACACATGTAATATCTTATGAGTAAAATCTTGAAAGGCCTACACAACAATGCGTGAAAAAACTACTAGTGCATTTTTCAATCCAAAGAGCATAATTGTATATGTAAATATACCCCACTTAGTGGTGAAAGTAGTATTCTCTTAATATTCTTTTGTGATGTACACCTAGTGATAACCTAAAATCCATCTATGAAAGAATATATCTCATGCCTTGTAACTCCTTCAAGGATTTCTTTTGTTAATGGAGTGGAAAAATGCTATATTACACAAGAATCATTCAAATCTCTATAATCTACAAAAATCTTTATCCTCCCATATTTATTAATGATTATTGCCATGGGGCTGACCAATTATGATTTTTTGATAGGAAAAGTAATTACAGACTTGAGCATCTTGTTAATTTCCTCCTTCACCTTCACGTATAGATTAGGGTTCATCCTATAATGCCTCTTCCTAATAGGAACTCACCTTCTTTTATCTTGCTTCATATTTCCTAAAGAAGGATAGACACATTTTAACTCATGATGGCCCCACGAGAATAAGTCCTAGAAATTACACAAGAGTTCGATAATATCATCCATTTATTTTTTTGGCCAATAATCACCAATAATGGACTCATTGGGCTTATCTTTTCTACCAATGTTAACCTTATTCATCTTCATAGAATCATGGTATGCACATGCCTTCTCATCTAAAAAATTCATTACCTCGTACTCACCTTCAAAGTGTGACTAACATCCAAATTATCAACTTCCTCATCATCAATCATGTTTACCATTTTATTTTTCCTTCTAGGTGTGGTCTATTTATTCTTCTTATATTTCCTCAAGATTAAGACATGTCTCAAGATCTGGTTCTCCGAACATTTCTAACATGAGCTCCTCTACCTTCATGTTATCCCTCAAAGTGATGCACATCATAATCTGAAATACTTCATGGATGGGAGGCTTAGTAGAAAAATAATCAAAGGTTTAGATCATACCTGAAGTCATCTCTTTCAAATTTACTATTTCTATTTTCAACTTAGCATGGACATATAATGTGCGTGCAACCAGAAAATGTGGTGTAGAACCTATGTACCCATAGTGATGGTGGTAAGGTTTCCTGCCTCTACGCCTATAATCTCTCACACTCATGGATGTGATGAGAAGATAAATCCTTACTATTAAATTCACAAATACATGTAGGTACATTGCTTTGAGTAAACCTAGTGGAAAAGGTGATTCTCAATTCTCACCACTCCAGGAGGTTATCTTTATGTGTTGCCCACTAGCGCACTATTTTCCCATGTAGAGTATAAACTAGCATATTCCTTATATCTCCTTAATTCGGCCACTGAGTCTCCATGGTGCACAAAAATGTATTGGGATTCCCTTCACCAGTATATCTTGGTACCTTAACCAAGCCTGAGTGCCTCACCATATGTGTCCTGCTCATCCTTGTAACAAGTCCTCTAACTTATTGCTAGACAATCTCATATGTGCCATGCACCTGTTTATCACAAACAACACTTGTAGTGTCACTTACTCGCTACACGTCCTCCCACTGAAGAACTTCTTCTTTTGATGGATCTATATTCTCTAGATCACACATCGTCTCGAGCATATATTATATTAATTTCCTCTTCACTCAAAGGTTCAACATAATACTATGCCTTCTTTTCAAATAGAGGTATGATTGCATTCTCTTATTTATTATCAAAACTAATATAATTCCTATTATAACACATATAAACATTGTTTTCATATAGCACTGTGGTTGCCCAAGTAACATTGAAAAATTATCTATTGTTTCTAAGCAACAACACCTCAAAGTCTCTAGTAAAATTAGCTCCCCGAATAATAATAGATGCACCCTTGACTACACAAATAAGCATTACCTTAGTTTTGCTTTCCATGTACAACACATTCAAATATGGATAAATTGTGGGCCTTCCCATCTGATTCCATACTTCAAGAGTGATTATATTTAATTTAGCATTTATATCTATCAAGATATTAACTACCAGAAAACCATCAATTATTACATCCAATGTGATCTCCTTATAAAATTCATGGTTCTGAGGTGGTATATTCACATGAAGTATTTATCTCTCACACTCAACCCTAACTTGCGGTACCTTCTCTTGAATCCATTCCCTTATCAATGGGATGATATTTTTTTAGCGCAACATTTTACACATCTCCTTCAGATCATCCATGTCCTTCTGTGGGAGATTAACACTCTTTTCCTACTCTCTTGTGTGTGTCTATTCCTTTAAGCACTATTTATCACCATGAAGATTCCTAATGAATCCTATCATCTCCTGATATACTTCCTTCTAAAGTGTCACATATAGATACTTAGCATGTATCACCTCCTCCCTTGTTATAAGTGGCTTGGCCTTTAGAGGATCATCCACATGTTTTTCCTTGTCACACATTATAACCATCATGGGCTGTAAATCTGGATTAGTATTCTTAGGTATCCATTGATAAGAATTCATGTGCTACATGTTGATCATCTCCTCACTTGTGTCCTTAGTTTTTACTCATATGCTCGTATAAATCTAAAAATGCTCCAACTTATGTGGCTTTCCACACCATAAGCAAGTTGCGTTCTCGAGGGAAATCACACCGATAATGATCAAGGTATCCGCAAGTATAATAAGTTCCTCTATTAAAATTGCCTCTACCTCCACCGTGATCTCATCCATAATATCCTCCTTGGAATCTCCAATTCCTATTTTTTCCATGGTTGTTCCCTTCATGAGTATGGCCTTATTTTTCCTTAGATCTTCTCGCCACACCAGTATGGCGCACTCCTATCTCAATGGCTTCATGGATGTGATTAATCAACCTACATCTATCATTTCATGAGTGTGATAGTTACAAATATTACAATATAAGGACACATTCTTGGACCATATGCTAAAAAAGAAGGAAATATCAAACATCATGGTTTAGGTGAAAAAATTAACAATCTAATAGTAATGTACACACTAAATTATATGGGAAATTATCCTAGTATGTCCCTCAACTTGAAAATCTCTGCACCAAATTCCATTGTGTCTCTCATGTGCTTTGAGATGGAAGAAAGATTATCCTATTATTTTTCCATAGCTACAATCTGCCTCCAAGAATGGGCTAACTCCATTATCAACGCTCTAACTACCTCAAAACACAAAATTACTTCCAAGGATTCACAAATATCCATATAAGTCTTATGAGAGAGTGATATTTGGAATGGAGTTAGTAATCCTTCAAATAACCACTTTGTATGTTGAATAGGATGAATATAATAAGAAAATTTAGGCAACAAGGTCTTAAAATGTGTGTCATACTCCCTCACGCTTTTAGCTAAACCTCGTTTAATGTCCTTAAGTGCGATGATGCTCTATTGCTCAAACTCAAGAATGTGAAATTATGCAAAAATATAGAAAACAAAGCATCATAATCCACCATAGTTTGATTTGGATCATACTTCATATACCACTTATCCACGTTCCCTTATAGCATAGTAAAAACTTGACTATCCTTTCTATCTAAAGTTCTAATTCATGTAGCGCATCATAATATTTCACATTTATGTACATGATTTTCTACCTCCGTGATCCTTCTATACTCTTGTAAGTGAAGTGACATCTCGTAATCAGCATGAGTTGTTGATTGTAATGGTTGTTAATGTTGATGTGGGGTTGATGGGGATGTGGTCCTTATCCTCTAGATCTAGAACAAGAACCTCCACCCATATTTACTCCCGATCCATCTTATCCTCCTAAGCTTCATGTTGTGGGATGCGGTTTAGTTGACATACTCCTTGCATCCCATTTGTGGTACTAAACTAGACATGAATGGTCCGAGTAGTCATAATTTCTACTATAGTACTTCCAATGGTCTCGTGCTCCAATGTTCGTCTTGATAACACACTGGGAAAAATCCTACCATAACACTTCCAAATAACAACATTAACTATGATGTCATGGGTGTGCTACTAACTTTATCTCCGTATTTACGAAAAATTTATATGTACTTGTATTTTCTTGATTATCTTCACTAGCATGCTTCTCAATGACTACCTCTATACTTGGAACATCATGCATAAGGTTTAAGTGGCTACATGTGATTAAATTCATGCATGTCATCATCATTCTATCCCCTAATTCACCCTCATTTAAATATGAAGGGGATTATCTACTACGATTTCCTAAAGTTTGGAGAGACTAATGATGTGGCTCCTTACCTTCCACAAGAGCTTCAAAACCTTCGTGATCCATTATCCTCCTCAACTCTAGCACATCCTAATCCCTTGTGTGTGTACCATATCCCTCTCTCACACTTCATTAAACTTGATTCATATTTCCTCGTTCTTCCACCAGGTCCTCCATATTTCTCTACACCTTATCCCGCCCTCTTGTAGGTGCCGTAAGTTTAGCTAGATATGGATAGGAACTCTAAATCTAATTTTATAATCAAAATCTTGATCGTCAACAATATAACGTGTAAGTATGATTCTCTAAGTGTATGCATGAATCTAAAATCAGATTCCTTTATACATAAATAAGTGGAAATAATGTACTACAATGTATAATCGTACAACACTCCAGCCCACCTACGATCTACAACTCGAGACCACTCCAAATCAAAATTTGTAAGGGTATTTTAATCTAGTTATGTCCAAAGTCTCAATCTATATCCCCAACACTTTCCGAATGCATATGCTGCCAACCACTCATATAATTCTACAGAAAAAAATAAAAATATATCATAGAGATCATTGTAAATATTATCCTCAACCTAACGATGTGCATCAAAGTTAGGTTTAGTGTTATATCTCTATGGAAACTGATCCGACCATTTTTACCTAGATTTTAATGCTCTCTAGATTCAATTGATACACTATCTATAAGTGACATCATGGAAAACATCTTGAAAATAGGTCCCAACAATGGAACCAAAATGTAGTCTTATTATTTCACCTAACTACTATGCACGTTGACACCTCATCAGAAAAATCTAAATGCTCACCCGAAGCATGCAAAGCTACCAAGTCCCTCCTTTGTGTTTCTTGTCAAGATGTTAGCATGTAGATACATGATGATAGATAACCAAGTGTGCACTCATTCATACGAACTCATTACATACATTCAATTGGAAACACATGTAATAAGGAAACATACAGATCAGATAACAACTAATATCATATGCACCATGTAATCACCATATTTAGACACATCAATTACTAGAATCCATCCTCCATAATTTATTTTAAAAAAATATTACACTATAGTAGTTGAATAAATCATCATTTCTAGGCACTAGAACATGTCAAACATCAAACCATAAGCCATAAATACTCTCATATACATTGTGGTCTTGTACATGATAACTACAACAAGGACATGATATATATATATATATATATATATATATATATATATATATATATATATTTGTGTGTGTGTGTAATTAATTTCCCTTCACTTCTTATACATCCTCAAAATATTCATGTGTACATCAATAATGTAGTGTATGCTTTTATATCTATCCTAATAATAGATTAATCCATAAATAAATTGTGCTTTAATCCTATTATTAAATCAATACTTTTATGAACTTTGACCTTTTATTTGCATGTTATTTATCCCAAAATATATGTTCCTTGATCACCAAGTCTCCTTTCATTTCTCTTTGGTGTCATCGCACTCCAACTAGCCTTTTCTATTTTTATCCCATGTATGCAAAATCAGCTAAGCCCCGAATCTATCTTTCTAGGCATGTGCCACTTAAACTAAACCTTTTGCATGTTCATGTGCCCTAAATTTGTGCCTCACTTTTCTATGCACTCTTCGAATACTTATTAATTTTTTTTAACCCAACATCCATGGTAAAAATTTCATTAACCAATCAAATTATTTCATTGTATGGGTCCAAAGTGGCTTTTTTCCTTCACAAAACACTTATTTCCAAAGAATCAATCTTCCTTGGGGCCTCAATACCCCTAATGATGAATGAAACCATGGAATATAACCATTCAATGGAAATAACATAACCTTTAGAACACTTCTAATAAAGTTATAGATCATGAAACAATCATATGTTAATACCACATTAGATTTTTCCTTCACCAAATCAAGCTACTAGAAAATGTATTTTACAAATGCAAATGATTAGCACCCTTCCTAACACTTTCAAGACCTATAAATTAATTAATTTGATTCCAAATTCATCCCTCTTCACTTTCAAGGTGATAGAAAGCATCACCTAATCCATTTTATGCACTAACTAACTCAATTGTTCAACAAAAGAAGTCCCTGAAAAGAAAGAAATATTCTTTATCCCAAATTCACCTAGAAACTACATAAAATAAAAAAATAATGACCCAAAAATTATACCATTGGAAATATATATGAATTAAATTTCCATAACATATTGTAAATATTTCCAATTCGAATGGAAGGCCTTTAACCAATTTGATCTTTATGAACTACCTAAGACTATCCCAAAACTCGACCTTTAACTACCAACATAAATGAAGCATACTTGACCATTTATAAAAATAACCATGTCATAAAACCATCTTGAAAATCAATAAAAATTTACATACATCATGTAATGATCATTTATTTTGCTACTCCTTTGGACAACGTTGTCCCAAACTTAACTTCTTCATAAACATACATTTTTGAGTGTGTTCCATTCATCACCATAAGATCTATAATAAATTTTTCACAACATGAATGAGTTATTTACATGTTCCAATCATCATCCATTCACTATCATGAAATTATTTCTACTAAGTAAGAAAATATATAAAACAACTTTCAAGATGGGGTTTCAAACACATAAAGAGTTGTTTACCTTCTTAACATTCGTTCATAAAAACATGAAAATGAATTGACCTAATTATTTTTTTAAAATATTATGTAATAAATTTATAAACATATTTTAAATCCATAATGTCCCATTCAAATAAAAAAATTCAGGGTGAGCATCAAAAGGTGTAATTCGAGCTTGAAATGTTGTTCATCTTGACCTGTTTCACCAAAACTAACATAATTTGCAAAATATTCGTAGATTGACTCCAAAAATTTCAAAACTCTAGGATATCCATTTTCATCATCTCCAATCTTTATCATGTCTCAAATAGCTTTCCATCTCTCCACCCCATCTGATTTTCATATTTATCCTTTAGGGTTTTGCACTATAAAGGCTAGGGTCAACTGAAATAACCTCATAAATCATCATGAAAACTCTCCAAAAGGTCCTAACATACCTATAACATCATGAATAAACTATATATATGAATCCATGAGCTCATATAACTCCACAACTCAATCTCATTCATTTTAACAACCATACCTCGTTTAAATGGGCACCTACAACAAGGTCACCAATTTGTATCAACAACTTAAAATGCATGTGAGTACCTAGAAACTCTTTAATAATTATCTCCATCATTAAAAAGTTATTTTCAAGCTACCAGGAAGCTCATATCACCATGCACTATCACCTAGGCTAAATAGGTCACCTGAATAGGCTTGCAAGAATAACTCATTCTCACTTAATCAACCTATGCAACCATGAACGCCTCTTAATCATCATGTCATCATCATCCTAAATTTATCATATGTGGAAGGTTTATTATATTTATTATATTTGTCTTGGGAATATAATTTTATAATCTCTTTAGAAAAAGGGATTTTTCTATGTATATTCCTTTTTATATTATGTCATCAAAGGTGTTTTCATAATGGACTTGGAGGTGGAAGGATAGCTCTTGATGGAGGTTAGAAAAATATAGTGAAAAATTGATTTTTAGGGATGGGTATGGAATGCAGCTAGCAAGAGCTCTCCATCATTGCAAGAAGGATGAAAATATTTCACCATTATGTTGTTTGGTATTGCATAGGTCAATCATTGTGATGTCATGCTTCAAATTATATGAGAAATGTTTTAAAATTTTCTATGATAAGTAAATGAAGGTGGTTATAAAGACCTTGGGCAATAAAAGTAACCAATCTAGAGTGGAACCACCTAGGCTTCATGAGAAGAGTCTTAATAAATAGGATTCATCATAGGCTACTTCTTGACATAACATATATAACTCCTTGACGTGTTCACAAGGATCACCCTTTCCCTTGTATTTTTCAAATTTGTGTGGTTCAAAGTATGGGGAAAAGGGACACATAAGATATCATGGTAAAATGGATAAGGAAAAATTTACTCAAACTTATATTGACATCCTTTTCTTGAGTTACAATCCTTGAAGAGTTTCCTTCATAGAATTTACTTCCTACTCCAAGGTGGATTCTTGAGGGTTAGTGGGTGGTAGGTTGAAATTGGGACATTGGGAATGTTTAGAATCATGGTTACCATGGTCATTTGGATGTTGTGGATCAAGTTAGGAGGCTAGTTGGGAAATTTGGTTACTCATTTGTTGTAGTTGGGACAATACAACCTCTTTAGATACATGAGAATTATGGGTATTCTCTCTATTATCCCGCTTACATGCAGCGTGATGGTTGTTGTGATGTAGGTTGTTTTAATTACAATGAAGTGGGGATGGGGATTGTTTCCCAATGCATTCATTCTCATCAGAGAGGAGATTATGAAGTTGGTCATGGGTATAGTCAGAAGGAATTTTTTTCTCCCATGTGATATAATTATAGGAGGAGAGCATATTTTTTTCTATGAAGTGATTTAATAATCATTTCACATCATATTCCTTCTACAAAATAAGATCTTGAGTAATCATTGGTACTGGTATCAACCATTTTTTCTTCATGCCCCCCTTAGTCACATTTTTCTTCTGCATTGGCATCAAATTTTTTTATTGAACAATCCATTTCCTATTTCTGTATTTATTTGGTTTCTTGTTTCATCATCATTTCCTATTTGAGGTTAGGTAAATATTTTCCTAGGTTCCATTAGATCCTAGTGTATTGAGATGTGAGGATGGGATGGAGTTGTATTAAGTTGGTGAAGGGTCTGTGATTAGTAGATGAAGAGAGGATAATATTTCTTATTGACCAATGTATAATCCCAACAAACAAACTTTGTTTCCGGATGATAGGATTAAATAATGATGTCCCTCGATGATAGAGGTATTAGGATCTACCTCTATTTGTGAGGGATTTGGATTATTGGATAGGAGATAAGGATTTTGTGTTTTTATTCAAGGTGTTGACTAGTGAGAATCAATTGATCATGCCAATAGGGAATTTTAGATAAGGTGTCTAAATGTGAAAGTGTGTGTGTAGAATTTTGTGAGAATATATTGATGTTTATGTGTATTAAATGTAGATGTGATTAGGAAGGGATGTGTGATGTGATATGTTTTAGGATCTTTTAGACCTATGTAAGTGTAGTGATGTCAAAAGGAAATATTAAACCACTAGGTGGAAGCTTTGTGACAATGAGATGAATAGATGTTTAGGTGTATGAGATGTTGTGGAATAAATTACATATATAAAGTGGGGATGTGTGATTAAGTGTGGGTAATGATAATTTTTATACAACATAAGAAGTTTTAAGGGAGTAAGAGAGGATGTATGAGTGATAGGTGAAGTGTGATGTAGATGCAAAGGTGGTTTATATACAATGTGGTATGGTGTTATATATAATGTAGAAAGTAAGGGATGTGTAAGTGAATTTTAGATGTGTTTGTGAAATGGGGGATGTATGTGAATGTATTTTGTGTTTATAAATTTTATTGATTATGTGGAAATGTTTATTGTTGTTTTATTTTTTTATATCAAAAGGAAGGTGTGAAGGAGATGAGTGATGTTAAGTGAATGATGTATGACAAGAGTATGGTCAAAGATGTATGGGGATAGTCAAAGTGAAAAAGTATGATGATTAAAGGTGATCGGGTAATAGTCAAATTGAATTCAAATGGTGTGGTCAAAGGGATGAATGATGATTGTATAGGATGGTATGATGAAAGGGGACTAGTGTGGAGTTTTGTATTAGTATCGAAAAACACTCAAAAAATCACAATCATGCAAACACAACCTGACTAGTCAAGTAGGGTTATAACCAAACTATAGTCTTCTTTTAATACCACACACCGAAAATGGTGTCGTAATCTGGATCTCCACATATGTGTCAATGTGGGTTTAGATAATGAGTAGTCTTTGGGAGTGTGGACTCCTTGCATTATAGTTTGATATGTGGCAAAAACATTTTCTATAATAGGATGTACAATATCGTTAGAGGCATGCTCGATATACCTTGCGCTATGTGGGGCCAAAATCGTGTTGCAAGGATGTTGTCTAAGACTGGGTATTGAGACATGGAATCCGCTTACTTCACATTTCTCTTAAAATAATTGACCACTTAGCCAATAACGACAACTCTCCAAGGATTTATATGCCCCACTAGAACATGGGGTGTGTCTTCGTGAGTGGAGGTGAAGCCCACGGTCACAAGAATCCTAAGACCATGGTAAGTGTGTGGATGTTGATGGATGTCATTATTCCCTTCATTTAATCAACTTCTTGTTGATGTCATATAAAACTAAGGGTGCATCTAAAGCTATATACAACAAGAGTAATTTCATCGATCTAGTAGTTGACTGTAGTTATTTTTGTATTTTCTAGGGGATATTTTCAATGTCTTAAGGAATTCTTGGTAAAACCTTATTTAAATCAAACTATGAAAACTTGCTGAAAGTAAACACACTGAAAGCTTTGCTGAAAGGAAACACACTATGTAGAATGGAAACACACTTTCTTCTGAAAGTAAACACACTTGCTTTTGGAAATAAACACACCCAATTTAGAATGCTTGAAAGCAATTGCAAGAAATATAAGAATCTATCTAAACATCCATGAGAAAAAAGCATACAATAGAGTTTAACCGAAAGAATTAAAAGAATATAGAATTAACATATCTAAGCTATTTCGAAGAGATATAAATACCAAATAAATGAAAATATTAGTCCTTGGGGTTGTGGACCTTTGGTCCTCCTCAAATCAGGATTTAACAACTTAAAATTCTCTCAAATAAGAATGGCTATTTTATTGATAAAACTTTGTAATTACAAACGTACTGGATCTGAGTACTTACTCTATTTCTCTTCTTTGTTCTATTTCTATCTCATATCATATTCTATATCTATATTATATATTATATCTATCAACTGCAGGTATGCTTTTATAGAAATTTTACAATCACAACTATCTTCAACGATTCTCGATGAAATCGAATCATTCCCAGAATAGATGTTGAGACAGATTGTGGTTGATTAGATAGTTGTAGATAACTCTCCCTGGATCTACATTCATAAATCTTATCATCCTTTCCTTATTGAAAGTGTCGTAGATGTAAAATCTCTAAATGTGGTTAGAATAGATAACTCCCATCGATTCTAGAACTTCGGAGAAGTTCTAGAACCATAGGAATTTGTTAAGGATCAAAACCGTGAGAGCTCTAGAGCTATCCCTAGGAGTTCCGGAACTAAGTTTAAAAATTCTGGAACTAAATATTGGAGTTCTAGAAATAAGTCTGAAATTTCCGTAACTAAATGATGAATGTGTGATGGAGTTCTGGAACTACTTAGAAGTTCTAGAACTAGCTTGGAAGTTCTGGAACTAAGCTATGTAGGAATAGATGTTATTAGAAACATACTTGAACACCACCTACTTCATTTCCTCGATTGATTAGACTCGATTTATTACAAAACCGAATTCAAACACACACTATGTCAAGAATTTCAGATATTTTAAACATTAGAATCACATTCAATCAAAACACAGTAAAATTACATCCTAATTCATATCGATCAACTAAAAGTCACACAATGTAATCAAACTTAATAAAAAGGAGAGTAAGATGAGATCATATATTATACATTAATTAGACATATTATGGCCTCATCATTTCCTGAAACTTACTTTTTATAAGTCCCTTTACAAACTTCATTCTTCAAAAGTGGGGTCATATGTTCTGCATTCCATTTGATTGCTCAGATCAAATGGATGAAATTGGATTTCCCAATGCTTACGCTCAGATGTACTGTACCCATCTCCTGCTTCTATTTTCCTCACCCACTATTAAAATTCAAAGTAGGGTCTTGAGGTTCTCTATTTTTCCAAGGAGACATGGGGGTGAGAAGTAGAGGAGGCCTTGCTCACATTCCCATCCATATTTTCTTATAGGTTGCATTGACTTGGGGAATTATTGTACATAAAGATTTTTCCCTTTCTAAACTCTAGATCAGATTTTTAGGAAATTACTTCCGTTCTTCTCAAGGAAACAAGTAAGGATTTCCCACCTCTTTGAGAATCCTTCATAAATATCTTCAAAATTTTCCTTCTCATAGGAGGTGAAGACATCAATACTCTTTTACGGAGTAATGGCAAGATAGTGTGTCTTGAATCTCTCACTAAAGGCATGAGTTCTAAAATGTGTGAGGAAGGTAGAGGGTTTACCATAATGAGCTCTCATACAAAGACTTGTTGAGCTAGATTTCAATAAAAATTTAGATTTCGTTTCCTTCCATGCAATTTGGTTTTGCAAAACAAATACAAATGAATTGAGTTGGCTCTCCCCTACATAAAAATTGATCATAAATCCTATGTTTTTCTCTAGCATAAAATTACAAAGATAAAATTCACACAGAAGATTTTTCTGCTCAAGGCTTGAGAGAGAGTAAGCTACCATGAATTCAGATTCATCTTTTAATTCATGTGGAAGTCCACATGTAATTCTTGACAGCTGCCAGTGGATGAACTACTCTTCCAAAAACACACTATATGCAGGAGAAGGCCTCCTATAGGAAAAAAAAATTCACTCATGATACGAGACCATATGAATTTTTGCAAGGAATTTATATTTATTTCCTTCCTCATAAAAATTTTCATCCCATTCTTTTCTTGCCTTCATCTCTTCTTCCATCTTGGTATTTAATTCTTCATTTAATGTTTTGGCTTCTCTGAGTTCCCTGCAAGTGTCATTTCATAGTTGTTTAAGTGGTAAATATGTTAACTCAATTTTTGTATGTAACACCCCGTACTTTCATTATGTGGTCAAAGAATGATAGGATAAATGGTTTTATCCTTTGTTGTTGGCACTTTTGCGTATCAAAAATTAAATGGAAACTTGATGAGAACCCTACTAATCTGGGGTCTATCTTATTGATGAACTGTTTTCACTGAGGTGACATTACATCATTTGTAATGTTGTATGTCATAAAATCCTTGGTGTAAATTTAAGCCTTAAAAGTGATTTGCAATGTTGTAGCTTATCTCTATTTAATTGTTAACATTATAGCTTTTATAACTAAGTAATGTTAAGGCTTTGACGATTTTGATAGTTCGCTTATCAACTTAATTTGAAATGCAATCAAGACTTCATGTTGGTTTATAATAGGTCTTAAACCGACCATCTGATAGTCTACCCATTTGATGACTAATGCCATCATGATCGTATTTCCAGGGATAAGGGGGCTATAGTTGTCAGTCAAGGATTTAATTATTATGAATTAAGGGCATCTACTCCTTCGAATATACATGAAAACTTCTTGATCAACATTATCTTTGTATTTTTATACATACATACATACATACATACATACATACATATATATATATATATATATATATATAGACACACATGTGAATATGTATATATACATATACATATATATAGATCTCAAAGAGGGGGATAATCTAATCCTAATGGATAGTTCTTAACCTAACATGAGAACTTATTACTTGCGAATTTAGAGTTGATGTAAATATTTGGAAAGGATGTATAAATATAATTATTTAATTGAGTCCTTATACACAAAAGAGATGGGCATCTTAAATTGTTGTTTGCATAAGTTTTTAATGGGTCTTTTGAAAACTATACACAATCTAACGTTCTTCAAATGAATAAAGTGGTGAGTTAATACTCACCGCCAATACATTTGTATTGAATTATTTATTGTTTATTTATTGATCCACCAATCGATTTTGAGGGAAATAATATGGGTTAACTAAATTTAAATAGCCTTGCATGGCATGAAGTGTGACCTTGCTAAATTTAAAGAAAAGATAAGAATAGTTGGTTTGTAAAATTGGTGGCAAGCTCCTTCAACCACTGCATTAAGGTAGTTTTTTGTATCGATTCTTTTCATGGCTAGAAACCCACATAAGCTCTACATGCAAAAATTGAACTGCAAGTTATTGTGAGTTTGCATGAGGAAAGCATCATTGAGTTGATTATACAACAAGTTTACCAGACTCATTAAATATCGCAGAAACATTATAAGTTGTTGGATGAAGGAATTCATTTTTAAAAATTAGGGATTTTCTAAGGAATCACGAGAGCTTTGCAAGAAAAGAAATACTAGAGTAACATGCATGATACACTCTAAACTCGTCATAATCCCTTTCTCTATTTATTCATTTCACAAATAGAACTTTACCTGGATTGAAATTTGTGTTCTTAATCTTTGGTGATGTGAAATCGATTTAATCCTTTTCTTCTGTAGAATGTGGTTTACCTTTGATTTGTGATATATGCTCTTGGAAAATGGTTTTTTGGGTGTATGCTTGTATATGGTTTATTTTGGTTAAGTTATAACATTTTTCTAGATTGGAAGGAGTGTTGTGACTGTAATGGTTGTCAATTTCGGCTTAATACACCAGTGTTATATTGAAATCTTTGTGCAGCCATGTTTTGTGTTTATCAATACTATAAAACTTAGTTTAAACTCTACCCATATCCTTTGGGATTATCTGAAAATTTAACAAGCCAATGAGGAAAATTGGAAGTTGGTATTGTGTGGTTATTGTTGTAGATGACTTTCCATTTCAGGTATTCATCGATTTATGTAATTGGGTTTGATCTAATTTTAAAGAAATCTTGTGTTGCCTTGATGGAGGCAATGAGTGTGCTTGTCATTGATCTGGTTAAGTTAATAAGGAAGCAGGATGTGGGAAAACAATTGTTATTAGCATTTAATTTTGAGTCATAGGAAGTGAGGGAAGCTGTAGTAAATACTAAGTCAGCCTATTTGACCCTCAAACATGCATCTTGGAATGACGTTTATGTTTAACTTTAGAGCCACGTAGCATGGCTCGACTTATTGCTGAGTTTTTGTTACTAGCATCAAATTGTTGCATTTTGTTTGTAAACCAGGTTCCTTAGTTGCTCATCAGTCTGTTTGTATCTTGGTTACTCCATCATTAACTCTGGAAGTATTCAACTCTTTCTGGGTTCTTCTCAGGTTGTGAAATATTATGTTTTAGAGTTGGTTTCTTTGAAGAGAAATCCCAACTCATATTACACTTTAATGCCTTTGTTTTATTCATAGATCCTTGATAATGGTATATATATATATGCCCTGGAGAAAAGATTACAAGAATTTTTGGAAGGCCATGTTCAGCTGGGTTTTTATTGATAACCTTCTCCTTGGATTTAAAAATCTGTATTGAAGGTATGATGATTATTTATCAATGATATTGAACTACCATTTAATAAATTTATAGTAGGTCTAGGAAAAATATGTGGAACGATACAAGAGTGTTAGAATTTGGTGTTATTTCCCCTTCATTGTAATCGATGCAGAGTAGAGATTGATTGACTAGATGACCTTACTTTGGTATATAATTGAAAAACAAGATGTGTTGAGTTTTAGTTGAAACCCATTTAAGGTCATAATATTTTAAGTAACATACTCCTCTTAAGGATATGTCAGGTTAACTATCTAACTAAGATCTTATGAAGTGCTAGATCCTTGACGGGTGTAAGCTCATGTATATGATTGAGTGTTATTTCAGTTCACCGAGAAAAACTTGACTCCTTAAATCTTATCTGGCTGTATTTCGTTCTCCCTTGGGGATTACGGAGTTCTCTTGACCTTTAAAAAGTCCTTTATTGTTTTCTTTGGGTTGTGTCATGAATAATTTGGTATGCTCCAACCTTGTTCAGTGGAATGGGTTGGTAGATATTTTCATAGTTCTAATTGAGTCTTTGACTCAGTGCGGAGTAATGAAACCTTTCATTTGAATTTTGTTTTGAGAAAATTCATGCTTTAATGAATGCCCAATTGGGATAATTGGTTGATTACAGTCATTTTTATCATGAATCCCTCTCGTTTTAAAAAATAATGAAAATCTTATTGTTTTTATCAGATAATTTTATGCAGATAACAATACTAAGGTATCGAATTAAGTCCTTTACCTAAACTTAGAAGGTTTGATTAAAATTGGTATGATCTAACCTTGTTAAGTAGAATGGGATACAAGGTCATTTTAATATATTATAATGGAGTCTTGACCCACCATGGAATGACAAGTTGTACTAACCTACTTTTTTCATGAATAAGTTCATAGGATAAGGAATGTCCAGTTGAGCTGATTGGGTTAAGTAACAATCGTGTTATCTAGACTACATCGGGTAACTACTCCCTTAGGGGTTTTGAAATGCTCTAAGTGTCATTCGGTACTGATTAGTTGATAACAATACCGAAAAATGGAATTATATTCCTTTTCCTAGTTTTGTTATGTTCAATAAATGCTTAAGTCGAGGTATGTATTGACTATGTAACCTATTACTTGAATTTTACATGTTTGCTAAATGGCAGGATGTCGTGAATGCTCTCTCTCATCCTTGAAGTTAATCATTCTAATATCGTAATTTTAACTAAATACGCTTGATGTCTTGGTATTATTGTATGGACCTTAGTAGACCTTATGGGTGTATGAAATCCTTGTTGGATTTGTTAAGAACATTTGAGAGATTGCTTGAATGTGATTCTTGTTATATTTATGGTTACTTAATTAATAAGTAAAAATGATTCTAGGCATGCAAGTATGGGATTGCATAAGTGGAATCTTGATACTCTTATGAGTAGTCTTTTGATTACTTATGATTATTAGGTACCTTATAATTTAGGTGGTTATTCTGAGTGATTGAAATAGTTGTATTGAAACGTAAGTTTGAAATTGATTCTTTCATGGCTCATGAAAGTACTTACTCTTAACATGATATACAAATAATTTTTATCTTATTAAGTTCTATTAACATTTATTCATAAAAATAATATGAGTTATTTTTATGAAATAATTAAGTAGAGTATGTTGTTATGGTGAGTTGAGGTTTATCATGCTCAGTTCTTGTGAATTGACCCATGCTAACAATTTTGTAGATAAATTTCATGGAGAAAGAGTCAAGTATTTAGTTTTGTATATTATTCTAATCGAGGAAAGTTAAAGATATGACTAATTAGAATGTTCTTATATGAATTACTTCTCCTTAGAATCGGGAAAGGCCTTGTTATTTAATGACTCTGTATTATTCATTAAAATGAAAGACTTTGATCATGCTTATAGACAAGAATTATACTTATCTCTTGAATGAAATTAAGAAAGATTTTCTATTGCAATATATTGTCTTATAAGTGATTGATTGGAAAATGATGAGTTAAGAATTGAGAATTTATCAAGATAGGTTATTAGTATCTTTGTCACTATTGTATTAAGCGTTAGTCTTAAATACATAGTAATTACTAGCACACAACATATGTGTGAATGCTAGGGAACATATAAGGAACTATGAGTGGACTGTTTCCTAAGAATATCATGATCTAACAAACCATACGTTAAGCATACTTGGAAATAGTCAAGGTTGCTAATAGATAACTGCCTCATTACAAAAATGCAATATATCAACTACTCGTAAAGTTGTATTACGTTCTCCAAAGGTTTTGTATAGGGTGTACTTAACCAGTCAAAGATATCTAGAAATATGACTATCTAATCTTAATGGTAGCTACTAAGTAAGCAACTGGATTATCATGAAACCATGATAAGGTTATGATAATCAGGTACTTCGTGCTATGACTATTTTATAAAACTCAGGTTATTCTAGCTCATAGCAAAGAAATGAAAATGTGATATTGTTTTCTAAGTGAAATCAACATTAAGTCCTATACATGGATGACACATAGAAGCAATAAGAGGAAGGGCTTATGGTAATCTAATATGAAAACATACTAAGTACGGTCCCACTATTTGGGAATTTCTTAATTGTGGTAAATTGTATTATGAAATATTTTGATCAAGGAGATGAAATGTTTTTATTTAGGGGTTGTCACATGATGCATCATTATGAGCACATAAGCATGTTAGATACAATGGAAGTAAGAAAGGAACATGTGTACTAAGTTAAAAAGAACAAGCATTTGAATCTCATCCCTAGTCAATACTATAATTATCTCTAAAAATAATTAGAGAGTGGTATTTTAAAAGGCTATGATAGGGAAAGGTAAATGGGCTGGTTGTTCATTAAACCTATCATGCGTTGGACACCCTAGATATATCTTACTTGTTGGAGATAGTAAAATAAATGAATACTATTTACTGAGCTACAATTAGGTAAAGGGATGTGCTTAAACTGAAAGGACAGTTGGCATTGATAGCCTATGGCACTTAATTCAAGGAATGAATCATACCTAATTACTTAGCTTCATGTAAGTACATACCCCTAGAATATGAAATAAGAAGCATTAGCCCAAATGTTATAGATATTGGGGATCCCGGGATTAACTCAATCCCGACCTTAGGTACGACCCATTCATGGAGAATTTGTTGTAAGCCCGAGGTTGTTCTATAATGATTACCTTAAAAATATTAAACACCATGCACCAATATAGGATTTTAGGTGGGTGAACTCACTACATATACTACATAGTCATATCCCTAGGGTGACGATTGTCACCATTAGGATATCTTGTTGTTTAGCATCTGTAATGAGTTATCTCATTAAGAGATTGAATTGTAGTATGGTGGTGTCCTAAGTACAAACCTTGATAGAGTTACAAGATAGGTTGGACCTCCTGGGCACACACCATTATATAAACCTATGATGGCTACGGGTAGATATGTGGGCTAGTAACAAGGAGAATTGTTATGAGAAGAATTTAATTTCCATCGGCATCACAAGATGACATAGAGGTACATCTTCATGTAGGTTAAACTGGTTTGTACCTCATTCAAGGCTTGTAACTATTTACAACATGAAAATTTGTGAATCCATATAACTGAACAAGTGAATTAGGTGAGATGACAAGATTCCAATGGCGAGTGTGTCGTCATAGAATTGAGCATGGCATACATGACTTAGAAACTTTGCACAAATTAGTGTAAGCTACTGATTACACTATCGAGATTTCACCATTATCTAAGATGTGAGAAACCTATGGATTTCATAGGTGGAACCTGTACACACTTAGGGGTTTTCACTTATATATCATATCCTGTTAAAGGGGAACCAAAGGGATACATTTAATGGCTCATATAGAGCATTGAGGGAGAATGAGTAGGTTCAACATTCTCTTATACAACTGCAAAAGGTTTATGACTGTTATCAGAAATGGATAGCATTAAGGTTTATGTAGATTTAAATATATGGGTATTTAAATCAGCTGCATAAAGTTTAAAAAAATCTAGAGACGAAGTGACAAAAATTGATGTTACATTTTGGTATCAGAGCTGAAGGTTGCAACTCTTGGACTCATTGGGTCCTTATGCTAATTGAAAATTTTATTTTGTTTGCAAAATAAAAATGGAAATGGGAAGGATGCACCAAGAAGAAAGAACCGGGTCTGATTTTGATGCGGTTTCAACAATGCTAAAGTTTTACAAGCTTCTTAAAATATGTCAATATACTTCGAATCAAATAGATGCCTTCGTAAAGAATGGTGATGGGTGAAAGTTATAAGTTGGACAAACGACAACTTAGGACTGTTACTAATAAGCAATAGAATAATTATTTAAATGATGAATTGATCATTGATGGAAAGTTTTGGACTTACCAATCCAAAGATGAACTAAACCTAAAATTGGGGGAAGCATTGGATAAACATGGATCTTCTTCTGATCAGACGCTATTTGGAAAAGCCACTGGGCTAAAACAAAATCTGCTAGACACTCCCACTCATAAAAATGAAAAGGGTCATAAGAATGATAATTCTTCTTCATCTCGGAATGCTAAGAAAATTTGGTGGAAAAAGCATAGCAAGAAAATGTGTTCTGCCAAAAGTAAATTTTCCCAAAAACTTGCAGTGATAACCTGCAGGAAAAAGCATAATATTATTGCAAATGGCAAAGTTAAAGGTGGTAAATTAGGACCTATTGGTGGATTTTTCACGTGTGGCAATGGGCATTATGCTAGCCAATGTCCTTTAAAGAAGAGGAACAAACATCGGATGATGAAGCATGCTACAAGAGTAGACAACATGGGAAAAGAATATGTATCCCTAGCAGGATCCGTAGAAAATTGTGAAGAGATCCATGAGATTAGTATTCTTCAATACTAAAAGAAAGAAAATATGGATTGGTTGTACCCGATGAAAAACTTTCCAACAATTGTGAAGCCTAACTCTTTCTGGCAATATGGAATAAAAATGCTCAATTTTCAGCTTATGTCTAGTTAGGTAGCATTGATTTGAGTGATTGTTCTATATTCTGTCAAAATATTTGATAATTAATATTTCAATTCCAAGAAACTGAAAATATTATATTCTATCTATTGACTCTTAATAGTGGATGTTATGTATATATTTATTTTGGTATATGTTACTTCTGGGTTGTATTACTCAAGTACCCAAAGTTTTGGAGTATCATCATGTTGTAAGGAGGATCTCAGGTTTGAACCTGGGAGCTTGGCAAGCTATCGCTTAATATACTCAAAAGGGTTTGATGATGGTTTGTTCTAGGTTGACTCATCTAAAAGCATAGATAGTATGAGGTTATATTTAGCTTCTGGTAATATCTTGTACCTCTCGAGACAAGATTTCTTTTATGTTACCTATCATGACATGATTTCCTTCTGTTCACCTATCGTGATGTGTTGTGGCTATGTGGAAATTCTAGTTTATGAATTACTGTGAACTTTCATGGGTTTTGTGGTTGATTCCAGTATTTTTAGTTGAACCCAGATAAGGGAATTCATACTTCACTAATATGAACCCTGCTATAGAAATGTGTAGGTTCAGGATCAAGGGATGTATTATGAAATCCCTCTCTTGTGACAGTTCCTATGTAACTCTGCATGGTATCTTTGAGCCCATAGAGTTTTAGACTTAACTCGTATGCTTTATATTATGTTGGGAAAAGATACAATGACTTGTAAGTCGAAGGAATTTTTAGAACTTCCAAGAGAATTTCGTAAGTTGTTAAATAACATAAGTAAGTCATTTACATACTTCTTTGTATTAAAGTAAAAGATTTTACAAATAATACACTACTTATTTGAAACCCTCGTGCAAACCAAGTGGAATATATAAAAAAATGTTGTGGAAGTCAAATTCTATATCTAATAAGGTGACTTTGTTACTTAACACTTTGAGAGGTTTTTGGTAAACTAGTTTTCTCAAACATCTATAAACTTGTAAACCTCTTGTTTGAGGACAAGAAAATATGTTGTCAGTACTCATTCATGAGTTAATATTTGTTAAAAAGGAAAATTAAATAAACAAATTTGGCAGATCCATAAGCTTGGATAACCACATTGACAACATTCTTTGATTGGACCAGGTATAAGAGATAAAAAGTGTAAGATATGTTGAGGTAGTTGATAACTAAAATAGGAAATATTCAAGTCCAGTTGAACGAATGAATGTTGGTACCTTATCTTTTGACCTAATGTTGTAGAGTTTTGGAACCTCAAATCAAAAGTTCTTAATAGAGCTGAGGAAAGTGATCTATCTAAATGAACTACCACAGATCCATACACTTTAATTCCAGCAGAAAGGAATAGTTTTCCTTAAAGGGTACCAGGTAAGATTGTTTTAACTATATCCTTTGTATATTAAATATATATATTGCACAAAAATGATTTACTTTAGTGAAGTAATCATGAAATAATTCAGACTACATGACTATTTACAGTCTGACAAGCTGATACAACTACTAAATTTAAATTTTTGAATCTGAAAACCATAAACTTCATGGGGAATAGTAACTATTTTGTAGAAATTATTCTTATATCCTGTGTGGAATTATTTGATTTCATTTGACAAGGACCACATCATTGGGATGATGATGCTTTTAAGAGGGGAGGTATGTAACACCATGTACTTTCATTACTATGGTCAAAGGAATGATAGGACAAATGGTTTTATCCTTTGTTGTTGGCACTTTTGCGTATCAAAAATTAAATGGAAACTTGATGAGAACCCTACTAATCCGGGGTCTATCTTATTGATGAACTATTTTCACTAAGGTGACATTATGTCATTTGTAATGTTGTATGTCATAAAATCCTTGGTGTAAATTTAAGCCTTGAAAGTGATTTGCAATGTTGTAGCTTATCTCTATTTAACTGTTAACATTATATATTTTACAATTAATGTTAAGGCTTTGACGATTTTGATAGTTTGCTTATCGACTTAATTTGAAATGTGATCAAGACTTCCTGTTGGTTTATAATAGGTCTTAAACTGACCATCTGATAGTCTGCCCATTTGATGACTAATGCCATCATGATCATATTTCCAAGGATAAGGGGGCTATAGTCGTCAGTCAAGGATTTAATTATTATGAATTAAGGGCATCTACTCCTTCGAGTATACATGAACAACTTCTTGATCGATGTTAGCATTGTATTTTTATACATATATCTATACATGTGAATATGTATATATACATATATATAGATCTCAAAGAGGGGGACAATCTAATCCTAGTGGATAGTTCTTAACCTAACATGAGAACTTATTACTTGCAAATTTAGAGTTGATGTAACTCTGGCTATTTGGAAAGGATGTATAAATATAATTATTTGATTGAGTCCTTATACACAAAAGAGATGGGCATCTGAAATTTCTGTTTGCATAAGTTTTTAATGGGTCTTTTAAAAACTATATACAATCTAACGTTCTTCAAATTGAATAAAGTGGTGAGTTGGCACCCCACCGCCAATACATTTGTACTGAATTATTTATTGTTTATTTATTGATCCACCAAGTGAGTTTGAGGGAAATAATATGGGTTAACTAAATTTAAATAGCCTTGCATGGCATGAAGTGTGACTTTGCTAAATTTAAAGAAAAGATAAGAATAGTTGGTTTGTAAAATTGGTGGCAAGCTCCTTCAACCACTACATTAAGGTGGTTTTTGGTATCGATTCTTTTCATGGCTAGAAACCCACAAAAGCTCTGCATGCAAAAATTGAACTGTAAGTTATTGTGAGTTTGCATGAGGAAAGCATCAGTTGAGTTGATTGTACAACAAGTTTACCAGACTCATTAAATATCATGGAAACATTGTAAGTTGTTGGATGAAGGAATTCATTTTAAAAGTTTGGGGATTTTCTGAGGAATCACGAGAGCTTTGCAAGGAAAGAAATACTGGAGTAACATGCATGATACGCTCTGAACTCATCATAATCTCTTTCTCTATTTAGTCATTTCACAAATAGAACTTTACCTAGATTGAAATTTTTTGTTCTTAATATTTGGTGATGTGAAATCAATTTAATCCTTTTATTCTGTAGAATGTGGTTTACCTTTGATTTTTGATATATGCTCTTGGAAAAGGGTTTGTTGGGTGTATGCTTGTATATGGTTTATTTTGGTTAAGTTATAATATTTTTCTGGATTGGAAGGAGTGTTGTGACTATAATGGTTGTCAATTGTTGGCTTAATACACCAGTGTTATATTGAAATATTTGTGTAGCCATGTTTTGTGTTTATCAATACTATAAAACTTAGTTTAAACTCTACCCATCTCCTTCGGGATTATCTAAAAATTTAACAAGCCAATGAGGAAAATTGGAAGTTGGTATTGTGTGGTTATGGTTGTAGATGACTTTCCATTTCAGGTATACATCGATTTATGTAACTGGGTTTGATCTAATTTTAAAGAAATATTGTGTTGTCCTGATGGAGGCAATGAGTGTGCTTGTCGTCGATCTGGTTAAGTTAATAAGGAAGCAGGCTGTGGAAAAACAACTATTATTAGCATTTAATTTTGAGTCATAGGAAGTGAGGGAAGCTGCAATAAATACTAAGTCAGCCTGTTCGACCCTCAAACATGCATCTTGGAATGATGTTTACATTTAACTCTAGAGCCACGTAGCATGGCTTGACTTATTGCTAAGTTTTTGTTACTAGCATCAAATTGTTGCATTTTGTTTGCAAACCAGGTTCCTTAGTTTCTCATCAATCTGTTTGTATCTTGGTTACTCCATCATTAACTCTGGAAGTATTCAACTCTTTTTGGGTTCTTCTCAGGTTGCAAAATATTATGTTTTAGAGTTGGTTTCTTTGAAGAGAAATCCCAACTCGTATTACACTTTAATGCCTTTGTTTTAGTCATAGATCCTTGATAATGATATATATACATATATATATATGCTCTGGAGAAAAGCTTGCAAGAATTTTTGGAAGGCCATGTTTAGCTGGGTTTTTATTGATAACCTTCTTCTTGGATTTAAAAATCTGTATTGAAGGTATGATGATTATTTGTCAATGGTATTGAACTACCATTTAATCAACTGATAGTAGGTTTAGGAAAACTATCTGGAATGATACAAGAGTGTTAAAATTGGGTGTTATTTCCCCTTCGTTGTAATCGATGCAGAGAAAAGCTCGATTGACTAGATGACCTTACTTTGGTATATAATTGAAAAACAGGATGTGTTGAGTTTTAGTTGAAACCCATTTAAGGTCATAATATTTTAAGTAACATACTCCTCTTAAGGATATGTCAAGTTAACTATCTAACTAAGTTCTTATGAAGTGCTAGATATTTCACGTGTGTAAGCTCATGTATATGATTGAGTGTTATTTCATTTCGCCATAAAAAATTGACTCCTTAAATCTTATATGGTTGTATTTCATTCTCCCTTAGGGATTACAAAGTTCTCTTGACCTTTAAAAAGTACTTGATTGTTTTCTTTGGGTTGTGTCATGAATAATTTGGTATGCTCCAACCTTGTTTAGTGGAATGGGTTGGTATATCTTTTCATAGTTCTAATTGAGTCTTTGACTCAAGTGCGGAGTAATGAAACCTTTCATTTGAATTTTTTTGAGAAAATTCATGCTTTAATGAATGCCCAATTGGGCTAATTGGTTGATTACAGTCATGTTTATCATGACTCCCTCTCGTTTTAAAACAACATGAAAAGCTTATTGTGTTTATCAGATAATGATATGTTGATAACAATACTAAGGTATGGAATTAAGTTCTTTACCTAAACTTAGAAGGTTCGATTAAAATTGGTATGATCTAACCTTGTTTAGTAGAATGGGATACAAGGTCATTTTAATATATTATAATGGAGTCTTGACCCACCATGGAATGACAAGTTGTACTAACCTGCTTTTGTCATGAATAAGTTCATAGGATAAGGAACGTCTAGTTGAGCTAATTGGGTTAAGTAACAATCGTGTTATCTAGACTACATCAGGTAATTTCTTCCAAGTCATTCGGTACCGATTAGTTGATAAAAATACCAAAAAATGGAATTAATTTCCTTTTCCTAGTTTTGTTATGTTCAATAAATGCTTAAGTCGAGGTATGTATTGACTATGTAACCTATTACTCAAATTTTACCTGTTTGTTAAATGGTAGGATGTCGTGAATGCTCTCTCTCATCCTTGAAGTTAATCATTCTAATATCATAATTTTAACTAAATATGCTTGATGTCTTGGTATTATTGTATGGACCTTAGTAGACCTTATGGGTGTATGAGATCCTTGTTGGATCTGTTAAGAACATTTGAGAGATTACTTGAATGTGATTCTTGTTATATTTATGGTTACTTAATTAATAAGTAAAAATGATTCCAGACATGCAAGTATGGGATTGCATAAGTGGAATCTGGATACTCTTATGAGTAGTCTTTTGATTAATTATGATTTTCAGGTACCTTATAATTTAGGTGGTTATTCTGAGTGACTGAAATAGTTGTATTGAAACGTAAGTTTGAAATTGATTCTTTCTTGGCTCATGAAAGTGCTTACTCTTAACATGTTATAGAAAGAATTGTTATCTTATTAAGTTCTACAATATTGATTCATAAAAATAATATGAGTTCTTTTTATGAAATAATTAAGTAGAGTATGTTGTTATGATGAGTTGAGGTTTATCATGCTCAGTTCTTGTGAACTAACTCGTGCTAACAATTTTGCAGATAAATGTCATGGAGAAAGAGTGAAGTATTTAGTTTTGTATATTATTCTGATCGAGGAAAGTTAAAGATATGACTGACTGGAATGTTCTTATATGAAGTACTTCTCCTTAGAATCGGGAAAGGCCTTGTTATTTAATGTCTCTGTATTATTCATTAAAATGAAAGACTTTGATCATGCTTATAGACATGAATTGTACTTATCTCTTGAATGAAATTAAGAAAGATTTTTTGTTGCAATATATTGTCTTATAAGTGATTGATTGGCAAATGATGAGTTAAGAACCAAAAATTTATCAAGATAGGTTATTAGTATCTTTGTCACTATTGTATTAAGTGTTAGTCTTAAATACATAGTAATTACTAGCACACAACATATGTGTGAATGCTAGGGAACATATAAGGAACTATGAGTGGATTGTTTCCTAAGAATATCATGATCTAACGAACCATACGTTAAGCATACTTGGAAATAGTTAAGGTTGCTAATGGATAACTGCCTCATTATAAAATGCAATTTATCAACCTACTTGTAAAGTTGTATTATGTTCTCCAAAGGTTTTGTATAGGGTGTACTTAACCAGTCAAAGATATCTAGAAATATGACTATCTAATCTTAATGGCAGTTGCTAAGTAAGCAGTTGGATTATCATGAAACCATGATAAGGTTATGATAATCAGGTACTTCTGTGCTATGATTGTTTTATAAAACTCAGGTTATTCTAGCTCATAGCAAAGAAATGAAAATGTGATATTGTTTTCTAAGTGAAATCAACATTAAGTCCTATACATGGATGACACATAGAAGTAATAAGAGGAAGGGATTATGGTAATCTAATATGAAAACATACTAAGTACGGTCCCACTATTTGGGAATTTCTTAATTGTGGTAAATTGTATTATGAAATATTTTGATCAAGGAGATGAAATGTTTTTATTTAGGGGTTGTCACATGATGCATCATTATGAGCACATAAGCATGTTGGATACAATGGAAGTAAGAAAGGAACATGTGTACTAAGTTAAAAAAATAGGCATTTGAATCTCATTCCTAGTCAATAATATAATTATCTCTAAAAAGAATTAGAGAGCACGGTATTTTAAAATTCTATGACAGGAAAAGGTAAATGGGCTGGTTGTTCATTAAACCTATCATGTTGGACACCCCAGATATATCTTACTTTTTGGAGATAGTAAAATAAATGAATACTATTTACTGAGCTGCAATTAGGTAAAGGGATGTGCTTACACTAAAAGGACAATTGGCATTGATAGCCTATGGAACTTAATACAAGGAATGAATCATACCTAATTACTTAGCTTGATGTAAGTACATACCCCTAGAATATGAAATAAGAAACATTAGCCTAAATGTTATAGATATTGGGGATCCTGGGATCAACTCAATCCTGACCTTAGGTATGACCCATTCATGGAGAAGGTGTTGTAAGCCCTAGGTTGTTCTATAATGATTACCTTAAAAACATTAAACACCATGCACCAATATAGGATTCTAGGTGGGTGAACTCACTACATATACTACATAGTCATATCCCTATGGTGACGATTGTCACCATTAGGATATTGTTGTTTAGCATCTGTAATGAGTTATCTCATCAAGAGATTGGATTGTAGTATGGTGTTGTCCTAAGTAAAAACCTTGATAGAGTTACAAGATAGGTTGGACCTCCTAGGCACACACCCTTATATCAACCTATGATGGCTACGGGTAGATATGTGGGCTAGTAACAAGGAGAATTGTTACGAGAAAACTTTATTTTCCATAGGCATCACAATATGACATAGAGTACGTCTTCGTGTAGGTTAAACTAGTTTTTACCTCATTGAAGGCTTGTAGCTTTTTACGAATGAACATTTACAAATCCATATAACCGAACAAGTGAATTAGGTGAGATGACAAGATTCCAATGGTGAGTGTGTCATCATAGAACCGAGCGTGGCATACATGACTCATAAAATTTGCACAAAGTAGTCTAAGATGCTTATTACACTGTTGAGATTTCACCATTATCTAAGATGTGAGATGCCTGTGGATTTCATAGGTGGAACCTAGGTACACACTTAGGGGTTTTCACTTATATATCATATCTTGTTAAAGGGGAACCAAAGGGATACATTTAATGTCTCGTATAGAGCATTGAGGGAGAACGAGTAGGTTCAGCATTCTCTCATACAGCAGATAGAAGGTTCATGACTGTTATCGGAAATGGATAGCATTAAGGTTTATGTAGATTTAAATATATGTGTATTTAAATATGCTACATAAAGTTAAAAAATAAAATAAAAATCTAGAGCTAAAGTGACAAAAAGTGGATGTTACAATGTAGAGATTATGGACACAACACTCTATTTTCTAGGAGCTTGATATTCTTTCTCTTTTTCTATCAATTGTTTCTTGGTTGCTGATAATTCCTCAGTCTTGGCTACAAGCTGAGTTGTTAGCTCTCCAATGAGCAATTCCCTTTTTCCAGTTTGAGTTTGACAAAATCCAATTCCTCATCTTTTTCTCTGATAATGAGCTCTTCTCTAGACAAGAACAAAGCCTCGTTTAACTTGTTGTCTTTCTTCTTCCTCGAACTTACTTGAGGAGTTGGGAATTCTTCCTCTATCAAAGGAAATTTTCCTTTCCTTATCCTGGATGCCAAATCTTCTTCTTCATGTGGCAATGATGATGGTTCAACCAATTCCTGAAAATATTTCTCTTCAAATTTTTCCTCTCCTCTATCCATTTCTGCTTGACATGGCTCAAGAGGAATCATGACCATGCTGCCCAAAATATCACTAGCTTCTTCTTCCATCCTTTCTTGCTCACTCCTTCTTTCTGGAGTTTCCCTTGATATCTTATGATTTTTTCTTATCTAGGGAAGTTCAGCATGCCCAAGCAGTTGAATTTCCTTCTAGTGCTTCTTCTTACTATTATTTCTTGCTCTTGCATGGGTGAGCTATCACATTCAAATACTGAGATATTGGCTACCCTGAAGCTAATGCGGAAGAAGGAATTTCCTTCACAGGTATAGAAGGCTCTATTGTTTTTATCTTTCTCACCGACCTTCTTCTTTTTGGTATATTTTATCTTTCCATTTCCCTCTATCCTTCTATAGGGGCATCAATTTCTAGATTAGCTAAAGGAGAGAATGGGGCTGGAATTGTCCTTCTGATAATATTAGGGTTTTTCTTGAACTTGCCAAGAAACTTGTCCCAAATTTCTTCTCCATTCTTCTTTGACAGAAAATGGTGCTGACATATTAAATGAATTAGACCATGATGCCTAATTATCCCAACACCCCAGGAATACCTCTGAGCCATGGTCTGGATAGAATCAAAAAGAAACCCTGGAAGGTTTATTATGTACTCAGGTTTGGTGGCTCCATACTTCAGATATATGAGCATTTTTAAGACTTCTTTTCCCATAGACCCAAATTGACCATCACAGGTTAAATATTTTACTATCCAAAATGCTACCCTGTCAAAGGGTTTGGGAAAACTGGCCCTTCTAACCCCTTTTATGATTTTCTTTGTATTATAGATGTATTGGGGTTTAGTTTCTCCTTCTTACAGTAAGACTTCAACCAGTTCTTTCAAAGTCCCCTTGGTAGGTTGTGGAACATGCACAATTGGCACTCCAGACACATTACTTATAGTATTTACAGAAAAATGAATAAAGATATTTCTCACCTTTGTTCTAGATTGTTCTAGGTTTATGATAAATTCTCTTACTAATTTTTCATCATGCCTTGAAAATTTCTTCAGGAACTCTATCCATCTTGTATGCTCAAATATGGATGCCACTTCTTCGTCTACTGAGCACTGGGAATCATTCTCTTGTTCAGATTTCTGTTTAATCCCCATATCACTTAAGTTCTGCTTTCTTTTTATTTTTTGCCAATTAGTTGCAGGACCTTTTCTTAGCTGTGGAATTGATTTAATTTGGCTACGGAATGTCTGTTTCTTAGTTGTGGAACTTCAATTCTATATTCCTTTCTCTGAGAATAAAAATGTAATTCGATGCTCCTTCCTCAAAATATCTTTGTAACTTATTTCACTTGATTTTTACAATAATGATTACTAATGATAACCATGCCACCACTTATTCCATCCAAATCATCTTCATGATTACACACTTGTAATCATAATGTATAAATAGATGACTCATCATACCTACTTTTAAATTAATTCAAATCACACATGCAAACATTTAATCAACCCTAAATAAGTTAAAAGACATAATTACCATCCTTGATGATGTAATCCTTTTGCTATGATGACTCGTCATTCCTACAAGTGGAACAAAACATGATTAGATAAGACAACTGGAATTCAAAAGAATTCCTTTATTTGAACTAGCCAAAAAGAGGTCAACCACCATTTTCTAGTTTTCAATTGACCTTTGAGAGAATTTTTTTATTTTTTTATTTTTATTTTTTTGGGGAAGAAAATTCCATTTTCTAGTTTTCATCTTCTTCCCTTTATTCTGGATCTATCATCTAGTTATTTGATCATTTTGGAAGAACTGGGTTCTTCCATATGATCAAATTCTTTGTCTGCTTCAATCTTCCTCAAAAATTCATTCTTAGTGGGAGGCTTCCTATAGAGTTTCAGCCTATGTCCATTGACCAAGAGTTTTCTGTTGCTGCCATCAATGGGAAGTAACTGAATAGAACCATTGTCAAATATCTGCTCAATCTGATAGGGTCCCAATCATTTGGTTGTCAATTTGCCCTTGAATTATTGGTACTTAGAATCAAACAGAAATGCCCAGTCTCCTACTTTGAATTGTATTTTTTTGATATGTGTGTCATGCCATTTCTTCCTTTACTCTTGAATTATCTCTATCTGTTGAAGTGCTTCTAACCTTAATTCATCCAACTCATTGAGTTAAAGGATTCTTTCTTTTTGAGTTACATTCAACTCAATTCCCACCTTTATTGTTGTCCTCAATGTCTAAATTTCAAACTCTATAGGCAACAAGGTATTTTTCCCATAGACTAATTCATATGGTGAAAACCATGTTCTAGTTTTCCAAGTTGTATTATAATCCCAGATAGCTTCAGGTAGTCTCTTTACCCAATCTTTTCTCCCAGCTTCAACTATTTTGGTGAGGATGTTTTCCAATTCTATGTTTGTTACTTCAGACTTGTCCATTTGGTGTGGGTGGTAAGGAGATGACTTCCTATAATTGATTTGGTAATACCTTGTGAAATCTAGGATCATATTAGACATGAATTGTGGTCCCTAATCTGAAACTATGCTCCTTGGTGCTCCAAACTTTATCATAATTTTGTTCCACATGAAATCGAAGAATCGCTTCCTCGGTGGAATTTGTCAATTCCTACATTTCTCGCCATTTTTTTACATAGTCAGTACACATAAGAATATATTACTTCCCTTGTGAGGGAGAATTAAAGGGACCAACAAAATCCAATCCCCATCTCTCAAATGGTTTAACCACAACTTGAGGGTGAAGATGCATTTCATTGGTGAAAGTTGGTTATCCCATCCTTTGACAAGGATCACACCTCTTGATATATCTCTTCACATCCTTATATAGAGATGGCCAATAATAACCAAAGTGCAAGTATCTTATGAGTTGTTATTTTCATTGATTAGTGTCCTCCACTTAGTTCATCATGACATGCTCTGAGGATGTCAAAGATTTCATCCTCTCTTACACACCCGAGTAAGACAAAATAAAGACCACATTTAAATAGCATTCCTTATAACCATTTGAATTGTGCATCTTTGGTTTTAATTAACTTCTTTATTTTTTCTTAGTGAAAGAAGGAGGAAACTTCCTTGTTGCAAGATAATTGGCCATATCAGCAAACCATGGTGTACTTGCTAAAATTGCAAATATTTGTTCATCTGGAAAGTTATCCTTGACTGGGTCTTGCTCCCCTATAGTGGTTATTATTGACAAAAAGTCAGCTACCACATTAGATTTACCTAGATTGTCCACAATGGTGATATCAAATTCTTGCAAAAGTAATAACCATCTAATTATTCTTCCTTTAACCTTTGGTTTGTTTATTAAATACTTAATTGTTGAATGATCGTGTGTACAAATATCTTGTACCATGTAATGTAATGTCTGATTTTATTGATTATATAAATCATAGCAAGAAATTCCTTTTCGGTGGTGGTGTAATTTTTTTCAGTGGGAGTAAGATTCTTACTAAGATAATAAATGGCATACATCTTTCCTTCCTCATCTTTTTGTCCCAATACTGCACCTATAGAATAATTTGAGGCATCTATTTGGATATGAAATGGATTTTCCCAATTAGGTCCTTTCAATATTGGGGCAGTGATTAATTTTGCCTTAATTTCTTCAAAATCATGCTGACACTTTTCATCCCAAAGAAATTCACAATCCTTGGTTAGAAAATTAAACATGGGGGAAACAATTTTATTGAAATCTTTTATAAAGCACCTATAGTACCCAACATGCCCTAGAAATGATTTGATATCTATGGGGGTCTGAGGAATAGGTAGATCTGAAATGATTCTAATTTTGTTTTGATCCACGAGAATTCCATTTTTGAAATATGGTGTCCTAATACAATCCCCTCATCGACCATCATCAAACACTTTTCATCACTAAGAGACGAGTTGTGTTGTTCACATTTTGTTAATACTCTATCCAAATTTATCAAATAATATTCAAATGTATCTCCATGTCCGGTGAAGTCATCCATGTATACCTCAACACAATCATTTGTTAGATCAGAAAATATTGCAAGTACAACTCTCTCGGAAAGTTGCGCAGAGCATTGCATAAACAAAATGATAACACCCTATAGGAAAAGGTTCCCCATGGACATGTAAATGTAGTTTTTCTTGATCTTTAACAACAAACCTGATTTGATTGTACCCGCTAAAGCCATCCAAGAAAGAAAAGTACTATTTACCCGAAAGGTTATCTAGGACTTGATCTATGAATGGTAAGGGAAAATAATATCTCATTGTGGCTTGGTTCAGTTCCCTATAGTCAACACATATTCTCCATTCTCCATTATTTTTGGGAAGAATTACAAGAGGAGATACCCATTGGCTATCTGAGATAGGGTAGATGAAACTAACTTGTAATAGTTTTTTAATTTCTTGTTTCACTATATCCCTTAAAGCTTGGTTAATCCTTCTTTGAGGCTGCCTAACGGGTTTAATTTTTATATTATAGATGTGTCAAGTGTAGATACTTGGATGAATCCTCTTTATGTATTTGTAATCCCAAGAAAAATCTTTAGTATGATTTTTTAGAACATCAAACAATTTATCTTCTTTATCATCATTGAACCAAATTTTAATGTTTAAAGTTTTACCTAGTTGAATTTCAACATGCTTGGTTCCAATATGTGATGAACTGATTTGTGGAAAGGGTTTCATTAAAGTATTAATGGACATGCATGTGGTAACAACATATGGTATGTAGCAACATCTCCAAAAGTTCCTTGAGACATAATACTAGAAAAAGGACAGTAATGAGAATTATGATACTTATCTCTTTATAGGAAAAATTCTTTATCAACTTGCTTTACTTTCCTAAAATTCTTCACCACTTCCTGATGTACTTGAAATTAAAGCTACTGATTCATCCTATCCCATGAGAAATATCATTCCTCTAGAGTGAAATAATTTTCAATCAAAGAGAACTGTTGTTGTCGTGGTTCCGGAACTAAATGTGGTGGTTCCAGAACTATAGCCATAGGTTCCAGAACTAAGTTCACGGGTTCTGAAACTAAGTTCTCAGGTTCCAGAACTAATTTTGTGGGTTCCAGAACTAAGTTCACAGGTTACAGAACTATTTATGATTGCTTTGAGGACAACACGTTCTCATCCAATGGTGGATTAATCATCTATTCTACTTCTCCTACATGATCCTGCAATGTGATCATAGCCAAAGAAGAATTTTCTTTTTATCAGTTTTAGGAGAATCAACCCACAATTGTTCATGATTGTCGAAAAGGTCATGCGGTAGGATATAAGGAAAAATATTTATATTTCTTACCATTTTAAATTGTCATATCACCTGACCTGTAATCTATTAAAGCAACAATTGTAGCTAACCATGGTCTACCCAAAATAATGGGATAACCCAATGTTTTACCTTTTGGCTGCAGTATAAGGAAGTCAACTGGATATTCCCATAACTCCACCATAACTGCCACATCTTCAATAATTCCTTCTGGTTTTGCTACAAACTAGTTTTCCATCTGCAATATGGTATTAGTAGGTTGTATACTCATTAATGGTAATGTTTTCAGAGTATCTATTGTCATTACATTGATAGCAGCTCCCAAATCTGTCAAAACATTATGTACATCCCTATTTCCTATAAAGACAAAAATAACAGGACTTCGGGATCTCTGTATTTGGAAAGTAAAAGTTTTCTTGCTAATAAATAAGCAAGTTTCCCATCTACTTTGATAGTCTTGGGGTATTTTTTCTTCCTTCCGAGGCTTTTCACATATAACATTTTGATTAATTTGTTCAATTCTGGAATATCCTTAATTTCTTGTAACAGTGGAATTTCAATAGTCAATTTCCTTAGTTCTTGTACTAATTTAGACTCTTTTATTTCTATAGCTTCTTTGAATCTATCTAGAAATGGAGTCTCAGTAGTGTTGCTATCTGGATCCTTTTCTTTTCTTTCTATATCCTCTTTTGGAACAATAGTACTAGGAATTTCATTTTCTTCTATCATTTCAGTGATTATAAGGGGTGGACTGTTAATGATTTTCCCAGATCTAGTTTGAATATCCTTACAATCCATAGCATGTAAATCAACTAATTTTTCTAGTTCTGTTCCATAAATAGGAGTTGTTTGTTTGTTTCTGGGGTTTTCTACTGGTTGTGCTGGCATTTGTGTTTGGACTACATTCTCAGTTTGTGAATTTTGTGCAGGAGATCCCATGATGGCCTATTGATTCTGATTTGGATATGTTCTTCCTTGGGAATAATTACTAGGGTTCCATCTAGGTTGTGACCAAGCATAAGGATTTCCTTGACTAGACCATGGTTTTGATGCCCCTGAGTATACCAAGCTTGATTTTCCCAATCTTGAGGGTTCCAAGTTGGTTGAGGTACATATGGTGTTTTTCCCCAATTTTGTGGTACTAAGCTGAGCATCCCATGGCATCGTCCATGGATTAGGGACTGATCTTGGCATAAACTACCCTTGGTAAGGTTGTCTCGAAAAAAATTCAATTCTTCATTGTAGATGAGGTCTTGGTTTATTTAAGCCCATTCTTAATAATTGGAAGTAAAAAAATGAACATTAGTATCATGTTCTTTAGATTCACTGAGATAAGACACATTTCTTTTTTATCCAAAGAACAATATCTTAATGCATGCTTCTTCCTACATCTAGGACAATACATGACCAATGGTTTATTTTTGGAATTTGTTTTAGCTTGTAATCCATCCATATAAGAGGTTAATTGCACTAAAATGTCTATTTTAAATTTTTCTAACTCATCCATTAGTTTGTTTATATATGAATTCAGAATTTTCACTGATTTTCCTTTTATAGGTCCACCTCTCATTCTGGAATAGCTTCTACAAATCTCTTTAATTCCATTCATTCTTATCTGATCAATGTCTCCACCTCCTATCAAGTTAAGGGCTTCTCTAGATTGTCATCTAAACCCTTAAGAAAAATGGTTGTACTTAACTCCTCAGAAATCACAAATCCACATCTTTTGCTAACAAAGAGGAATCTATCTAAATAGTCTTCTATGTTTTCATCATCCTCCTTGATTTTGAAGAATTCTTCCTTCCTATTTCTCCCTCTACAATAGTCTTGGTATTTATCTAGGAAGGCAGTCTCCATTTGTGCCCAAGTTCTAATAGAGTTGGATCGTAATCCCATGAACCATCTCATTATTGCATCCTTCAAAGTGGATGGAAACAACTTTAGTTTTTGATTATTTATCTTATAATCATAGGTCTAACATAGTACCTTGAATTCAAATAGAAATTGGTCACGATCTTCAGATGACATCCCTCTAAATGTGGGTAAATGTACAGGTGAGATATTTTCATTGATGTATAATCATCTCCCAATTGGATTAGATAGGTAAAGGTCCTATCAGGTTCTCTCTCAGCTTCTCGTGCCATTTTAAAAATATTTTCTGAATTTTCCTCCTAATCAATGTGGTAAGCGGTATGCCTTAGGGAAGGTGAAAAATCAGGAGTAGGAGGTTAACTACTCAATTGAGAATCGAAACTCATCCTAAATGGATCTTGAGTAATAAGCCTTCTAATAAAAGCGTCACTTCTTTTAGGTGATTGATCTAAGAATTCCAAAGGTGGAAATTATGTTTCTTGTCTGACAAGGGATGATGGTGCCTCCAATTCTTGATCAATTTCCTTACTTTGACTAGAGGTTGTTTTAAATTCTTTTGAAGATGTTTTTCAAAGGAATCTACCCTGTGAATGTCTTCGTCTACCCATATATTTTGTGATATAGTAGGGAAGATCCTTACGTAGACACCCATAATTACGCCCAAGCAATTTAAATACTTAAATTGCGTTAATTATCCTCTTTCTTGCAAATCGATGACATATCGTCAAAAGTGCTCATTTTCCCTCATATCACCAGTAATTAATTACACTAAGCTAATTAATTAAGTCACATATCCAATAAATCACCCCTTCTACCTAGACTAATTAATTATTATTAATTAATTAGCTTTCCCTTCCATTTAACCAATAAATCAGTGTTTAATTGATTTAATCCTCTTCTAATAGCCTAAACCATACTAATATTCCTCTAATTGGCTTCGATAAGCTCACATCTACCTATTAGTTAATCACATTTGATTAATTAAAGCACCCTCCAACTCCCATGGCTTGCTAAGCATAAATTAAACCCTTCTAAAGTAAGGTTACCTTTAATAAAGCAACCTTATCCATTCCTAATCATGTTTTACCTTATCCCACATGCAAAGGGATGAATTGTCTCCTTTATCCATTGGGCTATATAAGGATCCCTCCTTCTACCTTTATACCTACACCTAAAATTATTGAGAAAGAAAATTCAAAGAATATAGAAAAATAGACTAAAAGCTTGCCTTTTGTTATTTTGAGAGGTCACCATTGTTAAGAGCTAAGCTTCCTATTCTTGCATTCTTTAAGGATCAAACAAGCAATTGTTGATTGCCATTGGAGCTAAATAGGTCCATGCATTTTGTTGGTAATCTAGGAGAGTAGAGATGTTAAAATAGCATGCATAGTTTTGATCTCATGTTTTCAAAGTTATAATGTTAGTTTAGATCTTGCTTAGTTCTCTATCGTGATGGTGTTTATGCTTTGTTTTAGATAAATTGTAGAACTATTTTAGGTGGTAGTTCTTTCTTCATTTGATTTAACATTAAACAAAGTATACATGCACACACCTTCAACTACTAGATGTATGTTTTATTTCTCTTACTAACACTTAATTAGAAAGTTCCAAATAGTGCTCCCAAAGAACGGCATAAAAATGATGGGTTTCATTATTCCCTTCATTTAATCAACTTCTTGTTGATGTCATATCAAACCACGAGTGTGTCTAAAGCTTTATGCAACAAGAGTAATTTCATCCATATAGTAGTTGATTGTAGTTATTTTTGTATTTTCTAGGGGATCTTTTCAATGTCTTAAGGACTTCTTGGTAAAACCTTATTTAAATCAAACTATGAAAACATGCTGAAAGTAAACACACTGAAAGCTTTGTTGAAAGGAAACACACTATATAGAATGGAAACACACTTTCTTCTTAAAGTAAATAAACTTTCTTTTGGAAATAAACACACCCAATTTAGAATGCTTGAAAACAATTGTAAGAGATATAAGAATCTATCTAAACACCTATAGGAACAAGCATACAACAGAGTTTAACTAAAAGAATTAAAAAAATACAGAATTAACTGATCTAACCTATTTGCTAAAAAAATATAAATACCAAATAAACGAATATCCTGGTCCTTGGGGGAGTGGGCCCTTGCTCCTCCTCGAATTAGGATTTAATAACTCAAAATTCTCTCAAATAAGAATGGATATTTTATTGATAAAACATTCAGAATTACAAACATACTAGATCTGAGTACTTAGTCTATTTCTCTTCTCTATTCTATTTCTATCTCATATCATATTCTATATCTCTATTATATATTATATCTATCTACTGCATGTCTTCTTTTATATACATTTTACAATCACAATTGTCTTCAATGATTCTGATGAAATCAAATCATGGCTAGAATAGATGCTAAGTCAGATTGTGGTTGATCAGATAGCTGTAGATAACTCTCCCCGGATCTACGTTCACAAATCTTCTCGTTTGTTTCTGTTATCCAAAATTCACCCCTGGGGTAAATTTTGATAACATGCATCGATGCTTGGGGGCCAGAAAAATCATGAAAATCGGCTAAGTCCTAGTCCAGGTGGCATCCAGGGACGGTTGGGATGTCGGGACGACAGACGCGAAAAGCCGAAATGGCCAAAAGTAAGGAAAAAATGTCTAAGTCTTTGTTTTACACAGTTGGAATATCTGGGACAAAAGTGCGTATAGGACACGAAAAGGTGAGAGGTCCACGGATGAATCGAGAATGTGCCACGTGTCACAAGGGGAAGCGCTTGTGGAAATTGGCTAAGTGTTTTTGGCCAAAAAAATTCAAAGGGCAAGGTTTGAAGGGTTGGCCCAAGCTAATAGATGCAGGACACGTGTCCTAAGGCGGGAGTCTAGAGCCAAGGAAAGACTTCAGAAAATTTGACAAAAGTCTTGGGCCAAAAAATTAAAAGACAAGGATGACCCCACGGCCCTATCCTCCAACCAGATCACGCCACGTGTCCCAAGTGGCGGGGGCACGTGGAAAATATGGAAAATTTTCCAAAGTTATAAAAGTCAAAATTTTCAAAGGAAAACCCGCGGAAAGGGAAGGAGAGAGAATTTCTCATCCAATCAGCGCCCGACACGTGTCATCCAAGTGGCAGAGCGCGGGAAAAAATTCAAAATCCGTTTTGGCCTGTTTTTGCCCTAAATCTTCAGATCGCCATATCTTTTGATCCAGAGCTCAGATTTTCACGTTCTTTATATCAATGGAAAGATGGTGAAATTCTCTACACGATTCTGGGGTCAATCTTGAATTTTGGTTCAGTTTGGAGAGAGAAAATAAAGAAACATCTCTGACGCGTGGTAATGGCCAGAAGCAACGTTTCAACAACCAGTTTTAATGCACATGGGTCACATTCTTCTTCAACATGGCCAGAAGCGACGTTTCAACAACCAATTTTAATGCACATGGGTCACATTCTTCTTCAGCATGGCCAGAAGTGATGTTTCAACGACCAATTTTAATGAAGAATGCGTTTTGGTCAATGGTTGGACTACTTACACGTTTTCCTGTGTTTCTCTCTCCTGGGCTCGACCCATGCATTGTAAAAAGCCAGATTTGGCTCATTTTTTAAAGGGGTTCATCTTTTCAGCTCTTCTCTCCCTTCTTTTCTTCTCCAGGGTTGAAAATGGAGTTCAAACCTCCTCCCTTTCTCTGTAATGGCATTTTTGCCTTTTACCATTAAAATGATGTTCTGTGCAAACTTCTGAAGCAACAAAAATGTGTTTCATGATGCATCTATCCATCCTTGCTCATTTTTCACTTGTTTTCTTCTTGCCTCTCTTCATTGTAGGTATTTGTGCATGTTTGAATGTTCATTGCAGGGTTGGAGCTGTGTTCATGGAGTTTTGGGACATTTTCTGTGTGAAATCTATCCTTGGGCCTGTGATGCATCTGTCCATCCTTCCCATCACTCACCTCTCTTTGTTCCATGGCAGTTTTGATAGATGTTCAACATTTTCCTTCTCTAGTGTATCACCGTTTTAGTGTAGGCTCTATTTTTCCCTTTTCTCTCTCTCTCTCTGTCTCCTTGGCATGGTTAGATTAGGATTAGATTAACTTGCCTCGCTTGTAATAGCTTATGGCAGTAGTTTAGGAAGAGGAACCAGCCTTCTCTGGAGATTCCTTTCTCATTCTCACGAGTCCCAGACTCAAAGAAAGGATTCAATGTTATGCAATCACATTGGATGCTAGCATGATCAGCCTAGAAATCGATCAACATCCGGGGTCTTGTAATTTTGCACTAACAATTTTTGCACGCCAGGTGAGACACCGAGGTTAGATTATTTCATCTTCCAGAGGTGCCTAATTATCAACAAACAAAGTTTAAGCCACCGTGCGCTTTGCACTAATGATTTTGGCATCCCGGTGGGAGCTTAGAGGTCTTCCACTTCATATTTTGCAGGTTGGTGTGTTCCTGTGAAGATTTCAGCCTTTGGAGGCACTTGCAAACACATCCGGCAACTCCATCTGATCAGCAACCCATTTCTGAAGTTGCAGACCCATTTTCCATCCATTTCATCCATATTTCTTTCCATCTCTTTCATTCTTTTCCATTCCATGAAGTTGTGCAATCATGACTTCATTTCCATCATGGAACTCACATCAACAACAAAGCAGCAATGTTTTCCACCTCCAACATGTTATTTAAATCCTCCAAATCAGCATTTTGAACAAATTTAGAATCAGCATGCATACCCATATGAGCAAAGTAATGCCAAAATCAGTTTGGCTATGGAGCTTCCCAAGAGCAAGAGTATGCATATAATGAAGACAATCGGATGCAAGATGTTGGTGCATTGGAGAAAATCCAAAAGATGGAGGTAAAGATGGTGCGATCAGAAGAGCAACAACCCAAATGAGAGCTTTCAGAATTGGTTACGAGTAACTCCTTGTCCATGGGGAGGCCCTTTTCCAAGACACTTCAGCCCTCGGAGAAGCTGGACTTCATGATGAAGATGTTGTCCCAACTTGCACAATGGACAGCAGAAATAGAAGCCTATACACTTGGTGTTGAACAACCTTGTCAATGGGTAAGTTCTACACCATCATCTAGTTTTTCTCTTTCCATTACTCAAACAAAGCATCATCTCATTTGGAATTGCAAATTCTAAACTCCCCATCTGCTGTCCCAAATGTTGATCCCATGTCTCCACCTCTCGAGTCTTCCACCACACCTCAATTCTTCTTTTTTTTTTCCTTCCAAACAGTCATCCCTCCACAAGAGCTAAAAGAAATACGCTCTCCCCCAAAGAAACAAGAGGTTTCAACTCCTCTACCACCACAAAAATTGCCAAATCAATTGAGTTATAACCCATCCCTCCTCTTGCATTCCCAATTCCATGTGGGGAAGAAGAAATTGCAAGAATCGGCCATGAAGGACAGCAAGAAGAGGAGCCCAATAGAAAAGAAATGATAGACAACTTGAGGGTTTGGGCTACCAAATTTGGGATGACAAAGATCCCCTTGATGGTTAAACCTACAGAAGAGGCTAAGGTTGAACAAATGGTGGTTAAGACTGATTTTGTGACAACGAAGAAGAGCAAAAAGAAGAAGTAGATCAGCAGTCAGTTTTCTTAGAAAGTAGTGTCCATGTTGGCACTCTATTTGAAGGGAATGTTGATTCAATTCAAGTTGCACAATCAGCCATAAAGGAAGAAAGCTCAAAAGAAGATCTTGCAGTCCCAACTTGTCCTCTAGAGCAGCAGATTGAAGAGTTTGACTTGAAAAACTTCGTGCTAGAGAAAGAGTTCTATCAAGAGCAAGATTTTCTTCAAACATTGGAGGAAGGAGAAGCTGCTCCAAATCCAAAAGAAGAGGAGCACATTCTAGTTGTGGAGGAGGAAATTGCAGATCCAAGGGCTTTGAGCACAAAGCGAGAAAGTAAAGCACAGAAGAACCTTCGAGTTCTTCTTTCTACTTCACCTCTCTCAAGCTCTAGTATCAAGAGGAGTTTGATCTCTCAAACTCAATTTTGGATGGTGAAAGAAACCATGGTGGTCAAGTTATAGATCAAGAAGACACCATGAAGGAAGTGGAGCATTTGCAAGTACAACAACCATGAGGTAGTTTATCTGTCAGATTTGGAGGACTATTTTGATGGAGAAGAGCCGATTGAGTTTCCACCATTCTCTCTTTCATCATCCACATTCCAAACACTTGAGTCTGCTATCATGAAGGAGAACATTAATTTACAGCAGCCTACATCTTATAGCAGCTCTTTGGAACCAAGATTGGAAGATTTTAATCTTTCATGTCCTTCATTGGAGGAAGAGAAAGGACAGAGGAATTTCACCATTTCTTCCACACCATCCATTCAAGAAGGTCTATAAGAAGACTCCATTTTTGGAGTTAAAAATCAGAGCTATGGGCATATCAAACAGATCAGACCTTGCCCAATCAGGTTTTTGGCTTTATTGGAGCCAAAGGAGAAGTCACAACTAGTCATGCTTGCTTCTGAGCATGAGGATGAGCTACAAAGTACCAAGGATTAGCTATCATACCTCTTCAATCCAAATGCAGAGCAACTAAAAGAGGTATTGAATTTGCCTTAAGCTGATACCTTGATGATTTGGGTGGAAGACCAGCTTCTTGTTGATTTTCCATCCATCCAAACAGCCATGACAAGCTACAAATCAGTTGCATGGTTGCCAATTTTGAAGAAAGGAAGCTATTTTGCACAACCAGTTGCAGGGTTTGTTTAGCCCACTTTTGCTTCTAGTTAGAGTAGAGTAGGTAGGTTTGCTTTTAGTAGAAGAAGTGCTTGTGCACACTCTGCATGTTCCATTTGGAGCATGTATGATTTTCAATTCTGTACATAGTTTTGTGGTGCTGGTTTTGCTCTTGCACAATTCGTTTTGGTGGCAGTTTGGTGAGAACAATTCCATTTTAGTGGATTTCCAAGCAGTTCAGAGGGAGGTTCTCAAAGTTTAGATCAGTTTGCAGGTTACAACTCATGACTCCATGCCCAATGGATGCTTCAGGCAACTGGTAACTTCATCTAGTAGGTAGATGACCCCACTGAGTCGCCAAAATTGTTATCCAAAATTCACCCCAGGGGTAAATTTTGATAACATGCATCGATGTCTTGGGGGCGGAAAAATCATGAAAATTGGCTAAGTCCTAGTCCAGGCATCTCGGGATAGTTGGGACGTCGGGATGCGCAGGACGCGAAAACGGAAATGGCCGAAAGCAAGGAAAAAATGTCTAAGTCTTTGTTTCACGTAGTTGGGACATCCAGGGACAAAAGTACGCGTGGGACGTGAAAAGGCGAGAGGCCCACGGATGAATTAGAATGTGCCATGTGTCACAAGGGGAAGCGCAACGGAAATTGGCTAAGTGTTTTTTGGCCAAAAAAATTCAAAGGACAAGGTTTGAAGGGTTGACCCAAGCTAATAGATGCGCAGACACGTGTCCTAAGGCGGGAGTCTAGAGCCAAGGAAAGACTTCGGAAAATTTGACAAAAGTCTTGGGCCAAAAATTAAAAGACAAGGATGACCCGCGGCCCTATCCTCCAACCGAGATCACGCCACGTGTCCAAGTGGCGGGGCACGTGGAAAATATGGAAAATTTTCCAAAGTTATAAAAAGTCAAAATTTTCAAAGGAAAATCAGCAGAAAGGGAAGGAGAGAGAATTTCTCATCCAATCAGCACCGACACGTGTCATCCAAGTGGCAGAGCGCGGGAAAAATTCAAAATCCGTTTTGGCTGTTTTTGCCCTAAATCTTGGATCGCCATATCTTTTGATCCGAGCTCGATTTTCACGTTCTTTATATCAATGGAAAGATGGTGAAATACTCTACACGATTCTGGGGTCAATCTTGAATTTTGGTTCAGTTTGAGAGAGAAAATCAAGAAACATCTCTCGACGCGTGGTAATGGCGGAAGCAACGTTTCAACAACCGGTTTAATGCACATGGGTCACATTCTTCTTCAACATGGCCAGAAGTGACGTTTCAACAACCAATTTTAATGCACATGGGTCACATTCTTCTTCAGCATGGCCAGAAGTGATGTTTCAACCACCGATTTTAATGAAGAATGCGTTTTGGTCAATGGTTGGACTACTTACATGTTTTCCCACATTTCTCTCTCCTGGGCTCGACCCATGCATTGTAAAAAGCCAGATTTGGCTCAATTTTTAAAGGGGTTCATCTTTTCAGCTCTGCCTTCCTTCTTTTCTTCTCTAGGGTTTAAAATGGAGTTCGAACCTCCTCCCTTTCTCTGTAATGGTGTTTTTGCCTTTTACCATTAAAATGATGTTTTGTGTAAACTTCTGAAGAAACAAAAACGTGTTTCGTGATGCATCTTTTCATCCTTGCTTGTTTTTCACTTGTTTTCTTCTTGCCTCTCTTCATTATAGGTATTTTTGCACGTTTGAATGTTCATTGCAGGGTTGGAGCCGTGTTCGTGGAGTTTTGGGTCATTTTCTATGTGAAATCTATCCTTGGGCCTGTGATGCATCTGTCCATCCTTCCCATCGCTCACCTCTCTTTGTTCCATGGTAGTTTTGATAGATGTTCAACATTTTCCTTCTCTGGTGTATCACCGTTTTAGTGTAGGCTCTGTTTTTCCCTTTTCTCTCTCTCTCTGTCTCCTTGGCATGGTTAGATTAGGATTAGATTAGCTTGCCTGCACTGGAATAGCTTGTGGCAGGTAGTTTAGGAAGAGGAACCAGCCTTCTCTGGAGATTCCTTTCTCATTTTCATGAGTCCCACACTCAAAGAAAGGATTCAATGTTATGCAATCACACTGGATGCTAGAATGATCAACCTAGAAATCTGATCAACATCCAGGGGTGCTGTGATTTTGCACTAATATTTCTGATTGAATTGGTCGTAGATATAAAATCTCTGTATGTGGTTAGAATAGATAACTCCCATCAGTTCTGGAACTTCAAAGAAGTTCCAGAACCATAGGAAATTGTTAAGGCTCAAAACCGTGAGAGTTTTGGAGCTATCCCTAGGAGTTCTAGAACTAAGTCCAAAAATTTCAGAACTAAATCTTTGGAGTTCCAAAACTAAATGATGATTGTGTGATGGAGTTTTGGAACTAGCTTGGAAGTTCGGAACTAAGCTATGTCGGAACATATGCTATAAAAAACATACTGAACACCACCTACTTCATTTCCTCAATTGATTAGACACGATTTATTACAAAACTAAATTCAAACACACACTACATCAGGAATTTCATAGCTTTTAAACATTAGAATCACAATCAATCAAAAGACAAACAATTACATCCTAAATCATATCAGATCAACTAAAAGTCACACAATGCAATCAAACTTAATAAAAAGGAGAGTAATATGAGATCATATATTATACATTAATTAGACATATTATGGCCTCATAAGATGTCACTTCCATGTCACATTTCCCCTATAAATAAAAAAGGGGGAAGGTTATCCACTTTTAATCCTTAAGATCGTCTTAGGATGTGAGAGGAGAGCATAGGCAGTTTCACCTTTGGGATATAACAAGCACACAAGGGGGATATCTACAAGCAAATGAAAATAAAAATATAAGATTATATATACAAAATATCGATTATTTTGGGTCTTCAAATAGGAGGCCTATAAAAAAAAGGTTAGTAGTTTTATTTATGAACCCAATATCTTCGACCAATAAAGATGTAAGACAAAAATATTAGTAGCTTTTGATTAAACAAAACCCCGAAACCACAAAAGGTTAGGTAGAAAAGGATAAATATTAACACATGAAGATTCTCCCCTTGATGTGATAATTATATAAAAAAATAGAATGCTAAAACCTACTGCATAATAACCAATAACACTTAGAAAAAATGTTAGATTGTTATCTCTAAAAAAAATGATGATCTAGCAAAAGCACGATAATCAAGTCAAAAATGCTAAAAATATAGCAAAAGCACTTATACAGGTCACAAAATCACTAAGGTGTGATTAAGAAGGGATGGAAATCATTAGTGTTATAACATAGGGCATATACACCAAATAAAAAAGAACAGCTTGTGACAAATAGAATAACATCATTGTTGGGATGTTAAAATCATGCCTAAGTATCAAAGGCACATGTGATATTAGCATGAAGGAAGAGGACATGTGGACATGTGGAAAAGGTTGACATATTTACACCCTAAGGATTCACGCCTAAGAGGATAATGTTCATGAATTAACCTTTTTCATGGATCGGACTATTAATATGATCAAGTGAAGAGAACGAATGGGATCAAGATAGAAGACTTTGTGGCTATGTGAAGGCTATTTTGGGAACAAGTGGAAGACCAAGAGTCATGTAGAGTTAGAGATAATAATAGGATTAGATCTGGAGTTAATTATAAATAATCTATTATTAGGTGAAGCTTGCATGTTTCTTTAGTTATCTTTGTAAGCAAAGTGCATGTTTATTTTTAAGAATGCAACCTATTTTGAGAGTGCATGGGTGGTGAAGGGAAAGTACCCACCCACACACACACACACACACACACACACACACACATATATATATATAGTGATTTGCACTATTTTGAGAGACCGAGATCTAGATTGTAACATAGTTATGTTGTTGGTATGTTTTTGTGCATGACTTATGGTGTATTCAAATTCTATTATTTGTCATGATTTAATATAATAGATAGTTATGGTTGGATATTGATTGTTTATGTCTATATTCATGGTACTTGTATAGTGGATCTAATCTTAATTGTTGTCTAAATATTTATGATCTTATTATGTGTGTTTCCAAATTGAGCTCATGGATCTGGTTGTTATGGAATATGTACTTTGGTTATGGTTATTATGAACTTGTATGTGAACACCTTGGTAAGACAATAATAAAGAGGGACCTGGTAAGCTTCGTGCACGTTGGTTTTGTACCCAGATCTATCTAAGTGAAGTGCTCATGCCGGGAATCTAAGTATCAAAATGAAAGCTATAAGCATTGAAGCATAAAATTCAACACTAGAAAAACATAAGCGCATACACATAAGTGCAAAATTCAAAGCATATGTGCCAAACATACACATATAATAGTTAGAAGTTATAACATGACTATGAAAAACAACTAATACAAAATTGATGACATATGTCACATAGATGCCATGGGATTCATAAAAGCACCAATTGACATACTTGCAATCACAAAGGTTTAAGTTTGAAAAAAATTGTTGATTCAAGGAAAAATTGTTGAACTATGTAGCATAAGAACTGGAATATAGAGCATACATGATGTTAGATCATGGGAATGTAACTTGAACATGAAATTTGAAACTTTTGATGTAAACAAGGTTTGATTATCACCAAACTTACACAACCCATGTTACTCAATGTATTTAACTAAATCAAGATAAATATTAGGGCAAGGCCCCATGGTTGCACCGAATATAGATGCCAAAAAGTTATTAGATATATATACAAACTAGAAACCAAAACAAATTTATTTCGTAAACCTAATCCTCTTAAACACTACCTCATATTGAGAAAATATGAAAGGGAGATAGAAGCAATACCTATAACTTGCCAATGAATAACCTCCCTTGATGTTGTAATTTTTCTCAAGATGATTGAATAGAATTGCTTACTTACTTGATCTATGGAAGTAAACAGACAAAACTTCCCCTTTGTGGATTGAATATTGCTTATGGATGCTTGATAAATATGCAAATGGATATTAGAGAGATTTGTAGGAATTTTAGTAGCACTTTGTTATGATTTCTAAAGATTTTAGGATGAATTCCATGGAGGGTGGCATGCCAATTTATAGTTTTTGGAAGGATAAATGGAGGGCTAGTATCTTTCCAAGTAGATGGAAGATCAATGGTTAGTATTTAATGAGAATATAGAAGAGTATAGATAATTCCATAATTAGAAAATTCTATAATTATGGAGAAATATCCATTAAATTAAAATTTGGCCTTATACCTTGTTTTTGACCCTTTGTCCACTTTCCACGGTGACCGACCTTCATTTCCTATGATCGGTGTCAGTTTACCTAGCCAACATCAGTTAGCCTATGTCATATTCTAACTAGAATTTTAGCCCCAATTCACCTGCCACCGCCTATTAATCCTACTTGTGCTATATTTCTCGTATCACTTACGAGTAAAGTAGTCTTGCCATGTTACTACTGTTCACATGGTATTGATGCATCGACAAGCAAGTGCCCTTGTATTTCATGCTAGTTGTCAACCCCTTCCACCTAGCCCTTCACCACCTTCCATTTTATCACCTGCCATGGATCCTATCCAACCTATCACTATCGCTACCGGAGACGAGGAGTTCACACAACTCCTTGACCAAAATCTTGCCACCTTGCAGTTTTACCTTTCCCACTCATCCACTCGAGATGCCTTAGGTCAGTTGAAATATGACATGCCCGTATCCCGTTGACTCTCATTCCCACTCCTACGTCATCCCCATCTAGCTCTATGCTCCCGCAACTACCTTACCCCATTCGTTTCGCAACTAGTTCCTATACCCACTCGACTACCACGTCTTCTACATCCATTGCACCTTCCACATCCACCATACCTTTGATAACCATTCAGAACACCACCTCATCCACCCCTATGGTCTCACATATACCCGTAGCTACACAACCACCTCCCATGTTGGTGACCCCTACCCCTTTTCAAAACATGGTCCTTTCTATTCCACAATCGTTAGCCCCCATTGCCACTAAGGTCACCATAACCCTTCCACCTCCATATACGTACTATCAACAACCCCCTGTTTCATATATTATTCATTTTGGGTACATACCCCTATTTCATTACCTTCTTCTCAATCCACCTACATGGCACCACCATATACTAGAATGTCACCCTCATCATATGCCCAACACCAACCCTCTTATGCTACAAGAGGCACCCAATCATTGCAACCTACCAACGACCTAATCAAATTAATGATGGACAAGATGCAGACATTGGAGGCATCGGGTTTCTGCTCCCACAACACTCTCACCTATGATGAGATTTGTAACGAGCCTATCCACCCATCCATTCCTATCCGTTCATACCCTATGCATTAGGAAATGCCTAAATTAAACTATTTCAATAACAAGGAAGACACACAATAGCATTTTTGTCTTTTAAACATGGGTGTTATCTAATCGCCCATGATGATGCTTTTCTCTTGAGGACTTTTCCCATGTCTCTAACTAGACCTGCATTAGATTGGTATAGTGGATTAGCTAGACACTTTATATTTTCATTTAATCAGGTGGCCCAAGCCTTCTTGGATCACTTCTCCATCAATATCGCTAAAAGGTTACCATGGTGACCTATACTCCACGCGTCAGTATGATGATGAATCTATCGTAGATTTTGTTGCTTATGGCATAGCCGATCAATAAACACACATTCTAACTACCACAAACAGAACTCATCGAGATCTTCATGCGGGCTTGTGCTAGACATATCTCACTAACCCTACAAGTTCAAACTTTCGAACATTTGATGAAGCATTCACCATGGCACGAAAGTTAGAGATTCGGGCCATCGAAGAGAAGAAAATCCAATTACACAATAAGAATTTGGAATTCAAGTCGAATGATACCTCTTCTTCTTCCAAACCATAGAACAATTATTCAAAGGCCAAGGGCACCACTAACGTAGTGGTACTCAAGGCCAGCCCAGCTCATCCATCAAATCAAGCTAGCCCCTCATCTAATCTCTCACCCTGTTCAAACTTTTCAATTCAGATGAGAACAACAGAAATACACCCCAATTGGGGAACCTTATTCTTCTATCTTAGAAAATATCATTAAATTTGGGGCTATCACCCTTCCACCTATAAAACCACACACTAGTTTTGACCCTGCTCGCACCATGCCCACACGGTATAAAGAACACAACTTCTATAGCTATCATCGAGTAAAGGGTCACAAAGGTGGCGGAAATTTCATCACTTTCAAAAACATTGTCAAGAAATGCTCAAGAAATGTGAATTAACCATGGATAATCCTAACGCACCTACCAATAAAAACTTAACATATTTAAGAAACCCTTTCCCAATCATGCCCCACATCCGATCAAACCTGGTGAGACCTCAACTCATGATAGCCATACCCGCGAGGTCCACGCTATTTTCAATGATGCACCCATTACTTCCCAATTACCTCATATTCCTTCTATAGAGGAAATTCTATCTCAAAATCCTCCTTCTACATTGGAACCTACCTCACCTATTCCTCCACCCATAGAGGAACACCTTTCACCTCCTTCTTCACCTGTGGAGGAGTCTTCCACTAATATCGAGACCATTTCACCTTTGGCTTCTCCACCTAGGGAACCATCACCAGTACTTCTTCAGTCCATAGAGGAGCACCCATCATCTCCTCCACCCATAGAGGAGCACCCATCATCTCCTCCACCTATACAGGAACATCCATGTTCTCCTCTACTTATCACAGATCCAGTAGAGATACCTTTGCCTCTAGGTTACCATTCTCCATCAGCTACCCAAGATCCCATAGACCTACTTTCAGCTCTCTTACCCATAGAAGCCAAAGCCAACAAATTCCCCATCTCTAAGACACATTTTACGGGAATATACATTGGGTTCTCATCAACCGCACCTACATAGGTTTCATTCTCAAGCTTGTCAATTGCTTAGATTATGTGGGTAGGGCCTTACTATGGGGGTGCTTTTTGCTTCCTACCTCAACGCAAATGCAAATGTTGCTTGCTGATACCTCCACTATCTACCCAAAAATATTTCAACCAATTGAACCAAACACAACCACCTTTACCATAAATTCTTCCACAACACCCATCATAGCTCAACATACACCCTTACCCATAACCCAACATACATCTAAATCCAAACCCGCACCTACATCATCTTCCTCGACTAAACCTATCACTACCTTAGGGGTCACCCCAACCACCAACCTTACTCATCCACCTATCAAACTAGATTTAGCTACATCCTCCAAAGTCAACACCACACCTACTCCGAACCCAAACAGAAGAACCAAACCCATAGAACTCATACCCCGGTTGTGTCAATCATACCTACATCACCTTCACCCTTTCCATCTATTTTAGGACCTCAACCTCCCAACATGATCAAGAAACCTCCACACATCAATAAACCAAAAAAATAATATCCCATTCCTTCCTCGCATACCTCTAACATACCTAGGCACCTGACATGACTTACACCCACTCCTGCAACATCTTTACCACCCATACCTCAAATACCCTCAAAGAACTTCTTCACTACTCACTACACTTCAGTCTCTATCCCTCATACCCCTGCATGACCTGCATCATATAGCTTCACAACACCTCCATTATCCCCTGTGGGTAACTTTCCCTCTTCCCCCATCCATGTTTCCCTCTAGATCTCGTACACCCATATCACCTTTACCCAAAAAGGTGCAACCCAAGGACAAAAATCTGCTACCCTTTGATAAGGTATTCGTAGAACAACCATACATCCTCCTACCTGTTCATCTACCATACCCCTACCCAAAAAAACATGACCAACACCGAAGACCACTCCCAAGTACCCAAAACCATAACTTGACCCACTCCCCTCTTGTAAAGATCGTTCCTCAATAATTAGCCACACCTACACCCAAACCCAATTTCACTTTCGATTGCGATCCACTAACAACGTCCTATGTAAAAATCTTAACCAACCTCCATGAGACTTATGTCATCACATTACCACCACTCAGACCTTATGAACCCCTCAAACCCAAGCCAAAAGGGTTTGATGACACTAAAATTTGTTCCTACCATCGTGTGTCAAGGCACGATGTGGAGAACTACAAGGCTTTAAAACTTTCCTTATCCAGTTGTGTCCTCCTGAAGCCAACTTTGATGATGATGACCTTCTTGATGAGGATCCTACTTCACCAACACCCATTCCCACAATCCTTCCCTCACTGCCTACTCAACAACCGTGACCTCCACCCCCACAGCTCTTAGAGCCACCCCCAAGATTCAAAATTAACATGGTTCGCATCAGAGAACTTGCCACACCATTACCTAAATGTCGTTGCACCCAGCTCAACTCACAAGGTTTTTCTCCTCCAGTAGGTTTTTACCCGTCATGTCATTACACCACTCACCCTACACCTTCTCCTTTTTCCAACTCCCCTCAAATCAACATGATCCATGTCACTACCCGTGCTCAGAAAGACAAAGGAAAGGAAAAGGCAACTAACCCACCAACCAATCCTATACCCAACATACCATCTGCACCCACACCTAAAATCACTATCCATGGCCCCACATACCCTATTTCTAATGGGGTCACACATCACACCATGCTCAAACAACTACACCAATCCCCCCTCAAAATTTCCTTATATGACCTCATCAAAACCTCAGAATCCCATCGTCAAGCTCTTATGGGGTTTTTTTTTTATTGATGTTTTACCCAATGATCCTACACCCGTAGCCTCCATTATCACACCCCATCATGTACCCTCTCTCACCAAATTGCCACCTTTATCCACACCGCACCCTACTCACCATGTAGGCTCCCTTAGCTTCTCAGAGGAAGAGATTGCACCATACCAAATGGATGACCCAGACCTAGCCCTCTTCATCTCTGTCCACATCGATGATATATGTGTACAACATGTAATGATCGATGGGGGTGCTAGCATTAATATCATTTCATCCCATGTATTCACTCAAATGCGCATACCTAACAATTGCATGCATAAACATCCTGTCATGTTACATTCATTCAATGATGCTATCACCTCTACATTAGGCACCATCATCCTCCACATTTGCGTGGGCCCCCACACTATTCTAGAGTTATTTTACGTCTTAGAGGGGAATTTAAATATAACTTGTTGCTTGGCATGCCTTGGATTCATGTCATGGGTTGTGTTCCTTCCACTTTACATCGTTGTGTAAAGTTTGAGCATGAAGGGCACTCTATACTATTCTAGTTGACCCATCTCCTTTCAAAAGATGCAACATGCTCTACCAACCTAATGATATTCTCATACCCATTAAAGCCTCTATGACCACTTTGCTTTACCTACACCTCCACTTGTCGGTGCCGCCATTACCTCAACCGCACCTACATCCTCAATTCCTACCTGCTGCCATAACCTCCACGGCTGACCCATCAGCCTCCTAATCTATTATCTCTACCTCCACGCATCGACCACCGACACATCGTCTATTCCAGTTACCCACATACCAACAACCGATCCCTTGGAAGCCATTTTTCAACACCTCACTCTGGGGGAGTATCTCCTATATAGTGTCAACACATTCCTTACTCCGCAAGAGTATGGAAGTATTCACCAACACCCTCGCTATGATCACCACATAGGAGAATGCCTCCTTTATGGTCCTCCTCATCTCTATACCAGTCTCTCCTATGGGGGACTTGATACTACCACTTACACACCCGAACCACCATCACAAACCCGCCCATTTTCCACTAACTTCCAGTCTCTCACCAATTGCTGTTTTCTCACACCTTCCTACACCAATGTGTGTGAAAGGTTTTGGTTTTGGATTTTACGAACAAGGCCGCCATACTATTATTTCTTGTACTACCCACAAAAATAACGACCGTAAAGGTATCAGCTTTTCTAAACCACCTACCAAGAAGGCCCGCATTGAGCTCATTGAATACATCATCCCTTCTCCATCTTCATCACCTCCATCACCACCTTTGCCGACGGAGTCGATGGATCCGAATCTATCCCTCCTAAAAAAAAAAATTCATAAACACTATTTCCTTGGGGCCTTTGACTTATAAACGTGAGGGTGAGGCCCCTTCCTTTTCCCTTCATGTATCCAAAACTGATTGATGATGATACACCTTCAATTAACATCGTTCAATGTTAAGATGATGAATCTATACTCACCTAGTTTGGTGCAAAAGAATCATATATTAATCGGTCATGAATCTCTCGAGATGCAAAACATGTTGAATGAATTGACTAACGAGATCAGCATTCATACTAAGGATGACCCACACATCCTAAAGATTAGTCAATCTTTATATGCTTCTGAATAGGAAGCCATCACTTCTTTTCTCAAAGATCATAACCATGCTTTTGTTTTGTCTTATGTAGACATGCCTAGTATTGACCCTACCATAGTGGTCCATAATATCATAACCGTTCGCGATGCCAAACCCATCAAACAAAAGCGAGGAAAATGCACCTCACATTTCCCTTCTCATAAAAGAAGAGATTCAAGTGCCTTCTTTTTGTTTCCTTCATATTATCCATCAATTATCCTCATTGGATTTCTAACATTGTCCCTGTCACCAAGGCTAGGGGACTCACATTTACATATAATTCCGTGACCTTTACCTCACCTTCCTAAAAGATGACTTCCCTCTACTCGGTTTTGACCAACTGGTTGACCTTACCACCGATCACGAGATGCTATCACTCATGGACGGCTTCTTGGGTTATAAAAAAATCTTGCTTGCCCTAGAAGATCAACAAAAATGTCTTTCATCACCCCTGGGGGACCTTTTGCTATTGAGTCATGCCTTTTGGCCTTAAAAATGAGGGTGCCACATATCGGTGGGATATGACTTACATCTTCCATGACATCATGCATCATATATTATAAGATTATGTAGACGATCTCTGCTAAATCTAAATGCTGCTCCAAGCACCTTACCATCCTTAAAACCATTTTTGACCACCTCATTAAATATTGCATTCACCTTCACCCAAGAAGTGTGTCTTTTTGGTTCTCTTAGAAACCCCCGGGATTTATCATTTCCTTACATGGTATAGAAGTTGACCGCTAAAGTCAAGGCCATTCTACGGAAATGCCTCCTCCCACTAACCTTAGACAACTCCGTAGCCTCGCAAGGTAAGTTGTAGTCTCTTTGCCATTTCATTTCACAATTATTTGATCGGTGTCAACCATTTCATCATCTCGCTTAAGAAGGATGTCTCCTTTAAATGGGATGATGACTGCCACAAAGCTTTTGAGGCCTTAAAACAATACATTCTCTAACCACCCGTACTTATTCCACCTAAAGACAATCAACCTTTCTACCTATACATCTTAGCTACCTATCATTCCTTGGGAGCCATGCTCATTCATCATGATGAACAACACAGAGAGCGGGTTTTTTAAATAAGTCATATTATTTTGGACATTGAAACCTGATACACCCATCCTAAAAAAATTTTCTTGGCCTCGTTTTTGTTGCTGCAAAACTCCGACATTATCTACTCAACCACAAAACCTATGTTGTGACCAAAACCGACCCCTTACACTTCATGTATGCCAAACCTTATCAAAATCAGCATTCTGCATGATGGCTTATGCTTTTAACTGATCTTGACCTCAAATTCATTCATCGAAAGTCCATCAAGGGCCAAGCCAAGATTGACCAATTGGCCGACGCACCTATTTCCAAGGATCAACCCTCTAATTTTGACTTTCTAGATGATTTAATTGCTACCCTTTCCTTAGACGAACCCGCTTATCAAATGACACTCTTCTTCGATGGTTCTAAGTGTCAACATGGGGGTGGGGCTGGTGTTATTCTCATTCCTCTTCATGGTGAACCCATGCCTTTGTCTTTCAAACTCAATTTTGATTGTACAAATAATATTGCCAAATATGACGCACTCATATTAGGTCTTCAAGCTGCCTATGCCCTCGATGTCAAAATAATCAACATCTTTGGTGATTCCCAATCGGTCATAAACTAAGTCAATGGTATATAAAAATGTCATAATGAGTTACTTCAAAAGTATAAACATCATGTAGGCATACTTTTGACCACGTTTGACCATTATACCCTTCAAACCTTTCCTCATTCAACGACAAATTTGTAGATACCATGGCTTGTTTAGCCTCTCAAATGCCTACTTCACCCGTAGATTCTAAAATGTTTGTCACCATAAAATTTCTCCAATCACCCTCCTATTTACCTCATGATGTTTACTCCATCGGAATCGCTACTACCCCGTCCGAGTGAACTTTTGTATAAACAATATTCCAACTATCTTTCTCTCTCCATATTACCTCCTGATCTCACTTGTAATGGACAATGCACCTTCCTTAAAAAGGTCTCTCATTACGTCATCATGGGAGGCCTCCTCTATAAGTGTAGCTTTTATGGTATTCTCTTATGATGCCTCACAAGTTATGAAATTCCTTATACCATTAAGGAAGTTCATGATGGCATATGTGTTGGTCACTTCAGTGGCCTTACTATTGCTAAACGTATTCTTTGCCTAGGCTATTACTGGTTGACCCTTAACCATAATTGTTGCGATTACATCAAATGTTGTGTAAAATTCCAACAACATGCCAACCCTCATCATACACCTAGTTAGGCCTTACAGGTTGCCCATGACCTTTGGCCCTTCTCTTAATGGGGTTTGGATCTTGTCAGAGAGATCAACCCCCATTCTTCCCAACGACATCAATGGATCATTACCGCTACCAAATACTACACAAAATGGGTTGAATCCATACCACTAATCTCCACGAAAGCTGAGAAAATATGTGATTTCATCAACCATCACATCATTTTCCACTTTGGTGTTCCTCATCGCCTCATCACTAACAATGGAAAATAATTTAAAAACAAAACATTGAAAAAAATTACGATGCTTTAAAGCATTCGGTTGAGTTTCTTGTCACCTTATTACCCACAAACCAATGGCCAAGCCAAATCCACTAACAAAACCCTAAACAAAATTCTCATGAAAGTGGTTAATGATACTAGGAAGAATTGGCATACACACATTCCTTTTTCCCTATGGGCATACCACACTAGTATTTGTACTTCCACAAATGCTGCTACACCTTTTTCTCTCGGGTCTATGAAACAGAGGCTATTCTACCCCTCAAAGTCTAGATTCCCTCACTCCACATTTCTCTTCATGAAATGCTCACGATGATGAATTTTATTAGGACCATTTAGTACAACTTGAGCTATTAGATGAACGCGTCATCTTAATGCTCTTGACCACCTCCAAGTTTACCAAAAACGTATCAAACATGCCTACAAAAATGTGTCCATGAACGAACCTTCCAAGTCGGTGACCTTCTCCTAAAAGAAAATCAACATGTAACCAAAGCAAAAAAATTAAACGGAGAAAATTTCTCCTAATTGGCTTGGACAATACATCGTGACTCATACCTATGGATCATGTGCTTATCATTTATCTTCCTGATGGTAAACCCAAGCCCGAGCCCTAAACACCTTGCATCTTCGACTGTTCTCATGTTGACTTTTAGTCCTACATCACTTTTTGCCTATTTCCATGCTCATCCCTTGAGCGGTATCCACTTCTCGCACCTAACCAATGATTAAACAAGAATTATGTGAGTACTTGTCACTTGTTATCTTCTCTTGAATATGTGTACCATGGCGCTGCACATAGCATGATTCTCATGGATACTTTTCGTCTACCTTTAGATGAGATCCCATGGTCATTTCACCCTACTTTCTGAACAAGAATCCTATTCTTCACCTTGGTCTTGTCCATGACTTCAAATCCCTCACATGGGATCTAACTCCTTGAGTCAAACTTCTAATAAAAAGATGACTCCCTCAAAAGGACATCTTCCTCTCTCGTAATCTCTGCTATAAATAGATTGCTCCCTCGAAGGAAAACTATGTAAAGATCTTTAAAAAAGAGAGAAACATAAGCTTCCCATCATCAATCAGATTCACAAAGACCTCAAGGAGTTCATTTCCTCATCCCATATAGAATTTCCCACATCAATCAATCTATCTCAAATACAATTCAAACAATAGAATTTTTCACCATTCCCACTCCCATTTCCTACCGCCTCAAGAGACCTCTTGGAACCAAGACATTTGGTGATCATGGACCTATCACTCATCTTTAGAACAATCAATCATGCAATGCCTTTAGGGACTCACGTTTCTCACCTCCTCCAAGGTATGATCTACTCGGTATGATCGACGCATACCTTTGGGGTAATTTTATTCTTCTATCACAATTGACATCACCTACACTAATTTTCCTATAACCCACCCACACCTAATAGACCTAAACCCAAAACATGCCTAAAACCTACCAACTCATTTTCATACCTCCTCATATTCTTCCCTAGCTTATGGTAGAACTACATCCACCCGAGGTCCCTTTTCACCGGGACTATGTAGGCAGCACTCCGAGGGAATGAGGCCTTTAGAGGTTAGCTCAATAACTCTCTACCCTAATTAATTCATTTTTCATTTTTCTCAAAATCACATTCTACCCTACTTACTTTCCTTTTATATCCAAAATTGGAAATTAAAGTAAACAAACAAAAAGTTTCTTAACATTATCATCATCATCACCACATACATTTATTACAAATTCCATTTCTCTACCACCATCATGCATATATTATACAACATTTTAAACATGACCAATATTATCATTCATTGCTCAAATTCATGAATCACAACTTCAACTAATATAAGCTCAACCATGCCTTACCAAACCTAACTCAACCATGCCTAAATCGACTGACTCGATCCATGCCTAAACCATGACCCGACTCAATCCATGCCTAAACCAACCTCGACTCGATCGATGCCTATGACTTGACTTGATCCATGCCTAAACCAACCTAACTCCATCATTCATAACTCACCCAGTTTCCATCCTTATCACAACAAAAAATTAAAAGTCTCATAAAACACCAAAAATAAAGCATCTCATGTATCTCATCATATAAATAGATATGTGTGTCTCAATACAATATGCATGAATATCCCATCATGTCTATCTCAAAATCTTTGGTACACAGGCTGATACTCAATACAAAATATCATCGCACACATGAGCCGGTCTCATATACAATAAAATAATAAAACAATACAAAATCTCTTTGGCACGCAGGCTGGTATATGCTCAAAATATACAAAAACTCTCATACATCCTCACTCTCTTCGGCACGCAGGCCGGTATGTGATAAAAAAATAATAATCTCTTGGCACGTAGGCCGGTATATATCAAAACTCAAAACTATGTCAAAAATCGGGAGCCGATATAAGGTACCCTCTTATCGGACATCCTCCATATCGTATTACTGTCCCCGCCTCCTCACTGTCTTGCGACTTGCTAACATCTCCCCACCCATCATAGGTGGTGGCTAGTTCCCTGTTGGTGCATCATGTGGAGCTGGTCTCCATGATTTGGTGGCCTCTCCTTGATCCTATCTAGGAGCTCGATGGTCCTTGTGCTCTCTATATTGTGAGTGTGGGATCTCATCCTCTCAATTAAGGCCTGTTGTGCCATGTAATCTCCATAGGATAGGAAATCTATCCCGACCACCATCAGATAGTCTTGGTAGTATCTGGCCTCACCTAGGGCATCCCGTAACCTGGATATGGGCATGGTCTATGGTGGCCTCATAGGCCTCGACCCCTATACCTATCCTGTGGGACCCTATCCCGCCCGTGCCTATGAACTGAGACCCTATCATAGTGCATGTGGTGGTGTCATCTGCCCTTACCTATGTGCCTGTATCTGGGTCTGTAAGGCCCCAATTTATGCCTATGTTATTGCCAACTAACCCTAAAACCCTGTCACATGTTCCTGTAGGGAAGCCACCCAACCATCATCTCCATCTCCATCTCCATCTCCATCCCATCCCCAGGCCATCTAGGGCTTGAAGAATGGCCACCTATGCATGTAACTCAGCCACATCCACCTCTCGAGCTGGAAATTTGTGTCTGCACCATACCTAACTAGGTAATTAGAGTCACCACCTACCCTTATAGGGCGTCCCTCTACACCGTGATGGTGACTAGATTTGGCTACACTGGCCTAGGTGGTACTACTCATAAATGAGCTGCCCACCACTGTCTATATCTGTCTCGTGACTCGACATCATCAATTCACCGATCCACTACCTACTCCTCCTCCTACCCGTGAGCAGCCTTTGTCGGTTGTGTTAGAGGTAAGGGTCTCTCCACATTGTCTCTCTGTACTTTAGAAAGGGTGGAGGTATGTCTTGTAGTAGCCCAAACTACAGCCTAACTTTATCAATTAGGATCATCTCGTGCTCCCCGACACGGCGACCCTAATCCATCTCAATAGCTGATGCTCAACTAGTTCATCACGCATATGCCTATATGATGGGAAGCCCACATATGGCCTCTATATGATGTCCACTCTAGACAACCCCTCCAATAGTCATCAAAAATAGGCCACATCATGTGTGGGCTTGTCTAATCTCCGCTCTCCAATAGTAGGCACCCATCACCTATACCCCACTCATACAAAGCCTAGTGGAAAGGCATCAGCCCAAGGCATACCCATTGGATGCACACATAAAATGTGCTCATATGCCCAACAATGAAGTAAAAGGTACAATATAGGCTAAACCTGTGCAGCCGTCGATATGCCCGTAACTCCCTATATAGCTGCACCAAGAATGTTAGTGTTGAGAAACGGGTCTGGTCTATCATCATGTCATGTAATACCCCCATCAATGATCGGGGAAACCGCCCACCCTCTACATCTAGCAGTGCAAAGCAACACACTACCTCCATCAATAGAACTACTAGCCTCATCTCCTCCGGATGGGCTAGGTACATCTCTCCATTGCATGTGCTAGTACTATGGAATGTCAACTCGATAATCCCCTCTCCAAACACCATCAGCATCAACTCCTCCGAGGCCTCGAAGGAGATCGAATAGACCTATGTACCCAATATGGGTAGCTACAAAATCTTGAACACATCCTCCAGGGTGACCATAATGTTACCCATCGGTAGGTGGAATGTGTTGGTCATGTAATCCCATCTATCGATGAGAGTGACCATCAAACTCGGCTACCAGACTACATGCTGGTAGTGTTGGACCCCACTCAGGCCCACCTCCTCCACATGCCGCAACTCCTCAGGGGTCATTACACTTTGTGAAGTGTCATAAGAAGGGGTGGAACTCTATCCCACATATGTAATTGATCTCTCCCCTGCATCCAATACAAACAATTAATTAATCTATATTTATCACAACCATACTCACCCATTATCCTTTTCCCGCACCTTATTTTACCCCTACCCATCTTAACCACCCAACCTGTGGTACCTTTGGCCCCTTGCTCCCCAAATCTTGACTAGTGCTAGTTCTCTCTAATGACCCCAGTCACCCCTAAACCGGCATCGGTCACCTGTTTCATGACCGATACCGGTTTAACCCAACCGATGACGGCTTAACCTAACCGACGCGGTCACCGTCACGGTGAAAACCCGCAACCCCCAAACCCTCCCTTCTCAAATTTTACCATCCTTGACATTTCTACCCACCCAATCTTACCTACAACTCCCCTAAACTTCATCCACTCCCTATTCTCACACTTATTTCTCTCCTTGCTCCTATTTTAACCAATTTACCCTCCCATTTCCAAATTTTATTTTCCCCCCACCCAAAATAAAAAACAAAAACCTAATTTTCCAAATCACCTAATCTATCTAACCAAATAAAAACAAGAGTTGGATGCTTACCTCATCATGCTACCATCATCATGGTGGCACATCCGGCCGCTACCGCTGACCCGCCCAATCCTCTCCAAAGATCTCTGCCATCACCAAATCGCTACCCATGACTCCAACCAATCAAATCACCCACACCAATCCTGTGGACCTGCCTCTCACCAACTAATCACCCACCATTCAACTTGCTAACTCAACTCTCTATTCCGTCGATATGCTTTTCACCTTTTTGTCTCTCTCGCGTCGTTTTCCCAATTCACAAGAAGACAAATGAATAACAAAAAACTCATATTTTTTATTTTTCTAATAAACCTGACCTAACCGATGCTAGTTTTACTTCACCGACATTAGTCTTGTGCCATACCTTATGGTGTTTGGTTACACTCTACCGGCATCAGTTACCCTTGACTAGCATTGGTCACCCTCTCTTGCACATTGCCTTAAATTTTACCTTATTACCCTGCTCATCACTTTTTTTTTACCCCACCCCACCTTTACCCAAACCATTTACCTCACCCTCCTTACACCTCATCCTCCTTTAGGGACTTGTCATTTTACTCATATCTTGGCCCTACTCATGTTGTGACCTAGATTCTTAGACCTAAAATATCACTAGTGACCTTTGACCTCATGTGTTCACTATACCTTACGGCACTGTTACATGTGTTGATTGACCTAATGACCTTACCTTTCCTCTTGCTGTGACCGTTTATCCTGACCCTACCTTTGGTGTACCAGAACACACCTAAACGTTCCTGCACCTGACCTGTGTTGTGTTTCCTGACCATATCCTATACCTTGGATACCAAAATCACTTCAACCTTGTTTGGATAAACCTATCGACCTTATACAATGTAGAGTTTTCCTGCTCTTCAACCTGGTATTGTGTTGTAGTTTATACATGTGTGTGCATTTAACTATTACTACCTTTGACCCTGACCCATTACCTAGATTACCCGAGTAGACCTTGCTCCTATTTCCCCTATTCCCCACCTTCCTTTTCATCACATTTACCTTTTATCAAACCACTCATTTGGTTCGCCTTCTTCCTCATCAATTCCTAGTTTGAGGGAGATCACCTTCACCCACACATGGGGCAACCACATCTTATTTTTGTTAGTGTCGCTTACTAATACAAGCTACGCAACAAAAAGGGGCAAAATGTAGACACCAAAATTGTGTCACACTCCCCTTGGTCCCTTGATAAATAAATACCTTGAACACATCCACCTAGCCATGGCCCCCTTCACCCCACTATAATATTAATTTAATTATTTAAATTAAATTAATTCATTATTCTCACCATATTTATTATTTAAATATCCTAATTTAGATAATACCCACATATCCACCTCACCCTAAGACCTATTCTTAGTAAGTTACCATAGCTAACTAAGACTTACCCAAACCCTAAAAATCAATGCCTATATTCCCTTTAACACATTCCCGCATGCTTAAAAGAAGTGTCTATCTAATCTGTGGGGCCAACACACAAGATCCCAGAAAATCAAGGGGATCTTCCTAGTTTATTAAACCTAGGAAATCCCACCCTAACCAACGCCAATTACCCTTAACCACCTTTGGTTAAGCCAAAACCACTGTCAGTCAACTTTTAGTCCCCAAAATAACCTTATTTTCGAAGTTGGCAAAATTTGGGAGATTTCTGAGAGATATCACATCTTTTGAGAACACGTTTCCACAAGAAAACGCATGTAAAGAAGGAGATCAAACATTTTCTATTGCACATACATCCAACATTCATCCAACAATGACCCAACACATATTTGATCTAATCGGGAAAGAAGGAGAGCACATGCAGATCCATCCAAGAACTCCCAAAGATTTGGTGATCCCTTACAAGCATTCAACCTCTTATTAACACCTTCATTCCTCACTCATAGACATCCAGAGCTAGATTCCAAGTAAGTAGAACATTTTACTCCTCGGTTCATTCATTTAATCATTGTATCTTCATCCTTTGTTCTCCTAGCCACCCATTGACCTCCTTCAATACTCACCCCTCCATATCCCCATTAAACCCTCACCAAATCCCATCCAAACAACTTAATACCTCATTTCAACTAGCCTAGTCCTTTGTGTAATCATAAGGGAGATCTAAAGCTCATTCTGGGACACTCCCAATATTCCATAGTAATCGTCACCACTTCTCCCAAACTGGTGTCGGTCACCCTTAACCGACATCGATCTCTATATTTTCCCATAACAGTGATCTACCTACCTATTCTCACATCACCCTTAATCACCTCGTGACTGCCTAAGACATCTATTAGACCTGCAAAGACAAAAACAAGTTACTTGACCTTCAGATCTTATTTAAACCTAGCCTGTTAGATTAGATCTTTCTTATTGTGTTTTAAATGAGATACATAAATTATTTTAATTATAATAGGATTTACTTTATTACCAACATTAAATTGATTTAAACAATGGATTAATAGCCGTCTAGGAAGTATCACACTTCCCGGATCTAGCACATGCTAGGTAGTTCACTGCATATATGGTTTAACTCTTTCTAGTGGTCTTGTGTTCCATTTCGTAGTTCCTCCTAGCTAAAAGGAATATCTCACGATCAGTTGTGGATTCATAATTCATTCACACACAACAACCTATCAACTAGCATTTCAATGGTATTCCTCCTACGCCCATTACCCTATCTGTTTGGCGTCAATTTTGAAGAAACATCTAAGAATCAGTGAAACAGACCGAGTATAAATATTTCATTTCCTGGTCATAGGAAGCTTTTATAAAAAATAATCCCAAAGTTATGATACACACAATACCTCTTAAGGAAAACTTAAATACATTTATAAAAAGATAAATACGAATTAATCCCATCATAGATATAATAATTTACAAAGAGGTCCAAAATAAACTATTTTCTCACATCATTTTCCCAGATTAGGCATGTTACATGTGTATAAAAATTGGTACAATTTAGGAAAAAGAATGGTGAAATCAAACTTTGTGTTGATTTTATAAACCTAAACAAAGCCTTAGTAAAATATATGTATCCTCTTCCATATTTATATGAGGTATTCTAATTTTTTAGTGGTAAATAGATCATTTCCTTTTGGATTGATTCTTAGGTTAAAATCAAGTGTTAGTAGATGAACAAAACAGACTTAAGACAACCTTCGAGTATACAATGGGGATTTTTTTCATATAAAAAAATTCTATTTAGATTGATAGATGTAGGATCCACATTCTAAATATAAATGGATGACTCCTTTCAAGGTGTAATTGGTAAATGTATTGTTATTTATGTGGATGATCTAACAATGTGTTCTAAAAGTAGGTATCAACATCATCGACATTTAGATAAAATTTTAGATAGATATAGATAGTATGGTATCTCCCTAAATCCTAAGAAGAGAATATTTTTGTAACTGAAGGTAAAATATTGAGACACATCATCATTAATGAAGGTATCACTATGGATCCTACTAAATAAGTGGCCATCTCCATAATTCCTTTATGAAATAGTAAAAAAGAGCTCAAAACATTTTCTAGTGAGATTAATTTTGTTAGGAAGTTTATATTTGGTTTTGTATAAATCGTTAACCCATTAAATGGAATGCTTCATTATAGGACATCAAAACTACAATCATGTAAATTCTAGTAATAACCACTTCTAATTTTAATTGCAACATTTACATTTACTCTTTTTTTTATATCATACAATTGTAGCTATGTTAATACAAATACAAGACTTTTCTAAAAATATAAATAATTTTTTTATGATGTAGCAAACGTGGTCAATAATTTCATATACTATATACTTACAAATAAGGTGCATACCATAATACCATATCTATATGTTAAATGAATATTATGTCATAACATCTAGTGAAATGAAGAGGAAAGTAGATGTAAAACCTACAATAATTTGATTTAACAATTGAAACAACCAATTTTGTCAAAGGAAAAGGATTAGAGAAGAATTTTTTCAAATAGACCCAAGGATCACATCTTATTAAGTATATTTTTCCAAACTAACTTCAAATTCCTGGTATGATCATAATTTTTACTTCTCTTGTATGGATTTTTTGCTATTAAATTAAAAAAAATACAAAGAAGATATTTAAAGTTCAAAGAATATCAATACATGCTTTAGAAATGGGTTATATATACAAGAAAATATCATGGGATATATCTCAGATGTGTCTCTAGAGAAGAAACAAATCAAATCATGTCAAAGTTTCATGAGAAATTGGGAATTCATTTATATGGGGATGTTACTAATCATGTTATACTTAGAGTTGGGTATTATTGACCAACTATTTAAATATTCCCATGATCATGTAAGAACATGCCATCAGTGTCAAATATTTTCTAAAAGGAAAAGAATCCATCTATGCCTCTCCAACCATTCATTAAGAGAAAAATATTTTCTCAATGGGGGTGGATTTCATTTGGGTGATAAATCCCTGATTCATCTAAAAGCCATGATTTGTCCGAAAAGCCAATAATTATTGTACAAGATGGGTATAAGTTGTTGTAACTAAAATGGTCATAGTAAAATAGGTTGTCAAGTTTTTGGAAAATAATACCATTATAAGGTTTGGGTGTCTTTATATTTAGCACATAATAATTTTTCAAATTTATTGTTAATTGAATTTATGGAGTGGGATTAAGATCACAAAATTACACTCAAGTTTTTCTCAAAATAGCATCCTTAAGGTAATGGTTTAGTTGAATCTACAAACAAAAATTTTTGGACCTCATAAAGAAGAAAAATATTGATAAACCAAGATCATGAGACACATTGCTAAAGTATGCACTTTGGGAAAATAGAATGAGATTTAAGATAGCTCTAAAGACATCACCATATCTACTAGTTTATGTGCATGAAATTTTTTTTCCCATTACTTTGCAACTTCCAATGCATTAATTTTTATGTGAATACATAGATGGAGGAGATAAGGTTAAAATAAGAGTTTTAGATTTGATACAATTACAAGATGGAAGAGGTAAATCAGTAGACATCATGAAATATTCTAATGCTAGTTTGATAAGAGACCTAGGGTAAAATCTTATAGACATGAATAGCTGGTATTACTTTAGGATAAAGCACATGAGAAAAGAAGTTAACATGCAAATTTTGATCCACTATGGATTGGAAATTATCAAATTGTATAACCCCTAAGATAGAATAAATTCATATTGAAATATCTACAAGGAAATGATTTACCTTACCAATCAATGTTCAAATTTTGAAGCACTACTTCATGGTTGTACCATCATATATTGCCTTTGAATTATCAACTAAGTTATTTTAGAGTAGGAGTAGTATAGATTCATGCTTTCTATATTACATTCTTGATTCCTAGATTAGTTTCTTGTTTTCACTAAATTGAAAAACTATCATGAGTTAGTTTTCAAAATATAAAATTTTCCATAGATGGAAATAGATCAAAGGAAAGTCTACCTAGAGAAAGTGAATAGAATTAAATTCAAATGTTTTATAATTTTCATGGAATGGAAGAAACTAAGGAATAATTTGTATTTAAATAAAATTAAAAATTGTTGTTGTTATTGATGAAATATAGAGTTTTTTACATCTACAAGAGAGTCATAAACGCAATTGTAGAATTTAAAACTTCTACCAAAATCATGAAATATTTATCTTAATTTTTCTTTCTTATACTAACATCAATCTAAATATTTGAACTATTTCTTGACCCTCAAGTGTTTCAAATGGTTATACACTTAAAAATAATGAATAAGACATGAGGGTGGATTTGAGAAATCTTTATCATTGCTATGGAATCTTGATTTATAATTGAGCAATGTTTTTAAGTGGATTCAAGAGTATCATTTTCATGTTTATAGATTCTAGAATGAATTTAAAGAAATTATTCGAAAACTTTAGATGATGAAGTTATATATTTCATTTTTTCTAGTTAAATCATTTAAAAGTTCAAGGATAGATTTACACACTTAAGTACACAAGTTAACTATGGAAGATATGTGAAAATCAAGTAAATATGAATTTGAGAAAAAAATTGTTTATTTACAAAATGTTCCTTTATGTGGCCTAAATTATATTGTCAATTTTAAAACCAAATATTGTAAGTTCTAAACACTCTCTAAAGGTGTTTTCCTTGTAAAATTCATCATTTTCTATGACCATAACATGCCCCTAATTTATGTAGATAAAGTGAGTACCCTCTTGAAAAATTGATGAGGTTGCCTTAGAGAAGTTGGATGTTAAATCAAATGAGGGATAAGAAAATCGAATAATCTTTGAAAGACTCTAGAAAATAAGTTAAGTGAACATCATTTCAAGTTTTCATGCTTATGAAGAACATAATGACGTATTTATTTTTTATAAGTATTCATTCATTTTTTTCCAATTAAATTTGTGCTTTCAAAGGTATGTTTTAGTGTTTATGGTGTTTAGGGATGATGGTGAATAATAGTTAAGGATTAAAGTATTCAAGTTGAGGATAACTCGAGATACACTTTGGCAAAGATGTTCATTTACCTTGGCTTTACATGGGGAAAATTATGTCAAATTTTATTATCATAAGATTTACATTGATAGACCCAATAAGTCACCAATTTAGTCTAATATCACATGTTAAATATCATCTCTATGGAGGATGTGCAAACTAGGCTAAAACGTTTAGCCTTCACATAAAATACTTGCGTCGATTTAAGATAACTATCATTCATTGGATTCATACTAAGGTTAAACATTGTCTCATAGCTCGAGGATGTAAACTTCCCATGAGGAAAATGTCTAAATTGAATCCAAATGTAAAAAAATAGTTATGCACAAAGATGGAAAGGTTGCGACATGGACCAAGATGTCAAAGGATCACGAGAGTGCTTAAACTGATTAAGGAGAAGTTTCATTCATCAATGAAAACTAATTGGAAGGGGTATATAGAGGGAAGCATACGAATGGACACTATGTACTAGCATTATGCATTTTGCAAAATTCATAGAACTCATTGATGGCCACCAAGTGTCATGAATCAATTTTATGGACTACCCAAAGTTCGGATAAAGGATGAAGAGGCTACATAGAATGCTTTTACAAATTAAATCCAAATGTCACACATCTATGAAGGTTAAAGACCGCATTAAGCAACCATCTCAGTTAAAGATTTAAATTAATAGGGATGAGTCATCTAATTTAAAATCTATAGCTATCACTTTACCATTAATATTGATGGTGCATGAACTAGTTATGACTAAAAAATACCTAAGACGACTAACAATTAACTCACATAAAATTTAGAAAATTCTAATTATAGTCACATCTTCACATACAATATCCATTGTTTGAGATTTCATATGCACACAACTATTGTTGAGAAGAAATTTTGGTTTTCATAGAGTCTTAGAATAGAAAGTAAAGTGGGGCTTATACACAAGAAATTTTGTGGAGTTATAGATTAAATAAAAAAATAAGAAAAGAAAAAAAGATAAATGGCACCTAAAGTAAAGGTTGATGCTTCTTGTAATTCACAAACACAAGAGATTAAAAATTCACTATTTACCTAGGATATTCCCTCTTATATCATCAATTGGTACAAATATGATGGGAAGTGAGGAATTTTGATGTATAGTTCAAAGGATGATATGTCACCCATGAAGATAAAGAATATTATGGTGATTTACAAGATATTGAATATTGTGTCCTTCATGATATAGTAAGTAAGATAGAGGTTAACCAATATGATGATTTATTTAAAGATATCTTCACAACATACACCTTTAAAACTATAAAAATCATATCGTATGCCACACGTAAGAATATTTGTACTACTACTGATAATGAATGCAATATAATATATAAAATTCCTATACCAAACATGTCATACAACCATGCCATAGTAAGGGATTTCACAAGGGAGAAGATATTATGGATGAATCAAGATCATGGGAAAATGGTGAATCTAAGGTAAAACAAAAATCTAAGATAAATATACCTATTAACTTATTTAATAGGGGCATTAGGGTTTTATTGGTATTATAAAATATAAATTATAGAGTTTATAAATATGACCATGTGAACTAGGCCCAGTGTTTCCCTATTAAGTATGATTACTACAGTAATGCTTGACTTAGGTGAACTTTTTGTATTTATCTTTAACTTTCATTAGGATTTATCTTCACATGCAATAATTTTTACATGATATTTTACTTAGTGGACCTATTTTTGTGTTTACCTAGCCTTTAACCTTCCATTTTACAATCCTGTTTACCCACCATTGTTTTCTCCATTTATGTTGTTGTTTCTAGGTGTATAACCATACTCATGGTTAAAACATTATGGACATATGTAAAATTGTCTACCCTACTATATTATTTCATGCATGGAGTGACAAATCTTAAAATCCTCCCGATATAAAATATTATTCGTTAAGAATGTGGGAGCTTATTAGTATTACTGGGACTATGTTGTGATAATAATCGAGGGTATTTCAATACCTCATTGTCAATTAATTAGAAATGTTCTTGAGATAATAGTATCTATAGTGATATCCCACCAATTTGAACATGGTATAGGATGTTGGTGAAAATGGATTCATTACAATCCATGTCCAAGTATCTCTTTTAACATTAGAAAATATAAGTTTGGCACATATATATCTCTTCAAAAATTTAAGACAAAATTAGCCATATGTTAGTTTGTAGCCTTATATTAATACTATGTGGGATCCTCATGGATATGTGAAATCCCATGTAAACAAGATGAAAAACAAGTAACATCAAGCTTACAATCATCATTGGATGGATTAAAAAAATTCCACTTGAATCTTGAGTTTGTGGATGAAGTTATAAATAAGTTTAAAATAACAAGTTTAATCCCACAAATTCTAATTGACTGTGGTTCTCTAAATATAACAATAAATGATGTACAAAAATCATCCTACAAGTTATCCCTCCTTCCCTAAATGTGGAAAAACAAACTTTGGAAATGATAGAGGCATATGTGTCTATTCAAATAAGGCCAAATTATCCTAGACCTCAACCGACATCATTTTCATCAGAGAAAATTCCTCCCACTATGGGGTATGTAAATGGGGATAGGATTATTGTCATAGATAAAGTAAAAGTAAAACCTACAAAACTAGATATATCATCAACAATTCAATTTTTGTGGGATTATTGTATCTTCCTCCAATGTAGATAATTGTGTCACCTATACCAACAAGTACTTCAATGATGAGTTCTACCATGTCACATATAATTATTTTAATGAGAGTACAATATTATTAAAATATATGGTGCTCTCTTATTATCATATAATTTCTACCATTCCTTCCAATATGTCCACTTCACCTTCATCCCTTACAATTGTCAATAAATATCCCATTTCTTTTTTTTTCTTCCCAAGTTTCTTTCAATACCCCTACTTCTACTATATTGTCACCACCACCACCAGTTATAATGTCAACATCTATGGTAAGACCAATTGAGGCTACATAATTTTCCATATACTACATAGAAATAATGTTTTCTAAAGTCCTAAATGTTCACATTCCACTTGCACCATTTCCACCTCTTTAGCCATGGCCAACTACTCAGTTTAGACCCTGTTTTCCAATGAAAAGACTCTTAGTACCTAGATTTTTAGCTCTAAGACTGCAAGTGCAAAAAAACCCATGCAAGTACTAAGGGGTCATCCCATTGGTCCAAATGGAATCCAATCCATAGTGCTCCTCCTATGGTTTATCAAATGGATATAAATCCTATTTAGAGGCATATTATTATAGTTTCATCAAATCCTCGATTATCTACAATAGTTACCCCTCCACCTCTTTTATTATGATATATTCAATTGATATTGACATATGACAAAAAACAAAAGAGTAAGTTGAGTTAGTTAATAAATAGTGCAAAGAACAAAAGTTGGTCACTAAGTCGCAAACCCCTTCTTATAAGTTTCATGAGGTTGTCCCTTTTCTATAACAAGAAGGAAAATGAGATCCAAAAGATAAAAAATAGTATGATAAAGATATAGGGAAAATATTTTGTTGAGGATTAAGGAGGATATTATGATCATGTCAATAAAAAAAGCATAGAGGGAGAACCAACCACTAACCCATAAAATTTTGTGGAAGCCTCACTTAAAATGGAAACATGAGCCTTCAAGGAATGTAAACGGATGAGCCATAAGAAAATCATATTCCAAACCTGCTTTTTTCTACCATGCACATCTTACCTTTTATTTAAATGATATTATTTTTATTGTAAATAATAAATTTTTTTACTTAAAGAGATGTTTTGTGCATGAATCTTGGTTATATTTTATCTTTTATATTCTTTCTTTAATTTTTGATATAATTTGATTCTAGTTCTTACATATCCATGTGCATGACTTACATAGAAAATCACATGACTTGTATAGCTAAGCACAAAAATCACACAACTAAGCGAGGACTCACATGGCTAAGCATAAGAATCACATAGCCAAGTGCCTGACTCAACTAGTTAGCACAATATTTTCACAATTCATGGAACTTTCTAGTCAACAAACATTCCATCATGGAACCTAGTCTACTTAGGTGGAAACTATTTATTTTGACATAAATATCATCATGGTTGATATCCTTTAGTCTTTACATTAAAAGGCCAACTAGAAGTAACTATTCCTTATTTCATTAAACATCCACCTTATAGGAGTGTGACTACTTGAGTTGATCTAAACTTGCAAAGATATATAGATCCAGTTAAGTATTGTTTCCAAAAAAAATTCCTCCATCAAGTACACAAGTTCAACCATAAATACATATGCACAATTATACATTGACTTGATAATTACCAGTTGTATGAATGTTCTAATATAAATCTAATTTGTTAAATCTTGCATGTAATATAAAATATTAAGTTCTATTTAAAAGAGAACTAGACTTCGCCTAATATATAAGGTGTTACCATCATAGAATAAATGTTAAAATTATATAAATTGTATTTAAGAAAAAATAGAGATAAATAAACGAGATGATTATGGAATCAAGTACGTTTTCATGAGTAGGATGTTGCAACTGGATCAAAGGGAAGGAGAAAGGGCCACTCCTCCCCAATGTGAAGGGAAGTGTTGTGTATTTATTGTTCATATATTTTATTTTTTTTATTTCCAACATGATTGTGTTTCAATTATTCAAACTATAATTTCATTTTTGCATGTTTCAATTTTTCACAATCATATAATTAGAAACATTTTCCTCTATTTTTTTATATTAGATCCTTAGTGATAGTAATGGTTTATTTCTAGTTTGATTAATTTACATACTAAAAACACTTCAAACTATTTATTTGTTGTAAATATCTTTAGATATTTCCTAATATTGACATAATATTGAAATATTAAAGTGTGAATATCAGCGACATTTGTCACTTTTTGTCATTGTTTCTAGGAAACAACAAAGGTGTTATCAAAGAATAAGGTGCTAGCTATCGTGATTTATAAGAATTTAGTAGTTTCCATTTATAAAAAAATTCCATACTCCTTTTATATATAAAGGTCTTGTAGTGAAAAGTATCCTTTTTTTCTTTCATAGTATGTGGAACAAGATGATCAAATGAACACTTATAGTTAGGTAATTGTTATTTAGCATCTTAAAAGTATATGTTTATACCTAGATATCATAGATATCTATTTTTAATAATAAACCAAAATAACCCCCATCAAAATTTACCACTTTGGAAACAATCGAGAAGTGAGAGAGGATGGTGGATGGAGTAGAAAGACCTAATAGAGGGAACAATGGTGATCCACCACTAGGTAGGAAATTCACTTATCCTATAGAATTGTACCCTAATGATCAAGGCCCTATGACAAATATATTCCTTTTCGTCCTACCTACATTCATGAGTCTAGTCTCAGAAGATCTTGAACAATTTTTATTTGAATTTGAAGTACTATGTCAGACCTGTGATTATACCTATAACACTCAAAAACTAAATTTGTTCCCGTTAACCTTGAAAGAAATATCAATGAGATGGTTCATGGGACTAGATCCCAACTCTATCCATACTTGGGAAGAAATGGAAACAATTTTTGGACAAGTACTAAGATTATTGTAAGGTTAGAGACCGTAGGGAGGAACTCTTTAGGATCTAACAAAAGGAAGATGAAAGTGTAGAAGATTATCTTGATCATTTTTAATTATTCATAGGAAGTGTGACATAATCCTAGACATTAATATTTGAAACATTCTATTTATTAAAGGATTGGATGATGAAACTCAAGAGGATTTTAATTTAATGGGAAAGGAGATATGAACAAACTCAAGTTTACATACATTCTTGATCTCTGTAGGAATTATTCTTGAACTCACCCAAATCTATGTAAAATAGGTAATTTTATCAATGGAGATATATCCAAGATAAGAGAATAAATTAAAAACATGGGAATTAATCTATTGGTACAACTCGATGCGAAAATATATAGAGAAAAAGATGATAATTTCAATCCATTGTTCATAAATTATTAGAGATGCAGAGATAGACATCAACTTAAAAATTTCCTATTAGATAAAACCAATTTCTATATCGATTGTTATTTTAAACATGTAACTAATTAATGTATATTATCTCCCTTTCTTAAGAGACATTTTAAAAAAATTCGTAAAATGAGCTAGAGTCGGCTATGTAGCACAAAGGAAAGGAGGAAATTTTGTTTCAAATAAAACGAACAATATGATCCAATGACACAATGGGTACCTAATCAATGAGCACTCCATGGCACCATCCTAAACCTTGTAATCAAAAATTTATAGAATAATGATTTCATAACCATGGAATATACAATCAATGTTTCAACAATAACCATGGACTCGAGAACCAACAAATTTAGCCACAATTCCAACAATTTAATCCTCGTCACAATATCAACAACAATGGAATTCTCATCAAGGTGTTTTTCAACCATTTTACAATTAGAAGAGGACATAGGGGAAAAAAATCCTTGTTAACTACACCAACCACTTCCACTCAAAGTGAAGAACCTATCTAAACCCAAATCCTAGTACAAACTATTACTAATTCAAAGAATGTCAATTTGGGAACTCATGAATATAGTGTTGAAACCAAGGTCCCTACAATAACATCCAATGATAACATATTACTACACTTAGGTAAGATTATTTCCAAACCATCTTATGTAAGAATATAATAATTTTCAGAATAAAAGGAAAATAAAAATGATACATAAACCAAACCTACTTTTGAGAAGGTTCTTGACCCACTTCCAACAACACCATTCTCAATTAGGTTTTTAGGAAAAGGTAATATTCCCAACCAAGAGGGCCCTAAATCAAATTTGATTTAGAGATTGAGTAAATTAACTATTGGGATTCCCCTTTTGTAATATTTCATATATATTCAATAATTAAACAAAAAAATCAAATAATTGTGCATCAAAACTTTAGGAAGAAAGAGGAACCAACAAAAGACTATTCAGATTGATGGTAAACTAGCCATTGTGTTGGAAGTAAAATAAATTTCCCCAAATATGGTGATCCTAGAAGCCTTATAATCACGGTTTGTATTGGTATTGTGAAAATCCCAAATTTTTGATTGACTTAGATGTTTCCATAAATGTCATGACTATTAATACCTTATCAAAATTATCCATACATGATTTACAGGAAACTCTTGTGTTCTTGTAAATGGAAGATTAGTTTGTAGACAAGACAAAAAGGATTCATATAAGATGTGAGAATAAAACTTGAATCATGGGATTAATATTTATACTTCATGGTTATTAATACTAAAAAAATTAGGATATCCCTTAATTTTGAGACATATGTGACTAACTAATACTACAAAACATATTGATTTTAGAACATGAGATATGAAAATAACTAATGGGTAGGATGTGAAGAAAATATATCTCTACCTAATTAAAAACATTTTTCCATTTCATGCAACCAATGATGTATTAGTGACCCAAAGGATATTGGGGATTTTTTTATTCATTGGCTATTGTAATACTAAAAGAAAACTTAAAGAAGGATTAGGACTATCATTCCTATGAACGTTGTTCACAAGAATTGGAAACAATGAAATAAGAGAGCCTAGATTAAAACATGCAGCCTTTGTTCTTCCCTTTTACCAAAAACATTGATCTTACTGAGTGTGTTTTTCATTACATTTATAAAATCAACATGTTTCTACCTCATAAATTTCCCTCAAATTCTATTTTAATATATTATCTGATGGTTAATTATATTCACCCAAATACAAAACAATGACCCATATTTCCATGGAAGGAATTGATGATAAATAATGTGTTCACCAATCCTAAGGAGAATGCCTTGTTTAAAATATTATGCTCTCATAATCAAGATTTTGTTTGGGAATATAGTGATATGAAAGTCATTCATCCTAACATTTGCACATACCATATTTACATCACATATTCTATAACAATTATATAACCTTAGAGGCAGATAAACCCTTTCTTAAGAGATATTGTGAAGATTGAAATTGAGAAATTATTACAGGTAGGATTTATTTATCTAATTTCAGATAGTCGGTGGGTATATCCATCAAGGTCATTTTACCTAAGAAAAATGGAAAATGGATTTTTGTGTTGATTACACATAATTGAACATATCCACTCATAGGGATTATTTCCCTATACCTTTCATTAACTAATTTTTGGATAATTATTTTGGAATAATATTGTCATTGATTTCAAAGAATGATTTATTTAGCATGTTAATTAATTTTATTGATGTCAAAAGGTATGTGGAACATGAAGGTTGATTAGTAGTGTCAATCCAAGGTGAGTCTTGTTGGTCTTGTATGGTGATTTATGGTGTCTTGAGTCAGTTTGAGGGCTTGTATAGGTGATGGAGTGTTTTGGTGATGTTAGGATGATGTCATAGAGTGTGTTTAAGGTCATTACAGGTGTGAAAGGTTTTGAAGGTGATGAGGAAGCCAGATTTAGTGAAAAAAGTGTGTTTTAGGTGCTTCTTTTTGAAGCCTATTATACAAGTATGGTTTGGTATTATGGAGTACATGTTTGTAACAACTATGTGAGCATGGTGAGAGAATGGGAATCATTTGAATGAGGTGTAATGACCCTCACAAGCATATCAAAATGAATATATTAGGAGAATTTATGGTATCTAGGTCTACACTAGAGCTAATCCTTGAGAAAACATGCCCTGATGAAGTGTTTTGGTCTATTTTGAACATAGAAATGGAAAGGTGTGAATTTTAGAAGGTGGATCAGGTTGATATGATGGTTTTTCTAGGTTTCAAGTCTAGGTGATAACTATTTTGTGAGATATTGCATTTTTTCCTTACCGATTTTGAAAGGTGAGATTTTGAGATAACTTTTGAATTTCAAATGCTCGTTTGGAAGTGTGTAGTTTTCATGGGGATCAAATATCCTAGGAAATTTTAATATATCTATCATGATGATTTTTCAACTAGAATGAGGTTTTTTGATCATTATGTTTTTATGAACAATCATTAAAAAGATAAACAAATGTTTAACCCTCTTGAAACCCTAGCTTGATATCGACTTAGAAGAACTTGAGTATAGTGAACAAAAAATTGTCGTATTTTGAAAATATGATTATTTGAGGTTGTATATTACTATTTCAGCTTTTTGATGTAATTTAGACGTTGTGACAGTAAGTAGGCCTCACTTATAAATTCTTGTTTCTACAAAAGTTTAGTTTATGGAAAATTTATCCATTATACCTAATGACTAATTTAGAATTTATTTAATCATGAGAGTTTTAATTAATTTCCATTATGGTATCAAACCATGGTTGGGACTTTAGTAGATCAAGTGTGCCATATTTTTAGGGATTGTTTTATTAGTAATGTTTTTGGAATTTCGAGTATTCGGGTGTAGAGATTTTTGGAGGTGCTTTACATTCAGTTTTTTGGATGGTTTTAGTTTGGTGAAGACCTTGAGTCGAATAAATTTCTAATGGTATTTTGAACTTGATTTTTGTTGATATTTGAGAAATTTATGGATTTTTTTATGATGACTAGTTTTTGGGGTGCTTGTTTGTGTATGCTCTTGAGAGGCTTCATAAGGTGAGATGATTGTTCTAGCATTTTTCATGGTTTTTATGGTTTTGAAGGCTTAGAAAACATTTCTAAGTGTTTTCCATGCTTTGGTGAAGTTTTTTTGGTCTAAAAATTCCTTCTTGGCGAGTTGTTTCATTTGGTTGATTACGACTTATTGAGTCCTAATGGTGGTCTATAAGGTTCTAGGTGAATTTGGTGACATACATGCTCCTATGGTTTCTATTTTTATGATTTTAATATTATGTGGGAATGTATTTTTCTCTATGATGTCTGAATTAGTTGTTTTAATTTCATAATATAGGTATAAAATTGTATTAGAAAGCTCATTTAAGTCAGTTGTGGAAGAGGATGAAAAGTGTGACCTAGATGGTTGTTTGAGGAAGGTGATGGAGATATTTACAACCTTGATGAGAGGCGGAAAATGAGGATATGATTATGCTATAGAGAGATATATTATATGGGTAAGCTAGGGTAGATGTGGAAATCAACTTGAAGGAAGAAGTCTTGTGCATGGAGGCTAAGATATGGTTTGAGGAAGATAGAGAGGAGAGTGAGATTCATAGAGTCATCATCAGTTGTTGAAGAAAAATTTCAGAGATGAAATTCATTTTATATGATTTTTTGGTGGTAAGTAATCTAGGGGTTGGTGCCTCTTATTAGGGTTGTTGATCTTTGTGGAGTCGGTGACTCACTAAATTGTTAGGGGTTGTTGCTCCTTGTGAAGTGGAATATTCATTAAATAAATATCTTGTGTTATGTAATATACACAAGTGTCCTTTGTGTTGAGTAATATATGCAGAGGTTTAGTGGGTTTTCTTCCCCTTGAGGGCTTTCCCACTTATATATTGTGTCCATGTGTTGATGTATTCTTTCTTGCTCATGTTTTTCTTTGATTATTGAATGCATGATAAATTGTGAATGTTTAGGATGATGAGTGCTTAAATTTGAAATTATTGAATGTTTTATTTCACATTGATTTACCCCCTCTTTCTTTGTGATTCCAACATATTTATCACAAAAATATATTTTTCATTTTTGGATGGCTTCAACGGATACAACCAAATAATGATGGCACCATAATATCAAGACAAAACCAAATTCACCTACCCATGGGGAACATTTTCCGATAGGTTTTTTTCTTGTGGTCTATGTAATTCTCCGGTCACCTTCCAAAGAGAAATGCTATAATTTTTTTCGATCTTACTCATGATTGTGTGGAAATTTTTATGGATGAATTCATAGTTTATGGAACTATGTTTCAAAAAGCATTGAATAACCTAGAAAAAGTACTCTCGAGATGTGAAAATAATCAATTATATCATAATCACGAAGTGACTTTTTATGATGGGATAAGGGATATTTTTTGGACATCATATTTTAATGAAAGGAATTAAAGTGGATACAAAAAATGTTAATGTCATTGTACAACTCCCATCACCTAAGAATCAAACATAGCTATGTATTTTTGTCGATATGCAAGGTATTATAGATTATTTATCTCATATTTTATCAAAATTGTCTCTCCATTATTTGCACTTTAACTAAGGATTTTTAATTTCAATGGAAAAAATCTTACTAAAGAGCTTTTCTTATCATAAAATAACTAAAAATCTAGTTCTTAGGGGAACAAATTGGAAGCTTTTTTTTTTATACTCAAAAAGTTTCTTCCAATGAGGCAGTTGGAATATTATGGGTCAAGAAGAAGAGGGAGAATCAATTCATGTAATTTATAATATCAGTAAAAATATCTCTCCAACTAAAAGGAATTACACCACCATATAAAAATAATTCTTTGTAGTTGATTACGTAGTAAAAAAATTCTCCTCTACATCACAGGATATGAGGTAATTATTCATAGAGACCATTCTACCATTAAATATTTAATGAACAAGCCTTTGGTTCAGGGTAGAATTGTTAGATGGTTGTTATTATTGCAAGAGTTCAATGTTAAAATTGTTGAAAAGCCTAGAAAATAAAATGTGATTTTATTTCAATTTTATTTGGTTACAATATTTTAGATAATCTGATTTTATTTCAAGAATCATATTTTGTATAAACAAATAAGTGAATGATGATTTTAGATGAACACTTATTTTTTGTCTTCACCAATTTTATTTGGTTACAATATTTGTATAATTATTTTTCCATAGGGAAGTTCCAAATTTTTATTTTTGGAATATATTGAGTAAAAGGAGGGTTTTAGAAGGTCCCACAACCTTTATACAAAAAGCCCATCAGGCCAGATCTAGCATTTTGCAAAGCAAAAATACCCGAGAAGATTCCAAAAAGGAGAACGAAGAAGAAGCCAAGCCGAGAAAAGGAAAAGAAACATTAGATGAGCTTCTTCAGCTCAGAGACAGCATTTTTAGCTCTAGGAGAGCCAGAGTCGTTTGCCAGAAGATCAGCCAGCTTGAGAAGCTCCGAACAGTCGTCAGCTAAAGCCGCCCTGGTGGAATCCGTGAAGTCCTCCCATGCTTTCAGAGCCTTGAAGGCACGCTGTAGTTTACTTAGGATGGAGGAAATGATTTCAGCTCTGTTATGGTCTTTTTTAGCATCAGCAGACTCAATATCAGCAGTATTAGAGTCCATAACAGGAGGGGAGAGAGGAGTGTCAGCAGCAAAATCTTTTACAACAGAGGGGTCCTTAGTACCAGCAGAATGAGAGGAGGGTTCCGCCACATGTTGATTGATATCACCCTGCTCGCTTAGGGAGTCAGTGGAGTGCGAGATGAGCAAGCCCCAAAAGATCAGCCGCGCTAGAGTAGTCAGGGCTGGAGACAGGAGAAGGAGCATGGCCACTGGCATTAGTGTCCTCCAAGAAAAGACACGAGATGGGCGTAGGAAAAGAGGGGGTAGCAGTGGGAATGGAGGCGTCGCGGGGGCTCACAATGGCCACATCGGAATCCGAACCAGAGGAGAGGAGCAAGCGGCGACGACGCCGAGAGGAGCGGAGGGAGGAGGAGGAGGGGCGAGAAGAAGGGGAGGGGGAGCGGCGGCGTCGACCCATTTTGGGAGGGAAACGGAGCAGGTCGGAATGGGAAGCGGCGACGGAAAAAAGCAGATAGAGTAAACCTTGGTGGAGGATGACACCCTCGCCCTCCCGAGCCAACATAACAGAATGTTCCAGAGACTGAAAAAGGAAGGCAGCCAAATTGATTTTTCTCCCCCATCGGAGATGGGAGAGGATGAACAGATGGGGGCCGAAGACCAGACGGTATCTTCCGTCGATAGTGAAGTACCTCATAATGACTTCCGCCACTCTGTCCCAGGGAGAGGGCAGAGAGTCACGGGTATAGCCAGAAAGATATTTCTTTGGTCTGTCACCAGGCGTTGAAATCTTGAATTTCGGCGTGAAGGGAACGCCTGTAGTAAATATCACCCGCAGCAGGGAGCCCGGTGGCATCAGCGATGGCGTTCGTTGAGATGGTGAAACGAGTGCTGCCAATTTGGACCACGACCCCTCGACCACGAAGCCGTGACAGCATAAGAAACCAGAGCAGAGTAACCAGTCATTTTTTCCAGAAAAGTGGCAATCCCATTTTCCACTAAAATGCTCCACACCTCGCCATCATTCTTAAACGACTCGCAGTTGTCGGGCTCAAGGCGCTTCAATTGACCCCCCATGAGATGAGAATTAGAATAGTCACAGAAGCGGAAATAGGAGAGGACGAAAACCAGCTTGAACAGGAGACCGGCAATGTTATTAAAACCCTTCCGCCACCTCCTCAGATGATTAATGTGTGAATAAAGCTCATTCGTGCGGGGATTTTCCGCATCATTACAAGGCACCTTAATCAAGTATCCCGTGTTAAGTATCAAATCAATTAAATTCGCCATATTCACCGCCGCCTTTTGAGAAGGCCAAGGCGAGCAAGCCGAAATCCGAGTCAGCCCTTTAATCCACCGATCAGCAGTGGGATGTGTCATTTTGAACAATCTGACAGAGGTCATTCGGGAAGTTATCAGTCCAATTTTGCTGATTTTCGATGAGGACACCCATATTAGCAAGAAGATCGCCGCTTTATTTCCTTCCCGGAGGACATGCTGGAATTGGACTTGAAGGAAAGATCTTTGTATACTTCTAATATCAGCAATGATGTTCCTAATCGACCAATGGCCAGGGTCATTTGATCGGAGGAGGTTTATGATGTTGAGGGAGTCACTTTCAACTTGAAGGGGATCATTGCCTAAATTGATAGCCATCTCAAGGCCTTTGAGGATAGCTAAAGCCTCCGCACGATGGTTGGAGCCAAAATTGAAATTATGAGCAGAAGCAGCAACAATTAAACCCGAAGAGCAACGGAGAATGGCCCCTCCTCCGGACATACCTGGATTTCCTTTCGAAGCTCCATCCGTGTTGAGTTTTTTCCAGCCCCTTGGAGGGGGAAGCCAGCAGACCAAATTCTGATCAGTATGAGCTCTTTTACAAGGAATGGATAAAAACTTCTACCACTCACAGGTGTGATAGAAGCTGTAGTTTTGCTGATATTTGGACCATGTGGTCAGGTTGATATTTTCTTGGAGAGCCAGAGCAATCTGAGTAGCCACCTGTCCAGGATTGAGACTTTTTTCTTTGAAGATTCTTCTATTTCTTTCTTTCCATATGCCCCATAAACCATGCGGGAGGAGGAGTTTCCAAGCCAAGTTTAGAATCGGATGAGTGAAGGGAGAACTCCATTGAGAGAGGGTGTCCTGAATGGAATCCGGAAGATCCAAAATACACCGAATCTCGATAAGAGCCACTGCCAAATAACTTGCGAGAAAGAGCAATGGATCAAGAGATGTGATGAGGACTCCACTTCATTGGCACATAGAACACATTTGGTGGGAAGGGAGAAACCCCTTCTCTTCAGGTTCTCCCCAGAGAGGAAAGCATTCTTAGAGGAGAGCCAAGAGAAAAAACCAATTTTTGGGGTGATCTCCTTAGGCCAGAATTTGTAAGAGGGGGGCCTATGTCAGCACTATGCATCGAGAGATAAGCAGCCTTAACTGAAAAGGAGCCCGATGTAGAGAGAGTCCAGATAATCTCGTCCTCATTATGGGAAAAGGGGATGTATATGGAAGAGAGCAATGCTCTAAGTGAAGACAAGCCAGGTTTCTTTGCAGGACGCTGATATCCTCCCATTCCTTGATATCCCATGAGGGGATGGAGTTCACCCTCTGCCAATAGCCCGAAGCTAATCTTGCCATGTATATTGATGATACTTCTCTTGATAGGGTCCCAAGAGGGATTGAGGTCAAGGGGTTCATCTCCAATCCAAGTATCCCTCCAGAAATCAATGAGACGCCCATTCCCGAATCTCCATTTAGTGCCGGCCGAATGATGGGAAGCGAGCTACATATAGAGTTCCATATGGCTGAGCCTCTAGTGGGGATGGAAGTGATAAAGTCTTCATTGTTTGCTAAATACTTAGCTCTGAGCAAGTGGGCCCAACAGGAATCACCTTTAGCCACCTCCCAAGCAAGTTTGGCCAGGAGGGCCCCGTTCATCTCATTCATTTTCCGAAGACCGAGACCACCGTGAGCAGTTGGTTTACAAACCTCTTTCCAGGCCACAAGATGGATCCTTTTCTTTTCTTCAGTTCCAGACCACAGAAAGTTCCTTTGAATTTTTTCCACAACCTCCCTTACAGAGCTGGGAATCTTGAGCATAGACAGGAAGTAAGTAGGAAGGTTCTGAAGAGTGGCTTTCACCAGCTGGAGCTTGCTAGCCTGGCTGAGTAGAGCTCCTTTCCAAGCGAGCTTTTTTTGATATCTTTCCATGACCGGATTCCACATATTTTTTGATTGCCTTCCATGGAAGAGGGGGATGCCCAGATAAGAGGCGGGGAGGTCCACAATCGAGCAACCAAAGATATCAGCAATCTTTCTCTGGACTCGGGGGCGTGTTGATGAAGGAGATCTTGCTCTTGATGAAATTAACCGTTTCTTTGAGAGGTGATTGATAAAAGAGAGGATATCCATAATAGCCACAGCTTGATAACGAAGCCAAACTCAGCAATAAGGTGTCGTCGTGAAAGCCGGCTATAGTGGCGGGGACGATTTGAGGTGATTTTCATGCAGAAATGATGGATTGATTTTTGCCGCATCGAGCTCTGTGAGGAGTCGCCATTAGAACAAGAGAAAAGGTGATGAGAGGATCGCCTTTCACGATACCCCTGCTACTTTTGAAGAAACCCACAGGAATGCCATTGATAAGAATAGAGAAGCAAGGGTGAAACACATGAGAAAATCCAGCTACACCACTTTTTGTCAAAACCAAATTTTTCCAAGGTCTTCATTAAGAAAGGCCAGCTGACTCTGTCAAAGGATTTTTGCATATCCAATTTTAAGATCATACTTGGAGACTTCACAAGAAGAGCCGAGTGGATGGCCTCATGTACAGTAATTATACCACCTTGAATAAGATGACCTTTTATGAATCCGTTCTGATTATGAGAGATGAGGTTCGGCATAAGAGGTTTTCAGCCTGGAAGCCAGCATCTTAGTGATGATCTTGTAAGACGTGTTGCATAAACTTATAGGCCGAAAATTGGAAACCTCCTTGGAATTATGCACTTTTGGGGCAAGGGCCATGAAAGTGGTGTTCCATTCCTTAAGCAGTTTGTCATTCATCTGAAATTCATTAACTGCTAGGAATAGGTCCTGCTTGATGATTTCCCAAAAAACTTGGAAGAAAGCGGCAGGAAAGCCATCCGGACCCGGGGCTTTGTCTCTCTTCATAGCAAAGACAGCTTTATGAATTTCCTCCATAGAAAAAGGCTTGGTTAGATTGTTGTTCATCTCAGGAGAAACCAGATGTGGAATGTGCTGGAGCATTTCATTCATAGATTGTTCCGAAGGAGCCAGATCAGCATGGAGAAGATTTGAGTAGAAGGATATAAGCTCATTGGAAATATCAGATTCAGCTGTTAGTAAGATCCCTGCTGACGACACCAACTCACGAATCTTATCTCTAGCTTTATGTTTACAAGCAGTGATGTGGAAGAATTTGGTATTACGATCACCTTGCTCAAGCCAGAGGGCCCGAGAACGCTGCCTCCAATAGGATTCTTCTTCTTTAAGAGTGTTGTGATAATCACTGAGGAGAGAGATTTCTTGTTGGTGAAGATGATCCAACCTTCCAACAGCCTCAATTTGTTCGGAAATTTTAACCAAGCTCTGAGAAAGCTCCTTCTTGCGAACCTTGATGTTACCGAAGACCTTCGACTTCCATATTTTGAGCTGTTTTTTTATTTCTTTAAGTTTGCTGGAAAATCTGAACATATTAGTTCCCTCAATCTCGATATTCCACCAGCTTGCTACCAGGGGAGTCAGATGGTTATTTTCAAGCCAAGCCAGCTCAAATCTGAAGGGAGGATTCTTGGCATTTACCTTGTGATTGGCGCTTAACAGAAGAGGGCTGTGATCTGAGCTAGCCCTTGAGAGGGAGCTGAGATAAAAGTCCGGAAAGAGAGAAATCCAATCCAGAGAGCCAAGAGCTCTATCTAATCTGCATTGGATGTGGTTCCTGCCCAATCTACGGTTTGACCATGTGTAAGATGAGCCGTGGAGATCCATGTCCAGAAGTGAATTCTCCCTTATGAAGTCAGCCAAAGCTTCCATGCTAGACGGCATAGCAAGCATACCCCCCTGTTTATCCGATGGATAAAGAGGGCAATTAAAATCACCCATTATTAGAATGGGAATTTTACCACAAGTGATGATGAAGTTAGTGATATCTCCAAAGTTTTCCTCGATGAGTCTCCAAGTTTGGGGCATACACATTGATAGCAATCCAAGAGGAGTCAGCACCAATCTCTTGGAAGAGGATACATATAAAGTTGGGGTGCTTGAACAGGCAATCCCCTTTAAGACTTCTGGGATCCCACAAGGTACAAAGCCCCCCAGAGTTTCCAGTTGAAGGTTGAGATTCAAAGGCAGCCGCTGGCCAGATTTTATGGAGCCGAACCTCCGTTTTTAGTTTGGTTTCCTGCAACATGATGATATCAGGTGAGTTCTGGAACTTGATGTCTTTGATGATTCTTTGTTTTTGAAGAGAGTTGAGCCCTCTTATATTCCAAGAAATGATCTTCATTTCTTTTGTTTGGGTTTACTCCCCACCACCATGGGGATAGTGCTTTGGGTTCCTTGCGCCACATTTGTAGCTGCTTCTAGTTGAAGCTTAACACTGCTTGGAGTTCTGCCTCTAACCTTTTCCAAGCCAATATCGGGTTTCTTGTTGCTGCTTCTAGTGAAACGGTGATTGAAACAATCATCGGTGGAGAGATCCGAGGGAGAGGGGACAGGGCCCGAAACAGGCGGGCAGGGGGAGGCAGGGTGGGGGGATCGAGGGAAGAGGGGATCGAAGGAAGGGGGAGGGGAAAAGGAGCAGGCAGCGGCGAAGGGGGAGGGGAGGAGGCATCCAAAAGAAGGTCCTCACCAAGAGACGAAGAGCCGGGAAGAGCCGAAGGAGCCGGGGGGAGAGGGGATGGAGGGCTAAGGAGGAGGGAAGGATCTCAGAAGCAGGATCAGAAGAAGGGTTGATTTCTCCATCCTCAAGGAGAGCGAAGGAATTAGACGTGGGGATGATCGGGATCTCAATGGAGGACGATTTAGGAACGGATTTTTTCTTGTATTTTGGGGAGAGGGTTTGGGACATTGGTTTCGGTTGAGGTTTAGAGGGGCAGCCAGAGGCCCTATGGCCAAGTTTTTTGCAGAAGGAACAAGCTTGAGGAATGTATTCATAGTCAATGGGTTGTTTCCAGTTCCCTAAGTCCGAGATAAGCTCGATGTCTTTTGGCAAGGGCAACTAATATCAGCATTAACACAGAAACGAGCATGAATGAATCTAGTTTTTGCTTTTGTGGCTTGATCTATAGCTATCAAAGAACCTATTGAAAGAGCAATACCTTCAATAACTGCCGGGTGCCAAAACTCCAGAGGGAGCCCCGGGAGGCGAACCCAGATTGGGGCTTGGGTCATGGATTCCGTGTGTGGGTTGAAACCAGGTGACCATTTCCTGAGATAAAAACCCCGCCTGCCAAAAAACCACGGACCACCAAGCAGCGCTCTAGCGAAGTCTTCTTTCAAGCTGAAGGAGAATAAGATGAATCCATTAGGCATAGCCGCTATTTCTAGCGCTCCACATGGTTTCCATTTTAAACGAGCCCATTTTTTTATATCCTCCAGTTGGGGCCTAGGGCCCATCAGCGCACTCCACCAGCGGAGTCACGAGAAGCGGCAAAGTAACCTCCCGTGATATGAGAGGATGCGCAGGGAAAAGGACCCTTCTAACAGTGAAGGGGAGAGCTTTTCCGAGCTGTGAGCCGATGTGGAACCCTCCGCGAAAGGCTGCGTTGGAGAGGGACCCCCGACAGAAGGGCCCCGATTGACAAGAGGGGTCCGAGCATTAGGAGGACTAGAGACAAAGCAGACGAGGCAAGCAGGGTGCGGATGCTTCTTATCGGAGCTATTTCTATAAGTTCCAAATTTTTATTACCCATAAGCAAAGGAGATAATTAATTAAACAAAGTGTAATGTATAAATTGTTTGATGGATGGGATGCGTTGGGAAAAACCCGGCTGATGAATTTTTAAATGCGGACCTAGTTAGTCCGACATTCGGAGGATAGAAAGCGGTGAGCAGTGGGAGCGAGGTTTTTCGAGCTATTTCTATAAGTTCCAAATTTTTATTACCCATAAGCAAAGGAGATAATTAATTAAACAAAGTGTAATGTATAAATTGTTTGATGGAATGTTTTTAAATGCGGACCTAGTTATGTTTTTCGTAAGTGTATAACTAGAGATTAAATCTTTGACATACTTAGAGCCTACCATAATGAACCATCGGGAGGAATTATTCAACCAACATAACAATTCATAAAATTATAGGAGTTTGGTGTTACTAGCCTTCAATGCAAAAAGATATCAAGATATATGTATGGAAATGCGATATGTGCTAACTTATGGGGAAACATATTGTCAAATGAAAGACATATTTAACCATAGATAGTTCGGAACCATTTGAGAAGTTAGGATTACATTTCATTAGACTAATTGATCCACCTTATAAAGTAAACAAATACATCGAGTGTGCACATGCACTTTGTGTGATTAAATAGGCTAAAGTAAAGGCTCTATAATATGCTAAGGATAAAAAGGTGGCCAATTTATTGTAAGAACATATATTATAGATATTTAGATGCACAAGGTCAATTTTTTTCATAGAAAGGGCCCCAATTTATGTCAAATTTGATTAGTTCTTTTGTGGAAACCTTTCAAATAAGAAACTTGAATTAATTCCCTTACTATCCTTAGTCTAGCAATCAAGTTGAGGAGACCAATAGGGAATTACAAACCATATTAACTAAAATAATTGATGTCACAAGGAAAAATAGGGTGTAAATATTTCCAAAGGTAGTATGGGCATATAAAAACTTGGAAAGAAACTACAAGATTTACTCCATATGAACTCGATATATGGGAAGAAAGTTATTTTTCCTATAGAATTTGAAATAAAAACATTGAAAATAGGTGAATAAGTGTGAATTGAACTAACAAAGGTGTTGGACAGGAAACTTCATTCTCACGTCGGATGAATGTCGATACTGGAAGCAACCAACAACCTCAAAGTATGGAGAGCTTAAGGTGCCACAGAGATGTGGATGTAGATTTGTGAGCACCAAGAAGATAGCTGTGAAAATGTATGAAAAACTAAAATAGATACGATTAGATAACAATATGTGGGGGTTTCCAAGACAATGCCGGTTCTAAGAAGTTGTCAACTTCCTTGGACAATGTCAACCCCCATGTCTAGAAAGATGGCAATAAATGATGAACAAGTAGATAGCATGAAGAAGAAAAAAATACAAAATGCCAAGTAAGTGGAATGACAAGGGCACTTAGTTGGTGCTTTGATATGGAGATGGAATGGGCATCAAGATGGCAAGATGATGAACAATGTAAAAGCTTCCCCAATAATGTCAAAGCTTTCTCCAACACTCCTCACCTCTAATTTCTAACAATGGAAAATATTTTCCTTGACCTCAAACTTGCAAAACTCATTTCATAATTTTCTTATTATTGTTCCTAAAAAAACATAAAAATATGTTTCATAGATTTCATATTATTATTATCCTAAAGAGGGGGAAAGGTCTATACATATAGCACGGATATGGGTTAAATTTGGGGTTAACGGGTAACCGGAGTTTACAAAAGTAACCCCGCATAGTGGGACCTAATTAGGATTTGATTTTACTAAGGGATTCATGATTTAAATTATTATGTAAAAATAAAGGATGTGATATTGAGTGTGGGGAACATGATGGAAAAGGGTTAGGTGGAATAGTGCATCCCATGTCGATTACTTTTTCACTATTAAATATATGAATGGGGTGTTGGATTTGAATTTTTTTGGGGTTTATAATTATTAAGTTCATAGGTGGGGTTCATGTGGGCATCATGATGTGGAGGATTAGGTCTAATAGTGGATGTGATGGGAATGAATGGGTACATGATATGGAGGATTAGGTGTAATAGTGCATATGATGGGAATGAGTGGGGCACTTGATGTGGATGATTTTGGAGAATTTTATTAGTATGTGAGGTGATGTTATTTAGGTTAATAATATTAATTATGAAAGGGGTTTACATGGAATCCATTAACACATAATGATGATTAAGGATTGAAGGGGATTAATTAATTTCTTAAAGGTAATTGTATTTTTGGCGGGAATGGGATTTAGTTTAGGGGAAAAGGTAATCAAGAGGATAAGTGTAACGAAGGGGAGAAAATACGGGGTGAAAGAGAGGAGATAAACAAAAAAATGGTGTCTACATTTTCCCTTTTTTAATGATTGGTTTGCGATAGGCAATCTGCAAGACAAAAACAATGAAAATATTATTTCTTGAGTGTTTCCCCTCAAACATGGGATGGACGAGCTAAGGGGCATTGATCACATGGTGGAAAGAGATAAATGGTAAAGTTCGGGTGGATGATGAAAAGAGGGACAAAAATCATAACCAAGGTAAGATGTTCTAGGAAAAAAGGATCGGAATAACAATTAAAAAATAATATGGTAGTGACTCTAATATCACATTGGTTGAGGACAATTTTAGTCTCAACGGAGACGGGTGACAATGTTATATGGACCGAAGTAAGTGAGTGGAGACCACTATAGTATGGATGTAAACCATGATGACCAATGGCTCATAGGAAAACATCAAAGTATGTGCAAATGAATTCCAAGAGTATGCAAAATTCTTCATATGCGAGGAATCAAGTAAAAAATAGTGTGTCTACAAAAGGGAAAGGGATAAAAATAATGATGCCCGAACATAGGAAAGCGATATAGAAGGTGGATATGTAAATAAAATGCCCCAAGGGGAATGAATGTAATCATAAATGTGGACACGATGAGTAAATAAGATAGAAGGGTAGGATAAAATTCTCTAAGAGGGAGGGTAAATATGATTCATGGAAATTGGGGAAAGATTGCGGTTGACGTTTTCAAGGAAAAATTAGAGCACATACTTGCAAGGAAAAGGTGATAGGTGATGGTTGTCATGGTATCCTTGAAGATGAAAATACCATGGGAATAAATTCTTAGAAATGGATATGATGATTTCTCTATGGGACGGGTGACGAGGATAGAAGATGGTGACAAAGTTATAAAAAACATAAGAGGTCAATGTTGTAGAGAGAAGGATGAGAATGAGATGTAATGAAATGGATTAGTGGTGGTGCATAAATGGAGAAACATCAGAATTGATTGTGAATGCTAGGTGTGAGGATGTGTTGAAGGACATAATGAGAAAGAGAAAAGAGAATCGACGAGAGTAGTAATTGATTATGAGAAGAGAAAGAAAGGTCAAAGGTGAAGGAAACAAGGGCATGGAATAAAGTGGATGAAGATGAAGGAGGAGAAAACAGGAATAAAAGGGGAGGAAGAGGATAACAAAGAATAATGATTGAGGAATAAGGAAATGATGAAGGAAAAACAAGGAGAAGATATAATGACAGAGTAAGGGGTGAAATTATGAAAAAGGGAGAGAGTTATTTAAAACAAAAGGCATGGAGGGTGAAACAGTGAAGGGAGAGAAGTAATGGAAAATGAAAGAGATGATAGAGTGGAGAAGATTAAAGAAGCCGAGATCATGGTGAGGAAATCCAAGGTAAATAATATGTAACTAACTGCATGGAAATTCATGTGGATGGTAGTACAATGGAGAAACTTGTGCGAAGGAAGCGAATCAAGAACAGATAAATTCATTAAAGAGCGAGTATCATAAGGAACGTAAAGAGAAGCTTGAGGGAAGGATTGAAACAGATTGGAAAATATGTGGAGATATGTGAGATGAGGAAAATTTGATGATGAAGATAGTAAAGAAATTGGCAAGGAAGAATGGAAGATGGAGAAGTTGTGAAGAAAAAGAGGGGAATGGATAGGAGAGGAAATCCACCGAGGGGATATTAGGAGAAATTCACCGATAATGGTCGGTAGGGAAGGATGGCAGGAAATATGAGAAAAGGGAGACAGTAAATGAGGAATGGAAGAGGAAACGCCAATGAAGGGACATTAGGAGAAGTCCCCTGATAATGATCAGAGGACACATGGGAAGGAATGAATGAAGATAGAATAGAGGAGGTCAAACAGAATGAACAAGGCCATGCATAATGTGGAGGAGTAACTTTAAGGATAATTCCATTGATAATCATTAGTGCTGAAGATGATGATGAAATGATTTTAAGAAAATACCAACAACAATAGAGGGTAAGCAGGGGAATATATATGTGGGATAACTCTAGAAGATGGAGTGAAAAGAGTAAAGAAACAAGGAATAATGAGTTGTGCGAGGATGAAGGTGAGGAGAGGATACTATGGATGAGGATTAATGAGGTAAAGATGAAGAAACAAGACATGAAATTAATGGGGAAGAAATGGTTAAGTAATATTACCAAGCGAGGGATGATGGAGATGAAAAGGGGGAAAGTAGGAAGTGGTGTTTACGAGAATGGAAGAGGAGGTGAGAGGATGTGATGATGGGGAATGAAGATAAAATGTTGATGGTGATAATGTGGAGTGGTGGGTGAGTGCAAGATGACATATCATCCTTAAGAGGGACTCTTAAGTAAGATCGTTAGGCCATAGGAGGAGTTAAGTAAGATCACCAAACCGGCAGTGATGATATGGAAGGAGAAAGACAACATTGTATTGGGTACATGTGTGGAATGGTTGGTTGGAGTAGATGATTACGATGAGAGATGGGAGACAAAAGATGAGGGAAATATGATGGGATGTGGAAGGGTCATATGGCAAACCAATCTTAAGAGAAACTCTTAAGTAATATTACCATGCGACGGGGATAGTTAAGTAGGATTGCCAAGCGAAGAAGAAGAAAAAGAATGATGAAGAAAATAATCGGTGTATACCAAAATGGAAAAAGAGATGAAAGGAGGTGATAATAAGGAAAAAAATTAGTATGACATGAGTAGATGTAGGAACATATGTATTGTAGATGGAGAGTGTAAGGGAAATCCTTAATTAAGATGCCCATGTGGTGAGCGTTATGATAGAAGAGTGTCAAGCAAAAAGGTGGAGCGGAAAGACGTTTGTGGTGGTGATTGTCGTCTGATGAAAGAGGAGATGGTGGAGAAGCTTCTATAGTGGGAGGATCCAAGGAAGAATATATACCTTAACTAACATTCTTTGGCTATATGGATGATTAAGTAAGATTGTCAAGCTGAAAGCAAAAGAGGGAAAGAGAAACTCAGGAGGAAAGGAAAGTAAGACATCCTACATGGTGAAAGGGGATGAAAAGGTGAGAAGGATGATATGGGGATAAGTGGTGATGAGTGGAAATGAGGAGCGAAGAGCAATGGATCAAATATATTATTGAACATGTTGGGGGATAAGAAGCTACGGGATCATGGACTCACCTTAAGAAGGATCCCAAAGTAGGATTCACAAACTGCAATAGAGATCAAGTAGAATTTGTGAATTGAAAAGTGTATTTGTGAGGGAATTCATGGATATTATTGATAGATATAGAATTCATGGTGTGAAATTTAATGTGGTTTTAATAAAAATATTTCCTTGATGAGATAAATGACATATAGTCGTAGTCGAGGAGGATACGGGAAACCATGCTTTCAACCAAATTGGTGGTAAAAAAGAAAGGGTACCACTCAAGGCATTGCACTTGAAGCCAATAAAATGTGGCAACACATAACCAATGATAGTCATACCAAAAGATCATGAGAGAGATATCGATGAAATATTATCATACTGCTAATGTCAAAATGAAAAATGGATTTAAAGATGTAACTTGTACGCGGGAAGCGGGCTCTCCAAAGGTAGTGTTCCTTATGTCTATACCCTAGCTCTAGGAAAGTGAAAGAACAATAGAAGAAATTTTATCAATGTGGGAAGCTTTCTAGAAATGTTGATAAAAGGAAGGATGATCAATGTGGGAAACCTTCCAAATTCCCTAATAAAAGAGTAGCCATCCTTCGAGGGTATGGTCTACTTTATAAATAATATGGATGGCAAGAATAATATATGTGATATCGATCCTTCGAGGGATCAATCTATTTCTTATGATTATTTTGACTTTTATTTGCATGTTTTTATTTTTATTTTCCACTTTTCTCTTTCATTTTTTTCGCATGAACAACTATCCTTCAAGGGATCAGTCTATTTCTTTGATAACTTTGATTTTTCTTTTTGCATACATGAATTGTATATTTACATGTGCGATATATGGGAACAAATATGTATACCACTTAGGAGGGGACGATGATCATACAAGTGACACCTCGTGGACCCTTTGCATGGATCCAATAGGTGAATGAGAGGGTGATGGATGTAACAATCATGGATCTCTCACCAATAAGGGAGAACCTATCCATAAGGAAAATTCTATAGACAGAGCCGTGGTGCCCATATTTAAGGTCACGAATAATAAATTGAAGATAGACCACATAGTTCCATTTCATTACAATGATAGATGGAAGGGGCTAATGATGGAGGAATGATCTAAAGATATGACTAAGTGCTCATTGGTAGATATGCTAATAGTAGACTAGTCACAAGTGTAATGCATTAAGAGGTTTTTTCGGTTTACCACAAGGAGGTAAGATATTAAAGTTGCGAGAAAATGAGATGATAGCTTATAAAGAATTAGATGTGATAGACAAGTGGGAAATAAAACTATGTCCTTAAGGAAGCAAAAATATGACCACAACAAAGTGGATTTTATGAGAATAAGTGGTGCCCAAGAGGGACACAAATATGGAAGGACTAAAATGGCCACAAATATGGACATTGAAAAAAATGGTGCCCAAGAAGAGGCATAAACATAGCCAAAAAGGTATACTTTAATAGAAAACAAGAAAAAAATGGTCCCTTAATAGAAGGAAAAGCATGGCCTCAAAGGAGGACTTTGACAGAAATGAAAGGTTCTGTTATCCAAAATTCACCCCCCCAGGGTAATTTTGATAACATGCATCAGAATATTCAAGTCCCAGGCAAGTAGGTTGATCCAGGAAAAATCGTGAAAATTGGCTAAGTCCTGCTCAAGGTCGCCTTTGGGACGTGTGGGACAGAAAGACGCGGATCGGCCGAAAAGCCTCCAGGCGGCCCGCTAAGCATTTGGGACAATCGGGCCAGAAGTACGCGGCGGGCGCGAGAAGCCGATCCGGCCGAAAGAAGAAGAAAAATTGGCTAAGCTCTTTGGCGAAAGAGACAGTCGATTCGGGGGTAGAAATCGCAAAGGACCCGAACCGGTTGGATTGGCCGAAATGAAAACAGACGGTCCTAAAGCATTTAGGACATCTGGGACAAAAAGGCGCGAACCGGCCGAACCGGGCGAAAAGAGTCAAGTCAGTCCGAAACAAAGTGGGACAAGTAGGACAAAAAGGCGCGAACCGGCCGAATCGGGCGAACCGGAAGATTTTGTCCCGCAAGCACTGAGGACATCAGGCCGCGAGGACGCCTTGGAACCGCGGTTCGGCCGAAATCAACACAAGGAACACAAGGAAAAATGGGACATAGGGATGCGGGGACGCGGGATTGTCAAAAGGCGAGAACCAACTAGATCACGACACGTGTCACAAGGAGAAAAAGTCAAAAGGTCAAAGGGGCGAGTTTTGAGCACGAACCGAACCAATGGGATAGTGCCACATGTCCCAAAAGAGGGGCCTGAGGAAATTTCAAAAGAAATCCCGCGAAAGGCGAGGAGAGAGAATCATGCGACCAATCAATGCGTGCCACGTGTCATCCAGTGGCGAAAGCGGGAAATATTTCAAAATCCATCTTGAGTACATTCCCTAAATCTTGGATCGTCATATCTTTTGATCCAGAGCTCGGATTTGCACGTTCCTTATATCAACGGAAAGCTTGTGAGATTCTCTACACGATTCCAGGGTCAATCTTACATTTTGGTTCAGTTTGGAGAGAGAAAATCAAGAAACACCTCTGGCACGAAATAACAAGCAGAAGTAATGCTTCAACTAACAACTTTAATGCGGCGCAGAGCGTTCGCGCTTTGCATTAGGCAGCCCGCCGTTTTGCCAAGATCCGCCGCTTCTGCCATGATGAGATGAATTGAATGCAACCTGGAGGTGGTTGGGGTAGTTTTGGTTTTCCCTTCTCTCTTTCCTCTCTCATTCTTTCTATATATTGTAAAGAGGAGCTTCTTTTCAAGGTCGAACATTTTTTCTGTTTTGCTCCTCCCTTTTTCTCCTATCAGGCGAATTTGTGGAGTTCGAACCTCTCATTTGAACTGTAATATGACTCTGCCTCCTGGCATTCTGCAGTGTATTGTATCAATCTTTGGAGCAAGTAATACATGTCTGTGGATGATTCTCAACCCTCTCTGTGTTCATCTTGCATCCTCCTGGTCTTTCACTACAAGTTTTGTTATCTGTGCATGATCTTATATCACATTTGAATGGTCTGTGTTCACTGGAAAAATAGGTGTTCTTCATTCCTCGGTGCATCACCTCTATTAGCTTAGATTTATTTTATGCATCTTCTTACCTTGTCTCCTTGGCAGATTAGATTAGGTTTTGAGAAAACCCTCTGCATATTTTGTGTGCATACGAACAGAGGAATAGGAACCAACCTTCTCTGGAGAGTCCTTTCTCATTTTTCAAGTCCCGCACTTGGAGAAAGGATTCAATGTTATCAATCACACCTGGATGCCAGGTGATCAACCTAGAAACTTGATCTCGCATCCGAAAGAAGTGCTTGTGATTTTGCACTAACAGAGTTCCACAATGGAAGGACAAATGTAGCCTCAAAGGAGGACTTAAGCGAGAGATTTTGATGAGACAAAAGTTGGATTAAGATTGGATAAGATGGATTATATGAAATAGGATGAGGTTAAATAAAGCGATGTCAAGAGTGAAGTACCCTAGTGTCAAAGGAGTTGTATGGATGTTATTCTCAAGGAGGAGAGAAGATTGCTCCCCAATGAATTAAATGTGGATGAGTTAAAGGATGTCAAAAGAATTTAGATGATATTTTTTTGGATTTGGATTGGATAAACGGTCAGAGACCACAAGTGTTCTTGGCAAGATAAGTATTATTGATGAATAATGAAGGACCTTCCTTAGGAGGAATGTGATGTGCAGGAGGGATGTTAAGGGATGATGTGGATGAAGGAATCATGGGAAAAATGATGGATGGGATGATGATTGGATTAGATGTAGACGGGGAAGGATGTTTTCGCTGAGTGAGGAAATCAAATTTCTTTATAAGGTTATGGATGATTATCTGAAAGGCCTTACAATGTTCAATGTCATGGCCTAGGGTATGATGATAAGTACAATTGTAATTGGGATTGAACCACAATGGATTTTGGACTATAGGGATTAAAGGATTTAATGGGAGGAAGCATGATGGCACATATTTGAGTTAAATGTCAAAGGATATCTGCATAGGAACCCATTGAAGTGTCATGCTTGTGGGTTTTGACATAGTATTTCATCTTGGAGTTAGTGGAAGAAGTGGACATAGATTGGATGAGTGAATTAGATGTCTTAAAAGAAAAATTAATTTTGAGAGGAGAGTTAGATTGTTTGGATTGAGATTTAGGTGAGGATGTACATTGGAAGGGTAGATTATATGTCTTGGATGACAAATCAAATTTGGTTGAAGGATAGTATTGTTTGGATTGGGATTGATCATTGTGAGATGTTGTAGATGAAGCACTGACCCTAAAATAGATGTTGTAACACTGGATTGCTGAAAAGAGGTAAGATATGAATTTTTATGAGCATACACAGGAGATTGTTGGGGATATTTACCATAAGCCTTAAACTTTGATCGAGAAGATTTACCCTTGGCAGGTATGATAATAATCTCAACTAGAGGATCTGATGGTGGTGGTGTGGATATTGATGGAGAAAGCATCCTAAAATAGGAAGAGGATATTAATGGAGAAATAGGTGTTTGTATGATGCGATTAATGAGATCTATGTGAGATGTGGATTGTTTAGGTTTTGGCATGGAAAGAGTTGATTTTGTAGAGGGAGAATGTAAACCATCTTTATTTGACTTAGGTGGAGGTGTTTGTTTAATAGATGTTTCAAAGGGTATCTTTGATAGGGTTGCAGATCGAGAGGATTTGGTTGTTGTGATAGAAGGATGAAGTAAAGAGTATTAGGATAGAACAAGTGATGTGTCCATGGGAAATGATATAGGTAAAGATTTCAAGTTAGAGATAGGTGAATTTTTTGGTATGATAGATGTAGGGGTAGGTGGGATTGATAAGGAGTTGGGTGTAATTGGTATATTTCGATATATGGGTGATGTAGTGATGGGCATGTTTGATGAGAAGTTGAATATGATAGGTTGGGGAAAGAGATACATGGGTGATATGGATGTTGTTAAGGTTGTTGGTGTGGTCGGTGTGGGAGAAAGTGCGAGAAGGAGGAACTAGGATTCATACTAAGGATGGTCTAATGGGTAAAGGTCGAATGCATGTAGGTAGGGTAGTCAAACATATGTACGTGGTAACCGATGGAGTAGATGTGATAGAGAATTCAATAAACGTAGGATTAATATCAAGTGCATAAGTAATTGGGAATGATTGATTCATAAATGTTTTGAGGCTTAAGAATGATATGTTTTTGAATGGGTTTGATGTTATAGGTGGGGTTGTAAAGGTACATGTAGTAGAAATGAGTTTAGTTGGGATATTTGTAGAGATGAGTGATTTAGGTGTAGTAATTGGTGTGTTTGATGCATATGTGGGTGAAGGTATAGATGTGAGAGATGTAGGAATATGTTTAGATATCAATGGGGCTGAAATAGGTGATATGGATGAGTTTGATGCGATAGATTGGGGCATGATCGAAGTGGATGATATAGTCAAATTGTATGTGGATATGATAAGGGTAGGAACATGTATAGGTATAGGACGACTAGTTAAAGTTGATGTAGGTGTGATAGTTGTGAATACAACATGTTTTGAATAAGGAGCGGGAATAATGTCCGAGGTAGGAACATGCGAGTTGTTGATGAGATAAGATCTTGATTGATGGTGTGAATGGTGTGAGCATTTAATAGTTGAGATGTGAAAGGGGTAGCATGATTCATTGGTGGTTGATTAGGAAAGGTTTCATAATTCTATCAAGGGGTAGGTTAGATGAAGTGGTAGAGATATCCGATATGCTATCACCTTAATTTATTAGTTGTTAGATATAATCTTTGAGAGAATGACATTTCTCAATGTCATGACCTTTGACCCAATGATATTTATAATAGTGGGATTTATGATACCAAATAGAATTGGCTTGTGAATTATCCACAGGTCGTATGGGAGGAAGTTGGATGGATTTTATGGACATCAACTTGTAAAATATGGAGCTATAGGATTCTCCGAAGAGGGTATAGTTTGTTTTTGATTGAGGGGTTCGTTGTTGAGGCCATGAGTTAGTTGTAGATACGAGGCGATATCTTAACAACTACATACATCATTGGATAAAATTTTAAATGTGTCGTTATGTGTGGATGGTTTAGTAGACTCGTTTGTAGGCTCATTCAACCTAAGTTAAAGATGACCCTATGCGAATGGCACGGGATTTAAGTTTGTGAGCCATGGTGAAGACTTCATCAAAGGTTTGGAATGATTGGATTTGAAAATTAGGTGATATGTTTTTTCACACGAATGTGAAAAGAGTTCGATGAATTCATTGTGCGTAAGAGAGAAGGACATTTGGTTTATAACACCATGCCATCATGGGAAAAAGTCGGTGATGGGCTCGTCGTGAAACTGTTGGATGGTGTATAGGTCAACGATAGTGGTTTTACGTGCAATATTGATTAAAAAGTGTTCTAAGAACAATTGCACAAGTTGGGAAAAGGAGAATATAGAATATTGTGGGATATTATTGTACCTGTCCAACATAGGACCGGACAAAGACATGGGGAAAGTATGAAGCAGTAGGTCTTGATCATGCATAATAAGATAACATGCATGTTTAAATGCATAGAGATGTTGTTGGGGATCTTCCTTGCTGTTGAACTTAATAAACTCGGGAAGTTTCCAATGAGGAGGGTAAGGTTTGATAGGAACCGATGGATGAATTGGTTCGATAGAGATTTTTTCGTAGGGTAATGTATCTCTGGGTGCCAAGGTAACAACTTCGTGATTAGATAACCTATTCATAAGAGCGTAAATAGGATTATTTGATGTGATGTTAGGTTGAGATTAGATTGGTTTTATGGTTTGAAATATGGCTTAATGAGGATGATGATACGTTTTTGGATGTGTGGGTATGTGGGGAATCATTTGATAAGGTGGTTGATTACATTGTGGTTGGGATGTTTGTAGAATTGTTTGATGAGGATTAATTTATGCCATTGGTTGAGAAGGGATATGTTGCTGCAATGGTTGGTGTTGAGAAATAGGGACATGATGTGACCATTGAAGTTAGATAGGGTGTTGTGGTAAATGATAAGTGGGGATATGAGTGTTACGAGATTGAGATGGTTGGGGCATACGATGGGTAGGAATGTAGGTATTAAGAGGTTGATATTGTTTGATGGGCATACTAGTAGCGGATGAAATAGAATTGACCAAAAGAAATGTGGGTGGAATATGATACACTAGTCGAGGATATTGAGAGGATTGAGAGATTGTGGGGGATTTATGAAATACAAAATCATATATGGGGTTAGGAGGTGGTCCAAGATTTTCTAAAGGAGTCGAGAGATGGTGGTGTGGTTGGTTTAGGAAGATTAGATTGGGAAGAGTTATGGGGATTGGTGTCAAGGTGGGGACGATATTAGATGACATGGTTCTCATGAGGCAAGATCATGGAGACAATAAGTTGGGTAACCGAAGGCGTGGTTTCAATTTTAGAATCTTGTTAGGAGAATTAATTTTATTGGGTGGAGGACATTGTTGTTTTGTTTTAATTTGAGAGAGAGTGACAATAGGTGTGAACTAGAGAAATATCTGTTTATGTAATTTTTACAAACAAATCAAGCAAAAAATTTTTATCATCATGTTTAATTTAGAGGATGTGAATAGAAAAGTGGATAAAAAGGTGCCTAGAGAATGGTAGTCTAAGGTTGGTTTCAGGAAGTTTTGGCTAGGGAAATGTCTAAAATGGTTTCTTATTGGGTGTTCAAATCCCAATCAGTGAACTAGGTGAAAGGAGTGTTTTGATGTGTTGATTTTGTTTGTGAAGTCTCAGGCAGTGTGTGATAAGTGAAATGCAGAAGGTTAAACCCCTATTTAGGCTATGTGAGCAAGCAAGATGTACTGGGTTCATTTTAGACCAAATTTGAAATGTGAAGTTTGATGCAGAAAATCACTCAGAAAGGGAAATTACAATGCAAAAAGGAGAAAATAGAAATAAAAAAAAATGAGGAATACTTGGAGAGTGCTTGTTCCTTTTTATCTGGTTGCACGGTGTTTGGAGGTACTAATCACTGACCCGAAACATCCAGTGACCTTAAAATTGCACCATTCATGACTGCAAGAGGGGTCTGGTGAAAGAAATTTTAGGCATGTTTGTTGTTTTTTTGGTTTTGTTCTTAATAGTAGTCTTTGATAATGTAATTGAGTGGTATACAGAAGTAGACAATACCATAAAAATCGAAGAACACAATTAGTTGCTTGGTCGTAAATGATGTTAAGAAAAATAGAAAGATCATAAGATAGTTGTATGATATGTAAAGTAATAGAAAACTAAATAATCAGGAAACGATAGTGTACAAATTAAATAAGAACATTAGAATAGCCTAAACAATAATAACAATAATTATTGATTTAATATAATCTATTAAAAAGGAGTGGACACTATGATAGAGCTCAAAGAAAATTTGGTAATTTATGTAACGTATTGAGTTGAATTTAATCGATGAAAAATAATTGTAGTAAAAACATAAAAAGTAAAAAAATGCTACTTATTTGTGACAAATACTGGCAATAAACACAACTTGACATAGATGGTATGACCCGACAAAAAGATGATGCATGGCACAAGCCACAAAGAAAATGGTTAGGTGTTCCATGCACTATTTGTATATGTGATCGAAAGAATTAGAAGCCAATCGTTATACCCACATCGCTTATATGAATTGAAACATGAGATAGAAATGGGTGTAAGCAGTAAGTGTTGAAATATGTGTATATATTTTCAATTATAATTATAAACCATTCGCTAATGACAAGACGCTACAGTCAGCTCCCACAAAGCCAGCGTGAATGTAAAGAATTTTAAGCCAACTGCTATGAGGATACTGTAGAGTCGCTAAATGAAAATGTTTCTTTTGTTTATAAATGTGTTCTAAAGAATTGTAAACCAATTATTGTAGAGAGACTGTACAGTCACGACTCACAAAGTCGAGTGAATTTGAAACTGAGTTGGAAACAGGTGGAAGAGTCTACGTGGATATGTTATTCTCTTGATTGCAAATGCACAAGCTCACTTGGGTGTACCTGAAGGAGTTGGATCGAGATCAGATGAATCATCTATTCATAATGTCTTTGCAAATCTTGTTATAATGAACCACAATGTTATGGACATTAAAGTTTTTAGCAAATGCAGAGAGAGTCAGGATTAAGTGAGGAATACATGGATGGATGGAAAGTGGGTATGGTTATATGGGTAGATCGTAGAGCGAAAGGGGTGTGTGGGAACTCAACAGGTGAGAATGGCTCAACCGAGTGGTTGAGAGGGAAACAAAGTGTTGAGGGGAGTGAGGAGATGGTTTGACCAAGCTGGCTGAACCGAGAGGAGAGGGATAGGAATAGATAGGAATTATTATTTATTTATTTTTTGTTGACTTAAATAAATAACTATAGACGATTATGTTTTAACATAACTAACTATAGATTTTTGTGTTTTTAATAAATAACTATAGATTATTATGATTTGAAAGACAAGATCTATATATCATTATAAATTAAGATCTAAATGAAGATTTAAATGATTTTAAAATTAAGATATGTATTTATCGTATGATTAAGATAAAAAACAAAAGCCACGCGATAAGATTAATTTTCAGATTTGTGTCCCATGTCAGTAGAGTCCAAAGTATAACTTGTTTGTTTGTTTTTTTTTTATTTGATTATTATGATGTATTTAATAATAAAAATAAACTTGATACTAATTATGAATAGCTAAATATCAAGCCAATTTAAAATGGGAAGAAAAATTACCTTCACGGTGATACAAACTAGTGAATGCAAGAAGCACATAACACTGATGGAGATAACACTAAACCCTGCAAATAAGTGAATCGTAAAACAAAATTTTTGTGAAAGATATATAAATGAGGGAGCTATGAAACTAGAAAACCATTCTACTTAAGGCATTTACAAGATGAGATAAAGAACATAACAAATGAAATGATCATATATTGGATCCGGTCCCATGGCCATGCCAAAAATGTTGTACAGAAACTCCGTTCTCACGTAGGGATGAATGCTGATAATAGAAGCCACTAGAAAGCGTTGAAGTAAGGAGGGCTTAAGGTGCCTCGTATGTGGATGTATGTTAGTGGGCGCAAGAAGATAGATGTGATAATGTCTACAAAACTAAAATAGATACGATTAGATAACAATATGTGGGGGTTTCGGGACAACTCTGGTTTTGTGAAGTGTCAACTTCCTTGGAGGATGCCAACCCCCGTGTCCAGAAAGATGGTAATAAATGATGAACAATAGATATCATGCAAAAGAAAAAAATATACAAAGTTCCAAGTAAGTGGAATGACAAGGGAACTTAGTTGGTGCTCTGATATGGAGATGGAATGGGCATCAAGATGGCAAGATGATGAACAATGTCAAATATTCCTCAACAATGTCAAACCTTTTTCCAACACTCCTCACCTCTAATTTCTAACAATGGAAAAGATTTTCCTTGACCTCAAACTTGCGAGAACTCATTTCCGAATTTTCTTATTCTTGTTCCTAAAAACACATCAAAATATGTTTGAGATATTTTGTATTATTATTATCCTAAAGAGGGGAAAGAGATATATTTATAGCTTGGATATGGGTTAAATTTGGCGTTAACAAGTAACTAGGGTTTACAAAAGTAACCTGCGTAATGGGACTGATTAGGATTTGATTTGACTAAGGGATTCATGATTTAAATTATTATGTAAGAAGAAAGGATGTGATATTGAGTGTCGGGCACATGATGGAAAAGGGTTAGGTGGAGTATTACATCCCATGTGGATTACATTTTCACTATTAAATATATAAATGGGGTGTTGTATTTTGAATATTTTTGGGGGTTATAATTATTAAGTTCATAGGTGGGGTTCATGATGTGGACGATTAGGTGTAATAGTGGATGTGATGGGAATGAGTGGGTACATGATGTGGAGGATTATGTGTAATAGTGGATATAATGGGAATGAGTGGGGTATATGATGTGGATGATTTTGGAGCATTTTATAAGTATGTGAGGTGGTATTATTTAGGTTAATAATATTAATTATGGAAGGTGCTCACATGGAATCCATTCACACATAATGACGAGTAATGATTGAAGGAGATTAATTAATTTCTTAAAGGTAATTATGTTTTGGCGGGAATGGGATTTATTTTAGGGGAAAAGGGAATCAAGAGGATAAGTGTAAGGAAAGGGAGCGAATCCGGAGTGAAAGAGAGGAGACACACTAAAAATTGGTGTCTACAAAAGGTGCAGAAATCAAGAAGTGTCCAATTAAATGAGTTAGATGAAATGATACTTGAAGTATTGCATCAAACTTAGCTAATCCAATGTCATAGGTAGTTGTGGTATGACCACTACATCAAACATATGATATTTCAAAAGGAGATTAGTCTTTACTATTTGATTCAAAGTACAAATATTTCAAAGGGACGTTATATACTAGATGGATGGGTCCATACAAAATAGAATTTTTTTATAACAATGGTATTGTTCAACTTGTTCCTATTTATGGTGAGAAGGCTGATGATAGCTAATGGCCATAGACTATGTCTATAGTAGAATATAGTGTCTCGAGAAATATTCAAAATGTTATTGCAAGCTAGTTTAGATATGGATTGTTTGGATGAGGTCACCTTATCCAAGCTATTTCCGAAGCTAACTTATTTTCTAAAAAATATCAATAATAAGAATATAGTTGAAAACTAGATATGGCAGCCATTCCTTTTATAAAAATAAAGAAAAAAAGAAAAAAATAGTAGTAAAAGGTGACTAAAAATAAGTTATGGCGGTCACCTCATTCCGAACCATGTCATACCAAATTACGGTAGAACAATAACTAGCTATCCAACATTGAGGTAACATGTGACAAGATGTCGATGACAAGGTATGTGTCAATCACTTGTTTTTAAGTTAGAGAAAGGTTTAATTAGGATAGGACTAGTTATTAGTCAGTTTAAGGTGTAACCACACACTTACCACCGTCTCTCATATGTTTTCCATAGTTTTCATAACTCATAGAAAATTTTCATCACTATTTTCAATCTAATTGAAATCATTTTGAATGCGTAAGATCAATCCCCTACAACTTAAACTAGTGCAACACTAATCACCAGAAGTTATTCCTATGCCATTACTATTTTGGTTTCTATGCCATTTATGTTTCTATTCTTGCGCCATCATTGGTATCGATTTCATTATGAGTCAAATATCCCCATGGATTTACTAGAAGATACTAAGTCCATTGCCATATTTGAAAAGAAAATTTGCGTTGATTTAATGCTTAAATATCAAGAATTAAATCCGAGATATGACAGAGGAATTTTTCGAAACCTCGGAGATGAATATTCAATAATAAAAGGTACAAAATTTCATTTAATGTTTCAATTATTAGTGAAATTTTAGGAATCCCTAAGGTAGGTCAATTGGTAAATTTTAGAGCTCCATATTTTGAAGTCATAAAAATATTTTCTATGGGAAAGAAATAAAAATTAGAATTGGTCTTTAACAATAGTAGAAAGGTAAAGGCATAAATAGGTCTAGTTTCGTAGGGTTATGGTGCTTTGTTGCAAAGTGGGTAATCAAGTACTTTAATTGTTAAGGTCAATATGAAATTATTCTCAGTCCTATTGTGAGAATCCTCATTCATTTTTTCCATGAAGAGGCCAAGGATAATAATAAAATTAACATTCCCAACTTCTTGCATGCTTACTGTTTCTTACGCCACGGAGAACTTTTGTTAGGGAACTAAATATCCAACTTCTTTCATGCTTTTGTTTCTTTTGCCATAGAGAAATTCTATTGGGGAACTAAATATTTAAAATTTCAGGGCTTAATTCATTTAATTTGTAAACATCATTTTATCCAAAATTGTAATGGGATGAGAAAATGGATCAAGTTCCAAGGGAAATATTCTCATAATAATGAAGCACAATCCAAGTGCAAAACCCTTGAAACAATGTCTTTGATAGCATAAAATCCTAAGAAGAAACTAAATACCTCTAGGATGAATACTAAGGATCAAGTGGAGGATATCCCCTTAGTCAAAGAGAATGAAGTACTATAAAAATTAGGGAAATAAAATACACACTTCATGATTCCTCACTAGTATCTCCATCTCCTCAAAACCTTATTTCTGAGGAACAAATTGTTGAACCACAACCCACTGCTGAGGATCCCTCATTAATAGATAAAGGAAAAATCCCCATATTTGAAGGAGAAGCTAGCTCATCATATGATGAGGAATAAATTACCCCACAATTATTATACATCTCCAAGTTTGATTTTGAGTTGCAGTAGACAAAATATATTTTAAAAATCTTACATCTTGTTCTCTAGGGGAAAATTCAGTACCTTTCCCAACTGGTAGCTAAAAAGGATTAGAGATTTAGAAGATCAAGAAGGATCTACAAAGAAAATATCAAACTATATAGGATATCCAATAGATTGTTGATAATTTAACTACAAAGCTTAGAACTTTAAAATATGAAAAAGAGGAAGAGAACACCATAGTCACCACTAACCAAATCTCCCAAACTGATTTTGTTTTCCCCAAATTGTGGTTTTGAAAGGAATGACAACATGGATGAGTTGTTGCTATGAGCTAAGGAAGGTAGAAGAAGAAAATAAAATCTTAAGGGAAGAGAAGTAGGCCTTGGAAAATAATATATCATTAATATGCGAACTATGAGAAAGCTCTTTCTTGTAGATCACTAACAACCTTCTATGCTCGATTTTAAAAGATTAATTTTATAAATGGTGCATTTATAGATTTCACTCTAATGAATCCATGGATTTTGAAATTGATAGTTAGTTAATGGTTGTGTATGCAACCTATGATACATATGGAAGGAATTTTTATATGAATTTTATGTCCATAAATTTTTCTTTCCTAAAGAAACACATATTCCAATAAATATGTATGTGGGAGAAGTTCAATTAAGATATTTTATCTCCACACTCGACATCAGATTTTTTTGGAGGAAAAAAGTGAAAACTTCACAAAATAGGATACCAATTCAAGTCTTATCATGAGAGACTACTTGCTAAGGCCTAGTAGGTTTTGAGTCGATAAAAGCACAAATTTACTCTCTTCAGCTAGTGGATAAATATAAGGAAAGTATTTCTTCATGTGTGGAATATTTTAAGGCATATTCTATACCAAAATTTAATATGAAATTTTTTACCTTTCAACATGAGTGGGACTTGATCTTTGAAAGTTAAGAAATAACGGAAGTTATTTCTCCTACCAACCTTCAGTGGTCATTGAGGAGGTCTAAGGACATAGGGAGAATTATGGTAGACATAAAATAGAATGGGTTTGCATGTGATTCAAACCACCACTCATATTAGCACTAGTTACTAGATTGACCAATGATAAATACCATCCATCCATGAGTTATAAAAATTGGAGAAGGAAATAACTAAATTTCAAAAGTACCAAAATCCAAAATTAAAGACATGGGCTAATTTTGCCAATGAACATAATTGTAGTAGAATTATGGAATCCCTAAATAATGATGGTTGAATTTGTAAGCATGAGGACCAAATAATCCAAAAGTATGAGTGGGTGAAGAGCCTTTATAAAATCATATTCCAAACCCCATTTTTCTACTATTCCCATCTTACCTTGTATTGAACTGATATTAATTTTATTGTAAAAATACTTTTATTGACTTAAAGAGATGTTTTGTACATGGATTATAGTTATATATATATTTTATATTATTTCTTGAATTGTTGATATATGATTAATTTGGTTCTTACATATCCAAGAACAAAGCTTACATAGCCAAACACATTGACTCACATAGCTGAGTGTGATACTCACACATTCGATAACATCACTCAGATGGCCGAGTGTAGGACTCACATAGACAAGCACAATACTCACCCAGTTAGCACAAGATTTACACAATTCATGAAGTTCCTAGTTTGTATTAATTACATCATATAACTTGTTCTTCTTAGGTGGAAACCATTTATTTTGACATAAACATCATTCAAATTTATATACTTTAATCCCCACTAAAATTCGAACTGGAAGTAACTAGTCCTTATTCCATTAATCCTCCACTTTATACGAGTGTGCCTACTTGAGTTGATCTAAAATTCAAAATATGTCTAGATCCAGTCAAGTATTGTTCATAGAACACCCCTCCACTAAGAAGAAAATTTCGACTAGAAATCCACATTTATAATTGTACACCGACTTGATATACCGGTTGTTGGATTTTTTTGATATAAATATGTTTATTTAACTCCTACAAGTAATATGAAATAAAAATTCTATTAAAAATATATTTAAAACTCAAATAATATATAAGGCATTACCATCATAGAATAAATGTTCAATTTTTCTTGGAAAAGATATCAAGTGCATTGTAATAAAAAACCAAGAATAAATAAAGGGCATGATTCTAGAATCAACTATGTTTTCGTGAGTAGGAAATTATAACTAGATTAGAGGGATGGATAAAGGGCCACTCCTCCCCAATATGAAGGAAAGTTATGTGTATTTATTATTTATCTATTTTAGTTGTTTTATTTCCACCAATACTATGTGTCAAATATTCAAAGCGTAATTTAATTTCTGCATGTTTTAATTCTTCACAATTATAGAATTATAAGCATATTCCTCTGTTTTATTTTAGTATTTTAGATAAGACCATATTATATCCTTAGTGATATTAATTTTTATTTCTAGTTTGATTACGTTATATGCTCAATACACTTCAATCCATTTTTTTGTTGCAAATATCCTTGGACACTACTTGAATATTGAAAGAATATTAAACTATGAAAGCGTGAATATTAATGACATTCATCGTAAATAGAATGTAATTGCCTCATAGTCACAAATAACACTAACTCCAACTCTAAGGACTGCTTTGTATAACATTCCTTGAAGGATTTTTTTCGTCAATTTTAGAGATATTTCAAATGTGAAGGACAAGGAAAAGAGAGTGAAATCAAAGTTTAAAAACTTGAAATAAGAGGTAATGTAGATGAAGGAAAAATTGAAATCATTTCAAAAATAGTTAAGGGTTACTTATTACCTAATTTTCCACTAATTTCTATTGATCAAATGATGATATTTAAGAATAAATTGACTAAAAACAAAACTAATTTGACTTAGGAATCTAACTAGTTAACAACCACTTACAAGAATTTGAAAATATTTTATGTCAACATTGTATCACTCTTTGTAGATATGGATTTAATGTAGCTTTTAGATTCAGTCATAAAAGTCCTTAATATGGAAACATTTGATGGATTTATACTTTAATTTATGTCATTATTTTATTAACATATACATATCTCTCTTTTAAATAATAACTTATTTGGGATGTATGAATTCATTTGAGCCATTATGGTTAAACTAGAAAAGGATAAAAGAATAAAGATATTGTTACATTGGATGTTAAATGATATTATAAAGGTTTTCCAAGAAAGTGAAGAGATATATAAACCTTTGATCATAAATACAAAGGGGTGAAGGCTGATTTTAGATTATGCCAACAAGCTCAAGGTGTTAGTTTGTGTTTTGAGTAAAGAAAATAAAGTCACATACAAACATTGGTCACCAATTTTAATTTTGAAGAATCTATTTTTGTGTCTTTGCACATGCAAAGATCCACCCATCTTTGATGATTCAAGATGGCGGATAATTTTTTGAGACAAGCCAAATTTTTTAAAGCAATTTTAATACTTAAATTGCACCAATTATCCCCCTTTCCCATAAATCTTGTTGATATTTTGGATCAAAAGGGGAGAAACATGCGTGTGATATTAATCAATTTTATGCACCACTTTTCACCCATTTACATTCGTTATTTCTTGATATTGGATGGTAAACATTGAAAGTTTGTTGGTACATCTTCATATCTTGATATCCATTTGATCTTTATAGCCAAATCAAGAATTCATTGTAGTTAGGATCGATTATTCATTAATTTTCATTTGAAGTGTTATGTTTCTTATATCGCATTGAAATAATTTATATACTTATGTCTTGTTTCTCATAAACTCGACCTAAGTGTCTAGATTGTAACGTTACACTACGTGCATCTTAACAATTCCTTGGTATACTTTGGCCTTGTTTGTTTTCAAACATTACCTCAACCTTGAAAAGTGTTTTCGTTACTTTTTTTGTGTCGTGTCAATATTATTTTGATACTAGTATCTTAGTGGTATTGCTATGTTACTCACATTCGTAACTTCCACTTTTTGGGATTTAGGTCTTGCTTGGATCTAAACTCGCTATAATATACTTTGATTGGAAATCACATCAACCCTTTGTTAATACTTATTCCTTGTTTATATTAAACTTAACATAAACATTGACATTGTGTTGACCATTTTATATAAACTATCTTTGAAACATATAGGGAGTATTTCCTTATTGATTGATCAATTTACCAAACCTTGTGTGATTGTTCCTTGTTCTTACCTATCTTGAAAACTTATTTTCTAGGAACATCCATTGATTCCTTGATTCATTAAACCATTGTTGACATACTTTTAAACATTGAAAAATTTAAACAAGACTTACTTAGGTTTGATTGAATCCTTGATCATAATAGATAGAACCTTTAGTAAAAAGTCCTCTCAATGTCACCTATCACAAGAATGACATCCAAGAAATAAGAGAAAAATCATTTTATAGGTCATAATTTAGGTCCCCTCTCTTCTCTGTTGGTGTGTGTGACATGCCTAGTCATCGTCCACATCACTTGGTGAGTCATCTCACCTTGTGAGAGTCATAGGTCTTAGGAAGTCAAATGACAAGTGTTAAATTCTGTCATAGAATCTGTCATTTTCATTTGCGTCAGTGCGTCATAGGAGTTACATTCCTTATTTGTAATTTTAACTCCTCCTTTAGTGGCGTCATATGCATTAGTCACATCATATGCATCAGTGGTGTCATTGATATTCTTTCCTTGTTTAGGCATGGGGGTTACACAACACCCCTATTTGTACTTCCTTTTTTGATCTATGAGGATGAGCAAACCTATTTTCTTATTTGCATATTCTTTCCATTGTTCAAATCTTTCTTATTGCGTTAGAGCTTGACGTTACCATCAGAGTGCAACTTCATTGTGGTGCATTGTTTTTGACATCGGTTCTCATGAATCCCTCTTTCATGGTATCAGAGATGGTTTTGGTAAAACGTGCACTCTTCATTTATCAAGTTGTTTATTACTTCTGGTTTCTTCTTATTTCCTCGTGCAAGTTTTTTTCGATTATTATTTTGGAATTGTATTGCTCACCTCATATTGAGGTTTCAGCAATTGCAAGTTTGAGAGTATTTGGTTGGTTTGCTTTATCATGGTTGTTGAGTTCATTCGGGATTGCTTCTATTCTTGTGAGCTCATTTTTACTTTGGTGTGGACCTGTGGTTCATTGTTTTCTTGAGGTCACCATTGCATGGACATTTTCTTCCTGTTAACTCATTTGCATTGGTGAACCCACTGCTCGGGCACGTTTTTGGATTTGGAGGCTCATTTTTGGTTTTCTCGTGCATTGATTTTTATGCATTGGGTATTGATACCTCTCGCCTCCGATCTCTGTGCTTATTTTTAGCACTATCCACACTAGTTTCACATGTCTGTGTGCTCAGTATGAACATGGTAGCATTGGATTTTTGGGCTTTTGCATCGTGTTTTCACCCCAACTAAGGGATCAGTTTGTAGTAGTTTGAAGTCTACTTGTGCCTTGGTCTACCCACTTGTGTTTCTAATCTCCTCATGCTTGCATTGAACCTAGACCTACAGTGATTGACTTGAGATCTTCACGTTTGAGATCAACTCAGCCTTTGCTAACTTGCACTGCTTCCTCTCGCCTTGCACATTCGGCTTCTACGTTGGTTCTTAATTCACCCTTGGTGTTACGTGCTCTTGGTTCTCTGACTCACTCTTGGCCACTCATAGCTCTGCAACTGAAACTCATTAGGCCCTTTGTTTTTTTTGTTTCCTTCAACTCTCGTGACTTGTGCATCCACTTTCATCTCAAGCTCATGGCACTGGGTTCGTTCTTCTCAGATTGTGTGTTGTTCCCTTTACCTTTGGTTCTTTCGAGACTAGTCCCTAAAATCTCATTGAATCCTATTTGTTCAAAAACCCTCGGTGACCATTATACTCCTACAAAATTTTCTCAGGAATGTAGACCTTTTCTACTCCACGTGGTTTTCACCTATGATGATCCTCCATGTTCCAACCCTCTCCAGTTGTCCATTGTAATTTTCCAACATGTTGCACCCTATCACGTTGTGTTTCTCAGCTAGCACACTCTATAGCTCCAACCATTACAAGCTTGAAATGGTTGTTACAGTCTTCACGTGGCTTAGTTGGGGATATTCATCTCCACCACATGTGGCTCAATTCAGGTGGACGTCCTGACTTGTTGCAGACTAGCATTGGATTGGTCAACATCCATAGTGGTTTTTAATCTCTCCAAGCTCGGTCAACGTGGGCCCCTTCTCCATCCTTTAGGATTGATTATTGGTAAATCAATCTCACCTTTAAATATTTTAAGGTGTAAAACTTTTAATTGGCATTGTAAACCTTTATTTTGGGTTTTTACTTGTTTTATTCATCCTTCCTTCGAGTGTCGAAGACGGAGGGTGAGGTCTAGGGTTGGCAGGAGGCTAATCCCCCTCACAATAAAAACAAACCCTATCTAAAATTCAATGTTGTTTCTAATGAGCATACATATGACACCATTTACATGAGTTTAGGGACCTTTTTTAATCTGTTTGTAGGCTTATTAGAATTTTTCCATCAGTTGGAATTATTTTTTACTATAACTTTTGACTCGTTGCTTGGTTTTGAGCACTTCTTTAGTCAAAGTTGCATGTTTTTTCACACTCTAGATGATGGGATTATTAGTTTTGTAAATGCACTATTTTATAAAGTGCCACATTCTAGGGGGTGTCTTTGTATTTCTTAATTTAGCTCATTTTGAATCATCTTGAGCTTTGTTCTATCCCTTTTATTGCTTATGGACTTATGAGCGCGTCTGCCACAATCTTATAGCAAAGGGATTCTTTCGTGCAACGTGAGACACTATTTATCACAAGGATTTCTCTTCCCCTTCTTGTTTTCCCTCATTTTTGTGCTTTCTTATGGTGTCAAACTATTGCACCCAATGAACCTTGATTGTTGTCTCCACTCTTGCACATTATTACGTTGATTGCAAGGTGAGTGACATGAGGTGGTGCTCAAAGCACATAGTCACATTTGTTTGTAATCAACATACTAAACTATAAAGTTCTGCAAAAAGGGGGATTAAACATGTATTCCTGGAGGCTCCTCTTGTCATGGACATTGAATTTCATCGTTCCATTGTTCAAATAGGACCAAGAAACTACCTATAATGGAAGAATGAAATACTCGATAATATAATTATGTATAACTTGTTACCACATATTCTTAGGATGGCACCTAAACCTATTGAATGCATTTATCACCAAAATTGGTTGAACAAGAATGATATGGCATATGGGCTTCTTTGTCTTCTGATCTTGGAGGACCTTCAACATCGAATAAAATTCATAGAGTCTGCCTTGCATGAGAGATTAGACCGTCATTCAGAATTTTCATGGAGACTTTGATCCTCCTTCATCAGTTAAGGATCTTATGATGATATTTCATCCATGGAGGAAAGTGAGTTCACCAATACTTTTTCTTACGAGGGCCACCCACACATATTTCTATGCATGCTTCTTCAAAACTTAGTATTTCTCCTATCACAGTTTCTAGTAACTCTCCTCCACATGACTCTTCAGTTGAATTCTCACCTGCACACCATGCTACCTTAGATCTTAGGTTTTCCCCTTCACGAGCATCTACTGATTCTGTTGATTCTAGCCTAGAGATTCTACCATCTCTTGTTGCTTCCACCGACCTCGAGATTACTTCTTCAAAGGGCTCATATAATCCTCCACAATAGGACATTGATTTTCTTAACTCATACTTGGAGGATATGCTCGGGGATACTAACATCACAGTGCAACATCTTCTTCCACTTACTGCCTCTTCAGATATCGAGTTTCCATCACACCAGCTTCCACTAACTCTCCACCACAATAGGTTCCTTTGCCCCTTCAGGGATCTCCTTCATCACAACTCAACACTCTTGATGATATATATATATATATATATATATATATATATATATACAGAACTCCCACCTTATGGAGATTGTGACAGGATTATCATTACTTCTCTTGATATATTATCTTCTTCCCATATTAGCCCACTGCGGGGAACACTCCATGCTCCTCCTCCTTCATCCACTGATCACAGACCTTTGGTACCTTAAGATTCATTAGGATTCCATCAGAAATCATCTTCCAAAGGAATTAGATAGATATCTTTACTTATTCTCCTCTTATTCTTTCTAGAAAGATGTTGTTTGTACATGGGCACCTTATCAGGCCTTTAGTTGTCGGGCCCCATTAACACATCTTTCTTAGTTGTCTAAGGAGTCTTCTTCTTTTTTTGGATTACCTCGACCTATTCCTCAGCTTCGATGAAGGGGGCGGTGTTGGTGTGTGTGACATGACTAGTCATCATCCACATCACCTGGTGAGTCATCTCACCTTGCAAGAGTCATAGGTCTTAGGAAGTCAAATGACAAGTGTCGATTCTGTCATAGAATCTATCATTTTCATTTACATCAGTGCATTATAGGAGTTACATTCCTTATTTGGAATTGTAACTCCTACTTTAGTGGTGTCATATGTGTCAGTCACGTCATATGCATCAGTGGCATCATTGATATTATTTCCTTATTTAGGCATGGGGGTTACACAACACCCCTATTTGTACTTCCTTTTTTCAATCTATGAGGATGAGAAGACTTGTTTTCTTATTTGCATATTCTTTCCATTATTCAAATCTTACTTATTGCGTTGGAGCTTGACATTACCATAGGAGTAAAACTTCATTGCGGTGAATTTTTTTCAACATCTATTCTCGCGAATCCCTCTTTCATTCTCCTTGCAAAAATGCACGAGATAAATTGATTGATCATAGTGGAGATGAGATTGATTCAGCTTGAGATAACAAAAATTTATATCACTCGATTTGATGACATCCTATATCTTAATAGAGATAAATTTCTTACATAAGTCTTAGAGTTATGTGTAAAAATGCCACAAGAATGAGAAACACCTATTTATAATATCAAAAAGGATGAGGAAGAACCACAAATACCTCCCTCATTAACATGGAAAACATATTTGAGGGAGGACACACTTCTCTTTTAGGAGTCCAAAATGATAACAATGAGAGTGAAATACTAAAAAAATTGGTTGTTCTTGATTTCCACCCCTTACATTCCCTCGCATGAAGTTAATATAAAACAAAACATAAAGAGTGACCACCTACTCTTAATGACAACCAAGGGACCCGAAAATGAAGAAATCATCATAATATGTCAAATACAAGACCTTAGTTGACAAATAAAATACTTAAACTCCTACGTAAATAGGGACATAGACAAGGAAACATGTCAAGGAAAACCTAAGAACAAAACTAGTGGCCTTCATACCGAACGTCAAGAAGGTGAAGCATCGAAGAGTATTCAAGTGCACATACCATCTTCCGCTAAAAATAGAAACTCTTTACAAAAGAGTTATAATCGATGAAAATTATGCTCATGAAACTTCAAGAAATTAATGTGGGACATATAAATAAATATCAATATGAAGAGCTATGCCCTAATGTATTGAAAGAAACATGCTACATATACCAATCCCAAAAAAATTCAATTATCCAAAATTTGATAAGTACAAAGGAAAAGGTGATCCTTGTGATCACATAAAATAATTTTACATTTCTTAGTAAGAAGTGTCTTTTAGTGACAAGTACCTTCTATGTTTTGTTGGCATGTGTGTCTAGCGCTCCCTGTGAGTTTTGTGACATGGACTAACTGCCTATCATAGATCCTAACACCGGCAATTGTAGCGGAGACTAACACCTATGGGTTTTGATCTAACGGAAATTTTGGCCCAACAAATGGTATAAAAATATAGGTCTCGAGTTCAAAACTCACTTGCATAACGTTGAGGGGGAGATTGTTGGCATGTGTGTCCAACGCTCCCCTTGAGTTTTGTGACATGGAATAACCGCCTCTCATAGATCCTAACTCTAGCAATTGTAGCAGAGACTAACACCTATGGGTTTTGATCTAATGGAAATCATGGTCCAACATGTTTTTTCCCTTCTAGTTTAGGAGGACATGCATTGGAATGGTTCCTTCATATACCAAAGGGGATGATTGTCACATGGCCTAAACTAGTAGAGAAATTTGTACGTCATTTCTCAATTAATATGTAAAGTGACATAACTATGATGGATTTGTGTAGTTCCCAACAAAAACCAAATGATACCTTTATTATTTTCTTACATTGATGGTGAGGGTTAGCAAGCCACTTCCCTAGTTCAGTCTAGAGAAATAGTTTGTCTATATTTTCATACTAAACTTAAATCTAGAAATTGATTTTCACCTACAAATTCATTGTGACATTAATTTCAAAGAAGTTATCAAAAAAAGGAAGCCGAATTTAGAATTATTTGATAGCAAAGGGAACACTAAAACCTATTTCAAAAGAAATACATGAATCAAAACCTACGGACAAGCCTAAATTTTTCAACAAGAAAAAAACCTCATAGGAGACGGTATCACTAAATCTAAATGAGTCTAGACAATTCAAAGTGGTCCTCTTTTAAAACTTACCAAAGGACCTAATCATAACTCAATCAAACGATGAGTGTTCACTCCCCTTATAGAATCGGTGTCCATGATTATGAGATAATTACATGCTTTGAACATGCTTAAGTATCTTACCATGGTGCCTTATGCAGATGATGCACCCAAACCAATATTGTATAAATATCATGACTAATGTTATTTTCATCACGTCAAGGACAAAAACATATAGATATTTAAAACTAAGACGCTTCATCCAAGACCTCATTGATGATGGGAAGATTGAAGTAGACTCACCTAAATTGGGATAGGGACCTAATGACAAAATGGGGATATTTAAACAACCCTTCCCTAAATATGATAGGAAAGGATTAAAAAAATCTAGATCAAGTTCAATCTTCCAATGACTACAAAGCTAGAAATGTGTGTATACTCAAGATGATAATCCATTCAATTCACTGATAGGTTGTGTTCATTCATTTGCTAAGCAAGTAAACACCACTAAAATCATTGATAATGATTTCTCCATGGAAAAATGATGTGCTTGTCTAGTGATTCCGAACCTCCTTTATCACCCCTCGGAAGGTCAATATGATTTGTTATATCAACTAGAGAAGACCAAAAATAACATTTTGATCTTGGATCTTTTCAATATATCAAATGTTCATAAATAATTTCTTTACAAAACACTTCGGGGGTTATGATTTTCAATGGATATTGATCCCTTACACCTCTAAGACATGGTCATGAACCTTTATCCTAATAATTACATTTCCTTTTACGAGAGTGAAATTACACTTAATAATCACACACATAACTTGCCTATGTACATAGAGGTATTTTTCACTTATAGAAAGATCAAGAGAGTGCTTTTGGACAAAAAATCGAGTTTATATATTTATACTTTGAAGATAGTAAAATAGTTAGGATGGAAAGAGATAGACTTAGATTCTCATATCATCACAATTACCGCTTATGATAATGCTAAAAAAGAACCATTTGGGAAAATAGTGTTGCCTATGGAAGTAGGGTCAACATATCATGACACAAAGTTCCATGTCCGAAACTTATATCTTCCTATAACATGCTCCTAGGTCAACCATGGATCCATGCCATGTAGGTCGTACCATCCACTTTCCATCAGTGAATTAAATTGTATCATGGAGGATAGATGATCACCATCCTAGGAGATCCAAAGCCATTTACGCATTACAGATCCTTGAATAGTTTTTCTCACGGGGTGTATGAATGTCCTTCTACTAAAATTTTCATATGATTAGAGAATAAAGATATAAAATCTCACATTAATCCAAAAACCTGTGTACTAATGATAAATGTCCATCAACATTTGTTTCTCCTTTCACTGTATGGGAGATTAAAGTCCTATATAATGGCCCAATTGAAGAGTATAACCTCCAACATGCCCTTCTAGTCTCTGACCTTTCACTATCACCCAAAACATGTGGTAAGTTGAGATTCCACTTCAAGATCTTGCATGATAGCTATGATAATCCTTTTGAGAAATTTGTTCCTCGCGGCCTCTTCTCATAATAGAAAATGTTGGATTCACCTATAAACTGGATCCCTAAAGGTATAAAATATTCATGTCACCAAGCTCTAGAATATATCAAAGCTCACAAAATGATGTATGCCATGGGCTATCATAGACAAGGATGTGGTGTAAGTGAAAAAGGAAAATTAGAGCATGCCCGATTCCCTATTACAAATCAGATAAACACGAGTCTTAGAAGTAGGCCTCATGGTGCTCCACCCTAAAAAATTGATGCTACCTCTTCAGAACATGAGGATATCTCATCTCATTTAGATAGTGATGTAGACTCCTATTGTTGCCTATATGAGGATATTTCCTCCACAAACCTTTTCATGGATTCTTTTTTTCTTTACCCTTTCCTAATCCGAATCCCACTCCAATTGTCTATCTGATTTCCAATCCAATTCCCAACTAAACCTTGTATATCCCACTCTCATTTATTGGGACCAAAACCTTCAGACATCAATTGATATCTTCTAAAATGATGAGGAAATCACATATTTCATGGGTATTCATGATAGTATTCTGATCGACAATCAAAAAAGGGTTTCTACATCAATTTAGATGTGTGCACATATTTTAGAGAGGAGGATGAAAGGAGTGGTCAGAAAAACATAAATTAAAGTGAGGGAAAAAGTAATTCTAAAAATCCTCGACAAAAACAAAATTCCAAAATGCATAGTGAAAACCTCTTTGAGGCGCTTGTGGAAAAATAAATAGAAAAATTAAAGGACATAACAAGTGACCACACCTAGGAAAAAATCTCATTAAGAAACCCTTGAAGAAGACCTTAATCTCTTGCCTTATCCCATGTGCATTGAATATGCATCCAAAATGATGGTAGAGGAGATTATAGACATCAATCTTGGATCGGAAGACAATCTTAGAATGGTAAAGATGGGATCTTCACTCTCAGCATCGGAGCATAAAATATTTTTCATGCTACTATGAGAATTCATAGAAATATTTGAGTGGCCTTACATGGATATGCAAGGTTAGGACTGAACCTTAGTCATGCATAACCTTTTTGTGCATCCAGATGCCAAAACTATCAAACAAAAGTTGAGGAAGATGTACCCACATGTTTCACTTATGGTCAAAGAAGAACTAGAGAGGTTATTGGCAGCAGGTTTTATAAGACCTATCGATTATTCAAAATGGATATCCAACATATTTATGGTATAGAAGAAACAAGTTGGTATCAAAGTATGCACTGATTTCAGAGACATCAATAAGCCATGGTCATCTCCGCCCAACATCGAAATGATTATTGATTCAACTATGGGTTAAAAATGTTTTCACTCATGGATGAACTTTTAGGTTATAACTAGATCAAGATTGCGAGAGGAGGAATAACATAATACTTCCTTTACCACCTATTGGTGGAATTTCTACTATAAAGTGATGCCTTTCGAGTCTAAAATCTTTGGGGCAACATATTAAAGAACAATGACAAGTAATCTTCCATGACATGATAAATGAGATCATGGAACACTATGTTAACGATATCCTATGAAAATCCAAGATCATAGAAGAACATCTAGAAGTGTTGAGGCATATCTTCCAATGCCTCTGAGACTACAAAGTTAGACTAAATCCAAAGAATTTTGTGTTTGGCATGTAATTGGGAAAATTATTGGGATTCATTTTCTCGAGAAGAGGGATTGAGGTAGGTCTTGCTAGGGTTCCAGCTTATCGGTGAGATACCTCCACCTAAGAACTTTCAACGATTACGTAACTTGCATGGAAAAATTTAAAGCAATCCCCCACTTCATTTCTCACATTGTTGATAAGTTCCATGATTTCATCCACCTTCTTTAAAAAGATTTGGAATTCCATTGGGGCCTAAAATTCCAACAAGCATTTAAGTTACTTAAGCAATATATCGGCTAGTCCTCCCGCCCTCATGCCTACTACCCAAAGCGATCCTTTATTATTATACATTTTATCCACTCAATGTGTTATTGGTGCATTGCTAGGCTAATATGATCTAAACCAAAAAATAAAGAGAAGTCTCTTATCTTAACCACACTTTAATTACTTATGAGATAAATTATCCCCAAATTGATTTTTTTCTTATTTGTGGTCTTTTCCTTCAAATTTTTTTCCATTACCTATTAAATAAAAATACCAAGCTTATCTCCAAAGTTGATCCTTTGAAGTACCTTTTATCTAAACTAGTTCTTACTGGATGTATGAATAATTGGATTATCCTCCTAAGTGAGTTTGACATTGAATTTTTCAACCAAAAATCACTCAAAGGATAGGTCTTGGTTGATTAAATAGTTGAATCTCACCTACCAAGAATGGAACAGGTTGTGTCTAGATCTTCTAGATGCCTCCATGATTTATATTGAAGAGTCTATTGTATCAAAAATGTACTTCGATGGATCATTCAATTACCATGGTTCAATAGCCGGTGTGGTCCTTTTCACACCAACAAGAGAATCCATCACCCACACTATTTGTCTTAGTTTCCCAGGTACCTATGACATAACATAGTATGAAGAACTCATTTCTGGGTTGAAATTTGTTATCAGATGGAATATCATACAATTAAGAGTCATTAGTGATTCACAATTGATCATTAAACAAGTCAATGACAAGTATAAGGTCAAGGATGACAAGCTCATCCCATATAAGAAGATGGTCGATACTCTAAAGGAGTATTTTGTATGTTTTACTATTGAATAGATGCTAAGGACATATAATAGATTATAAGACACCATGGCTATAATCAGAGATTTACTTTGCATTCTTCCTCGGGAAAATAAAATTCCTTTCTTTCTTGAATATTTGTGAGTGCTAGAAAATTACATACCAAAATCGTGTCCAGTATGTGAAGTTATTGGTCCTTTCTCCCCGGTACGAACCCATATTCAATTAACTACAAGACAAGTACCTTTCCCCAGATATTTCCCACCTTGATCAAAGAAAACTTAATGAGACATATAGCCCATTATACCCTTCTAGAATAACCCTCTATCATCCTAGATATGATGTGAATATATAATATTGTCTTAATTTGGATGATTCAGTCCAACCAATCAAAGAGGTAAATGGATGTATCTATGGGGCACACATGAGCAGAATGGTGCTCACTAAAAAAATGTTAAAAGTAGGTTACTATCATCCTACCATGGAATCATATTGTTGTAACTATGTAAAGAAGTGTGAACCATGTGAGAAGTATGGAAACTTGATTCATGTGCTAGTACAAGCCATGCAACCAATCACAATATCATGGTCATTTTCAAAATGGGGACTAGATCTCATAGGGAAGCTCACTCTTACTTATTTAGATGGCCATACCCATATCATCACTGCCACCAAGTATTTCACTAAATGGGTAGAGGTTATGCCTCTTACATATGTTACTGGTGCACAAATTTCAAAATTAATCATGAACTAGCTCAACTATCATTATGGCATCGTCTCCGCCATTGTCACACGAAAATGGTAAATATTTCAAGAATAAGACAATCAAAGTCTTATGTGAGGACTTTCAAATCTACCTAAATTGTTCCACCTCCTATTACCCTCAAGGTAATGGAAAAGTAGAGGCCACTAACAAAACACTTGTTCATATTATGGAAAATATGGTAAGCAAAACAGGTTCAGAATCGACACTTACAAATCCATCTATCCCTCTAGGCTTATAGATCCCTCTGTTTTCACCCCTACTAGTGCTACGCCATACTCACTAGTATTTAGCATTGAGGCCATCATATTATTGCAAATTGAGATTCCCTCTATGAGAATATCTCTAAGAGACTATCTGGATAAATACAAAGACTACCGAGTTGCTAGATCGGCAAAGTTGGAGCCCTTAGATGATAAATGCATGCGTGCACTCAATCATTTAAAATTGTATTAGAATCAAGTGTCTCCAAGCTATAGTAAAAATGTCATACCTTTCCAATTTGAGGTAGGGTATCTTGTCTTCAAAGAGAACCAATTTAACATTGTCAAGGAAAGAGAAAAGAAAGGAAAATTTGATCCAAACTGGTTAGGAATTTAAGTGGTGATAATTAAATATAGATCGGGAGCATACAATATTGTTTATCCTAATGGATAAGAGATCCCTAAACCAATTAAGACCATGCATCTCAAGTGGTTATATGCCTAAGAATGGGGAAATATCAGAAAATAACCAAAAAAGTATAAACGATAAAAAAACAAAAATTCAAAAAAGAGTAAAGAGAAAACAGGTTATCCAAGTGTGAAAACCATGTTATTGTGGCACTTTCGACAAGTCATGGGGTGAAAAATAGTTTTCGGTGCCTCAGAAGGATTCGTTGTTCACAAGAAATATCACATCTAAAAGGGTACATTTGCTTTAATCTAGGGTTATTTTTTCCTGAATATGAGATTCCTTTTAGCCTATCCTTCGTGGCCTTGATCCATATGATTTACTCTTGTATATATGTGTGAATAAATTTTCCCTTGTATATTCCCATCTAACACTAGGGGCATATTCACTTTCTTGCAGATACGTGTGGCATTTTACCCTTTTACATTCCCATCTAATCATTTCTTTGTTTCATGTACATAGCTTCAGAAAAATTTCCCAAAAACACAAAAACATTCAAATATGTTCAACAAAACTTCAAAAAATGGTTAGAAAAATCCAAAACATTATAAAAAGACTCGTAGAAAATATAAAAACAATAGAACATTCTTTGCTTATTTGTTTGTTTTTTCGTTTCTTACTTTTCTTGTTTATTTGTACATTATTGTGTAGCTTTCCTTGCTTGTTTATACATTTTTATAGTGCGTTTCTTAACATAATTCTTGTGATTTTTCTATTATTTTCTTGATTTTATTCTTTCTTTTGTATATTCAATATGTAATTTGCATGCTTGTATATATTTGTACATAGTTGTGTTGTTTTGTTAGTGTGTAAATTTGGTAGATTTTTTTATGTTTCTTTGTGTTTGTTACGTGTACACTATTTATTATCACATAATAATCTATATCATCACATATAACATCAAATACATCATATATATCTCATAAATTATAGCTAAGCTACATAATCATGAAAATAAACATCCAATATGTATGTTAAGTATTGTCACACAAATGTACAACAGGGAAATTGACAATTTCCGAGCATGAAAACTATACCCATGTGCCAAAATTTTCATGTCCTATCATTCCTAGGCACACCAAGTCCACCTAGTCAGTCCAATGACCTCCCGATTGATGTTATCTCATCCCCTAGGTGATTTAGGAAAGTCCATTCATTCCCCCTAGGTGATTTTAGGAGTTCATTAAAAGTTGCAAGCTTCAAGCATTTGTGGGAAGGGCTATCACTGGCCTTCTTGGGACTGGAGAAATCCCATGGAGCAGAATAGAAAATAAAAAAATAGACATTAAGGTGATTCAAAATAATTGGGACATCGTGGAAGTGATTCAAGAAGACTTTGGAAGGACTTGGAGAAGTTGGGGTAGTTTCACCAAAATTAGGGTTTACATGCCTAGGCAGTGCACATGATGAAAAAGCTGCTAAGCTTTGAAGGTGATTCTGGGAGCTTCGGATGGATTTAGGAGAAAAAAACATTTAAGTAAATATAATTCCAATCCCTATGAGATAGTGAAATTCAGTTTTTCACAAAACTTTGGCGCATTAGGTCTGCAAGAATTTTTTTCTCATGCATAAGTGGAGTACTAAGTCAAAACACTTGATTGTTTAGGATTAGATAGAATAATAAAGATAGGGTACTAACAACATTTGATTCAAAATACAATTTTTAGTCATTATCATATAAAATTTCATCAAACAAGTCCATCGGGAGCTCAAGTTATTATCATCTCAAGTTGTCCTCTTAGAGCGAGTTCGGGAGTTAGTCAAATTTTGGGAGGACATGTGTTAGCTCCAAAGTCCGGAAAGATTTTTTTCCCTAAAATCCCTCAATTTTAGGGATATACAATGGAAAATTTCTCCCACACCCCATATGACCTTTGGATCCTCATGCAACCTCTAAGATTGCCAGTTTTAGCCCTTGAGTGCTTGTGGGAGCTCGAATTCCCTATCGTCGAGATATCTACCGCATGTCGGCTCCGGGAGCACCATGGAATTTGATGTACCTCATAGGTTAGGGACATAGAACCTTGAAAAATTCACCCAACCCCCTAAGGGAGACTTTTAGTCACCCATATGACCGCTTCTAGCCCATGAGTGTTTTAAAGCTGATGTTTTAACTTTCATTCCTTCTTTGTCGATCCTCGCTTGAGATATATTTGCCTTTATCACCATGGAATTTTATGTCCCTAACATTTCAAGGAAATCAAACCTTGAAAAATTAACCCATTTACCTTCTCGAGATAAATTTTAAAATTTTAAAATTCCTCCTACTTCTAACTTCTAACATCTAAGTCCTCCATGCACAGCTTTCTCTGTAACTTTCGCTGCAACTTCTCACCACCAATCCACCATTTCCAAAGCTCAAACCAACTTCATCATAAAAAATAAATCCTTCACTCCATGAAAATACATAGGTTATAGAAGAAATATTGATCAAACAAAGAATGAAGAAGCCAAAAGTTTGAAAATATTCATTGCCATGAAACCGAAAATCGAAGAGATCTTACAAACTGGTGCATGGATTGAAAAACCATCTATTGCTGAGTTCTCATATCTTGAAGGAAATTAAAAAATCATATTCAAACATCCCATTTATATCAAGGAATTCTCACAGAAAATAAATTCCACTTTTGGCTCCATGAAGAAAAATCTTGATTTCCTATCAAATCGCCAAGAAAAGCAAAGAGAAATTTCACAAGTGAGACAAGAAGCAAAAAACCTATCGCAATCGAATTTATTTCATTGCGAATGGAGAAAAAAACAAGACCTGAAAATTTAAAGCTCCATTAATGGCCATCATGACACAGTAGTGGAAAAAATAAGTGAGCTATGTCTCCACTTCTCAAGGTTCTAGTGGGTAAAATCGCACAAAAATTGGAGGGAATGATCGTTGAAAAATCTAGTTTCACGTGAAATAGTTTTTGCGCCATGAAGTCCCTATTTTTAGGGATATGGAGGGATTTATTTTCATTATATTTATACCATATCACATGAAGATAATCTATGAAAAATTCAGTGAGATACGTCTTCACTTCTTAGGGTTCAAGTGGGCGAAATTGCGTGACAATTGAAGGAAATGATCGTTGAAAATTCTAGTTTCACATAAACTAGTTTTCATGCCATGAAGTCCCTATTATTTAGGGATATGGAGGGCTATGTTTTTATCATTATTATTCCCCCTCCAATAAAAATATCATTTTCCCACTTGTTCTAACAAATGCATTACTCAAAATGCGGAGCGTGGATCCCAAAACAAAACCTAGATTTTATAGATCTGTTTTGTTGCAATCTTAAATCTATGGTGCACTTACTAAAAATAGAATTCCTTCCTACATAGGAGTCTATTGCTTCGAGTAAGCCACCATTTGAAGATGCTACAAATAAGGAGGTGAAAAAAGAGGGAGTATTACAGGTAATGCCATCAAAAATATCATCTCAGCTCACAATTGACACTTACTAAAACTAGTAAGTGGTTCCATGAAAACCACCGCTATAAATAGCAGTTGATCCAAAAGTAGAGTGGAATAGAGTAATAAGAAATAATTAAATTTTCCATAGTCAGTTGAGGTTGGAAAAATCTAAGCTATGACACTTACTAAAAATAGTAAGTTACTCCATCTGTATTTACTAAAAATAATAGGTTGTTCTCAAAGGGAAAGTTTGGCACAATGGGACATAGAGGGATGATCATTCAGGTCAACACCATCATTCTAGATCATCCATGGGAATTAATCATAGGAATTTGAGATCCATCTTAGGTAACTGGATAATGTTTTTGACACTCACTACATAGTTTGGGTCACAGGTATATCATACGCAGGCTTGGAGTTGCGGTCATCAGCAAAATAATTCATTCAACTTGGAAAGAACTCATGAGATATTTTGAATGATTTTCTCAAGGTGCAAGGAGTTTGAAGATTTATAGTCTCACTACACTTTATTTTTCAATAAACAAGTATCTTCAAACTTCATCGGGGATACATCCTTTCTTTTCCTCCTCCTTCTTCCCCCAACATTCTCTCTCCTCTATGTTCTAATTTTTCGTTGAGGGTTTGCATTTTTGATATGTCTTAAAGTGACTTTAGAGACATGATGTAAAATTGAAGTCACCTTATTCTTATAAAAGGACTTAATATTCAAATATGAATATGAATAGTCTAAATTCAAAATGAGGAATATAAAAGAGCATCGAAGATGAGGATTCAAGTTTAGCACTATAAATTGTGATGAGCACTTTATTCCAAGGGTTCTAATTCTGAAATTATTATAGATGGTTGTATTCTTGTAAGTTCATGAGAGATATTTTTCTCACTTTTGAGTGAAAAGAGTTAGCCACTTTTCCCCTATTCGCAATGTCTTCCATTCTCATACTATGTACAATTTCTTCTTGAGTATCAATACAAGGAGTTTCAACCCTTTTTTCACTAAGAGGTTTACTAATACATTGTGTTCCTTAAATTATAATTTTTCTTGTTGTTGTTTGCATAATTGTTTCATCCCAATTTTAGTGCATATGATGAAATTTATAACTAGTTTGTACAAGAATATTATTTTATACCTACAACATTAGTTCCCCTATCTTAGTTATCAGTCCCCTTTCCCGGTTTACAAAAAGTCCTCCCTAACAATATATTGCTAGAGTTTTGGTAGGGTCATTGAAGTTCCCATGTTGGATCCCTAGCCACAAGGCCACCAGGAAAATACACCTTTACTTGTGCATGCATAAATGACAGCTACACCGGTTAAGTAGAGGGACTTAGATTCCTAAAGCATTGGCCAAAAATCCACAAGTTCATCCACTCGATAATTTTTCTCACCAACAGTATTTGGTGCCCACCATGGGGCAGATTTAGTAGTGTTTGCACCCAAAATATGACCACAAGGTCAGAAATTAAAAAAATCATATTTCAAAGGAAAATCCTTTTTGAAGGTGACTTCATCAAGGAGTGAACCCTTGTCACAATTTTTTCCCGCATCATGAAGAAATTTATAGATTGGAGTGAAGTACTCATGAGTTATTGTGAAAAAGAAGAATAAAAATGTCTTCCTAGAAAAGAAGATCGTTGATCAACCATGGTTCCAGACTAGTGTTGAAAAAGGAAAGAAGAAATAACCTATCACTAATGAAGAGGAATGGATTCAAAGGAGACATAAGATAAGGTGTGAAGTTTGAGAATATGCCAAATTCTTGCAAGAGATGAATGAGCAACTTGAAGCAACCCATAACAAGGAAGAAGAAGAGGAGAGTTTTCCTATAGAGGAAGATCCTGAAGATCATTCGTACCATAGGTTTTTATACCCTAAAGGTTATTCAATGTTGCTAAATAAAATCCTATCATTGATCCTTCCAACAAAGATAAAATCAGCATTCAAAAATATGACGAAAGAGAGGACGGTGCAAGATCCACTGAAGAATATTTTCCCAATCTCACATATCTCACTACAAAATTAAGAATGTGTTCCTTCTACCATTCTCTAGATGAATTCATTGTATACGATGATGAAGAAATTCATATTTGGAAAAGAGAATATGTGGAAAGGATTCAGAGAATAATAGAAGGAAATTTTGACCCTGAAGTCTTTGATGAAATATGGAGGTATTCTTTATCTCTACAAAGAAGATATGAAAATATTGAATATATGTATCAAATGGAGGAATAAGATGATATGCGCCCTAGGGAATAAGACCCAGATGGCTACCCATACTATGAGGTTTTCATTCCCAAAATATTATTGGATGCTCCTGAAGAAGATCTTATCATGAAACCTTCTAATGAAAGCCAAAGAAACATCATGGAGGAAGAATTAGAAGACATGAAGATAGAATCACCATTCAACAATTCCATCTGGCTTGAGGAACAACCCATAGGAGGAATATTATATTCAATAAATGAAGAACCTTTCTGGATAATGGATGACCCAATGCTCTCTGAAGACTCCTCCAATGATGAAGAAGATGACCAATTCAAAGTAAGCATGAATTATCTCTTTTCAAATTTTGGTCTTTTAATTAATGATGAAATGGAAAGATGTGAAAAAGTGCAAGAAATTCACCCAACATAATGGTATAAAGATGATTAATTCAAGATGGTCATAGATAATCTTCCCTCCTATTTTTATTCTTCAAGTGATGTAGAAATGTTGCATGAACATGGAGGAAGTCAAAGAATCAAACTCTCTTCCCAATGCAATCATGGATGATAAAATGGAAGAATCCCACTCTCTCTTCAAATCCAAGTAGAATGAACAATTTAAACACAACCTCTACTCACTTGGGGATTAGAATCATCATCATAGTGAAAACATGGCCTTTCATCTTTCACCTGAGCAAGAAGATTCAATAATGGATGGTTAAGATGTATCTGAAACTTCATCTCCTACTGCTTCCCCAATATGGTTCTCTGCTTCTTACCAAGAATAATATGATATGGATTTTGAGCTTGAAGGAGTTCCCTTCCCACGAAGCTTGGACCTCTTCTCCTTGTCAGTAGGTTTCATGAATCAAGTATGCTCGTGTTTGCAAGAAAGTGAATATTTGGTAATGCAAAGCATGGAAGAGGTGAACAAGGATGTTTTAAATGAATCATGGGCCCATATGGATCAGATTTTTAACCATATCCTAGAGGCACAACAAGAAGATTCTTCCAATGAAGATAAAAATGATCTTATGGAAATTTTAGAAGAACTATCCATATAAGATATATTGAAGGCTGCAAAAGAAACTAAAGATCCTCAACTCAGTCTTGAACTCTTAACCTGGGCCATGGAGATACAAGACAAGTATGAGTCAATTTTTCTTCCTATTTTGGTGCACCAATTTTTGATGTTGAGATGGAGCAGTTGGATAATCTTGATGACTTCTCTAATACTTCAGTTGATGAGAATGGACATGAAAGCATGTATTTTTCTTCCACATCATGCGAAGAAGTTCATGAGTGCAAAAGAAGAAAAGTTCGTGAATCTCCTTTGGACATCTCTAGTTTTGAAGACAACACCTCCGCCATGGAAGAAGATAACAGGGAAAACATTGAGCTGATTTGCATTGAAGAAAGTTGTTTGGAACATGGCAAAAATATGCAACAATGTTTGGAGTATATTCAAAACCAACTTGCTCCCACCATTTTGGAATGGTCCATCAATGAAAAACAAGAGTTCATATGGAAAAATCCAATGAAGGGTGAAGAATTCTTACATGGCCAAACCAAAATCTGCAATTTTGAAAATAATATCAAGATGGACTCTAAACGAATGCATATTGGTGATAATTTCTCTAGACAACAAAGTGGGAGTATGTGTGATTCTTTCCAAATGATCCAAAATCAGACTACACTCACCTTCCTCCAAGCTCTCGATTCATCTTGAACATGTTCCCATGTTGCAAAAATATCTTAAGGATGATGAAGACCTTTGGAACAATGATTTAACCTCCATGACTGAAAACACTTTGTCAGAGAAACAAAGCGGGATGTTTGGGGAAGTTCTTGAATGGGAAGAAAACCAGTTTTTTCTCACTCCTTCCAAGTTTTTTATTTATATAAGAGACAATTTGAAGTTGCAATTCAAATAAGATGAATGTTTTCATGACAATAAATTTTTTTCCCACTCTCAAAGACATGGAGGGATGGTGTCTCATGATTATGGGACATCAAGAGGAATCTTCAAAATGTAAAAGTTTCAAGAGGTTAACCAAATTTTCAATGGATGAAGGAAAATTATCAATACAATATGAGTACAAGGATGGAATCATGATCAATATTCTTCTTCTCAAGCCATGCAAGGCCATCACAAAATCATGGTTTGATCAAATAACAATTTTTGTGCTTCAAAGGTTAGGCTTCAATCCACTATCTCATGATGGCATGTACTTTTCTCAACCCATTTCTAGGTATGTGTATATTCTTTCCCTACCTCTGTAGTCCCCCTTATATATAATTTACTTTATGTGGTGTGTGTCTTTCCTTTTTTGTGCATTGTGTGTTTCCCTTTCTCCTTGTTTTGTGTGTGTTTCCTTCTTCTCTCTCTCTCTCTTGTAAGTTGTACATGACTCTACAGGGCCCAATGGATAAGGAATTAGTCTTTGTTTTGAAATGTTGAGATTCTGGGATTCTCCATGACATCTCTTCGCTACGCTCAATCCATATCATGTTCTAAAGCTAGAGTCTATTGTTTTCATGCAAATGTGCAACAGGGAAATTGAGAATTTCTGAGCATGACAACTATACCCTTGTGTAAAAATTTCATATCCTATCATTTCTAGGCACACCAAGTATACCAAGTCAGTCCAGTGACCTTCGATTAATTCAATCTCATCCCCCTAGGTGATTTAGGAAATTCCATTCATTCCCGCTAAGGTGATTTTAAGAGTTCATTAAAAGTTGTAAGCTTCAAGTAGTTGTGGGAGGGCTATCACTAGCCTTCATGGGACTCGAGAAATACAATGAAGAAAAATAGAAAATCCAAACTAGACACAAAAGTGATTTAAATGCCTTGGGACATCATGGAAGTGATTCAGGAAGACTCTGGAAGGACTTGGAGAAGTTGGGCAGTTTCACCAAAGTTAGGGTTTACAAGCCTAGGCATTGCACAAGCCAAAAACATTGCTGAGATTCGAAAGGTGATTCTAAGAGCTCCAAATGGAGTTAGGAGAAAAAAAACATCTCCAATTATATAATTCTAATCCCTATGAGATAGTGAAATTATTTTTTTCACAAAAATTGGCGCATTCTACAAGTAGATTTTCTCATGCACAAGTGGAGTACCAAATAAAAAATAAACTTTTTTCATGAATTAAGTTGAATAATAAATAAATTATAACCCCACCATTGGATTAAAAATTCCATTTCCAGTCAGGATCATATAAAATTTCATAAATAAATTCCATCGGGAGCTCAAGTTATCATCATCTCAAGTTGTCCTCTTAGAGCACGTTCGGGAGTTAGTCAAATTTTGGGAGGACACGTTTCAGCTCAAGGATCTGGTAGGATTTTATGTTCCTAAAGTCACTCAAGGTCAGGTACATAAACCATATATAAATATTTCCATCCCCATATGACCTCTCGGATCCTCATACTCTGACCTCCGGGATCACCGGTTTAGCCCTTGGGTGCTTGTCGGAGAAAAAAATTCCCTGTCGTCGAATCGAACGCCACATGTCAGCACGGGAGCACCATGGAATTTGATGTCCCTCATGTACCTCATAGGTCAAGGACATAAAACCTTGAAAAATGTTCCCATCCCCTAAGGGAGACTTCTGGTCACCCATATGACCTGCTTCCAGCCCCTCAGCGCTTTAAAGTTGATTTTCTAGCTTTCATTCTTTCCGTCGGATCCTCGCCATGTGTCGTTTCCTTGATCACTATGGAATTTTATGTCCATCACATCCATCACATGTCAAGGACATACAACCTTAAATAATTTATACATCTCCATTCTCAACTAAAATTTTAAATTTTAAAATTCCTCCTACTTCTAACTTCTAACATATTACTCCTTCGTGCATAGCTTGCTCTTGTTTTTTTCCCTACAACTTCTCACCACCACTCCACCATTTCCAAAGCTCAAACCAAATTTTCCACAAAAAATAAATCCTTCACTCCATAAAAATATGCAGGTTCCATAAGAAGGATTGATCAAATGAATAACAAATCAGCCAAAATTTTGAAAATCGTCATTGCCATGAAATAGAAAATTGAAGAGATCTTATAAACCGGTGCAAGGATTGAAAAACAATTTGTTACTGAGTTATTTTCTCTTGAAGGAAATTAAAAAATCATATCGAAACCTCCCATTCATAGCAAGTAATTCTCACAACAAATAAATTCCACTTCCGGCTCTATGAAGAACAAAGCTTGATTTCCCATCAAACCGGCAACCGGATCGAAGAGAAATTTCACCAGTGAGATAAGAAGAAAAAACCTATCACAATGGAATTTATTTCATCATTAATGGAGAAAAAAATAGACTTGACAATTTAAAGCTCCATTAATGGTTCTAATGGGTGAAATCAAGCAAAAATTGGAGGGATTGATCATTGAATAATCTAGTTTGATGTGAACTAGTTTTTGCACCATGAATTCCCTATTTTTAGAGATATTGAGGGTTATTATTTCATCATAGTTCTTACCTGTCATATGAAGAACATATCTGAAAAATTAAGTGAGCTACCTCTTCACTTCTCAGGGTTCAACTGGGTAAAATCACGTGAAAATTGAAGGGAATGATCATTGAAAAATCTAGTTTCACGTAAACTATTTTTCGTTCCTTTAAGTCTCTATTTTTAGGGATGTAGAGGGATGTGTTTTTTTTGGTATTCTTCCCTTACCAATGAAAATATGATTTTCCCACTTGTTCAGAAAAAGGAATTTCTCAAAATGTGGAGCGTGGAACCCCAAAATAAAACCTATATTTTTAAGATATGTTTTATCGTAATCTGACATCCACTGTGCACTTACTAAAAATAACATGTATTCCTACATAGGGGTTTATTGCTTCAGGTAAGTCACCATTTTTAGATGCTATGAATAAGGAAGTTAACATAGAGGTAGTATCACAAACAAATTCATCAAAAAGATCATCTCACTCACAATTAATTCTTACTAAAAATAGTAAGTGGTTCCACAAACCCCTGCTATAAATAGCCAATTGATCCAAAAGGTGAGAGTAAAAAATTAATAAGAAATAATTAAAGATACCATAGCCATTTGAGGTTGGGAGAATCTAAACAATGACACTTACTAAAAATAGTAAGTCACCCCATCTGTACTTACTGAAAATAGCAAGTTGTTCTCAAAAGGAAAGTTTGGCACAATGGGACATAGAGGGATGATCATTCAGTCAACACCATCATTCTAGATCATCCATGGGCATTGATCATAGGGAATTTGAGATCCATCTCAAGGAACTTGATAAAAATTTTTGACACTCACTATATAGTTCAAGTCACAGGTATATCATACATAGGTTGGGAGTTGTGGTCATCAACGAAACAATTCATTCAACTTGGTAACCACTCATGAGCTATTAGGAGTTTCTCGGGGTGTAAGGAGTTTAAATATTCATAGTCTCACTACACTTAAGTTTTCAATAAACAAGGATCTACAGACTTCATCAGGGGTGACATCCTTTCTTTTCCTCCTCCTTCTTCCTCCCCCCAACATTCTCTCTCCTCTGTGTTATAATTTTGCATTAAGGGTTTGAACTTTTTGATGTCTTACAATGAATTTAGAGACATAATGTAAAATTTAAGTCACCTTATTTTTATAAAATGGACTTAATATTTGAGTAGGAATATGAATAGTCTAAAGTCAAAATGAGGAATATGAAATAGCATGAAGAACATGAGGAGTCAAGTGTAGCACTATAACCTGTAATGCACACTTTATTCCAAGGGGTTCTAATTCTGAAATTCTTCTAGCTAATCGTATTCTTGTAAGTTCATGAGAGATTTGTTTCTCACTTGTGAGTGAAAAGAGTTAGCCACTTTTCCCCTATTCTTAATGTCTTCCATTTGAATACTATGTACAATTTCTTCTTGAGAATTGATACAAGAAGAAGGATTTTCAAGAATTTTTTTGAGTAAGGGGTTTATTGATAATTTTTGTTCATTAAATTCTAACTGATCTTGTTTTTGCTAGTAGTATTGTTTCTTCCTAATTATAGTGCATCGATGAAATTTCTAACTAGTGTGTGCAGGAATCTGATTTTTACTTGCAACATTAGTTCCCCTATCTCATTTCCCACTCCCCTTTCCCCGCTTTATAGACAAATTCCTCCCTAATAATATATTGATAGCTTTATCATAGGGTCAATGGAGTTCCCCTGTTAGATCCTGACCCACAAGGCCACCAGGAAAATCCACCTTTACTCATGCATGCATATCAACATGACCTACACTTTGGTTAAGTATAAGGACTTAGATTCCCTGAGCGTTGGCAAGGAATCCACTAGTCTGTCCACCTGAAAAAAATTCACCAACACTAATCTACTATCATCATGGCATATCACCAAGGGGGAAATAGGGAATGCCTTATGTCCCCCCTCTCCAATATCAAAAATTAAAAAAGTGGACAATCATAATTATCTCATCAAATAACAAACAAATGTGATATCATCTAATGTTATCTCATAAATCAAACACATGTGATACAATCATACATCATCAATAAAATTCCATCATCATAAACATGTAAATATGTCAAAATATAAATATCCATATACAATGTGTCTCTGTAAATAATCAGTAGATATAATGTGTATCATCATGGGAATCGATAAAAATGTTCCTTCATATTGAGGCATGACCAAAAACAATACATATACATCATGTCAAAAGTGTGCCTTCACATCGAGGCATACATTAAAAAGATACATCTGTACATATGCATTAATAAAATGTGTCAACTATGAATCTCTCCCATATGTAGATTGCTAGGTCTAGCACCAGGTGGTGGCATCTACTATGAACCACTAGTTGATGGAATCTACTTTGAAGCACTAGGTGGTGGCATCAATGGAGGACCCTATGGAGGTGACATCGATGGGACAATGCTGCCTTACGTGATGAAGGACCATGTACTAATATCGCAGAGTGAGATGGTATCTTCAATCTCGATGTGACGACTATTAATGATCTAATGAGTGAATGGAGTAGCTCATTGCCCTTGTGGGAAAATAGTGTGATACAAATCCATGTAGTATGTTTCCTCACCATTGGATGTGGCTATATCAATAAACACATGTGGGGTAGCCATTGTTTTGGCCACTGTTTAATCATAGTAAGCTTTTTTTCTAAGCCTTTCCACATCTACATGAGCCTAACTCCTCTCGTCGGTCCACGAAGTATCTCTATTTCCAACGGGTCTCTCTCGTAGTCAATCGAACTCCCTACATAACCCACTATGATATCTCTACTACTACCTGGTCCCTCTCGAGAGATAACTGATCTCTCTTGGTAGTTTCTTAGAGATGAAGTGCCACAACCTACTGTAATTTATGCCTTAAGGTAGTTATATCTCCACCATCCCCCATCTCCTCCACCTCCCCATTATGATGTGGACTCGCTATAGGTGGCGGTGATGGTGGTGGTGTGGTACCTGATATTGATGTTGACCTACCGGTGCCTACTCTATTGGCACCTATTGCTGCTTATACAAAATTCTATATTAGAGGACCCTTTTGTGGTGGAACAACCTACCTTTTTGCCTCCACTCTGAAAGGCCCTGTCATGTAAACCATGTGTTGCTTACATAATGATTCATCAACATAATCCTCTGGTATCATCAAAAATCAAGGTAACACTCTAACATACCATGCATGGTAATCCATTGTCTCCCTTGGATCAACAACATGTGGTAACTAAACCCAAGGATTTGGTACCAACTATCTGAAACTGTCCCTATCTCGTCATGGTTTGATGCATGGGTCAATATCAAATTTCTCCCTAGATCGGTGACCATACCACATCTAATCACCATGGATACCCTAAACTATACCAAGTTATCTCTGTGTGTGGTCCAACATGTACCACTATGATATATAGTCCCTACTTCTCATCAAGAAGTGCTCAACAGCTTCTACGTTGAGCTTTGCATAAAGCATCATCAACCTAATAGTAGAGTTTGTAGGGCCACCATGTCACCATATGGATTCATATCTCATAAAAAGCACGCTTATAATAATATGTATCTCGATGTGGCCACGGATGTCCTCCCCATCTGCTACACAACCCATCATATATGGCTCACCCATAGCCCTAGCTTGTAAAAATCCTAAGGGGAAACCAATGGTAATGTTGTCTTAGGCCCATATCTGAAGCAAAGTGTGGTTGGCCCCAACGTCCCGACCGCAATAGGCAATCAGATGAAGATCCCAATACAAATGTACAAGAATGCACTTGTCCCCAACAATACACCTCTCTACTAATGAGGCCATGAATAAGTCTAATAAGGCCTAAAGGAAACAATGCTCTTATCTTGTCAGGAAGTAGAATGCCACTGATAAGAGCCATCAAATAAATGGGCACACGAGAAAGATGATGATCCATGAAGTACTTAGATAGCAAAATAGACATTCCATGATGTGGTATGTTCGCTATAACAAACATCTCTACAAGGCACTATGTAATATGGGAAACATCTCCATCATACTCAATCATTCGGTCCTAGATCGGAACTCACAATATCTGCCATACGTCCTCCAAATAGATTGTCATCTCACTGTAATGAATTGAAAACACTGGATCTCATTGTGCCACCTCTTTGCTAAGGTTGTGAGGAGGCTGTGATATAAGGAAATAAAAGGAATCTAAATGACGTATGAAAATATCATGACATCTAAGGTCATCTCTAGGTAGATGTAACCATGGTGGAAAAATTTAGCCTCATAAACACGTAGGTGTGGATGTCACTCCCATGTCTCCGGTCGGGGTAGGTCCTCCTACAAAACCGCACAAGCACATTATCCCTATCACTTCTTCAATATTTCATATTTTTTCCCTCTAAACATTCCCAAAACATATTCTAGCATTCCTACAAAGGTATTCTATACATTCCATACATGTTTTGAAGCTAGAAACAAGTATGTTTGCCCTAGTTTAGCACATACGCGCCCCTTTTAACATCTACATGGTCGCATACATGTTGAGATGGACACATATGTGCCCATGTAGCCTCCCTTATGTGCCTACATATGCATTATTTTCATGCATACACACCCATGGCCCTGCTGCATTAAGTTTTAGCACTTGACAGCCACAAATACATGAAAGTCATGCATACGCGCCCTCGAAAATGATTACGTAACCATTGCTGCCCAACTTTCCTACCCCTAAAAATTGCAATAAAAATATCAAAAAAATATTGTTTCTTTTTGTACCTAGTCACCATCTCAGGGAAGCCTCACGTACTCTCTAAAAATGTCCCCACACCTCATATGATCCTAAACTTGAGCCATGTCTCCCACAAATGAGAGAAAAATGAATGGTCAAAATAGTAAGGCTCGGTAGTATTAATTCCTCATGGTGATTTTTACCCTTCCCAACCTACTATTTATAGCTTTGATGCCTTAACTTGTCATGTCTCTTACTCCCAAAACACTATGAGGATGACATAATTCTTATAATTTCTTGACACCTACCACGATATTTATTTTTAATAAATAATCATTTTTGCACGCTTTCATCTTTTTGGGCATATTTTGCTTCTTAGTGACCATTTCTTCTCCCTAGGGAATTTATCTTGCATTCAGTGATCTGTTCTCCTATAATTCTTCAAAAAAAAGTAAAATTCCTAAAAATTCAAAATAAATAAAAATTATAAAATTGAAAAAAATTCAACAATCCAAAAATATGTTAAAATCAGTTAAAAATCCTAAAAATACGTAAATCCAAAAATTGTAAAAATCAAAAATTGTAAAAATTTGTTATGTAGATGAAGCGAGTGTCTAACACATGGTATTCAAATCATATCTTTCGTGCATTTTTTCTTGTTTATGTAACAAAAAATCAAAGATCATTTGGATCTACCCCCATTAGCAAATCTGGTCTACCTTCTCCATCTGTACTATCTTGGCACAACAAGTTGCATGGTATTATTACATGGTGCACAAATGATTTCTCTTTGGACCCATGCATCCACCACTATTACCCTTACATATATACTTTCATGGGATGCCACTTTTAACCCTTGTTGTTAATCATGAACATTTGGAATCTCCAGCTTGATAACAAAACATTTGTGCAACCGTTTTGAATGTTGTTGGTTTGAGTATGTGTGTTTGTATTTGTTTCCTTGTTAGTTCAGCTTGTTTACTTTCTCATATTGCATTGCATTCTAGATGTTGTATTGAGTTAGTTCTTGGGAAATGAAAAAAAAATGTATTAGGGATTTTCATGTCATAATACACTTTTGTTGTATGCGTATATTTTAATAAGGACCGATGATGTAGATCACTTGCAACATGATGACATAATGTGGTTTTTACATCAACTGGATGCAAGCTATTTCCATCCCCTTCATCTTCCTTTTCTTCCATATCATTCTCTTATATTAATGACATTATTCCAACTCACTTGGGGAAATAGGGATAACATGCTACAAATCATTTCCAACAAGATTTGTTAAGAAAAGCATATCTTGCACTTCACAATGATACCCCCATGAACTTTTCAACAAAAAGAGTTCGTATTGGTATTATGTAGGGATCAAGGCCCCACTTTTATCCTCTATATCGATTATCAATATATCACGATCTGTCTCCCACTTTGCCATGGTATTTTCCCCCACTTTATTATTTTGTCTTCATCTTTTTGATAATCGATCAACCTCTTTCATCACCATATCGGTACTCAAGGGAAATCCTTCACTCTAATAATTTTTTTATATCCCTTCAAAAATTTCATTTTGTTGTACATTTCTACTATCTTTAAAGTGGTGTCTCTTACACCACCCTAAAGAGGGGAAAATGTAGACACCACGAATTTGGTCAAGAAATTTTAATAATTAAATTGCCCCAACTTTTCCCCTTTCCCGCAAATTGACAAAATTTCGTCAATAACACACCATTTCCCTTTTATAACCATTAATTAATTACATTTTGATAATTAATTAACCCTCTTACCACTCAAAATGTCGATTCACAACCTTTAGTTAATTAAATTCCCACTACTACCTAGGTTAATTAATTATTCTTAATTAATGATGACCGCTAGTCTAAATCAATAAATCATCATTTATTAAACCAATTCCTCTCTCAAAATCCATAAACTCATACTAACTCTCTTCCAAATATTATATAATCTTACCCCCTCTATTAATTAATCACATTTGATTAATTAAGACACCCCTCAACTCCCATGAGTCACTAATGATAAATTAAACTCTTCTAAAGTATGTTTATCCATCTCTAATCTTACTTTGCTATTATCCCACATACAATAGGATGCAAATCTCTCTCAAACCAAAGGGTTATAAATAGAACCCTCCCCCTTACCTTTCTTCTTACACCTTATTTTCCCTAGGATAAACTATAGGCATTTTGATCTTGAGCCATTCCATTGAAGGAAATAGCTTTCCCATCTTGCATCCATTCTCTCAAATTGAAGAGCATGGGAAGATCCAAAAATGGCCTTGTAGCCATGTTTTGGTGAGATTCCTTCTTCAAATCTTGAGGAAATCACTCCCCTTTGATTGCTAGAAGTGATCTAAATAGGTTCATTTTATTAGATTAGCAATCTAGAGAGTAAGAAATAGTTTAGCATTTTATTTAAGATTGTGTATGCATTGAAGAATTTTTTTCTCATAAGCTCTTATCTTGATGGTTATATAGGGTTTGATTGATTTCTTAGAGGCTACTAGGTGTTATCTTTTTAGCATGGAAAATTTCTATATGTACACAATTTTAAGCAAAGAAACCTATAATTAGATGAAAATTTGAAAATATGATACTTTTTCTCATTATTAGCTTTTCATGATTTAGATGGTTGTAATTAATTATATTTTATTCTTATTTTAGTTTCATTTAATTATAATCACAAAATAGATATAGAGCATGACGATACATCTTATGGCTCTATAAAAAAACTTTATTGCATTGTAAAAAATATCATGACAGTAGTGAATTAATGCATGGAAACATTTTTAGAGCTTCAAATTGGTTTTTGAGTTTCATTTTGGTCTTAATGGTTGATTCATATCTAATTTTCCTAGACATAAATTTATCTTTTCTTATTAAGTAGAGTTTTCACTTTACTTTTCAGAAACTTGATCTTTGCAACACAATGATATTGAGTGACATTAATCTAAATTTTACTAGTTAGTATTTATGATACTTGGAAAATGTTGATGTGCTTAGAAATTGTGTAAGTAGGATTGTTAACTAGTGAATGTTATTCTATTTTTTTATAATCTAATTAACTTGGACAATTATTATGCTAATTAAGCTCTGCTATATGCTTTGTGAATGAACTAATTGATTTTTTTCCCGGATGATGTAGATTTATTTTTCTTTTGTGTAATTTCCTTTGACTGATAGAATAAATATTATAAATAATTGAGAATATAAGTTATTATTTTCTTTGGTAGAATCTAGTTTGGCTATTGCAAAAGGTATTGACAATGTTGAGTAAAAAATAAAAGGTCTAGTTTCATTTTTTATCCTACCTTTCCCCATAATTTTTATTTATTTTTATAATCACAATCACTTAGTTAGTTAAAATAATTTCTAAGGAATCATAGTGTAATGTTAAAACTTCAAAATTAGAGTTATTTGAACTCATACCTTGATTCCTAATAGCTTTTCTTCCAAGATACACCAATACCTTTGTAGGATAACAATAGGATAAGTACATCTCAAATAAAGTTATACTTCCTAGATTAATTCATACCTTGAATCAATATGTTTAACTAGGATTTGAAACCAAGTGGGAGAGTGAATTAAACCCCTTTCTTCCTATTTGAGAAGGTGTTTATTAGTGTATGGAGTGAGACTCATGTAAAAGTGTGCGGGAAGGGTGTGTAGAGTTTCATTGAATAGTTAGAATCTAAGAGGGGGATGAAGTTTCATACCTAGTGAAAATTATCCCAAATATATTTATCTTTTGTGGATATATATATATTCTATGTAGTGTTAAAATTAACTCTACCTCTAGAATGTGATATTTTTATCTACATATTCACTTCCTATGTTTATGATTTCATGATCATAATTATACATTAGATTAGTGTATTTTATTCTTCAAACCCTAAGTCTCCTCTTTGAAGACATTATAATGGTTTAGTCTCGATTAGGTTGAGTTTCCTACACAAATCATACGTAATAATACTTTGAAGAGGAATTAAAACCTTAGAGTTCCCAACTCGATGAATGTATGAAAGATGTACAAAACTATTATGTTTTGGAAATAAACCCTAATAGAACCTTTGGTACATGGAAGTGATCCACTTTATAGGATATATATTTTAAAATGTCTTAGGAAGTCGTATATGATATATATAGACTTATTATTAACTAGTGTTCTTAAAAAAGTGATTTAGCAATTGATTTTTTTTTTAATCAACTAGTTAGTCCCAAAGATGTGAGATAAGAGGAAAATTTTAATGAGTAGTACTAGTGTGATTTATAAACATGAATATTTTAATGAGTAGTACTTTTGAATTGTAAAAGGTGACCGTTAAGAACTTATAGGATAAATTCATCAAATTAGGAAAAATATTCCAAATGAATTTTTCCATAATGATTGACTTATTCCTTTAGAGTGTAAATTGAATTATATAATATGGATATTGTGGCCAAATGTTTGAAGATGTGATATTTATTCGAAAGTTGTTTTTGACTTTTCAATGATGAGTAATAAGTGTGACCTACTAGCTAGGAGTATTTATTGAGAAAGATTAATGTAGGAACTAGTCATTTAAGTGAAAAATGATTAATGGGACATGATAAATACCAAGGGTTAAATTTATAAATTCCATTGGTCTATATTTAGGATATAACATTTTCCCTCATTTTAATCTAGTAGTTTAAAATTTCTTGATTAAAATAAAATAACGTAAAATGCAAACCTCAATAAGGATAAGGCATACATGATATTAGAATGTGTTTGTTATTTTATCATTTTTTCTATTTATGTGAACTTATGTGCCACATGCAAAAATATGCATTAAATTTCATCCAACAAAGCTTATACAAAATCAGTAAATAACATAGAGTAAAATCATGACACCTATTCACCCTCAATTTCATGAGTGAGGGATGTAAATGTTGAAATATAAAACAACTATATAAATTTAACATGTTATGAAAATATCTCTATTGCAATAAAATACTATAAGTTAATCCATCTATAGAAATCGAGCCTACTATGGGAATCTATTTGTAGCAATTGTGTTTATTAAGTGAATCCATCTCTAGAAATTAAGCCTACTAACTGAAGCTATGTACATTTTGTAATGTAATATTAGAATAAATATGTCCCTATAATCATAAAATATCATATGAAGTATTGTATCTAAAATTTACATCAATATATTTGAAATAATCCATAATATGGTTCCTATTGATATGAGGGATGTTGTAAAGCATTAGTTAATTCAAAAGAGAAAGTGTTATTCATGTAAAAAGATAAAAAAACCTAATTATTGATATAAACCATATATAGGGTGTCAAATAACATGGTATAATGTGTATAATTAATGATATTGATGACTTTGTAAGCATACATATGTTGTAGAAATCATAAGATAAAGAATTGTAAATATAGTAACATGTATCATTAAGGGAGTGAAGCATGTCACGATAGTGTTCATGATAGTTAATCATTTAAGCGAAGTAATTTTTGTAATTCCTAAGATAAAAGTGTGTATTCTTAATTTTAGAGCTTTGTGAAGGAACATATAATAATGTAAATCTTGTATTAACCTTCTTATACTAGCTAGTTCTTGAGTTTATAATATATAAACTAGTGTTATAAATACATTTATAATAATATTAAGTAGAATATAATAGAAATCACAAGTGCGAGATAGAATATAAAGGATTATTTATATTGTTTAGATGATGGTCAAGATGTGTCGGGGGTATCTAGAATTGGAATAAATCCTAGAAATTATGTAGATCAAGTTTTGTATGTTTGAGCCTTCATGGTCAAGACTGTACAACTAGGGTAGGAATGTACAACACAACCCAAACCCACTGTACATTTCTACCCTATATAAATCGGGGTTATAGAAACTTATGTGTCACACTATGTCAATAGTTTCAGATTTTGGAATCTTCGGTGTCACAATAAAACCCTAGGATTCACACCTAAACCTATAAACAAACCCCATTTATCCTACAAAACACTCAAGTAAACATTAGATAAAACAAATACAAATTATTGAGTTGGATTGACCTTGACAGTCACCCCTTTGTGATTTCACCAAGTGTTGTACCACATTTCAAACTCCATGTGGTTCTAGTGGTTTTGTTGATCCGAATGGGACTATCACTTGTCCTATATTTTCCTTTGTGTTTTGCACGGTGATAGTGTGCTAGAATAATTCAACCCAATCAAACCCTTGTGTATTGATGATAAAAATAATATTATACCCTCTTATGTTGTGTATGAAATATCTAGAAGTTATCCTTTCTTTTTCAATTCAGTATGTGATAAATAGATATGTGATTACTAGATAAGAAATGATTAGGTTAGACTTATATATATATATATATGATGTATTAATTTGAAATTAGGACCTTAGTGACATGAAAGGCCAACCCGAAATATATAAACAAAAGGTAAGAGAGTGACAAGTGGGCCCATATAGATAAAACAAATATAAAACCAAGGGGGTCAAGAATGTATACTATGTTCAAGACGTATGTATGGTCCTAACTTATTGTATGATATCGATCCTATATTATATAATATAAATAAATAAAATTAGGGCACGAAATATCTCATTATAAAGGCTCAAAATCTAGTCAAAAAGAGAGATAACAATAGTTTGAGTTAAATCTAGTAAAAGAGAAAAAATCAACAAAAGACTGATGTCACTAAGACCTTGTATCATTTTTCAAACCTCATGTACATATAATTCTGAAAAAAATGTAATGTAATAGGGAAATTGTTCAAATTTTAGTATTTAAAATTTTCCTCTTTATTCTAGTGAGTGAAATTTACTAGTGTAAAGGAAAAGAGGATTGTACCTATGAAAGTACCAAGTAAGAAACATATAAGCATGTTGAGTGAAGATAAACAATCATAGTGAATAATGTGGGTCATCGATCGACCCATTTGGAGATAAGGTAGAAGTATATCGTAGGTTTCAAATGAGGATCTCACGGTTGCAGAGAGAAGTGTTTGTAACTATGGAGATTAAAACTTGGAGGTTTTTAGACTTAGGGGTGATCAATTCCCCAGAAAAGTACCTAATTTTGTAATAATGTGGGACTTGGATGTTCTCAACATTGAGTGAAGAGTGTCACAAGGCCTTCTATATTGGCCACAATAACACTTCCCAATAATGGGACCACATCTCTACATATATATCTACGTCTCAGAATTTTTTTAAAACCCTATAAGGTGAAATGAAAATGATGTCTCATTTCCCCACCATGTATTATATGGGTGTATTAATAGAATATGTAATGTGGGTGTTTGTTGTTGTATTTGAATATTTACAATTTTTCCCCTATATTCACAATAAATGCAAGGGTATTTGGTACTTATCTTGTTTTGGGTAATCAAGAGTGACCACTTGGGTGTTTGAGATTATATTACACTATATGAGATAAATTGGCATTCCATAACAAACTTTCTATATTTGCATGAGTTTATATAGAGGAGGATAGCCTTGCATAACTAGACAATTGTTCTTGCTTAGTGATTTGTAGATAAGAGAGAAAAAGAGGGTGACTTTGCATAGTCATCCCTATATATTTTCCCTCCTTTTGATGAAAATAAAAGTGTAACAAACAATTACTTGAGATGAAAGTGAAGAGTTGTGAAAAATTCATAAAGCTAGTGGTACAAAGAGAGGATGACTAACATATACGTAGTGGTAGTTATTATATTAAGTGAGATATCAATGATAGGTGGTGGATGGAAAATGTGTCAATAGAGAGAAGGATATACTCATTGATAATAATTGAGTGCACAAATTCATAATGAATGTGATATTGAGTAATGATGTATAAACATAGAGAAGGAGATAAATATAATCATAATGCCACAAATGGTGTGAAATTAGAGTAAAGGGCCATAAGATATGAGTTGTACCATCTTGAAGAGATTAGTAAAGGGGTACCATAGGAAATATGTAAGTGGATGAAATGCCACCATTGATTTTTACTATATAGTAAATATGAAAAGTGAAATGTAACTTTCATGTGTAATTGTGAATAAGTGCAAATGAGAGCTCTGAGAGTGTGATGATGTTGATCCGAATGTGTAGTAGAGTTAATGTAAACATAGATGACAGAGGATTTGGTGAGTGTCATTAATGTTATTTTTTTATATGAACTTGACACATTTTTCAATTTTTTTGTAAATTTATAGGTTTGGCAATTTTGTGTATAAAATTTATAAATTAACCTATTGATTTGGTCGGCACTGGGAAAGACCGTATAGATTTTTATAGTTTTGACCCAAAATCATATGGTTTTACTTGTTTCCTATGGTTTTTTCCTAAACAAATAGGTTGTTGAGCTTTGTGATTTATAATATGTTTGCATTGAATTTGGTATGTGTGTGATGAGTTTTTGTTTTTAGATATATTGATATGTTTATTGTTTGTATTTGTATTTATTTTGGGATGTACACCCATGATATTTTTGTAGTGGGAGACACATTGATAAATTATTTGTATTGGGTTTAGATGATGTGAAGTGGAATTTATTGTATAGGTGTGGGTTATGTCATGTAGTGAGATTAGAGGAGATACCCCCAAACATGCATTTGAACACTACACTCTCTGAGTAGTGGAATGCTGATACATGCACATTTTGGCTTCCCACAAGGGAGATGACAATGAATTTGGATGATGTATATAAAATATTGAGGTCAACTATTGTTGAATAAAGATTACATGTATTCCCATAGGATATGCGATTCCATATGCAACATTCAAACACATATTTATTAAGACATGGTGGTGTAGGAGAGTCATCAATTAGGGTTAGTATGATTGTGATAGATCCTATCCTATGTTTGGAAGTATATTTTAATATTTTTAATATACTCTATAGTTATGGATGTAATTGGTGTCCAAATATCATACAAGATGTGGTATATATGTTAGTCTATTAAGGATCGGGGACCCAATATGCATGGGGTCATAGTATGGTAGCACACTTGTGCGAGATATTTGTATAGGTTTACCTTAGAGATTCATGATGGAGGCGTGGGAGTGATTTAATTGTTATATATATGTAAATATGAGTTCATTTCTTGTTTAATTATTATTAGCAGACCATGGGTAGATTGGGTCCACCAAGATATTGTGGCGACGAGATGGGTTACTTTATGTGGTAGGGTTTTGATACAATGTGATTGAGCATAATTTCTTGTAAATTATCAAATTTTTGGTATTCATTGGTGTGTTATGTTTTAAAGGTACTCTTAGGTGTTTTAGGATGGATCATAGTCCATTTGGATTCCTTTTGTCTTGTAATAATGTGATTTTGGAGATACCTTTCAAAACCACCATTTGTATATTTTAATTCCTAATTTTGTGTTTAGTGGTCTTAGTGATAGGTTATGGTGAATAAAAGATATAAATGGATGTCAAGGATAATTTACAAGTATATTCATGTGTCGACATGCTTCTTAATAGATTATTCTAACTATGGTCACTCTCATCATAATTGAGTTAATTATGCTTGTGACCTATTTGCTTTATTTTGATATTTTAGAGAATGTATTTAAATGAGAGAGGTAGAGATAGGGTTTTAAGAGAGTAGATAAGGTTTTCACAGAGATAAGAATCATATAAGTCATATATTATTCCATAAAAGTTATCAAAACCAAGGATTTCTTGAGTGTAAACTTGTGAAATGTGATAAATGGTTGTGGAAAATGTAATGATAATTTGTATGATTGGTGGATGGTGAATTATTCATTTTTTAGTAGATAAGGTTAGAAAATGGATTATAGATCTAAGGGTCCTTACAACATATGCATTGTTAACATAAAAAAAAAAAAAAAGAACTAGGACCCAAAAAAGGTTAAATAAGATTAATCCAAACCACATCCCAAAACAAGATACAATAGAAACAATCAACTATGAAGAGAAAAATTGGGCGAATTTTACAAAAAGAAAAGAGAAAATCCATCTCAAGAACAAAAAGTCCCCCAATAGTTTTCCAAAAGATTAGAAATCCTTAAACTAATTTTCCTTGATTGCTTGGTCGAGATAGTGTAGTGAACATATTTACCTTTTCTGTTTAACATCCTAGACATCCAGGGTATAAGTACCATCCTTCATCCTATCCTCCTCTTCAAATTTGTTGAGGAACAAATTTAACCTATTGTTCTTATGACCATATTCCACCTTGTCTAACCTCCCCTACATATCCATAACCATATCATTTAACCTAGTAATCTCATCTCTAAAATTATTTTGAAAACTAGAAATTCTCTTGGAAGCCTTAATACCATTCTTCACACTATCCCCCAAATTTTTCCCCACCTCACCAAGAGATTTGACATTTTTTCCACTTGCTGGGCCCAAAGAGTAATTTTTTCAAGATCTAGACCCCAATTATATTCCACCCTTTATTTTCCTTTGGAATAATCCCCTTTCATGTAAGAAAAGGTAACCACATCCACTCTATAGTCTTTCCCATCCCCGTGAGTGTCGGACCTCTTCTTCTTATGTTACCTACTCATGTGTTCGGCCAAGGTGAAATTATCATTTGATTCCTCGAACTTTGGATCCTTATCCTTGTCCAAGATTAGTATACCATTTCTTTAGAGAAGCAAAATGAGATTGTGGTGTAGGGTGTCTCCATCTTACCCTACTAGAAATCCTTTATAGATGCAAAAAGAGACATAAACAGATAAAATAACGAGCTCATGGAGACATTGTTGAAAAACACATTGAGCATGGAAAAATTATGAGTATAAAATTTCCTATATTTTCCCTTGAGGGTAATATACCCATCAAATGCAAAAACTATATTCCATATTCCAGGGATGCGATAATTAGCAATAACATCCATTAAAAATTAAAAAAATTGTTACCTATTAAAAAGGTTTGGATTTCATGATTATGTCAAGTCTTGTCTTTAGATATCTTAAATTTGTTCATCTCCTTCTCCAATGTCGACACAATTGAGAGTTCGGTGACATGAATTTCCATACTTTGCATAGCCACTTTCATGATTTCCCAAGCTCAAGAAAAATTATAGCAAGAAAAGGATCAGACCCAGTGAGCTTAGAAATGTAATTTCTAAATCCCCCTTTCTTGAAAATTCTCCATAATAAATATTTTCCTTCAAATCCCCATAAAATGATGGTTGAATGCAATTTTTTCACCTCTCATTATATCACAACTAGCCTAAAAATGAGAAATGAACATCAAATAATTAGTACATAAAAATCCTGAAATTAATAGTAATATAAGAAAAATCATCCCACTTGTCATTAGTATTTCCTTCCATGTTGCCATTGATGACAAGGATCAATGCCAAACGATTGAAAAAGAAACCCATGATTCATAAATTTCATCATTTATAAGTGTATTAATTTTATTTGGAAGCTCGACCACCTTTGTCCAAACTTTGAAATCATTAACTCTCACTCCCATATTAGCGAAGGCATCCACACATTTATTTCCTCCTCTAGGGGTGTGGAGGAGGAAAAAGTTGTCAAAAACTTTTAGCAATTCCCTAATATCATGAATGATATTTCTAAGATCCCAATTATGATTCCTATCTCTTTTCGAGTGTTTATGATAAGAAGGGAGTCCCCTTCAATTTAGACCCTCTTGAAACCTTTCTCCTTAGCTAAATTAATACCCCATAATGAAGCCATGTCCTCAAAAAAATTATTAGACTGAACACCTAAGGGCCCAACATAACAAAAATGCAATTCCCTTCATGATCCCAAAGAATTCCCCCACCACCTACTAGACTTGGGTTACCTTTTGAGGCCCTATAAAAATTCAGCTTCACCTAATTAACCTCTGGCTTGGACCATTTTATATAGGATTGAGGGAGCAGGATTATAATGGGTGAGATGGAAGAGAAATTTTGATGAATAAAAATTCATCTTTGGGGCAAGAGGCTTTTATTTTTCCCTTAAAAAGTATCAAATTTTCCTTAAGAGAAGAAATAAGGTGAGCACCCACCTTCTTGGTTGAAGCATAGTGGTCCCTAAAAATCCTCCCATTTCTCTCCTTCCATAAGCACCAAAGAAAATGGGGGAGGGCCATATCCCAAATAACCACCAACATAAGAAATTTGAAGGGGAAAACCCATTGGGAGTAGATCCCATCAATGAAATCTAAAAATATCCATTGGAGATTGAAAAGACCAAACAAGGTAGAAAGAACAACCAAAGAGAAGGAACAATGAATGAACACATGATTGCGTTTTAGGGTGAATTATTCATGTTATATATGGTATAAATAATGTTTTTAGGGTGCATGAAGGCTATACAATCCTATGGGGAATATGAAAAATATTTTGAAGGTATTTGAAGAACAATGAAGGTAAATTCCATGTAAGAAACAAAGGTAAAGTCTAATGTGAGGTATGAAATTATTTTATTATTGAACGATTAAGGAAACTTCAAGGGTTTTTAACTATGAGAAATAATATTTTAATTATTATAAAGGATATGGACTATTAAATGGGCACACATTCATGCTTACATTTGTGGTTAAATGAATAAAAATCTAAAACTAAAGAATATTGTTAAATAGTTTGTGTGAGGCTAATAAATAAAAAATAGGAAGTTATTACCAATATAACGGTAGTTAGTTATGTTTGAAGGAGTTCTATAAAGGTGGGATAGGACCTGCAGAGGCCTTAGAATCTTTAAAAAATATTATTAGGTAAGGAAAATAAAAATAAACGAAAATGAAGACTCTCGGTATGTAGAAGCATATCTACAAGTCTTATCAATCATGTTATAGTGTTGGAGAAGTTTTAAAGGATTAATGTGAACATTTGGTGTACGAAGGAGATTAAAGAGGAGAGTCTGAAAAATGATTTGAGAAAGAGAAATTGTGGTGGAATGAAGAAGTGGAATTGATACTTTGAAGAGATATAGAAAGATAAAATAAGGACAAATTGGTACAAGGATAAAACACTGGTTCTAGCTCAAGAACATTGTGTGAAGGAAATTAAAATGTTTCAAGAAGGAAAGGGAAAGATCTAGAAATGAGTTCGGGAAGGTCAAATGATATGTTTAAAAATATAATAGTGAGTAAGAAGGTTAATATATAGATGGAAATATTAAATCCCTAGATAATCAGTTTAAAGACCTAATAGAGGTCTAGAAGGTTAAATGAGGAAAGGTGACCGTTGTGCTTAGAGAAGTGTAATGAGAGTTGGACTATAAAAATTGAAATGAAAAAATAAATTGATATTGGGTATACATAAATGCAACCATTTTCTTAGGATCAATTGTGATATGTTATAAACAATAATACTTGCATGTAAATAGGGCTAGTAGGATAGGCCTACTTGGAAATAGTAAAGAGAATATTGAAGGATTTGTGCTTATATTTGGGTGCTAAAATTTTGAGAGGAGATGTAAACTCATAAAGGATATCCAAAAAGGTAAACAAAAGTTTCTAACTCTATGTATAGTTTTCTATAAAGCAAGGTTTGAGCTTAAAAAGGCCTAGTAGCGTGTAACAAGTTTAAATAGATGAATGAGATGTAATGATTTCTTGATCCTTATTAAAGGTTATAATCATGTTTGTTTGTTGAATTTAAGTAGGAAACAAGTTAATGAATCATTGAATCATTACTATTTTAAAAATTTAGAACTTAATACTCTTTGTAGTTCTTGAGTTTGTCCATGGTTGATGAACTTAACTTAAAACTAGTATTGGTGTTGTTATTTGAACTTTTTCAACCACCTCCTCTGCATCATGATGACTTATAAATCTATTTTTATAGGATGATAATGGTATATATTATATGGAGACTGTATATAGAGTATAGGGTATGACCAAAGGATGGTATAGAGATACGTAGGATACATCGAACTATGTGGTTAGAGGAAACATTTTCTTAGGAAGGAGAACTATTTTAGTATGACATGGTGGCTCGTCAATTTATTATTATGTAGGAGGTGTCCCTAATACCCTATCCATGGAGACATTTGAGATATACAATACGTAGACAAGGAGCATGTCCTAAAAAAACTATAGCTCAACTAGTTCCTCCACCCATAGAGGAGATTGATTTTTGGTGATACTAAGTGATAGATATGATGCGGGGTCCATAAAAACCTATACAATATAGCAAGAAAAGAAATTTTGGGTTATACTATTCCCTATAACGGTAGATGGACTAGATAGGGGTGTGGCACTTAAAAATATAGGTGGTTCACATGGTCCTCCACCCATAAGTGGAGTAGGTATGAGAGATATTCCTAGGGATGATGTTATAGCTTCCGCAGATAATAAAACATAATTATTATTTGATTTATTATTTATATATGTGATTACAATAAAAGTATTGGTGTTGATGCATATGTTTTAGAAATTACAGGTAATACTTATTGGACCACCATTATTGATTCATAGGTGCGTACATTTCTCGAAAGTGTTTAAAGATGTAGTATAAATAGCGAGCTACTTGAGTGAGTTGATGATATTACATCCAAACATGTCTATATATGTGATCCAGATGTGGTTGTCACATATCTAGTGTTATAGATTCGAAAATATGTAAGTGATGTGGATATTTCTAGACAATTCAAGGCCCATCTTGGTAGTGAGATGACATAGGATTTGATTACGATACTAGTAGAGCCTCGGGACTAGTATGCCCGGTGTTAGCGAATAACATGATATTGCACATTTGATTGACACACAATCAAGTGAGGTCACAGTCTAAGATTATGGAAGCACAAGAGGGGAATCCAAATCACAATCCCTTGTACATGTGGAGAGTAATGATGATGAGGATTAGTGTATGCATGAAGGGTTATACCGTCTACATATTTGATTATCATTGTTGTATCAAATGTCATATATATATATATATATATATATATATCAATTTTGGATTAAGTATAACTCATGTTGTCATGATTTTGGTAATCAAAAATTTGTAATATAATTTAATGAATGTATATAATATTTATGTAGACATTTTATTTAAGTATGTGTGATGTTATTTGATGTATGCATTACATAGGTTTTTAATTATTTATGTTATGTAATGAGATTATATGATTAGGGAAATATAAGTGATGTATTGTAGGATATAGTCGTGATTATGATATAAGTGAATTAAATGTATGTGCCTAAGTATTTGATTATTTCTTACTATTTATATTCTTATATCCATGAGAGGACACAGTACATGGGCTATGCATAACCCTTATATAATTCCTCATGATCATATAGGATGAAAAACATATTCTTAAGAAATAAGGAAGTGTGATCTGAAATATGCGCTTAAGAAACCTAGTTGAAAGGGTGGTGAACATGAGAATTATGGACTAGGGATGTAATGAGTAAAGTATTAGATGTGAAAATGATATGTGTGCATAATGTTGAGTAGTTGTATAAGGTACTGAGAATGCACTATGATATTTAAACGTGAATATTTATCTTAACGAGACACATAATGGATCTATGAGAAGGGTTTGTTGAAGTTATGTGTGTAAATTATGGGACAATCCTTTTTTATCTAATTGATATACATGTAGATGGGATTAAATTTCTTTATGTAGGAATAAATTCAGTGTGAGAAACATCACCACATGAAATAGTATAAGAGTTCTCATCAAATTTAACACTTTCGAAGGCTTATGCTACGAGGAGGTGAAGTATATATGTCTAAATGTCATGTTTCAAAATCTATAATTCCTTTGTCTTATAATAACTTGCGTTTCTAATCCAAAGTGCATAAAAATTGTTTTCATGGTGTCCATTAATATGATTAAAATTTCAGAAGAGGCAGCCCTTTTCTCACTCAAACCAATGAGGAGGGTGATGATCATTGAGTGGTAACCAAATTAACCTCTTTTATATTAGTGTCAACAAAATTTCATGGGGCTGATCAATAGCTTTGTAAAGATAGATGGGTTTCCTTTCTAGAGGGGGTGAAAAATTAACTTTTAGTTTAGGACCAAGAACGTAAAAATTGTGACCATGATGTAAAACTTTGATTGTACGAACATAGTGTAGAGACTCTAGTTGTTTGGCATAATCATGTGTAATATTTGTATCTAGGTGTTACGTGTTTTTTTGTTTACACATGTCATGTTCTAATTCAAGGATATATAATAAAATATCATTAAATGAGTCACATTTATCATAAATCAATTTCTCCTTGAGAGGTCATGTGAGACCTCTACACAATAAAAATTCATTTCTAAATCACTTGTTTGATATACAAGTAAGTGCATATTTTCTTTGAAGAATAGAATGTAATTAACTACGAGATCAGTCTTACCTTCATGTATATAAATGATTATATATATCCCCATGCCCTCTTTTCCAACTGTAGTGTTCTATAAAATCAACTTCAAGGTCGAAAAAAGTACCTAAGAAACCACTAGCCGAGATGAGTAAATCAATAAAGAGGGTCACCTGTAATACTTCAGGAGAAGGATTTTAGAAGGATTCTATCATTGTTATATTAATTTGTAAGTTTCCTATAATGTATGATATTTTTATATGTATCCTAATTGCCATTGAATAATTGGATTGTGGGCATAATAAAATTCCTATGGAAAGTAGCTTGAAATATTTTTCATGGGATGGGATTACCATAGATTGTATTAGAATCAATACTAGCATATTAGGATTTTCTTTCTATAGTCAATATATGAACCTTGCATTGTAAATCACCAACCACATGTATAGGATAAATCACCTATTTAGGTGGTATGACGTAGAAATTGTGAGGCTCATTCAGATGTTTTAATTTTCCATTAATAGTAGTAATGGGAATATTGGTTGGTCTAGAGGTCATAGTCGGCAATGTGTCATGTTAAACTAAATTGGGTAGAACTTGAGGCTTTAAGGGATTATTCTCAGGAGTAGGATTTAAATTTATATGACCATTATTGATAGGAAAATTACTCACATTAGGATATGTGTCAACAACATGTGTATTAGATGCAACTAAATAAGAAACAACATTTATATTTTTCTAACATTGTCATTATGCACCCTTTCATTTATAATTGGAATGGAAGAAACAATAATTGAATCAAAGTTTTTTCTTTCTAGAGGAAGAGTATAAAACAATGTGTATCAAACATTACATGTATAAGAGGAAGGGAATAACTTATACAATTATTTCATCTATAAGTGTTAATACAAGTAATATCATTATTTTGGAATTCAAATAAAATATAAGAAGAATCAAATGTAAGAGAGGTAGAAAAATAACAATCAACATTACCATTTTTGTATTCAATAGGAGTAGGAAAAAAACATTGTTTAATTCATTTACACTATGTATGTTGTCATGATGGTTATCACTATGAATTGATTCTAGGTAATTAGTGGAAGCATAATGACCATCATCACTAAATGTCTAAAAGAAAGGAATATCATACATATGTAAGATAGGGATATTTTCATTTCCACTAGAATCTAAAGTATCTATGGAATCATCATTTACTAATGGAGGAAATTGTGCTTTTTCATGATCACTACTCCAACCATCTAAATGACCTATAAATCTAGGATCGACATCTTGGTGATGAGTAGGAAGAGAGGGTAGATACTCAATATTGTCCTTCATAGGAAAGTGGCTTAAGGCACCAACAATAATAGGGGTAGGGCCAAAGTAGGGAGGATTGATTGTAAAAACCAGAGAATTGGGATATATATCATAATTAAATATTATGTCATCTCAAGGATATTTTGAAAATGGAGTAACATTCCTTGCATTCTCATAGGTGGTATGGAGATGATTAGAGGGATAATAACCAAGTATGATTCTCGTAAGGCATGAAAACAATAAACAATAACACACAAACTATAAATTCACATAAAAGAACCACACATGCACCCTAAGGAAGTGTTAGGGTTTGAAATAAATAGGCCTAACTTATAGAAACTTTACAAGATATTATATTATATGAAGGATTTAATATGTCATGTTCATTAAAATGTATCAACCCTATTTAGACTAACTATATATTTAGAGTTAATAATATAGAAACATGTGTTAGAAATGTATTCGGAATTATATTTCAGATCAGATACAAGAGCATATAAAATATAGAAATAATTCGAAGTAGAAGATATCAGTAATCATAAGTGTAAATGGAATAGATAGGATGACTTAGCTAGTCTATATGACGCTTAGGATGTGTTATGGATATCTGGAAATAGAGAAAACCTTGGAATTGTGTAAATCATGTTTTATGTGTTTGGGTCTTCCGGTCAGGACCATATAACTAGGGTAGTACCATATAACACAACTTGACCCTACTTGCATGGTTTTTAACCTACAAAAAATGGGGTTCTATAAACTCTTGTGTAATTTTTTTGTCTTTTGAAATATTTAGTGTCACACAAAACCCTAGGATTTACACCTAGACCTACAAATCAAACCCTATATATCTTGTAACGCACTCAAGCACTAGATAAAAAAAATGTAAATTATTTATTTTGACTGACCTCATCAGTCACCCCTTTGTGATTTCACTGAGCGCTAAACTACATTTCATAATCCATGTAGTTATCCTAGTGTTTTGTATTGATGTGCATGTGATTATCCCTTGTCCTAGTTTTTCCACATTGATATATGTTTAGACTACTTAATCATAGTTAAACGCTTGTTTGTTGAAGAGAAAACAATATTTATGCCTTCCGTGTTCTATATGTAATATGTATAAGTTTTTCTTTCTTTTTCAATTCAGTATGTGATAGATAGATAGGTGATTTCTAGATAATAAATGCTTAGGTTAAAATTATGTGTGTGTGTATGAGTTCTTACTTTGAAATTAAGACCTTAGTGGTAAAAATTCCAACCCAAAATATATAAACTAAAAGGTAAGAGATTAACAGGTGGGACCATATGGATAAAACAAAAAGAAAACCAAGGGGTTCAACACCGTAAACTATAGTTAAAACCGTATATATTGTCTTGACCTTATTTTATGGTCTTGATACAAGATTAAATTATATTAGTGAAATAATTTTTGGAAAGGAAAAATTAGTCTATTTTCACCAATGATCTAGGACTAAGTCCCTCCTCTTGTTAATAGGAGGCTTCCATCTATTCAATTAAGAAAAAAACAAATATGTGGGTGTTTGTGAAGATGGGGATCACACATGACTACTCCACTAGACATGCGAAAATTTGTTTTCCCTTAATATTTTGGAGGAATTTTCTCATGATGTGACAAAAAGGGGAGTAAAAATTTAGGGAAGGAGGATTAATTTTGTGAATATAAACTAGCAGAGTTTCGCATCATTAATTAGAATTAATCCACATTTAACTAGGTAAAAACAACTTTTATAACAATGATAAGACTAACAAATCATAGACAAAAAATTATATTGATCTATTAATCAAAGTAACTAGCAAATTCTTTGGTTGTACAAGATCACCATATGCATAAATTTTAATGTGTGAGGAAATAGAGGAAACATAGAGAAAGAGTAAAATATAAGAATGCCATCTCTTGCTTGTATCTTAGTAGTGCAAAGATATCTACTTAGAAGCCTATAATTGGAAACCCCTTAGAATGAGGAGGTATTCCAAATATATAGCTTTATAAAAAGTCTTTTCATCTACCCCCAACATGACTTTTCACTTATGATGTAGTTAACCACGCCTATTCATGCATTCCTCTTATCACTAATAGTCAAAACCATTTATACCAATTAATTCATTGTTTTGATGGTCTTTTTATAGGTATGGAATAGTTCAAATTTCAAAAATGTGATCTTATATGAAAAATAATACTCTTTTAATACTCTTTCCTAATCTAACAATGTAGGCTCAAGCTCAATTAACAAATAATATTCCCAAAGCATTGAAAGATTCATTTATCTTATCTTACCTCCAAGTTTTTAAACTTCTAGTTTCTTAATGTTGGTTTCTCAATTGGATAAATTGGATCTTTTCACTCATTTATTTTCTTGACCCTTAAAATCACACTTTACATATCCAATATTTCATGAAAAATCATTACAACTTGTTATAATAAACACAAATTCACAATTCCTTCGCAATATACTCAAGATTGTCCCTTAAAAGACCTTAAGACAAGGTTTTTCTCCAAATATACTTTTAAAATTCCATGGATACCCAAAATTTTTCAAGGATTCAACAATTTTCATTTGGTTATCCAAACATGTTCCTAAAATTTCAAGGCTCCATTCTACACATAACTACCAATCTTGTTATTTTTGCATTCTTACTTTCTACACCCTTAATAGGTATCCTAAAGGCTTCTATCATGTATAAAAATATTTGTATGAACCCTTAAAAAGAAATGAAAGTATTTTAAATAACCCATTATTCCAATTATAATTCCCCAAAAGTTTCACTTCCCCACTATAATTATTCCACCTACTTCTTTTGTAATTCACCCTTAAAAATTAGCCTTCTAACCGTGTTTAATTACTTTCTCCTAGACTATCAAACATAACTTCAAATCTAACCCTTGGAAATAAAAATTTATTTTTAAATATCTTGTTTCACTCTCTCAGGTTCATTAGTACCAAATTTTAGGCAAAAAATCCTTCATTTTAGGCCCCAAGTTTGATGCCCTAGCTAGGTTCTACTGTACACATATGAGAAACCTGAGGACACAAAAAGGGTTATAAATTTTATTGTATTCTTTTCCAAGGAACTAAATTTCATGTGTGGAGTATTCAATAACCTATATTATTAAATACCTTACCAGATAAGCTCATGGTTTCAAAAAGGAAGCATAAGCTCTTAGTTTCCAGTATAGCCTATAGGTGCAAAGCATGTAGTCATCCTTCATTACTTCTCTTGTCTCATGAAGTTATGAGAGATTTAAAGATTATAAAGGTTCTTCCAAACATGAACTAAATTTTTATAAACTTTACCTAGGATTATATTGACTAAGAAATAAATTCCACAAGTATGTGCCTCCCAAACCGTGTGTGCACATTTTAGCTATAAAATCAAAAGCTTTCTCTGTTTCTCTTCTATTTAAGGTTTTCATGACTAAACATACCTAATAAAAACCCTAAATTCATCCTTAGGGACATCCAATATACATGGTTTGATATTCAATCTCCTATGTCTTATTTTAAGCCACAAATTGTTACTTAAGCTTGGTTGTCACAGTTTTGACAAGGCTATGGCTTTATTTTCCTTTTTATACCTAGAAAATATCCTTTTCTCCTAGATCTTGAAGAAACCTAAATATACCATATTATTCTTTAATATAATTTTAATATTTAATAAAAATATGAATTTGAGTTGGAAGTAAGAGAATTAACTATCTAACCCATTGATATGGACACGCACAGTCATAACTTGAATTTGCAAATTTTACGTCATAACTTGAAAATACATTCCTAATTCCACTTTGTAACTTTTAATTTAAAATATCTTATCCAATTACCTAAAAACCATTTTATGATCTAAAGAATAAATTTAATTATTTTAATTAACCATCAATAGCATTTCAAACCCTCAAATAGGGTATAGAGGTTGACATGATTGTGATTTTCTTAGAAAAAATATTATCACACCTTCTACACATGGATTTAAGGACTATAAAACCTTCAATAAACTATTTAACTCTATATCAAAAATACATAAGGGTAAGTGCATGAAGGGGGGGCCAAAAAGTGGACACAAACCTAAAAAAGATGAAATGTGTACATGTTTTGCTAAAATGCGCTCGTGTTTTAATTTGTTTGGCTCTCGGTAATCATCAAACCTATAACGAGTGCATGTTATAATGCGTATGCATTTCAAAGAAGTCAAAATGTGCACGTGTATGCATTTTGTGTAGTATGGACCATGCATATGTGTTTTGGTGGTTTATACTTATAAAAATAAATGTTAAGTATAAGATTTATTTTGTACTTTAAATTTATTTTAGTAAATATAAGAAATTAGGGTCACTCTACACCTTATGGAAGTGGTCTCGTAGCTCTAATAGTTATAATCTAGAAGATAGTTTTTCAAAATCTAATTTGGTCAGTACTTACTCATTTTTAGGATTTTAGCAAATGACCTAAAACTTTCAGGGCATATATATTATAGTCGGTCTTTGTTTTGGGAAAGCATATAGTCATTTTTTAGGTTTTTTGACCTTCTAAATTGGAATTTTCCCCTACCACTGCTAGAATTGGTACTTTTTTTTAAATTTGGTCCATAATTCACTTTAGTGACCATGAATTAACTCTATGATGTTTTTCTACTTCTTACTAAAAAGAGATCCTCACTTTGTAGATAGATGATTATTCCGTGAATGGGATTCTGTCCTATGGCCAAAATGAGGTGATTGTAATGTGCCTCCTCCTTAAGGTGTGATAACACTACTAGGTGTTGAATGAGTTGTTACAAATAGTACCAAGTGAATTACATCAAGTGAACTCAGATGATTGCTCATTCTTAGAAACATGGTGCTCCATATAAAGATCATCCCCTCACATTTCCTAGCTATAAAAGAATCCTTTCATGGAATAAAATTCATGATTTTTATAAATGATTTTGCTCATATGTCTCTTATGGAGAAAAAAATGCCCTAATACTTCACAAATAATGGTTCTTGATAACTCAAGTGACATGGTGACTCATTTTAGCTTGTTCTAAAGGGTGTTCAATTAACTACAAAATGGCCAAAAATGCCTTTTTAGGCCTTCAAAGGAAGTAGTCTCTCATAAAAATTAAATGAGCCGATCAATCACATTAAACACTATTCCTTATACACTGAAACACATTGAATGATCTTTTAGGACTTTCCTTTGAGTGAGGTTTTATGATTTAGGGTTTAGGGTTTAGAGCTCGGGGTTTAGGGTATAGGGCTAAGGGTTTAGGACTCAAGTTTAAGAGTTTAGGGTTTAAGGTTTAGTGTTTAAGGATCATAGTTTAGATTTTAGGGTTTAGGGTTCAGAGCTTAGGGATTAGGGTTCATGATTTAGGGTTTATGGTTTAGGGTTTAGAGTTTAGGGTTTATGGTTCGGTGGTTAAGGGTTTAGGATTTATGGCTAAAGGTTCAAGGTTTGGGGTTTAGGGGTCAAGGTTGATAGTTTAGGGTTTATGGCTCAAGGTTCATGGTTTGGGGTTTAGGGATCAGGGTTGAGGGTTGAGGATTTAGGGTTGAGAGTTGAGGGTTTATGGTTTAGGGTTCAGGGTTTAGTTTTTAGGGTTTAAGATTGAGGGTTTATGTTTTAGGGTTCAAGGTTTAGGGTTTTGGCTTAGGGCTTGTGGGCTTAGGGCCTAGGGTTCAGTGGCTTGGGGTTTAGGTTTAGGGCTCAAGGTTTAGTGTTTAGGGGTCATGGTTTAGGTTTTAGGGTTTAGGATTTAGGGTTTAGAGTTTAGGGTTTAGGGATTATGGTTTAGGGTATAGGGTTTAGGGTTTAAGGCTGGGGTTTAAGGTTTTAGGTTGAGGATTCAGGGTTTATGATTTAGGGTTTAGGAGTTAGGTTTTAAGGTTTAGGGTTGGGGATTTAGGGTTTACGGTTCAAGGTTTTAGAGTTAGAGTTTAAGGTTTAAAGGTCAAGGCTCATGGTTTATGGAAAATAGTTCGGGGTTTAGGGTTTAGGGATAAGGGTTAAGGGTTTAGGTTTTAGGGTTGAGAGTTGAGGGTTTAGGGTTTAGGGCTCATAATTTATTTTTTAAGGTTTAGGGCTTAGGGTTTATGTTTAAGGGTTCAAGGTTTAGGGTTTTTGCTTAGGGATTATGGCTTAGGGCCTAGGGTTCGGGGCTTAGGGTTTAGGCTTTAAGACTCAAGGTTTAGGGTTTAGGGGTCAAAGTTTAGGTTTTAGGGTGTAGGGTTTACCATTTAGGGCTTAAGGTTTATGGTTTATGGTTTAGGACTCAAGGATCATGGCTTAAGGTTTAGGGTTTATGATTTAGGGTTTAGGAGTTATGGTTTAAGGTTTAAAGGTCATGATTCAAGGTTTAGGATTTAAGGCTCGAGGTGTAGGGTTTAGGTTTTAAGGTTAATGGTTTAGATCTAAGAGTTTAGGGTTTATGGTTTGGTGTTTAGGGCTTAAGGCTTAAGGTTTAGGGCTTAAGGTTTAGGGTTTAGGGTTTATGGCTTAGGGCTTAGGGCTTAGGGTTTAGGGTTTATGGTTTAGGGCTTAGGGCTAAGGGTTTAGGATTTAGTCCTTGGGGTTAATATTTTAGGGTTTAGGGTCGGGGTTTAGAGTTTACAATTTAGTTTTTAGGGTTTAGGGTTTAGGGTTTGGGGCTTAGGGTTTAGGGTTTAGGGACCTTTAGGATTTAACATTTAGGCCTTAAGGTTTAGGGTTTACATTTTAGGGCTGGGGCTTAAGGTTTAGTGTTTAGGGGTTAGGGTGCATGGTTTATGGTTTACAACTTAGGGTTCGGGGTTCATAGTTATGCATTTAAGATTTAGGGTTAGTTATAGATTTAAGGTTTAGGGATTAGAGATCGGGGATCTAGATTTAGGGTTTAAGGTTTAGAGATTAGGTCTCAAGGATTGGGGTGTAGGGTTTAAGGCTTAAGTTTTAGGGTTTATGGTTTAGGGATTATGGTTTAGGGTTCATGGTTCATGGTTCATGGTTTATGGCTTATGTTTTTGGGGTTTAGAGTTACTTGGTTTAAGGTTTGGGGCTAGAGCTCGGGGATCTTGATTTAGTATTTTGGGCTTAGGGCTTAGGGATCAAGGTTTAGGATCTAGGGTCAAGAATTTAGAGTTATGGGTTTAGGGTTTATGTTTTAGAGTTTAGTATTTAGTGTTTAGGATTTAGGTTTTATTATTTTGGTTTTAGGGTTTATAGTTTAGGGTTTAGTTCTCATGGTTGAGGGTTAAGGTTTAAGGTCATAGAGTTCATGGTTCATCAAATTTGTAGGCAGAACATTAGAAAAGAGTCATCAAAAATTGATGTTTTTCATCTGTTGATATTTTGAAGGAAGGAAATGTCGTATTCCTGACTTTCCAATCCTTCTAAATACCACAGTAGTCCTCAATCCTTAGATGTACAAGGAGACATTGTTACTTGGCTTCCATTTATAATGATAGAGATATTTGTAAATTCGTGTTATGACCTCTAAATCTATATGAATTTCAAGTTTCTTGGAAATCATATCACACCCTTCACTAGGGTTTATGACTAACCCTATCTTTTTGTTCAGGGTATTTTGAAAACATCCATGGGTTTATCATATAAGGAATTATAAATGAATGGAAGGTCACTAAGTCATAGGCCAGGTAACTCCCATTTAGAACTAAACAAGAAAGATTTACTAGGAGATTGATAACCCCTTAGTGTTCTTAGTCATTCCCTATTTATATGCTTATTTTTAACACTTTAGGAAGTTATTTTAAATTTACTAACCATTCTAGTAGAACACTTGAACTTTATCTTTCTCCGGAGGAGAGGATACTATAGGAAATTCAATTATGATCCTACACCTCTGCATTGATATATTCTCTATGTTTCTTTTGTTTCCTTTAAGATTAATTTTCTTTCTGTGATGGTTATTTTTTCTAGCTTCCAATGGGTCATCCTAGCATGCATAATACCATACATAGAAATATAAGAAATGTGAAATTTATTTTAGAGTGTGAATAAATTTACAATCAAGAGGGAAAGTATTTGTGGGGAGAAACAAGTTTGGAAGAGATGTGTAATATATGCATTACAAGGCACAAGGTAGATTCCATATCCATTTAGTTACTTGTCCCACCTCTCATAAATAAGGCAGTTCCATAATAAAATTCAATGATGGTTCTAGGCATGAGACTAGGAAATATTGATGAAATATGGTTTAGGGTTTAGGGCTCATGGTTCAGGGTTTAAGGTTTAGGGTTCAGGGTTTAGAGTTCAAGGTTCATGGTTATGGTTTAGGATTGAGGTTTTAGGTTTAGGGTTTAGGTTTTAGTGTTTATGGTTAGGGTTTATGGATCAAGGTTAAGGATTTAGGGTTTAAGGTTTAGGGTTTAGGGTTTAGGGTTTCGGGTTAAGGATTTAGTGTTTAGGGATAAGGGTTTATGGTTTATGGTTCAGGTTTTAGGGTTTATGGTTCAGGGTTTAGGGTTTAGGATTTAATGTTTAGGGATTAAGGTTTAGGGTTTATGGTTTAAGGCTCGAGGTTTGGGGTTTAGGGTTTAGGGTTTAGGTTTCAAGGCTTAGGGCTTAGGGTATATGGTTTAGGGTTTAGGGTTTATATTTTAGGGCTCAGGGATAAGGGTGTAGGGTTCAAGGCTTAGGGTTTAGGGTTTAGGATTCAATGTTTAAGGTTTAGGGTTTAGGGGTCAAGGTTTAGGGTTTAGGATTTAGTTTTTACAGTTTAGGGTTTAGCATTTAGGGCTCATGGTTCATGGTTTAGGGTTTAGGTTTTAGGGTCTAGGGATCATGGTTAAAGGTTTAGGGTTTAGGGTTTAGGGCTCAAGGTTTATAGTTTAGTGTTTAGGTTTATTGCCTATGGTTTAGGGTTTCGATTGTAGAAGTTAAACACTAAAATATTTAGAAGTTGAATGCTGAAATCCTAAAAAATTACCTATGTACTTACCATATTATACTTTAAAAAACTATCTCCTAAACCATGACTCATGGAGCTGTGAGACTAACTACATAAGGTGCGTAGGCGACCCTAATTTCTTATATTTACATAAATAAATTTAAATTATAAGTTTTTCATCTATTATTATTTATATTTTATTATTTCTTATACTCATTTATTTATGTGAATAGAAACATGTCGAAAGCATACATAATGTTTATACTACACAGAACGTGTACGTGTTTTACGTTTTCTCTTTTCCCAAGCCATGCCTCAAGGCTTGGGATCCGGTTTGGATCCCCAAGCCTCGAGGCATGGGATCCAGCTTTGATTCCCAAGCCTAAGGCATGGACTGCACAAAGACAACAAACAACATGTTTTTACAAGAAAATGTAAAAATGTCACTTCTTCTATGATAAATCAAAATAAAACAATCAATCCATTTTACAAAAATTATACCACGACATAGAGTAGATTCTCTTCTTTCTAAAAATATAATTTTCCAAATTTTCTAACTAATATAAGGTTTCCATACTATTTATTTTCTAACTATGCCTTTTTATATCTATTTTTTGAAGTGTAAATATGTCTATCTTTCATAGTGTATCTTTTTTTGGGTGATCAAAATTTAAAAAAATTATACTAGACCAAACTAGGCATAATTCTATACATATTAAAAAATGTAATTTATGATATTTTTGAGGTAGTTAGGGGGCGCATGGTCGGAGCTCCGTTATTTTTCAAAACGTAAAATTATGTACTAGAAAAGTCATAAATAAAAAAATATTCGCTATAAAAATCTTTTAAAAAATGGAGCCCAAACTAGATGTTCCTAGATGTTCCTGGCTATCTTTGTACAAAAGGGTTTACAAAAATACTAAATGGTCCTCAAAAATGGTGGGGGCACGAAATTCACTCTATTATGTTGTTAAACAAAGACAGAGCATATTTTTAATTTTAGTTGTTTGACCCACTTAAACATATCTATTTTCAATAAAATTTAGTAGCTTAGAAACTAGATCCAAAATGCTACGATTCATATTTCTACAAAATCTTCCAATTTTGAGTGTAACTATTTCAAAAAACTAAATACGAGTTGAAGTTTTTTTTTTTTCAGAAAAATGAGTCAACTTAAGACCCCCTTTGCCCCCAACTTGGTGCACTTACCCATAAACCCCATGTACACAAATTATGTCAAATAATGTTCCTTGTTTTCCTTTAACATAACCTAAGAAATGTCACAGAATGAGAGTACTAATATACACCCTTAATGTTCATTTTTTCTTCTTTTTGTTTTGTCAAATCCAAAGAAGCATTTGGAGTGTCTACGATAAGTTTTTTTTTTTGAATTATAACCATAACAACCCCCATGAGTTAGTAATCAAATCACAAAAACCTTAAACTCCCGTGTTCCTTCACACTTCACTATGTGAATGAATTATATTGGAATTTTCTTCATTAAAACACATTCAAAGTTATAACTCAATTACAATACTCAAATCTGCACTCATTCAAAGGAATACACTTGAAATCTAATACAAGATACCATAACAAACACATTCATTAGTCAATAAAAATCAAAGGTACCCACACCATGAAGGAATTACAAAGAAATCTGATTTTTATTCATCTTCAACCTCTCCTACAGATTTCTTGAGCCATCACGAGACTCCTTCATACACTCACTCCTCTAAAAACCTTCTTCTCTTTTCATAAATAAATTCTCATCCGGATTATCCTTTTTATGTTCATATTTTTTCAAGCAATTTCTCAAGTTACCCTAACCTAACTAGGGTAGAGTTAGTTTTGACTCATATAAGCCTTTACCAAGGTGTATACACTTATTGTTTTCTCTCATAAGGTCCTAACTGACCTATTACAACATGTCATCACATTATTTTTAACATTACACCTTCAATCCTTAAACTCCCAAATTCAAATTTCAAATACTCCCTTTTTGGAGGGAAACTTAGAATAACCCACCTAACATACAAGAAGGGTCATGAAAGACCAAGGAGAGATTAAAGACACTTAACTAGACCTCTAACACCATACTCAACCCTTTCTTAATACAAAATGAAAAAATTGAATCCTTTACAGTGATGCTCCTTACATACTCCCTAGTAGGAAAAATTTAAACCCCCATGGAGGTATACATTTTTTTATCTTCTTCCAATCTTTCTCTTTCTTTACATATTATTCATTCTTTCTTTGCTTGTCTTCATATTCAGCTCCTTCACTCATCTCTTTACTTAACTCTCCTTTTATTCCTTTTAAAGTTCTCTTCATGCTTTATTTTTGCTTAAAATATTATTCATTGTATTCGCTTATCTTATTCCTCATATCTCAACGGTGCATTTCCTTAATTTTCTTGTCTTTCTCCATCTTATTTTCTCATTTTCGGTCTCTTAACTACAAAAAAATCACCAAGAGAAACATTATTTATAAAAATATGTGATAAACTTGTCTCATTTTGGCCTTCTTTCTTCTTTTCCTTTAACTCTTCATGCCACTTCCCAGTCATCTTCTTTCAATCCCTGTTATTATTGACTAATTTTCTTCATATTTATCTTGTTTTTATTGCTCTTGAACTTGTAGTTTTCCTTCATCTTCATTAGGATTCCTATTATCCAAGTTTTCCATTTGTTTTCCTTACATTTATTATTCATTTCCTTACTTTCTATCATTATTCCTTGACTGATTTGAGCATGTACCTATCATGAATATCTCCTCAAGCCTTTTTATTTCCTCATACAACGAGTATTAATTCTCCTCTTCACTTTCTTTATCAAATTTAGGATATTTTTAATCTTCTTCTTCTTCAAAATCACATACTAGTTAACTAAACTCATCTTTCACTTCTTTTTATTTCACTTTATCTTTATATTTCCTCATTTTTCTATCTTTTTCTTCTTGAATTTCATTCACATATTCTTCATCATGCATGTTAGTGTTCAAAATAAACTCATTTTCATCTTCAAATGACTCATTCTTTGCTTGTTTAACCAAAACATTCAAATCATCATGCTTACCTTGCTTTTCACTCACTTGCTTCTCTTTCCAAGATCCTATGAGGCTTATTTGTTCTTCTTTTCTCTCTTTGACCCTCCACACTCTCTCTTTCTTGTCTCCTTAGGCTGATATGTACTTGTAGTTTCAGTTTTATTTCTTGTTTGATAGGTTGCTTTATACCTAGACACACCTTCTTCACTCTACATTTCTTGATCACATCCATTACATGCTTGTATCAAAATGAAATGTGACATTTTCCCCTCATTTTCTTATTTTTTTCCATTATATACCATAGCCCCATTATCCTCTTTCTTGAATTTTGTTCCTTGTTCACACAAATTTATTTTTAAACAATTTAGGTATGATATATCCATGTTGAAACTCAAATTTTGAAGAAATAACATATTCTTTCCTTGTGCTACCTTGAATACCAAATAATTCACCAACACATGCATAAATAAATTCATAATTTCCATCTTTCCATACCTGATCATGAACCATTTTTGATACCATGTCCTTTGGATTTTCCTTTTTGTTATCCATATTCTTATTTTGCCTCTATTTCTCATCTTCTTTCACTTAAATAATTTCCAAAGCATCATATTAATATATATGTTCTTCTCTTTCTTCATTATCATGTTAAAGGACTTAATTATTTTACTCATAATATTCTAAAACCTTCTCTTTTATTCCTTCATGTGCATTTGAATTAAAAGAGTCTCTTGTTTCTTCTTTTCTTGCAAATTTTCAAGTTCTTTCCTCTCATTTTATTCACAAAATTATTCATACATGTATATACACATGAAAACAAAACATTAGACCATATTAATAGAGACTAAAATTTCTCAATGAGTTCCTTTTTCTTGGGCACTATCCTCCTTATCCACACTTCATCACTAAGTACTTCATTTTACACTTCTCCACTCTTCTTCTTTCACTATGTTTTTCACTATGAGAACTCTCTTATTTTCCTCATGTTTCTCACATGGAAAATCTCTTCTTCCTATGCCTCCATATCTTCTTATTTCTTTGTTTCCTTTAATTCTTCTAGCTTGCTTCACAAGTGACTTGATTGGAAACTTCACTCTCCTTTTCAAATTCCATCTACCTAGCTCACTTCTTACTTGACTTCTTAACTGATTGCTTACTTGTAACCACTTCTAAAATATAATATTTCTCTCTCTATTTTTGACCCTTGCTTCACTTTCTTTATCTTCGTGGCTTTAGACCTTCCTTAATAGCTTACCCTGTGTAATCAAATAATGTTTTCTTTGCACAATGTTTTTTTCAAATCCTTACTCTCTTTTTATACTTTCTTTGATACCAAATAATGTAGTTAACCACAACTATTCATGCATTACTCTTATCACTAATAGTAAAAACCATTTATACTAATTAATTAATTATTTTGATGGTCTTGTTCTAGGTCGGAATAGTTTAAATTTCCAAAATGTTATCTTATAAGAAAAATAACACTCTTTTGATACTCTATCCTACTCTAAAAATGTATGTTCAAGCTCAATTAAATAATAAAATACCCAAAGCTTTGAAATATTCATTTATATTATGTTACCTCCAATTTTTTTTCACCTTGTAGCTTCTTGGTGTTAGTTTCTCACCTAGAAAAATTGGACCTCTGCACTCATTTATTTTCTTTACCCTTCATAGAATGCTTTACATATCTAATCTTGCATGAATAAGAATTAGAACTTGTTATAATAATCATAAATTCACAATTCCTTCACAATCTTCTCAAGACTATCCCTTACAAGCCCTTAAGATAAGGTTCTCACTCCAACTATGATTTTACAATTATATTGCTACTCAAAAGGTTTTCAAGGCTTTAATAGTTTTCATTTGGATATCCAAACATGATCCTAAAATTTCAAGGCTCCATTCCACATATAAATCATAATAGTCTTCTTTTTGCATTATTGTTTCTTATACCCTTAATAGGTCTCCTAAAGGCTTCACGTTATGTATAAAACTCTTTGTAGGAACCCTCAAGGATAAATGAAAGTATTTTAGGAACCCATTATTCCAATTATCATTCCCAAAAATTTTCACTTCCTAACTACAAGTATTCCACCTACTTCCTTTTTAATTCACCCTTCAAAATTAGCCTTCCAACTATGTTTAATTACTTGTTCATAGACTACTAAAGATAACTTCAAATGTAACCCTTGGAAAGACAAAATTCTTGTTAAATCTCTTAGTGTACTCTCTCAAGTTGATTATTACCAAATTTTAGTAAAAAACTCCTTCATTTGAGGCCCCAAATTCAATTCCCTAGCAAGGTTCTCATGCACATCCTGAAAAACCCGAGAACCCATAAATGGTTATAAATTTTATTGTATTCTTTTCCAATGCACTAAATTACATCTATGGAGTCTTTAATAACCTATATTAGTAAATACCTTACTAGTTAAGCTCATGGTTTCACAAATGAAGCAGAAACTCTTAGTTTCCATGTATAGCTTTTGTAGATGCAAGCCCGTAGTCATTCATTCATTAATTTATCTAGAGTCATGTATTTCTAATAGCTTTAAATATTATAAAATTTCTTCCAAACATGCATTAAACTCTTTTCAACTATATGTAGGTGTTTATTGGTCAAGAAATCAATTCCACTTTTTGCCTCCCAAACCGTGTGTGTGCACATTTTAGCTCTGTAATCACAAGCTTTGTTTGTTCTCTTCTATTTAAGGTTTTCATAACTAAACACACTTGATACAAAACCCTAAATTCATCCTTATGGCCATCCAATACACATGGTTTGATATTCAATCTTCTATGTATTAGTTTAAGCCACAAATTCTTACTAAAGCTTGGTTTTCACAGTTTTGACAAGGTTATGGCTTCATTTTCCTTCTTATAACTGGAAACTATCCTTTTATCTTAGAGATTAAAGAAACCTAAATATACCTTATTATTCTACAATATCCTCTAAATATTTAATAACAAATATTACTTTGAGTTGTAAGTAAGAGAATTTACTAACTAACCCACTTATACGTTGAATTTCCACCTTTTACCTCACAACTTGGCAATCCATTCTGATTCCACTTTATATTTTCATTTAAAATATCTTCTCCAATTACCTACAAACCATTTGTGATCTGAACAAGAAATTGATTTCTTTTAATTAACCATCAATAACATTTCAAACCCTCAAATAAGGTATACATGCTAAGATGATTAGGGTTTTATTCTAAAAACCTTATCACACCTTTCTACACATGGATTTAAGGATTAAAATACCTTAAATACACTATCTAAGTATGTATCAGGAATAAATAAACCCTATGTACACAAATTATGTCAAATAATGTTCCTTGTTTTCCTTTAACATAACCTGAGCATTGTCACAAACCGAGAGTACTAATATACACCCTTAATTTTCATTTCTTATTCTTTTTGTTGTGTTAAATCCAAAAATAATTTAGAGTGTGTAGGATAAATGTTTTGTTCACATTCTAACCATAACAACTCCCATGAGTTAGTAATCAAGCCATAAAACCCTTAAATTGCCATGTGCCTTCACATTTCACTTTGTGTGAATGAATTATATTGGAAATTTCTTCTTTAAAACACATTCAAAGTTCTAACTTAATTACAATACTCAAATATTCAATCATTTTAAGGAATATAATTCAAATCTAATAAAATATACCATAGCAAACACATTCTTCAATCAAGTAAATATTCATGGGTACCAACACCATGAAGGAATTAGAAAGAAATATGATTTTTCATTCATCTTCAACCTCTCCTATAGATTTATTGAGCCATCTCGGGATCCTTCATACATGATCTCCTCTAAAAACATTTTCTCTTTTCATAACCGAATTCTCATCTGGATTCTCCTTGTTATGTTAATAGGTTTTCAAGCAATTTCTACGATTAACCTTACCTAACTAGGGCATAGTTAGCTTTAACTCATATAGCTAGGTGGGTAAGTGCACCAAGTTGGGGGACAATTAAGTGGACATCAAATCCTGAATTTTACATTAAAAACAACAAAACATCAAATTTAGTCTTCCGCGGACTTGAACCATGCCGAAAAGTAAAAACTATGTCATAAAAATGGTACCATTGCTTAGGGGAGACTATTAGCTTTGTAGAAATACTGATTTTAAAGTGAATAGAAGAGGATAAATATCATTTTATAATTTTTTACTAATAGTAGGTCTTTAAGACACTTTTTCCTGTGAATGTTTATGTATGCGTTTAAGAATACAAATTTTTTTCACTTATTAGAATGTGATAAAACTTATACCATCCCAACCGTGGTGAAATTATATACATGTTCAAAAAAAAAAATTGATTTCAATATTTTTTGATGAAGTTATGGCGGGCAAACGGAAAGTGCTCTGTTTTCTTTATGTTTTCATACCACTTTCATGGAAAAAATCATAAAAAATAAAATATTACTCAAAAAAATACAAAATAAAATCCATCCCAAGATAGATAGTGGCATATAACTTCTCACCAAAGGAAAAAAATATATATCAATTTTTGGTCATCCAAATTGTGGGCAAACGGACTATAATCTTATCGGCGTTTTTAAAAAAAAATACCAAGTCATTGAATTTTGAGTGTTTAATATAGATAATCTTGTCCATTTTTTACAAAAATTATTATTTTAGAAACTAGATTCCGGATGCTACTATTCATATTAATATAATTTTGTCTAATTTTGAGTGTATATATTGCTAATAATCCCTACAAGTTGATATTATGTTGTTATTTGCAATATGATGTCCACGGATGACCCTATATTTGTCCATCAACTTCCTGCACTTACCCAGGTTCATATTGTTTTGCAAAAATTAGGAAAAATTATGTAATTTAAATGGATAAAGGATGACCTCCAACTATAAATAATCCACTTAAAAACTATTTCTCTTTCACAGGGTCTCTTGGTCCTATGAGCATCCTAGTTTTAGGTCTTTAAGTTCTGTGTAAGTGATATCACTATCTCCTAAACCTAAATACTTAGTAACTAGTGTTGAAATAGGGTCAACACTGAAATATTTTAAGTTCATATTTCTAAAAATCACCAAGATGAGTGAAAAAAGCTACCACAAACTTTCTACATTGAAATCTAGAACTTTCTATTTTTAGTAGATTGGGTGAAGCTGCTATTTTAGAACCTTTGCACAAATAATGACCTCTCAAGTTCTTAGTACACTTAGGTTATTGCTACTGATGATAATTTTATATTTTTAGAATTTTCTATTTTTAGACACATATTTTTTCCAAACACTGTTATTTTTAGAAAGTTTCCTCAAATAACCCTTTTTGACGTTTCTTACCTTTATAGGATATTTTGAATGTTGAAAGTTTGTCACTTTGGGAAAATTAGTATTTTTAGAATCTTACTATTTAGAGAACCTAATATTTTTAGAAACTATACTTATAGGTACCTGATTGCAATGAAACCATCGTCAAAGTGTTTTATTTTTCACAGAGATCTCTTACTCTAAATTTCACCATTTTTCATCCTCCGAATTTCTTGGAATTAAAAAAGTAGGTTTTAGTGTTTAGGTTTTCATTTTTCTATAGAAAAATACCTAGGTAATTAATGAGTTTTCAACTACAATATTCCTAAATGTGTTTTAGAGAGGAATATTATAGAAAACTTTCACCATGATATAACTTCTAGTTTGAAATATATGATCAAATATTGTTTTGGTGGATATGGTTGTTTGAGGAAATTTTGGCAACACCTCTTTTTTAAATGGAGTTTTTTGGGGCTGTTACAACAACAAAAATGAAGAAATGGTGACATGTGCAGAAGAAATGAGTTGAAAAATTGTTTTCATAAGCTTTTAAATCTCTTTGCTAACCATGGTTTAAATCTGGGTTGAAACAAAATTTGTGTGTGGTTAAACACTGTTCTAAATTGGACAATTGGGATGATGGTGAAAATGGGGGCTCTGAATTTCACCTTGAAGTAGGATTTTACAAGTAGTAGCATGAGAGGAAAGGTGGATGACATGAGGGTGTTTTGGAGAGTGATGAGAGGTCACATGGAGGTATAAGAGATTTAAGCGAGTATGGGTGCATTATCTTGTCCCTCATGCCCCCTTGAGCTTTTGGTGCAAATGGAACACATAGAACAAAAGGCACCCACCTGGATCCAAAATGCACCTTAGGGAGAAATATGGGTTAGAATAAAAATCAATGAGGGGGAAGTGAATACATTTCTTCAAAAAAATTCCTTTAGTTACTTAACTTTAACTTAACTTGTATGTACCATTAAATAAGCCATTATCATATAAACATGTCAAAAATATAAAATAAACATAGCAACCATCCACATAAGAATGAAATAAGAGAGAATATATTAACACAATATGTATGTGGAAATCTCAAGGGGAAGAAAACACATAGATAATTGTATTAATAAACAACAATCAAGATTTAGTAAAGCACCAACTCCACAAGGAGCACCAACCCCTAATTTATCAAGCACCAACTTGTAAGGAGGCACTAACCCCCTAATTTATCAAAACTAACTTTAATTTAGCAAGCAAAAAATTTTAAGGGGGAACCAACTCCATAAGGAAAACCAAGCACCAACTCAGCCACCTAAGATTTTTTTCCACCTTCTTCTTGCTGCTCACTCAATAAATGATGGAATTATTTTATCTTCTTCTCTCTTATTCTATCTTATTCTTAGTATTCTCTCTATATATGATATATATACATGCAATTGGATCTGTAACACACATTTTTATTGTCCAACATCAACCACTATTTATAAAAAAACTCATTTTCCCTTGAAGACACTCAAAACTACCTCCTTAGCTCACTCACTCTTCTTATTCACCTTCACTAGGTCATGGATGAACTAAAATTCATAGCTTTAGGACTTGGACATTCAACAAGTATTAATTCTTCATGGTCCTTAAGATCTCATATAACCTTATCAAGCCTCTATAGGTTTCCCATACTCTCCATAATCTAGTAAATAATAAAAAGGCCTAAACCGCCTTGGATATACATCTGTCTCAAGCACATACATCATATAGGTCATACATATACCCTTAGGTCAGCCATCATATATTTAAAGGTGTCTTAGAAACATGATAAATGTATAACATCAACTTCATTAGGTCTTCAATAGCTCCATTAGGTAATTTTATTCTTAAGGACTCAAGAAGCCACTTCAACTAGGTCTTATTACATAACAAATAAACTTGTAAAAGGAATGATAACTAGATCGTACCAAGCCAAGAAATCAGATGCTAATCAAAAACCACGATCAATAAGATAAAAACAATTCTCTTGAATAAATTTAATAAATTTTTGCAAAAACATGACCAACAATATCGTATATTATTATGGAACTAAATGAAATAAAATTTGAATGTGCCTTGCATTATATAGGAAAGGAATGACAATCTAAGAACCAGTCAAGGTCATAGATCAAGCCATAAATCAAGGAAATAACTAGTCATCAAATAACTAGGCAAGACCATATATTTAGGAAAGAACTAGACATCAAGGATCTAGTCAATACCATAGATCAAGGAAAGAACTATATCTAACAACTAGATAATGTTCCCTAATATTTAAATAAATAAAAATAAATATCCACACACATAAGTGGGCAAGGATAAATACAATAAAGGTAAATAAATTACCTAGTTGAACATGAGTTAAGGTAAATACCTACTCTAACACCCCCCGTCAAGTGAAGATAGGGGCCCAAAATAAAAGTGACATATCCACGGTATGAATCCCAAAAACTATGCCTGATGAGGTACTCATGTACAATATATCCGTGAAGAAATATTGAACCAAAAGAAGGAAAGAATCCTGCTAAAAGGAAAGATAAAGAATAAGAAATAATATGCTCTCATGAACACCCCCAAGAACAACTTTTGAAACCCCAAGAATGCCATGAAACTCAAGGTAGAGAGGTGATGAAAAAGGATTCATAAATATGTTCACAATGGGCTCTTTGAGTCAAAATGTACTCCAAGAAAATAAATGCATACTTGAATGTGATGATGAATGAATTTGATGTGTATCTCAATATTATTGGTCCATTGGTGCTCAACTGGGTTGTGAGAAATGTGAATTTCTCTTTGGCTATCACACAAAAGTACAATCAATTAATCCTTTGGGAATCCAAACTCTATCAATAATTGTCAAAGCCAAATAATCTACTAACTCACCATGCTTTGTTGCCCTATATTCTACATCGATGATGAAAGTGTGACATCCTATTGGTTTTGCACGCACAAACTATTAGGAAATATTTATTTAGTGCTCCATTAATATTTATGATTGAATATTTACTTAGAGGTAAATATATATGGGTGATGTAAATGTTAATGTGAGTTGTTTGATAAACAACTCATATAACAATATTAGTTTGGGTGAGTTTTAATAACTCACGTATATAGGTGTTGAGAGAGATATTTGTGGGAGTGTTGTTGAACAACCTCCTTGTTTTTAGGAATTCATATTCCTAGATATTTGTAATCCAGTGATATGAATTAAATAACAGAGAATTATTATCGTGTATTCAGTAAATTATCTAGTTTTGTGCTTTCATTTGCTATCAGAGCGTGATTAGTTCCTTTCCTTGATGGATGCGTAGCAGATTTGTGTGGGGGCTGTAATATTTGTCTAAGCCCCTGTGGATGTTAATTTTTTTAGAAGAGTTTATATGGTATTGTCATTAAGGTAGTCCTGTAATTATTAAGTACGTTAAATCCTTGCGGAGGTCTGTACACATTTACTCACCCTACCTACCCAGCTTCAAAGGAATTCGATTGGCATTGGATAACTATATCATTCAATCTTGTGTCAATTTTTCTCAGCTCTAATTTCCATCGGTGGATTTATCTTGTGTATTGTGATGAATTAAGGTTGTGGATCGAAGAATCTTGGATCCAAGAAATCCATTGTTGAGCTTTGAAAAAAAAAAAAAAGATCGCAGTTGATGATCACCTCTGCTTGACTCGCGGATAAGTTTCTACCTTCATGGAGTCTATTTCACACGGATACTCTCGGTGGTGACTTGGATCAAAATATTTTCACACTCACCCTCCTGGTAATGAATTGGAATATGTATTAGCGAGTTTATTGGCTCAGTGGCTCCCTCCACGCTCCTTTTTTTTACATATTCATTTTGTACACATTCAGATCTGAGAACACGTAGGATGCAAAAAGATCTACTTATCAGAGCACCACATTCAAGTCTTCCGTCATTTCTACCATTTAGGAATGTCACTATCATACATCTGTCATCCACGTTGAAGATATCTTTGGCCACATAATACTTGGCAGAATTGCAGAGCTCATTTCGGGATCAACGTCATTTTGCACTGATCAGCAGTCCCAATGTCGTGTGAGATCTAATTCATTAAGTTGTAGGCATATGGTAGTGAGTTTCATTGAGGTCAATTTTTGATGAGTTACTTTATTCTATCCTTTTTCATGTTCTATCTAAATTCTTTGTGTGTGTCATCTATACGTTAGAATCTGCATCAGCTTTGTCAAAAGTTTAGAGGGTGGACCGTAGGGTTAATATAATTATTTTGTATTTGATAGCTAAAAGGTTTTAAAACCTTTTTACCTTATTTATTTGTACTTTGGGTCTTTAGAACGTTATATGTGTCAATAAAATTATTAGAAGTCGATTTGTTAATAGAGTTGGTAACGTTCTTAGTTTTTCTTTTTCAAATCCTCATAAACATTATTGATGTTTATATTAGGTCTGTAAGAATCAATATAGTAGATTATTGTTTGGTTGAAATTTGTAGTGTGGTATTAGTTGTGTTGAGTCAAAAATAACATTTCATTACTTTTTAATAGTCAAATGTTTTTATGTGAATATTTTATTACATAAGTTTCTTGTAGTTAAGTGTAAATTATAAAGTACATTGTCTAGTCAAAAGAGTCAAGTTGTCCAAACTGTAAAAATAAAAAAAATTACCTCACGGACGCATTTTCAGTGGAATTTGATGTCTGAATTGTAATTTTGCTTCATGATCAAATTTAGTTGAGCTAGCAGCATGAAACTGGAGGCAGGAGGCAACGGAGGTTGGAGGTCATTCAGCGACCTCTCATGATCACCACCAACGATGGGGCTGCAAAGATGATCTGGTGGCATTTGTTTTCAGTTGTGTGTTTGCTTCATTTGTAGTGATCTTGTTTTCAATAAGTGGAAATTTCACATTAAGGGGGAACATCATTCCAATGTTCCATTTACAGTATGTCAGCTTTTTCTATGTATGTATGAGCAATAGATGTTAGCGAGAATTTCCTATGTTATTCCCTATAGTGAAATGTCTTTGAGGGTGATGATAGTACTTTGCATATCATGATGTGGTTATAGGTAAACCACTTGAAAACCTTCATTTGTGGTTTGTGGTAAACCAATAGCAAAACCACCATTCTTGGTTGTTGGTAATCCATTTACAAAACCATCACTTTGTGGTTTGTGGTAAACCAATTACAAAACCACCATTCTCGGTTTGTGGTCAACCGTTTGCAAAACCATCACTGAGGTTTGTGATCATCCTGTGAAAATCACCAGATCATGAGCAGGTGCAAGTACAAAGGCAGGTTTTCCCCATGTTCGCACTAAGGGGGGGAATGTTAGGAAATATTTATTTAGTGCTCCATTAATATTTATGATTGAATATTTACTTAGAGGTAAATATATATGGGTGATGTAAATGTTAATGTGAGTTGTTTGATAAACAACTCATATAACAATATTAGTTTGGGTGAGTTTTAATAACTCACGTATATAGGTGTTGAGAGAGAGATTTGTGGGAGTGTTGTTGAACAACCTCCTTGTTTTTAGGAATGCATATTCCTATATATGTGTAATCTAGTGATATGAATTAAATAATGAGAATTATTATCGTGTATTTAGTAAATTATCTAGTTTTATGCTTTCACAAACAACTAGAGAAGAACCACGACAAAAAAATATCTATAAGTGGAATGAATGTCATCAATAGAACCTTCCCAATATGAATATTTATATTCAACCAACTAATTAGAACCCCTAGTGTAGTGTAGGCCAAAGTTGGAAGTCTTTGTGTAAATAGCGCAAAATCATTTTAGCGAACTTGTTAGTGAATACTATGAGGATAATGTGCAAACTAAGATACAATACCTTGTGTAAATGAAATATCGTGGTGAGTATGGGTCAAGTACATGATACTTCTAACCAATTTCCTATAAAAAAATAGAATCAAAAAGTGGATTGGTACATGTGGAAGTAAGAGTAACCTATATCTTGAAAAGGAGATGGACTTGGCTTACAATCATCCATATCAAAGTTCCAAAGAATATCATTGGTTTACTTTTGTTGACTCAAGTGAATCCTTGAACCCGTCTGAAAAATCGACAACTAGAGAAATAACGCAATAACCCAAGATTTGTCATGTCAAACTATGTAGAAAGATCCCTCTCAATATTCTCGAATGTGAGAAGAAGAGATACTAGTAAGTAAAAAATCATCAACATACAATATAAGTGTCACAATATCCTCACCAACATGTTGGAGATACACTCTATGATTGGAGTGGTAATGAAAAAAACCATTAGATAAAATAAACTAATCCATCTTCTCATACCAAGTCTGAGGGGCTTGTTTGAGACCATAGAGAGACCTTTAGAGTCTAAAAATAAGACAAGAATCTGAAAAAATCCATTTGATTTCTCCATGTATATTTCCTCTTGTAAATAACCATGTAAAAAGGAAATCTTCATGTCCATTTGGTATACAAGCCACCCCTATGATGCATCAATAACAAGTAAAAGGTATACAAAATCCATCTTGGCAATGGGTTAAAAATTCTCAGAGTAATCAATACCTTCAACTTGTAAAAAACCATTTTCAACAAGACAAACCTTATGCTTGTCAATGGACCCATCAACTACGTATTTGGTTTGGTATACCCACTTACAACTAACCATATTTATTCCTTTAGGAAGATATGCCAAATCCCAAGTATGATTATTCATCAAAGAAGAATACTCATTTGTCATCCCATCATCCCACTCATGTATCCCATGAGAATTTGAAAAGGACTATAGATCCTCAAAACCAATTTGACAAAAATTTCAAAACTTGTAGAATGTGCATGATGATGTCAAGTGGGTGGAAGATCCTGTATGAAAGGTGTTACTTCAGAAAATATATTACAATCCCACTTAGGCATAGTGACAACATCGGTGGGAATAGGATCCTCAACAACATCTATAATATCCTCATCAAGCTCATCAAAGAAAGGATCCTCAAGATGAGATGAAGAATAAGGAGTTATGAAATAAGATGAAGAATCATGAGGAGTGAAGTTCTCATCAAATTAAACATGTGCTAGAAAAATAATGTCATGAGTATAAGAATCTAAAAGTCGATAATCTCTCATGTCCTCACAATAACCTACAAAGATAAAGGGTTTTCTATTCTTATACAAATCTTTCCTTTTCTTCATTGGAACAAATTCCCAATCATGGCTTTGAAAGAATCAAAAAAAGATACATCTAGATTAATTTTGGACCAAACTTCCTTTAGAGTCAATCTGCTCAAGTTCTTTGTGTGGTGTGCGATTCGAATGTAGTTAGCACAATTTACTACTTTTTCCTAGTAGATAGGAGGTAAATCTCTAGAATTCATCATACGCTTATCCATTTCCTTGAAAGTTTTATTCTTCCATTCTGTGAAGCCATTTTTTTGTGGAGTATGAGGAATAGAATGCTAGTGAATAATGACTTGAGTTGTAAAACGTTAGAAAACTCATTCCTCAAGTACTCCCCCATTATCGTACGAAGGTTCTTTATACAACTTGAAGATTGATTCTCGACCAAATCCTTGAATAATTTGAAGTGTGAAAAAATATCAATTTTGTACTTGATAAAATAAACCCAAGTACGCCAATGGTAAGTGCATACTTAGCTCCATTAAAAGAAGGGGTAGGAAAAACCATCAAGTCACTATGCACAAGCTCAAGTGGTGAAGAATCTCCTTAGATAAATTACTAGGAAAAGGATCTTGGTGTTGTATCCCTAATGCACAACCATGAAAAACTCCTCAAGACAATAAAATCTAAGAAAACCATTGACCATACCATGAGTGCTCAACTCCTTCAAATATTTGTAATTGAGATGTCCAAATCTCTCGTGCCAAATCTTAATCTTTGAATCTTCACGATAAACTAATCATGTCCTTATAGAGGAAGTTTTATCAAAACCCTAAAATTCATATAGTAAAGACCTATGATCAACAATACCTTAACCAAAAAGTGAATGAGGATCCAAAAAGTTCATACTTACGCCATGTCTTTGTAAAAGTCACTATTTTTCCCCGACCAAAATGAAAAATTTGATATACGTAAAAGAAAATTTGTGGTGATGTTGGGAACATACAATGCATATTTGATACTACCACCATCAAGTTGTATATCACCTTTTCCCCAACAAAAATAAAGGAAGAATATTCAACCTCAATTTTGGAAGTAGAAATCAAACCTAGAGAAACAAAAGACTACTTGGAAGAAGTCATGTGATGAAAAGTACCATGATAAATAACCCAACTATTTGCAAGTGGTGCTTGATATCTCCTAACAACATTAGGTTCCTTTCCATGCTGATTAGAAGTAGGTGGAGTGGAGATATAAAATTTTTGTTTCTTGATTGCATCCTCTAAGGCTTGCATTCAATTATAACACCTATGTTCTTCATGACCAATACCCCCACAAAATAGCATGAAAGGCTAGAATTATTCTTAGATTTAGAAGACTCCTTGGGTTTAGATTTGTTTTATTTGGGTTTAGGAGAACTTTGAGATGGATAAGGGGTGGTTATGGTTTTACTTTTTGGTTTTCCCTTTCCCTTAGGATTATATGCAACTAATTCCTTCTGAGAAGTGGAAGACTCACGGTGAGACAATTTGGATTCTTCCTTAGTAAGTATTTCACAAAATGTTTATAAGTCAAGCATTTTGAATGTGTCACCTAAGGCACCTATGCTAGACAAAAGGTTAGAAGAAAAAAATTTGGAATGGTCCTCTCAACATAGATAAAATAAAGTAAATGCACTCTTCATCTTTCTTATCTCTTCCACCCCCCTTTAATTATGTCAACAAATTCTTGAACTTGGTAAGATAGTATATAATTTTGGAAAATCTTTAGGTTTAAGAGGTGATCTCAATTTCATGTTGCATGGTTCTCATATGATCCACATTACTAAATAAATCTTCCAATTTATCCCATATTTTGAAAGGAGAGTCACATTTTTCCAAATGAAACAAAATAATGTCACTTACATAAGTTCCTATCAAACCCATACACTCATCAAATTTGCACTAGTACTCAAATTTCTCATATTCTCTAGTGAACATTGGTTATTCTGAAGAATTTAAAGCCCATAATCCTTTTCACTTGATTATTGTTTCCATTCTAGGTTTCCATGTGTGATAATTATGTGTTGTTAATGAGTCAACATAATTTAATTCATAAGTTGATTCCATTCTCAAAAAATCACCAAAAGAAATACAAAAACCAAGCAATGTAACAAGACCCCAAAGCGATGCAACAAGAGCCCCCTAAATTTTGGCACTTTATAATGAGTGTGTGTTACAATAAGTCACTTTATCATTATAGTTTAATTCTCAAAATAAATAGTTATAATGGAAATAGCATGAAAAAATAAGAACTTTTGTAATAAATGACACTCAAATCTGAGGTGTCGATCAAAAGTTACAAGATTTACAAGTTTATGCTCTACTATTTATTTTATTTGCCACTAAAACAAAATAAAATGCTCTTGTCTTCACCACATAAATAAAATGAAATGGGGCTAGAGTTAATCACCTACTATTATGAATCACAAGATTTAAGCCTTGATACTGCCATACCATATGACCAAGGGCTAAGGATTTTAATGGGTGTATGCTCCACTCACTATTCCGGGGTGTGCCACTACTTTTGGAGAAAGTCACATCATATATTATTATGGAATTCAATGAAATACAATGATAATGAGAATTTTTATATAGGAAATGAATAAAAATCTAAGAACTGGTCAAAGTCGTAGATCAAGTCATAAATCAAGGAAAGAACTAGTCAAGACCATAAATTTAGGAAAGAACTAGAAATCAAGTATCTAGTCAATACCATAGATCACGGAAAGAACTATTCAATACCATAGATAAAGGAAATAACTATACCCAAAAACTAGATAATATCCATATAATATCTAAATAAATAAAAATAAATATCCACACACATAAGTGGGTGAGGATAAATACAATAAAGGTAAATAAAGTACCTAGGTGAACATGAGCTAAGGTAAATACCTACTCTAACAACTTGAAAATTCTTGATTAACTAATAACTTATTAAAATAGTGAAACTCTTCAAGGCAATTTTACATTACTTCTTCATACTTCCTCCATGCTTAAATATATCTGCAACATCCATTCATACCATGAAATAAAAATAAAACCGAGACTATCCTATTAGGATTGCATACCTAGAAAATTTCCTTCCACAAATGAAGTTTCTACCATCTAAAAAAACTCAGCCAAAAAAATTAAACACATGAATAGGTACTCCAATATCTCAAAATCATAACCAAGTGCATTAGAATCCACAATTCAAGGTATAAGGGCTCAAGAACATCACTTGTCGAAGCACACTCAAAAGTGTCCCAATACCTAAAAAACTAGTCATGAGAAATTAAATTGGTTAGGCCACTTAAGAGATACTAAATTTCCAAAAATGATCATGAATATCAATTATAGGTCAATTGAATCTTCAAAAATCAATTTATTTATCCGATCAATGTACAATTTAAGAGCTATAGTCAATTCTTGAGAAAATAGCCTTTTTTAGTGTGGTCCACTAACTCAAATTAACACACAAAACCAATTGAACATAACTAGGAGAGTCCCTACATGATCTGATCATTAAAAAATAAAAAAATTAACGTCTGATCCTGTTATAGAAATATCTTTCATATCGACTCCATATGAGGGTTTTGGCAAAGTATTATTTTGGTGTTAACAATTGTTCATAAAGAATAGGACCTTAAAACCCAAACCAATGCCACAAAATATTATCTAGGAAACATTTAAAATTTTCACAAAGGTATTATTTTCTGATTTATAATATTAACGTACTAGCAAGCATTACAAAGTTGACTTATAGGTGGGAAACACCACTTTCAATAACCCAGTTTTACCAAAAAATCAATATCTCACAAAATACTCCAAACCATGACCTGATATTTTGTCCACATACTTGAACCAAAATGCCAATAAAATTCCCATAATCACCTTTACATATTGGTCTATGCATTTTTAAATTAATACTAATCTATTGAAAAGAACCTACCAACAAGTAGATATTAGCTTAATCTAATCCAAACAAAAACATCACAATAAAGTAAAGTATAATTTACATGCATGAAACAATAAATCTAATGTGAAATGGAAAACTAATTTTTGGTTAGATGTTATTTAAAATTGTAAATATTTCATTTGTAAACTGAACAAAACCAAACACAATAAGGAATTATTCAAGGAAGAGGAAGAGATCTCACCAATATGGCTTGATTGCCATTTTAGTTCTTATCTTACTACTCTTTTCCAAGTAGAAAGGGGGATTGAACAAACTTTCCAATAACATGAAAATGATCTTCTCAAGTGTAATGTCTTACAAGGACATGGTGTAAGTTGAAACATGGTGTACTAGGTTCTTTATATAGCTTTCCAGTTTTGGAGAAGCTTGCATCCTAGTGAATGTGGGATAAAGGTAAAGTATAATTAGAAAGGGATAAGTATGATTAGAAGATATTAATAAAATATTAAAAAAATCATGGGAGTTGGGGTGATTTAATTAATCAAATAGCATTAATTATTAGACCAAGATAACCTAGAAATTCCATTTGGAGATGATTTAGAAGGAAATTAGTAGAAATTGAAAGGGGTATTTAAGTAATAAGAATGTTTATTAATTAAATACATGGTTAAAAGGATTAATTAACTAATCTTGGTTAAATAATTAATTACAAGGGTATTAAAACTAACGAAGTGATGTTAAGCTGACATCTAGGATGATTTTTAAAGCTAGTTAATTAACGAAGTGTCATTAATTGACCGAGATGAAGGGGAATATTAGCTAGTTAGTGGGAAATCACTAAGTATAAAGAAATGACGAGTAAGAGGATAATTAGTATTAAAACTACGTATTCAAATTTAGGTGCTAACATTTACCCGTCTTTAATTTGGTGTAGTGCACGTGACACCACTTCAAAGATAATAGACAATTTGAGGGAGTAGAAGAAAAATTACTAGGATGGGTGATGCCCCCTTGAGTGTCGATGGGGTGATAGAAGAGGTTGATTGATTCTTGAAAATAAGAGAAGAATCCATGCTCGAATATAAGTTGATCATGTCAACAAAATATGGTTTTCTTAACAGATTATGTGGAAGAAAACATCATAGTGGGGAAAGTATTCAAACTTTTGTTGATTGGCCATTTTTGAATAGAAAATAATGAGTTGGATCCTCTACCTTAAGTGGAAGAATAAATGGTGGGGGAAAGAAATGAGTCACTGTGATAATTGTGTCTTGGAGGAATAGTTATAAGAATTAGACAAAGATAGGTACAAATTTATTTATAATGGAAGATAATATAGATGATGGATGGGAAGATCCAGAGATAGCATACACACCATTCTAGTTTAGAAATACCTTTTTATTTTATATAAGCATACAACAAAAGTGTAAAATGACATCAAGAGCCATAATATTGATTTTTTTCATTTCTAAAGGACCGAATCAAAGAAAAATACATAAAAAATTGCATTATCTGAAAGTAAACAAGAAAAAGAATGCAAACAAACATGCTTAAACAAATAAAATTTAGGAAAGTTGTACAATTTTTTTATCTAGCTTCGAGTTTCCAAATGCTTGAGTTATACGAAAAGGGTTAAATTGATGCCCTAATAAAGGACACATGCAAGGGAATAAATGAAGTACATATAATTCCCATGAAAAGAAACATGCACTCTAAAACTTCCCAGAAATGATATATGTCGGGAAGACAAACACAACAAGAAAACTAGTTTTGTTGATGAAGGAAGATCACAATATGATTTACATGTCATGTGCAAGAACTAGCAAGAAGTGAAGTAGGATGTTTTGTAGTATATATTTTGATTTTGTAGGATTTTGTGTTTTTATGAATGTTTTGGATTTTGATGTTTTACTAATGTTTTTGGATTTTCTATGATTTTACAAATTTTTAGGGTTTTTAAAAGTTTTCGAATCTGTGTAAGGAAAATGAAGATGCTAAGATGCCCCTAACAAGAGGTAAGAATATACAAGGGGAAATCCTACACCTATATACAAGAAGAAGAATATGTCGGATAAATGCTAAGATGTATAGGTTTAACATGATGATGAACTCAAACTAATGAAGTGCTAGGAAGGAGTGAGAATGACCCGGTCAAGTTGGATAAGAAACAAATGATAGAAAGAGTTAGAAGATTATTTATTGAAAGAAAGGACAAAACTACTCTCAAACATGGTAAAAATAATTTTTATACACATGGATGTTACGAGCGAAGTAGAAGAAAAGTTAGGATGTTCTAGATGGATATGAATAATGTAACTAGAAGATTGACGATGAAAAGGTTATGATGAATGATCTAAAGGAACAAATTTTGAGACATGGAATAGACTAAAAAAACAATATGGACAAGGTCTAAACAACACTTGGTAATATACTAGTCTTTTTTTCTCATCAAGATCTAGTGCATGCAAGTGGAAATTAATTACTTCTTGAAGTGACTATTTTATAAGTAACTAGTGAGGAAAATCTAGCCAATGTGTAGGAGTGATTGATTTGGAAATATGATTGGTGAATGGAGGGTGGAAGGATATCCATATCCTTTCTCTGTTTCCAACCAAACACCCATAGCCCGATGGAGATGCATCTAATTCTAATGACAAAATTTCTATGCTAACGATCGGGCGTCCATATCCCTAACAAAGATATCTTTGGAAATATGCCAAGAGAGATTTATATATTGATTTACTTTTTATTTTTAGATTTTATTGATTGATTTTTTTCTTTCTGAATATTATTTCATATCTCACGATTATTTCAACAGAGGGTTAAGAACCATTGATGGTTTAATGGAAGAATATATAAGTTATTTTGATGACGACATTGGCTAGTGTCAAACAATATGTCCAAAGGTCTTCAAAAAAAGTTTATTAAATGTGTGATAGTGAGAGGATAAATAAGAGGGAATTCATTCTTTAATTTAGCAAGGTAATGAAAAATGAAGGTAAAACTTAAACAATAGAGATAAATGTTGCACAATGAGTGAGAATAGACTAACCAAAAGTTCATTGAAGGGATGTGTAGTCATTTTTACGCCCATCACAAAGGAAAGAAATCCCATGCACTGCGGCCTATCACCCGGTGGGCCGGGTACTCACCTAAGGCACGCGTGGGTGAAAAGTCTCTCTTTTATGTGATTTTAGTGGGAAACATCATCTATGATCTGTGTTTGAGAGATTTGAAAGGAAGTAAGACATATAAGCACCCTAGAGCTCAGAACAACTTCTAGATCCTTGCAGTCATTCTAGACAGAAAGTGCTTAACCGATTATAGAACTTATACTAAAATAGAACAAAGTTGTACAAGCATCCATACTTAGTCATAAACATAAATGAAAAAGAACTATGAGAAAGATGTATGCATCAAAATCATCAATGTTCATATTCATATAAGCTGGTAACCTCATTACATTCATGGAGCCATTACAGAGTGTCACGGATAAGTAGACCGATCATGCATTATAACTAGACTTATGTGGCTAGGCTCTCAAAAGAAAATTTATACCACCCCCATACCCTTGATACATCCTTTCCTAGCATAATTACCCAACTAACAGAGTTCTTGTAGTATTTCTACAGAGCTCCACCCTCTCTCTATATTTTCTCTCTCTTTACTTCTATAGGTGCTTGTATATATAGCCTTTTTGAACTACCAACTCATCCTCCAGTGGCCTCAGATCCGATGCCAAGTGTTTGAATGTGGTCCTCCATGTGAACATGCTCCTCTAGGCCTGATATTTCCACTTTTACCATGATGAGCTTCTAGAAGCTTCTACCATAGGCATGCTCCCTCTCGGGCCAACCTGTCACTAGGTTGACACCTTATCTACTCCGCATGCGCGATGGGTTCATGATTTTCACGCGTCCTACCCAAAATTCCTAATATTGCTAAGTCCTAAACCCTTGGTTCTATCCATATGTGTGCCATAGGTTTCTTTAAACCATTCCTTAAACCCTACCCTGTGCAATTTATCCTTATACGCCTTTCTTCAACTAGATCTTGCACACTTACATGCCTTTTTTTACTTAGCCAATATTTTAGGGGCCCAAAAAGATGGACATGGTTAGAGAGATACAATGGAATATGAGGAGAGGAAGAAATAACATCCATGTCTATGTAATACCTGATTGCAATGTTTGATATTCATACCTTTTTTTTTTTTTTGGTAATGTTTTAATGTTTTCTCATTTTTTTCAATTTTATTTTTTTAAAAATATTTTTCAGTGTTTTTCGAAGGGAAAACCTTGAAGGGAAAAGATGATGAAGATGAATGATTTAGAAGTTAGGACTAATAATTTCAATCCATGTGATAGGATCCAATAACGATTTTTGAAATCTCTTTGATGAGGAGACTAGAATTATTTTATCATCAAAAGTGATATTATCTCCAATATTGATGATCATTGTGAGATGATTTTCAATAAGTGACTACAATTTATCCTGAAATATGTATTTTGTATGTGGGAGATTGAATTCCCTATCCATAGAGTTCTACAATTTGTTTCATACCGACATTTTCATTGGTGTGCATTTTTGAATCACATTTGATTTTTGGATTCTCGATTCTTGCATTTGCGTGGAGATTTGGATAGCTTAAGATTTTTAATTTGATCCCAATAAAGAATCTATTGGTACTTCATACAAGAAAATGTGTGCTTATGTTGGTCTTAAGAATTTGGAGAAGAAAATGGATGGTTCGGATGGATTATAAGAATTTTAGGGATGACGAAGGTCTTACCACAGTTGTTGATAGAAGGATTATATGATGGATGAATAGGATATGGTCCAAATATTGAAGGAAATGGGATACTAGGAGGTGGATCAAGAATTAATAGTAAATATCTAGGAAGTGGCCCAAGAATATAATATTATGGGATACCTAGAGGTGTCCCATAGATAGAAAATGAATGGCTACCCAAATTTTCCCATAAATAGAAGTGGAAATACTACTAGGATGTGGCCCAAGTATAAAAGATGAATTACTATGAGGACATGACCCGAGTATAGAAGATAATGGGCTACCAGGAGGTGACCTACAAATAGAAGATGAAGGGCTACTAGGATGTGGCCCAATGATAGAAGATAATGGGATACCATGAGGTAAATCATAGATAGATTGTGATTCACTACTAGGAGGTGGCATACATATAGAAGAATATGGGTTTCTGAAGGTGGCCCAATAGTAGAATATGACGACCTACCAGGAGGTGACCCAAAGAGAGATTGTGATTGAAGAGGTGTCATATGTAAGGAATGTTTACGTGATGAGAAGATAGAATAGGATTCAATGAAATATCTAGTTGTTTCACAATGTCTTGGGAAATGTGATGAATATGGAAGAACAAGAGGAGGTTCTTCTTTGATAACGTTATGATCTTCCTTTGTTTTTTGATGATAGGAATCAAACTCTTCTCAACAATATGAAAACACATCGAGGTCAATGTTTAATCCTTGTTCATAATACTCTAGAGGAATGTTATTGTGTAGCCCCATTAATTCTCACGATTACCTCTTCATTATGAAAGAAATAAATCAAAGTATGGATTTTTGTTCGTTGATGATAGTAGGTTAATTAGAAGGAATGGGTACAAAAAGTGTTGAATATTTAGAATATGTTTGATGGTGTAGATGATGACAAGGTTTGAAATTATTTATCCTACAATTGAATATGATAGTGCTTTAAAAAATATCTTAGCACATCATTTATTGTGACTTGTTCAATGTGAAAAAAATATTGGTCTTTAAAAGATTGATAAGGATATGGTAAGATATGGTTAAAAGGGATCAAGGTTTGAAGAGAGATTGGATTTGGATTAATAGAAGTAGTTGACTCAAGAGATGATGTAGATTTGGATTAAGATGTCTCACGAGTTGAAGTAGATGATATTTTTGGATAATTAGGTACCTTGACTTATTTAGAAGATGACATAATGCGAGATAGAATAAGGGGATCGTGTGAAAAGAAAGGGATTGTAACACATTGGTTGAATTGGATATTTAATTAGAGTAATTTTTAGTCATAAAATTTTTCAAAGGAGGAAGATTTCATTTAGGAGACTGATTAATAGGGTGATGTGGAAAAGGATGGGACCATAACTCGGGGTCAAACTGGATGAATGATTTGAGGAATTTTTATTAACATGGACCTTCAAAGGGGGAAAACATTGTTTGGGTGAATGATTAAGGGGGTCCTATGAAAAAGAGAGGATAACTTGGGAGTTTAATTATATCTTTTATTTTGGGAAGTTTGATTCACACAAATCTTCAAAGTAGGATGACATTGTGAGGTGACTGATTAAGGGGGTCTTGTAGAAAAGAGAGGATAATGACTAAGGAGCCAAATTTGATGAATGATTAGAGTAATTTTAAGTTAAACTTAATCTTCAAAAGAGGAATATGTCACATGGGAAACTAAATATTCCGAGAAGAAACTCAATTGGATGAGGCTCAATATTATGAGAAGAATAAGAAGAATAGAATTGATTTCCATGACAATTTTGGCAATGAATCGGTGGCCAAATATACATTTTTAAAATATAGGGATGCTCATGTTATTTTTTGAAAGGAATTTAAGGAAATCATACATCTCGATGAAATAATTTTGATAATCAAGGAAGGTTTAGAAAACAAGTTGTAAGTTTGAATGTAACAATGGGTGATTAAAATTTGGTAGCGTAACAATTACAAAGGAAAAATTTCCTAGATGTTAATGTCTCAAAAAGTTGTTTAAGGAAACTAGGAAAAATTGTACAACACAAAAACAAAATTTTAATGCTTAAATAAAGTTTTAGAAAACAATATTTAAGTATTAAAATGGGTTGATATGATTTTGGCAATGTAACAACACAAATTTCTACACTTAAATAAAGTTTTAAGAAAAACAAGGCTTAAGTATCAAAAACTGGTTGATATAATGCGAGCAACGTAAAAAAACAATTTCAACACTTAAATCAAGTTTAAAAAAACAAGATTTAAGTATAAAAGGGGATTGATATAGTGTGGGAAGTGTAACAATACACTTTCAACACTCAAATCAAGTTTTAAGAAAACAAGGTTTAAGTATTAGAAATGGTGATACAATATGATAAGCATAATAATGCATTTTAAACACTAAAATCCAGTTTAATAAAACAATATTTAAGTAGAAAAATGGATTGATATAATAAAAAAATTTAATAATGCACATTCAACACTCATTGCAACACTTTAGATAGTTCTCTTTTGATAAGGGGGGGAAAATTGTGAAGGTGATATGTTAAAAATCTTTTGTAACCAAAAATATGGACTACAGCTATGGATGAGTTTCTCCTTGTTCTAAAACAAGGTGGAAACTAAGACAAAGTTTTTCTTAGTAAGGATTTTGATACCAATGATAATGGATATCAAAATGTTTTCCACAATGCCAAATAGCTTCCTAGGGATTTTTCTCTCAAAAATCACCAATATTTGTCTAAGAGAGGTAAACTTTTTAGAATAAATTCTAAACAAAGGACCATTACCCACAATCAAATTAATGAAAGAGGCCTCATATGGATAATGTTTGATATTCCTCATGGGTTTTACTAGTCAAGTAGGTGTTTGGGGAACTTCCCGTTTTATCAACCAGTTCCCTTAATGTGCCAACTACTTTGGGGTTCTGTGGTACTCCTCACAATGATTTTTATGGCTTAATCCAAAACACTTCCCACAGTTTAAAGTGGATGGGTTTTAACCCTTATCCGAACCTGCAAATACAATGTGATTTGTTCTTTTTATCTTGATTTAAAATGTGATTGTCTTAAATGTCATTCTTTGACTGAGGCAACCTACACACAAGACATTAGTAATTTTTTTATATTTTGGTCTTGATGAGTGTAAATGGTCCTACACTCAAACAATTATTAGGTTTCCATATGAACACAATGTTAGAAAAATATCAAGGATCTCAACCATTTATGTTTCTCAAGATCGCTCAAAAGTGTAAGAAGAGCATATGTGGTGTTTAATCAAATTAAACCAACATGGAAATTTAAACCAAAATATCAAACGTTAGCCATGTTTTCAAATGACAACCAAAATTTTAGAAAAAATCCTAAATGTTTTCATTTCTAATTCTCAAGATTGCTCAAAAGCGTAAGAGAACAATATATGTGGTTTCGATCAAATCATAGAAAAAGGAGATTTCCAACAAATATTTGAAATGTTATCACCATTTATAGAAAAATTAAAACCATAATGTTGGAAACATATCCATAATCATATCCATTTTTGATTCTCAAGGTCACTTGAAAGCGCAAAAGAATAACATACGTGGAGTCAATCAAATAAAAATTAACATAACATGAAAATAAAATAACTAGTTTTAGGAGAAAGAAAATACCAAATATTATATAAGGTTAAGTCCATAATTTATATGTTCATTATATAGTTAATCTCGATACCTTTCTATCATTAAAAAATTGAGTCATTTCAATTTTAGGATCAAGTGTTATAGCCTCAGGAATATAGGTTACACATATGCTCTTATAGTCATGGGAACACAAATTTTTTTGGATAATAGGTAAACAAGGGTTAAGGGGACCATACCCCATACAAATAATTCATCACAAGACAAAAACCAAGGCCAAGGGTATACCCATTGAAGCCTACAAAATACTAACAACTAAAATACATCACAGCTCACAACCAAACTAACAACAGGATAAACAAACTAATAACAAGAAACAACACACCAAGAGACTAGACCCAAAATCTATTCATTCACAATATCATCCAAATTCTTCATGCTTTCAGTCCATTCCTTCACCAATCCAACAATTTTCACTCTCCATTTTTCATAATCCGGCTCAATCATTTCCTTCTTGGGGATGACTCCCAACTTCTCCAGCTATTTTACCTTTTACATTGCGTTAACCAGTTCTACCATCATTTTCAGATGCTCCACCGAGCTCTTCATATTCAACACATGATTCTTTTAATTTGTAGCATGATTTCCTTCATGCCAATAATTTCCTTCTCAATGATCTCACACCTATTATTCATTTTTTCCATACACTCGTTTACCAGAATAGTGGTGATTTTTTTAGTCTTTTCCTACAAATCCTTCAGCTCTCTAAAAACCATACTAAACATGTACTTGTTAATATCCATATCTAACTGAAATTTATCAAACTCCTTTCTGAATGCACTAATCTTAATTATAGAATCTTGAGCTGCAAACAAATATTTTTGTGGAATTTTCAAAGAATTAAGATTAGCCACTACATCCTTCAGATTGTGTGTTTGGGATTATGAATCCTCTTCCATCTCTTGACAAGAAGGGGCTTATAAGTATCCTTATTTACTTCATGATCTTATTATTAATGGTAATTTTCCATCGCCAAAACTTCACTTTGAATGTCAATTTTCCATTCCATTTATTCCTCCAAATTTATCATCTCCATGTAATAGAAACACTATCGGCTTTCCTTATTTTTCTAGACCTTATTTCCTTCACGCATTTCTTTGGAGTTGGATCCATTTCCTTATGAGTCCTAGGACTCTTTCCCATTTCTTATCCTCATTTATTAAAATAGGGCTCTAAAGAAACACCTCCATCATAGCTTTTAGCATTAATTTCTCTTCCATACTCATCATAGGGGCCCCAGTTCTAAACAAATGCTTAATCAAACCATGGTGTAAAGGGAGCTTGAAGGTCCCTTTCTTAACATTCTCAATGGATTTAACAAGAGATCTAAATAGGAAATTAGGAAAACAAAATTTCTTTCCATTCCTAAAGTGGTTAAGCATGGGAAAGTGGTATGCATAAACCACTTTGAATCTGCCTTCAAGAGTAACATAGTGCATAAGAAGTAAAACAATCTCATCATACAAGAAAGGAAGATATTCTAATTCAAACATAGTGAAGTTTTGTTTCAGAGTTTCCCTACCTTAAAGGAAGTTGTCAACCTCCATGTTGTAGTCCATCTTAGGTTTGAACAACATCTTGCCTTCCAATTGGAGCCCAATAATCTTAGCAATAATCTTCATTGTTATGGAGAAGGAGAAGCCCGAATGTAGACCCTTCCATCATTCCATTTATCCATGATATTTAAGATCAGTGTCTCATCATGCCCTCTAAAATTTTTCAACAAATATAACATATGGGAACACACTTAACCTCTACTCAAAAAATTCAAAAGAATGTCCCAAAAATAGTAAAAAGCTTAATTTTTCCCACCAAGATCTAATTTTGATAGTAACCCACCTCCTTATACCTACAAAGAAGACACTAAATTATCAAACACTAACATACATGCTCAAAAAAGAGAACAACTAACATGTAAAATGATGAAAAATGAAGCTTTTAAAATGAAAACATGAAGAAATCTTGAATTTTTCCCATCAAGATCCAATTTTGACACAAAACCTCCTCCTTTATCCCTCAAAAGAAGATTCAACTCTACAAAACACTAAAATACATTCTCAAAAACAATAAATTTCAATAATTTTAAAGATTTAGCATGTAAACTGATGAAAAATTATGATTTTAAAATGAAAAGATATAGAAAGCTTGATTTTTTTCACCATATCCAATTTTGATAGCATTTCACCTCCCTTATATGTGTAAATAATACTCAACATGACCAAACACTAACATACATGCTCAAAAACAAGAAATTCTAAAAAATGAAAGAAATTTGCATGTAAATATGGGAAAACAAAGATTTTTGAACTAAAAATAAATGAATGTGCATGAGAAAAGGGAGTGTCCCATCGAGCATGCCATATGTATGCATGATTAAATTAAGACTAAGCTATTGAGAAGAAACTAACACAAAGTAGATTCTAGCTTAATCTAATCTAAACAAAAACATCATGATAAAGCATAAAGGAAAGTTTAAATATATGCATGAAACATTAAATCCAATGTGAAATGCAAACATCCTTTATTGGTTAGATGTGATTTGAAATTGTATATATTTCCTTTGTTACTGAATGAAACAAAAATGATCAACAAATTATTCAAGGAAGAGGAAAATATCTCACCAATAGGGATTGATTTCCATTTTAGTTCTTCTCTTACTACTCTTTTATATGTAGAAAGGGGGATTGAAAAAGCTTTCCAATAAAATTAAAATGCTCAAGTGTAATGTCTTACAAGGACATGATGTTAGTTAAAACATGGTGTACTAGGTTGTTTATATATCTTTCCAGTTTTAGACAAGCTTGCATCCTAGTGAATATGGGATAAAAGTAAATAAGAATTGAAAAGGGATAATTATGATTAGAAGAGATTATTAAAATATTAGCAAATCATGGGAGTTGGGGTGATTTAATGAATCAACTAGGATTAATTGATAAACTAAGATAGTTTATAAAATCCATTTGGAGATGATTTAGAATAAAATTAATATAATTTGAAGGGTTTGAAAGGGGTATTTAGCTAATAATAAGGTTTATTATTTAAATAAAATATTTAAAGGATTAATTAATTAATAATGGTTCATTGATTAATTTAAGAGGATTATAACTAACAAAGTGATGTTAATTGGCATCTAGGATGAAATATGAAGCTAATTAATTAAGAAAATCTTGTTAATGTAGTGAGATGAAGGGTAATATTAGATAATTAGTGGGAAATCAATAATTATAATGGAATTAAGGAAATAGGATAATTAATGCAATTTTAGTATTAAAACTATGTAGTCATATTTAGGTGACTACAACTAGCATTGAAAATGATCAAGCTTCCTCATTAAGACAGGTAATTCTTAAGGATTCCTCTAGGTTCATACCTCAACACCAACTTTCATTGTTTATACTTCAATCCTTGACCTAAAAACTTCATTTAATTGCCTAAAATAATATATCAAAGCTCTAAAAATACTCACATGCCCATACTTACCTTGGAAAATGAGCCTCATACCTCATTAGGACTTGATTTCTTCATCTGACCTTCAAATTATCTCTCTCTTTACTCCAAATTACCTGAAAAACAACTGAAATATATCATGTATACCTTGATAACATCATTAGGCATCACTTGACATCATTTTTCATCAATGACAACTCACAACAAAATCTCCACATCACTCTATAAAATTAACAATCCAAAATCTCCACTTTGACATCAACCATGCATATAAATATAATCTTGATATAAATTAAAACACTCCAAATTCAACTTTACCAAATTTACATCAATCAAAACTTCTCAATAATCGCCCCCTTTTTCATTGATGGAAAACATACTACACACTGAAAACACTTCAAAATGATACTTTGCATTTTCTCATTCTCCTTTTATGGTACTTACATGTTCCATTAGCTTATTCTCCCCCTTTTTACATGAATGAAAAATGGTATTCAACACACTAGGGTATATTCCAAAAATATCATCTAACTTACAAACTAATTGACTAATACCAATAGCAACAAAAATCAGTTTAGGCTCACCTTCACAACATGGAGCTACAAGATACCAACTGTATGAAACAAAATATGCTCCTCCTGAGCTAAACATTCTCCTCCTTTGGTACCAAAATACTTCTTACTTTTTCCATATTCTCATTTCCATCTTGCAATAAGGTCTCAACTATCTTGATATTAACATTGTAGGACCATTCTCCCCCTTACTCAATGCATACCTTCTTCAAATGAACTCAAAACTCAAGACAACTTTCTGGTCCTTTTTATAGATTCTTTGGTGATAGGACTCATTAGGTCAGCACATTATTGATATCAACTTCCCATCACAGGAAAATATCAACTCAACATATACCGATCCAATAGACCAAAATCCTTCAACTACCACTACTACCAATTGATTTGAAAACAAGGAACAACATTTACCTTTCAACACTTCTCACCTTAGTCGACATCCTCATTCTATCTTTATGACATTATTCACTAAAAATTTACTCATGGAATTATAAATACACTTACTAAGATCCCCTATCTTCTTAACACCTTATATGATGCTAAAATGACACTAAATGTGATTTTACAACTTTCACATACCTGTTTTCTTCTTGGGATAGACCTTGTCAACACTTTGAACTAGGACATCCTTCATTTAATATTCATCAAATTTCTCACTTTATTCATCAAAAATAGATCCTATAAGCTCCCCCTAAGACCATACAGTCCACTTGAGCTACCAAACCTAAAACTCTTCATTTTTTCATTAGGATTCCAAAAACATATAGACCGGTCATGTAACTAAGACTATTATTCCAATGGGAACAATCATAAACAACATGCAAGAAATTTACATTTCATTATTTTCTCAATTCAATCATCCTCCTACAAGTCACAAGACTTATCATGACACACCACATTTTCATCATACACTGTTAACTGAGTCTCGACTTCAAGATTTTCTATGACAAACCTCTGTCATCTTCATGATAAGCTAAAAACACTTGAAATTTGTAGAATTACCTAACTTATTGTGAAAATTGAGATACTAGACTAAATACCTTGAACCTCAATGGACAAGAAACATTTTTTTAGATTAAATAACTATTTGGTTTTGGGGGGAAAAAAACCTTCAACATAGATTTACCAAAAATAGCTAGGGTGGAAGAATAACCCCATAAACTAGTAGGTATCGCAAAAGGAAAAAATAACGGGACCCACACAAGAAGACACCAATGAGCGAGGTAACCAATACCTCAATTACATCAAAACAATTGTTTATATTCCACTAAAAACCCAAGTACAAAAACGAGGAGACAAACCTAAAGAATCAAAAGAAACACGAGCCAATCCCAATCAAGAAACATCAACTAACGTTTCCATTTTATATTTCTCTGGTACTACAACTCGAGACTTGGTTTCTTTCATTCATTCTCTGTGGGAGAGCTTAAGGAAACTCTAATATGTAATCCTTATTGTTGTCCATTTCCTTGTCTTCCTCGGTTATGCTAAGGACCGTATTAGAACCCCTCTTTTGCAACTCATGTTTAGAAATTTGATCTTATAAGATCGAGATCGTATTTTCTTGCATAATGAATTAATCCTTGAGATCAATGATTATCCTTTCCTAAAGATAATCCTTGCCAGTAATGTGCAACTCCCTCATATCCTTGATGATATGTTTTATCACATTGACCAATGTACCAATTACCTACTCCATGTTTTCTAACTTGGCTTCTTGATTAGGATCTCCAAGATTCTCCACCACCTCTTCTTTCCCCTTAGAGGATTCACCCTTTTTCAAATCCAAGAGCACTTCAACTGCCATGTATTTTTTTCTTTACTTTGGAGTTATTATCTTTCTTTCTTAGCCTCTAGCTAAAGTCTCATCATCCGAATCCATGGGTTAAGGAATGGGGTTAAATTAGGTTTAACCTTCGAAAGATAAAAATAATACAACCTATGATGATGTGTTAAATCCACCTTATACTCCTTTAAATCATAAATTGACATAGACATGGACCTTAATAGGAAAAAGTGAAAAATCATCTCCTGATTACGCCAAAAATAGCTCATCATAGATAGATGATGGGTATAAATATTCCAAAACTTTCCCTCAAGCGTGATATATTTCATGAGCACTTTGCAAACGTTGACCCAAATTTCAAGGATACAATTCCTAGAAATTCCATCCTCAAAATAGAGAGATTGATCATTAGGACCAAATAAAATAGAGATTTTGTGATTTTTCATCTTCTACTCCTTAAACATATTCCAAATTTCCGTAGTCATGCCCGTAGCCTCAAAAAGAAATCTTCTATGACATGGAATTCCATTCTTATTATCTTAACCCACCAATGTTCCTAGGATTTGGTAAATTCCAGGATAAATAGGATCAATCCCTTTGATTTGCTTAATGAACTCAAGTAAATCTCCCCTTCCTCATCAACCTCCATATCATGGCATCGTACTTGATCTCCCAAGATGAGGTCAGTTCATTCTGACCCTATCTTCCCCATAATGTGCTTTTTATCAAATATTTGGCTCCACTTCTTCGTTATAAATTATTCCCCTCAAGTTTGTTGATTTAAACTTATTCTCCATCATCACTCCCAAGCCATCATTAATCTTAAGCCTACCATGTGAATCTTACCCTAATCTTTAGAGGTTCATACGAAAAAATTTAGTGGTTCCTTTCATTATTAATAGTAATTTCAATGTGTCTCCATGGTACTTTGTCATTCCATTCCTCTCGATGCATTCAAATCATTACCTTTATTTACCAATCCATCCACACAAGATTTGGAATCTCTAAACACATGGAAAAGCTCCAAATGATAAGAAAAACAATGATATTTTGAGTTGCATTTATTAGGCTCTAGATAGTCCATCCCAACTTACATTTATCTTGAATGGATTTGATAACTAATAGTGAATCTCCCTCAATGATGATTTTTTAGTCGAGTCTTTTAGCTAGCCTTATACCATTGAGGTTGTGGCCACCTTAGCATAATTTTTGGATTTGTTACGCAATGGACTGACATATACTAATATGCAATTTCCCCTATGTTCCCTTATAAATCCCCCACCTCTAGATGTTCCTTCTCTATATTTTTCTAGGCCATCAAAATTCATTTTATACATTCCATTGGAGGTGGTTTCCATTTTGAATCAGTTTATTCCTTCCTAGTCCAAAGTTTAGCCCTATTTTTTGCGAATAATCTAAAAAACCTACAAAATCCTATCATCCTCCTTAGATTAAGACTCCTCCCACTTATGCTTATGAACTCTAATTTTATCCTTAAGGATTTTTTTGATTTTTTTGATAACACTTGGATAGTCCGCAACTTTTTCCGTAAAATTTTGTTATTTTTCTCGTTCCAAATGGTCTATAGAATGTGAGCAAAGTGTATTTCTAGAATTCCTTAAGAATATTTTCTTTGGGAGGAACACACCATTGATCAACCAAATTTCTTAGAGTCTTGGGAAGGGGAATTTTAATGTTAAATCTACTAAACATATCCATCATAACCTGTAAATTATATTTATAGTCAATGAAAAGATGGAACACATACTCAACATTCTCCTAACAAAGATAACACCTATTATAAGAATCATACCCATTTTCCTTAAATTATCTTCTCTTGGGATTTTATTCATGATTGTCTCCCAAAATAATAAATTGACCTTTGGAGTCAAATGTTTTTTCCATATCTTAGTGTATACCTTGCTCTCCTCCTCATTTTCAAAAGAAATTTCATATCTAGAATTGACCTCATAATCTCCTGAGGTAGTCTTACTCCAAATGATCTCATCTATCATGGACTTATTGGGAATGAGAAGGCTCCTTAATTTATTATTAAGGCCCTCAAAATGGTCAGTCACCTTAAGGTAGTCAGGTGGAGGAAGGATAATGACCCACATTATTTCTTGAGAAACACAACTCAACATGTTAATACCTTAATATCAGCCCAACATACTGATTTTTCATATCCTCATTGTGTATGATCAAATTTATAACATGTTTTAACTATTATGGACCTCTTTCGACCTTCATGCATATAGAGAACTCAACACAATATGTCAATATCTCAATGAATAACTCTACATACTTGGTTTTTCATGATTTCACTCTCTCTTCTCAAGATACACCGCCTTAGATGATCGTCAAACTATATTCTTTATGTTATAAAAAATGAAACTATATAATTCATACCTTTGAATTTAATAGATAAGGAAACATATCTCTTATTCCCAAAAATGTACAAAACACTTTGATTCTATAGGTCAATAAAGTCAATGAACAACAACTTACTCATTTTTACACTTTCATCATACCCATATTTCTATATTTTATCATGGATTGTATTTCCCTCTAGGAATTTCACACTAAAACAACACTCCAAATAGATCCATTTCAGTTTTCATTTCATGCATAACCTTATATAATTATATATCCCAAAACATATTGATCTTCTAACCAATCTCTACATCTTAAATGCATTATAGACCTAAATTAGGTCTTCAAGGTACAAACCCTAAGCTCATACATGCTTATCATACTTCTTCCTATAAAACCACTCAAATATTCTTGATGTATATTATCTTACAATATATCTACATGACTTTGAATATAAAAACAATGATATAAATATACTTGAACATACCCTCACTTCCCTTCTTACACAATTGTACCAAGACTTCAACATCTTTGTAATACAATTACATAACCTAATACTTCAAGCAAGCTTCAAACTATCTAGCTGACCTTGCGACTCAAATTCATGATTATGATAGGAATAATCAAGTCACCACACTCTCCAATCTGATTAGAAAAACTTTAAGGACCTCATAAACCTTATTGAAGAACTCTATTTGCATCACGACTATTTATATATCATTCGACTCCAACAATACTCTACTATGCATAAACATGTTTACCATATTCTTGAATCCTTTGCAATCATCTATCACAACCATCTCAACCTAATTCATGACTATAACTAAACTGATAGAGATAATTTCATAATTACATACCTTGTAATAACAACTTTGTGTGACTATACCTTGTCATTAACTTGATTTTCCTTCTCAAGTCACTATAAACCTTCTTGTAACATAATTCTATTGTTCTTTTCCTTCTCTCAGTTCTACCAAGTCTTTAACATCATAATACACCTATGTCACCTTCTTAAGTACCCTTCAATCCTTCTTGATACTACTTAGCAACATTTCTCCATGCACCATACAAATTTTTACAACACAACTATTGGTCGGACCAACAACTTTGTAACATACATTAGTCCTTTTCACAGTTTCCTCTAATATCTAATATGACTACATACGTAAACACCTCTCCATAGTGCTTCAAATGATGATGAATGCCTCTACGAAGCCTAATAGAGACACCCCTACTTCTTAGGGCTCTAAAGAATCATGAAATTAGGATATTCCCATATCTCCATACCCTTGTTTTCTTGATATTGATTGTCCTTCCGTAAAATTCACTTGGTCTTATTGATTAACACTTCTTGCTTCATATTAACATTATCCTTTTACGGGTAAGTGCAGCAAGTTGGGGGACAATTAAGTGGACATAAAATCCTAAATTTTATATCGAAACAACAAAACATCAAATTTAGTCTTCCACGAACTTGAAGGATGCCAAAAATTCAAAAATATGTCATAAAAATGGTACCATCACATAGGGGAAACTATTAAATTTGTGGAAATATTGATTTTAAAGTGAATAGAATAGGATAAATATCATTTTATAATTTTTTACTAATAGTAGGTCTTTTAGACACTTTTTCCCATGAATGTTTATGTCTACGTTTAAGACTAAAATTTTTGTTTCATTGGTTAGAATGTGATAAAACTTATACCATCCCAACCCTAGTGAAATTATATACATGTTAAAAAAAAATTATTTGATTTCAATATTTTTTGATGAAGTTATGGTGGGAAAATGGAAAGTGCTTTATTTTCTTTATGTTATCGAGAACACTTCGTGGAAAAAATCATAAAAAGTAAAATATTGCTCAAAAAAATACAAAATAAAATCTATCCCAAGATAGATAGCAGCATATAACTTCTCACCAAAAGAAAAATATATATATCAATTTTCAGTCATCCAAATTGTGGGTAAATGGACTACAATCTTATAGGTGTTTTAAAAAAAAATACCAAGTCATTTAATTTTGAGTGTTTAATATAGCTAAACTTGTCTAATTTTTTAAAAACTAGTAGTTTAGAAACTAGATTCCAGATGCTACAATTCATATTAATATATTTTTTTGTAATTTTTAGTGTATGCATTGCTAATGTTCCCTCAAGTTGATATTATGTTGTTATTTGCAATATGATGTCCACTTATGACCCCTTTTTGTCCCTCAACTTGGTGCACTTACCCTTCTTTATTGACACTTCTAGCTTGATGACTATATGATCCTTATTCTCCACTTCTTGATCTGATACCAAATATTATTGGAACTCATGAAACTCTCCATTCTTTGATTTATGCTCTATCTTGAAAAATAATCCTTCTTAGTGTTTAGACAAATATGGATTTATCTTGACTATCTTCAGTTCCTCATTCTTCCCGACCACAAGGTTAGAATTATTGGTATACACCTTATTTTCTTGAATATTCTTGTAGTATCTTTAAACATGCCTAAAATTATGACACTTATGGAAAAAACCATTCTTACGTCTAGTTGATTCATCCTTCTTACTCAATCTAGGTCGATTCTTGATGGAATAACTTTGTAATGTGATCTCTTTCATGAAAATTGTAACAAACAACACTATACATACCTCTTGACTAAGATGGATTTTTTTATAGATAATAATTTGGAAAAAGGATCCAAAGCACAAATTATGAAAAAGATATTACAATAAGTTTCAAACAATACTTAATATTTATAAAAACCCAACAAAAAAGAAAACAGGCAGGATCAATGGGAAAAATTGATCCACAAAAAGCCTAGCCAAAACCAGCAAAAAAGCTATACAAAAACCACCAGTCAGCACAAAGGCCACAAAAGGACCTATTTATTCCTGGACCTAGTATGAGATCTTGGCCTAGCTCCATCCACACCACCCACATAGCTATCTTCCTCCTCAGAGGATGAAATGAACAACTATCTCTTTTTAACTGTAACACTCACCACCAAACCTTGAAGGGTATCCACCCTATTCTCTAAAGCTCTGATCTCCCCGTTTGACCTCTGCACTCCCCTAAGAAAATTTTTGTTTTGAGATTTTACTTGGGTTACAGATTCTTCCAAGGCTTCTAATTTACTAGCCAAAAACCAAAAACCAAATCTTTCTCCCCTTCTTCCGCCTTCTCACCAGCTAAATCTGCAAAGCCGACACTGCATTTAGCTCCTTCACAACCCTCTCCTTGATTTTCAAAATTTTTTCTCGATCAACCAACGGAATGTAATCTTCCCAATCACTACCCAGATGCCCACTAACCCCCTTAGTATTCAGAATAGGTTTTCCAGCTCTAACCAACAACATAATTAAACCTTGATGCAAAATCAGCTCAGTTTTCTTCTCTTTAAATTTTTAACTGAGGCACTCAAAGAGTTGAAAATATAAAATGGAATACTAATCTTTTTATTTCACCTAAAATGGTTTAGCAGCATAAGATGATGAGAATGTACATTCTGTATCTGCCATCTAGTGTAATATATTTCATAAGATGAAAAAATACCTCTACCCACTAACCTGGTAAAGAGTTACAAGCAATTCCATCCTCCACAAAACAAATTCTTTCCTCATTTTCCAAGAAAATATGTACCTCTTCCTTAAGACAAGATCTATCCTTAAAAACTTTGTTACCTTCACAATCCATTTTTTTTACGTTATGAATTAAATCTTCAAACACTAAAAAACTTACCCCTCTCATCGAATCCAGACCCTTATTCTAGGAAAAAGAAAAATCTTGTGAAATAACATCATCCAAACCCCTCAACTTTGAATAAAAAAGGAAATACCACCCTCTTCGAACATATCCCAAATAAAAGCATCCCATTGCAGACAGGAAGATGACGATAGTTCCACCTTAACCCTAGCACCCCCTATATTTGTCTGCCTTCTAAAAAAGGGAAGCAGATCACGTGCAGAACTCTTAACTAGACATTTTAAAAGCAAGCTAACACCCATGGCAGTCGGACTAATGATTTGAAAGTATAAATACACTGGTGATGAATTTATTTCCCAGATCTCAGCACTCCCAAACTCAAGCACGAATCCTCCTTTCTGCATAAATTTTGTCCTTTGTACTTTATGGTAACCCTCCCTCATCCCACCACCATTTTTTATGATTAGATAAAATACCAAAATTAGCTAATGTGTCTACGCATTCATTTGCTTCCCAAAACACGTGCTTAAACATAATATCTTCAAAACTTGACATTATAGATTTTGCATCCCTTATAATGGGATCTATATTAATATGATGTCTTACCTTACCATTCATTACATTAATAATATATTAGGAATCTCCTTCCACATAAAGCTTTTTCATATGTAATGAATTTCCCCAATGTAACCCAATTAACATAGCACAGGCCTCTACATAGTTATTAGATTTATTACTATTGACCTCAACATAAGAACCCACCATCTTACCAATTTCATTTCTGATTATTCCCCCAAGCTGTTGCTAAACCCAGAATCCCCTTAGCAGCACCATCAAAATTTAATTGCAACCACCCATTAGGAGTAGTCAATTATGCACTTCTTCTCTCCATAATCTTAGCCATAGAAGAAATCTTCACAATTATTCCTAAAGAAAGAATAATTTCTTGCTCATGGTAAGGCAATCACCTTTTCTCCTTAATCTTTCTATGTAGAAATATTATTTCTCAAAGCTCCTAGAATATCACTTCCCACCCTATCGGTGTTTTTTGTTTTTCTCTAAAAATTCTACTACTCCGTTCAAGCCAAATTCCCCACAAGAGATGAGGCAACACCAAACTCCAGGCCTTAGACAGATTCAAAGAAACAAAAGGACTAACCCATTGTTCATACCCGGTCGAGTAAAAGTCTCCGGTAAGAACCACACTATTTGAAAAAAATTCAAAATATGAGCCATAACTTTCTAGGAGAAAGGATAGTGCATAAAAATATGTTAAACCAATTCATTATTCTTTTTGCATAAAACACACCAATTTGGAATCATCATACCTCTTCTCTGCAAATTATCAATAGTTAAAACCTTGTTCTGAATAACATGCCATAAAAACAAATTGACTTTAGGGATAAGATCTTTATCCCAAATATTTTTCCACACAACTTGTGGAGGAGGGCAATTCCTAGCAATAACATACCCTGACTTTACCGTGTATCTGCCATCCCTTGTCATAGACCAAAACATCTCATCCTCCCTCTGACCCACCGAAATATGCAAACCTCTTAAATTTTGATTTAAATTTATTATAATAGCCTACTTGAGCTTCATCCATCCCTTCCCTATCCAAAAGTTTCCAAATCCAGCCCCAGTTAGACTCCTCCCAGTAGTCTATAATCCATACACCCACAGTCAACTGAAATTGATCCACCATATCCCTTAAAGGAGCTTGACTAGCCAAAGGGGCATCCAATAACCACCAATCTTCCCGAACTTAATTTTTAACCCTTTACCAATTAGCCATTTACAACCTTTTAACAAAATATCCCTACATTTACCCAGACCATTCCAAAAAAAGGATCCTTCATGAAGCACATCATTAGAGACAAAAGTTACCTGATTATCCATTAAGTACTTTGACTTTAGAATTCTGACCCATAAACCTTCCTCATGCTCCAGCCACCACCCAATTTTGGCCATAAGAGCTAAATTCATACTATTTATATCTTTCAACCCCAAACCGCTAACTCCCTTTGGAAGGGTAACTTTATCCCAAGCCACCAAAGTAAGTCTATCTTTAGATTCCATTCCAAACCATAGAAACATACATTTGATCTTAGTAATAATGTGTTTAATATTTGCAGGCATTAGAAACATAGACATAAGATAAACCACCATACTTTGGAGATAACTCTGCGGCAATTGAAGCTTACCTGCTTGAGAAAGAAAAGTTCCTTTCCAAGTTGACAAATTCTTTTGAAACCTCAAAATAAGGGGATTCCACCATTCCATCTGCATTCTACCTCTAAACAATGGCATTCCAAGATAAGTACATGACAACCCTTGTATAGAACATGCCAAAACATCTAGAATTTTGGTTTGGATTTCCATATCCACATTGAAAAACAAAACAAATATTTTCCTAAAATTTATGAGTTGACCCGTAACTTCCTAAAAATCTTGTACAACTTATTTAAAATCTAGATCCTCCATCTGGGTTGCATTTCCCAAAAGGAAAGTGTCATCCACGAATTGTTGTAATATTATAGGATCGATACAATTAGAAATGATTAAACCATGAATTTTTTTTTTCTTTTTATAGTCTACTCAAATTTTCTGCCACAGTAATATACAGGAAAGGAGAAAGGGGATCACCCGCCTCGGACCCTCCCCGAAGAAAAGAAACCCTCTACCTTCCCATTAACTAAAACAGAAAATTTAGGAGTAGAAATGGATTCCATAATGATATTTATAAAATGCGAATGAAAACCCAATTTTCCCAAAATAATTTTCAAGAATCTCCATGAAATTTTTCATAGGCTTTGTTCATGTCAATTTTAAGAATCATAGCAGCCTTTTACAAACTTCCACCGAGTGAACCGCCTCATGAATAGTTATCACACTATCTAGAATTTGTCTTCCTTCCACAAAATCTCCTTGATTTTCTAAAATAAAGTGTTCCAACAAACCTTTTAATCTTGAAGATATAATCTTTTTATTATCTTATACACCATATTACACAGGTTTATAGGACGATAATCCGGAACTTTCTTCCCCCTTGCACCTTAGGAACAAGAGCAATGAAAGTTGTATTAACTTCCTTCAATAATTCGACACTTTCAAAAAGTCTGAACAACTTCTTCCACATTTTTATGAATAATATCCCAAAAGGATTGGAAAAAAAAGTAGGAAAACTATCAGCCCAGATATTTATCCCCATCAAGGTCAAAAACAACAATTCTAATTTCCTCGGAAGATGAATTTTTATCGGCTCTGTATTTTCTGTTGAGAGATAACGAGTTTCAAAAAGATTTACAATGTCACTTTCCTTACCCAAATCGGGATCCTTATCGGATGAAAGTAGATGAGAGAAAAATCTAAAAATTCTTGAGAAACTTCACCCACGATTACTTACCAAAAACCCCTCTCATCCTCAATTTCCCTAATAGAGTTTCTGTTCTTATGCATGGAAGCAGAGAGATGAAAAAAATTTGTAGTCATGTCTCCCTCCTTTAACCATTGCACCCTAGAATTTTGTTTCCAATAAGCCTCCTCTTTGGCTTCCAAATTATGATACTCAGACAATAGAGATTTATCCTTATCTTTCAACTCTATAGTCAAACTAGAAGACTCCACCTCTTCCTCCATCCTCTTCAAAGCTTCACTAATCTCAGATTTTTGAGCAAAAATGTTACCAAAAGTCTCTTTATTCCAAACCTTCAACCTAGACTTTAAGAGTTTCAATTTTGCCACAAGTTTAAACATCAGATTACCTCTAACATTACTTTTCCAAACCATCCTTACCTCTTCCTCAAGACCAGGATGCTGAAGCCACATCTTAAAGAACTTAAAAGGTCTTCCACCTACCTCATTGTTTAGTCTAGTTTGAAGGCTAATAGGTCTATGATCTGAACCGATTCGAGGAAGAGCCACCACAAACCCAGTTAAATTTTGAAACCAAGACAGATTTATAAAAAACCTATCCAACCTGATTTGAATCAAATCATCCCCCAATCTCCTATTTGACCAAGTGAAGAGGGATCCTCTTAATTCAATATCCACCAAATTACAGGAAGTTACAAAGTCAGAAAAATCCTCCATACTATCACTATAAACCCATGACCCTCCTTTTTTATCTTCCATAAATAGAGGAGTATTAAAATCCCCACCAATTAACCAATTTAACTCATTATACTGACTATGAAAAAGACTAATATCAGCCCAAATATTTCTTCTTCCCAACACCAAATTTGGAGCATAAATATTAGAGAAAATCCACTCAGAACCATCTAGTTTCTCTTTAAACAAAATAACAACATGATTATGAGAACAAAACAACAACTTACCTTCTCTATCAACAGGATTCTAGAAAGTTACCACACCCCCTGAAGCACCCACCAACGATGCACTTTGAATCTCAGATCTAAACCAAACTCTATTCTTCACCTCCTTCATTTTATCAATAGACATCTTTGTTTCTTGAATTAAAAGAATATCAAGCTTATTCTTCTTTCTAAAAGAGGAAAAAATATTCTATTTATTAGGGTTATTTAGCCCCCTTATATTCCATGAGATGACCTTCATTTCAATTTATTTGGAGAAATACTCTCCTCAATGGAGCGTTGTCTTCTTGAATCAATTTCCTTTGCTACAGACTTTCTCCCTCCTATCCCTATTTGTCAAATTTCCTTTTTTTGCTGGAATCTTCCCACATCTACTTTACCTTTATCTTATTTTTGGGAACTTCTTGTATTAAACCATTTTTCTTCTCTTTCCATCTTTGATTTTTCCAAATTGAAAGAACAAGGAACTTCTTCCATATGGAATGTCATTTTCTCCTCCTAGGCGTCCAACATACTTAAAATCTGCTTTACTAGACTTTGCGGAACACTTATGCCCCCACTAAAATCTTGATCTTCCAAACCTAAATCTTCCTCATTCAAAACCTCCTTTCAAGATACTGAGATTTTTTTCCTTCCTCCTTTGGCTCCCTACCCTCCAATACATTTTAATTACTAACTTGAAAATCATTTTTTTGTTCACCTTCTTGTTCCTTTTCCTTATCTTCCAACAAATTAAATTTGTTTAAAGAAAAAAAAAATTGCTATAAAGAACTATCCCCTTCCATCCTAGATTCCTTTTTTTTTTTCTCATACATCTCGCTTCCCTTTCTTACCCTCCTTAAACTGTCTTTGCTCATGTCCCATCCTCCTACATTTATGGAAGTGTTAGTGCGAATTCACAACACCCCGGATGTTGATCAAATTTCTAGGTTGATCACTCTAGCATCCAGTGTGATTGTACAACATTGAATCCTTTCTCCAAGTGTGGGACTTGCAAGAATGAGAAAGGAATCTCTACGAAGAAGGCTGGTTCCTCTTCCTAAATTACCTTCCATAAATTGTTCCAGTGTAGGCAAGCTAATCTAATCCTAATCTAACCTCTAAGGAGACAGGGAGAGAGAGAAAAGAGAAAAACAAAAAAAAAAAACAAAAGCCTACACTAAAACGGTGATACACCAGAGAAGGAAAATGCTGAACATCTATCAAAACTACTATGAACATAGCTCCAACCTTACAATGAACATTTAAACGTGCACAAATACCTCCAATGAAGAGAGGCAAGAAGAAAGCAAGAAAAAACGAGAAAGGATGGACAGATGCATCACGAAACACATTTTTGTTGCTCCAGAAGTTTACACAGAACATCATTTTAATGGTAAAAGGAAAAAGACACCATTACAGAGTAGGGGAGGAGGTTCGAACTCCATTTTCAACCCTGGGGAAGAAAAGAAAGGAGAGAAGAGCAGAAAAGATGAACCACCTTTAGAAAGAAGCCCCTCCTTACAATTTATAGGAAGAATGAGAGAGGGAAGAGAGAGGAAATCCAAATCTACCCCAACCACCTCTGGGTTGCATTTAATTCATCTCATTATGGTGGTAGGTGAGAACCCTAGCAAAAGTGGCGAACTGTATTTTGCATTAAAGCTGGTTGTTGAAACGTCATTTCTAGCCATCACCACGAACCTAAGATTTTTATTGATTTTCTATCTCCAAACTAAACCAAAATGCAAAATTTACCCCAAAATCATGTAGATAATTTCTCCAGCTTTCCATTGATATAAATAATGTAGAAATATGAGCTCTGGATCAAAATTTATGGCCATCGAAGATCTAGGTCAAAAAATAGGCCAAAATCTGATCGGCGGGGAAAAATGTTTGAATTTTTCACTCATGCTTCGCCACTTGGATGACACTTGTCAGGATCTGATTCGTCTATGGGCCTGCCTCCCAAAATTTCCATGGGGTGCTTGATTATTTCTAGCCTAGACACGTGGCAGCATCTCATTTGATGTGGGTTTGACACTCCAAAATTTCCATGCGGGCCTGCCTTGAATTTTTTGCGCCCGGCCTGGACACGTGGTGAGATTCTATTGGCTCGCAAAAAAGGGGGCGGGCTTTCCCTTTGAATTTTGCTTTGTTTTTTCCCTTGGGAAAATTTCCCAAAAATCTCCCCCAGCCTGCCACTCCAAGACACGTGGCGCTCCCCTATTCATCTGCGGGTTCATCCTTTGAAAATTTCTTGCCACTTGGACACGTGGCATGACTGATTCGTTGGCGGGGTAGCGAGGCCAAAACACTCCTTTTCGATTTTTGGTGAAACACTTAGCCAAATTTCCAACTTTTCCTCTTCGACATGTGGCATGTTCTCGATTCATCTATGGGCCTCCTTGTTTCATTTACGGCCCTCTCGCCCTTTTGCGTCCCACGTGTCCCTCGCATACTTTTGCCTGGATGTCCGGATGAAAATCTCTGCCCTTCGGCTGATTTGGGCTCCCTTGTTCCTATTTGAGGTGAAGACACGTGGCAAGATTCCATTCATTGGCAGCTCTTTTGGCTTTTCGCATCCCACACGTACTTTCACTGGATGTCCCAAACCTGTCTAGGACAAATATCTCGAACCATCCGAAATGGACTGTTCCTACTTGTGAATTGGTCGGTTCACATTCTCCATGTACCTTTGTCCCAATCGCACGGGACGAAAGTCTCATGTTTTGGCCGAATCGGCCGGTTCGCGTCCTCCACGTACTTTTGTCCCAACTGTCCCAAACCGCGTGAAACGAAGACTTAGACGATTTTTCTTCTTGTTTTCAGCCATTTCGGATTTTCGCGTTCCTCGCGTCTCGGCGTCCCAACCGCCATCTGCGGACTACCTAGGACAAAATACTTAGCCAATTTTCTTGCTTTTTCAGCCCCAAGCTTGGTATGACGAACCTCAGTACGACCGAAATGCTTTAAAATAGTCCTGCAACCTTATTTTTTGCATTTTTTCCATTTTCTCTAACTCATTGGGATTTCTTCTTGGATGGGAGAGTTAGAGAGAAGCCGAGGGACCCCAAAAAACATGATTTTTTCCTTGAATCAATCTACTTGCTCGGGACTGAATAATTTGATGCATGTTATCAAAATTACCTTGAGGGGTGAATTTTGGATAACAATTTTGGCGACTTCAACGGGGTTACCTACCTGCTAGGTAGAAGATCAGTGGCCTTTTAGCAATCCATTGGGCATGGAGTCATAAGCAATAACCTGAAATCAACCTGATATCTTGAAAACTTCCCTCTGAGCCACTTGAAACCCACTGAAATGGACTGTGCAAGAGCAAAACCAGCACCACAAAAAACTATGTACAAAACTAAAAATCATACATGCTCCATATGGAACATGCAGAGTGTGCATAAGCACTTCTTTTCTTGAAAAGCAAACCTACCTACTTTATTATAACTAGAAGCAAAGGTAAGCTAAACAAACCCTTAATTGGTTGTGTAAAATAGCTTCCTTTCTTCAAAATTGGCAACCATGCAACTAATTTTGCACTTGAACATGGCTGATTGGATGAATGGAAAATCAATAAGAAGCTGGTCTTCCACCCAAATCATCAAGGTATCATTTGAAGGTAAATTCAATACCTCTTTTATTTGTTACGCATTTGGATTGGAGAGGTATGACGGTTAATCCTTGGTTCTTTGTAGCTCATCGTCATGCTCGAAGCAAGCATGACTGGTTGTGACTTCTCCTTTGGCTCCAATGAAGCCAAATACCTGATTGGGCAAGGTCTGATCTATTTGATATGCCCATAATTCTGATTTTCAACTCCAAGAATGGAGTTCTCTTGTAGACCCTCTTGAATGGATGGTGTGGAAGCAATGGTAGAACCCTTCTTCCCTTTCTCTTCCTCCAATGAAGAACATGGAAGATTTAAATCTTCCAATCTTGATTCCAAAGAGCTACTATAAGATGCAGGCTGCTACAAATGAATGCTCTCCTCCATGACAGCAGGATCTTGTGTTTGGAACGTGGATGATGAAAGAGAGAATGGTGGAAACTCAACCGGTTCTTCTTCATCAAAACAGTCTTCCAAATCAGACAGGTAAACTACCTCATTGTTGTCCTACTGCAAATGCTCAACCTCTCCCATGGTGTTCTCTTGCTCTGCAACTTGATCACCATGGTTTCTTTCATCCTCCAACATTGAGTTTGAGAGATCAAACTCTTCTTTAGTACTAGAACTTGAGAGAGATGAAGTAGAAAGAAGAACTGAAGGTTCTTCTATAGCCTGCTTTGTGCTCAAAGCCCTTGGATCTACACTTTTCTCCTCCACAACTAGAATGTGCTCCTCTTCTTTTGGATTTGGAGTAACTTCTCCTTCCTCCAATGTTTGAAGAAAATATTGCTCTTGATTGAACTCTTCCTCCAGCATGAAGTTTGTCAAGTCAAACTCTTCGATCTGCTGCTCTGGAGGAAAAGTTGGGACTGCAAGATCTTCTTCTTCTGCTGCAACAAAATCAGTCCTGACCACCATTTGTTCTCCAACTCCAACCTCTTCTAAAGGCTTAACCATCAAGGGGATCTTTTTCATCCCAAATTTAAGAGCCCAACTCTTCAAACTTTGAATTTCTTCATCTTTGTTTGGCTTCTCTTTTTGCTGTTGTTTTCCTTGACTGGCATTCTTATTTTCATCCTCCCAACATGGATTTGGGAATGCAAGAGGAGAAGTGGATTGTAACTCAAATGGCTTGGCAATTTTTCATGGTGGTGGAGGTAGAAACTCTTGTTTCTTTGGAGGAGGGGGTATTTCTATTAGCTTTTGTGGAATGGATGACTATTTAGAAGGAAAAGGGACAAAAGAATTGAGATGAGGTGGAAGAATAGGGGGTGGAGAAATGGATTCAACACTTGGGACAGCAGATGGAGAGTTTAAAACTTGACACTGCTGAGATAAAACAGATTGGGAAAGAGGAAAAAGAAAGGCATGAGATGGCGTGCTTACCCGTTGACAAGGTTGTTGAATACTCCTCTCATACACCTCTATTTCTTCAATCCACTTTGCAAGCAATGGAAGTGTTGCAATCATGAAGTCAAGCTTCTCTTGAGGGCTGTAATGCCTTGGAAAAGGTCCCACCCATGGATAGGGTGCTCCACAACCGATTCCAAATGCTTTCATTTGTGCTTGAGCCCTGGACTACACCATGTTTACCTCCATCTTTTGGATTTTCTCCAACAGACCAGCATTTTGCATCTGATGGTCTTCATTAAAGCATACTCTTGCTCTTGGAAAGCTCCATAACTAAATTGATTTTGGTATTACTGCTCATATGGGTATGTATGCTGATTTGGAGGATATAAAAAACATGTTGGAGGTGGAAAACATTGCTGCTGTTGTAAATGTGAGTTCCATGATGGAAATGAAGTCATGAATGCACAACTTCATGGAATGGAAAATAATGAAAGGGATGGAAAGAAGGATGGATCGGAATGGATGAAAAACATGTCTGCAACTTTAGAAATGGGTTGCTAATCGGATGGAGTCACGGATGTGTTTGCAAGTGCCTCCAAAGGCTGAAATCTTCACAGAACACACCAACCTAAAAAGATGAAGTGGAAGACCTCTAAGGTCCCATCGGGCGTGCTAAAAAAATTAGTGCAAATTCACAGCACCCCCTAGATGTTGATCAGATTTCTAGGTTGATCACTCTAGCATCCAATGTGATTGCACAACATTGAATCCTTTCTTCAAGTGTGGGACTTGCAAGAATGAGAAAGGAATCTCAAATAATGTTGGTTCCTCTTCCTAAACTACCTACCACAAGATGTTCCAGTCAAGCAAGCTAATCTAATCCTAATCTAACCTCTAAGGAGACAGAGAGAGAGAAGAGGAAAAACAAAAAACAAAAGCCTACACTAAAATGGTGATACACCGAGAGAAGGAAAATCTTGAACATCTATCAAAACTACTATAAACATAGCTCCAACCTTGCAATGAACATTTAAACATGCAAAAATACCTACAATGAAGAGAGGCAAGAAGAAAGCAAGCAAAAGCGAGCAAGGATGGACAAATGCATCACAAAACACGTTTTTGTTGCTCGGAAGTTTGCCAGAACATAATTTTAATGGTAAAAGGCAAAAGATGCCATTACTACGGAGTAGGGGAGGAGGTTCAAACTCCATTTTCAACCTCGGGAAGAAAAGAAAGGAGAGCAAAGCGAAAAGATGAACCACACTTTAGAAAGAAGCCCCTCCTTACAATTTATAGGAAGAATGAGAGAGGGAAGAGAGAGGAAATCCAAATCTACCCCAACCACCTCTAGGTTGCATTTAATTCATCTCATTATGGCGGTAGGTGAGATCCCTAGCAAAAGCGGTGAACTATATTTTGCATTAAAATTGGTTGTTGAAACGTCATTTCTGGCCATCACCATGAACTAGAGACGTTTCTTGATTTTATCTCTCCAAACTGAACCAAAATGCAAGATTGACCCTGGAATCATGTAGAGAATTTTTCCAGCTTTCCATTGATATAAAGAACGTGGAAATCCGAGCTTTGGATCGAAAGTTATGGCCATCTGAAGATCTAGGGCAAAAAACAAGCCAAAATCGGATTGGAGGGAAAAAAGTTTGAATTTTTCACCCGTGCTCCACCACTTGGATGACATGTGTCAAGATATGATTTGTCCATGGTCATGCCTCCAAAAATTTCCATGGGGCACTTGATTATTTCTGGCCTGGACACATGGCAGCATCTCATTCGATGCGGGTTTGACACTCCAAAATTTCCATACGAGCCTGCCTTGAATTTTCTGTGCCAGCTAGACACGTGGCGAGATTCTATTGGCTCACAGAAAAGGGGGTGGGCTTTCCCTTTGAATTTTTCTTTGTTTTTTCCCTTGGGAAAATTTCCCAAAAATCTCCCCCAGCCCGCCACTCCAAGACACATGGCGCTCCCCTATTCGTCCGCGGGTTCATCCTTTGAAAATTTCTTACCCCTTGGACACGTGGCATGATCTGATTCATTGGCCGGGGTAGCGGGCCAAAACACTCCTTTTAGATTTTTGGTGAAACACTTAGCTAAATTTCCAACTTTTCCTCTTCTGACACGTGACACCTTCTGATTCATCCGTGGGCCTCCTTGTTTTTGTTTGTGGCCCTCTCACCCTTCCGCGTCCCACGTATCCCTCACGTACTTTTGGCTTGGATGTCCCAGACGAAAATCTCCTGTTTCTATTTGAGGTGAAGACACGTGGCGAGATTCCATTCGTTGGTGGCTCTTTCAGCTTTTCACGTCCCACGCATACTTTTGGCCTAGATGTCCCAAACTATCTGGGACAAATATCTCCGAACCGTCCGAAATGGACTATTCCTGTTTGTGAATCGGCCGGTTCACGTCCTCCGCGTACCTTTGTCCCAACTGTCCGAGATGAAAGTCTCTGTTTCGGCTGAATCGGCCGGTTCACGTCCTCCGCGTACTTTTGTCCCAACTGTCCCAAACCACGCGAAATGAAGACTTAGACGATTTTTGATCTTTTTTGGCCATTTCAGCTTTTCATGTTCCTTGTGTCCCGACGTCCCAACTATCCCACGGACTACTTTGGACAAAAGACTTAGCTGATTTTCTTGCTTTTTTTCGGCCCCAAGCTTGGTATGGCGAACCTCAGTATGACCCGAAATGCTTTAAAACAGTCCTGTAACCTTATTTTTTGCATTTTTTCCATTTTCTCTAACTCATTGGGATTTCTTCTTGGATGGAAGAGTTAGAGAGAAGCGAGGGACCCCAAAAACATGATTTTTGCCTTGAATCAATCTACTTGCTCGAGGTGAATAATTTGATGCATGTTATCAAAATTACCTTGAGGGTGAATTTTGGATAACGGGAAGAACAATGAAGAGGCTTCATATTCTACCTTCTAAATCCACGCACCAAACTTAGATTAAAGAAGAATTTATTTTCTTAATAAGTTCCCCACATGAATAGTAACAAAGAAATGAGCATACATTAATCTTATTCTTTACCTTAATGCAGGTCAAAAACCACCAACGACCTAATGCGGTTCTTTATAGTTGTTAAAATTTCATTTTCGAGAACTCCTGGAAAACCCGGAAGCTTAACCCACACAGGAAACTCATCTGGTTTCTCCTTAAATGGATCAAATCCTATAATCCATTTGTGGATCAAAATACTTGATCTACCCATAAACCAGGGACCACCAAGCAAAATATTTTTGCAGTCCTCCTGGTTTGAGAGGTTTATAATGAAAAATCCATTCACATATGAAGTAATTTCAAGTGATCCCTTCGGATTCCACTTTCTTTTTTCCCATTCATGAAACCATTCTACATTCGAACTTGATCCATAAAATTTACCAACCAAGGCATACTCCATCCTAGACCTAGCTGATTTACTAACCCATCACGGGATATCAAGACCAATCAACCCATCTTTTCCTTAGCCATAATGTTTTCATTCAGAGGATGATTCACAAAATCCTTTCTACGGCCCAGAATCTTATTGACCCATGAGATAGGTGAGGACAACTTACCTCCTTCTTGTGCCATACACAGGACCCCTACCCGATGTCCATCGATCCATGGATCACATGTGTCCTGCGACAATTTTTGAAAATCCCGCTCCCGCTCCATATAATCAAATTTTATAAGCTATAAATTATTCCATTTCTCTATGAATATTCATTCTTGAAGGACCCTCTACAATATATTTCCCTATGACAAATTCATTGCATGAGTAATAGTACGCATTGAATGAATTTGCATACCTCATAAGCATTAGATTTTATGGTGGGATTAGACCTTCTCTTGCTCTTGAAATTTTCATTTTTGTTCATGCTAGCATTATCCATGTTCACCTTGTGATCTTCATTAAAACTATGACATGAATTATCATCTTCATTTATCTTCATTTGGTCTCCAATGAATCCAATACAAACTTTGTCACTTGAAGACTTTCTATTTCTAAAAATTCCATATAGGGCCTTAGTTCTCTTATAAAACTTTTTAAATATATTAATCTTTTTCATGCCTACTCAAACTCTTCATTTAATGATTTTAACTCCATTTCATACCTAATGTAATCTTATTCCTTGGATTTTAGGGATTCTATCTTTATTTTGAGCTTGTTACACTCTTATTCTTTGACCTTGAGGATAGTTTTCATACCTTTAATTTCATATTACATCTCCTTGAGGATATTATCATGTAAACTATCCATGCTGATTATTTAGACCACATAATCCTTGATCAAGGAGTTCAAATTATTATTCTTCTTTATTTAGATCTTTATCTCATCTAGGGTACTCATCAAATCTTCTTATAAGTCTTCCTCAATCTCTTCATCTTCTAAAACTTCCATGAATTCATTAAAAAAATCATTACCTTCTTCATTGGCCATGAATATAAATTAATTTCTATCATCCTTGACATATTCATCATCACTATTGTCTTCACTATCACTAATATCAAAACTTTTTTCACTTTTATCTTATTTGGAATAGAAATTCTTCTTGTTCTTAGATGATCTTCTTTTGTCATCATATTTATTAGAACCTCTTTTGTTATGCTTATGAGACTTCTCATCTTCATAATCATGATCATATTTCTCATCTTGTTTATCTTTATTCTTATTAATACATATATTTGCAAAATGACCAATCTTACCACATTAAAAACACTTAAAGGGATACTTACCTTTTTACTTACGACCCTATCGTATCCTTCTAACAAACATGGCTTCTATCTTTTCATAATAAATCTCTGAATAATAAATTTTATTTAATTTATTACCTTTTGTGTTCTTTTCAACCTTTAAATAAACATCCTTCTTAGGGTTTTTGCATCATTTACTCTTGTCTCATAAGATGCCTAGATGCCATGAAGCTCACCTATATGTCGGGTGTTCAAATTGTTTGCTTCTTCAATTCTTTGAGACCTTAATATCTTTTGTACAACTACATATTCGTCCATATTTTATCCTAAACCTTTAATGATATTGATTAATTCATCAAATCTTAGTATATAGGCTGAAATGTTCTCATCTTATTTCATTCTTAGGATTTCAAACTATCTTCTGTAGGTCTATAACTTGGCTAACTTGACCTTGGTGTATCCTTCATAAATGGTCTTCAACTTATCCCACATACTTTTGGTTGCATCACAATACATGACCTTCACATACTCAACTTCTAAAATACCACATACAATAGCATTCATAGCTATGGAATTGCTTTCATAAGCCTGATTTCTTGCTACATCAGTTGGAAGTGTAATAAGAATAGTATAACTAGTAAAAATTGATTACCATATGTCAAACCTTAATGAATTTAGATAACTCAAGTATCTTGAGACTAGAAAATGTATAATTACTCCCATTTAATAGAAGAATCTTATTAGTAGAGTAGATTCCTTTAAATTTAATAACCATACCGTGCTTTAAGGACCACCTTCAATTTGTTAATATATTCTAAAGGACATTCTCTCGATACCAATTATTAAAAGAAAAATCACTAGGGGTATATTAGTGTCTTCAAGAATTTTACTTCAATTACTTAACTTGCACTTAACTTATATGTACCATTCAATAAGCATTATCATATAAGCATGTCAAAACCATCAAAGAAACATAACAACCATGAACATAAACATGAAACAAGATAGATAATAAATGAACGTGGTAATATATGTGGGTAAACATCAAGGTAAATAAAAACCACTGATCATTTTATTAATAAAAAATTAATCAATGTTTAGGGAAGCACAAACTCCACAAGAATTTCTAACCCCTAATTTATCAAGCACTAACTTGACTTTAACAAGCACCAACTTGCAAGGAGGCACCAACCCCTAATTTATCAGACACCAACATAATTTTAGAAAGCACCAAATTTTAAGGAGGCACCAACCCTCTAGGGTTTTAGTGAAGAACCAAATCCACAAGGAAGAATAAACACCAACTCATCCACCTAAAACTATTTTCCACCTTCTTGTTGCTCACTCAACAAATGATGGAATTATTTGCTCTTCTTCTCTCTTCTTATTGGCTTGATCTCTATCTATGATACATAAACATTAAATCATGTATATAACACACCTTATTATCCTCAAACATTGTATAATATTCATAAAAAAAATCATCTTCCATTAAAGACACCGAAAACTACCTTCTTGGCTCATGCACTCTTCTTTTTCTTCACCTTCACTAGGTCATGGATGAACTACCCTTTATAGCTTTATAAATTTAGTTATTAAACATGTATGCATTATACATGGTACTTAGGACCTAATAAAACCTTCTCAATCCTCTATATGTCGATCATACTCTTCATACTCCACTAACTAACAAATAGACCTAAATCGCCTTGTATATATACATGTCTCAAGCACATGCATCAAATAGGTTAGCCATATATACTCAGGTCATATATCATAGAGAAAAAGGAATATTAGAAACAGGAAAAATAATAACATAAATCTTCAAACATCCTCCATGTTGAAATATCTCTACAACATCCATTCATACCATGAAGACATCATATAACTAATATTGTCCTATTAGGATTGCATACCCAAAAATTTATCTTCAACAAATGAATCTTATACTATCTCAAAAAAATAAACCAAGAAAAATAAAACACATTAATTGGTAATAAAACATATCAAAATCATCAACAAGTGCATTATAATCCACAATTTAAGGTATAAGGGCTCAATAACATCACTTCTCGAAGCTCACTCAAAACTCTCTCAATACCTCGAAAATCGAGTCACGAGAAGTTGACTTGGATAGGCCACCTAAGGGATATAAAACGTATTAAAATTATAATATACATAAATTATAGGTCCATTGAATCCTCAACCATCCATTTATTCATCCGGTCCAATGTACAACTAAAGATTGATAACAAATTCTTTCGGAAAAATACACTTTTGTAGTGTGGTCCAATAACTCATCTAAACAAAAAAACCACTTGGAGATAAATGAGATTATCCTCTACATCATCTAACAATAAAAAAATCACTTGACCGTATTCCGAAATATCTTTCATATTGACTCCTTATGAGAGTTTTAGGAGGGTTTTGGAGTTGTTTTGGTGTTGAAGATTGTTCATAAAGAATATGAACTTAAAACTAAAACCAATGAAAAAAAATATTATCTTTGAAAAATATTAAATTTTCCCAAATATATTAGGTTCCCATGCAGAATATTAATGTACCAACGAGCATCACAAAGTTGACTTACAAGTTGGGAAACACCACTTTCAAGAACCCAATTTTACCAAAAATCAATACCTTGCTAAATACTTTAGACCATCTCCTCAAAATTTGTACACATATCTTAATAAACATTATAAAAACTTACCATACTTAAATTTTCATACTGGAATTGAGAAATTATCAAGCTACCTCATTAGGATATGAAATTCTCAAGGATTTCTCTAGGTTTAGACCTCAAAACCAACTTTCATGCTTTATCCTTCGATAACTAACCTAAAAATTCATGAAAATGCCTATAAAAACATGGAAAATATCTGAAAATACTCACATACCCATAATTTCCTTGGAAACTAATCATCATACCTCATTAGGACATGATTTCTTCATCTTACCTTCAAATTCTCTCTTTGTAATCCAAGTGACATGAAAAATAACTAAAATCCATCCTTCAAAACTTGAACAAATAATTAGGAATAATTTTACATCAATGAAAAATAAAAATAAAACTCTCCACATCACTCTATGGAATCAATCAAGCAAAATCTCTAATTTGACATCAACCATAATTAACACTATCAAGATTAATATCAAGGACAACATTCCAAAGTCACCTTGACCAACTTAACATCAATGAAAAATTATTAACAAGATGAGGGTGAAATTTTATGTCCCTGATGTCACCCTTGTCCCTGAGTAGATAATTGGGACACAAGAAGGAGAAAAGTGTGTGCGGGCCAAAAATGGAGAGCAAGTTATATACTAAATGTCTAGAAATATCTTAAGAACATGTTTTTCACCCTAAAGGCTGAGGACAATATTTTGGTGTCCAATATTATATTATTTTGACTCCAAAAACATTATAAGATAAAAAAACAAGTTTCAACAATTAATTACTCCTCAAAACAAAATATAATTCCTTATTTGTTTGGGCTGAGGGGCAATCTGTATTGTTTGAAATGCTTCGAGATACCTTTAAACCTCGTATAAAATGGATATACCAACCATGTATAAAATTATCCAATATTTATGATTCCTAATTATTTTACTCTTAACTCCTTATGGATCTCCAAAAATCATCCAAACAAGTTAGGACTCACCATTAGAATACTTGTTCCCTACACTGGAAAACCAATTGTTGAGTAGATTCTCCCTTAATGAGAAAAAAATATCTAAATATTCCTAAATTACTTAAAAAAATTTAATACTCCATTAAAAAACTTATAGATGTTTAATATATTTTCTAAACTATCTTAGAGGATGTACATAGGTTCCAAAATGGCCAAATTTGGCCTTTCTAGGATTCCAAAGCAAGAGTAGTCTTCCACTAAATGTTGATGAACCTTATTATACTTATTTTCAAATTAAGAAATTTTTACCAAATACATCAATAATATCTTCAATGCTGGTAAGATTATTTCATAAGAGGCAAGTTGGCTAGGGGATTTAAGAAGATCGAAAGGGAAAAATTTACATTTTGGTTTACTTGTCATGTTTTGAATTTTGCATTTTGGGCTATTCAATTTACATGGCAATAATGGAATCTAACTTGGGAACATTAGAATATAAGGGGAAATAAAAACTACATATTTCTCATGGATGAGAAGATTATTTCTTTTCGATTGGTTAATAGATTCCTTTATTACAATAAATAGACACAAATATACCGAAAACAAACATAATAGGAAGGAAACACACAAAATTGGAAAGGAAAGGTACGCAAAAATGAAAAGGAAATTATATTACAATGGTTTGGGATGACAAACCTCATTTCATCTAAATTTTTAGATGTTTCTCATGGCAAGGCAACTCAAATGGGGTTCCATAAAGGTAAGCCAAGAAGTGTGTATTCTCTTTGTAGAAATGGTTGATCTTGAATGGTCCTAACAAGTGGTGATCAAACTTCTAGGGGCTTGATGCAGCCTAGAATTTATCAATACAAACCGGGCACACTAGCCCATCACTCGGACTTGACCGAGTGCTCAACCAAAGTGCACAAAGGTACCAGGCCCCTCTTTAGGGTTGTTGTTTCAGGATGTTAGCATGATGAAGAATTTAATCATTTAGATCTATAACTATTATACCTTTCTTACGGTGAATATTCAAGTCTAAATCTAGGACATAATAAACTTTTAAAATATAACCATAATGGAATCAAGCATGCAATATTGAATTATAACAATGAGAACACCTTGTTTGAGGCCATAATTTCCATTATATTAATGGCGGTAATTACACAGACAACTCATTACAATACAATAGTATACACTCATGAACGAAACAAATCTAGCAGCATAATCTCACTATACCCTAGTTCTCATACATGTATGCTCTCTCTTTATCCCTTTTATCTAGACCCCCTCTACTACACCATTCACTACATATTTATAATGGTGGGGACTTTCCCTTCACCACTTATCCAATCCCAAAATAGGTTGCATGCTATTATTAGCTACATGTTTTTTACAGTCATAGCCCCACATGTAAGTGTGCTAATAATAGAATTCCTTTAGTTAACTGAAAGTGATAAACCTATTCTTATCTTGCATCCATGTAAAGTGCTTTGTAACCGATCCTCCAAAAATAGCCAATGTGTGGCGTGTAAGTCTCTGCCTCGTTTATGTGCTTTACATGCCATCTCTAAAAATAGATCCTTATGTGCAAAAATGGCTAAGTCCCGAAATATGAACTTATCCTCCACGCGTGTGTTTCCCTTATCCATTCGCACCTTTGAACATGCCCCGATTTCTGTCATGCGGACCTCTTGTGTGCCTTTTGTTAAGTATTCTCTACTCAACATTACCCCACACTAAATTTATTGCCACCCCAACAATGGTTGTCTCAAAAATTAATTAAATAATCTGAATGGAAATAATAATAATGAATCTATATGCACAAAATAATGATGTTACCCTATAGCTTCATCCACTTGAACCTGAGAAATTAATTCAGGATATTCCTCCTTTATTTCAACCTCTAAGATATGTCACTCAATAAGTGCTTCCTCTACATTTTCTAGAATTTCCACAATGAATGGACTCTAGTTCATCTGCGCAATCTCTCCTTTCTCATTTTGTAAGACCAACACAATGCTAGACATTGTAATAATCCTTGCCTCTAACAAATCCATCTTTTGCAAGATGAGTTTCCCAATCTCATCTAGCCATCCCTTGTGTGGTTCTTGTGTTATTGCAAGGGCCTCGCACTTATGTTTAACTAGTGCTAGTATTTTTACATGGCCCAATGTGTCCTTCATTACTTAATGGACCTCATTTTCCTCCTCTAAGGTTTTTATTTTGATGATTGCCTCGGAGCTGTACAAATGTTCAAGGTTTGGTCTGTCTTCTTCAATTCTTCCCTGTAGTGCTTGCGAAGTCCTACGTAAGATGAAATCTTTCTCTTTACTATAGTCCTTTCCTTTTCTTCCTCTTTCTTAGGATTATTTGGGGTTGGTATTCACATGGTTTCATCTTCAAGTACCAAATCCACCAAAGTCTCGACATTGTGCATTGCTAAAGGAATTTTTTCGGTACCTTTAACTCTAGATGTGGTTGTGCTTTCAAGACATGGTCCCCAATAGTATCTACCATGCTGATAAAGACATGGTTCTTCTTGTTCCAAATCCTTTTCTGGATCAGGTGTGCTATTTCTACATCTTTTGTTTTAATTCCCCTTATAGCGCCCGATGGTTGCGGCCTTATCCATGTTCCTGTGAGCCACCTCTGTGGATACCCTTACCAATGCATTACTTACTCATCGGACATAATAGTAGGATTTACTGTTATGTGTCTAGCTTGGGGAGTCTTTTTCAACCTCCTAGACATGCACGACTCCTCACACACATCAAAGTATGATTCATCCATATGCATGTGCATTGACCACAAAATTTGCTTCCCTGTGAACATGGTCACCATATCCTCATCCATCAACTCCTAGCCAAATAACTCCTTTTGTGTCGAGTGCTCGAAAATGGGTGCGAGAAAATTTTTCTTATGTCCTCGGTGTAGCCCATGATTGGGGCAATTGTGTTCTCCACTCATTCTCTTTGTTCTAGTCCCCTTAGGAACCTGGGGTCCAATATTTGGAGTTTTTCCGACATACCCCAAGTAGTATCATGCACAGCTTTTTTTTGTCTACTTTTCTCCTTCCTCCATATCCTTCATTCCTTCATCCTTTGATTCCTTTTGTGGCTCCTCCACGCTTTGTGTTTCCTCATCATATTCGGGTAGTGTAGGAGACCCTAGCGCTCTTTCCTTGGATTCCTCCACCTCTTCACCCAATTTTAACTTCAGTATTTTTTTCTCGGTGGTATCCTTCTATGGAGATAGTTGAGGTGACATACGCACTAATTTTGGAGTAGAACCTTGAGTCCTTGTTTTTCTGAATACTCTTTTAAAGAAACACTTTCCTTAAACTACTTTTGGATCCTCTTCTTCTTCCTACACATGAGTTGGCATAGTTATGTGCTCGATTCCCTTTATCGATGGTTGCCTCCTCCTATGTTCCAAACCACCACTATCCTCATGCTCATCCTCCTCATCCTCTACTTTGATTGTATCTATGGGCTTAGGCATTGGAATGCTCTCCATGGTATGCTTACTCTTCTGCAGCCCTGGGAGTAGGAACTCATCTTCCACATACTTGTTATTTTCTATCTTGGGCTTCGATTAGAGGTACACAAGTGCTTCTCCAATGTCTCCAACAACCAAAATTACTAGTTTTATGTTCAAAATATCTCGAGATGATCTTTTAAATATATGCATTACATCCTGGATATCCATACTTCTTCCTCAGTTTGTGGTAGTCGCAGTATACCTTGTTTGCATTGAATGTTAGGCGGTGCACATCTGAGAACCTATGAACTGATGCCTAAAAATACCTCACTATGAAAAATATGATAGTTTACACTATGTTATCCAAGCCCGTCCTTCATTATAAATCATGCGATGAAAAAGTGCTAGTATACTACAAACTATACTACCTTACCTACCACCGAAGGTAATTCTTTTGGGATGTGCCATTATTCTTCAAATGCCACGTAGAGCCTATCATACCACTTCTTATCCGTTTAATTGAATGGTTTAGTCATTGATCCTTCACATAAGTAGTTGATGAATCAATTTACAGGTGACTTTTTCTCCATGTGATACTACCGGATCTTCTCTTTTGGTCCATCGGGCACCCGATATCTATGAATACCAAAGTGATAATAGAACAACCCCAAATCTGATATTTCCTCTTGAATGCACTTCTTCTATGATAGTTTCCACAATGTACTTTGAAATGTTGTATACTACCCCTTCAGACATCTTCTTTGCAACGTGTGTAGCCACATGGTGTTCACTTGTGACCACCTCTCTTGGTCATTTAGTTTTGTTACAAGGTGCATGGCTTCCCGCAAATTTGGGTATTTTTCATATTTTCTATGTCCATGCCACATGGACCCTTGGTGTACCCACTGCCTCTTGGTCTCAATAATTGTAGAATTTTCTCGTTAAGTCCTCTTTGAGGTCTTCACCTATAGCCTTCAACCCTGTCACTATGGAGATTAGCACGGCTGAAATCCTTACTCTACATCCTGCAAAATATAAGAAGTCTTTGTGTACTCTACTCATGAGCCATTCGTACAAGGACTCATATTTTTGAAGTAGGAGAGTTCGTATAACTGATATACCCCAATATGTTTCAATAACTTCTAACTAGTGTTGTCATAGATCGGCATGTCCTCCACCATGCACTTATTTGTCTTTGTGTTCAACAAAGGTGCATCCGACTCCTATTTTTACGTGGTACGATGGTTGTACTCACTTATCTTGCTCCTTCGAATGTGGGAATCCCATTCCTAGCCTATTATAACAACCTTTGAATATTACGTCTTTAAAAATTACTCTCGGGGGTCATTTCTTCTTCCTCAATGACCACCTTCTTATTTCCCTTAAATCCTATTGTAGCTACCTTCTTTGGTGCCATTTCTACCCTGTAATCCTCTCAAAATACTTGACTTTTGACTTACGTAATGTGTAACTCAAACCCTAGCTCAAATCTTCATGCCCTAGTGGAAATTGTGTGCCCTAGCTTGTTTGTAACATGTCTACTTTGCTCAAATCCTTTTCTTGTGGGAAAACAAGATTCTCTTCACATAAAACTCCTTTCCATGTATGGTTTCACACTCTTCCTACCCCAACATGATTCCTTGGCTCTTCACACTTAGATTTTTCAAATTCTATTAATCACAATGGTAAGAATGAACTCACATCCCATCCTTATATATATTTTCACACTTTTGATGCATTTATTACTCCTTCACCTACCCAATTTCCTCTCATTTATTGACCAATTTTTTTCGTTCCACATGGTACACCTTCGTGCCCTAGTTATAACCTTCTAGCGTGCCTTCCTACCCTCTAGTCATAGACTTCTCTTTAGCACGCTTCCTTGCGCCCGAGTGCCCTATCACTGCACCTTGCACTAGTAGTTGTTATGGCCTCCTCTTACCTCACATTATACTATCCCTTCATTCATCTCTATATTTTGTCACTTTTTAGAAGCAATATTTTAACTTGAATAGCACCCAAATAGCACCCGCATGATAGTTTATTGTTTTCACCTTTTAATTCTAGGAGTCTTGTACCTAGATATGAATAACCACCCCACACTAAAATTATGTGAAATCCTCCATGCATAAACATGATTCAGATAGTAATTAGCTTCATGTGCGTAAATTTCCTTATTACACAAACACACCAAATAAATTGATAAAGCATAGTGATAAATAAGGAAACACAAGAAGGAAATGTAGAATTGAAAACCTAATCTAAATGGAAACACTTCCTTATTATAAAGACCAAAAAGACTTATTTATAGTAGGGCTTCATTTACTCCCATTAAATTAATGGGTAGCTATGTTCCATCAAGTAATTTTAAGCTGGTAAGCACATGTTTCGAGTATATGAGTGATAACATATGGCCCCAACCAATGTATCTTAAGTTTTCTGAATGGCACAAGAACTTAGAGTCATAGAAAAGCACTATTTATCCAATCTCAAACTTATTATCCCTTATGTTTCTATCATGCCATGATTTTTGTTTGACCTTTTCTTACTTCCGACTCCAACATACTATGGCTTGTTACTTGTCCAAACTTGATTATCTTTTCCATCCATTCTTCTAAATATTTCTCATCAACTAGACCTCCGGTCGTGTGATAAACAAAGAAGGTAACATGAATTCCATAGGAAGAATGACTTCGTGCCGAACACTAACTAAAATGGTGTGGCTTTGTTTAACCTCTCATAAGTTGTTCTATATGCCCAAAGTATAGTATATACTTTATCATCGCATCCCTTCTTCCAACATCACAATTTTTGTCAAGTTCGCTCAAAATCTTGTTGAAAGCCTTAGCAGTTCCATTTTCCTGAGGATGGTAAGGTGTAGTCTTATGGTGCACAACCATAAACTCATCTAATAATATCCTTATTTTCTCATTCAAAAATGTGTGCCCCTATCACTTTTCGGACTTAGAGGACATCCATACCATGTAAGAACATTTTCCCATAGAAACCTAGCTATTGTAGCTGTCATATAATCCATTGTAGGTGCTGCTTCTACCCACCTTACAAGATAATTTATGCAAGTAATGATGTAGCACAATTCAATCCTATGCCTGACTAGTGAAATAGGTCCTACAAATTTGATAGCCTATTTCTTGAACGGTTTCGCACTAGAAATAGGTCTCAAAGGCATCTCATTTCCTTTCCTTGGTTTACCTAGATGCTGACCATGATCACACACTTTGTAATACACCTTAAAATCTTTATACATGGTATACCACCATAATCTAGTGAGTAGGATCTTCCGTGCAAGGTAGCATCACTTGCATAGTGGCCACTGTAGTACCACAATGAGCCTCGTTCATAATATTCATGTGCTCATGCTCCAATACACAACTACGTAATACCTCATCTCTGTCTAACTTGTACAGGTCACCCCTGATCAACATGAAAGGTGCTACATGTATAGTAATTTATTTCTTTTCTAAGGCCTTCATTCCTTATAGTGCCACACCAGTCCGTAGAAAGGTAGCAATGTCCTCTAATTACGATGGTGCATGTTTTAACCTATAAAGTTGTGCATATGGCATGGCATCCTCAATTACATGTGCTTCTTCTCTTGACTATATTATTGATAGATGGTCTCATCCAGAATTACTTTTCCCTAGTTTTATCACAATTGTGAAATCAAATTCTTGAAATAATAGTACCCATATGCATATGTGCCCATGTAAAATGGGCTTGTTTACCAAATACTTCAATGCCATGTGATCTGTATAGAATACAAATGGTTTGTCTAGTAGATCTTATCGGAACTTGTGTAATTCATAGATCATCAAAATTGTTTTGCACTCTATAGTTGTGTAGTTCTGTTCTGCATAAGTTAACTTTCTACTAGAAAAATAGATAGGATGATCTATAATACCTTCTCTAGGTTGAGATAACACCATGCCAATGGTCATGCCAGAGGCATCTACATGTACATGAAATGGTTGGTCCCATGAGGAAAAACACAGAATAGGCACGGTAGTAATTTTTTCCTTCAATGTCTCGAATGCACGCGCTGCTGCTTATCTCAAATAGAACATACCTTTCCCTTTTAGTAACTCTTCCAATGGTGTAGCAAATTTGGCATATCCTTTGATAAAATTTCTGTAATATCCTATATGACCCAAAAATATGCGCACCTCACTCTGAATGGTAGGTTCCCTTAGGCCAATAATGACTACAACCTTATTTGGATCAAACAAAAACCTTCCTTGCAAATTATGTTTCCTAAAAGTATCCCAAAGGGTGTAGCAAATATGCACTTCTTGATGTTTAAGGAGATTCTCAATTATCTACATCTTGCAAAAATTAAGGGAAGATTTTTAAAATTATCCTTCACTAATCCATACACCTTCTAATCATCTAAATAGACATGTAATAAGTTGTGAATAATTTCCTTGAATTCTTGAAAAACTATGCGTGAAAATATAGCAAGTGCATTTTTTAGACCAAAAGGCATTACAATATAGGCAAAGCTACCCCATTCGAAGTAAATGTAGTCTTTTCCTAATCTACCTGGGAAATCCTAACCTAATGATACCCAAAGAACCCATCTGTAAATGAATAGATTTTGTGCCCCGTAATGTCTTCTAGTATTTCCTCAGTGAATGGCGTAGGAAATGGGTTTGTCACACATACAACATTCACCTCCTTATAATCCACACAAATCTTAATCCTTCCATATTTCTTGATACTGATCACCATTGGACTAACCCATTCTGACTCATCTAGGGGCTTGATAATTCCAGACTTCAACATTTTTTCAATTTCTTCTTTGAACTTTTCATGCAAGTTGGGGTTCATCCTATAGGGTATCTTTCTAACTAGGCACATGCCCTATTTAAGTTTTATCTTCATCTCCCCTAACGATTCATGCATGCCCTTAAGTTTAAGGTACCCCCTAGGAATAGATCCTGGTAATCCTTTAGTACCTCTATGATTTTTACCACTTGAGAATCGACCAATAGTCCCCAATTATGGCCTCCTTAGTCTCAAACTCTAATCCAATATTCACCTTATTTGTCTTCATAGGTTCATTATAGGTACGTGTGGTTTTATCTACACTTTGTCCAAAACCTCACGCCTACCCGGTGCATGATTTACATCCATATTTTCTACTTCTTTGTCATCTACTAAGTAGACCATTTTTCCATTTTCTTTTTCAAGGCAAGTGCATTAAAGTAGTGTTGCATTTTCCTCTATTTCTGCAACAATACGTGCGCTTGAGTTTCCTTCATCTAATAACTTCTAAAAGAGTTATTTCTCCTTCCCACTATCTCCCATAGTTAAGCACCTTATGAATTTCAATGCTTCTTCCACTGGAGGATTTGTAGAAAATAAGTGAAACGTCTGGGTCATTCTGTAGTTAAATCCTTCCAATTTCCAATCTCTCTATGGATTTTCGCATATACATACAGGGCACATGCACATCCTTATAAATTGGAATAAAAATTTTCACCCATAACGAAGGTGGTAAAGCTTCATATCCCATTGTCTAGATTCTCTCACACTATTGGATGTGATGTTGAACTGGTATATTACCATGATAATTGTAGATCTATGTAGGTGCATTACTCCAAAGAGAATCGAGTACATAGCAGATTCTAATCTCATTCCATTCCATAATATTATCTCTCAGTAAAGCGACACACCCGCACTACTATCTTGCACAAGGTATATGCTAAAATGTTCCTTCTCTCGAACTTGGTCTATCCACTATGCTTCCATGGAGAACGTAGGAATACCATAGGATCTCCTTCTCGGTGTAACAAGGTCTTGAGTTGTTGCCTATTATCTTGTCATGACGTGGTTTTCTTCCTCTAGGAAATATGATTTTTATTTTTCACCTCAAGAACTTATAAGTACTATGAGCCAAATTATCACAAGAAACATTTGTAGTATCGCTAATGGACTACACATCCTCCCACTAAATTATTCCCTCTTTATTTGGCTCAAGTATCTCTAGATGTCATATGGCATGTACATAAATCCTATTAAGATCTTCTTCAATTAAGGGCTCAACATAGGGCATAAATTTTCCATATGTTAAAGGGATAATAACTCTCTCCTCATTGTTTTCAAAACTGATATAACCCTTGTTGAAGCAAAGATCAACATTATTATCATAGCACCAAGGATTCCATAATAGATCCAGGAAGCTATCGACTCGCTAGTGCTAAAACCTCAAAGTCTCTATTGAACTTGGCCCCTTGGATGGTAATGGATGCATATTTCATAACTCGATGGGAGTGGCCTTAGTTTGAGTAGCCATGATAAATACATTAGATGATGGCTACAATGGGGGTCTCCCCATTTGTACCCATTCATCTAAGGTAAGAACATTGACTTCTGCACCTATATCAATCAATATATTACTCAATAACCACCCATCCACAATAGCATTTAGAGTGATTTGCTTTTCATAATCTAGGCTAGGGGAAGATTCGTATACGGGATTTTTCACCCAATCTCAAAACTTACACATGGAATATTTAATTTTAACCAACTCCCAAATAGGGGAATGATATTTTCTTGGTGCAAAATTTTACACACTTCCCTTCTATCATCTATATCAGTTTGGACCATATCTTGATACTTTCTTTTGCTCCATCTTTCATGATTTCTCTTTTAAGTATTGTATCTCACCCTAAAGATTCATAAGAACTTCCATTGTTTCCTGATAAAACTCCTTTTGATAGGAAGGATCTGGGTATCGTGTATGTAGAACCTCCTCCTCGGTGATGTTAGGCTTCTACCGCAATGTTTCTTTGACTCATGTCACCTCAAAGCATGGGTCGTAATATTCACTTGCAACTCTTAAAACTCTACCGCCAACCTAGGCATCCATTGATTTTCAACAAAGTGCATTTTATCCTAACCATCCCTACGCATTTGTTTTATTTTTTTGTGCTGCTTACTAATATGTTCATACAAGTCCGAGTAGTCCTCATAGCTATGATTATTTCCGCAGAAAGAACATGTAATATTCTAGGGACATTCGCACCTATAGTGGTCAGGAAATCCACATGTATAACATGTTCCATAGGAAACTCTAATCTCCCACTACCTTGGCCTCGTCATCCAAATCCACCATGGTATCTTAGACCTCTACCATGACCACCTTTAAAATTCCCTTCATTCCGATGATAGTGCCCCTAATTTTGATCCTAGTCATGATGCTTGTCCTTGCCCCTAGAGTTATCTGAAACTCCTATCTATCGTACACCAATATCTATAACATCATGGATCTAACCAATTAGCTAATAGTTTTCCATGTCATTAGTCATGGACCTTCATATTTTACAGTAGCTTGAAATGTTATTCCTTATCACAAGTTGTAATAATGGGTAACGGCTAACATCATGGTTTAAATGGCATATTTCAAAATTCATTAGCAGTGATAGAATTGATTTGCGAGGAAAACTATCCTTGGTGTGACCTTATAATTCACAATTTTTGCACCAAATCTCTATGCGTGTCTCATGAGCTGAATTTTCCAATAGTTTCTCCAACTTTTTTTCCATAGTTATGATACGTGCTTCTAAAAAAGGGATCACTCCAGTGTCATGCTTTCAATTTGCTTGGTGGGTAAGGTTGCTTCAATTTCTTCATACGGATTAGTGTATGTATTATGTGATAATGCACTCCTAAAAGGTGTAATCAAACCCCAAATGAACCATTGTGCATGTTAGCTTTCATGTATTTCATAAGAAAGCTTAGATAACAACGTTTTAAACTATGCATCATTCTCTCTAACACTTTCAATAGTGTCTTGCCTAATATCCTTCTCGCTCAAACTCAAGGATGTGAAACTCTTTAAGGAATGCATCTTTTAAAGATGTATAGTCCACATAGGTCTAATCAGGGTAAAATTTTCTATACTAGTTGTGTGCATGCCCTTGTAATGTAGTGGAAAATTGGCTTTCCCTACACTCAGAAGCTATGATTCCTTTTGCACGCCACAATATTTCACACATATGCACATGTTCAAGTAACATCTTCTATGCCCCTATAGTTTGGAAGATGAAGATACATTTCCATGTAAATATTATGGGGTTAGTGTGGACCTTACCCACCTAATACAGAACCTCCTATGTTTCCTCTTCCTCCAAAACTAATAGATCTACAAGAAATTGAGCTACCTATGCCCCTTGATCCTGAGCATGTGGTTGGGGCTGGAACAAAATATGTAATTCCTATGTCACAACAATAGAGGCTGAAGCTGTACCTCGATAGTCCGTGAAGCGTTATCAACCCCGTGAAGATAGTCCAAATATTTGCGCACTTGTATTCTATGTTGATGTTACTTCGAGAAAGTACTCCCATATAAAAACAAAGTCATTTGCACTACCATTATTATACCTTTTATAAGAATCTCTCCTACTCTTTCACTTCTTAAATTTGTTTGTTGAATTCTTTTTATACTAGATGCTAGAAAACCAAGTACAAGGGAAAGGTTTCTAGGTGGATTCAGATGCATGCCTATGGCCTAAGCTGTCTCTGCTATCACGCTTCTACGTGAGGCCAAGGAGGTTTCCCTATCATATTTTCCCAAATGGGGTAGTTCCTAAGGTGGGGTTCCACGTCTTTTGCATGAATTTAAACTCCTTCCTAAACTATCTTTATCCACAATACCATTTTATCTAAAACATCCTTTCGCTTCTCGATATCCCTCTCATGTGGCTCATTATACTTAAGCCACATTTCCTCTCTCTACCTTTCTACAACAGGTCTTCCATCTTTCGCGAAACCTACTCCTACCCTTGTGCATGGTGTGGTTTAGTTAGCCATTAGTTTACTCTCCAAATTCAAAGTTACCATCAGGATATTAATCACCAGTGGAATGGATTGTAGGTAAGTTCCCCTTGGATATCTTAAAAACTGGAATTCAACTACTTCCGAACAAGAATAAGTGTAAATTGAATACTCTAAAATATAATTGTTCAAAACACCATGGAATCATATATCCATAGCTCGATTCCAAATCAAATCAGCATTTTAAAGGGTCAAGATTTCTTCCTACGTCTAGATAAGTGTGTGATAACTCTAATTTCACTTAGATGCATAAGTAATCAGCCACTTGTACAATTCTACTAGAAAGATAGCGAAAAATATCTCATATAAACTGTCATACAAATTTTGTTCCACCGAAGTGTGCGCATTAAACTCAAATCCAATGTTGAACCACTTTGTGTATTCATCTTCTAGATCATGTATCCACTCCTCAACACTTGTTAAGGTCAACCAATATGTATTCATCATGAACCATCCTAAAAAAACCTGAAAAAGAGGTCCCGGTAAAGGAACTAATGATGTAGCCTATAATTTAGCATTACAAATCTAGGCATGTTGGCCCATCACTCATCCTTGACTAAGTGCTCACCCAAAGCATGCAAAGATACCAGGCACCTCTTTAGGGTTGTTTTTGTAGGATGTTAGCATGATGAAGACTTTAATGATTTAGATCTATAACTATTATACCTTTCATAAAATGCATATTAAGATCTAAATCTAGGACATAATAGACTTTTAAAATATAACCATAATGGAATTAAGCATGGAATATTGAATTATAACTATGAGAACACCTTGTTTCAGTCCATAATATCCATTATATTAATTGCACTAATTACACGAAGCTTCATTACAATACAACATTATACAGTCATGCATGTAATAGATCTAGCAGAAGATAGTCTCACTATACCCTAGTTCTCATACACCGTATGCTCTCTCGTATCCCTTTTATCTAGATCCCCTTTACTACACCATTCACTACATATTTATAAGGGTAGGGACTTACCCTTCACCACTTATCCAATCCCAAAATAAGTTGCATGCTATTATTAGCTATGTGCTTTTCACATTCATAGCCCCACATGCAAGTGTGCTAGTAATAGAATTCCTTTAGTTAAATAATAGTCATAAACCTATTCTTAGCCCACATCCATGCAAAGTTCTTTGTAACCAATCCTCTAAAAATAGCCAATGCATGGCGTGAAAGTCTCTGCCTTGTTTATGTGTGCTACACGCCATGTCTAAAAATATATCCTTATGTGTAAAAATGTCTAACTCCCAAAATACGAAATTATCCTCTGCGCGCGTGTTTCCCTTATCCATTCGTTCCTTTTAACATGCCATAATTTCCTACGTAGATCTCTTGTGTCCCTATTTTTGATCAATAGGGATTCCCTTAGGCTCTCTCCTTTTTTCCTAGAGGAAGAAAATATATCCGATTCGAAGCTTCTATCTTATGTCTTTTGATCAAATATCCTTTTCACCTTAGATTGATTTCTTTTCAATGTGTCAACTACTACCAACCTATCTTCATTGAGATTTTCCAAATAACAAATCCACTTATCAAGAGCATATTAATACTCTTTATTTTCTACTGCCTTCACAAGCTTCAAGGAAGGTAACTCCTAAGAAATGGGGATTTGAGCCTCAATCCCATATAATGATTAGAAAGGAGAGGTACCAATTTATTTTTTTGGGTGTGATCCAATCATCCCATAAGGAATAATATAGTTTCTTATGTAAATCCATTTGATTGAAATCCAATAACTTGCAAACAATCGAGAAAATATTTTTATTTCTATATTATTCTTGGTCATTAGCTAACCAATAGTAATTAGAGGAATGATATAGGGAAATACATTGATTATAGAAAAATTACATTATCTCATCTAAAGAAAAGTAGGTGAATGTTATCCAAAATTCACCCTCAAGGTAATTTTGATAACATGCATCAAGTTCTTCAGTCCCAAGCAAGTAGATTGATTCAAGGCCTAGAATCATGTTTTTCGGGGTCCCCTCGGCCTTTTATAACTCTCCCATTCAAGAAGAAATCCCAACGAGTTGGAAAAAATGGAAAAAATGCAAAAATAAGGTTGCAGGACTATTTTAAAGCATTTCGGGTCTGAAGGGTTTGGGTTGTACTGAGGTTCGTCGTACCAAGCTTGGGGCCAAAAAAGTAAGAAAATCAGCTAAGTCGGACATTTTTTTCCCTGTGTGGTCCATGGGACGGTTGGGACACCGGACGTTAGGGACACAAAAATCTGAAATGGCCAAAAGCAAGGAAAAATCACCTAAGTCTCTATTTCGTGCGAGTTGGGACAACTAGGACAAAGGTATGCGAATCGGCCGGTTTCTTTGAAAGACAGTCCATTTCGGGCGGTTCGGAGATATTTTTCCTAGACAGTTTGGGACATCTAGGCCAAAAGTACATGAGGGATGTGTGGGACATGAAAAGGTGAAAAATCCACAAACAGGAACAAGGAAGCTGAATCGGGCCAAGGGAGAATGTGTCCCAGGAAGTGGCGAGCAATAGAGGACTTAGAAAATTTTCCAAGTTTCGGTCAAAGTTTTCAAAGACAACAGTTTTGGCCCACTGCCCCTACCATCGAATGGAATCTTGACATGTGGCAGAGCATGGGGGGAAATGGGAAATTTTCCCAAAGTGGAAAATGCCAAATTTTCGAAGGGCAAAGTGCGCCCCTCGTGCCCAAGCCATCAAAATAGTGCCACGTGTCCAAGTGGCAAAAAAATTTAAGGAAGGACTGAAAGAAATTTTCAAAGGATGAGATTGTGGACGAATCAGAGCCTAACACGTGTCATCCAAGTGGTGGAGCATGGGAAAATTCAAAATTTTTTCCAAAGACCAAACGGGTAAAAAAATTCAAACTTTTTGCCCGCCGATCCGTTTTGGGCCTGTTTTTGCCCTAAATCTTCAAATGGCCATAACTTTCGATCCAGAGCTCAAATTTTCACGTTATTTATATCAATGGAAAGCTGGTGAAATTATCTATAATATTATGAGGTCATTTTTACATTTTTATGGAGTTTGAGAGAGAAAATAAAAAAATGCCTCAGCACGTGGTAATGGCAGAAATGACGTTTCAACAACCGGTTTTAATGCAAGATACGGTTTGCCACTTTTAAGTTTGCTAGGTTCTCACCTACCACCATAATGAGATGAATTAAATGCAACCTAGAGGTGGTTGGGGTAGATTTGGATTTCCTCTCTATTCCCTCTCTCATTCTTCCTATAAATTGTAAGGAGGGGCTTCTTTCTAAGCATTCGATGTTCTTGTTTTGCCCCTCCCTTCTCTTTGGCAGAGTGAATTTGTGGAGTTCAAACCTCCCATTTAAAATTGTAATGCAACTTTTCCTCTTGGAATTTTGTAGTGTATTGTATAAATATTTGGAGCAAGTAATGCATGTTTGTGGATGATTCTCAACCCTCTCTCGTGTTCATTTGCATCCTCGATCGATCTTTCACCGCAAATTTTGTTATCTCGTGCATGATCTTGCATCACATTTTAATGGTTTGTGTTTATTGGCAAGATAGGTGTTCTTCATTCCTCGTTACATCACCCTTTTAGTTTAGGTTTATTTTTATGCATATTTTTAACCCGTCTCCTTGGCAAGTTAGATTAGATTTTGAGTAAACCCCTACATTTTTTTTTCATGTGCATCGAACAGAGGAATAGGAACCGACCTTCATCCAAAGAGATTTTCCGATTTCGCAAGGTCCCACACTTGGGAAAAGCTCCATGTTATGTAATCACACTGAGAGTCTCAACCCATTGAGTTGCAGATACTGGGGTGCTTGTGATTTGGTGATAACATTGACATTATCTTCCACTATATTTCTTGGTACTCGAACCTGAAAATGAAGTTCTCTTTTAAAAATTTGTACACCATCTCAGATTTTGCATGCTTTGTTGGAATGTATTCTACCCACTTTGTGAAGTATTCCATAACAATAAGGACATACACATGACACATGATGGAGTGTGGGTTTAATACACCGATGAAGTATATACCCCACTATTAGAAAGGTTATTTAATGATCATGGGCATGGGGGTAGAGAAATAATCCTTGGTCATCAAAAAAACTATTAGCATGGATTAAATTTATCTGATCCATTTGTATACATCACGAAAAGTGTTGTCTAATAAGTAACCACCCCTTAGGATATTTTGGGTTATAACCATTTTATATAAGTAAGCTGTTGTATATATCTCCCCGGGTAAATATATACAAAGACAAAGTGTCGACATGTGAAAATTCGTGCCCAAGGCATAGGTGGGGGCACAAAACACAAAGTTTTGACACAAAATTTGTGCCCAAGGCACTGGTGGGGTGAACAACACAAAGTGTCAACACATGAAAATTTGCGCCCAAGGTGCGCAGGCAGTGCACAACACAAAGTGTCGACATGTAAAAATTTGTGCCCAAGGCACAGGCTAGGGGCACACAACACAAAGTGTCAACATGTGAAAATTTACCCCAAGGCGTAGGCTAGGGGCACACAACACAAAGTTTCAACATGTGAAAATTCATGCCCAAGGCGCAGGATGGGGGTGCACAACACAAAGTGTTGACAAACGAAAATTCACGCCCAAGGCACAATTTGGGGGCGCACAACACAAGGTGCCAACACCACATTTTTAGCACCTATGGCACATGTAAGAGTATGTTGACATAAGGATGGATGCACCGAGGTGCATCTTCAGGAGGCGCAACATTTTGAGCATTGACACCCCAACAGAAAGCAAACCCTGACGCAGATATTCAAATGGCCATAACTTTTCACAGGGAGCTCAAATTCACACAAGGTTGGACTTTTCAGAAAGATTACAAGGTCCTCTATTCAGCTACGACTAGAGATATTTAATTAGGTGAGAAAATTTTCTTCAAAAATGCAAAATACAATTCACCATTTTTTGGGTTTGCTAGGGTCCTCACCTACCGCCATAATGAGATGAATTAAATACAACCTTGAGGTGGTTGGGGTAGATTTGGAATTCCTCTCTCTTCCCTCTCTCATTCTTCCTATAAATTTTAAGGAGGGGCTTCTTTCTAAATGATGGACATTCTTGTTTTACCCCTCCCTTCTTCTCTTTGGCAGGTGAATTTGTGGAGTTCAAGCCTCCCATCTAAAAACTGTGATGCAACTTTACCTCTTGGCATTTTTGTAGTGTATTGTATCAATATTTGGAGTAAATAATGCATGTCTGTGGATGATTCTCAACCCTCTCTATATTCATTTTCATCCTTTTGTTCTTTCACTACAAATTTGGTTATCTGTGCATGATCTTGCATTGCATTTTTATGGTTTATGTTTATTGGCAAGACATGTGTTCATCATTCCTCGGTGCATCACCTTTGTTAGTTTAGGTTTATTTTTATGCATCTTCTTACCCTGTCTCCTTGGCAAGTTAGATTAGGTTTTGAGTAAACCCTCTACATTTTTATGTGTGCATCTGAATAGAGGAATAGGAACTAGCCTTCATTCGAAGAGCTTTCCCAATTCACAAGGTCCCACAATTGGGAAAAGCTTCATGTTATGTAATCAAACCGAGAGTATCAACCCATCGAGTTGTAGACATTCATGGGTGATGTGATTTGCCATTAATAAGTAACCTCCACATGTTTGATCATGATATGCCTTGAAAATTTTCTATTTTTTTCTTCTTCTACGCACCTCAAGAATGTGTGATCCAATCTTTTCTTCTACATAACATTCTACTGGTGACATATTTCACTACTTTGAGGTGAATATTTCTCCATTTCTTATTATCAAGGATAGGAGTGAAATCCCCATACATCATAAAATAGGGTATGTTAGCATACTAGGGGTTGCTGGTACTAACAAAGTGTATGAGAAGAAAATATTTGATCAAGTAGGCATAACGATTAGAATAATCTTCCAATTCTTCTTGGGAAAGAAATTCAAACAATCCATTTCCTCACACTAAATTGGAGGGTTTTATTTTAAGATATTATTCTGAACCTTTTATACAAAATTTATTCTCCTTGTACTTGAGTCTTACTACATTAGAATATATTTTAACAAAGGACTTGGGACCATAACATTAACACGTGAATTCAAAAGATAGAATCTGAAGTTGTTTAATGATCTTACCACCGCATAAACATTTTTTTCATGTTATGAATGATTGATCTCATGTGCCTTTAGATGGGCAAAGTAATTAATGTGATGGGTGAATGAATTTTATGTTCATCTTATTGCAAGATAACAAAAAGATAGTATGCTTAGAGAAATAACACTAAATGATGATTTATTTACCAAAATTGGGGTGTACTAGAGTGGGTGTTGTTGCAATTATACCTTTAATAGATTCAAATGACTGTTTTCCTAATTATTATACTTAAAATTTTCTTGATTCTTCATCATGTTGAAAATATCCTTCGCAAGCTTAGTGTAACTGGGAAAATCCTTATCAAGAAACTAACCTTACCAAATAAAGAATGTACACCTAGTTTGCTAGTGGTCAAAGATAGTATTTGAATATCCTCCAATCTCTTTGGATCAATCTTGGTGATTTCCTTTGTCATAATGTGCCCAAGGATATTTCCCTCAAAAATTGTTCAAGTTGTAAATGCTTAGATCTTTTCTTAGAGTATAATGTCAGGTAATCAAGGTACACCACTTCACACTTTACCTTCAAATACTTGAAATCAAAGTCCATGAATCTCTAAAATGTGACATCTATGTTGTTCAATTTTAATGGAATATGATGGTAAGAAAAGGTACTCCATGTGGTGGTGAAGGTAGTATTGAATCAATATTCTTTGGAAGCCTCAATTTGATTATACCCATAAAATCAATTGAGCATATACATCATCTCTTAACCATGAACTACTTGCAAGATATGGTCTATAAAAAGAAGTGAATAAATGTATTTCATATAAGCTTAGTTTATGCTCTAAAATTCCACACATATGCAGATTTCACCAGTATTCTTCCTCATTGATACAATATTGGCTATCCAAATTGAGTGGTGGATAAGAAAAATGATGTAGACATGTTGGTGAAATAAATTTTCATGTTTCAAATTATATGTTTCAACAATGGTCATGGGGCTAAGCCCCTCCTTCTTGTGTATGGGTAGGCTCCCATTATTGAATGTAAAATAACTAAAAGTTGTGGGGTGGTTGTTAGGTTAGGGATCACACATGAATAATCCACTAAACCTATGGAAAATTTCTTGTACTAAATAAAAGGGAGAATTTTGTTATGAGGGGAGGTAAATGGGAGTTAAGGAAATAAGGATAGATGGTTAATTTTGTGAGTAATATTACATAATTCACACACATCAAATAGATTGGGTTCATATTCAATTAAAAGAACATAACAATGCTAACAATGATAAGACTAACAAATCATAGAAACATGAATATATTGATTCATTTATCAAAGTAACAAACACATTTCTTGGTTTTTCAAGATCATCATGTTTACAAAGTTGAAAATTAGAGAGGGTGGATGAACATAGACAAAGGAAATAGAGGAAATTTATCTTTTATTTATTGATGTCATAGTATTAAATATCAACAACATATAATCAATATATAATTTCCAACCTCTTGGAGTGGAGAATCCATTCCAATTGATAGCATTACAAATTATCTTCTCATCTCCCCACATGAATTTTCATCTCACTGCAATTTTTGACTTTTCACATTCTCTTATGAATGAAATGAATACCTTTTCATATTTTTGAAAAGGAGTATTAAATTGAAACATTAAGTCACTTAAGTGAATAAGAAAAAAGAGTGAAAAATTACATTCTCAATGAAGGAATATAATGTTACAGAGAGAATAAGAGAGATAAGTGGAAATCCAGAGATGGGAAGTCTCTTTTAGATGAAGAACCTACTTCATGAATTATGAATGAAGTTCATTATCTTGGACCACCTATTGAAATAAAAAACTATGATTGCATATGTTCCCTTCCTAATTTGTAAGTTGTGAGCTCAGTATAAAGCATGGGTAAAGCATTCAGAAACACTTCATGAGGTATGAATTTATTGATATGACTAACATGATGCTCATGATGATCATTCCATTGATGAATTTGAATTCCAATGGAGATCTTGATGTTTTGGATGCCTCAAAGACCTCAAGAATGTTCGTGATATCACAAGTTATCTAAGTGACTATCTCTCGACTTGTTACTTAACACAATGTGATTGAGTGATGTACCTTTCATGAATGGATTCAATTAGGATGAATCCATTTAGCTATAATTGAAATAGTTGGAACACCCATTTTCTTGCACCAAACCATTTCATGTAGAGATCTCTTTGGAAATAGTGCTTCATGAGCTTACAGAGTGTTCTATGGCCTTGTTTGGGGGATTCAAATCTTAAAAATTCACATTTTTAAAATTGCTATATTTAGACTTTCCCCACCATGAAATCATGCTAGTTTTAGTTAGTGGACTTACAGGTGTCAATTTACAATGAAAAAGTCTTGAAATTATGGGCTTTATTCCAATATTCTCCATTCCAATTTTTTAGATGAGTGGGAAAATGATATTTTCATCAAGTAGGGAAGAGTAATGAAATAAAAATTAGTCCTCCATATCTCAAAAAAATTAGCCACCTCATGGTACAAATATGACTTGGATGAAAGTAGTTTTGTTGAGGAATTTTCACACAAAATTTCAGATGATTTTGCCTGATTTCTATAGAAACGAAAAAAAAATATTTCCTTTTAGATTTGTGTCACAAAATCCATTAATGGAGGTTAGAGAGATTTCAAAAGCAATTTTCATGAAAAAAAACTAATATTTTTTAGGGGAATATCTAGTGTATCTTCCATGTGGTTTTGTGCAAGTTTTGACTACATTTTGTTCTTATAGCTGCATGGAAGACCTGGGTGAATTGTTGTGTTCCCCTCATCCCTTTTAGTGACAAAGGGAAAATTGGGAAAGAAAATTTCACCTTGGATAAATATTATGAAATTTTGCAGCTTGAGGTTTAGTGAGAATGAGATGCATTTAACTCCACTTTAACCTAAAAAAACTTAACTACGGTGTAGGGACTTGTTCTTGAGTTAAAAATGTGAAAGGGAGAAAGGGGATAGGGGACACTTGGGATAGAAAATTATGCCTTGGAGAAAGGTGGTGATATGTGTCATTTTGGAAATTTGGATAAGTATGGATTTTAAGCTTCCCCCTCACTCTACCATAACATAACTCGACTTTGACTTAACCCGAGTTAACTAGAGTCATGTGGAGATTAGTACTTGAGTTTCACTAGTACATGGAGGAAAAAAATATAATGGAAAAAATATTTTTCTTGAAATTGGTAGTGACATGTGGCAACACATGGGGAGAGGCGATGTCTCTTGAGGGGGTTGGGAAAAGCAACTATGGGCTAGAAAATATACCTACAAAGCTATGTGAGGTCATATGAGGGTCTAGGAGATAAAAAAAATGGCTTTGGAAACACTTTCTTGTCCCACGTATCCAATTTTGGAAAATTAGGACAAAAATTACATTTTACACTGGTGGTGACATGTGGGAAGGTGCCAATTTGACTAAGTATGGGAAATTGGGCTACCTAGATTGAGTTTTCCACTTCAAGAGCATGGAAGACTGTTTTGGGACAAAAAATTATGTTACTTTGACTCCAAATCGAATTTCAAGATAAATGGAATAATGACCAAAATCCAATTATTCATAGAACTCAAAATTTGTGTCCTTTTTCATTTGGAACTGGAGGGACATCTGCAAGCATTTGAAATATTACTGGAAATTCGTAAGCCTTAGATCAAATTTGATATTTCCACCTTATAGATAATTCCAATATATTTCAAATGCCTATTTTATTACCTTTTAAATTCTTTATAAACTCCCTTAATCATCTAAAGAATTCATATTTCACCATTTTAGCTCGCATTCCCTACACCTATAAACCTCGGTCTTCTTGCATGATTGCTCCCGAATGATAATTTCTTTCCTAAAATTTCCTAAATTACTTCAAACATCTTAAATAATATACAAAAAAACCTTGGATACCCTATATAATCCTTGAGCATTCATAGAGGATGCATACTGGATTCGTAATGACCAAAATTAGCCTTTTAGGACTTCGAGAAGACTTGTCTTTCATCAAACTTCACTGAATTCAATCATCAAATTATGTAATAAAATTGTAAAATGAAACAAATTAAATGATCTTGTTAAAAAAATTTAATCTTGGATTAGGGTTTAAATGAAGGAAGGATAGCTATAAGAAGGATGCATAGGATCGAGAAGCCTAATTTTCAATTAGGGGCTTAGTTTTCATGCTTCAAAATTTTAAATTTTCATGATATTTATTTTATATGACAACATATGGCTCTAGATATAGGACATTTAAATGTAATATGTGATAGAAAACCTCAAAACCTCTTGGTATATAATACTAGTGCTTTAATCATTAGGTTATTTAGTTGTTTCACTACTAACATAAGCGAAAGACACACACAATGAATGGGGAAAAAACATATATAGGGAAGAAAAGACACAAAAAAAGGAAAAACATAATATCCTAAATCACCTATGTACATGTGGGGATAATTTACGTTCATTAAATAACCAATTTAAATTGGATGCTTACCCTTATACAGTGTGTCGCCGAGAGTGTTTCTTCCGCAAGCCCATTGTGGGCTCATCGAAATATGATATTTTCTCAATTTCTTGAGAAATATCACATGATTTTTCTTGGAATTGATGATCCATTTAGTTAGTTTATTAAATTTGTTTCTTTGAAACCTTCTTTCTATATCATCATTGATTCCTATATTCATTCCAATTTCTTATTTTCCTTCACCGATCCAAAGACGAGCCTTGATCATATTTGATTTATTATTTTCATACTAAGTCCTATGCCATTTAATAGGAATTTGTTCTTCATTTTTCATCTGCTTCATGAAATTTGTTTCATGAGTTAATTCTCATCATATGTTTTATGATATTTTTAACTATCACAAGCCTCTTGATGTTCCATGTTTCTCATCTGCTCTAAAAAATCTTCTTTTATGCACTCGACTCTTTCTTGACATAATGATTTCTATGATGTGACTTGCAGAAAGTCCTTTAACTTCTTGAAATGAAAATGGGTGCAAGTTCAAATATGAATAATTAAAAACACCACCTTATCCATCTTAGCCATTTTGAGCTTAAGAATTTGTCTTCATAAAAATGCCAACTTTCCTTGAGTGGATTCCACACCAAAAGATTCAATAGTATTATTTTTCACTTATCCCTTGCCAAGAATGTTTTCATCTAAAAAATAATAACAATTGGGAAAATCAAGAAATACCCCTTTTATTTGTTCTTCATTGAGAAATTATCCCTCTTCATGAAAGGGGAATGAGTGCAATGTTGAGGCTGAAATATTTGGTTTATCATTTTTTAATCCATACCACCATGAACTAAGGATTCCATATTCATGATGAATTCATTCTCTTATTATGTAGATTCAAATTCAAGAGGTATAAACACCTTGTCATTCATGCATTAATTCTTTGAAGAGTCACCCAATCCTAATGGGAAAGATAAATCCTTGTATTCACAATCATACTTATTAAACAAATATTCATGATGAACTTTGAGAACATTATTGGAAACTTTAGACCCACTTGCCAAGAATTTTCTTACCACCATTATACTTTTTTGACCCACATTTATCATCACCTCAGGATTTATTTGTTATAAGTCAAGAGCTTCGTGATGATCATAACCACTCTATACAAAAATGCATTCATGCTCCCATCTAGTGAGAAGTGCATGATTTTAAAATTATGATTCCATTAATTCACCATGATGCTCTCTAACTGTCTTTATGACACTTTGATACTCTTCCGTTAACATAGGAAACTCAAAATATTCTTCTGAAGCTATGAAAAATTTGTAAGACCTTGAATATTGAAATGGAATACCCTCCCTTGGGTCATTTTCCTTTGAACGTTGTATTTCATTTTCTTAATGGGAATAAGTTTCTTCATATTTCCATTGACCAGAATGCTGGTATGTGACCAATCTATCTCGTATATCCCCACCCACAACCCTATAAAATCTTTGCCTCAACAACATACCATATGGGGATGGAATGTATTCTATGAGTATCTTCATCATGATCTTTTTTTCAATAATTTTTTAAAATTCTACTTGATCATATCTTACTTGACCAACAAGAGGTACTTCTTTCATTTCTACGAATAGCGATAAAAATTAGCAGGAGTGAGAGAAATACCTAGATATTTAGAAAATTTTATAGGCATGACATTATCAAAGGTTCTAGAGTTAACAATGAAATTGTTTAGTTTATATCTATTGAACAACAAGGCTAGATAGAAAGGTTCTACTTTTTCATAGGTGGAGGTTTTGGAAGAAATAAGATATCGAGGATTAGTATGAGGGGTAGGAGGTAGTTCGTTAATAGTAGTATTTTTAGAACATGAACTTGAAATACTTCCCTTGATAAACAAGAAAAGCCTATCAAATTTTGTTAGATGATTTTTAAGTACTCAAACTTTGAAAATTAGATTTTGTATTTATTGGAATGGTCAATGATGTCAAAGGTGTAGGAGTGGTAAGCACATCAGAACAATGAAATATTTTTCATGAGCATGATTTGTATTCTTAAGATTAATGAAAGTTGAAACTAAATTGTCAAGATAAGATTAAAATGAGACTTTCTTGAAGAGGTATAAGGAGTCCGACTGAGTTAGTCTCATGATTCTTCTAAGATGGCCCCATTGAAGAAGACAATGATGATCCTCCTTTTGTTGTTTTTTTCATAGAGTCATCATTTGAGGGTCTAATTTTGTACCTTCGGTAGCAGAAGAAGAGGATTTTTTTCTGATTGAGTGAACACTGCGCATAGGAATGGCTATCCATATTAGCTATGGATTATTTAGAATAATCATTCAAAGTGAGTATTCAAAATACCCAATTCTAGCACATTCATCATCTTCTTCTTCAATTTATAATTTAACAATTTCTTCTCCTTCATCTTCATTAGTCCCACATATTACATTAACTGGTGGAGCTTCTAAGGTGATCCTTCAGGTTCTCTTACAATATGATTCTTGTTCGGTTTTGGTATGATGCATCTTGATAACATCCTTTTTCAATAATGTCAAATAATTGGAAATTTTTTTTGTAGTAATGGGTCAGATCTTTCATCTTTGAAACCACAAGCCTTATCCTTCATTGAATGGTTTTTGATCTTTCCTAACATGATCAGGTCATCTTCTAATCCAATTGTAAGTTCTTGAGAATTTCCCAAATTATTTGGTTGAACTATATATAGTATGAAAATACCTTTAGTCTTTGCATTCATGAAGAAGCTTTTCAGATTTTTGCAATAGGATGAGCATCATCGAGAATCTTATTGATCAACTTATTAAATTTTTCAAAAAAAAATCTCATGGACCCCTATGGTTCTTTCTTCATCTGAGTTAGTTGAGCAAGGATTGCATCTTGCTTCAAACATAATTTTCATGCCCTACCAATCAGTAATAAAATGTGATGACAAGTAGCAAAACCAACCCACAACTACATCTTTTAATGTTTCCATGAATAACCAAACTACAACATCTTTGTGTTACACTTCGAGAATTCCACCAAAAATAATGAAATTTATGACATCATCATAAATTTTTTGTTTTCCATCTCCATATATTTTAGGAAAGTTATTTCTTGATCCTTGTAGAAGTTCATGAAGTGGTGGAGTCAAAGCTAATAGATCAGTATTTTGTCCCCATGGAATAGGTGTGGGTTTTTCTTCCTATGGTTTTTCTTATCTTCTTCTTCTCTCTCTTCTTCTAGAGGGATGAGGACTATTAGTTCTATAGTCAATTCTTTAATATGACCTTAAAGGTGACTTTTACAGACTTGTATTTCTACTTGCACAACAAGAAGTTTGAAATAACTCTTTTTATTCCTCACATGTGGGGTTAATAATTCCACTTGAAAAATGAGCTTGGTTGTAACTTATTTTTTCCATTTTTCTCTAAGTACTAGAAAGGAATGAAACTAGAAAAATATATTTTTTTCAATAGGATTATAGAAAGGCTCTTGAACATTCAAATGGAATTTTTGTTATTTTAAATTTTTTTAATTTTAACATATTTTCAAATACCTTATTTTTTATATTTTAAAAGATATTTTATAGGTGCACAAAGGGCAGATCTTCACCAATAAAGTTTCCAAAAACTATTGGTGAAATAATTTTTCATGTTGCAACTTATTGGTTTCCACCAATGGTCATGGGTATAAGCCCCCCTTTTTGTGTATGGGGAGGCTCCCATTTTTTAATGTAAACTAACTAAAAGTTATGGGGTGGTTTTTATGTCGGGGATCACACATGAATACTCTACTAAGCATGTGGAAAAGTTCTTGCACAATATACAAAGGAGGAATTTTTAGTTAGGGGAGGTATAGGGGAGTTAGGGAAATAAGGAGAGAGGGTTAATGTTTTGCATAGGCTTATAGATTTCACACACATCGACCAAATTAGGTCCAAATTTAATTAGAAGAACACAACAATGCTAAGAATGATAAAACTAACAAATCATGTACACAAAATTCTATTTATTTATTTATCAAAGGAACTGACACCTTTCTTAGTTTTACACGATCATCATGTTTAAAAAATTGGAAATTAGCGAGGGTGGAAGAATATAAAAAAATAAAATATAAGAAATGTAGATTTTATTTCTTGATGTAGTAGTAGTAAATCACAAAAACATACAATCAATCAAAAAGCTTCAACCACTTGTAATAGAGAAACCATTCTAATTGATAGAATTTTAAATTGTCTTCTTATCGCAATTTGTGACTTTTCAAATTATCTTAGGAATGAAATTAATTCCTTTTATTATTTTTCAAAACGTACTTTTACAATGTAAAATTGATTTACTTAAGTGAATAAGATGAAAGAGTGAAAAATTACATTCTCAATGAAGGAATAGAATGTTAGAGAGAGGGGGAGGAGAGAGAAGAAGAGAGATAAAAGTGAAAATACGGTGATGGGAAAGATCTTGCTGATGAAGAACATGCTTTTGATGAATTCTAAATGAAGTTCCTTACCTGGACCACTTGTTAAACTAAAACACCATGATTACATATGCTTCCTCCCATATTTGTATTATGTGAGCTCATTATCAAGCATGGATTAAGTGTTTAGAAATACTTCATAAGGTATGCATTGTTTGAGATTATTACCATCATCACTCATGGTGAGATCCTCCCATCATTTTCATGATGATCATTCCATTGATGAATTTGAATTCCAACAGAGATCTTGATGTTTCAGATCCCTCATAGACCTCAAATTGCTCCTAATTTAAGTTTTTTTCTAATTGAGTATCTCTGAATTTTTACTTAACACAATGTGATCTAAGTGATGTACCTTTCATGAATGGATTCAATCCGGATGAATCCCTTCAGATAAAATTAGAAATAGTTAAACCACCCACCATCTTTCACAAAACTATCACGCAAATATCTCTCTGGAATTGGTGCTTCAGGATCTTGCAAAGTGTTATCTAGCTTTTTTCAAGGGTTTTGGATGTCGAGAATTCAATTTTTGAAAAATTGGTATATTTATACATTCCCCACAATGAAAACATATTATTTTTTAGTAATTTCACTTACATGTTTTGAATTACAATGAAAATAGTCTTGAAATTCTTGATTTTATTCAAAGATTCTTTTTTCTAATTTTCATAGTATTCCCTCTTTTGGATGAGTGGTACAATGATATTTTCATAAAGAATGATATAATAATAAAATTAAACTCGGTTCTATATATCTAAAAAATTCATGCACATCATCATACAAAAATGGCTTGGATGAAAGTAGATTTTCGAGGAAAATTAGCTCTAATTTTTCGGATGATTTCACCCACCAGATCTTTGTAGAAATAAAAAAATAGTGTTTTCCTTTTGTTTATGTGTAATAAAATAAATTAATGGAGGTTATATAGGTTTCAACAACATTTTTCATGAGAACCCTCTAATATTTATGAGGGGAAGATCTAGTGAATTTTTCAAGTGTTTTTGTGTAACTTTTAACCACGTTTTGATTCGATAGCTGCATAGAAGACATGTGCACATTTTTATGTCCTCCTCACTAATTAGGGGGAAAAAGGGAAAATGGGAACATTTTTATGTAACCATCATCCCTTTGGGGAAAAAAGGGGAAAATTATGGCAACTTGATGTTTAGTGAGAATGAGATCCATTTAACTCCACTTTAAATTGATAAGCTTAAATTAATTGCACCTAGAGTTTTCTGCTTGAGTTGCACCATGTAAAAGGAAAAGCAGAGAAAGGGAAAAATAAGAAGACAAATTTTTCCTTGGATAAATTTTGTGACTCGTGGTATTGTGTAATTTTTGCTATGTATGAAATTTAAGCTCCCCTTACTCTCGCACACCTTAAATCAACTTTGACTCAACCACAGGTTAACCAGGATAATGCGGAGGCTAGTACTTGAGTTTCAATTGTTCATGGGAGATAAAAGGGGCACCAAGGAAATAAAATTGTTCCTTATAATGTGTTGTGACACGTGGCATCATGTGTGGAGAGGAGAATGTGATGAGGGGATTGGGAAAAGCACGCAGGAGCTAGAAAATATACCTATGAAGTTGTGTAAGGTTATTTGAGATTCCAAGAGCTACTAAACTAATTAGGGAACACTTTCTTGTCCCCTTGGGGATAATTTTTAAAATTTGGACACAAATTTTTCTTTTCACCTAGTGGTGACATGTGGAAAGGTGAAAATTTGACTAAGTATGGTAAATCAAGACACTCTGTTGGGACCCCAAAATAGTGGCTAAGTACACAAAGGAAAATAGGTGCACATGACCTAGTTGAACAAGGGTGCCCAAGGAGAAGGCACACAAAATAGGGTTTAAGGAAGGGTTTAAGAAAACTGGTGGCACACGCATGGACAGAGCCAAACTTTCAAGACTTAGCCATCTTGGGAATTTTGGGTAGGACACGAGAAAAATGTGACGTGACTACGCATACAGAGTGGATAAGGTGCCATCCTAGCAACATGATGCCCATGAAAGGAATATGCCTTGCGATAGAAGGTTCTAGAAGACATCATGGAAAAAAGTGGAGAGATCAGGCCTAGAGAAGCATGCTCCCATGGAGGACCACATTCAAACACTTGGCATCAGATTTGAGGCCATAGAAGGATGATTTGGCACTTTGGGATGCCTATATATGTGAGCACCCACAGGAGAAAAATAGATTTATATTGGACAAACAGAGGGAGAAATCAAATAGAAAGGAGATGATATCATAAAGAGTAGAGCTCTCTGAAATACTACGAGAACTCTTTGGGATTGGGTAGAGGCTATATAAAGGAGTAATGTATTAAGGGGTTGGGTTGTAAATTTTTCTTTATATGGATGAAGGACATGATCCCTACTGTGATGCATGACTTCATTCTGATCAAGCTGTGGTAGTCTAATGGATCCATTGAATGTAATGAGGTTAAAAACATGAATGAGTATAAGTGTAATTGATTCAGTTCATATCTATATATTTTCATTTTTTTCATGGATGTTATAGAGTAGATATAAATCCTTATGTATTTTACTTTCTACCGTAGTTCTATCGCTTATCCATAAGTACCCTCTGTTTAGAGTGAATACATTTATCTAGATGTCGTTATGAGCCCTATGATGATTGTATGTCTGATTTCCACTCTTATTCATTAAGTTCATGACATAGATGATGTTTTCCCACTTAACTCATATAAAAGAGATACTCGAAGCCCATGCGTGCCTTGGGTGAGTGCCTGTGCTTGTTAGGTGATAGGGTGATGCACATGGGATTTATTTCCTTTGTAATGGGTGTAAAAATGATTACATCTTAGTTCCATTGACAAAAATTCTTTTCAAAGCTATAGTGGGAAATGGAATACATCTTGATCTATGTAATTAGTAATGAAAGAGAATTTAAATTTGAAAAGTGTTGAATCATGGTTCAAAAGAAAACAAGATGAATTTTCTTAGAGGTTTAACACATGATCTGAATTTGATGCATGTAGATGGGTAGAAGAGAACCTCTACCAATATTTAAATGATTTTTTTTTGTTCCTTCGTAGTACAATTGTATGAATGGCTCTCAAAGCATATGCATCTAGATCAAGCTAGTATTATAGAGCGCACACGTGGACCCAAGAAGAATAATAGAGGCTGCGGGATGCAGATCTCGATGTGGAGTCATGATGTGGATCATTGGTGGAAAGATGTGTTGGCTAGCTACACTCTTGAGTACGCTATTTCTACATACTCTTGTCTAGAAGTTGCTGAGTTTGAGTTTTTGTGGGATCCCAGAGGATCATTTATATGAGCTATCCCTCTGGAAATGAAGATCTTGATTGTTACCTTTAATTTAGAGGCATTTCCAATGGCTAGCTAAACCGTTTTGTGTGCTAGGAAAGGAAGCTATAGTGGAGGAAGATGTCGAGATATTACGATAGAGAAATAAAGGGAGGAGAGATAGATAAAGTATAGCAAATCATGTGAAAGGGAGATTGCTAGACAACATGAGGTTGTAAGTGTGATGCACCTATGGAGGTAGATGTTGCGGGAAGGATGTGAGCTTCATGCAGAGGATGTAGAACCTAAGTAGTCTATTCTACCCCATCGTGGCAAGCGAAAAAGAGAGCCCCTTTCACTTTTGATGAGAGTTCTTTGCATGGAGAAAGACGAGTCGTTGGCATGTATCCGAACCCAACTACTGACCAAACCCTCACACTTGGTTTTCTAGATCCAGAAAGAGTATCATTGACCCGATTAATATCAGTGGAAGTGACAGATCTGTGCCCAAGAGATATAATTTTTCATTTCCCACTTCTATGGCTACACATATTCTAGTATTTGGAGGAATTTTTGGACAAGGAGTAAGTATACAAGTCTTTTCTCTAGCGTCTAGGAGTGGCATGGGGTACACTAGTGGTAGTGGGGAATTATCACAGACCATCAGTGCATAGTTCAATGGAACTTTGGGTACCCTTGGCATGACCACTAGAGGACCTAGTGGATCGATGGATCCGGTGGCTCATGAGGCATAAGGACCGGGTGGATCTAGTGGAGGAGGAAACATGAAGGAAACCAATGCTTTGGCTTAGTATGACAAGGACCCCAATAACCCGTTTAAGTCTTCTTTGAGATGTCTTTACATTTTGCATATTACGAAGTATTAAAGATGCTACTGAGAACATGTTTATAAGTGTGAGCTGCTATGGCATGCGAAGGGTATAAAAACCCCATAGTAGAAGGCTAGTCATTTTGTAACGATGTTATAATGGCACACTCATAGCTGGTATAGGAAATATAACCCTCATCAAACAGTGGTGGATTATACTACTTTAAAGAACTCCTTCTTGGTAGGATTCCACACCCTTGAGTTTGAACAAAAGAGCATTAATGACCTGAAGGAGATTCAATAGGGAATGGTAGAGAGTGTGTGGGAGTATGATGCATGGTTAAAAACCCTCCTATCAAAATTATCATATGACATTCACCCTTCATAGCATGCTCAATGGTTTGTTAGGGGGTTGATAACACCTTTTAGAAGAGCCCTATCTCATAAAACTTTCATAGATCCACGTGAGGCGTTGGAAGTTGCTCTCGAATGCCAAATTAGTTGGAAGTGTTGATACTAGTGTTAGCCCATTTCTGGAAGCTCAGATCATTGTTATGGCTAAGCAGCTAGAGAATTTGTCTACAAACTCATCCCATGAGACTCACAGTGGTATATGGTGTACAGATTGTGAAGTAGAGGGGCATGTCAAGGATAGTTACCCCTAAAGTATAGTACACACCATAACAGTAGATGTTGAAATATGTCATGGGGACCATGATGCAAGTAGATGTCCCTTGTTATATTACACAATTCGAAAGAATGTATCTTGCTACTATAAAATATTCACCTCTATAACCCTTGATACTAAGGATTGTAGGCTTATTGATCAGATCCATGAGGCCATTGATCATGGGGTACATAAGACCAGCATTATAGATAGTTCTAAAGGTGATGATCACCGTTATGAGGAGCGCAAAAATGGAGGCACGCGTAGAAGGATATTTCACGGAGGACTCCATGGTTATGGTAACCATGCAGAGGATGAAGAAGTGATTTCTCACGTGTAACTTGTTTTAATTGTGGGTCTATACAGAGAATTACAAATGAGAGTGCTCTGGATCTATTATAGTGCTCATGGTGTGGGAAGAAGCACAAGTATGAAGAGTTCCCTAAGTTGTTTAAGCATATGATTTAGTAGCACCAGAATGATAAGGGTGTTACAATAGTAAGCATTAAGAAGACAGAAAAAAATGGATGCCATGGGTGACACATGATGTGGGTTTGGAATATGTTACGAGTAGCAACAACAACAGATGCCACGCATGCAAAGGAAATACCAAGGTAGAAGAACCTAATTTCAAGGGAAGAAGTGGTACATGGGAAGTACCTAGGTCTTGTGCATCAAAAGGAGGTATATCAATATACCATGGATGTCATTCAAAGTTTACAAGGATAAATCAAGTGTCTAAAGGAGTAGTCTAGGAGGGAGGAGCAAAGAAGGAAGGTCGAGGTGCCATGATATGACCTATATGAGGTCAAGGAATTATGTAAAATGTTAAGGCAAGAGAATATTATTCCCTTGCTAGGAGCATGGCTGAGAGAGAAGGTACCACATGCTGGAGAAGAGCACAAGAGGTAGGTCTTGCATAGAAACCTTCCCCCTCATAGCCTTAACTATGATAGGGAGATCATGTTAAATGTGGTCGTGTATGGATGTCTCCTTAGTAATATCCTCATTGACACAAGCCCAAAGGTCAATGTTCTCACTCTGGATGCATAACATCAGATGGGAAGGCTTGCATTATAGCCATATTTGAATGTGACATATATGGAAAGAAAATGAAGGTGATTCCCATCGGTGTCTTAAAGGATGCAACTATCACTATTCAGGGAGCTAAGTTTACTAGGGACTTTGAAGTCTTGGCGCTTGCCAAGGTAGATAATTTCCAGCACTACTTGGGTGCCCATGGTGTTATAAGAACAATGTGGATCTTCGGTTCAACAAGGGGTACATAAGATTTGAAAATGAGGAGGAACGGGTCATCATACCCCTGGCTGATGGGAAGTCAACACCCTATACTGAACCTTTGGGAGAAGAGGTCCTAGATAGAATATATGTGTGCTCAATCAAGGATCCAGAGATAATCCATCCTACTGATAGAATTATGTAGTTTGAGGATGCTTGGTTGGTAAGTGACACCACTAGTCTAGCATGTGATAATTGGGCACATGGAACCTATGAGTTGATCGGAAAACATTTAAGAGTATTGTTGACAAAGGTGACAAATGCACACACAATTTGGTGCCTAGGGGAAAGATATATCTAAGTACTCAAGAGAAACCTCCCTTGAGGTATTTTTTCATAAGATGGAATCTTGGTGGAAGGAGGAAAATTAACGAAGGGGATGTTAAGATACGTCCTACTCAGAAGCTGTTGTGCACTAGTGGGAAGCACATCGAGATAATCTCTTGGAATGACGTGAAGTGATAATTTCCTTCGTATTCATTTCTCTAGAAGCAACATTCCCACCACCATCAAAGAATACCATGGAAAGGAGCCTGCCTCTTTCCACATCCAATCCTGTGAGAGAGCCTGGAGGGAAGGCATTAAATATTTTCCACCATCCCTCTAGGTACACAAACTATATTCTACACTATAGGGTTATGGGCACGCATGGTATATTCACTCTGAGACATGCCGCCAAATAGGGAATTGGAAAAATCTAGTGGCTCATCTAGTAAGTCATTGTAGGAGGTCAATTATGATCTAGTAAGGCATGGCATTGAATGGAGGAGTATGATGTCGTGCTTGTGAAATTTGAAATTTGTGCTCGTGATATTTATAAAAAAACACTTTACTAATTTAATTTGTAAAATTTGTGAATAAGTTATAAACACTTTATTAATTTAATTTGTTAAATTCTCATTATGCAGAGAGGCATCTTAATTTATATATATTGAGTGTAGGAGTATGATGTCGTGCCCATGAAATTTTAAATTTGTGCCCATGATATTTATAAAAAACACTTTAGTAATTCAATTTGTAAAATTTGTGTAGGGAAGTTACAAAACACTTTAGTAATTTAATTTGTTAAATTATTGGGTTTTGGGAGTAAATAATTGAAATGTAAAAGACACTTTAGTAATTTAATTTTTTTATTTTTTATGCACTGAGAGATATCAAAGCACCAAACCATCGGTGGATAAGGCATTACAGGAGGTTAAGTTCCTTACAATGGGGGATAGTGCAATGGAAGAGGATAGGCTTGTAGAATTGCTAGGCGAGCCATGCTTGGAGGGACAATTTGGTGAAGATGAGTTTGATGAGGTGTAGTTTGAGCACACATGTGGAGAGAAAGAAAAATGCAAGATGGTATATGTCATAGATAGTGAAGAGATGGAAAATTTGGAGGTTAACCATTCTCTAGGCTCGCGCAAAGTGATGGATAGTGCTGATGAAAGAATGTGCACCTATCATGAACCTTTAAAGAAAAATAAGATTAATATTGGGTCGGAGGAGAAACCCAAGGAAGCTATCATTGGAGATTATTGGTCAGAGAATAAATTTTTAAGATCATTGATCTTTTACATGAGTTTGAGGATTTATTCCCACGTGGGTATCATGAACTTAAAGGCGTTCACCATTCCTTGGGGGAAATGAGAATTAAGTTAAAGGAAGGTGTGCACCAGTCCAGAGAGACCATACTAGATGAATCCTAATGTGTGTGAAGGTCAAGGAGGAAATAGACAAGATGATAGCATTAGGAATCATAGAGGTTGTGGAGGATTCAGAGTGGATAAGTCCAATGGTGATTAGTATAAAAAAGGATGGAAGGATAAGGATATGTGTTGATTATAGGGATCTGAATGTAGTGTGTGTCATTGATCCCTTCCCAACCTCGTTCACTGAAGAGATCCTAGAAGGAGTGGTAGGGCATGAAGTCTACTCTTTCATGGATGGGTTCTCAGGCTATCACCAAGTGAGGATTGCAAAGGAATACCAGAGAGAGACAACCTTTGCCACCGAGTAGGGAAGTTTTGTCTATACGGTAATTCCTTTTGGGTTGAAGAATGAAAATGATATGTTCTCATGCATTATAGTGTAGGCCTTCTAGGACTTCATCCACTGACCTCATATCCCTCACGGAGGCCTATATGGAGATGTTGATGTTTCATATCCCCTCTGAGACCTCAAAATGTTCCTAATTTAACTTTTTTCTAATTGAATATCTCTAAATTTTTACTTAACACAATGTGATCTAAGTGATTTACCTTTCACTAATGGATTCAATTAGGATTAATCCCTTCAGATACAATTGGAAATAGTTAAACCACCCACCATCTTTCACAAAAATGTGTCACGTAAATATCTCTCTGGAATTGGTGCTTCAGGATCTTACAAAGTGTTATCTAGAATTTTTCAGGGGTTTTGGATGTCGATAATTCACATTTTTGAAAAATTGGTATATTTATACATTCCCCACCATGAACACATGTTATTTTTAGTAATTCCACTTACATGTTTTGAATTACAACGAAAATAGTCTTGAAATTATGGGTTTTATTCCAAGATTCTTTTTCCGATTTTCATAGTATTCCCTCTTTCGGATGAGTGGTACAATGATATTTTCATAAAGAATGATATAATAATAAAATTAAACTCAGTCCTATATATCTAAAAAATTCATCCACCTCATCATACAAAAAATGGCTTGGATGAAATTAGATTTTTCGCAGAAAATTAACTTTAATTTTTTAGATGATTTCACCCACCAGATCTTTGTAAAAACAAAAAAATAGTGTTTTCGTTTTGTTTTTATTGTAATAAAATAAATTAATGGAGGTTAGATAGGTTTCAACAACACTTTTCATGAAAACCCACTAATTTTTGTGAGGGGAAGATCTAGTGAAGTTTTCATGTGTTTTTGTATAAATTTTGACCACATTTTGATTCGATAACTACATAGAAGACATGGGAACATTTTTATGTCCCCATCACCCCTTAGGGGAAAAAGGGAAAATGGGCACATTTTTATGTACCCATCATCCCTTTGTGGAAAAAGGGGAAAATTATGGCAGCTTGATGTTTGATGAGAATGAGATGCATTTAACTCCACTTTAAATTGACAAGCTTAAATTAATTGCACGTGGAGTTTTTGTTTGAGTTGCGCACCATGTAAAAGGAAAAGCAGATAAAGAGAACAACTAGGAAGTCAAATTTTTCCTTGGATAAATTTTTGCCATGTGGTATTGTGTAATTTTTTCTAAGTATGGAATTTAAGCTCCCCTTACTCTCGACACCTTGACTCAACTTTGACTCAACCCGGGTTAACCAAAATAATGCAGAGGCTAGTACTTGAGTTTCACTAGTTCATGGGAGATAAATGGGGCACAAAGGAAATAAAATTGTTCCTTATAATGTGTTGTGACATGTGGCATCATGTGGGGAGAGGAGAATGTGATGAGGGGATTGAGAAAAGCACACATGGGGCTAGAGAATATACCTACGAAGTTGTGTGAGGTTATATGAGAGTCTAGGAGCTACTAAAATTATTGGCGGACACTTTCTTGTCCCCTTGGGGACAATTTTGAAAATTTGGACAAAAAATTTTCTTTTCACTTAGTGGTGACATGTGGAAAGGTGAAAATTTGACTAAGTATGGGAAATTGGGGCACCGTGTGTTGGGACCCCAAAATAGCGGCCAAGTACACAAAGGCGAATAGGTGTGCAAGGCCTAGTTGAAGAAAGGTGCCCAAGGAGAAGGCACAAAATATATGGTTTAAGGAAGGGTTTAAGAAAATCCGTGGTGCACGTACGGACAGAGCCAAAGTTTCAGGACTTAGGCATCTTGGGAATTTTGGGTAGGACACGAGATAAGCGTGACCCCACTACACATACTGAGTGGATAAGCTCTTTAGCCTAGCAACATGATGCCCATGAAAGGAATATACCCTATGATAGAAGATTCTAGAAGACATCATGGAAAAAAAGTGGAGAGATCGGGTTTAGAGAAGAATGCTCCCATGGAGGACCACATTCGGACATTTGGCATTAGATACGAGGCCATAGAAGGATGAGTTGTCACTTTGGGATGCCTATATATGTGAGCATCCACATGAGAAAAATAGATATAGAGTGGATAAATAGAGGGAGATATCAAATAGAAAGGAGAGGATATTATAAAGATCGGAGCTCTACTGAAATATCGTGGGAACTCTTTGGGATTGGGTAGAGGCTATATTAAGGAGTAATGCATTAAGGGGTTTGGTTGTAAATTTTTCATTATATGGATGAAGGACATGATCCCTAATGTGATGCATGAATTTAGTCTCGATCAATTTGTGGTAGTCTAATGGATCCATTTAATGTAATGAGGTTAAAAACATAAATGAGTATGAGTGTAATTGATTTAGTTCATATCTATACGTTTTCATTTATTTTCATGGATGTTATGGAGTAGATGTAAATCCTTATGTATTTTCCTTTCTATTGTAGTTCTATCTATTATCTATAAGTACCCTCTGTTTGGAATGAATACATTTTTCTAGAGGCCGTTATGATCCCTATGATGATTATATGTCTCATTTCCACTTTTATTCATTAAGTTCATGACATAGATGATGGTTTCCCACTTAACTCACATAAAAGAGATACTCAGTGCCTACGCATGCCTCGGGTGAGCACCCAAAGTGCCCACCTTTGCATGATAGGCGGTGTACATGGGATTTATTTCCTTTGTGATGGGTGTAAAAATGACTACATCTTGGTTCCATTGCCAGGACTTCTTTTCAAATTTATAGTGGGAAATGGCATACATATTGATATGTGTAATGAGTAATGACAAAGCGTTTAACTTTGGAAAGTGTTGAATCATGGTTCAAAAGAATGCAGGATGAATTTTCTTAGAGATTTAACATAGGATCTGAGTTTGATGCATGTAGATGGGTAGAAGAGAACCTCTACCAATATTTAAATGAAACATTTTTCTGTTCCTTCCCAATAGAAGCTCGTATGAATGGCTCTTAGCATATACATCTAGATCAAGCTGGTATTATAGAGCACACACGTGGACCCAAGAATAATACTAGAGGTCGCAGGATGTAGACCTGATGTGGACTCATGATGTGGATCATTGGTGGAAAGATGTGTTGGCTAGCTACACTCTTGAGTATGTTATTTCTACATAATATTGTCCAGAAGTTGCTGAGTTTGAGTTTTGTGGCATCCCGAGAGGATCATCTATATGAGCTATCTCTATGGAAATGAAGATCTTTATTGTTACCTTGAGTTTATAGACATTTCCAATGTCTAGCTAAATTATTTTGTGGGCTAGGAAAGGAAGCTAGAGTGGAGGAAGATGGAAGATATTGTGATAGAGAAAAAAAGGGAGGAGAGAGAGCTCAAGTATAGTGAAGTGCATGAAAGGAAGATTACTAGACAACATGAGGTTGTAAGTGTGATGGACCTGTGGAGGAAGACGTTGTGGGAAGGAGTTGAGATTCACATAAAGGATGTAGAACTGAGTAGTACATTTCTAAACCATCTTGGCAAGTGCATAAGAGAGACCCCTACAACTTTTGATGAGATTTTGTCACATGGAGAAAGAAGAGTCGTTGCACGTATCTAAACCCAACTAGTGACCAAACCATCACACTTGGTTTTCTAGTTCCACGAAAGAGTATCATCGAACCAGTTGGTATTAGTGGAAGTGATAGATCTGTGCCCAGGAGATAAAATTTTTCATTTCCCACTTCTATGGCTACACATATTCCAATATTTGGAGGAATTTTTGGATAAGGAGTAAGTACACAAGTCTTTTCCGGGTGTCTAGGAGTGGCATGGGGTACACTAGTGGTAGTGGGGAATTATCACAGACTATCAATGCATACTTTAGTGGAACTTTGGGGACCCTTGGCATGACCACTAGAGGACTTGGTGGATCTGGTGGGTTAGGAGGCTGAGAACACGGTGGATCTGATGGATCTGGTGGATCATGAGGCATAAGACCAGGTGGATCTGGGGGTGGATGAAACACCAGAGGAAACCAAGGCTTTAGCTCAAGAGGACAAGGACCCCAACAACCCCCTCAAGTCTTCTTTGAGATGTCTTTACATTTTCCATATTACAGAGGTATTGAAGATGCTACAGAATATGTTCATAAGTGTGAGCTACTATGGCACACGATGGGGATCAAAACCCCATGACGATGAAGGCTAGTAATTTTGTAATGATGTTGCAATGGTGCACACATATCTAGTATAGGAAATATAAGCTGTCATCAAATAGTGGTGGATTATCCTTCTTCAAAGAACTCCAACTTGGTAGGATTCCACATCCCTGAGTTTGAACAGAAGAGCATCAATGCCTTGAAGGAGATTCAACAGGGAATGGTAGAGAGTGTGTGGTAGTATGATGCACGGTTAGAAACCCTCCTTTCAAAATTATCATATGACATTCACCCTTCATAACATGGTCAATGGTTTTTTGGGGGGTTGATAACACCTTTCAAAAGATCCCTATCTCATAAAACTTTCATAGATCCATGTGAGGCATTGGAAGTTTCTCTACATGCCAAATTATTTGGAAGTGTTGATACTAGTGTTATCCCATTTCTGGAAGCTCATATCACTCTTATGGCTAAGAAGCTAGAGAAGTTTTCTAAAAACTCATCCCATGAGACTCATAGTGGTATATGGTGTACAGATTGTGAAGTAGAGGGGCATGTCAAGGATAGTTTCCCCAAGGATAGTATGCATCGTAAATGAGTGATCTGTGAAATTTTTCATGGGGACCAAGATGTAAGTTGAAGTCCCATGATATAGTGCACAATTCGAGAAGAATGTGTCTTTCTACTAAAATATCTTCACCTCTACAACCCTTGATACTAAGGATTGTAGGCTTATTGATCAGATCCATGAGGCCATTGATCATGGGGTACACCAGACCAGCATTTTTAGTAGTTCTAAAGGTGATGATTGCTGTTATGAGGAGCGCACAATTGGAGGCACACACAAAAGGAGATTTCAAGTAGGATTCCATGGTTTTGGTAACCGCGGAGGAGGAAGAAGTGAGTTCCCATGTGTAACTTGTTTTAATTATGGGTCTACAGAGAATTACAAATGAGAGTGCCCAAATCTATTATAGTGCTCATGATGCGGGAAGAAGCACAAGTATGAGGAGTTCCCTGAGTTGTTCGAGCATATGAATTAGTAGCACCAAAAAGACAAGGGTGTTGCAATGGTAAGCATTAAGAATATGAAACATAATGGATACCATGGGCGACACATGATGTAGGTTTCGAATATGTTATAGTAACAAAAAGAGTATAGGTTTCGCATGTAAAGGAAATACAAAGATAGAAGAACACGGTATCAAGGGAAGAAGTGGTACATGGGAAGTACCAGGTCCGTTCACATCAAAAGGAGGTATATCAAGATACCATGGCTGTCATTCGAGTTTAAAAGGAGAAATCTAATGTCTAAAGGAGTATTCTAGGTGGGAGGAGCAAAGAAGGAAGATCTAGGTGCCAAGAGATGACCTCGATGAGGTCAAGGAAGTATCTAAAATGCTAAGGCAAGAGAATATTATTCCCTTGCTAGGAGCATGGTTGAGAGAGAAGGTACCATGCACCAGAGAAGAGTGTGAGAGGCAGGTCTTACATGCAAAACTTCCTCCTCCTCACAGCCTTGACTATGATAGGGAGATCACATGAAATGTGGTCGTGGATGGATGGCTCTTTAGTAATACCCTCATTGACACAAGCCCGGAGGTCAATGTTCTCACCTTGGATACATGGCATTAGATGGGAAGGCCTGTATTATATCCATATTCGAATGTGATATATATGGAAAGATAAATGAAGGCAATGCCCATCGGTGTCTTAAAGGATGCAACTATCACCATTTAGGGATCTAAATTTAATGGGGAATTTGAATTCTTGGTGCTCGCTGAGGTAGATAATTTCCTAGCACTACTTGGGTGCCCATGGTGTTATAAGAACAATGTGGATATTTGGTTCAATAAGGGGTACATAATCTTTGAAAATGAGGAGGAATAGGTCATCATACCCCTGGTTGATGGGAAGTCAACACCCTATATTGAACCTTTGGGAGAAGAGGTCCTGGATAGAATATATGTGTGCTCAATTAGGGATCCAGAGATAATCCATCCTACCGATAGAATTATCTAGTTTGAGGATGCTCAGTTGGTAAGTGACACCACTAGTCTAGCATGTGATAATTGGGCACATGGAACCTATGAGTTGATCGAATGACATTTAAGAGGATTGGTGACAAAGGTGACAAAGGCGTACACAATCTGGTGCCTAGGAGGAAAAGATCTACCTAAGTACTCAAGAGGAGCCTCCCTAAGGTCTTTTTGTAGAAGATGGAAGCTCGGTGGAAGGAGGAAAATGAACAAAGGGGATGTTAAGATACGTCCTACTCAGAACTGTTTTGCGCTAGTGGGAAACACATCGAGATAATCTCTTGGAATGACGTGAAGTGAGAATTTCATTCTCTATTCATTTCTCTAGAAGCAATGTGCCCACCACCATCAAAGAATACCATGGAAAGGAGCTTGCCTCTTTCCACATCCAAGCCCTGGAGGGAAGGCATGAAATATTTTCCACCATCCCTCTGGGTACACAAACTATATTCTACACTATAGGGTTACACATACGCATGGGTACATTCACTCTAAGACACAACTCTAAATAGGGAGTTGGCAAAAACTAGTGGCTGGTCTAGTATGTGATTGCAAGAGGTCAATTATGATCTAGTAAGGCATGGCATTGAGTGGAGGAGTATGATGTCATGCCCATGAAATTTGAAATTTTTCTCGTGATATTTATCAAAACACTTTACTAATTGAATTTGTAAAATTTTTGTGGGGAAGTTACAAACACTTTATTAAATTAATTTGTGAAATTCTCATGATGTGGAGAGGCATCTTCATTTATATATATTGAGTGGAGTATGATGTCGTTCCTGTGAAATTTGAAATTTGTGCCCATGATATTTATAAAAAACACTTTAGTAATTGAATTTGTAAATTTTTTTGTGAAGGTTACAAAATACTTTAGTACTTTAATTTGTTAAATTCTCGGGTGTGGGGGAGTAAATAATTGAAAGGTAAAAGACACTTTAGTAATTTAATTTTTTTATTTGTTATGCGGAGAGGTATAGAAGAACCAGACCATTTGTGGATAAGGCATTACAGGAGGTTAAGCCCCTTACAATGGGGGATAGTGTAAAGGAAGAGGATAGGCTTGTAGAATTGCTAGGAGAGCTATGCTTGGAGGTACAATTTGATGAAGATGAGTCTGATGAGGTGCGGTTTGAGCATGTGTTCGAGAGAGAAATAAAAAGGCAAGATGGTCTACGTCATAGACAATGAAGAGATGGAAAATTTGGAGGTTAACCATTCTCTAGGCTCAATCAAAGTGATGGATAGTGCTAATGAAAGAATGTGTGCCTATCATGAACCTTTAAAAAAAAAAAAGGTTAATATTGGGTTAGAGACGAAACCAAAGGAAGCTACCATTGGAGATTATTGGTCGGAGAAGGAAGTCTTTAAGATCATTGATCTTTTACATGAGTTTGAGGATTTATTCCCACATGGGTATCATGAACTTAATGGTGTTCACCATTCCTTAGAGGAAATGAGAATTAAGTTAAAGGAAGGTGTGCACCTAGTCTAGGAGAGACCATAATAGATGAATCCTAATCTATGTGTGAAGGTCAAGGAGGAAATAGATAAGATGATAGCATCAGGAATCATAAAGGTTGTGGAGGATTCAGAGTGGATAAGTCCAATGGTGATTAGTATCAAAAAGGATGGAAGGATAAGGATATGTGTTGATTATAGGGATCTGAATGTAGTGTGTGTCATTGATCCCTTCCCAACCCCATTCACTGAAGATATCCTAGAAGGAGTGGTAGGCGTGAAGTCTACTCTTTCATGGATGGGTTCTCAGGCTATCACCAAGTGAGGATTGTAAAGGAAGACTAGAGAAAGACAACCTTCTCCACCAAGTGGGGAAGTTTTTCCTATACTGATAATGCCTTTAGGGTTAAAGCACGTGCCTTCTATGTTCTCACGCATTATAATGTAGGCCTTCTAGAACTTCATCTATAAGTTTCTCTAGGTTTACCTTGATGATTGGACCATGTATGGACTGGTCAAGGACCAATGTGAAAATCTGAGATTCATTTTTGAAAGGTGTCGGCCAGTTGAGGATATCCCTCAACATCAAGAAGTGTGTATTTTCTACCCCATTTGGGACCCTATTGGGACACATCCTATGAAATGAAGGCTTGTTGGTGGATCTTGCCTAAATTGGAGTGATTATGGGATTAGGGGAGCCATCTAGTCAAAGTGTAGTGTGTGGGTTGTTTGGACACATGAGTTACTATTGGAAGTTCATCAAGGGGTATTCCAAGATCATCACGCCTTTAGAATAATTACTCAGACATAAAAGTACCTTCCATTGGGGAAAGGTACAATAGAAAGAATTTAACACATTGAAGGATGGGCTTGTCACCATGCCTATATTATGTTTCCTCTCTAGGGATAAGTCCTTCCATGTTCATGTAGATGCCTCCAAAACGACCATTGGGGTAGTGCTTGTACAACCTGGTGAGGGAATTTTTGATCACCCCCTATGCTTTACAAGAAGTAAGTTGACACTAGCATAGTAGAATTATACTTTGAGTGAGCATGAGGCATTGTCTATGATCTACGTGCTTCATAAGTTAAGGAAGTATTTGCTGGAAACTCCCTTTATCTTCTACACTGACCACATGACATTAAAATACTTGGTGAACAAGCCCATTCTACAAGGGCGCATATGTCGGTGGGTGTTGTTATTCCAAGATTTTGAGTTCATAGTGGTTGTCAAACTAGGAAAAAGTAATTCCAAACTTGACCATTTATCTAGGATTGATTCGAGAGGAGGATGCGTAAAGAATTGAAGATACCAAATCAAATGCGTAGCTTTTTAGGTTATGGAATGCCCTTAGACTTGGAGGATATTATTGTGTTCCTTAAAATGGGTATGGCTTCGGAAGGGATGAGGACATTAGAGAAAAAGCAACTCGCCATACGCATCCTACCCTACATGTTGATTAGTGGGGACTTATACAAACTAGGGCATGACGAAGTTTTACATAGGTGTTTACTAGAGCACGAGAACCTTACCATCATAGAGGAAGCACACAGAGGAAGTGCAGGTGGAAATTATGCAGGTGACCCCACCGTACATAAAATATTAATGGGAGGATTGTGGTGGGAAACTTTGTCTAAATATTGCAAGGAATATTATAAAGCGTGTGACCATTGTCAGCATGTTAGCAAGCCATGAAGGAGAGATGAAATTCCTTTCTACCCTATCCCTAGCACTGAACCTTTTGAGAAATGGGCAATAGACTTTGTAGGCCCTATTGCACTAGAAATGTGTAGGATTGGATCACACTATGTAATCACTTTCATGAACTATTTGACAATGTGGGCAGAGGAAGCCCCAACTAAAGACCGTACAATAACTACAGCAACAAGATTTTTATGGGAGAACATTATCATGAGGTATGGATGCCCTTTAAGTTTAACTAGCGATAGGGATACACATTTCTTGAATGAGACTGTGAGGATCCTATTAGCAGAATTCATGGTGGCTCATCACAAAACTACACCTTATCACCCACAAGAAAATGTAACCATGGAAGTATTTAACAAGATATTGAGTTATACGATGAAAAATATTTTTATGTCAAAAGAAAAGATTGGGATGAAAAGGTATCAACCATATTATGGGCCTATAGGAAAACTTAAAAAACACGAACAAAGCCACATTGTTTCAATTGGTATTTGGCATAGAAGTTGTCCCCCTTGATTGAGTTTATGTTACCTTCTCTGTACAAACACATGCACAAGGGTTGGTTGATGAGAAAGCACTGGAAGAAATGATTGATAAATTAATGAAGCTGGATGAAAGATGATCACTCACCAGGTGGAGCCAAACAATAGAAAAAGAAAATAAAAAGCATGGCATGATCGCCACATTAGGAACAAGAAGTTTGAGGTTGGGTAGATGGTCTTACTATATGATTCTAAGTTTCTGCACCATCCTGGGAAGTTAAAAGTGCATTGGTTGGGTCCTTACACCATCTCATACATCCTTGATTTGGGTGCGTGCTAGTTACAAGTGCTGGATGGGACGAGATTTCCAGGACACTTCAATGGGAGTAGGCTAAAGCCCTACTATAAATAATTCTTCTTGGTGTTTGTAAATAAGGTAGTATTTCCAGTTAGTTTAGCCAATTAGTTTAGGATTTTATTTAATGCATTTTCCTTTCTTTTGTTTCCCTTTCTCATTTTTGTTTTGTGTTGTGCCTTGGGCACCAGTAATCTCATTACTTTTTGAAGTTATAACTACAGAGGACCATGCATCATTTTAGTGTGGGGTGGAGTAAGGTGGAAGAAATTGAAGTATGAAGCACTAGGAAGGAATGCATTGGAAAGCCTAGTTGAATATTCTGTGAAGAAAGTACATGTAAGAAAAGGTGAAAATAGATGGTTGGTGTTAGGATAAGGCTAAATTGGGGATCCATGTACAAGAAAAGAAGAAGCGCATTAAGAAACACGAGGTAGGTGGGACAAAAATCATGATAGAAGAAGTTCCTTCAGTGATGGTTACGTGCATGCAAGATTCTCCTATCAAGATGGATTGGTTACACTCTAGAAGGTTGGAAAATTGTCTATGTAAGGTTGGGTTTGTGAGTTAAAGTGCTAAAGTTGGGGTTGTTTGAAACATCCGCATTAAGTTTTAAAGTACGGTGGTAGGTAAGGTAACAATTAAAGTTACAAAGTAGGAAAAACTATAAATATAAGGTCAAGGAATTTCATTATTTACTTTGTGTATATGAAGAAAGAAGTGCTTTTGAAACTAGGGCTTCCAGAACTGATCCGTGTGAAGAAAAATTTGAAGAGTTTGAGCGTGAATAACCAATTTGGATTTGAAAACCAAAAGGAAGGGATATCACGGGCATAGGAGAATTTGTGAGAAGGCACCATCTTGTGAAGGAATTATCCCAGCTAGAGTTTGAAAAACTAGGGCACGAGTTTAAGAGGTTTTCTTCAAATGTTTGACATCTTAAGGAGTGGAAGAGCAGAGTAACAACAATAGATTGAAGTGATAAGATGACCTAGACAATGGCACCTAAGAAACCAACCGTGTGACCTAAGAAGACAAAAGGAAAGGGCAAGGGTAAGGCGCAGAGAGCCGAAACAACCGCCACAAGCATGAATGATGTGTGGTATGCATAAATGTAGTTCCCAGATGGGGTTTTACTTGGGGAGGAGTGGGAATCCCATTTGAGAAAGGTGGAATTGAGTGATTATAACCATCTCACAAGCACAATAGAGAAGGAAATGGAATTAGTGTGCACCTGATTTAACAAAAGGACACTAGAGGGTTTTCCCATCTATAGTGATGAGGTAAAAGTGAAGTTGGAGAAGGCAGGGTTATTGCAACTCTATGAGTTTCCCTACTTTGGAAATCTTGAGTACCTCTATCAGTGGCTAATGTCACGTATACATGAGGATCACTTTTACTTCATGGGGCACAAGATGCGCATAACCCCTCAGCTGATTTCTAAGTTTACATGCCTCATCTGCGTGGGAGACAACATAGATGATGACCTGAGTGACAAGGACACCATCAAAGCAACCATCACTACATATGATTACAAGAAGGGGTCAAGGTATTTTGACATTGCAGAAATCCTAGATCCCATCATGAGAATGGCTGCGCACTTGGTCATAAAGTTAAATGATCAAGAAAGGTGGACATAGGTGAATAAGGCCTGGTTGAATGTATGTAGGAAAATATCAGAGGGCATAATCTACAATTTATCGGCCTTCATTACAGATGAGATAATCAATAGTGCCCAGGAAGGAGACAAGATACTCTTTGGAAATATCCTCTTGAAAATTGTATTTTCAAAGATAGGAGTGCTTGACGTGGTAGACAAGTTTTTTTGGGAATATCTAGCTAAATATCCCTCACCCACGAAAATATTTACAAAGTATACATGTGAAACAATGACAACCTCCCACAAGGTGCACCTAGACAAGTGGTATAAGTGCTTAAGGGATGCATTCAAGGAAGAGTGGAGAATCCCAGAACAACTATTGGCACTTGCGATGGGACAAGATGAGTTTGCTATGTACCAATACTTCTGCATAGGTAGATTTAAGTTGGTGGATGAAACCATGGGCCCATGGTGTAAACTCCCATTCTCCTTCATTGTGTAGTACTTCCAAGGAAGAGTTAATAGGTTCAAAGTGTTTCGCTTAGAATGTTTCGACTTACGGGAATAGAGTTGCTTCTATCCTTTCATTCCTTTTAGAAACAGATAAGGGTTAGGGCTAGGAGGAATACCTGTGGAATGTCGAGATGGTGTGCGCGTACCGTAGAGGAAGATCAGGATGACTGCGAAGAACTCATTTTTGTCTTGGAAGGACTACCTGCAAATAAGAACACAAGACCAAAAGATTTTGATTAGACAATAAATGAGGAAACTACCTTGGGCCCAGGAAATATAAAACTTCCTTTCGAAGGTGGTCAGTTTCCCTGCTAATATGAATTAACACAAAAGACTATAAAATATCAATCAAATTACTTCATTTGGAACAGATAGGGAAAGGCTGATTTCTTGTTTGTCAGAGTCCTGGGTAACCGATCTGGATTCTTTGGTAACCAATGTCGGTAGGGTTTAGGATCTGTAGGTTGGTTTTTTGTGGGGTGTTTGTGTTGTTTGGTAGCTGTGTTATTTGTAAGGTGTATATGGGTGATATTACGTAATAAGGTGATGAGAGGTAGATGAATGATAGTTAGATGTGATATATTGCTAGGTAGTGGGTCCAGAAATGGATTTATGAGGACTGTGATTCAAGAAGCATAAGAAATGTTATAACAGAGGACATGCAAGATGTGACTTACTGGTTTTGATGAAGATGCAAGCTGATCTCCTTTGCTGTAAACACTTCGGGTATCTCCACTCGTCTCTGCTCGGTCAAGTGAAGATCTGGACTCTGTTTTTCGCTCCCAAAGATCTCCGTTGATTCAAAAATCCTTTCCCCTTTGATCCAAAATGAAATTTCGATCCCTTGTTTTTGGTTTGGGGAGGCCATTTACAGGGAACCGATGGCGGTTACGTAACCGACGGCGGTCGAGTAGGAACCGGCATCGGTAAGGAAAAAGTAGGCTATTTTTAGTAAAATAGCCCACCTTCCCTGCTTTTCTCCCGAGAGATTAGTTGCGGGCTTGGTCAAGTGACTAGAAGGTCGGTTTTGGGTGTGAGAAAGGGGTCATTAGTCATGGGTGTAGGTATAGACCAAGTTTTAGGTCTTAATTAGGTTAGTTTAGGATTAGGGCTAGGTCATGATGAGGTGGCAAAATGAGGTGGTAGGTGAGGTGATGGGGATTTATCAATTACAAGGTAATTAATAAATAATTGTGTAAGGTTTAGGTAATGAGGTTAGGTTGTGAAATGGGATGCGGGTCACAAGGGGTCGTAAGACACGAATTTGGTGTCTACATTAGCCCCTTATTGTCGTGTAGCTTGTGTTGTAAAGCTGCGCGGACAATAATATGAAGTGGTTTCTCCTGTTAAGGATATAGGTAATCCCCCTCAAATCTATCACAGATTGAGTGAACGGGAAATCAGGGATAGGGTTGATAAAGGGTACATGTTGTAGAGAGGATGGTAAGGTGGTGGGAGGTCCAAGGCAGTAGACACATGTTGAAATGCAATAGTGTGACTAGGGTACATGATTTGACGAGCAAACCAGCAATGTATAGGCAAAGGTCGATAGTTTATCCAAACAAGGGTGATATAATCCTGGTATCCAAGGCATAGGAAGTAGCTCCAGGGTATATAACAGGTAAGGTACAGGAACGTTTAGGCATGTTCGGTAGTACCAAACAATTGGTTTGGTTGAGATAAACGTCACGGTCTAGGTCTAGGAAAAGTTGGTCGACGGATCAAGTCAAGGACCCTAATTATGCTAAAACACGAACAGGTGAGCTCGATTGGACAAAAAACTACAAGATGGGTGGATAAGAGTGTATGTTGGTGATTTTGGGTAAGGTATGGAAGTGGTACAGCCTTGGGTCGGGTGAAATGGTTGGGGTGCGGCAAATGGGTTGGGTTGGGCCAAATGGGTAAGGTTGCGGCCTTGGGTCGGGCCGGATAGGTAGGTTGAGGCCTTGGGTCGGGCCGGATGGTAAGGTGGCGGCCTTGGGTCGGGCCGGATTAGTTGGTTGAGGCCTTGGGTCAGCCGTATGGGTATGGTGAGGCCTTGGGTCGGGCCGGATGGTTAGGTTGAGGCCTGGGTGGAGTAGGTCGGGCCTGGATAGGTAAGGTGGCGGCCTTAGGTTAGGCCGATTAGTCGGGGTCGAGGCCTTGGGTTGGGCCGGATGGTAGGGTGAGGCCTTGGGTCGGGCCGGATAGGTGAACAAATGGTGTTCAGCAAAGGTGGATATAGGCGATATTGGGAGAAAGGGTGATTAGTAAATAGGGGCAGAAAGTTGGGTGGATAAAGACAAAACCGATATCGGTTAGCTATGACCGGTACCGGTTAGATAACCGACGCCGGTTCCTTAGGGCACGATTTGACCGGTATCGGTTCTATGTTAAAAACCTATAAAAAGAAAAATACGGCCGGTCATTGTCACTTTGTCAATTTGGAAACCAAATTAAGTTGTCTGAGGTGGAATATTGATATTGGTGTATTTGTTGGCTGAGGTGGCACTAGTTGAGTGGAGAAGTGAGTTGATTGGTGGGCCTGAGTGAGTAGCAGGCAACATTTGATTGGTAGAGGACCCAGCAAAGCAAAGTTGGACCCATGGCACAGGCAGGAGGAGCAGGAGGGGCTGGACCAGCTGGACCACCACCACCCATCCCACCACGACGACGTGTCATCGTACGGGTAGGTTCGAAACTCTTTAATTGTGTTCATTTTATTGCATTATGCGAAATTTGGGGTTTTGGGTAGGAAGCCAAGTTTTTGATAAAAGAAGGGTAAATGGAAGTTGTTTGGAAAATAGAGAGGGTAGGTAGGGTAGTTAGGCTAAAACGGTAGGGTGGGTAGGTTTGTAGGGATTTTCAATGGGTAAAAGGGTAGTAATAGGCAAAAAATAGGTTTGGGGGGCCGCGTCGGGTTCGGCTCCGCATTTTTACAGCGACCGATGTCGGTTGCTAAGCGACCGCATCGGTCGCAAATTTCAGGGACAGGGTGTTTTGTAGCTGACCGGCGCCGGTCGTATATCGGCCGGCGTCGGGTGGGGTTTGGGTGGGTTAATTTGGGTTTGGGTGGGTTGATTTGGGTTTTGTGGGTTGGGGTGGGTTTGTGGGTTTTGTGGGTTTGGGTGGGTTATGGGTTGGGTATGGGGTGGGTATGGTGTGGGTGGGTTATGGGTTGGGCTTGGGTTGGGTTGGTTATGGTATGGGTGGGTTGATTTGGGTTTTGTGGGTTTGGGTGGGTTTTGTGGGTTTTGTGGGTTTGGGTGGGTTTTGTGGGTTTTGTGGGTTTGGGTGGGTTATGGGTTGGGCTTGGGGTGGGTATGGTGTGGGGTGGGTTATGGGTTGGGCTTGGGGTGGGTATGGTTTGGGGTTTGTGTGGGTTTGGGTGGGTTATGGGTTGGGCTTGGGGTGGGTATGGTTTGGGTTTGGGTTGGGTTGGTTATGGTATGGGTTTGGGTTGGGTTTTGGGTTGGGAAGAGGGAGGGGGATAGTGGAGAAGATAGGTGGCTAGAGGGGGGTGTTAGAGAGTTGGGGTGTGGTCGGGGGATAAAAAGGGGGTATAGAGGGTAAAGTAGATGATGTGATAAAGAGTAGGTCTAAGGTTGTGGGTTGGTTTTGCAGGCACGTCAGCAGTTGACGATGCGGGATAGGATGCCCCCGCTGTTGGTGCGGATGCGGCCACACGTATCCGCGGCACACTGGGCTATCATGCGCGAGGTGGGACTCGGCGGAGTCCAGCGATACAGAGCTATTGATAGAGATCACAGCCTGATGGTTGCCCTCATCGAGAGATGGGATCCGGTGACCAATGTGTTCCATCTCCCGACTGGGGAGATGACTATCACATTGGAGGATGTGTATCGCATCCTTCGACTGCCGATCGAGGGAGAGGCAGTGTTCCAGGTAGATTCGGAGACGGCGATGGACAAGCATCCTGCAGGTTTTTGGAGATGCAGCCGCGCTACTTACCTATCACAGCGCGAGTATCGGGTATGGTGACATGTACCGTGCGCACCGACATGAGACACGGCTAGCCGTGCTGATGATGATCGGGATCACCTGCTTCGCCCTCCCGGACTCAGAGGGAGGGCGCTTTCCATGGGCATTGATGGGGGTGCTGCTTGAGATGGTGGAGGAGCACACCTGTTACGCTTGGGCACCAGTATACCTGGTGCAGTTATACAGGGAGCTATGGGGCTATCGCCGGATGAGGTGATTTGGGATTTGCTCTACCTTTTTACTTCACTGTTGGGCATATGAGCACATCATATGCATCAGGCCAGTAGGGTTACCCCAGCAGCCAGGGCCACAGGTCATATACAGATATGGCTTTCAGAGATGGTTGGGGGTCGTGGGCCAGCCACGAGTAGTTCTTGCAGGTCGGGATGTGGCGTATTATAGACATTTGTTAGAGGGCCTGACAGTGGTAGACATTGTATGGAGACCTTACAGAGGTCATCACCCGCGCAGAGGAGCCCGCTTACAGTTACGCTGGATCCAGTACACCTTCTGGATAGCAGGACGGAGGCCGGGAGAGTACGAGAGGATACCCCTAGAGAGGGTACGCAGGCAGATGGGGCTGCGACAGGACGAGCCACCTCCCTTCCCTCAGTACAGGAGGGATGATGTAGAGGCCCCACTGCCTGCACCACAGCCCGTGGATCCAGATTGGGCTGCTGAGAGGCCGGCAGATGATGGTGTAGATGATGCTGGGTGTACGGGGCATTCATGGTTTGGTGGGCTGGTCAGAGAGCAGCTAGGATAGCACCGCCGGCACAGCCAGACTTGGCTGCAGTGATAGCAGAGCGAGATCAGCTCCGGGGCCAGGTGCAGCTATTACAGGGATAGTTGGTGCTTACACAGCACGAATAGGTGTCCTACAGGGCAGCTTAGCCCAGCAGCAGCAGTAAAGGCAAGCATGTGCACAGCACAAAGCATAGGCACCACCACCAAGAATGGCGCAGCCATACAGCCCCGAAAGCACATGTGTACAGATACCACCACCACAATGCGGCACAAATGCACACGTGCACCACAGCACAGGGGGTACTGGCAGTAGGAGTCCGGGGACCAGCCCCAGTACCGACGGTGGCACGGGATAGATACATGGAGGCGAGAGCAGAGGCCCGGTACTATCAGGATGTCCTTGATAGTACCGGAGCTGAGTATCAGCCATATGCGGCACACCGAGCGGAGACCTCGCATAGTCAGAGATCGCAGGGAGGCGCAGCCACAGCCGGCGTGTCCGTTACAGGTAGGAGGCGAGAGGCACCACAGGGACCAGCAGGGAGAGGTGCTGAGGGTGGTGGGGAGAGCTGAGGGATCCCCACATAGTTTTTGTATATGGACATGGGCACCGGTCTGCGAACCGGTTGTGTTGATAGAGGCCTGCGTGCCTACATTTATTCATGTATTGATTCATTCATTCATTATATACCGGCCTGCGAGCCGAGTACGGGTTGTACAGTTGATACCGGCCTGCGAGCCGAGTATATTTTTGATATGAGTGACCGGCCTGCGAGCCGAGTCGAGGTGATTGATATTTATTGCGGCCTGCGTGCCGGCTTTGTTGTTGTATTATGAGATCACAGAGGCCCCGATGCAGGGCACATTGTACATTTGAAACTTGTATATATATATATATATATATAGATGATGTTTTGATCCATATGCAGTGTTGAAAATGTTTTTAAGTATTTCGTCAATGGTTTGTGATATAGAATGTATGATGAGTTTAATTGACATGTTGATATATGGATGATGTGTTATATGATGAAATGTTACATGTTTTGGGCTGGTTTTGTGACATTGTTATATATGTATCTGATGAGTTGGATTCAAATGATGTATAGATAGATAGTTTTTTGTTTTGTTTTATTTTGGTTTGGTATCCTTAGCTGATGGCTGGTTTGTTTTTGTAAAATAGATGATGTTAATGAAATTGTAATGATATGTGTGGTGGATGGACAAATATGGATAATGGTGTTGTGATGCAGGAAAAGAGGCGGGTGCGACAAAAATTAGGTAAAAAATGAAGAAAAGACCATGTTTCAAAAGGGCAGGTGTGTAACCGATATCGGTTAGGGAACCGATGTCGGTAGCTGATAGACCGATATCGGTCATATAACCGATACCGGTTATTTAGGGATGAGCTTTTCTAAAAATAGAAAAGCTAGGGTGGCAACTTAAGTTCTAATTTTGAGAGCCATGCAAGAAGTTAAATACGCGAACGCGACGCTTTTTGACGACTGGGACAGGTATTTGCATGAGAGATTTGAGTGATAAGGAGAAAAGAGACAGGGTATTGCATGAGAGATTTAGGTGATAAGAAAAGAGACAGGGGAAGTGAATGCGATCTGAGATTCAGACGATAGAAAGGCGAATTTGAAAAAGAGTGGTGATCATGACAGAACGAGGAGAAGCATCCAGCAGGCAGGGACGAGAGGGAAGACAAGTGCCACCGCAAGCTGCTGCAACCCAAGAGGTAAACGTTTTGGTTGTGATTTGATTTTTGCATGTTTTGTGAATAGGAGGAGGGAGATTAAGTGGGTAGATATGAGAAAGAAAACATGATAGCAAGGGTTATAGATGAGGTGAGTGTTACGGGGTAGGTAATCAGGGGTTTTGGGTATGTTTGTATGTACAGAAAGGAATAAACGCTCAAATTATTGTCGTAGGTGGTGTATTTAGGCAGGCTGTATGTGTTAAGGTAACAGTGACCGATATCGGTTAGGGATAACCGGTATCGGTTACTCAACCGTAATCTTGGTTAGCCAAACGATACCCATTGTCGAGGAATTTCTAGAATTTGAGAAAAAACCCGGGGGGATTTGAGGAATTGAATGGTTGTTTGTTATTTGGATGTATGCAGGCAGAGGCAGGGTTGAGGATGAATGATAGTGTACCAGCGCTGTTGTCACGAATCCGAGCGGATGTAACGCCAGCTGAATGGACATTGATAAATCGTTTGGGGTTAAGTGGAATCCGCTATTATTCACGAATCGCACGTAACCATGCTATGTTACAGGCGTTGATTGAGAGATGGAATCCTGAGACAAATACCTTCTATCTGCCAACAGGGGAGATGACAGTAACATTGGAAGATGTGTTTCGTATTTTGAGGCTCCTATTACAGAAAACCAAGATATCAGAGCATTACCTAGCGCGGCGCTGGGAGCGATACAACAAAGATTTGGTCCATACGCACGAGATCTGACACAGTGAGGTTTGACATTCACATATGGGGTAATGTATGCAGCACACCCTGAGGAGACAAGGTTAGCAGTGATATTAATGATAGCGGTAGGGTATTATGCATTACCGAGGGCGGAAGGGGGAAGATTTCCAAAGGCATTGATGTGTGTTATTTGGGAGATGATAGAAAGGAACGTGACGTTTGCATGGGCACCTGCATATTTGGCGGAGCTATACAGGGGTTTATGGGCTTGTAGGCGAAATCACAGAACGACACTGGATTGTTCATACTTATTACACTGTTGGGCCTATGAGCACATTGTTTGTGTGCGACCAATAGGCCGACCCATCCAGGCAGGAGAGACCGGAGTACAGAGGTTGGGATTCAGACGATGGGTCCAGACAGAACAAGAGGCAAGATCTCAGGCCGTGATGGGTGACATTGAGTATTACAGGTAGGTATGGGAGAGGGTGACGGTTGCGGATATCTGTTGGAGGCCTTACGGGAACTATATGGTAACAGAGAACATAGCTGAGGAGTTGAGGGGTGTAGAGCGATTGAGGTGGATCGCGGGGCACAGGCCAGGTGAATATGAGAGGATTCCTATAGATCACGTGCGGTGACAATTTGGATTTGTGCAGGACATACCGCAGGCTTATAGACCATATATGAGGATCGACGCAGAGGCAACATTCTCACCTCCCCAGCCAACACCTCCAGAAGGTCCTGAAGAAGTAGCAGCCGATCGCAGGGTAATGGACGCAGGAACGACAGAGGCCTATAGATTATGGTGGGTAGCAGAGCTGCAAGGTGTACGTGATCATCCTGACATAGCGGTGATTACAGCAGAGAGGGATCGTCTGCAGCGTTTGGTTCAGCAGCTCCAAACGCAGGTGAATGAGACAAGAGGATTGTTAGCGGTTGCGGAGTCACGGGTGGAGAGACTAGAGGCTGGAGTCCTCCATGCGAGAGGGCGTATTCATATGTTACAGGAGAGGTTGGCAGATCAGTGGGTGGTACCAATAGCCGTGGTACCTTTGAGGACAGAGAGGCCTGGCGAGAGGGGTCGACGATCACGATCCTCACCTAGTTCGGGATGAGGCGTAAGGGTCTAAATAAATGTTAGCAAGGTATAAGAATTAATAAGGATGCCGACCTGCGTGTCGATGATAGAGAAGATGTATTTGTTTAACATCTAAATAAAACTGAATATGTATGTTGATTTGAGTTACGATAATAATAAGAATGTTTTCGTTTTGACTTTCGGTGTTTTGAAAAAGGATAAAGAGGAATGTGATTAAATAGAAATACACAAAAATATTTATATTTACCACACATGATAGGTTATGGTAGGGAATGGTCAAGCTAACTTTGGGAGACCCCATGTCTCCGAAGTGCTACCTACATAGCCCATTGCACAAAGCAAGGAGGGGCCTCAGACCGATGTAGTTCTCCCTTAGGACCAGGGAGAGGTGAATTCAGGCAATTTAGGTATGGTTAGGCGATTGGTTGGTTGGTAAAGGTATTGATAGTAATATTGGTAAGGTAAGGTTGAGGTGTTGGTAATGAATTGGTGATGTTGTAAAAGGTATAAGGGAAGCGAAAGTTAGCCTACCCAAGTGGTAGGGAATCATGCCCTGATTAAGATCAACACACAATCCTAGATGCGAGGCAAAGAGGAAAGATTGCTCCGTAGGTGAAAAGAGCAAAATGAACCACACAACATAGAATGAACGTGAAGCCCTAGGTACCGGTGCATAGACGAGAAGTCAATAGGTGAAAAGAGTTGTATGATCACATCCTATCAGGTGTACGTCACGTCCCTTGAGTTGAAACAAATGGTGAGGTGAGGTGAATGGTATAGTTGAGGTATGGAAAACTTATTACAAAGTGAGTGTTCGGACGAAAGAGAACCTACCCTAAATAGACAAGTCCATGACTCAAAAGTTCTTTTGAATGAGGCTTTTATTTTATTGAATATAGACTGATCGATGCGGGAAGTCTACAAGGGATTTTGATTGTTTTATTCTTGAGGTCTTCACGAAGCTGATCAATGCGAGAAGCTTCTGATAAAGGCTGACTGTGTATAGCTGTCCTTCGAGGGAGCAGTCTATTTATAGTAGCAGATATGATTTTAATGCATAGCTGTCCTTCGGGGGAGCAGTCTATTTATAATAGCAGCAATAGTTCGGCATATAGCTGTCCTTCGAGGGAGCAGTCTATATTTAATTTAGATGACTAGATGTTCTTTTGGCGTGAAGCATCTAGTTTAGTAGGAAGTTTGACTCAAGAAAATCCCATAAGAATACGGCTTATTTTAATACTTTGAAGTCATGGACTAGACTAAAAAGGGGAAGGCATCATTGAGGGGAGGTGAGAAGTGAGCTTGATTTTATTTTGAGATGTAGAAAACAAAGTGTATGTAGCGGTAAATGAGCTCAAGGGACGAGCAGTAGGTAGATAAGAAGTGATATAACACTAAATTCAACAGTAGAATGGTCGAAGATGCAAGGCATTAAGGGGCTCAGCTCAAAGTTTACCATTGCTTAAGCTAAACGATAAGTGCCTGATCCATAAGTGTGAGTGATTATATAAGGCCCAATCCAATTGGGAGAAAATTTTCCACGTTTGCTCTTTTCTAGTTTGGTTACATGTTGATTCTCTTTGAGGACAAGATCACCAACCTTAAAGGTACGCTCATGAAGTCGCTTATCATAAGCACGCTTGATGCATTTTTGATAGATTTGAAGGTGATCGAGAGCTGTAAGACGTCGTTCATCAAGAAGCTCCAATTGGGCTAACCGCTCTTGGCGGAAATCATCGTTGGTGAGAATATCCTGAAGGGATATTCTGAGGGAGGGTATTTGTATTTCGAGAGGCAAGACGGCCTCGGTACCATATACCAAAGAAAAAGGTGTAGCATTAGTAGAGGTACGAATGCTAGTACGATAAGCCCAAAGGGCAAAGGGGATGTGATCGTGCCAATTTCGTCCGGACTCATTGACAACTTTCATGAGGATTTTGGTTAGGGTTTTATTAGAGGATTCGGCTTGTCCATTTGCTTGTGGATAGTACGGTGATGAGAAGCTGAGTTTGATACCAAAGTTGTCACAAAGGTCTTGCAACAACTTATTTTTGAAAGATTTTCCATTATCTGTAATCAGGCGATGAGGAACACCAAAACGACAGATAATGTGGTGGTTAATGAACTCTACAATTTTTTCTTTTTTAGTTGAAATGAGTGGAATAGCCTCCACCCATTTTGTGTAATATTCGGTTGCTGTGATAATCCATCGGTGACGTTGCGAAGAGGACGGATGAATCTCACCAATAAGGTCTAAACCCCATTGTGAGAAGGGCCAAAGATCTCGAGCGACCTGGAGCGGGTGGCTAGGAGTATGTTGAAGGTTGGCATGTTGTTGACACATAACACAATGCTTAACATATTCGTAGCAGTCGTTATTGAGAGTAGGCCAATAATAACCAAGGCGAAGGATTCGTTTGGCCACGGCAAGGCCGCTAAAATGTCCACCACAAATACCGTCATGGACCTGTTGGATGGTATGGGTGACCTCCGCGCCGGTGAGACATCGAAGGAGGATGCCATCAAAGCCACGTTTATAAAGGAGTCCCCCCATAACTACATAACGAGAAACGCGTTTAAGAAAAGCACGTTTACCAGTACTAGTAAGGTCAGAAGGGAGAACAGAGGTTGTAAGGTAGTCATGGAATTGGTGATACCAAGTATCCTGCGAGTTAGCAGACACAGTATTTATCGTACAAACAACCGGGGCTGAATAAGATGGGGCAAAGAGTTGTTGGACCAAGATAAAAATGTCAGAGTCAGTTGATGAGGCTGGAATTTGCGAGGCTAAGCAAGCCATAGTATCCGCAAATTTGTTAGTGGAGCGGGGAATGGTAAATAAGGCTAGAAGTGAATCCACGTAGTGTTTGTATTTTTGAAGTTCCTCATTTTTACATTGGTAGATGCCCATAACTTGATTGACTACCAATTGAGAGTCGCCAAAAATATTGATAGATTTGATACCTAAGTGCAGCGCAACCTGGAGACCTAGAACAAGGGCCTCGTATTCCGCTGTATTATTAGTGCAAGGGAAATCGAGTCAGAATGAAAGAGGCATAGGCTCGGCGTCGAGAGGAATAAGAACAACGTCGGATCCTCCACCGCGCTGGCATTTGGATCCATCGAAGAAGAGAGTCATTGAATACGACTCCTCCTGGAGTGAAAGAGTGGTAATGAGTTCGTCGGGAATGTAAAATTGGTAAATTTTTCCCTGTAAAGGGGCTTCGCAAGTTGGTCTGCGATGGTTTGTCCTTTGATTGATTTCTGGTGTACAAACTCAAGGTCAAGGTCGGCGAGGAGCATGAGCCATCGGGCGATGCGTTGGTTTAGATGAGGTTTGGCATACATGTAATGGATGGGGTCCGTGTTGGTGAAGACAAAAGTTTTGTGATTCAGAAGGTAGTGTCGGAGTTTGGTAGCCACGAATGATAGGGCTAGGCACAACCTTTCTACATGTGTATACCTAGTCTCATAGTCCACCAAAGTACGACTTATATAATAAATGGCTTGTTCTCTATTTTCAGAGTCGCGATGTGCAAGCATGGCCCCTATAGCGTGGTCAGTGGCGGAAAGGTAAAGGTAGAAAGGGCGGTCGTCTTGAGGTGGGATAAGCACAGGTGGCTGTAAGAGATAAGTTTTGAGAGCTTCAAAGGCTTGGTGGCACTCTTCGCTCCATTGAAAATCAATGTCCTTTTTAAGGAGGTGATGGAAAGGTTGACATCGATCCGAGAGTTGGGAGATGAAACGTCGGATAGATTGGAGCTTACCTTGTAAACTACGCAATTGTTTGAGATTGGTAGGTGGGGGCATTTCTAGGATAGCTTTGACTTTAGATGGGTCGACCTCAATGCCACGCAAAGAGACGATAAAGCCAAGAAGTTTTCCCGAAAGGACACCAAAGACACATTTTTTTGGTTGAAGACGGACAGAATATTGTAACAGGCGATCAAAAATAATGGTTAAAACATCGAGATGTTCACTGCGATGTTTAGACTTGCCAAGAAGATCGTCGACGTAATCTTCAAGGATAGTGTGCATAATGTCATGAAAAATGTAGGTCATAGCCCGCTGATAGGTCGCACCAGCATTCTTAAGGCCAAATGGCATTACATGGGTAATGTGAAGGTTCCCAAGGAGTTATGAAGGTAGTTTTGTGTTGATCGGCAGGGGCAACCAAAATTTGGTTGTATCCTGAAAAGCCATCCATGAGAGAGAGCATCTCATGGCCTGCAGTGAGATCAACAAGTTGGTCAATACTAGGTAGGGGGAAGTCATCCTTAGGGCAAGCGAGGTTAAGATCCGGAAATCCGTGCATATCCGAAGTCCCCCCGTCGCTTTAGTGACAGGTACGATGTTAGAAATCCATTGAGGATAGTCAATAGGCAGAATGAAGGAAACAGAAAGGAGTCGTTGGAGCTCCTCTTTGACCAAGAGGGCAATGCGTGGATGCATTTTTCTCAATTTCTATTTAATTGGCTTGGAATCGGGTTTCAGGGTAATGTTATGGACAGCAATGTCAGGATCAATTCCTGGCATGTCAGCATAGGACCAAGCGAAAGCTGTCATGCGAGCATGGAGGAAAGTAGTAAAGGCAACTTGTTCGATGCGTTAAGGGATTGTCCGATCTTCACAATGTGAGGATCCTCCTCCGTGTGGATGTTGATTTCTATAGTAGATTCGCTCAGCATGGTTTGGGTTTCAGATGGTAAGGCTCGTTGAATATAAGAGTCATCCGCGCCAAGGTAAGTGAGGATGGAGTCATCATCCTGGCACTCAATAACGTTAATTGAAGGGGAGTCCTCTTCAATCATGTCTGGATATAGAAGGGGAATAGAAGAGGGGTCCTCATTATCGCGTTGATAAGTGAGAGGACCTAGGAAGATAGCATTTATGAAAAAAAAAAGTTAGGAGGGATAGATTCAGGATCTATCGACTCGGTGGGAGACGAAGGCAAAATGGGTGATGATGGTTCGGTAGGGGTGACGTCATCGTCTTCTAGAAGACAACTGACACGAGGTTCCGTCGATGTAAGTGTTCCCGAAATCCGAGACCACTACGATCATTATGTTTGCGTGTGGTGATGGGGATGAGCGTATGTCGGCCTTGTTCATAAAGGCCAAAACCAAAGCCTTTCCAAGCACAGCGAGTCAAGAAGGTGAGGGCGAAGCGACGATTTGTCAGGTATTGAAAATTGGATTGGAAAGGAACCACACCAAGAGGAGGCTCAGGGGCAATGGAAGATGCGTCGACACCCCCATATGTTAGGTTAGTACGGCAGTGCGGTGGTCCGTAGGAGATTACTTCTCCCACACGACGGTCATAAGTAGGATGTGCATGTACCTGTCCGTACTCCTGTGGGGTATGGAAAGAACTAACGTTATATAGGCGATACTCCCCCAGCGTAAGGCATTGAAAAACATCTACTAAGGGGTCCGTGGTTGGGATGTTAGCTGCGGGAAGGGAAGTGGGTTTTGCGACGGTGGTTTCATCAGTTGAAGGCATAGGTGTGGTTGAGGTGGATGTTTGAGGCACAGTTGAAGAAGATGGTTGGGTTGAGTGAACGGGTGTCTTGATTGGTACAAGCACATCGTTTGGGCGGTATAACATATTACAGGTTTTAAAGGGGGGGGATCAGCTTTTACGGTGTAGGATTTCCCCTCGTACTCAAATTTTATGCATCTATGTAATGTTGAGGGAACGCATCCCATGGCCCGGATCCAAGGACGACCCAGCAATATATTATATTGGAACTCTCCCTCAAGGACATAGAAGAGTTCGGGTAAAGTACGTGGTCCTACCCGAATGTTGAGGATCACGGTGCCTAAGGTAGAGGTAATAGCGTCATTAAATGACCGCAACATGATGGGGTTGGCACACATGTAGCTAGAAGGGATATTCATTTGTTGGAAGGCTTTTGAAGAGATGATGTTTAGGCTAGCACCCCGTCAATCATAACACGACGTACCCGAATGTCCCGGACGTAAGCGGAGATGAAAAGGGCAGGGTCAGGGTCCTCTGTACCAAAGTCAACAATTTCATCTTCAGAGAAACTGACTGCAGCAGCTTGTGGTACAGAGACGGAAGTGGTTGGGGCGGTGGGTTGTTTGGTGAGAGAGGCAACGTGATTGGGTGTCAGAATGGAGGCAACGGGCAGGGTTTCATTAGGTAAGACCTCGATCCCCTGAAGAATTTCAACGAGAGCTTGTCGATGAGATTCAGAAGTCTGAATGAGATCATATAGTGTCATTTTTACAGGTGATTGGTGAAGCTGTTTGATCATGGCTCGATGGGCAGCTCCATTAGAGATGGGGTAAGTGGGTCCATGAATAACCACTTTGGGTGGTGGTGCAATCGGGATGCTGGACGGAGAAGGAGAGGACGCAGGTGTGCTTTCTTTCGCTTTCTCATTGTTTTTCTGCGTTCGAGTAGCAACACTAATCATATTAATCTCGTAAACCTGAGATGAGGAAGATGGTTGGGATAAATCATGGTCTTCGAGAGGTGGGGCTGTAATGATGATAGATCTTGGTGAGGCGGGGACAGATGGTAGAGGAGAGGGAATGGAAGCTAAAGGTCTCTCCCTTCGTAAGTTGTCTTTCTTAACCTTTCTATCTGGGAGAGGTGACTGACGAAGGATGGTTTTTAAAGCTTTGCATCCCTCCACATCATGTCCTGGTGTGCGGTGATAAGCACAGATTTTAGACTCATCGTAACCTATAGGGCGAGGTTTAGAAGGGTCATAAGGTCTAAGTGGGGGTAGAGAAATGGTCACATTCTCCACCAACATAGCAAGGATTTTGGCGTAAGATCCTTTGAGTGGGTCAAAATCGGAGGAGGATGAGGGCATTGGTTGTGCGGGTTTCGGTAATGTTTGGGCGTGGTTGGTTCGTACGGGTGGTGGTTTAGCCAAGGGGTGTTGACACGTGGTTTTCACCAAACGTGGTTTCTTTGGCGCAGGAGCTACGTTCGGCTGGTTAGATGATGAGGCTACAGATGACGTGGTAGCGGGAAACAACCACGGAGAAAGGGGAGTGACAGAAAATAAATCCTTTGATGATGGAGTTTGTTTAGGGTTGATGGGTGGACAGGATACGTGGGGTGATAATGTTGATATACCCTTAGATCTCTGTATAGGTGCAGAAGGCGTAGGTCGTTTTGAAGAAAACGCAGGAGGTATGATATATTGATGCAAGGTGGAAGGATGAGGTCCCAATATGGAAGGTAGGTGTGACGATGATGGTTTTGATTGTGATAGAGGCATAGATTGAGCTTGTCTTCTAGGTGGCGGGGCGGCTTTATTCTTGGATAAATCTAGTCACTTAGGCGGGTGTGTTAGACTGGGTATGGGTGAGGTCCCAAGTGTAGGGGAAGGTTTGGTTAGGTTAATAGAGGTGGATGGGATACTTGATATAGATACGGGGGGTGAGAATGAGGACATAGGCATTTTGAGTTTCTGTAAACACTTAGGATATATGGTAGAGGTGTCGGGATCGGTCATCTGCATTTGAGTAGAATAAGGGGTACTCAAACGTTCCCATAGGATTCGTCTATCTTCTGGAGAATGACAGTCTTCAGGTTTGAATTGTAAATTTGGTACGGAAGAAAGGTGGGTTGTGATTCCAGTCCACTGTGGGTGTGATACAGGGAGTAGATGAGGCACTGTATCAATAGATGTTACGAGGTCAACCGGTCGTTGAAAAGATTTAGGCAATGAAGAACTAATAGGTAAGAGGGCATGTTCGAGAGGATCCGTCATGGTTAAAGAATTTGGTGATGTCGGTGCAAGAGATTTCTCGTCTAAGGATGTCAAAAGGAGTGGCGTACCTTCCTCTTGTACAGCAAGAGCGGTAGAAGGGGAAGTCTGGGAAATAGATAGATTAGATAACATCCGTTCACAGTCTTGTAGGGATGTGGTATAAGAAGACTCATCGATGGGAAGAGAAGTCTAGGCAGTTAACTCCTTTATGGGGAAAGGAATGATTTCACTTTGGCTTGATGGTGGTAAAGGAGGTTCGGGCTCCTGTGTTAGTGAAGAGGCTTGATTCAAAATTTTCTCGATAGAGGCTTTTGGCTGGGTATCGAAGACTGCATGGATCTCATGAACACTCTCCTCGGCTAAGATATCCTGGTTTGTGTTACTGTTGGGAGAGTGATTCGGGAATGGTTTGTTGAAGATTTTCAAATTTCGGTTGGCAGGGGCATTAGGATTATCGAGGGTTATATCCCCTGCGTCAACCATTTCCTGCACTATGTTTTTCAACATCTTGCAGTTTTCATGACTATGTCCTTTTACACGGTGAAAGTTACAGAAGTCATTTTCTTTGTACCAGGAAGGTATAGCGCGAGTGGAGTCAAACCCGGAGTGAGGTTTAACAGGAGGCAAGGTGATAGCTCCGGCCTTGAGCAATTTTTCCAAGATGACACCATAGGTTTCTCCCAAGGGAGTGTAATTGATGGGCTCTGCTTTATACTTATAGGTGGTTTTTGGTGGGGTATTAGATGGTGTTTGAGATTTAACCATCACCGCGTGGACAGCTCCTTTTGATTTAGAAGAAGTGGACGCGTGAGGAGTGGTGGTATTTGGTTTATTGGTAGAATCAGGAGTTCGGAAATTGGGGTTTTTGTTGCGCAACCGCAATTTCTCTTCTTCTAAGGCTCGAATTTCTAGTTTCCGAGCCATGGTAAAGGCCTCATCAAATGTGCAGAAAGTTTGAATTTGAAGAGTAGGAGAAATGTGCTTAGCACATGCCCGCGTGAAAATTTCGATAAGTTCAGCTCTGAGGCAAGGCATATGTAAGTTGGTTGATAAGGCCACGCCATCGTCCGACGAAATCTGCGATAGATTCGTCTTCGAATTGTCGAATGGCATAAAGGTCGGTGATGGATACTTTCTTAGCAATGTTAATGGAGAAGTGATCCAAGAAAGATTGGGCTAGTTGGTTAAAAGAGAAGATTGAGTGCTGGGTTAAAGCACTGTACCACTCCAAGGTGGGTCCTGATAAGGACATGGGAAATGTGTGGAGTAACAAGGCATCATCATGGGCAATCAAATAACAAGCATGTCTAAATGATCGCAAGTGTTGTTGAGGATCCTCTTTACTATTAAAACGAGTAAATTTCGGCAATTCCCATTGAGGAGGATATGAGTGAAGGGGGACAGAAGGGTGAATAGGCTCCCGACAAACTTGCTCGTATGTCAAGGCACTACGACTTCCCGAAACAGAAGCCTCTAGATTTTGCATTTTGTCCATCATTTGTTTGATGAAATCTGTGGTTGGATGAGATGATGGTGCGGTTGTGGTAAACGGAGGAAAATTGGGCCAAGGGCCTCCGCTGGACAATGGTGGGGTTAAGTGTTGATAAGGTATGGAGGATGAATATGTTGAGGCGACCGAATAGGGATGTCCCATATAAGATGTTGAGGTTACTGGATACGTGTATGGGAATGAAAAGGTAGGCGGAGCTTGAGAAGGAAAGCTCGTGTGGATAGGTGGCAGAGAGCAAGTCATGAATGGAGTGGTCTGCAAGAGAGATGAGGTAGGGGCAGTCGGTGGTAATGATATGTGGGGTCCAAGATTAGCCAAAGGAAAGCCAATCTGAGTCGTATGAATCTCTGAAGCTGTCGGATTGGGAGATGGGGCTAAAGGTGCAGGAAGCAAGGCGGTGTTATCAGGCGGAGTGGGCGCTAAATGAGCAGCTATACTAATAGGCATGCCAACAAGGAGCTGACCATCAGGCGTACGGTCAGGGGCATGAGACAAATAGTATTGTACAGCACTAGGATTAGCATCTAGAAACTTGGCAAAGTCCTTATCTCCCACAGGAATTTTAGGAACCTCGCTGGTATCCGTAGGATTCCCCACAGAATGTGAAGGGGGTGATTCAGGTAAAGAAACAGAGCAAGCATGTGAAACCATAGCGGCTTGCTTTCGAGTGATAACAACCATGGACAGGTGTTCACAGTAGGGTTTCAATCTGTCAGGAACAGAAACAAACTCAGACTGGTGAAATTGGTAGGTTGCTGGTTTGTCAGGAATTGGGAAAGACAGTAACCGATATCGGTCTAGTAACCGATGTCGGTTATACTATAGCCGACGTCGGTCAGGTAACCGATGTCGGTGTAAGAAGTCTGGGCTAACAAGATATAAAAGGCTGCTAATTTGATTTTTAACAATGTTTAGTATACTTGTCCAATTATTGATCACAGAAGACAGAGTATGAGAAAGAAAACAGAACTAAAAACAAGCAAGATGTACACGCAAATCCAGAGATTAACCCTAGGGTTAATTTTAATTATTGTGGGCTTATGCCTTTAGACGTAGAATGATGTCAGAATCCTAAACAAAAGACTTAGGGGAAATGTCAAGTTTGTTTTGGCTTATAAGGTTACCTCAATCGGGCGGAGGAATACCGCGGAAAAGGGGGATGTTTGAGCTGTTGTGTTAATTGTGAAGTGATTCGGTATGTGTTGTGCAGTGAATGTAAGATTAATTTCTTGTCAATACCATGGATATCACCCCCACGTGTACGACCTGTTACTTAATCTATGTTTACTAGAATTGAAAACAGCAAGCAAGGATGCCAATGCACGTGTTTTAAACCCAAATCGAAAATGATATTCGATGAAGCAAAAGAGATGACTTTCACTAATGCAAGATGCAAAAACAAAGCAAGTTCTTTTACCAAAATAATAAAATACCTTGTGAATATCTTTAGAAGAAGAAAAAAGCAAGTATGCTCCCTATATGAAAGCAAGCAAGAAATAAAGAAACCCAAAATGGGTCCCACCGGGCGTGCCAAAATGTTTCGCTCGGAATGTTTCGACTTCTGGGAATAGAGTTGCTTCTATCCTTTCATTCCTTTTAGAAACAGATAAGGGTTAGGGCTAGGAGGAATACCTGTGGAATGTCGAGATGGTGTGCGCGTACCGTAGAGGAAGATCAGGCTGACTGCGAAGAACTCCTTTTTGTCTTGGAAGGACTACCTGCAAATAAGAACACAAGACCACAAGATTTTGATTAGACAATAAATGAGGAAACTGCCTTGGGCCCAGGAAATATAAAACTTCCTTTCGAAGGTGGTCAGTTTCCCTGCTAATATGAATTAACACAAAAGACTGTAAAATATCAATCAAATTACTTCATTTGGAACAGATAGGGGAAAGGCTGATTTCTGGTTTGTAGTCTGGGTAACCGATACCGGTTACTGGTAACCGATGTCGGTAGGGTTTAGGATCTGTAGGTTGGTTGTTTTTGTGGGGTGTTTGTGTTGTTTGGTAGCTGTGTTATTTGTAAGGCTGTATATGGGTGATATTACGTAATAAGGTGATGAGAGGTAGATGAATGATAGTTAGATGTGATATATTGCTAGGTAGTGGGTCCAGAAATGGATTTATGAGGACTGTGATTCAAGAAGCATAAGAAATGTTATAACAGAGGACATGCAAGATGTGACTTACTGGTTTTGACGAAGATGCAAGCTGATCTCCTTTGCTGTAAACACTTCGGGTATCTCCACTCGTCTCTGCTCGGTCAAGTGAAGATCTGGACTCTGTTTTTCACTCCCAAAGATCTCCGTTGATTCAAAATCCTTTCCCCTTTGATCCAAAATGAAATTTGATCCCTTGTTTTTGGTTTGGGGAGGCCATTTACAGGGAACCGATGGCGGTTACGTAACCGACGGCGGTCGAGTAGGAACCAGCATCGGTAAGGAAAAAGTAGGCTATTTTTAGTAAAATAGCCCACCTTCCCTGCTTTTCTCCCGAGAGATTAGTTGCGGGCTTGGTCAAGTGACTAGAAGGTCGGTTTTGGGTGCGAGAAAGGGGTCATTAGTCATGGGTGTAGGTATAGACCAAGTTTTAGGTCTTAATTAGGTTATTTTAGGATTAGGGCTAGGTCATGATGAGGTGGAAAAATGAGGTGGTAGGTGAGGTGATGGGGATTTATCAATTACAAGGTAATTAATAAATAATTGTGTAAGGTTTAGGTAATGAGGTTAGGTTGTGAAATGGGATGCGGGTCACAAGGGGTCGTAAGACACGAATTTGGTGTCTACACAAAGAATAAAAGAGACTAAGGTTTGACCTTAGTGAAGTTGATCAGGACCACAGAGAGTCATGTGGCAGGACACTTTGGTGTACCCAATAAGCACGCGTACATGGAAAAGTATGTAGGGCATGAAGTGAGAATGATGAAACCCTTGACCTTAATAATTATAGGAAAGTCCATAGTGCATATATATATCTCCACATTAGGCCAAAATTCAAGAAAGGCACATACCTGGAGAATGATGTCTCCATACCTAAATATCCCACAGGTAGAAGAAATTCAACGCTCAAGAAAAGGGAGAGAGAAGAAGAAAAAGCACCAAGTGTGCAGACTACCCAACCAGTAAGCACACCGATGGGAAGTGCCAAACCTAAAACCTATAAGCATAGGAAGAAGTCCCCAGTAAAGGAGAAGACCCCAGAAGAAGAGGTGCCAGAGAAACCCCCACCAAGGAGAATTCGCCAAAGGAAGTAGAGAAGGTTGGATGCCCTACTGAAGAGTCACCTCTCAGAAAGAAGTAAAGGATAGAAGAGGAAGCTGAATCGGAGGAGATAGAGAGCTTGGAGAAATACATAGGTGAAAAGGATGATGATGATGAAGAAGATGATCCTAAAAGAGATCAAGAGCCACTTGTCTTTAACATGCATGATTCAAAAGAAGAGGAAGGAGAAGAAGAACAAGAGTTCCTTTTTGTGTGGCGCAAGGGTAGCTAGGACATGGGAAGAAGTGAGGAGATTAGTGTGTAGAGGAAGAAAACTCCAAACCTTACACAGGAGAAAGTAAACAAGGTGGCAGAAAGAGAAGTAACGAAAAATAATTGAGGCCTTGGGAGAATAAGAATTGGAGTGCAACACTGATATAGTGATGGGATAGGATATAGAGGAAAGCGTTGAGATATAACAAGTCAGTATGGGAGGAGGTCCCAGTATAATGGTGAGTTTCCCCAAATCCACATGCTTAGGAAGGAAGAGCCTTGATACAGAACGAGGAAATGTCATCGGCTATGTTGATGACCAAAGGAAGGTGTTATGCACGTGCTTCTAGAGCACTATACCCACAAAATAACTTCTAGCTATGGAGTCATTTGACAAAGAGGGTGCATACCCCAGGACAAGGAAGATTCTCTCTTGGGCATTTGAGTCCTATATTGATGAGCCAGAGTTTGAAATATACTAAGGGTCAATCATACCAATATCAAAGTCTATGGGAACCAACCCTTTGGTAAATGCCCAAAAACTCTCGATTGAGACTCGGGGCTAGGCTCTTTGGAAGAAATGAAAGAGTAAGATTTATAGAGGAAAAGCTAGAAAAGAAGGAAGAGGAGATGACTGAGAAAACTAAGGGCTTCAAATAAGAAGCGTCGATCAACACATAGCTGAAGCATGAACTAAAGGATAAGAAGGTGAAGGTGCGTAAAGTATACAAAAATATGGAATCTATCTCAAGAAAAATTATGTTGAAGCATCCAAACCTAACCCCACCCACACAGAAGTACGGATCCACTCTTGAATGCTTAGAAGATCTGATGCACATCCTCACCATGGAGAAATAACCATTGGCCACGGAGTCCGAGAAGAAGTGGCAACATGCTTGAAGAGCGAGGAAAAATTGAAGGTGGTAGAAATCATTATTGAGTATAGCAAGGTAGTCATGGATGTCAAGATTGCCATCAATATGTTGAGAACATGTACGATAATTGCACAGATAGGGATAGAGTGGTAAGCATCTTGGTCACCACTCATGAAGAAGAGCTGAAGGATTTTCAAGAGAAGAATAAGGGAAATAAGCGGAGAGGGAAAAAATCCTTGTAGAGGTCAAAAATAAATCCGATGCCATTGAAACCTTAAGAAGTTCAATCAAAAACTAGTTGCAGGAACTGTACCCAAAGATTACTAGAAGGATGGATGCACTTGAAGACATGAGCAAGGTGTTGGAGAAAATTGTTGGCACTATGAGCAGTTAAGGAGATGGTGAGTTACGGGAAGGTAAGCGCCCTAGATGGTGACCTCTTGCAGAGAGTGCGAAGCGAAGTAGTTTCCTAGAACAAGCTAGAGGATGACCTAAAGAGGAACTTCCCACTCCTTTTGTAGAAATATTTACCCTCCCATTCTTTTATTCTTTCCCATTCCTTCATCCCCTTATTCTTACTCTTCCAAAATTATTTTATTCTTCTGGAACATACTGTAATTATTTTGGAGAAGTGTTCAAGCGGATGGAGAAAAAGCGTAGTGTGGGGTAATTTTGGGACCCCAAAATAGTGTATAAGTACAAAAATTTGTGTAGGTACGCAAGGCCTAGTTGAAGAAGGGCGCGCAAGGAGAAGGCACACAGGACAAGGTTTAAGAAAACCTATAGCGAAAGCGTGGAATGAGCCAAGGTTTTATGACTTAGCCATATTGGGAATTTTGGGCATCACACGAGAAAAGTGTGACCCGAGTGCACATGTAGAGTGGATAATGTGCTAGCCTAGCAACATGATTCCCACAAAAGGAATATGCCCTGTGATATAAGGTTCTAGAATAAATCATGGAAAAAAGTGGAGATCTCGGGCACGGAGAAGCATACTCCCATACAGGACCACATTCAGACACTTGGCATCAGATATGAGGACATAGAAGGATGAGTTAGCACTTTGGGATGCCTATATATGCAAGTGCTTGTAGGAGATAAATAGATATAGATTTGATAGGTGGAGGGAGAGATCAAATAGATAGGAGAGGAGATTATAGAGAGCGGAGCTCTACAAAAATATTACGAGAACTCTGTGGGATTGGGTAGAGGATATATAAAGGATTAATTTATTAAGGGGCTAGGTTGTAAATTTTTCTTTGTATGGATGAAGGACATGATCCCTACTATGATGCATGAATTTGATCTTATGAAGCTATTGTAGTCTAATGGATCCATTGAATGTAATGAGGTTACAAACATGAATGATTACGAGTGTAATTGATTTGGTTCATATCTATATATTTTCATTTCTATTCATGGATGTTATGGAGTAGATGTAAATCCTTATGTATTTTCCTTTCTGTTGTAGTTCTATTTGTTATCTATAAGTACCCTTTGTTTGGAATGAATACATTTTTCTAGAGGTCGTTACAGCCCTATGATGATTCTATGTCCGATTTCCACTTTTATTCATTAAGTTCATTGCATAGATGATGGTTTCCCACTTAACTCACATAAAAGAGAGACTTGGCACCCATGTGTGCCTCTGGTGAGTGACCAGTTCCCGCTAGGTGATAGGCCGGTGTGGATGGGATTTCTTTCCTTTGTGATGGGTGTAAAAATGACTACACACCTGGAAGTGAGTTTTCCACCTTAGGAGCATGGAAGGGTTTTGGGTCAAACCCTAAATGATTTTGAATCCAAATTACATTGAAAGATAAATGTAAGCATTAAAAAATACAATTCTTCTGGAACTCAAAATTCATGGTATTTTTCATCTAGAACCGAGAGGGGCAAGTGTTAGAGTTTGAAATATCTCAAGAAACCCTTAAGCCTTAGATAAAATTTAATATTTCCATCTTGTAGATAATTATAATAGATTTAAAAATCATATTTTATTTCCTTATAAATCCTTCAAGAATTCCTAGAATCATTTGGAGAAGTCGTATTTCACCATTTTATCTTTTATTCCCTACACCTTAGAAACCCGAGTGTTGCACACATTGCTTCTAAATGGAATTTTATTTCCTAGAATTTCCTAAATTGCTTCAAACATATTCAATACTCTCTAACACCACCCTTGGATACTTTATATCATCCTTGAAAATTTTGTAAGGGTGTAGATTGGCTTCAAACTGAACAAATTTGGCCTTTTTAGTCCTCCAAGAAGACTTATCTTTCATCAAACTTAAATGAGTTCAATCATCAACTCATGTAATAATATCTTCACACCGAAACAAATTGAATGATTATTTTTAAAATTTCCTTTGATCTTGGATGAGGATTTAACCAAAGTTATATGGCCAGAGGAAGGATGCACAATGACTAGGAAACCTAATATTCAATTAGTGGCTTAGTTATCATGCTTTAAATTTTCGATTTTCATGCTAGTTATTTTGCATGAAAATAGGGAAGTACACAACTTTTCAACCTCCAATTTGATGGTTCAAAAAATATTCAGATTACATTTCCTTTTTTTTCGAAAGGATTTTGCATCATGTTTCAAGGGTATAGAATGTTGCATGGATTGAGGTTGAAAATCTTAATTCAAATCATCATATGAATAAAAAAGCACATCAGAATAGATTTTAAAATATATGAGAAGTTCCTCTATTCCTTAGGTGAACAACATTTACCAATGTTCACCATTCTTGACTTCTCACTTGTTATGATGTTTATCTTTTCATACTCAAATGAGGGTGTCGATTGATCCTTGTCCTTACGAGAGATGAACCTGGTGTGTTTATGAAATAATTCTTCTAGTGATATTATTACCTTCATAATTCTATTTCATTTCAATTGAATTATCCCATCACCGTATATTGTATCATTTGAATTATTATCACTATCATTCTTGGAAAAATCAGATAGGAGTGAGTCACTTCTTGAGAATAAATTGACCTAAAGTCAATGATATGTTGTAGGAGGGACAAAATATGATTATCGTCATGAATTTTTCCCTATTTTTAGAGTTATCTAGCACACTCGAGTGAAGACCATTTCTTTTGAAAACTTCTCACCTTTTTAAACATGGATGTGGGTTCATTAAGGAGGAGAATATTGACAAGGAATTAACCCTGAAATTATGATATCTAGGAATTGATCTTATGTCAAATTCATCAAAAGCTTCAAGGAATTCCCAAACCATATTTCTATAATGATGGAGACGAGAATTTTTACTTCAAATATTTCTCCCACTTATTTCATGATTAAGTTAGCATCACCTTACATGATGGGATTTTAAATCCCCATCTCTTCAAATTTTGGAATTCAAGCAAAAAGGATTCATATTCAGAGGTGGTGTTTGTGTTGGAGAATTACAACTTGTATGCATGGGGAAATAAGTCTCCCTATGGGGATGACATAACTTTTCTTGCACCTTAACTAGTTGATGAATAGATTTTTTCAAACTCCATGTTATAAATCCCATTAAGCAATGCCAATTATCCTTTCATTAAGAATAAGAACTTATTCCCCTCTATTAGAGCTCATGTAGTAATTCCCATCACCTCTTTCTTCATATGGAACTTTCCCCAATTCTTAAAATGAAGCTTCTCCAAGCTCTCTTTTTGGAAGAGAATGTTTTCCCTATGATCATTCGATTTTGAACTATGTGTTTCATTTTGGGAACATGAATGAGTTTCTTCATCTCTTCCTTGAGTGGTATTAGTGCGAGAAGTGTAGTCCATTTAAATTTCACCTCCGTTTCTAGGAACAAACTTTTACTTGAGGAGTATTCTATATGTAGATGGCTTGTCACTATTTAGGATCATTGTCTTCACCTATTTTTTGGATAAGCCACAAAGTACCATCACGATGTCTTTAATCCTTCCGGTGGTCAAAGCATACAAGTGTGTCCCACTTTGTGGCCATAAATATTTTAAAATCTGACTAGTAAATAAATAATTAAAAAATACTATAAAAATTTAAAAAATCAGGTAAATTCTGGATGCCCTGCACCTTGGTATTTATAGCCTCTTAAAAATGCATGTTTGGTCATTTTATATGTGTTTGGTCATGTTTTGGTTGTCAGACATAGTTTGCTGAAAGTACAAAAACTACAAAAAAGTGGGACACAGTTATATGCTTTGACCCTCCAAAAAGTGGGACTTATTTTTTTCCATTGAATAGAAATGATCAAATGCCCATGAGAGAATAAAAATGAGGGCTTGAGAAACCATCGTGGGAATGAAATTTTTAGAGACACTAAAATCAATGAAATAGTTATTTAAATGGTATTTAATCAACAAGAAACAAATATGGGATCAATATTTTTGGTGGATAAGGGGTAGAGGCTAAAAGGTTTTATCCTAGACTTGGATCAAGAGTGGGAAGAAGACCTTTAGAAGTGTATGGTACTTTAGATTTGGAGCTTCCTCTTTGATGAACTTGACAAGATTCTCAAAATTCTCGAGGTGGATTTTCAAGTATTTAGATTCAAAAATATAAAATTTAACCTCTTTTACATGATCTATGACTTGAAAGTTTGAGGAATGGTTTTTGTTAACATTTTAATCAACCTTGAGAAGTAGATGTCAAAAGTGGTCAATTTTTTTTTTTGAGAAAAACCTCGGTATGGGTATTCTGTGATGTAAATTAAAAATTCTCCAAGTCTCGAAATCTGAAATTTTAGATTTTGGATTTTGGATATTTTCTCTTTCAGAGTTTATGGTGCGAGATTGTGTTTGTAAATTTGCAAAGTTTGAAACCCCAAAATTCTGAAGTTTTGGAATTTAGGGCTTTTGGGGTTCGGAGTTTTTTTCTTAATAATTGGAAATTTTTTAATTCAAACATCTGAAGTCCAAAACCATGAAAGTCCAAAATTTCATACTTTCGAGCTTTTGGGTTTTAGAAATTTTCGCCACATTTTTGGTTAAATCCCTTTCGGACTTCCGAAGTTCGAAAGTCTGAAAGTTTGAAATTTTGGACTTTTGGCCTTTGAGGTTTCAAAATTCTCCAAGTAATTTTGAGGTTTTCACTTTCAAAATTCTGAAGTCCGAAAGTCTGAATGTCCAAAATTTCAGACTTCGGGATTTTAGGTTTTATAACTTTTCATTTCCAATTCACATTTTTCATCTCCCAATCTCTCGAAGTCCGAAACCTCAAAATTCCAAAATTTCAAAATTTGAGCTTTCGAGTTTCAAAATTTCAGAGTCCTTCGTGCAATTAATTTTTCACCAACCTTCATATGGATAAGATTTTTTCCATTAATGTCATATTTTCTATTTAAACTCATTTTTACCTGACACTTTTCTCTGACATTCTATTTTCTTTTACTTTTCAACATCATTCTCGAGGTATTTTTACTTGGTTATTTTCCTTTTGGTTTAAGATCTCTTATTTTATTTTTTCTTTATTTGTTTTATTTTGTTCCTCCTTTGTACCTCTTGAAATGAAAAACTCATTTCCCACCATGTTTCTACATTTTGAGTTTCCATCGAATTCCAAGTTTTCATATATCTTCTTAAAGTTTTCCATTTATCCCTCTCAGAATTTTTAGGATTTGGAGATTGGCATTATTTGGCAATTATCTTCTCAGATTTCGAAGAATTGGTGGAGCATCACTGTTTTAGAGCTCCTATTTTTGGCATTTAAGAGGTTACCATTTTGGAAAATTTTACTTTTCAGAGATTTTTAGTGCTTGGGAACCGTACGGATTCAAAACTTTCAATTTCAAAAATTTGGACCTTTCAAAATCGGAACTTTCGATTTCAAAAATTTGGACTTCTCTGTTTCAGATTTTTCACTTTGGGATTCTTCAATTCAAGTTTTCAGAAGTGATTAAGTTTCAATATTTTTCAACTTCAGCTTTTAGAATTCAGAAAATTCATTAGAGCTTGATGTCTACTTCCACATCAAAGGGTAAAGAAACGATGAAGTATTCATTTCTTGGAGTTGCTCCTCACTCTTACTTGTCTTTCGACCCATGGAATATAGGGGACACTGACCTTGGACAGATTGATTTTCTATATTTCAGGGAAAGATTAAAGTCTATAAACAAGAAACCATGGATGTAGGCCATCTATGATAGGGGCTTTCCCTTACTTCTAGTTTTCCCATATCCATGCGTTTCTCGGAGTTTGTTTTAGCCGCGGAAACCCATTTTGATAAATGATTCATGTTAGTCAAAGATGATGATGATAAGGTGGTAATCCATTTGGACTCATAATTCTTCAAATATCTTCTCAAACTTCCTCACATTGAAGATTACGGCACAATTTTTCTAGAGTCAATAGTGGAGCACTGGGACAAGGAGGAAGAAGTATGCATGAAAGTTATGATAACAATTTATCTTGCCAAGAGCATAGCCAAATTTCCAAATGCCATGCATCGATCATATTTTATTCAGGAGGTCAGTGAACTTATTGTGTTATTAAGTAGAATTTTAGGTCTTCCTTCTGCAAAGAAATTCCAAGAATGGATGTTCTTGTACATCGCTACCATTAAGAAAAATAAGGAATTTATCCAATGGGGGGAACATATTAGTAGCTCCATTTGCTACTAATTGAGCAGAGTGAATTCCACAAAGAGATTCTATATGACATCCTTCTTGGTTTATGCTACTGCTGATATGGGATATTTCTCTAGGTTGAATACTAAAGGTATTTGTAGCACCTCGCAAATCTATGATTTTTACCCTCATCTCACACTGAGCGAAGGGAGCAAGAATTTTCATAGGGTCAATGATGCCTTATTTGTAGTTATCCTCTACCGTTTTTATAAGGAGTTATAGAACCGAAGGGTTTCCAATGAAGCCTTCAAAGAAGTACGTAAGTGGGGAGCCATCCATTTATAATTCCCCACATTTACTTACATTCAGGTTCCAGACTTTGTAGGTGCTCCAAGTAAATTGCCAAGATTTCCCTCTTGATAAATGGGTTATCATTGAATTGGTTTGACAATCGTTGGATTATCATCGAATTCAGAACAAACACCACAAAGTGATAATGCATTTCCTATTTCAATTAGTAGATACACCTTAGAGAATATTCACAAGGCCAAAAATGTGGATGCGAAATGGTCAAAGTAACCTTACGGACCTTTCATCCCTAGACCAGCTTTGATTATTGGGGTAAATTAGGCAAAAAGGTCATTCAAAGTGCCCACATTCCTTAATTGGAGGATGTTTGGATTCATTTTGGAATGAATACATCATCAACACAGGATTATGAAATTTTGACCTTGGATGAGGTTCAACAATTTTTTTGGTTGATGTCCCAAAGGATGTGCAAGATAATGATGAGGTTTTTGATGTGGAATACAAAATTGATAATATTGCTAATTAACCATTTCCATGGATAGATTGGTATGTAGAAGAATCCTACAATATAAAGGAGAGGGCGAGGCTCATTCTATAGAGAACTTATAGTTGGTTGGTTACCTTGGGAATTTCACCCAAGGGAGCAGACAAACATACAAATACAAAGGCCCCACTAACTATAAGATAATCATCACTCACAAAGAGGAAAAATTCAACCCAAAAAACCCATATGACTCTAAAAATATTTCATTTGTTGTTAGTGGCTCATCTCTCTCTAAGACATCTATTTCAATGGCCATGTCTCTCGCAACACCTGTGAGAAGTGGTTGAAGTAAGTGAATTCCCTATTATCTCACGGGATCCATCATATCTTACTCCTCCTCCAAAGTGATACTTCCAATATCAATTCCTTCCACTTCCAAAATCATTTCTTCATTCCAATCCCCTTCTATGGCCGGGTATTATCATCCCTTCAAGTTCTCTCGGGTGGAGAAACTATCAGGTCACCCATTTCTTCTTCACTCCCCTTAACAATTTCATTTTCCTCCATCTCATTCACCAACATCATTTCATCAAATTCTATGGCTATCCTTACATCCAGCCCTTCCATAATTGTGACTTCTACCCAAACACCAACCGGTGTTTCTAGCGGTCTTGTCGAACTAATGTTTTAGGTATCGAACTACTCTCTCATCTTTATCAACATTAGCCATTCCTAAATTGTTGTTAGAAAAAATCCAAAGAAGAAGAAGGTGCCTCTAGGAGATTTCATAGATCTTAGTATATTGGAAGATATGCCAAAAATATACAAGAGGCCAAGGAATGTTTCAAGTCTAATAGTGAATCCATCCGGGAGCATATTGTAGAGGTTTTTACTCCCATTGAGGGGAAAACTAAGGAAACAATTACTGCAGCATATTATCAGATCTCTTTATTTTCATTGGGAAAATCTACTCATGAAGGACCGAAACAAGATGTGCACACTACCCTTAGGGCTCTTCTTGAAAGATATGACAAAGATAAGGCTACAAAAGATGAGCACAAACTCAAGGCCGAACATCTCACTTCGTTGTTACGCAAGTAACCAAACCAACTCCATCTACCAAAGTCTCAACTACTACAGCCATAACAATTTCATCTATAATCAACGAAATTTCTTATCATGAGCTCAAGAAGCTAGGCTAAAAAGGGAGATCACTAAATAGATGGATATAACACATACTACAAGAAGCTAATCCATCAATTAAGGAGGTTACCGAAATATATAATGATTTGCAGGTAGGGAAGGCTACTATTTGCATAATGGATGAGTCCTTTTCCAAAGATAATAATAATCTAAATTTAAATTTGGCAACATGGAGTGAGATCAAAGAAGAAGACCCTAACTTGCTCCTTCAAGAAGAGGTGATTGATGATGCCGTAAAGTTATTTGAATATCAAAAGGCCATGGAATTCTAGTGCCAAGTGTTGCAAGATTTAATTAAGAAATTGGAAGATAAATGAGTAGAAATCATAGATGCCTTGAATGACATCTCAGAAGAGTTTGATATTGCTAATTGAAAATTCTTCAACGAAAACATCGATGCTCTTCCTGAAGATAAAATTAAGGAAAATTTCAAGGATTTGGTGAAGTGTGACGATGAGGTCACCAAAAATTTCAGTAGTGACTCCATTGACCAATTGATCTTATGCCAAAATTTCATAGGGAGATTGAAGAAAGTTGTGAATAAAATTCGAAGAGTTCCAGCCAAGATAATGAAGGAGATCGAGATGGAAGATGTAGTGAATCACTACACATATGGGCCTAGAGATGAAGAGATTTGGGGATCATCAAGCGCTTCATTGAGTATAAGCATCGAATGGCTATGTGGGAAGGATAACAATAGAAAATTGTAGGAGAGGAAGGTGTAGCTGAACAAAGCCAAAGCTAAATGGCCATGAAAGGTTAGATCCAAGCTTTGGATTGGTTGAAGTTGTAGGGTTGACTGAGTCAAAACCTTGCAACAATTTTTTATTTTCATGGGAGCATGTTCCCTTAATTTAATGACATTTATATTTTTACTAAAATGTTAGTTAAGGGCACAACTATAATGGCTTAGCCTAAGAACTTATAAATAGTTGAATGCTTCAAGCTAGTGAAGATATAGATCATTTTTGGTGAGAAGTTGCTCTTCAAGCTTGGAAGAGTGCTTTAGAGATTTCTAAAACCTTTTAATTATATTCAAAATTATACCTTGCTATTGGAAATCTGATTTATTGTGTTGGATGGTTAATCAATGCTTACTTTGTGAATGTATGGTTCCTTAGTGTGAGTGGTTAGCTTACCTTTATTTCAGGTTATCTATTTCATGTTGTGAAGGAGTAATGTGATTATCTTTTATGTCAGTTGTGAAAATATTATTTTCCTTTTGTGTTAAAGTTATATTATCATTATCCATAGTTGCTGAAATAGATGTTTGACATGTGCATGTGTTCTTTCCTCATGATAAATTAATTGTGTGTTGAATCAAATTTGATCTATCCTTTATGTATGCTCAAGTTTAACGAAGGAATGTACACCTTGGTTTGTGATTTTTTTTTTGCGTCTTTTCCAAGTTACAATAAGTGAAGGTGGCCAACAATGCAAGAATATTTTCCACATTAACTCTTCCAAATATTAAACATCCCTCTATTTGGTGCATCACTGCCCTTAGTATAGTTTCATTTCTGAATAATCTCTTTCCTTAAAGCTCATAAATATTTTAGCCTAGGATAAGATGGTCATTTTATTACACTATGAGTAGTACAACACTTAGTTCAGGGGTGGAAGTCAACATTCTCTAGAGGTTCACCTCGATCTCAAGTCCCATAATTTGAGAGGTGATCCCATTTGTACCAATCAAACTGAACATCCTAACAAAATTTTGGCCATTTGGAGGGTGCAGTGATTTAGTGACAATAATTTCTAAGAGCATGGAAAACATTAACTTGGTTGGACTTAAAGGAAGTGCTAATTAATTTTTCATTAATATTTTGAATTTTAGAAGTAGAAGCATCTCCCTTAGAAGGGATAGTGGTAGTTCACTTACCTTTCTTAAAATATTTCTTGCGATGAGGCACAACTTTAGGTTTCATCTTGGCTAATTATAAATATGGGGGAGTAGAAATACTCTCTTAGTTATGATCTTTTCATAAAGTAGAGTTTTTGGTTGAGGATCATCTCTCCCCTTTTCTCTATTATTTTATGCCTTCTCCTTCTCAATATTTTTTTATCAAGGGAAAAACACAAGAGTGATTGTTCATATCAGCCATAGAGTCCTTGTATTCATCTTCCAAAGAGGGTGCATACTCATAAAAAATACCTCTACAAAGAAAACTTCCTCTGTCACGTATCTCACCTTCTTCTTCTTCTCTTTCCAAAGATGGTTTTTCTTCAATTTATTCATTTTACTAGGTCCCATATTTTTTTATCATGGAAGGGGATTTAAGAGTAAGCCTCGAAGTGTGAGGAAATTATCTATTTGTTTGATGATTTTTTTCTAGGAATGTATTTGTACATGGAAGTTTAAGCAAGTTATTTTTGAGGGAAAGAACATCATTAGCCAATATTTGTACCAATGATTTAGTCAATATAGAACTCAAAATTTGATCATTTTATTTGTTTGGTCCTTTCTTAATTTTCCCAAACATCAACAAATCATCTTAGACATCAACTCCTAGCACTTGAGCTTCATCCAAGGTATCCATTTGACTCCTTCTCATCATGAAACTAACCTCCGATAACTAAGCATTAGTGAATAACATTATCTTGTTATCCTCCATGGGCCTAACAACCTACGAGGATTTTGTGGAGCATCTTATTGAATTTAACTACAAATTCTCTCATGAGTTCATGAGGCTCTTTTTCATTTGAGACCCTTTGTGTAAGAACAACATGGGAATCCTCGATATGCTTGAACTGATCTTCAAATTTAGATTTCATACCTTCACAATTTATCATTGACCTTCTAGTTAGGTGGTAGAACCATTCCAAAAGAACATCTTGCAGTGATTCCATAAAGACACAAACTAAAATATCATCATACTCAGGTCCCAAAACCCGACAAGCTACTATGAACACTTTGTGATATGATCTTTGGGATTTTTTTCAATCTGCTCATAACTTAGGAAGGTTTTTGTGGATCCTTTCCACAACTCATGAAGTGGAGGATTTGGGCCCAATGGGTGTGTATTATTCCCCCAACACACGAGCACAATCATTATCTCTTCCTTTTCCTATAGTTATTATTATTCTATAGAAATAAGGTTCATTGGCTGATATAATATTTCATCCAAATGACCTTCAAGAGATAAATTGGGATTAAACTCAAGAAAATACCGTTGACTGATTTTACTTACTAGTTGAACAATGAGAAGTTTAAAATCATCTTGTTATTTCTCTTCAAATGTTGGATCAATTATACCACTATCTTGGGTTGACCTCGTATATCGTTGTTCTACTAGCTTGTAGGATTTGTGTAAAAATTGAAATTTTTTTAATTATTTTATCCTTTTCTTATTTGGAACATGTATCACACATTACAACTCTTGAGAACCTTCCTATTTAGAATCTATAATTCTTGAAGCAATGCAATAGTGATTAAAACTTTATCTATTGTTCAATATATAGTTCTTCAAATCAGTTGTGATATCTTCTTGAGTTTCTTAGAAGAAAATAATATTAAGATGCAAAATAGGAGCATTGATAGGAATGGTCATCATGGGAAAATGCAAAATAGACATTAATAATATTGTATTTTCTATCTCTGAGTGTTTTGGTTTTAAGATATTTTGTTTTAGGAGTGGTGTAGAAACAATGATATCTTCCCCATAATGGGAACTAATAACTATTGGTGATGTAATTTGTCACAAGGAAAAATTAGTGGATTTTCACCAACACTCTAAAACTAAGTCATTTATCCTGGTAATGGGAGGATCCAATCCATTGAATGGAGAAAAAAATATGTGGGTGGCCGTGAAGCTAGGGATCACACATGACTACTCCACTAGACCTATGGAAAATTGCTTGCACTTAATGCAAGGGAGGAATTTTCTCAAGAGGTGATGAAAAGGGGAGTAATAATTTAGAGAAGGAGGGTTAATTTTTTGAATATGCACTATAATATTTTCACATCATTAACCAAAATTAATTCATGCTTAATTACAAAAAAAAACTTTTCTAACAATGATAATACTCAAAATCATAGACACAAAATTATATTAATGTATTAACCAAAGGAACTAACACCTTCCTTAGTTTTACAAGATCACCATATGCGCAAAGTTGAGCATGTGAGAAAATAGAGGAAACATAGAGATAGAGGAATATATAATAATTCCATATGTTACTTATATTTTAGTAGTGTAAAGGTATTGTTAGTGAGAAAAAATTTTAGTATGGAAAATCAGGTGTCTTTGTCAAGCGTTCGAGGGGCTACGCCCCTCTGCATTGAATGGTACATCTCCCATTATTGAATGTAACTAATCCTAATCCTATATAAATGCTATGGGTGGGTATATTACTCGGGGATCACACGGGAACACTCCGGTGAACTTGTGGCGAATTTCTCGTATGAGGTACAAGGGAGGAAAATTACAGCGATGAGGGGGAAGGAGAGAATTTAGGAAAGGAATATTACTTCCGTGAGTAGATTAAAAAGCTCACACCCAGTAACCAGAATATTTTCACATTCAATATAAAGGAAACACAATGAAGCTAGTGGTATTGATGAATAAAAATGTAAAGTATTCATATTCATCTACCTAAGGTATAAATATTATATGTCACTACAATCAAAAAGTGTATAAAAGAGGGAAATATAAGAATCATGAGATACCTTTAACAACTATTCTTATCATGTCAATGATGAGAGGAAACCATGCATACAAATCTACACACATTTATACATCTTGGAAATTAGAAAATTTATTCCTTGATTGACATTTACACAAGTTGTACAAGGCAAGGGAAAAGAAGAAATTGGAAGAAATTATATCTTTTATTCCTTGTGCATTGATACAAAGCTCAACAACTCCAATTCACAATTACTACAAAGTCAAAGTCTTCAAAATTTGGAATCCTTGGAATGGAGAGGCCATCCCAATTTATACAATTTGAAATTACCTCTCACCTCCCTCATATGACTCTTCGTCTACCCCCCAATGACCTTTCATATGCCTTTGCACAACTTAAGACTTTTCAAATTCCTAGGAAAATATTAAGTCCCTTTTTATAAAATAAAGGTGACTTATTACATTATAATCCTAAAGTCACTTTTTAATTACATTAAAGGCATTATGAAAAAGTGCAACCCAATAAATAATTAGAACATTGAGGAGAGAGAAAGTTGGGGCAATAAGAGAAGAAAGGAGAGAGAGAGAGAGAGAGGAAGAAGAGGGAGGTGACATTATGATGATGAGGAAAACTTTTCCTCGATTGATACTATTGATCCTTTCGATGATTCAATGAAACACTCTAATGTAGTGACTTATGGATCCTTGAATGCTTTACATCATGAAAAACCTCCTTTAGATGACCCATAGACACCATGAACTAAGTGTTTAAAAACACTATTGAGTGATTAAATACTACCATATTACTACTCGACGATGATCACAAATTCTCCTTTGTACATGATGTACCGATACTTTTGAACTCACACACACCAAGCAGGTAGGTGATGAACACCGATGAGTATACCATTGATGATAGTGAAGAATGCCCCTTCTATGGACTTGAACTTCATGGTCACTTGACACTTACTATATCTAGACATGAAAACTTACTATTCTTAGTAAGTGTCAAAATATACCTTCATGAACTCCAACTGACGTTACCAACTTGAATGTTTTATTTCCTGTACACTCCCTTGTGAAAATTACTTTCTCGAACAACTTACTATTTATAGAAAGTGCCTACAAGACAACTTACTATTTTTAGTAAGTGGAATTTTCTACCATTTCTCGCCTTTGGAAAATCATTCTCACTTTTTGAATATCCTTTGTGCACACCATCTTCGCCGCAACTACTTCTAGTGATGACTTTCCAAAATTAGTAGCTACCCATGTAGGTTGGCTTACTATTTTTTGAAAGTGGGTATCTGGTGGTCATTTTATGATGTAAAAAATCTTTTGATATGCTTTTTTGATCCTTAGTGCACCTCTAAAATTTCAACTTGATCTAATGCCAGAAATGAGAGATTTAAAAAAATCAAATTTTTACTCCAAGAAATGGGGTTTGCTTATTGGAAAAAAAAGCTTCATGCTTGAAAATTTTTTCCATAGAATCCTCATGGAATTTGGAAAAATAAGATATTGAAAAAATGGCATCTCGATCCATTGAGTATTTTGGAAGATTTGAGGATTTTTGGATCAGGAGACTTCATGGTTTTTTGGTGAAATTTTTTCATTTTTCTTTGTTTTTCCACCATTTCAATCCATTTATTTTGTGATTTTTATTGTTTTCATTGTATAATAACATCAATTATATTTTTTTCCTAAAAATGGATCATGAAATTCTAGGGAAAATATGACAACATTCGCCGGTGTGAGGAGAATGTGGGGGTGAGAATGGAAAAAATTAGCTAAGTCCTGATATTTATAAGTTTGCAAATGGGAGGGGGAGGATGGGGAACATTTTCATGTGCCTTTCATCCCTTTTCTAAAGGGAAAAATGGGAAATAAAATTTCACCTCATTACGGTGATGACAAGTGCAACATGTTCATTCATTGAGCAACTTTAAGTGGGGGGTTGTGTTTTAGCACCTAGGAGTGAGACGAGGTGGTTTCTAGGTCATATGGGTGACCTGGGGATAAAAATGGTTTGGAACAATTTTATGTCCATTATTTCCCTTTTAAAGGGATAAAGAGGACCTAAAAATGTGCCTTCACCACAGGCCGCCATGTGTCCCTTTAAAATTTCACTAAGTACCTTGCATGAGCCAACTTACGACGATGATATATCAAGCTCCCAGGATGAATTTTTGGGTGAAATTTTATATGATTCTACCTAAAAAAATTAATCCAATGGTGATATTTATAAGGTCAAATTATGACTTTATTACCTCCAAATTTCTCCTTCTTTTTCGAGAGGCGCTAGCTATGTGCCAGGACAATGAGTTGGTTTGAGAAATGAATGATACTTGAAGATGATATATTTTTTCCATCATGTGGGGAATGAATGATATTTCCAATGATATATTTCTTGATCCCTAAATCCTCGTGGAGTTATTGGAATCATTCCTTGAAGATCAGGTGCTTTTTTTAGTGCAAGCTCCATTATGCCCTAAAACCAGCGTTTAGTGACCTTGCTCCTAAACCTCGATTCTTTCCATATTTTCCCTAAATCAGTTCCTTGATGTTTTTACTCTCAAATACACCTATATGATGAATATTGGTATTCTATTCTACTCCGATGATGATGCACTGAATTAGAAAGGCTAATGAAAGCCCCTTCTAAGCATGCTCAAAAATCACTTTGCAAACCATTGCTCCAACATGCTTGAATGATCTGTTTGTTCCTAAATCACATAGGGGACTGATTTTCTTTCCTAAATCACCTAGGGGGACATTTTACATTCACTTGGGGATCATCACACTAACAGGATATGGCTAGTGTTAGGGATGGACTGACCTAGTGGTGTCTTGGGAAGGTATGACTTTGGAAATTTTCGAAACTATGGTCCATTGTCATACTCAAAAATTGGAATTTTTCCTATTGCAAATTTTCATGAAAACAACTATCTACTTAGAAAATTACAATTTATAACCCCTTAGAATTAGGTCTTCAATATGTGTGTGTGTGTGTGTGTGTGTGTGTGTGTGTGTGTGTGTAAGTTTCTAAGTAGATAGTTATATGTAGCTTTACAAATATTCTTTTCATCTACCCCCCACATGAATTTTCACTTCCACTTATCACTTGTGACCTTTCATATCCCTAGGAAACAAAAGTGGGTCCTTTCTCATTAATTGAAAAGAACTCATTACAAATTTAGACTATAGGTCACTTTAAGTGAATAAGACAAAATAATGAAAAGTACCCCTTAATGAAGAATTAGAATGTAAGAGAGAAAAAGGAGGGAGAAGGAAGAGGGGAGATGATCATGTCAAAGGAGATGATTCATCCCTTTGATGAACATTCACCTACTCGTGAACATTTTGGGAATATACTTGGAAACATTTCTTCACCTTTGAACTCCTTGTTGAAGTGTTCTAATGTAGGTGTCACTTTCTCTACTTGAGGGCTATGAAAAAGGATCAAAGAATTGATCCATGTTTCGTAAGTAATGCTATTTTTATTGCATTGATTGAAAAAGTATGGTTATCCTTATAAGTATTACAAATTTCACACTGATATCAATGAGAGACTCGAAGGTGTCCTCATTAAACGAGAATGGTTATCCTACTTATTTTCTTGATCAATTCCTCAAATGGATTTATAAGTTATTCCAATGATGAAATTGTGAAATGAAGAAAAGGGATGGAAGGCTGATAATTATATTGATGTTCAATCAAATCAAGTTAAAAAGAATAGGCTCCAATATTTATAGATATTGTACAACCAAGTACAGAAAAACAATATGTTGCACAGGTGCAACAAAATATGCATCAAATAATATAGACAAATGTGTTGTTGTAACTATATAACAAAATAACACATACGAGAATAAAATGGTTATTAAAACATAACCATATAACAATAAAATAAAATAACCTATTTTCCTAAGTAACAATGCATAATTATAATGTAAATTATATTTACCCTAACAGAAATCTCCTTAGTGGAGGTGATACAAGCTTCTAAATTCCATTGCTTATATTTTCCATAATTTGGGAAGTAAATTCTTCAAAAAATCAATCTCCTCAAGAGAATTATTTATCATTTCATATCGGGCAACTAATGTTCAAGACCAAATGGGATATGAATTCTCAATTATGTAATTGTATACTTTTATTCCCAACAATACAAAAAGATTGAAGATTATCCATTCCTATCGCCAATGGAAGAAATTGGTCCCAATGATCCTTTTCCTTCTAAATTTCATCCTTGGCCATTTTTACCTTTGCGGTGGCAGTAAGAACAAACTCGAATAGTGAAAGGATCTCAGGAAACAAATTTTTCCCTTTTTCAAGAATCTTGTCAACCCACCTATCATTGGATATTCCTTGTATTGAGTAGCCTTGAGATTTCTTGATTGTCTTGGGGTTGAATCTACTAATAGGAGTAACAATTTAAGTAGGAAGAGATCTAATTGCACTAGGATATATGAATTATTGAATATAAGAAGTGATCGTTTTCGTATGTTCTTCCCACTACTCAATTATTGGTTTGTATTTTTCATTCCTTGAGAGGAAACAAACAACATAATATTTAAATAAATGTGAATCCCCTTCATTTTTTTCTTTCCCCAAAGGAATTTCTTTCACTTCATAGTATTCATGAGTGATGTCCTTAATGGGTTTTACCATTTTAGGTGGTGAAAATTCTACATTTTGATTACCAGAAACACCACTAAAAAAGTGAGAAGTTAATTGTGTTTTCCTATGTTATTTGGTCTTTAAAATATTTGAGATAGATTTAAATTCTAATAATGATGCCTATTTCACTTTCTTTATCTCACTTCAACTTAATTATTTGATCTATGAGAAGATATTTGATTTTTATATTTAATAATATTCCTAATATCCCTTTCACATTCATGTTGAGTGGCCACCTCATGTACTTGATGAGTTTACTCGGATGTCGAGGAAGAGATACTTGATATTGGTGAGGAACTAGAGGTTTTGAAGGATCAGTATCCCCTTACTCTAGATCCATGACATGATGCTTATTTAATTTATCCTTCTTGTTAAGCCTCTTATAGTGAGGTCCTTCAGTGTTTATTATTCTCCTCTTTATAGGCTCCACGACTGAGCAGAGCTCATGGTTTTCTCATATGCCTTCAAGGATGACAGGTGAGATGCTTATCTTGAGAAGGTTAGGAGACCACTAGATTATATGAAAGAAATCCATTTCTCATGAACCATTCCTTAGGTATTTGAACCACTACTATAGTTCTCTCATTTATATCATAAGATTCTAGAATGCTCCATAAGATATGTGGAAGAGGTGAAGATTTTACTACTTGATTTTCAAGATCAAACAAATCAAATCCATCATCTTCCACACCTTCGATGAACCAATCAAAACAAAATATCATTATTTTTTCAATAGTCATTCATATATGATCTATTTTCCTTACCAAAAAAACATCCAAGAATTTTATCCCTTAATATTCAATTTGGGGACTATGGCACAATTCAGGGAGATTTAATGTCTCATGATCATTTTAGATGTCAAAATCAAACCTAGATGTATATGAATAGAGGATAAGGTAAGAAAATGAAGCTTCAATATTTGATACATATGTAACACATTTACATGAATAGATTCCAAGAGCTATAGGGAAGGACACATCATTTTCCTTGTGATTCTTAAAATTTTTATGGAATTGATAAAGCTTCCTAAACAACTCAAACATTACTATTTTGTTGATGAGATACTTGGGAAGTTTGAAAAGATTGAGATTAAATCCCAAAACCTTGATGTAGAAGAAATATGGGAAGTGATTGAAGAACAACCCCTACTTCTTGATCAATGTCATAGATTAAGAGGATAACCTCGGCTCTAGGTTTCCTTCTAGAATTCGAGATAATGAACATGGTGAATGCATCATTCAACATAGTAAAGTGATGGTTAATTTCCTTGACAATGAGTTGATATTTTTCATAGGCCAATTCTCTTTGACAATCATTTGGAGTGATAGTTAGGTATTTGAAAAGTCTTTTTCTCACAAGAGCATACAATAGATACAAGGTCATAATGAAATTTCTAGTAGCAGCTGTATACACCTAATTTTTCACTTTTCATCTTTCATAATTGTTACTAAAAATTTATCTTGTGTAGATAAGCATAACTCATGCATCTATTTATAGAGAGGGTGCCATAAGGTGCCTTCCAATAATCGATAATGGTTATTCACGTAATAATTATGGTTTAGAGATAGTACACAGAGAGATTTTCACTATTTAAACTTGGCCTTATTCTTCCTTGTACTAGTTATCTTGGTCCTCTTATGTCTTATGTGCATCACATTCATGAATTCTTGCTTGAATTCAACCACTTTTGACGTTTTTATCCACATTCATGATCTATGACACATTATTTTTACTTTTCATGACACATTACCTCTTTGCACTATCTTTAGTGACTCCATCACTCATGGGAGATGGTTTCAGTGTTATTTTTCCCATTACGATGCCATCGCCCATGGGTGATGGAATCCTATATATGCATATCACTCATTTAAAATTCACAAGAAAAAGGAAGAAAAATCATTCAAACTACCATTTTCTTTACTCTTTTGTGTCATCTTTACATCTACTTTCCTAGCTCTTAGTTCAACTTGCATCTTTCTTAGATTGGATTGGATACTCTTCTTCTTGGATGGTTGTTTATACTATTAGGTCACCTATAGTGATTATAGGATAGGAATGGTGTTCTAATTCTCCACCTAATAGTGATTCTCTCTGTGTGCTTCTTCTCTAGAGAGATAGATGCATCAGTGAAAACCCTACATGTACAAGATGAGTGTTCTAACCATTTATTTTCATTTTGCATAGATAATTTTATTTCCTTTCTTCATTTTGTTATGTTGTATTTGTAATATAAATGTTTGGATGCTAGTTATCATAGTAATATTATCCATTATCAAATCCTCATCTATCTTATTATTGATCCATACCTCTCCACACCCAACTATCGATATATCAATATGGTTCATTCTTCTCTCTTGACTTTGGGCCGTGGAAACACTAATTTGAATTAGTGTAGGGATTACCACCATATAGATATGTGACCCTAGAGCTTGCTATAGACCCTTTATATATATCCCATTTGTATTTTTGTACATGTTTGTTTCCCACTCGTTGCATCAATACCCTTGAAGTATAGTGATGGGTGTCATTATTTCCTTCATTTAATCAACTTCCTATTGAAGTCATATTGAAACCAGGGGTGTGTCTAAATCTATATGCAACAAGAATAATCCTTTCGATCTAGTAGTTGATTGTAGTTATTTTTGTATTTTCTGGGGGATATTTTCAATGTCTTAAGGATTTCTTGGTAAAAACCTTATTTAAATCATACTATGAAAATTTTTTTGAAAGGAAACACACTTACTTTTGGGAAATAAACACAATTACTTTCCGAAATAAACACACTTTCTTTTGGAAATAAACACACAACTTAGAGTGCTTAAAAATGGTTGCAAGAAGAATAAGAATCTATCTAGACACCTGTAGGAATGAGTATACAATGAGTTTAACTAGAAGAATTAAAAGTGATACAAAATTAACAGATCTAAACTATTTTCTTAGGAAATATAAATACCAAATAGATGAATATCCTGGTCCTTGGGGGAGTGGGCCCTTGCTCCTCCTTGAATTAGGATTTAATAACTTATAATTATCTCAAATAGGAATGGCTATTTATTGATAAAACATTCGGTATTACAAAACATATTGGATCTGTGTACTTTGATCTGTATTACTTATTCTATATCTATATCTATCTTCTTTGTTATATTTATCTATTGTAGGTCTACTTATATATACATTTACAATCATATTTTTCTCTACGATTCTGATGAAATCGAATTGTTCCCGAGAATAGATGCCAACTCAGATTATGGTTGATTGAACAACTATAAGATAATTATCCCTAGATCTATGATCGGAAATATTCTCATCCTTTCCTGATTGAAAGGGTCATTGATGCTAAATCACTAGATGTGGTTAGAATAGATAAAATTCCATTAGTTCCGGAACTTTAGAGAAGTTCCAGAACCATAGGAAATCATTAAAGATCAAAATTGTGAGAGTTTTTACCGGGAGTTTGAACTAATTCTGAAAATTTTGGAACTAAATACTAGAGTTCCAAAACTAAGTCTGAAAGTTCTGTAACTAGGTGATGAAGCCTGTGAATGTGTAATGGAGTTTTGGAACTAGCTTGGAAGTTCTAGAACTAATCCGTATTGGAACAGATGCTACGAAAACATCTTTGAATGCTATATACTTCATTTCTTCAACTAATTAGACCTACTTTATTACAAAACTAAATTTCCAACACACTTCGTCAGGAATTTCAAAGCTTTTAAATGTTAGAATCACAATCAATCAAAAGATGGACAATTACATCCTAACTCATATTAGATCAAATAAAAGTCACAAAATGCAATCAAACTTAATAAAAAGGAGAGTAAGATGAGATCATTTATTGTACATTTAACGGGCATATTCTGGCCTCATCATTTCCCCCGTACTTACTTGTTTGTAAGTCCCTTTACAAACTTTATTCTTCAAAATTGGGGTTATGTGTTCTACATTCCATTTGATTTCTTAGATCAAATGGCTGAAACTAGATATCCCAATGCTTAAACTTAGAGGTACTATACCCTGCTCCTACTTCTATTTTCCTCTGCCACTCTTCAAATTGAGTAGGATCTTGAGGTTCTTTGTTTTTCCAAGGAGACATGGGGGTGAGAATTAGATGGGGCCTTGTTCACATTCCTATCCATATGTTCCTGTAGGTCTCATTGATATGAGGAATTATTGTGCATAAATATTTTGCTATTTCCAAACTCCAGATCAGATTTGTAGGGGATATTACTTCCTTTCTTCTCAAGGAAAATGTAAGAAGTTCCCACCTTTTCAAGCATCCCTCATAAATATATTCAAAATTCTCCTCCTCATAGGAGGTAAAGGTATCAATACTTTTTGTAAGATGGAAAAATAATGTATCTTGAATCATTCATCAAAGGCATGAGTTCTAAAATGTATGAAGAAGGAAGAAGGTTTACCATAGTGAGCCCTCATGTAGAGACCAATTGAGCTAGATTTTAATAAAAATCAGAATCCCTTTCCTTCCATGCAATCTAATTTTTCAAAACAGAGAAAAATGCATTGAGATGACTTTCCCCCACATACAAATTGATCATAGATCCTGTGTTTTTTTCTAGCATCAGATTACAAAGATATAATTCACACATAATATTTTTCTGCTCAGGACTAGCTAAAGAATAAGCTGTCATGAATTCATATTCTTCTTGTAGTTCATGTGGAAGTTCACATGCAATCCTTGACAGCTACCAGCAAATGAATTGTTTTTTCAAAAACAAACTATATGTAGGAGAGGGCCTCCTGTAGGAAACCAATTTTTCACTCATAATTCAAACCATCTGTATTTTTACAAGACATTTATATTTGTCTCCTTCTTCCTTATAAATTTTTCTTCCCACTCTTTTCTTACCTTCTTTTCTTCTTCCATCTTGGTATTCAAATATTCATTGGATGTTTTAGCTTCTTTGAGTTCCCTGCAAGTGTCATTCCATAGTTGTTTGAGTGGAAAATAAGTTAACTCAATTTGTGCAGAGACTGTGGACACAACATTCTATTTTCTGGAAGTTTGACATTCTTCCTCTTTCTCTATCAACTATTTTTAATTACTAATAACTCCTTAGTCCTAACTGCAAGATGATTTGTTAGCTCTCCAATGAGCATTTCCCTTTGTTCTAATTTGAGTTTGAGGAAATCCAATTCCTCATCCTTTTCCTTGATAATGAGCTCTACTCTAGACAAGAATAGAGCCTGTTTAACCTGATGTTTTTCTTCTTCCTCTGAAATTTCTTGGGGAGTTGAGCATTCTTCTTCTATCAAAGGAAATTTACCTTTTGTATCCAAGATGCCAACTCTTCTTCTTCATGTGATAATATTGATGGTTCAACCAATTCTTGAAAATCCTTCTCCTCAAGTCTACCATCTCTTTTTCCATCTCAGCTTGTCTTGGTTCAGGAGGAGTCATGGCCATGCTGCCCAAAATATCATCTGTTTCTTTTTCCATATTTTCCTGTTCACTCCTTCCCTTTGGGATTTCCCTTGACCTCTTATGAATTTTCCTTCTTTGGGGAATTTCAACATGCCTAGTGCTAGATTTCCTTTTAGATATTCTTCTTACTTTTGTTTCTTGCTCTTGCTCGGTGAACTATCACTATCAAAGACATATATTAGCTCCCCTATAGCTTCCAGAAGAAGGAGTTTCCTTCAAAGGAAGGTTCTATTGTTTTGATATTTCTCACAGATCTTCTTCTTTTTGGTATATTCTCTCTTCCCACTTCCTTTTGTTCTTCTACAAGGGCATCAATTTCCAAATTAGTTGAAGGAGAAAATGGAGCTGGTATTTTCCTCCTGATAATATCAGGGTTTTCTTAAACTTGCCAAGAAACTTTTCCCAAATTTCTTCTCCATTTTTCTTTGACAGAAAATGGTGTTGGCATACCAAATGAACTAACCCGTGATGCCTGATTGTCCCAACACCCTAGGAATACCTTTGGGCCATGGTCTAGATAGAATAAAAAAGAAACCCTAGAAGGTTTACTATGTATTCTAGTTTTGTGGCTCCATATCTCAGATATATGAGCATCTTCAAGGACTTATTTTCCTATGGACCCAAATTGACCATCACAGGTTAAATACTTCACTATCAAAAATGCTACCCTATCAAAGGGTTTGGGAAAACTAGCCCTTCTAACCCCTTTTATGATTTTCTTTGTGTTGTAAATGTATTGGGGTTCAGTTTCCCCTTCTTGTAGTAGGGTTTCAACCAGTTCTTTCAAGGTCCCTTTGGTAGGATGTGGGACATGCACAATTGGCACCCTAGACACATTACTTATTGTATTCACAGAAAAAGAAAAAAAAATATTTCTAACCTTTATCTTGGATTTCTCTAGGTTTATGAAAAATTCTCTTACTAATTCATTGTTATACTTTGAAAAAAATTCATGAACTCTTGCCATCCCTCCCGATCAAAGATAGATGCCACTTCTTCGTCAACGAGTAGCTAGGAATCATCCTATAGTTTTGATTTCTTTTTAATCCCCACATCGAATCAAATTCTATTTCCTTTAATTCTATGCAAATTGGTTGTATGGATTCTTGCTTAGCTGTGGAACTAATGATTTTAGTTACGGAACCTTTGTTCTTAGCTGGAAAACCTCTATTCTTGGCTGCAAAACACAAACCTAATTTATTGCTTCTCCCTTAAAATTTCTCTACAACTATTTCATGATTTTTCACTAATGATTACTCATGATAACTATGTCGCCACTTATTCCATCCAAATCATCTTCATGATTACTCACTTTTAATCATAATGTATAAATAGATGACTCATCATACCAAATTTTAAATCAAGTCTAATCACACATGAAAACTTTTAATCTAACCCTAAATGAGTTAAAAGATATAATTACCATCCTTGATGGTGTAATGTTTTCATTATGACGACTCATCATTCCTACAAGTGGAAAAAAAAGTGGTTAGAAAAGACAGCTAGAACTCCAATGAATTCCCTTTTATTTTAATTATCCATTTGAGGAGATCAACTGCCATTATTGGTTTTCAATTGACCACTGAGAGAAATTTTTTATTTTTTATTTTATATATTTATTTTATTTTATTTTTTTGGGGAAGAAAACGCCATTTTGGTTTTCATTTTCTTCCCTTTTATTTTGGATCTATCATATGGTTATTTGATCATTTTCAAAGAACCGGGTTCTTCCATATGATCAAATTCTTTTTACGCTTGATCTTCCTCAAGAATTCATCCTTAGTAGGAGGGTTCCTATAGAGTTTTAACCTATGTCCATTGACCAACAAGTGTTCTTATACCGCCATCATTAGTAAGTAATGAATAGAACCATTATCAAATATCTTCTCAATCGATAGGGTCCCAACCATCTCGGTTCTCAATTTTCACTTGAATTTTTCGTACTTAGAATCAAATAGCAATTTGAGTCTCCTAATTTAAATTTCCTTTGATCTTGGATTATCTCTGTCTACTAAAGTGCTTCCATCCTCAATTCATCCAATTCATTGAGTTGAAGGATTCTTTGCTTTTGAGCCTGCATCCAACTCAATACCCACCTTAACTACTTTCCTCGATCTCGTAGTTCAAACTCAATGAGCAACAAGGGATTTTTTCCATAGACTAACTCATATGGTGAAAACCATGTTTTAGTTTTCCGAGTTGTATTATAAGCCCAAAAAACATCAAGTAGTCTCTTTACCCATTATTTTCTCATAGCTTCAACTATTTTTCTAAGGATGTTTTCCAATTCTATGTTTTTTACTTCAGCTTGTCCATTTGATTGTGGGTGATAAGGAAATGACTTCCTATGATTGATTTGGTAATACATTGTGAAATATTGGATCATATTAGACATAAATTGTGGTCCCTAATCTAAAACTATGCTCCTTGGTGCTCTAAAATTTACCATAATTCTATTCCAAAGGAAATCAACAACTACTTCTTCAATGGCATTTGTCAATTCCTACACTTCTTCCCATTTTTTCACATAGTTAGTACACACAAGAATATATTCCTTTCCTTGTGAATGAGGATTAAAGGGACCAACAAAATCTAATCCCCATTTCTTAAATGGTTCAATCACTACTTGAGGTTGAAGAGGCATTTCATTGGTGAAAGTTGGTTGTCCCATCCTTTAACAAGGATCACATCACTTGATATATCTCTTTACATCCTTGTACAAAGATGGACAATAATAACCAGTGCAAGTATCTTATGAGCTATTATTTTCTTTGAATAGTGTCCTTCACTTGGTTCATCATTACATGCTCTAAGGATGTCAAATATTTCATCTTCTCTTACACACTGTGTGAAACCAAATCAGAACCACATTCAAATAGCATTCCATTTAACCATTTGAATTGGGAAATTGTTTTGATTAACTTCTTTATTTGTTTCTTAGTGATATAAGTAGGAAAATTCCTTGTTAGAAGATAATTTTCCATATCAGCAAACCATGGTGTAACTACTGAAATAGAAAATAGTTGTTCATTTGGAAAGTTATCCTTGACTTGATCTTGCTCCCCTGTAGTGGTTAGTATTGACAAAAAATAAGCTACCACATTAGATTTACCTGGATTATCCACAATAGTAATATCAAATTCTTGTAAAAGTAATAACCATCTAATTATTCTTCCTCCAACCATTGGTTTGTTCATTAAATATTTAATTGTTGAATGATCTGTGTGTACAAATATATTGTACCCTGTAATGTAATGTCTAAATTTATTGATTGCATAAATCACAACAAGAAATTCTTTTCGGTGGTGGTGTAATTATTTTCAGTGGGAGTAAGATTTTTACTAAGATAATAAATAGCATACATTTTTCCTTCTTTATCTTTTTGTCCCAAAACTGCACTAATGAAATTATTTGAGACATCTATTTAGATATGAAATGGATTTTACCAATTAGGTCCTCTAAATATTGGGGCAATGATTAATTTTTCTTTAATTTCTTCAAAAACATGTTGACACCTTTCATCCTAAAGAAATTCACAGTCCTTGGTTAGAAAATTAAACACGGGGTAGTAATTTTATTGAAATATTTGATAAAGCACCTATAGTATGTAGCATGTCGTAAAAATGACTTAATATCTGTGGGGGTCTGAGGAATAGGTAAGTTTGAAATGATCCTAATTTTGTTTTGATCAACCTAAATTCTTCTTTTTGAAATATGGTGTCCTAATACAATCCCCTCATCAACCATTATTAAACACTTTTCTTGACTAAGAGATAGATTGCGTTGTTCACATATTGTTAATACTCTTTCTAGATTTCTCAAAGCATCATCAAATGTATCTTCATGTATAGTGAAGTCATCCATATATACCTCGACACAATCATTTGTTAGATAAAAAAATATTACAAGTACATCTCTCTAGAAAGTTGCAGGAGCATTGCATAAGCCAAATGGTAACACCCTATGGGCAAAGGTACCCCATGGACATGTAAATGTAGTTTTGTCCCGATCTTTAGCAGCAACTCTGATTTAATTGTATCCACTAAATCCATCCAAGAAGGAAAACTATTATTTACCTAAAAAGATGTCTAGGACTTAATCTATGAATGGTAAGGGAAAATAATCTCTTAGTGTGGATTTGTTCAGTTCCCTATAGTCAACACATATTCTCCATTTTCCATTCTTTTTAGTAACAATTATGAGAGGAGATACCCACTGACTATCTGAGATAGGGTAGATAAAACCTACTTGTAATAGTTTTTAATTTTTGTTTGACTATATCCCTTAAGGTGGGTTAATCCTTCTTTGAGGCTAACTAATTGGTTTAACATTTTCAATATAGATGTGGTGAGTGTAGATACTTAGTTGAATTCCTTCATGTCTTTGTAATCCCAAGAAAAATCTTTAGTATGATTATTTAGAACATCAAACAATTTATCTTCTTCATCATCCTTCAACCAGTTGTTAATGTTCGTAATTTTACTGGGTTGAATCTCAACATGCTTGGTTATGATGTGTAATGAACTAATTTGTTGAAATGTTTCCATTAAATTATTTAGTGGACATGCATCTGGTAACAACATATGATATGTAACAACATCTCTAAAAGTTCCTTGAGACAAAATACTAGAAAAAGGACAGTAAGGAGAATTATGATACTTATCTCATTGTAGGTCAAACTCTTTGTCACTGCTACTTTCCAGAAATTCTTCACCATTCCCTGATGTATTTGGAACTGAAGCTAATGATTCTTCCTCTCCCCACGAGAAATATTGTTCCTCCAGGAGTGAAATTATTTTCAATCACAGAGAACCGGTGTTGCCATGATTCTGGAACTAAATGTGGTTGTTTTGGAAAAAAAATTTAGGTTTACGGAACTATGGTCACGGAGTTTCGGAACTATTTTTGATTGCTTCGAGGATAACTAGTTCTCATTCATTGGTGGATTAATCATCTCTTCTACTTCTCTTACGTGATCCTGCAACGTGATCATAGTGAAAGAAGACAAATTTTACTTATTAGTATTAGGAGAATCAACCCACAATTGTTCTTGATTGTCAATAAAAGGTCATTTAGAAGGATATAAGAAATTTTTCATAGAGTTCTTACCATTTGAGATTGTCATATCACCTGACCTATAATCAATTAAGGCAACAACTATAGCTAACCATGGTCTACCCAAAATAATGGGATAACCCAATGTTTTACCTTTTGGTTGCAGTATAAGGAAGTCAACTAGATATTCCCATGACTCCACCATAACCGCCACGTCTTCAATAATCCCTTATGGTTTTGCTACAGACTGGTCTGCCATTTGTAATATGGTATTAGTAGGTTGTATACCTGTTAATGGTAATGTTTTCAAAGTTTCCATTGTCATTACATTTATAGCCACACCCAAATCTACCAAAATGTTATGTATATCCTTATTCCCTATACGAAAAAAATAATAGGACTTTAGGATCTCCATATTTGGGAAGTAAAAGTGTTCTCGCTAATAAATCAACAAGTTTCCAATCTACGTTAATAGTCTTGGGGTATTGTTTCTTCCTTCGAGATTTTTCAAACATAACATTTTGATTAATTTCTTCAATTCTTAAATGTCCTTAATTACTTGTAATAGTGGTATTTCAATATTCAATTTCCTTATTTCTGTACCAATTCAAACTCCTTGGTTTCTATAGCTTCTTTAAATCTCTCTGGAAATGGAGTCTCAATAGTGTCACTATCTGGATCCTTTTCTTTTCTTTTTATATCCTCTTTTGGAACAACAAGTACTAGGGGTTTCATTTTCTTGTCATTTTAGTGATTATAATAGGTGGACTGCTAATTATTTTTCCAAATCTAGTTTGAATATCCTTACAATCCATGGCATTTAGATCAACTGATTTTTTTGGTTCTATTCCATAAACAAGAGTTATTTGTTTGTTTCTTGGGTTTTCTACTGGATGTGCTAGTATTTGCGTTTGGAATATATTATTAGTTTGTGAATTCTATGTAGGGGATCCCATGATGGCATGTTGATTCTGATTTGGATATGTTTTTCCTTGAGCATAATTACTAGGGTTCCATCTAGGTTGTGACCAAGCATAAGGACTTCCTTGACCAACCCATGGTTGTTGATGTCCCTGAGCATACCAAGCTTGACTTGCCCAATCCCGAGGGTTCCATGTTGGTTGAGGTACCCAAGGTGGTTGTCCCCAATTTTGTGGTTTTGTCTAAGCATCCCATGGCATCGTCCGGGGATTATGAACCAATCTTGGAATAAACCACCCTTGATGAGGTTGTCTACGAAAAAATTCAATTCTTCTATTGTTGATGATGTACTAGTTTATTTAAGTTGATTATTTATGACTGGGAGTAGAGAACATGCATCAATATCATGGTCTTTAGATTCACAGGTAAGACATACTTCTATTTTATCTGAAGGATAGTCTATTATTGCATGCTTCTTCCTACATCTACAAAAATACATAGCCAATGGTTCAGTTTTGGCACTTTCTTTAGCTTGTAATCCATCCATAGTAGAGGTTAATTGAACTAAAATGTCTATTTTAAAGTTTTCTAACTCATCCATTAGTTTGTTCATATCTGGATTCAGAATTTTCACCGATTTTCCTTTTCTAGGTCCACCCCTTGTTCTTGAATAATTTCTAAAAATCTCCTTCATTTCATTCATCCTTAATTGATCAATGTCTCCACCTCCTATCAAGTTAAGGTATTCCCTAGATTCGTCATCCAAACCCTTCGAGAAAAGTGGTTTTACTTAACTCCTATTGAAGTACAAATGCACCTTTTTCTTACAAAGAGGAATCTATGTAAATAGTCTTCTATATTTTCATCCTCCTCCTGCTTGATTTTGAAGAATTCCTCCTTCCTATTTCTCCCTCTACAATAATCTTGGTATTTTTCTAGGAAGGCAATTTCCATTTGTGCCCAAGTGGTAATACAGTTGGATGCTAATCCCATAAACCACCTCATTATTGCATCCTTCAGAGTGGATGGAAACAACTTGAGTTTTTGACTATCCATTTTGTAGTCATAGGTCTGACATAGTACCTTGAACTCAAAAAGAAATTGGTCAAGGTCTTCAAATGACATCCCTCTAAATGTGGGTAAATGTGCAAGTGAGATATTTTTCATTGGTGTATCATCATCATCCAATTGGATTGGATAAGTAATGGTCCTATGAGGGTCTCTTTCAAGTTCCCATGCCATTTTTAAAATATTTTCCAAATTTTTCTCCCAATCAATGTGGTATGTGCTTGCCTTGGGGAAGGTGAAAATTAGGAGTAGGAGGTTGAGTACTCAATTAAGAATCAAATCTCACCCTAAATGGATCTTGAGAAATAATCCTTCTCCTAAAATTTCTACTTCCTTGGTGGTGATGTAAGAATTCCAAAGGTGGCAATTTTGTTTCTCGTATAACGAGGGGATGATGGTGCCTCCAATTCTTGATTAAATTCCTTATTTGGACTAGAGGATGTTATGAATTCTTGTGAAGATGTTTTTGGGAGGAACTTACCCTTTGAGTCTCTTGGTCTACTCATAAATTTTATGATATAGTAGGGAAGATCCTTAAACTACTAGATGTATGATTGTTGCTCTTTTCAACACCTAATTAGAAAATTCCAACTAGTGTGTCCCATAAAATAGTGCTAAAAATGATGGGTGTCATTATTCCTTTCATTTAATCAACTGCTTGTTGATGTCATATTCAAACTAGGGGTGTGTCTAAATCTATATGCAACAAGAATAATCCTTTCGATCTTATAGTTGACTGTACTTATTTTTGTATTTTCTCGGGGATCTTTTCAATGTCTTAAGGATTTCTTAGTAAAAGCCTTATTTAAATCATACTATGAAAAATTTTTTTGAAAGGAAACACACCAAAAGCTTTGTTGGAAGGAAAAACACTTGCTTTTGGGAAATAAACACACTTACTTTTGGAAAAAAACACACATGCTTTTAAAAATAAACACACAACTTAGAGTGCTTAAAAATGGTTGCAAGAAGAATAAGAATCTATCTAGACACCTACAAGAATGAGTATAAAACAAAGTTTAACTAGAAGAATTAAAAGTGATAAATAATTAACAGATGTAAAATATTTTCTTAGGAAATATAAATACCAAATAGATGAATATCCGGTCCTTAGGGGAGTGGTCCTTGCTCCTCCTTTAATCAAGATTTAACAAATTAGAATTCTCTCAAATAGGAATGGCTATTTATTGATAAAACATTCGGTATTACAAAACATACTGGATCTAGGTACTTTGATCTATATTACTTATTCTATATCTATATCTATCTTCTCTGTTATATTTATCTACTACAGGTCTGCTTATATATACATTTACAATCATAGTTCTCTATGATTATGATGAAATTGAATCATGCCCAGAATAGATGCTGACTCGGATTATATCTGATCGGACAATTATAAGATAATTATCCTGGATCTGTGATCAGAAATATTCTCATCCTTTCCTGATTGAAAGGGTTGTTGATGTTAAATCACCGGATGTGGTTAGAATAGATAAACTTCCATCGGTTCTAGAACTTCAGAGAAGTTCCAAAACCATAGGAAATCATTAAAGATCAAAACCGTGAGAGTTCTAGAGCTATACTCAGGAGTTCTAGAACTAAGTCCAAAAATTTCGGAACTAAATATTGGAGTTCCAAAACTAAGTTTGAAAGTTCCGAACTAGGTGATGAAGCTTGTGAATGTGTAATGGAGTTCTGGAACTAGCTTGGAAGTTCCAGAACTAAGCCGTATTAGAATAGATGCTACCGAAAACATGTTGAATGCTACATACTTCATTTCTTCGACCGATTAGACCTGCTTTATTACAAAACTAAATTTCCAACACACTTCATCAGGAATTTTAGAGCTTTTAAACATTAGAATCACAATCAATCAAAAAATGACAATTACATCCTAACTCATATCAGATCAAATAAAAGTCACAAAATGTAATCAAACTTAATAAAAAGGAGAGTAAGATGAGATCATTTATTGTACATTTAACGGGCATATTCTAGCCTCATCATATAGATTATTTATGAGTGTAATATATTGAGATGCATCTTTCACCCGCATAAATTCTCGGTGAATCCAACACAAATCCTATAGGCATTCTAATTGAGAACATCTCATTAAAATAATCCATATTCAATTTTAACTTCATCTAAACACCCAAATACCTAGAAAACCTCAAAACCCATTTACATAGACACCATCTCCCCAAGACAATCCTGTCTATTTATGTCTTCTCACATCTGAATGCCTTCATCCCCTATGTAGGCCTATTTACATGGTCGATCTTGTTTCTCTTCAAAAAAATTATCGTGATGCCTTCACCCCCTATGTAAAATATTTTGTATAGACAATTGTATTTGTAACCTTCAATAGAGGACTCATTCTCATCTAGATCAATACTCCATCATGGAGTATTTAGGCATGGGGTCTTGTAACTTTATTGTACATACATTTCTAGAATCATATCAATATGAAGATAAGATTCCTTTTTGCATGGGATGTTATTCTAAAAGAGCACCTAGAAGTAAACCTTATACTTTCCGTAGTGGCCCACCTAAGGATGATGAAGAAGAAAATCAGAATTAAGATACTTTGGATCATCCTCCTAAAATTTATAAATTTCTATCTTAGTTTCCTTAATATAAAAATGAATTGTAAGAAATGTTCATCAAATGTCTTCTTGAATTTATTTCCAAACAACCGACCATAGGGAAGAAAAGGGAAAGTCACTAAAATAGGTTCATATAAAAATGCCTCCAATTCTTACCCTACCAATATCATTCTTCAACTCATTAAAAAAATGAGCCACCAAAAATATGCTACTACGGCTCGATTTCTCTAAATGTAAGCCAACGTGCCTCTTTTAGTCAATGTCACATCCCATGATTTTAGTCTATTTTTTAGGAAGGATAAGTCATAAAATGTGTAACAGTTTATGAGAGTAGGGATACATGTGTTGTTGTGTAGCTGAGTATACATCTACACGTGTGTGTGTATATCACGAAAAGGATATACACACTTACACATAGTTGCATGCCCAACCACATAACAATGCTTGTCATCCTGGTATTCATAAAGTATTTAACATTTGACAACTTATTCTTGTTTCTCTTTATTACATGAGCTTATTTTACTTTTTTGTGGTCCAAGGTTCATAATATCAATTTGTTGTTGGTTTTTATGCCTTTCATTAATATTATTAGTTTGTTATCCCCGCTGAAAGTAATGACAAGTGAAATATGGTGAATTTAAACATATTTGTGAGAAAATAATGGTGAATGTGGGAATTAATAACTCTTTTGATACATTTATGATCATTGATCATAAAACAAATGAGATGACTTCCAATCGATTAGGTAAAACAATTGATTTGCAAAGATAAGAGTTTGATTATATTTATTACAAAAATGATGGGAAAGAATTATTTGAAATATGAAGGATTATACCTAACTATAATGTATTATTTGGATAACTAGAAATATCTATGAATGTTTAAAAGTTGCTAACTATTTTATTAGCTTGGCCATAATGTAGAGAATGTGTGATTAATGATTTATAATCATGCATTATGCTTAAAAAAATTATTTGAATAATTGATCTTGATTTCCTACTTGATCGCTATAATGAGCTTTGATCATAGCATATATAAAGTTTTATTTGACTAATTATATATTAATTCATCACTATTCTTAATATCAAAGTTTTTTTTATTTGATTGTCATATTTGACTAATTATAATGCCTAAAAAAAGTATAATAATGTTGGAACTGGTATGGTAAATATTCATTATCATTGAACCTTGTTGGTTTGTAATAATATGGTCAAAGACCATACTTAGTGCATTGGATTGATAAGACTAAGGAATTTTTTTTTGTCTATTGACCACACCATCCATTATAAGGATTTTGAATTTATAGTTTTGGTTATAATATATGGTTTATAACCGTTGGTTTTTGTTAAGGGATTTAGGTTATATTAAATATAAACCTAGACTAAGCGCAAGTTAGCTTGAGTTACTATAACTATTTATTAACTCATTGTTTGATTTATCATGCAAGTGGTGGATTAATGTTGTTGTTGAGCTTAAACCCATTGAGACTCCACTACCACCATACTAGGAGGGAAGTAAATGAAACTTAAAAAAACCCACTATGTGGCACATCTAGAAGTGAATGCATTCAATGTCTCTCAAAAATCTCGAGGATTATCAGAGAATCTATTAACCTCACTTGCATGTTATTCCATTTTATTGTTTTATTCCGACTTTGATTTCTTTTCCTCCACTCAAACACCACTTTATGGATAACTATACATGCATTATTCAATGTGGAATTTAATTGAGCTATTCTTCGATTTAGTTAGGTAAAAAAATATAATGTTTTTATTTTAATATAAATGGTGGGAGATTTTATAAATCTAGGGAATATTCGGGAGAGTTTGGCTTGCTCGTTTAAAGGAAGAAAAATAGATAGGAAACCTTTATTTCCCACGATATTGAAGATCTTATTATTAATACTAGGAATGAATGCATCTCTTCCCTTTCTATTTTTACATTATGAATTTCATTGAATGTTGACAGTTATTTGGGAAACTTGTCCCAAATATTTATTCATATGTAAAAATGTGTCGATTGAGTAAGATATAGTAAATAGGAAGGTTTTGATGGATGTTAGAAGGGAATTTTGGGTTGTTAATTTTTGTGGAAAGATTAATTGTTAACTTTTGGTTGATAATATTGCCATGAGGTTGAGAGATTTTGTTACGTGATAAAATCCCCAAAGTTGTAAAGAATTAAAAGACATATTAGATTATTAAAGACAAGTTTGGTTTGAGACTTGTTAATACAAGTTTGAGTTAAGATTATTTATAAAGATATTGTAATAAATATATTGGCTTAATAAATGCATGAATATCCCAAGCATTTGATTAAAGATGATTAATTTGACTTATGAAAAGGTGTGAGAACCATTTTTTGGTTTATAACCACCTCTCGATGCATTATAAAAGAGATCTAAATCTAAAAACATAGAGGGAATAGAGGAAACAATTGAATGAATAAGAGACAAGGAATTATACTTGTGATTATGAGAAAGAGAACAATTGTGAAAAGAGTCTTAAGGAATTTGTGAATTTAGTCTGTGGAAGTAATTCCAAGGCTATCTAGGTTACAGAAAGGTGGTGAACAAGAGAGAGGGGCACCAGAGGTGTCCTAACCGGGGGTACAAAGTACAACCTCAGATGGTTCCTAGCCAGGGCAAGGTGAATATACACGGGGTGTATAGTATTTTCCTCTCATAAGTGGAAATAGCCTAGTGTTTTTTAATTTGTGGATCTCATTGGAATTTTGTATTGAGAATTCCATTCCAAAGTGTTATTTCTCTATTTTGGAATTTTGTATTAGAATTTCTGATCCTTGTTCTCTTTTGACATTGGGATTTCATATTCATTTATTCAAATAAGTATTCTCTTTATTAAACGTGTAAATATCTCTCAGAACTATGTAAAGTTATTAAAAATTTAATAACAAGAAGTTAATGCTTCTGTTTATTTGAATAAATGAGCATATGAATTTAGTTTGTCTATTTTATTATGTATATTGTTAAAAATTAGTGATTTTTTATGAGAAACAATGAATTATAGTAATAAATTAATGAAATATATTAATTTAGATATGAATGTTAGTTAAATTAAGATAAATTATATTTTTAACATAAAACACGAACCGATATGAAATTAACAATATTTTACAATATATTTTGCAATTTAATAGTGTTTGGGATAAAATATCTAAATTCTATTTTTTTGGTTGTGTCTATTATATTTTCTATCTTTTCACATTCATATTACCTATTGGTATGTTTTAGATGTGAAACTTAGTTAATTATGGATTACTTTAGAGACTTACGTGCACTCGAGCCATCTCTTGAAAAAATTGGCGAGAATGTTGCCACATGTCAATCCTCATTCATTAGATCGTCTCCATGTGTCACCTTTTATTTAGTTCACCTATCTATGTTTCATCGATGTATCTTATGTCTAGTTGTAGACTTTGGACCTAAAATTTCCCATAGATATTAGTAATCCTATGTTCTATGGCTTCCCTGACATATTGCAATACATATTATTGTGAAGGTTGAGGCAATTAAAATGCTCCATGAGTCATCTATTGTGTTAGAGTTTTCTAGCTCTTTTTTGCTTTGCAAAGCTTTATCCAATTAGAGAGGTCTATGTGTTATTGTTTTGTTAGAATTACTAACTTTTGCAAAGGTTTTAGCCAATGAGATAACACCCTTTAAATTCACAAAGTCAGTCGTTTTCAATCTTTTATGAGAATTATGAAGTGCAAGCTAATGATAACACTCCACGTTCTTGAGAAAACCAGACTTTAGAAATTTTTCTTTAGATAAATGTGAAACCAAAACCAATTATATTTAGCCACCGATTTTGTGGTGTCAGTCTCTTTTGAGTTCTTAAAAATGTGAGCTAATAGAAAATATCCATGTTTCCTTCACATTTTGGTTTTCCTTATAAGTACCTTTTTAGTGTGAGAAGATCGTACCATTTAAAAAATTATGTGTGTACATAGTTTTTCAACAATTTGTCTTGTTTTTAAATGTTCTTTTATCAATTATCTTGCATTGTGAAGTGAGAACAAATAGTAAAGAGCCATGCATATATAGAATTTGCAAAGTGGTAGACCCTTGTTAAGAAAATAGTGGTTCTGCGAAATGAGAACTAATGAAAATCTTCCACTTGTCTTATTTCACAAAGTCAAACTTTTGTAATTATTTCAAATGAAATATTGACTTTTTTTTCCTTTTTATCTTCACAAACTAATTAGACCCAAATTTATATAGTATTTGGTTTATTCTGTGAAATTTCTTCCGATTCCATGGTTTTCTTTAGTTTTACGCGAATTTTATTATATTTCCTTTATTTCGTGGTTGTTTTTCTTCTTTATGTGGGATTTTATTTTTTACTTGGGTATTGTCTTCCTTCCATGTATTTTCTTTGTTGTGCGGTTATGATTTTCACCCCATGGATTTGAAAATTCATCTTAGGTTTATATATTTTACTATAAATATTAAGCAAATAGAATCAGAATCGATCTAGCTTGCTCAATTAAATAACATTAAGAATGTAAAAACGTATCAGTCCTCCACAAAAAGATCTGTTGTAAAGAATTATTGATTATGTCGAGTTACAAGTTGCATTTTAGTTAGTTAGAGCTGAATTTTCATCTAGGAAAAATTCAAGTTTCATTTGTAATAATAGCTAACTATCCTCATTAGAGGCATTCTATTGTGATGTTGAGATGATAAAGAGATTTATCTATAGTTATTTTGAGTCATAGATTATGGTGATTTTCTCACAAAGATAAAAATTGTGTGTGTGTGTGTGTGTGTGTGTATATATATATATATATATATATATATATATAAATATATATAGTGAAAGGCATATAAATCAGATTTTAATGCAATGGATTCACAGAATGGCATGGATTACAACAAATGGAGCGCCAAAACCAGCAGTTGGGTAGGAAGTAACTTATTTATTTGAGAAATTAGAATATTTGAAAAGTAAATTTACAAAAGCAATGATTGATAAAGCTGATAAGACTAATAAATTAGAAAAGAAATGCTCTAAGTTAGAAAAGAAAATAAGAAAAAGGAAATACTCTTCTTCTGATGATGATTTTGTTTCTAATAAGGAAAATGAATCCTCTGATTCTTTCAGTTCTTATGACTCTTCTCGTAATGAACAAGCAAGTTCTAGTAAGAAATCTAAAGAAATTGAAAACTTTTTAATAAAAATTAAATTTCTAGAATATCTAGGGATGTGAGAATAGGGGAACAAGTTGAAACTTGGCTATGTAGCTTAGAGAGATATTTTGAACTACATAAAACCAATAAGCTAAGAAGGAAACAAGTATCTTCCTATCAATTGAAAAATGTTGCCATTAACTAGTGGGAAGACACATTGAATCTGAGAAAATCAAATCTCATATAGTTTCATGGAGTAATTTTAAGAAATTGTTCAAGAAAAAATATTTATTTGATCATTACTTACAAAAAAAGAAAAATTAATTATTTGATCTAAAACAATTTCTAAAGACTGTGAATGAGTATAAACAATCCTTCGAGAACTTAAATAGGTTTTTTCTTTTTATCTCTGGAGAAGACAAAGTTAATAGATTTATAAATGATGTAAGAGAAGAATAAAAAGCTAGTGTGTGGTGTAGAAAACCTACTTCAAGAGATTAGGTTGCATAGATAGTAGAACAATTTGAGAAATATAATGTTATGGTTCTTCAAAAGAAATAAGACTATAAGAATAAGAATTATAATTTTCATTTTACAGATAGAAAAGGACCATTTAGTGAAATTATGAAGTGCAAAAATAATCAAATAAGAAATAGATAAGAACATGTCAAATCTAAAAACTAAAAAAGTTAAATGTTGGAGTTGTGGAGGTAATCATTTTTCTAGGGGTTTTTGTCAAATAAAGAAAAGTTGGGATAAGAACAGATATCAGAAAACTGATGATAAACCTAAAGAAGAAAATAAAAATATGAAATTTTATGCTATTGTTGATACAGGTACAATGCATAAGCAAGTGTCTCTGATTGAAGTAACATGGTCTATTAAAAACACAACCCTTGTTTTATTGATTGATTTTGGTAGTAGTCATAGTTTTATATCTCCTAACTTAGTTGAAAAATTGAATTTTTTTCTAGAAAAATTGAACTAGTAGTTGTAGAAATGGTTGATGGAAGGATAATCAGGAAAACAAGAGCTTTGGTTGAAGATTTAGATTTTCAAATTGATAATATTGTATCTAGTGAATCTTTTCATGTGCTTAACTTAGGTCAATATGATGTTATTTTAGGAATGACATAGTTAGAAAAGAACCATGCTCTCATTAACTGTGAAAATAAACAAGTTTGTATTCAAGATCAATATGCAAATACTCATATTTTGCAAGGAACAAAAAGACAACTAAATTTGAAAACTATTTCTATTGTTCAACTTAAAATAAGTCTTAAAGAAAAATGTAAAATTTTCTGTGCTTTGGTTACTCAAAATGATAAGCTTAAAGTAGATATAGATGTTCATCCAATAGTTCAAGAGTTTATGGATGTTTTTCCTTCTAATGTTGAAGAATTTCCACCTAGAATATCTATAGAACATGTTATTGACCTTATTCCTAGGGCTGAACAAAGTGTTAAAAGAACCTTATAGATGGTTTATACCTGAATTAGCTAAGCTTAAGACACAATTGAATGCATTATTAAAGTAAGGTAAAATTAGATCTAGTGTTTCTCCCTAGGGTGCACTAGTACTATTTGTTAAAAGAAAAGATGGTACTATGAGACTGTGTATTGACTATAGAAAATTAAATAAGATAACTATTAAGAATAAATACCCATTTCCTAGAATTGATGATTTTCTAGATCAATTGAATGGTGCTAAATGTTTTTCTAAGATTGATTTACATTCTAGTTACCATCATATTAGAATTAAGGATGTTGATATTACAAATACTGCTTTTAGGACTAGATATGGTCATTATGAGTTTGTTGTTATGCATTTTGGGTTAAAAAAATTCTCCAGCTACCTTCATGACCTTGATGCATGATGTTTTCAGACCTTTTCTAGATTTATTTTTTATTATATTTCTAGATGATATCTTGATCTATTTTAAAAACGAAGAAGAACATAAAAACATGTTAGGATAATACTTAAAACTTTAAGAAAACATCATATGTATGGTAAAATAATTACATGTGGGTTCTTTAAAACCGAAGATTCTTATTTGGGACACATTATCTCTAAAAAAGGAATTATTTCTGATCCTTCTAAAGTAAAAGCAATACAAGATTGGGATATACCCAAAGATGTACAAGAAATTAGAAGTTTTCTTGGTTTGTTTGTTTTTAATAAAATATTTATTAAGAACTATTCTAAAATATCCACTCCTCTCAAAGGCTTGAAAAAGAATAATAACTCCTATAATTATTCCGAGGAATTTGAAATTTCCTTTAATAAATTGAAGGAAGCTTTAACTAGTGCATTGGTATTATGTATTCCTAATTTTTCTAAATCTTTTTTTTTTACATGATGCTTGTGGGTATGTTATTGGTTATGTTAATGTAAGATGGTAGAGTTGCATGTTTTGGTTCTAGAAAATTTTTGCGTAGTGAAAATAATTATCCTACTCATGATTTGGAACTGTTAGGGATAATTCATGCTTTGAAAATTTGGAGACATTATTTGTTAGGTTATAATTTGTCTTGAAAACTGATCATAGAGATTGTAGTATATTTTTACTCATCCCTTGTTGAATATGAGACAAAGAAGATGGGTAGAATTGCTAAGTCAGTATGATTTTGATATTCAGTATGTTCCTAGTAAATAAAATTTATTTGTTGATGCTTTAAGTAGGAAACTAATTTTTACAAATTCTTTGTATTTAGAAAGGAATCAATTTGATCAAGAAATAAGAGATGCATTACCTACGATAACTATTTTTTGAATTATATTCTGGTTTGAAAAATGGAACATCTAATGTACATTTAAAAGATAGGATTATTTCTTATTTTCTTACTTGTGAATGGAATGTTGTGATATAATGGTAGATTGTGTATTCATAGTCTTCCTAGTTTGAAACATTTTTTTGAGATATTCTCATGACATTCCTATTGCTACAAATCCTAGTTTTCAAAAGACTTACTTTTTAATCAAAAATAATTATTTCTAGCCAAGGATGAGACAATACATTAGGAAGTATGTGCAGTAGTGTCTGAATTTTGAAAGGTTAAAATTGAAAAATGTAGTAAAGTCAGTCAATTGTAACTTTTGTCTATTCCGATTGGAAATGGGAGTCGATTAGTATGAAATTTATTACAAGTTTACCTAAAACAAAGAATGGTCATGGTGTTATTATCGTTGTGGATGTATATTGACAAAAGGGCCCATTTTCTACCAACCAAGATCAAAACCTCTACTTCAAATATAGCTCATTTTTTTTAGGGAAATATTCCATTTGCATGGTATTCCTAAATTTTTATTGATTGATAGAGATCTTAGATTCACTTCTTATTTTTGGAGGTATTTGTTTGATGAATTGGGTACTATTTTGAGCTTTAGTACTACTTATCATTCTCGAGTCGATGGGAAAATTGAAATAATAAATATAATCTTAGAATATATTCTTAGGATGTATATAGGTGAGAAACCTAGAAATTGGGAACAATATTTGCATTTAATCGAATTTTCTTATAACCAAGGTTATCATACTACAACCAAAATGACACCTTTTGAAGTTTTGTATAGTAGGAATTGTAATAATCCTATTCAATGAACATAGATATTGGTATGTTAATAAAAACTTAAAGTAAATGGATGAAATCATAAATAAATCCAAATAGAACATGAAATATACCCAAGATAGATATAAGCATTGGGCTTATTCTAAACAAACTGTTAGAGAAATTAAAGTAAGTGATCAAGTATTTGTTATAGTAAAACCTAAGAAGAGTTATTTGAAATTGGGAAAATATTCTAAGTTCACTCATCGCTATTGTGGACATTTTAAAATTCTAGAAAGGATAGGAAATTTTTCTTATAGACTTTCTTTACCTCTGTATTTTCTAGAATTGATTCTATGTTTCATTTAAGCTTGGTAAAGAAATATGTATTTTATGCTAATCATGTTCTTGATTGGAAAAATATAGTTATTGAGCCTACATGTGAATTCAAAATTGAACCTAAAATGATTCTAGAAAGGACTAAGAATATTAGAAATAAAGAAATTAAAGAGGTTAAAGTAAAATTGACTAATAATGATGTTAAAAGTGCTACATGGAATAGAGATGATTTCTTAAAGGAGAAATATCCAAAATTGTTTAACTAATGAATTGTGTTTTGATATGTGATTTTCATAATAGAATTGGCACTACTGAGGAAAATGGATGATTCAAGGGGGGAGAAATTTTATGTGACAAAATGCCCTAAGTTGTAAAGCATTAAAAGATATATTATATAATTAATGACAATTTTTTTTTGAGACTTGTTAATGCAAGTTTGAGTTAAGATTCTTTATAAAGATATTTTATTAAATCTATTAGCTTAATAAAGGTATGAATTTGTGAAGAATTTCATTAAAGATGATTAATTTGACTTATGAAAGGGTGTGAGAACCATTGTGTTGGTTTATATCCATATGTGATGTTTTATAAAAGATATGTAAATGTAAAAATAGAGAGGGAATAGAGAAAATAATTGAATGAATAAGAGACAAGGAATTGTATTTGTGATTATGAGAAAGAGAACAATTGTGAAAAGAGTCTTAAGTACTTTATGAATTTAGTCTGTGGAAGTAATTTCAAGGTTGAATAGGTTATAGACAGGTGGTGTTGGTACCCAAATCGGTTCTCCCTTTGAAGTCAAGCAACATCAATAGGATGAGCAGGATGCTTAGAGAAAGATAGATTAGAATTTAAGTCGTTTTGTAGCTGGGGAAGGATCTAATTGACTCTTTGTCACTCGATCTTGGAAAATTTAGATAACACCATGTTAAGGGTTTGACCTACCCTTACTACTTTAGGTTGTGCCTTAACCAAGGTGAGAGGACCCATTTTGTAACCTATATTTGTAGGGGAAATGAATGGATCAACAATATTTGACTCTCCTTTTATGATATTGAGAAATAACCTTGAGAAGACATGGTCAATGAAAAATAATCTAAATCTTATGAGTTTTCATCCTAGAAAATGTAAATTCCTCCTAGAAAAGGTTTAGGTTACTAGAGACAACAATAAAAATGACCCGCTTTTTCATATTTTTGTTAAATTCTAGCACATGAGTATACAAAAACAAGCATGGGTAGTTCTTGTAGGATTTATCGGTTTTGATGTAATTTGTTGGGGAATTAAGCAAGATAAATTTGATTATACCAGATTTCTAGGAACTTTTAACAAAGGATGGAAAATCTACCAAATAAGATGATGAAAATAATTCAAATAACCAACAACGAACCTTTAACTAGAAGGTGTGCACCCATGGAATCCCAAAGATACATGGTTTCACACATTATTTGAGAATTTAAACAAAAAATCATGTCAAAGACTCAATTAAACATCAATAATCCCATATCTATCATGCCTAAGATACACTCATAGACTAAAAACAACCTATATCAACAAAATGGAAGTAAATTGAATTTAAAACTATTTATTACATAATGAAATGACAGCTCTTCTCACCGCACAATTGAAATTACCACAATATTACCATAAGGATAAGATCTTGTGTGATTTAGAGGAATTATCAAAATAATATTACAACAGGAACATGAATAGCTACTTGAGACATCTTAATTTTAAAAGCGAGACAAAACAATGCTCATGATTAATCGAGGGCTCATCAAATTTATCAACAAGGGAAAGTTTTGTTCATAGTCTCAATTCTTGTTAATAGTTGTACACTCACAACCATCTTGACATGATTTGATTTAAAGGCCAAGGAAATTATAGGTTTCTTAGGCAATTTCTTGGGAAAATGGTTTCTCTTAGTTTTCGTCTTTCTCTAAAACAATTTCATAAAATTTAACCCCCCTATGTGAGAGTATTCTCATCGCATTTATAAAATTATATTAACTCATTTTCTTTCCATTTCCCCAAAAGAATGAATCTTCAAGATAATATTCCCCTTTGTAAGATATAATTTTCTTTATATTATTCTCTTGAAGATGCCTCATCTAAATATTGCTAGGTGGAAGAGTTACAAGCCTTTCACGTTTCTCCTCCATTCAAGTATGATTGGGATGCCATGTCATCTTATTTTGAAAATTGTTTAATCATTTTTTTCATTTGGTAAATTAATGGCCACTTTTTGATGGTTTTAATGTGCCTCCGGATGGTTTGATTTAACAAGTAATCATATCTACCTTTTTGAGAATCCTTCTCGGAGAACACATATTACTTTCCGTGTCTTTCTCACCGACCATTCCTACATGGATTTTTTTCATATCAAGCCAATCATCATCTTTCGTATAATTCAAAACTATCTCACAAGTATTTCTCCCATGTAGATATCTAATTTAAATCTCGGAGGCTATTTCATCATGATTACACCAGATCAACTAGTATGCCTCAAATTTGCCATAAAAGCAAATAATTTAACTTCATTGATTCATATTTTCTTTTCTGAATATAGGATTTTTGAGGAAATTCATCTACATTATGGAAGGGACACGATTCAACTAATTTTAAGGATATTTACACTGAGGATTTGCATTCTATTTTTGATTTTTCAGTTCTAGATGAAGCATTCGTGAGAGTTTTGTTTGATATTGTTGACCTTGAAGACTACACTAGGACTTTGAAAGCCCAAATTGTTTGGGTTGCACTTGTAAGAAGACTTATCAGGATAAGTCCCATTTTCTCTACATTTCAGATGATGTATTTTCATCTGTTTAGGCTTAAGCATCAGAAAAACCTAAGGCTTTGAGGATTTTTGGATTGTAAGTAGGCCCAGTGTGTAAGGTTTGACCAACTATAACTTCCCCTACCTTTGTGATGAAGCATTTGTTATGAAATAAATCCCCTTGGAGTCTTATGTTCTTGATGGAGGAATCTCACTAGATACAATGCCTACTCTTTCTTGTAAGCTGGATGAATTAGAGCAACGTGTCTCAATTTTGGAGACAAAACCATCAGTGATTGTACCATCTCAAACTCTTGAATCATTTGTAATATGACAAATAGGGGTAGAAGCCGATAGATTTTTTTAATATTAAATCAACCGAATAATTATAATGGAGTGTTGTAATTCTTATAGGAATTGTACAACTGAATACATACATGGAAATATGTTGCACAGGTGCAACAACAAACTAATTCACATAAGCTTCCAAAAAGGTAATCTGGGAAGCATAACCGAATTAAATACAAACATACAATTGCAACAATAATGCAACAAATAAACAATACAAAAGGTTATAAATAAATATAACCATATAACATTTAATAATTAAATAATCTAACTATGCAATGCATAATTAACTAAGGTAATAATATATTTACCCTAACATTCCCCCCCTTAATTTTGCATTTCCTCAAGAGATGAGGAGAGGAACTCTCTGAAAAAATCAAACTTGTCACGTGCAAGTGACTTTGTGAAGATATTTTCTCATTTTTCAGCTGTTGGACAAAATTGAAGTTGTATATTGTGCTTCAAGACATGCTCACGTATGAAATGTACTTGTACCTCTATATATTTTTTTCTTTCATGAAAAACTAGATTGCGAATAAGTTTGAGAACACCTTTATTTTCAACATACATGGTGGTCATTTTGTCTTGTGGTATTCCAAGTTCTTCAAGTATGTGACATAGCCATATATCTTCATAGACAACTTATCCTTCAGAACAATACCTAACTTTTGTGGAAGAACGAGAAACAAAGTGTTGTTTCTTGCTTCCCCATGATATTGGTATAGATCCCATAAAGAACACAAACCCTGAAGTGGATTTTCTGTCATCAATATTTCCTACATGATCTAAATCCAAATATTCTGACAAGAAGAATTTGTTCTTCTTCTTGTATTCTACACCAAGATCCACTAATCCTTTGACATATCTCAAGATGCTCCTTGCTTATTTCTAATGACAAAATTAGTATTCTTGCATGAACCTGGATAGACCACTCACCGTAAAGCTGATATTTGGTCTAAGGTAAGGTAAATGAGACTACCAATCAACTACCGATAGAGAGTGGCATTTACCTCGGGAGATGGATCTCGAATGAGATAAGCGTAATCGTTCTCCATAGGTGTAGTAATCAATGTGTAATCCATCATCCTAAATTTCTTGAGCATTGTCTTGGTATATTTCAATTGAGAAACAAATATATGATTCTCTTTCTATCATACTTCCAATCTAAGACAATAGTGCATTAGCTCGAGATTTGTCATGTAAATGATTGATTAAGATATTTCTTCATTGCATCAATCATCCTCTTTGAATTGCGATTGATTACTAGATCGTCAACATAGACAACGATTATCAAAATCTCCTCCCTTTCTTTTTGAGGTAAAGATTGGAATTATATGGATTTCTAACAAATCCATGTTGTATGAGATGCTCATAAATTTTGATGTACCATGTCCGGGGTGCCTATTTGAGGCCATACAAATATTTCTTGAGTCTGCATACCTTTGTTTCTTGACCAGGTACAACATATCCCTCAGGTTGAGTCATGTAGACTTCTTATTGTAAATATCCATTCAGGAAGGAAATTTTTACATCCATCTGATGGAATTTCCAACCAAACTATGAAACTAGAGAAAATATCATCCTGATCATTTTGATCTTAGCTATAGGAGAAAATGTCTCCTCATAGTTAATGCCTTCTTTTTATGCATACCCCTTTGATACTAGTCTCACTTTATACTTGTTTATCGTCCCATCTACTTTGGACTTTGTTTTAAATATCCATCTCGCATCTAATGGGTTTCTTCCCTGGTTAAAGATTGAAGGGTTTCCAAGTGTTATTTTTTATTACTGATTGATATTCAAAGTCCATGGCATCTTTCCAAGATTTTGACTATAGGGCTTCCTAGACTATAGAGGGCTCATCAGAATCAATAACAATACTCATCAAAGAAAAGTTAACTTCTTCTCTTACTTTAGTGTGAGTGTGTGGTCTAGGGGTGGATGTATTCTGTGGAGCATCCATTCTTGCATCTCATAACATGTTAGTATACCACTTGGGCTTACACTAAAATATTCCCTCACCATCATCCCCATCATCACTTTCATCATTTGTGGGAACATCAAATTCAGTTTTTACAATTGGTAAAGAATCTACATCAGGTGAGTCTTGAGAAGGATACTCTACTTCCTTTTTCTCAAAGAACTCAACATATCTTCTAGTGTAGACTCTCCTGGTCTTTGGATAAATCAATCTGTATCCAATATTCTCTTCACTATACCCAATGAAGATGATTTTTTGTGATTTCATGTCCATTTTATTTTTTTCTTCTTAGGTATGTGCATACTTGCTTTACACCTGAATACTCTAAGGTGTGTAACAGATGGTTTCTGATTTTACCATGCTTCATGTGGTATTACTCTATCAAGAGAAACTATGGGCACCTGCTCAACAAATACACATGTTTCTTTGTCACTTCTACCCATAATGTCTTTTCTAGTCCAAAGTCATCTATCATGCATTGCACCATTTCCATGATAGTACGATTTATTCTCTCAACAACACCATTATGCTATGGTGTGTGTGGAGGAGGCATTTGTCGACAAATCTTGTGAGCTTGTAGGTATCTTTAAACTCATCACTTTGGTGAATTCCCCCTTGATCCGAGTGGAGAGTTCTAATGTGTCAACTAGTTTCATTCCCAATAGCTACTTTGAAATTCTTGAAGGTTTCAAAAGATTTACTTTTCTCATGAGGACAAAAATCCAAATTTTTCTTGAATATTCATTAGCACAAAGCATGAAATATTTAAATCTAGAATGACTTAGTTGCATTGGACCAAGAAGATCGGTATGAACCAGTCAATCTTGCCATGAGCTCAAAAAGTACTCTTACGGAATGAAGTTTTGTATTGTTTTCCTACTAGGTAGTGAGGACACTTGTTTGTATCCTTATGAAAATATGGTAACCCATGTACCCTATTGTCTTTGGTGAAGTGTCTTGATATACTTGAAACTAACATGACCAAGTCTCGATGCCACAACTATCCAAAGGTAGAGTTCTTAGCCATAAGTTTCGATCATCTCGTGGAAAAAATCACACTGGAACATTCATCCCACATTATAGTCTTTTGATACTATTTTTGAGCCTCATGATTTGTCTCGAATTAAACACATTTTCTTATTGGAATGACTATTCAAGTCAAAAAAATTTATTTTGATCTAGGATTTGACTTATGACCATAGATTTTTAGTCAACCTAGGGACATATAAGACATCTAATAGTCTACAGTTGCGTGAACCAAGGGGTAGAGAAATGTTCCCAATCCCTTGAACTATGTATGAAGAATCATCACCCAACGAAACATGGTTTTTCGAAGGCATGTCCCTCATTGAAGTAAACCAGTCTCTGTGGTCAGTCATGTGTCGAGTGGCTCCCGAATCAACATACCATGTATCACTAGATGATGTGGAGGTTTCACTTGATTGAGCGTTGTATACGAAGTCTTCATTATCTAAATGTTCTTCTTGTTCATCAATATTTCCTTTTTAATGGGGTATTCTTTTCTAGTTCCCATTTTTCTTCACTTGATTGTAGTTTGTATGTCCCTTGTGATATTTCTAGTGTTGAGGTCCATAGTTTCTTGATGAACCTTTCTTATAAGTGTTATACCAAAAATATTTCAATTCATGTCCTCTTTTGCAGATTGGACATTGCTTCTTCTGTTGTTTATCCCCTTGATGTTGGTATTGTTTATGATGTTGGGAATTTTGATAGGAATTAGGTTTTACGTTATATTTTCCTTTCCATTTTTGATGAGAAGAAATTTCTTGCTCCTCTTCATCATCCTTATTATACATGACTTCCTCTTGTTGTAGTAGGTTTACCATCTTGTCAAAACTAACTGTCGTATCTCGACAAGTTTAGTTTTGTTACAAAAATGTAGTAAGAAGAAGGGAGAGCTCTCGGAATAATGGGAAGGAGAGCTTTATTTGTAACTGCTTCTCCCAGGATTGGAAGTGAAGTCCTCAACTCTATAACTCTTCTTAGGAAATCTTCAATTTTCTCATTTTTCTTAAAATTCAGTGTGTGTAACTGAATCTACAAATTCCGTATGAAATTCTTATTTTTGGGATCATACACGGTGCTCAACTTATCCCATGCTTCTTTTGATTTTTTGGCATCTCAAATGTGGAGTTGCACATCGTCAGATACTCCAAACAAGATGATTAGTCTGGCCTTTTAATCTGCTCAATCAAATTTTCATTGTTGTGTTGTATCAGTAGTTGATCTGGTCGACTACCATTCACAATAGTCAAGATCTCTTCACACTCGAGATGTGTCCCGATTTTAGTCTTCCATGTAGCATAGTTGTTTCCTCTAAGTAGTTTTGAATCTAGGAGAAATAATTTGAGGGCATTGGTGCCCATTTCATAGAAATCACTAATAGGGTTAGGGTCTTATAACCGGGTATAAGGTCTACCAATCTATATACCATCAGCCTAATAGACCGAACCTTTCTATATATGTTCTCTTCGATATACCCTTTGGTACATGGAAGAAGCTCTCCATTTCTATATACCAGGTGGTACATGAAAGAGGCATTAACGTACGTGAAAGAATTTGATACGTGGTACCAAGATAATCTTCAAAGGGTTCGTGTGATTATTGACATGGATCAAAGAAATATCCTCATACGTGCATGTAACTTTGCTATATACTTGGATAGTTTCTTAGTCCATATTTATGTCTTGTAATCATTCAAAAACGGATGGGATGGATCATAGTGTGTGCACTTTGTGTCCTTGTACTCCTCATCAATTTAAAGGTTCGATGCCGAAATGACATTGTTGTAGCTATATTAGGCATTAAGTGCAGTAGTAGTCATGACGAATTTATCTCGTAAGCACTTCCCATAGGAACTATATATACCAAATGAATGAGATATATGATATCGTAAGTGTTTTTGAACCAAATATTATTGTTTTTTAGTACAATATTATTCTAGTTTCCAAGTAGTTACAAATTTTGTAGTTGACTATGGAAACCTACAATTTAGTAAAATATACTAAAGTATACAAATTACATTCAAAAATTTGTAAAATGGCATGCAACTTGTTTTTGTTTTTGGGCCTTGGTGGCCTCCAGGAGCCCAATACGATCCTCTATGCCAAAAATTGCAAAAAAATAGCTGAAAATGCAATTTTGGGTACACTTCCTTTAGAAAAAGTTGCTTAGAATGAAAAAATAAGAGGTCTAGGAGAATTTTTTTCCCTAAAATAGGGTTTTTCTCACTAAAATTTTAGTGGTGGCTTTAGTTATAACTAAATAGTTTAGATGATGTTTTTTTGCTAAATGTAGTGCTAAATTTGGTGGTTTCACCCATTTTTCCTCCAAATGTAAATGATTTTAAAAAAGGTTTGTTATGGGTGGGAGTCAAACCATGTACTCAACATCCCCAACACTCTCCTTTTATCCAACACAACCATATACTTACTTTCCATATAAATTGAAGGTTTAAATATTTATACAAAGAAAAAATTCACTAACCTTTAAAAATGTGACATGGCAGGACCTACAGGATCCACATGGCAGCTAGAGAGTGCAGGGTGGATTAGGTCTTGCAGAAATCAAATCTTCACGTCTTTTTTTTTTTCTTATCCTCCTTTCCATTTGGTTTTCCATCACTTGTTTTGCTTTTGGATTTTATTCTTTAGAGTTTATTTTTCTATGACTTATATGTAGTTCTACGTGGAGAAATTGATTATCGCCTACATATTATTTTTCCTCCATTTGTTTTTACACAAGGTGCAAAGAGGTGGGAGGTCGATAGACGAATGCTATTGTTTTGTATTTGTACACAAGTTTCTTGATGCTTTGAGAGGAGAATTTGGATTGGTTGACATTGGTTTGCTTATTGGAAGGATCTACTTTGTAATTGAACTATCATTTGTTTTGGTTGATCCATTTAAATATCCACCACTTTGTTGATGTTATGGAATTGTTGGTGTAGGTTTGAGCTTGAAGTGGTTGGATTGTAGGCTCAATCACTTGGAAGAGAGATCAATTCGATTCAAACAGAACTTGGCCGTGGAGGGGGTTGGCTCTATATGCAAGACTTGCCTACAAATGTAAAATTCGACCACTTTAAATATATGAGCCTTTGTCACCTCTATAGGATCTGGTCACATTGGCTCAGTCATTTGTGCGGAACAAGCAATGAAACATCAATGATGGATGGCTCGGTGGAGTCCTCCAATAAAAATCATCTTGGTTTGCAACTTTTGCTCGCCCTTCACTTCGACTCGGTGATAGAGATTTATGATAGAGGAGATCAGTTTAGAAACACTATGGGAGCTCGGTTCCTCCAACCTAAGCATAAACCCTCCAAATTTGACACAGTCACCTCCAATTACAAAAATGACCAAAGATACCTCTAAATGTAGAGGGAAAACCCCTGGAAGGGGAATATATATATATATATATATATATATATATAATAATCTTGCAACAACTTTTTCCTTATGTAGGGTACAACAGAGAAAAAATGTGTTCCAAACATCTGAAATGAACAAGAAGTTTTGAGGAGGTAGGGATGGTGTTGGAAGTTGCAGGAGGCTCCACAGGATCTCAATTGCTACAAATGCTTCTCCAATCGCCTCTACCCTTCTACTCTTTCTTTCCACACCTTCTCTCGCTCACAAGTTAAGATTAACAGATCTAGTACCAAATGTAATATGAGCAACGGGGGTGGAATCGATATATTTTATTAATATCAAATCAACCGAATAATTACAATGGAGTGATGAAATTATTTTAGGAATTTTACATCTGAATACATACATATAAATATGTTGACAACCAGAATAAAAACTAATTCACATAAGCTTCCAAAAAGGTAATCTGGGAAACATAACCGAATTAAATACAAACAACACACGGTTGTAACACCAATGTGAAAATGAACAATACAAAATTTGATAAATAAATATAACCATATAACATTTAATAATTAATTAATTTTAACTATGCAATGCATAATTAACTAAGGTAATAATATATTTACCCTAACATCATCACCACATTTTGTGAAGAAATATAAGGGTGAGTCTAACTCCATGCCTCCTACCCCATCTGCTCCAAGATCACATGTGGTTACACTTAACTCAAGATTTCAAGCCATCCTCCACTTTCAAAGCTACTAGAAAAAGGCTCTCCCTAAGGGTGGTATGGATATGAATGAATGGGTTTCCTCTCGTGAGAGGAAGTTGCAATTGCTCAATTTTTTGGGTGGTCCTTTGTCAACTCTTGATGAACTCCGGGATTTGGGTATGTCTCGCACACTAGCAGGAGACATTATATTTGTTCAAATGGCATTGGGGATAGATGAATTTATTCTCAAGAAAAATAGGCTAGTGAACAAGCTTCCTCTTTGCAGAGAGGATTCTAGGATGGTAGATAATTAGGTTTCTTCCTCATGTTCCCTTTTGATGCAAATATCAAATATATATATGTAATATTTTCTTCATGGGATAGGGCCCTATAGATCCCCATTTTTCTTTTTTCAAAATACAAAAGATAAAAAACATTTCATTAGTTTATATGCTTTATAATGGACATGAAATTTTATCCAAGCAATATAAAAATCTAATGCATTGTATCAAATTACATTTATGCTAGAGAGTAGCAAGTTCAAAGTAATATTCATCTTCCATGAAAAAAATTAGAAAATGAAACAAGAGTAGTAATTTAAAAATGATGAAAAGAAATTTCAAAGAAAACAAGCCTAGGCTTGTTCCTCGGTCTTCATGTCTGCATCTTTATTTTCATCACCTTCTTCCTTTGGTTGTCTCTCTATATATGCATCATATTTATGGAACAAATATTTTATCTCATCCTCATATGGCCTTGTGTGATATTGGAATATGAGGGACTACTTGTTTAGTGCATTCACACATTGATCCATCCTCTGTTTATACTCCCATGGTCTTGCTTTTAATTCTGAAATCCTGGTTTCCATCCTCATCAATGTCTTGATGACTTCATAGGAGAAGTTTTATTTTTGGATGTTTTTCTCAAAGGAACCAAATAAGAAGTCATTTTTCAGATCACCATAACTCTTTTTTAACTTTTCAAATACCATGTCCTCTAATTTCAAATCAATGGTGTTTATAGTCTTATCCACCCATTCCTTTTTTTTGTCTCCATTTTCTCCCTGATCTCCTTCAAAACCTCAATCCTAATTGTAGCCAATTCTTCAATAGCATACTGAGTTCCCATATGCTCAAGTGATAAAATTCCTTCCCTTTCAACCAAATCTTCATCAAGTTGAGTAATATAGTTCAATTTGGGGAGAAATCCTTCAAAATATAACAACTCATTATCACATTGTTCAATTAACTCATCAATTTCATTGAGTTTGTTTTTGAGCTCTTTATATTTTGTTATGGATTTTCCAATGGCTTCTTTTCCCTTTTTAATCACCTTTTCTACCCAAGTTTCAACAACTTGAACCTTCTTAACAAATTTTTCAACATGTTCTATAACTTCAGGAGTAGCTATGGATATTTCTTCTTGGCTCACACTAGATTGGCCAACTAATTGTTGTAGGCATGAAGTCAGTGATTTAACTCGTTCCTTTAGTTATCTCTTTGTTATCCTATCCTCATCCAATTTTTGTAGCAAGTCACTAACTACTTCTGAAACTCCCTGCTTCAGTGCATCTCTTGAAGTTTTTCCTAGAGGAATGAATTGAACATTATAATCCTCAGTTGTTATATCACTCCTTGTCTTCCCCTCATGTGGGATTGCTACCTCCAAATTCTTGGATCTAAATGGATCAGTATGAGTCTTTGTGATGACCCTAGCCTTCTTAGGAGTCTTGGTAGGTTTTGGGAAGGATAATGTTGTAATTTCTATAGCCTTCATAGGCACCACTTCTTCTTCTTCTTCTTTGGAGATCAATTCTCCTATCCAACCTTTTGTAAGAGTAGTTTTCACCTTTGTCTCTTGCAGTGTTTGTTGAGGTTTTTCTGGAAAAATCACCAATTATGTGGATACTTATTGAACATTTTTCACTGATGGATCCTTGTGTTGTTCCTTTTCTTCTTCATTTTCATCTCTTTAGGTTCATTTTGTATTGTATTTTCACCCAATTGCTCTTTTCCTTGGTCTTGGACTTGGGGCTGATCAACTTATTTTGGAGTCATATCAACATTTGGAATATTTTCTCTATTCATCTCCCCACTTGGTGCAGTCACATCTTCTACATTTTCTTTGAGGACATCCTGATTTGATATTGTTTCTTTGGGAAATTATTTTCTTTCTGTAATTTCCTCCTCCTTTAGAGGTTGCTTCTTGGTGGGAACATTATCATAAATTGACATACTAATATCCTCTTGCTCTTTTGATTCCTCATTTGGTGACATGGTTTGTTGGCTCTCAGTAATCAATTCTTTACATTTTTCAATAATTTTCATACTCTTACTATCATCAACCTTTTCCTTTGTACTAGTTTTTTTGTAGCTTCTATCACCTTTTCTTCAACAATTTTTTGTTGTTGTTGTGATTCACCGCCATGAATGACCTTGTTTTCCGTCGAGGATATTTTTCAAGTAGTTTCTTAATGTGCATAACTTCCCAACATAAATTCATTCAACCTCTAACTTGTTCACTTCTAAAGTGGTTTGAATTTTAGGAGATACCTCTGGTATTAGAATTTCTGATGTAATAAGTGGTACATGGATAGATTCCTTGACTTCCTCACTTGATTGAAGAACATTTGTATCTTTTACTTCTTGGTTTTCAACTATTACTTCAAATTCCTTAGATGTAGGAACTTCCTCATTTGCATCTATATCTACTATCTCAATCAGGCCTATTGTGGATTCATGCAATTGATCAAAAGAAGGGATACTCATACCTTTCATTGGTGAAGTAGGAGATATTAGTTGTATAATTGGTCTGTCTCGGTCAACTTGTTGTCTTGATGATGGAATTTCTTGATGACCCAGAGAGGTAACTATTTATTCTTGTTCCTTATTGGGCATAGGAGGATCAATCACTTCATCCTTCTTATGCCTATGTTTCTTATGTGTATGATCACCTTCTCTTACTAAAGGTTGTTCAAGTACAATCTTGTATCTCTTCTTTGTCCTTTCAAATTGCTTGATGCTTGGTACCGCCCTTTCTTTGGCACTTTTTGTTTAGATTGGACATTGACACTTGTCATGTCTCCTCTCATCAACTTTTTCAGTACTCGAGGGATTTTGTAAGCCTTCTAGAGGGGTATTTTGTGTAGCTACGCCCTTTCCTTTTTTTTGAAGTGGTAATGCAAAAGTGATAGGAGAATTTTCCATAGATTTTAGAAGCATCTCTTTAGTTTTTTGCTTTAAAGTAGACATGGATATTACTATCCCACTAGCAACAAAAGTCCATTCATCAACAATTCCTATAGTTGGTCTCTTTGAAGGTAATTAAGGATATTTTCCTCCTATTGGATCCATATTATCAGATCCCTCCTTCAAAGGGGGGAGATATTCTTTCAAAATCCCTAGTTCTCTGAACTTACTAAGCACTCTTGTATTCTAAATGGATAAATCAATGTTCCTTATTTTCAACCAAGTCAAATTTCTCCTCATTACATGAACAATCCTACTATACTGATCATCAGATTCTTCCTCATCCCACTTCATGGAGGTCATTGGCTGGCCTTTTATTCCTTGGTCAATATAAAATTGACTCACAACTTGTTGGTCATCTACAATTCCCTTAGGTACCACAATAACTTTGAAATCAATGATTTGTGTGAGGTTCATTCTTGAGAAGTCCCTAAGTATGACCTCTTCCTCATCCTTATAATTCATCTAGTATTCCTCAAAGTGAGGCTCATACTCAAAGGAGTTTTCCAAAGTATTTACCACCCACCTAATATCATAATTTGACCTTGCTTCAAAATTTTCCATATCAAACCTTTCCATTTATTTCTCCATTAATTGGGCTTTTACAATGAAAGGGTAGGAATATCTTCCACTTATGATAGAAAATTTGATATTTTTCTTATGTCTTCTAGAAATCATCTTATGAACAAGAGTCAACTATCTTTCTAGCTCACATAAAGCCATCCTGTCATCCAAATACCTTAGAAATTTGTAAGGTTGTCCTTCAAATCCACTAGCTCTTATGTAGGTGAATTTTCTATATTGAATAAAGAAACAACCAAACTCCATTATTGTGTTTCTATCCTCTTTTGATATTCTATACTAATCCCATTCAGGTTTGAATAAGCATATGATAGGTGCAAAGAATGTATCATTTACCAATATTACATTCCCCTTCCAATTACTCAATTGTAATTGGGGATAGATTTCATGTACTTTTTGTTTTTTGAAAGGGACATGTGGTATAAGGCTAGGGAAATGTCTATGGCTTGCAATATTGTAAATTAGATATGTCATCATGTAAAACTCAAACTCCCAACACCACCCAATTTGATATTTGTAGCCAATGCTAGAAGGTGATCATGAATTGAATCAACAATAAGGGTTTCCCAAAAATACTCCCTTTTCCTTCTAAAACAATCCACATATATGAGAACATCCATTATTTGACCTCATTTGTTATTTATAAACAATCCATCCTACTTAGTAACACAATTACATCTTATTATTCTTCCACGAATTGTGACCTAACCAATTTTTTAGGAATTCTGGTAGTCACCTTCTTCTCTACTAACATCCATTTAGTGTTTATAAGTTTAGAATAGTCTCTCTTTTTGGCTTCATAGTCTTTAAGGGCTAATTCAACACCTAGGGTTATTGGAGTTTTGATTACTGGTAAGTTCAACATTATCCTAAAATCCTTGGGTGTTAAAGTCAATACTACTTCACCACTCCCATATAAGACTTCTCTCTTTTCTGGATTATAGTTCATGGCACAAAGCCTCACCAATTTAGGGAAATGCACCAAGGGGAGGTATGACACCAGCTGAGGCAATGTTATTATCCTCAATTGCTTTCACGAGTTCACTTTTTTGGGCTACTCAATCTTTGTAGGAATTCATTTAGATCATCATTCATTAAATCCATTTCTGTAATCTTATCTAAATCACTAGTAATTCTAGATGTGATGTGAAAACCTGACGACATTATCTTCATCTTTTATGCCCTAGCTTTTACTTTTAATTACTTCACGAATTTGGAGTAAAAGAAAATGAAAATATGAGAGTAATAAAATCCTTACCAATTTCTTATGAAAATATCCATATAATTTTCCTTTTCTCCTTATCTTTTGAATCCTCAACTCTCAATCAATGCTTCCCAATCAATCTCACTTCGTTCTTCTAAAAATTTTGATAGCAAGGGCACTCAATTCTTAACATACGATAATGAAAACACTCTAAGAATTTGAATACGTTAAATAAATATGCCTTAATTTGTGTAAAAAATGCATTAATGGCAACAACCATAAATGCATTGAATCATGGCCATCCATCCTACCTCCACCCCTTTTAAATGTGGGTCATCCATGTGGAGAAATTCCATGTTATGTGGGCTCAGGATTCTTTTTGTATTTTTGCACTACTTTTAAACACAAACCGGTTTACAAACTGACACAATCACCCGCCCTTTGAATTTTATTGTGATCATGAAACGTGTTCAAATATTAGTGACACGGAGATACGAGAATTTTCTACATATCTGTCTATTTTCCTAACCAAGCACAATCTTACCAATTCCACCCAAGGCCCCACTTCTCCGACCTTGGCTTGAGAATACGCCACGTGTCCTGGCGGGTCTCATAAATGTTTCTACACTTTGCACTTTTATTGACTTAACATTAAGAGAACATCATCCACCCCAAATCCCCGCTCCAAGTTTTTTTAACACATATACCACTTTGGGAGAGGAGAACCATTTTGTTTCACATATTTTGACTTCAAATATTCTTGGGATTAATCATTAGGCCTCGGGGATAAGTTTACATTTTGTATGGATTGTGTAATTGTTATAACTATGAAAATTGAACTTGCAACACCAAAACCCATGGGAACATGCCACATATCTTTGGGTGGCAAAGAAAAACATGAAATTTTTAGTAGTGTTTAGAGGGAAATATACAAGGACATTTTTCAATATTATACCCGATTCATGATCATTTTTTTGACAGGATTTTATAGGGGCAACATGACTATTACGTTCCTCAACCAAAATGGAGAGTTTACACCCTAAACATGAGATTTTCACACGTATTCACCATGACTATATCTTCAAATACATATTTTTATATGAGCAACCCGGCCAAAGTAAAGTTTTGAAAGAAAATGTAGATAAAAGGGTGAGATATATTCGAACACTAAAAAGCGGTGGAAAGAGACAAGGGCACCAGAGGTGTTCTAACAGGGGTACAGAGTATAACCTCGTATGGTTCTTGGCCAAATAAATTTTAATATAAACAAGGTGTATAGTATTTTCAACTCATAAGTGGCCATAGTCTTGTGTCTATTATTTTTGGATGTGTTGGAATTTTGTATTGAGAATTCCATACTAATGTTCTTTCTCTCTATTGGAATTTTGTATTAGAATACCTGATCCTTATTATCTTTGGACATTGGAAATTCATATCCATTGATTCAAATATGTATTCTCTCTATTAAACTATGTAAATATATCTATAACTATTTAAAATTGTTAAAAATTTAATAGCAAGAGTTAATTCTTTTGTTTATTCAAATAAATGAGCATATGAATGTATTTTGTCTATTTTATTATGTATATTGTTAAAAATAAGTAATTGTTTATGAAAAATAGTGAACTAAAGTAATAAATTAATGAAATACGTTAATTTAGATATGAATTTCTATTAAATTAAGATGAATTGTATGTTTTAATGCAAAATACGAACTGATATATGAAATTGACAATATTTTACAATATATTCTTGCAATTTAATGGTGTTTGGGCTAAAATATCTATATTTTGTATTTTGTGGTCGTATTTGTTATATTTTCTATCTTTTCATTTTCATATTACCTTTTTACATGTTTTGGACCCAACACTTAGTTAATTGTTGACCTAAGACAAAAATTTAGATGTTTGACCTTCTGCATAAGGATGTACTGAAAAGTAAATGGATCTAAACTATTAACAAAAATAGAAAACACATAACATAATTCATCCCAAACTTCAATATTTATTTATTCCTTATGAATCATTACATTAGTCTCAATTAAATTCATATCCTTCTCATTCTCTCTTATACAACTCATTCCTTATACAATTCTCTCAATATGGCACTCACATATTCATTCCTTGTGATGCACCCATATACAAAAGTTTAATTACAATAAATATACAAAATACATAACATCCCAAAAGTCACTTCTTTTTATTTGTGATTTTTTCAACTTCTATTGTGTTTTGACTTGGTTTGTCTTCATTCTCGCATCTTTATGTCTACTTTTAAACTTTTTCCAAAGATCTCATGGCTTCATCAATATCTTGTGGCTTTATATAGTTAACTATGAATTTCTTCCTTGTCTCATGAATTTCCTCTTCCATTCACGGCTTGATCTAACCCTCTCGTGTCTACTTACCGACTTCGGAGGCTATTTCCTTAACTTCACAACTTATCCAAAAATTGATGAAGAACCCTATCAACGTCATCCCCGACTTAAAATTTGTCTCATCCTAGAGACAACACACTACAGTCCCCCCAGTTTGGACTGGGCTCTCAGATGCCAAATGTTGACCTAAAACCCCGATAGTAGTATGGGATTTAGGAAATTTGAACTTCTGTTAAGGATGTATGTGGGAAAAGTAAATGGATCTAAAATATTAATAGAAATGGAAAACACATAACAAAATTCATATCCAAATTCAATCTTTATTTATTCCTTAGGAATCATTACATTAGTCTCAATTACATTCATATCCTTCTCATTATCTCTTTTGAAAATTATTTCTTATACAATTATCTCAATATGGCCCTCACATATTCATTCCTTATGGTGCACCCATATACAAAAATTTAATTACAATAAATATAGAAAATAGATAACATCCCAAAAGTCACTTCTTTTTATTTGTGCCTTTATGGGATTCTCGTTGTGTTCGACTTGGTTTGTCTTTGTTCTATCACTTTATGTCTGCTTTTATGAATTTTTCCAAAGATCTCACGAACTCCTCAATATATTTCAGATTTATCTACTTAACCGTGGATTTCTTCCTTGTCTCCCGGATTTAATCTTCCGTTCACAGCTTGATCCAACTCTCTGTGGCTACTTATTAACTTTGGTATATGTTTCCTTAATTCCAAGGCTTATCCAAAATTTGATGTATAACCCCGTCAACATTAATTCTTGTTTATTTCATAGAATTACATCTTCTTGGAGCCATCTCTCATAAAAATTAGCATAATTTTTCCACATGTCAATCCTAATTCCTTAGATCATCACCAAGTATCACCTTTTATTTAGTCCACTTGTCTCTATTTTTTTCGATGTGTATTATATCTTGTTGCATACTTTGGACCGAAAGCTCCCTTAGATACTATTAATCTTATGTTCAAAGTCTACCCCAACATATTGTAATACATATTATTGCAAGGGTTGAGCCAATTAAAATTATCCTTGTGTCATCCATTGTGTCAGATTTTTTTATCTCTTTCTACCTTTACAAAGCTTTAGCCAATCAGATATTTCCTTGTGTTATTGTCTTATCAGACTTAATGAATATTGTGAACATTTTAGCCAATGATATAATGCCATATAACTTCGCAATGTCATGCCCTTGTCATTCTTTTTTGAGTGTTGCAAAGTGAAAACCAATGATAGTAATCCACATTCTTTGTAGAAACTAGAATTTAGAAATTTTTCTTTAAACAAATGCTAAACATCAACCAATGAGATTTAGACATCAATTTCATAGTGTTAGTGTAATGCCCCGTCGATGTTTCCCTGCTCCTCGGAATGACGACCTTGTTTCTAAGCCTGGGAGACTTTGTGCGTGTGCTCTCATTAACTATTGTTGACCTTGTTCAGGTCGTAGTGAAGATTCTTCACCTTCCCTCTCCTTATTGTCCTTCGAGTCATTGTCGACACCCCTGCCGTGGACCCCGTAGGCCATGGATGGTTATACAGCTTAAAATAAAATTTGGTTCTTGGCTCTTTGAGTTCGTCGGGTCATCGACATTAATAGGATTAATAATTATTATCATTATTTTAAGCCGTAAAATCATAAAAACAATGTTATAATAATATTATATTTTATAATGTCGAGGTGCGATTATTATTATTATTATTATTATTATTAAAATTGTGTTGTTATTATGAATAGGGTGATCATCATTAATTGTGCTCATCAATATTTTACCTCATTTAGGGTTTGTATTCCTATTTAGTTAAAACAGACAAATAAAAAATAAAAAAAAAAAAAGAAATATAGATAAATAAATTTAAAAGAAATTAAAAATAAAATCAAAAAGACGTGATTTTCCTCTTAGGGTGAATTAGGGTAGAAATGGGGTTTCCTTCCATCATTTTGGCTGTGTAGAGAGGGAGAGTGCATCTGCAGCTCGCCATGGGGGAAAATCCAATGCATTCTACACAAATGCCTGAAAGAAAGGTGGTTTGTAGTCCTTTTACTCAAATCAATGCTCTTTGGGCGTTTTCTTGTTTCCTTCAAGGAGATGCCTCGCCAAATGTCACCCCATGGATTTTCCATGTTCTCCTTTTGCGTACTATTCCAGAGATCCTCTCGCCTACGTAAAAAAATGAGCTTTGGGACACGTGTGGAGAACGCCAAGATCAAGAACCTGGAGAGGCATTTTTGTTCGATGTTGTAGCTTGCATCGCCTCATAGATAGGTATGCACGTAAAAAAATGTGTAGAAGAGGCGTATGAATTGTTGACAGAATTCCTCAAATAGATGTGGCTCTTTGAATGCCACGAGGGCGTGATATGCACAAAGGCGTTGTTGAAAGGCCCTCAAACTTCCAAGAAAATGTTTTTAGTGCCCCATTTGGCATGTAGGCAAAATGTGAAGGCATACACAACCCATGTGAACTGTTTGAAAAAATACCTGAAATATATGTGGCCTCTTGAGCTACAATGATAGCAGGAATAACAAAAAAATGGGTCTGTTAAGAAGGAATTGAACTGTTTGATAAAATTCCTCAAAGAAATGTTGTCTCATAGAATGCCATGATGGCAACATATACACAAGATGGATCTCTGTAAATGGCCTATGATCTATTTGACATAATACCTCAAAGAAATGTGGTCTTATGGAACATACCCTGACCATGTAAGCTTCATTTTTGTTTAATTGGCTTTTAGCCATACATGTTTAGTGCATGAGAGGTTGTAAATACTTTGTTAGCATGAGTGCCTCCCGTAGAATCGTGCCGAAAATTAATCATTATGTTGTTAGTTTTCATGAGCACATGAGAATGTGAAAATGTGGAGGCATGCTTAAGGCATGTGAAGTGTTTGACTAAATGCCTTCAAAAATATTGGTCTAATGGTTTCAAGATTTAAGGCTACGTACAAAAGGAGGAACATCTCATCCTATCCAAACAACAACAATAAGAAACCCTTTGATCATGCTCAGCAAGTGGTGGGTCGAATCCAGAAGACATGTATGTTAAATATTGGATTTAGGGATGCTCATGGTCTAGTTTGACGAAGTGCCAAGCAAGAGATCGAACTCAAGCCTACGGCTTCAGTGACTTCATTCTCCAGGCATGGTTATTCTTCCCTTACCTCTCATAATTTTCATGTTTTAGTTCTCGTTTGCAACTAAATAGAATTTTCAAATTATGGGATTTTTTGTAATACAGTTAAATGTTCCTTCAACTCATTGCAAAACAATAAAGTGTCATGTCACAACTCTCGAAGCCATTATAACTCACCTACTTTAAACCATGAACTATCACCCTCACTTCGAGATGATCTATAAAACTCTTACCCTTCTTAATCGCTCCAATGTCGTTTTATCGACTGCATTTAATTTGACTACTAATTGATAAAGTTGGCATCTCCTTGTTTTAAATAGTTAAATTTTGCAATTTTCGGAGACTCACTAGGTACCCTTCGCAACTCTGGAAACGAGATGTGAAGTTTCATTCGTGTATCTTGGTATATGAGGAGTCACCTTGACCTATGGTTTTACCCAAAACGATCATATGGCATCCTTTTGACGCCCTTATAGGATCCCTGTTAACCTTTGGTTTTCAAAAGTATAGAGTTGTTAAAACTAGAAAATTGGCTTTCGTTTGGGACCACCAATTGAAACCCGGAAAGAGAAATCACGTTCCGTCTTCATAAAATTCTAGTGTTTATACTAGAAAAATGCATGGAACATTCAGTATAGGAAAGAACACTTTTCATGATAGTTTGACAAAGCCATTTTGTAGGCCTCCGGTCGTAGTTTGACGAGGTCAAACTGGTCCAATTTCGTCTTGTCACTCAAGAAAACTTGTCACCGTTTGAACATGGTTGTCTAGTTCTTAGTCCCGTTGACTCTGATGAATTCTTGTTATATAGGGGAACTAGTAGGAGATGTCTCATTGTGTGATTCTCCATCAAATGTTAGTTATGGATGCAGTTTTCTTCATGCTCGAGCTATTTTTGTCATTTTACAACTGGGTGAACTATGACCAGTGACCTCGGAGAACTAACCGCCAAACGCAAACCGTTCGCTCTTTTTCAATTCCGTCAGTTGCTATGAACTCTTGGTATATCTGGGGACACATAGAAAGTTATTCGTGTTGTGCGTTTTCATTGGAAGATAACCTTTGGAAGTAGTTTCTGAGCCTTTGAGCCCATTTTGAATGTTTTGCAGCTAGTGAGAAAATGTAAGAATAGAAAGCTGCGGGACCTCGTAGGGTTGCCAAATCACCCTGAAAACGTTTAAACACATGTAAATAACTGTTTAAAACACTATAATGAAACTTGTTGTGTGTATTAGAACTTTTGACCAAAATGGTGTTTTCTCTCTCTTCCCTTCTCTTTCTCTCTCCTGGGTTACAAAAGAAGCAAAATGAAATGTAATGAATACATGTCTCTAAATCATTTTGTTTCGATTGCTAATTGTAATTTTTTTATCTTATGTAAATGGGAAACTGAAAAATGTCAATTATGATTGAATAGGTGGATGCCATGCCAACAAATTATCGATGATATCGTGCTCACGTGGGTTTTGCAGGTGAAAGAAAGACGACGAAAAAGGCGTTGTGTAATTTAATTATTGACACCGGATGAGTGGTGAAGACCACCTTGGAAGTCACCTTATGAGTCCTTGTTAGAAGGAATGACTAAGTGGTATAACCTTCCCATCTATGGAGTAGCTAGAGATATTACTCCCTTGTATCCTATTGGATTTCCGGGCCTTACGAAATTAAATCTACAGATTAACTTCATTAGTGAATGAAATCCCTGTTGGACCCAAACGACCTATATGAAGATTGCGATATAGTTTTTCTATGTCTTACATTCTCTTTAGTGAACCCTTTTTTCCTTGTAGATAAATGTCTTGTCTTGGGCTTGTGAAAATTTAGTTCCTTGATCTTTCACTAAAGGATTATAGGGTAAATACATTTTAACCTTAACCACACCTATAATAGAGATTAAAGCCCTGGGTGAAATTGGAATTAAACTTAACCATGTGCTTCTTTAATATGTCAGACAAGTACTTTTGTAACTCTTACGTTTAAAACGATGGTAATAATGAGACCCTAGTGCGATGCAAAAGTAAATCATATGAGAGTAAACCAAAATTTGAGGTTAGGAATAATGTCACTGGGAGTCCTTAAGACTTAATTTAAACATCTTCATGTGTTACAAGGAATATAAATTGCCTTGGTGTGACCAAACGTCGACAAAACAAAAGATATGCATATAAAAATCAAATTTGGAATTCAACAAGTTATTGAACTATAATAATAATAATAGTGAAATAACTAATCCATGATCGATGGATGTTCTTGGGGAAAAATCTATTTCAAATCAATGTCTTTCTTAATCCCAAGATTTCATCTTGACATCACATTAGGTTCACTTGTGTAGCAAGGTTAAATTCCAAACTTTGAATAAGCATTTTGGGAAGCATAATCTTAACATAAGAATTAGAGAGTTAGAATTTTGTATAAAATTTGGAATATGGAAAATACTTAGGCAAGTTATGAAAATTGGCATAAGGGTAAGGAGAAAAATCAAATGGTTGAACAAAAAGTGAAAGGTGAAATGAATTTTCAGAACAGGTAGGTGGAAAAAGGAAGAAAATTTTGCTTACATAATAATGTTATTGGATGTTTAACATACGCTAGATGTAACCATGGTAATGTTGTGTGGTGGGTTGTCAATCCTTAAGTCCCTTTTGTTGTGGTCATGTTATTGCTAGTATTCATTCATTGGGAAAAGTGTGGCATCGATGTGTCAATGTCATCTGCATGTGTCTATGTGATTCGATGACTTATGTGATTGTCGCATGTGTGTCGAGTCCTGTACTTGGAGCCCTTGTTGTGTTGTGTGTAGCATGTATTATAAGTCAAAAAAAAATTATCCCGGTATTTTATGTTATATCTGTGTGTAAAGTGTGGGCACTACATATGGTATCAGAGTAGAGGTTCATGCTCTCAAACCTCTGGGATGGATTGGAGTTGTGATGATTTTGCATGATAGAGATGTTGTTACATGATGGGTTGCATGATGGTGATGGTGTTTCATGATGGTGATAAATATTGGAAGAGTAATGTGTTTTAAGAGTGATGTGATCTATGTCATATTTGTGATAGTGTGAATGCACATGAGGTGTATGTCACTTAGTGCACATTTGTTATCCTGTTGATGTGCTGGGGATGGGAGTTTTCTCTCTCCTTCGTGTGGATTCTATGAAGAGTTCACGTGTGGATTACTGCTTGGAATGTGTGAAAAGAATTCTAATGTGGATGATGGGGTGTTGGAGCATTGTGGCATATTGTGTTATGTGGGTGTGTCGATATGTTGTATAACTGGATTGATGTAAAGTGAATTGAATTGTATCATGATGTTTTACCATGTTTTGAAGAAATGTGTGTATCACTTTGTATGTAGCAAATGAATGTTATGTTGTGATGTTACTATGTCCATTGTATGTATGATTTGTGTAATATGTGATGGTTCATGTTGTGATATAGGGGCATACAGTGATCCTATGAGCCCTATTGTGTAGTGATTGCACCTTGGGTGCATGATGTGGTAAAGTGATGTAGTACACCTAGTGAATGTAAGATTGTGATCTACCCCGTATATAAACCATGCGTAATACGTTATGGTTGTTGTGTGTGAATTACCATTGTGTTAGTGACATAGTTATGTGTATGTCATGGACCCTACACTCGATGACCCTAAGGGGATGAACTGTCAAGAGTGTATGTGTGGAGAGAGGAGGCATGGACCAGGTTTTCATAATCTTGAGCCGAGTACAAGCGAGGAAGTGGAGTCTTATATAGACTAAAAATCCACTTCTATCTATTTAGTATACTTCAATATTTCTCAGTATATTGTGGGTGCACACCACCTTAGGTTCAAATTATGCAACCTTGTGTCCCCTATTCTTTCCTATTGGATTTTTCGTTGAATAATCCTATGTGATTTTGACTATGTTGATCCTTGTGGGAGTATGGAGGAATAGTTTAGGCAAAGATGATGACAGTTACATTATTTGATATACTCATTTCTGGTTACATGTATATTTTTACGAGCTGAGGCTCGATGTCCGAGTGCCAGCAACTCGATGACTACCCCTTTGGTGGCAGTATGAGGCCACATAGTGATTGTGATGTGCTATTTTTCTCATTACGTTTTTTATTCATAAATTGATCATTATTTTTTTCTTTTAGCTAGAACCAGCCGTTTTTCTTGACTGACATGTTCTTATATTTTGGGCATTTATTTGATTGTTGCATTAACATTTGGATTTTGCACTAACCAAGGCTAATTAGCCATTTGTTTTTCTTGGTTTTTAAAAACTTTCTTTTCATATTTGAAAGTTTTGTAGCCTAGCCCAAGGCTTTTGATTTTCCACTTGGTGTTTGATTAGATTGTTATGCTGGTTCTAATGTTGTAATGTGTCGGATTAGGGTCATGGGGTTAACCATGGAGTGGTTGAACCTATGGACCCACTTCATTGTATGGGGGTACGCCCCAAGGAGTTACAGATAACTAGCAGGTTATTAAACCACGAGTTATTAGGTCACTTGGGTTGGGGGTGACGAGGATCTATGTGTCCAAGGAAATAGGGTGACCCGGCCTCATTAAAAGGAGAAAGGAGATTGGCCTCTATGATTGAGAGACCCGATATTATTTCTTATGGCATTCTATGGTTTAGTGACCTATTATTCTGGATGGGGCTCTATGGTTGAGTGACCCGACTTGGTTTTGACACTATGTTTCTTTCTCTTTGGGAGGTATATGGAGATTATATGGTGATGATTTGGGGAGGTATATGGAGTTGCATTCTATTGCTTTTGGAGATATCTAGAGTTGTTTCATGATGCCTTGTTATGTGTGGAGTTGGTATAGTGAGTTATGTGTCCTCTTGTGAGTCTGGTTAGACTTTGTTATGATTGGTGGTGTGACTCTCCCCTTGGTTGGTATGGACTATCGGATATTAGATTGGAACTATGTCATTATAGTCATGGATTTTTGTGAGTCATGTGATACCCGTTGTATATGTATTAGCGTGTTGATTCTGTTTGTTAGTCATATGTGTGTACTAGATCTATGTCTGGAATGTAACTATTGGAAATTAATTGTTATGTGGTCTACTCGTTGTCATTCCATGGTTTGGTGAAACCCTTGTGATGTGGTACAATGGTGAAAGTATGTTGTGAAAATTTGGTGTTGTGTATGACCCTAGTAGAATGTTATGACTATAGTTCATGATGGAAACCCACAAGAATGAAAAAAACTATTTTTTTTTTAAAATGAAATTTTAAAGGACTTGAATTAAGAATAATGTTAACGGAGACAGATTAATGAAACAACGAATAAGAGAGAGCGCCAATCTTCACAGTAACCTTGAAAATTAAAATTTTTGCCAATTGTTCCAGGGCCACCCTATGACCATGCTTTTGGGTTTGAAATCTTAACCTTAGCGTGTGCCTTCACCTTAGTCGTTCCTTATTGTTTACCATTTCTCCTTCTTCATTGTATGTTACATCGAGGATGATGCTTTCTTAAGGGGAGGAGAATGTAATGCCCTATCAGTGTTTCCCTATTCTGGCATGACAACCTTGTTTCTAAGCCCGGGAGGCGGTGTGTGTGTGTGCTCGTTGACTGTTGTTGACCTTGTCTGGGTCACAGTGACTATTCTTCACCTTCCCTCTCCTTTCCTTTCGAGTCATTGTCGACACCCCAAGCTGTGGACCCCGTAGCGTCATGGACGGTTATACGGTTAAAATAAAATTTGGTTCTCGGCTCTTCGAGTTCGTCAGGTCGTTGACATTAATAGGATTAATAATTATTATCATTGTTTAGCCATAAAATCATAAAAACAATGTTATAATAATATTATATTTTATAATGTCAAGGTGTGATTATTATTATTATTATTATTAATAAAATTGTGTTGTTATTATGAATAGGGCGATCATCATTAATTGTGCTCATCAATATTTTACCTCGTTCGGGTTTGTATTCCTATTTAGTTAAAACAAACAAAAATAAATAAATAAATATAGATAAATAAATTTAAAAGAAATTAAAAATAAAATCAAAAAGTGTGATTTTCCTCTTAGGGTGAATTAGGGCAGAAATGGGGTTTCCTTCCATCATTTTGGCTGTGTAGAGAGGGAGAGTGCATCTGCCGCCACCATGGGGGAATCTCCAATATTTTATGTGGAAATGCCTGAAAGAAAGGTGGCTTGCAGTCCTTTTTATTCAAATAAATGTTCTTTAGGTTTTTTCTTGTTTCCTTCAAGGAGATGCCTTGCCAAATGTCACCCCATGGATTTTCCATGTTCTCCTTTTGTGGCCTGTGCCAGTATCCTCTCAGTCTGCGTAAAAAAAAATGAGCTCTGGGACCTGTGTGGACAGTTGCCAAGATCAGGAACTGGAGAGGCATTTTTTCAGATGTTGTAGTTGCTACTGCCCTAGTAGACAGGTATGCGCAGAACAAATGTGTAGAAGAGGCGTATGAATTGTTGACAGAATGCCTCAAATAGATGCGGCTCTTGGAATGCCATGAGGGCAGGATATGCACAAAGGCGTTTGTTGAAAGGCCCTTGAAACTTCCAAGAAAATGTTTTTAGTGCCCAGTTTGGCACGTAGGCAAAATGTGAAGGCATACACAACCCAGGTGAACTGTTTGACAAAATACCTGAAAGATATGTGGCCTCCTGGGCTACAATGATAGCAGGATAAACAAAAAAATGGGTCTGTTAAGAAGGCATTGAACTGTTTGATAAAATGCCTCAAAGAAATGTTGTCTCATGGAATGCCATGATGGCAACATATGCACAAGATGGATGTGTAAAATGGCCTGTGATCTGTTTGACATAATGCCTCAAAGAGATGTGGTCTTATGGAACATACCCTGACCATGTAAGCTTCATTTTTGTTTAATTGGCTTTCAGCCATGCATGTTCAGTGCATGAGGGTTGTAAATACTTTGTTGGCATGAGTGCCTCTTGTAGAATCATGCCGAAAATTAATCATTATGTTGCTGGTTTTGATGAGCACATGAGAATGTGCAAAATGTGGAGGCATGCTTAAGGCATGTGAAGTGTTTGACTAAATGCCTTCAAAAATCTTGGTCTAATGGTTGCAAGATTTGAGGCTACACACAAAAGGAGGAAGATCTCATCCTATCCAAACAACAACAATAAGAAACCCTTTGATCATGCTCAGCAAGTGGTGGGTCGAATCCAGAAGACATGTATGTTAAATGGTGGAGCTGGGGACACTCGTGGTCTAGTTGACGAAGTGCCAAGCAAGAGACTGAACCCAAGCCTATGGCTTCGACCGACTTCGTTCTCCAGGCATGGTTCTTCTTCCCTTACCTCTCATAATTTTTGTGTTTTAGTTCTCGTTTGCAACTAAATAGAATTTTAAAATTATGGGATTTTTTGTAATACAGTTAAATGTTCCTTCAACTCATTGCAAAACAATAAAGTGTCGTGTCGCAACTCTTGAAGCCATTATAACTCACCTACTTTAAACCATGAACTATCACCCTCGCTTCGAGATGATCTAGAAAACTCTTACCCTTCTTGATCGCTCCAATGTCATTTTATCGACCAGATGAATTTGACTGCCCATTGATAAAGTTGACATTCTCCTTGTTTTAAATAGTTAAATTTTGCAATTTTCGAGAGACTCACTAGGTACCCTTCGCAACTCTGGAAATGAGATGTGAAGTTTCATTTGTGTATCTTGGTATACGAGTAGTCACCTTGACCTATGGTTTTACCTGAAATGATCATATGGCATCCTTTTGATGCCCTTATAGGATCCCTATTACACCGGTTTTCAATAGTAGAGAGTTGTTAAAACTAGAAAATTGGCTTTTGTTTGGGACCACCAATTGAAACCCGGAAAGAGAAATCACGTTCCGTCTTCACAAAATTCTAGTGTTTATACTATAAAAATGCATGAAACATTTAGTATAGGAAAGAGCACTTTTTGGGATAGTTTGGCAAAGCCGTTTTATAGGCCTCTGGTTGTAGTTTGACGAGGTCAAACTGGTCCAATTTTGTCTTGTCACCAGAAAACTTGTCGCCGTTTGAACATGGTTGTCTAGTTCTCAGTCCCGTTGACTCTGATGAATTCTCATTATATAGGGGAACTAGTAGGAGATGTCTTGTTGCGTGCTTCTCCATCAAACATCAATTATGGATGCGGTTTTCTTGGTGCTAGAGCTAACTTTTGTCATTTTACAACCTGGGTAAACTACAATCGGTGACCTCGAGAACTAACTACCAAACGTAAACCGTTCGCTATTTTTCAATTATGTCGATTCTTGCTACGAAGTCTTGGTATATCCGGGGACACGTAGAAAGTTATTTGTGGCGTGTGTGTTCATTGGAAGATAACCTTTGGAAGAATTTTTGAGCCTTGAGCCCGTTTTGAATGTTTTGCAACTAGTGAGAAAATGTAAGAATAGAAAGCATGCGGGACCTCGTAGGGTTGCCAAATCACCTTAAAAATGTTTAAACATATGTAAATAACTATTTAAAACACTATAATGAAACTTTTTGTGTGTATTAGAACTTTTGACCAAAATGGTTTTTCTCTCTCTTCCCTTCTCCTTCTCTCTCTGGGTTACAAAAGAAGCAAAATGAAATGTAATGAATACATGTCTCTAAATCATTTTGTTTCAATTGCTAATTGTAATTTTTTTATCTTATGTAAATGGAAAACTAAAAAATGTTAATTATGATTGAATAGGGTGGATGCCATGCCAGCAAATTATCACTGATATCATGCTCATGTGGGTTTTACAGAATGAAAGAATGACAATGAAAAAGGTGATGTGTAATTTAATTATTATTATTGTAATTTTTATAGGTTATTGTAAAATGAATAACTGTCTAATGTAGTCTCTTGTTACAGAAAAGTTATAATTGAAATTTGTTAATATGCATGAGATGCTAGTTTTAGGGATAACTTAGGAAATGTACATCTAATCACCGGTTCAGTTTGATTCTTAATTGTGTATGGCAAAAAAAAAGGGATTTGATTTATATATAGTAAATTGAAATTGAAGTTAATATATTGTAGCACTTTCTCAGTTTTCAATAGACGATTAAATTAATTACTGGATTACCTTCTTACCTTGCAAACACAATAAAGAGTGTTAATGGGAACACTCAACTCTAATAAAATACTCGTGTATAGTTTTCCTGTATGTGTGATCCCTTTTTACCATATAAGAAAATTAAGACCGTAGAACGAACTTAAGCTTTGCACTCAATGAGACCTTCTAGGTTAGGTAAATAAAACCCCTAGCTGGAGTTTACCGTCATAGTCATTAGGTTTAGTGACATTTTCGTGAACCCATATTTTAGGAATGACATGGTCCAACCTATCCAGAGTATGCGATTTCCTTCTAGTTTGGTAATCATGAGAAGAATGTCCTCTCTTCAGGTCCGACACCGGTGAGTGGTGAAGACCGCCTTGGAAGTCACCTTATGAGTCCTTGTTAGAAGGAATGACTAAGTGGTGTAACCTTCCCATCTGTGGAGTAGGTAGAGATATTACTCCCTTGTATCCTATTGGATTTCCGGGCCTTACGAAATTAGATCTAGAGATTAACTTCATCAGTGAATGAAATCCCTGTTGGACCCAAATGACCTATATGAAGATTGCGATATAGTTGTTCTATGTCTTGCATTCTCGTTAGTGAACCCTTTTTTCCCTCGTAGATAAATGTCTTGTCTTGGGCTTGTGAAAATTTAGTGCCTTGATCTTTCACCAAAGGATTATAGGGTAAATACATTTTAACCTTAACCACACCTATAATAGAGATTAAAGCCCTGGGTGAAACTGGAATTAAGCTTAACCATGTGCTTCTTTAATATGTCAGACAAGTACTTTTGTAACTCTTATGTTTAAAACGATGGTAATAATGAGACCCTAGTGCGACACAAAAGTAAATCATATGAGAGTAAACCAAAATTTAAGGTTAGGAATAATGTCACTGGGAGTCCTTAAGACTTAATTTTAAATATCTTCATGTGTTACAAGGAATATAAATTGCCTTGGTGTGACCATATGTCGACAAAACAAAAGATATGCATATAAAAATCAAATCTGGAATTCAATAAGTTATTGAACTATAATAATAATAATAGCGAAATAACTAATCCGTGATTGATGGATGTTCTTGGGCAAAAAAGCTATTTCAAATCGATGTCTTTCTTAATCCCAAGACTTCATCTTGACATCACATTAAGTTCACTTGTGTAGCAAGGTTAAATTCCAAACTTTGAATAAGCATTTTGGGAAGCATAATCTTAACATAAGAATTAGAGAGTTAGAATTTTGTATAAAATTTGGAATATGGAAAATACTTAGGCAAGTTATGAAAATTGGCATAAGGGTAAGGAGCAAAATCAAATGGTTGAACAAAAAGTGAAAGGTGAAATGAATTTTCAGAACAGGTAGGTGGAAAAAGGAAGAAAAATTTTCTTACATAATAATGTTATTGGATGTTTAACGTACACTAGATGTAACCATGGTAATGTTGTGTGGTGGGTTGTCAATCCTTAATTCCCTTTTGTTGTGGTCATGTTATTGCTAGTATTCATTCATTGGGAAAAGTGTGGCATCGACGTGCCGATGTCATCTGCATGTGTCTATGTGAGTCAATGACTTATGTGATTGTCGCATGTGCGTCGAGTCCTATACTTGGAGCCCTTGTTGTGTTGTGTGTAGCATGTATTGTAAGTCAAAAAAAAAAAAATTATCCTGGTATTTTACTATTGTATCGTGTGTGTAAACTTTGGGAACTACAGTTAGTCTCTTGTTGGGTTACAAAATGTGAGCCAATGGAAACTATCCATTTTCCTTTGCATTTTGGTTTTCCTTATAAGTACCTTATCAAGTGTGTGAAAAGTGGACCATTGAAAAAATTATGTGTGTACAAAAATTTTCAATGGTATTTCTTGTTATTAAATTTCTTTTGTTAGTTATCATGCACTATAAATTGCTAATGAATAGTAAAGAGCCATGTATATATGGACTTTGTAGTGGCAAACCCTTGTTAAGAAAATAGTGATTCTATGAAATGCATAGTAATGAAAATCTTCCACCTGTCTTTTTTCCCGTGTCTCGACTTTTGTAACCATATCTAATGAATTATTTACACCCGTCTTTTTCTTTTTGTCTTCGTAAACCAATCGGACCTGAATTTATTTAGTATTTTGTTTATGCCACATATATTCTTTCTCCTTTCGTGGTTTTCTCTAGTGTTTTATGGATTTTACTATATTTCCTTTGTTCCACATCTTTTTTCTTCTTTATGTAGGATATTCTTTGTTATGTGGTTATTGTTTTCCTTTGTGGTTTTCTTTAGTATTTCATGGATTTTACTATATTTCCTTTGTTCCACGAGATGTTTTTCTTCTTTATGTAGGATTTTCTTTATTACGTGGGTATTGTCTTCCTCCCGCGTACTTTTCTTTTTATTGTGTAGTTATGATTTTTACCTCATGGATTTGAAAATTCATCTTAGGATTATATATTGTAGTATAAATATTAATCAACTATGACTGAATGATCTTACTTGCTCAATTAAATAGCATAAGAATGTAAAAATGTAAGAATCTTCCACAATAAGATTTTTTTTCAATAACAGAGTGTTGCAATAATGTAGGATTTAGAACACTTAGTGCTGAGGGCTATGAAGAATGTAATAAGCCTCTGTATGGCATTAGGGTTTGTAACAAGGGTTCAAATAGGAGGGTATAACTAGGATATTTTATCAAGGAAGATCTGTAGGAATTAAGTCCTTGTCATTTAACATGTATGGTATGAGATGACCTCTTTTGATTGTAATGTGGCTACCAAAACTATTTAAACTGAATATATATAAGGGTTTGTTTTGTATATCATGCTTAAGGGTGTAAACCCTCATGTTAAATGGATATCATGGTTCAGATCTAATTTAGTATGCTTATTACTTTGTTTCTATGAGATATTAAGATTTGGATCTGTTAGATGCTCCTTTCATGTAGTGCCCACTTCCCTTTGACACCTTTTTGATAATGATCTTAATCTTTGTTGATTACATTATGGACATTATTATGCTTTGATTTAGTATGATGCTAGATGTTGGACCATGGATTATTGTTGATCTTGATTTGGTTATGATGCATAATGATTAATAGAGACACTCATATGTGGATTGTGATATACTATTTGACATAGATATACCGTGAATGTTTTTTGGGCATGTAATATTGGATATTGTGAGTAGACTAGAAAATGAACATTATATGATGATGATATAGTGGTTGATTAAATTATAAATGATATAGTTGTTACTTTGATGTTGTTGATATAAATTGTAAGTGATTTTGTTAAATTGCTTTGATGTTGTTGTGATTCACATATTTAGATGATTTTGTGATTATATTTATATCATGTTGGATGTTCTGATATGGCCATGAGGCCGAAGGAGGTATTTGTGTTTTGCAGGTTAAATATCACAACAAACATCGGGGGATTAGAGACCAACCACAATGGAATTCTAGGTGAATTTGACAAGGTAACCATGATAACTTGTTTTGTTGTGTTTGTGTTTGATTGTTGCTAAGGATTCCCATGGTGGAGGATCGCCTTTATATGTGACCATGGGTTTTGTGTATTTTATTAATGTGTTTCCTTTTTATTATTTTTGTATGTATTTTATTAATGATGTGTCTCCTTCTTTTAATTAATTAAGTTGTGGAAAATTAATGTGAGAAAACATATGGTTAAAAGTTAATTAATTAAATTTGGATATAAGAAAGTAATAATGGAAGTTGTTGGCTCTTTGTATTAAATATGTAAGGGATGTGTAAGTATGTGTAAGAGTTGTGTAAGTCAGATTTTGGAGTATGAAACAATCCACCTCCTTGGAAATTCAAATTTTTCCTTGGGGGTTATTTTTGGAGGCTTGCGATACAAGTAATATTTGTCCCATACCTCTCAATTTAATTTACCAACCATACCTATGGTTGGAGGGTTGATTTTAGCCCTTTTTAATGCATTTTTATCAATCATGTTACATGTTTTTAATTTCACTCTTCTTACATTTTATTTAATTTAGTCCTTTGGGGTGTGGGATTTTTGGAGTGTGCAAGTAAATTGTCATATTTTCACCCACCTCTTTATTGTGCTTTGGAGAATGAAAGTTTGGAATTTTGCGTTGGAGTTGAGGATGTGTGATGCGGCATCCTTAAAGGATCCAAATCATCCTCTTCTCTTCCCTCTTCTATAAAATTCAAACTCATTGCCTTGTTTTGGGTTGTTGAAATTTTGGATACTTCCTTTTGGGGCACATTTTCTTGTTGTTTGGGAGCTCTTGCTTGGAGAAGATTTGGAGAAATTTGCATGCTTGTTGGTTGCTAATTTTGGGACTGTGTTTTTAGCATTGAAAGCTTGCTATTTGGAAACAAAAGCTACCATGGAGAGGTAGGAGCTTATCTCTTCTCTTATGTTGTTAATTCTTGTTGTGTTTGTGTGAATGGTGTATGTTTTGTTTATTTGTTGGTTGTTTGGGTAGACTGCCATAGGAATGGTGTAGGAGAAGGCTATGGGGAATTCATGTGGGGGGCATAAGGGAATGCAGTGGCATCAGAATTATTTTGGAGGGAGTTTGGGTTTGGGATACACCATGGAAAATAAATAGCTTACTTTTCTTACTTTGTGGGGGCATAAGGAGGGATTATAGAGGGCATAAGGATGTGTGTGATGAATTATTTTGGTGGTTTGTTATAGGTGGATGCCCAATTCCCATTGGGAGGCATAAGTAGCTTCCCCCATAGTCCTTGCTCCTTTGGCTTGCATGATAAACCCTGAGTTCTGTTTGAATGTTTTCAAAAGTAGTTGTAAATTGTTTTCTTGTGTTGAACTGTGTTTTAATTTGAATATGCATGTTGAAAGAATGTTGTGTGTTGTGGAAGCCTGTTGTTTCCATGGGTTGCTATCCATTTCTTATTGCATTATGGTTAGGGCTCATAGGCCAATGATGAAGGATGAATTTTCCTTTCATTGGATGTCTTGGTTGGGTGGAGAGCGTTGCATTTCCCCAATTTTGTTGTGATCAAATTGGAAGAAAAAGGAAACTTGCATGTTGTTGTTCTGGAGCAGAAGAAGATAATTTTTCCAGTTCCTTGTGAAATATATTTTATTGTAACCTTTCCCACTTTGAAGTGGATAAAATTGTAATGTATTTTGTGAATAAAATATGTATGTAATTGGTAATGAAAGCTATATATTCGAAATGTGAAAGATATTTATACTCTATTCTGTTTATTGGAAAGAAAGAAATAGAAATTTGTTATTTGCATTCAAACATTGAAAGATGTAAAGTTGTATAATTGAAGTCAATAAAGGATTGCAATACCTTTCTTCATATGCATTGTTGTTTTGAATTGGAACATCAAATTGTGATTGGAATCCCTATTTTGGAAAGTGGAAAAAGGAAGAAACACGTGAGATGAAATTGTATTATTCTGCCTTGTTTAAAATATATGATTTTGGGAAAGATAGAAACTAGATTCTTGTTTTAATGTTTGATTGAAGAAGAAAAAAATTTAAGGCTAGCATGGAATGAATTTAATGTTTCATTGTATGGAAAAAGAGATAGTTAAACCTTTGTTTAGAAAGGAAGAAATACATTTGGGAATAATGTATTGTTTTGTATCTTTGGAAATGTATAAAATCAAATTCAAAGATTGCATTTTTATTTAGAATGGTTTGTTTTAAATCACTTAAATGTATTAGGTTGGAAAGGAAATCAAATCCCATATAGAAGAAGAAATGGCATATATATCCCTCAAGGATTGATCCCTGTCATTGTGAATTTAAAATTGGTAAATATTTTAATTAAAATCCACAGTTCAAACTTGCAATTAAAATTCAAAATTGAGATGTTAAAATTTAGCATGTTATGACATCAATGAACTCAAATTGACAGAAAAACTTAAGTAAATAATTCAAAACATTGCAAAATTTGGCCCAAATCTGTTCACCTTTGTCATTTTGCAGTCCTTATTTCACAATTGTTGGAAAAATTCAAATTGGAATCAATCATGCAAAATAACCTTCCAAAAACATCCTAAATCCTTCTTAGAGTAATCCTCCATGTCTTTTGGGCATATTAAGTGAAGAAGAAGATCAATTGAACCAAATTTATAAGTTAAAATTTACCAGTTGGTTTATTTAAAGCATGTAGAACATTTTCTTAAAAAATTACCCCACAATAATTTTTAAACTGTAAAATTTATGTTTTCTATGCAAAAAGTGCATCGAGAGATTTTCAGAAAGTCCTCATTTTCCCAAACCGAGCTTCCTATCAAAAGTTATGGCCCTTTGAAGTTTTCCTTCCTCGTGGGAAAATTTGGGAAAATTTTTCAAGCGGGCCACGGCTTGAATTTTTCCCATTAAAAACATAGAATTTTTTTTTGAAAATTCTTTTGGGAAAACTTTTAAAATTTCCCCGCCACCCCACGCAGTCTCAGAGCCAATTAGAGGCTACCACATGGCACGGCAGAGGGGTAGAACCCTCGCAGACTTTATTATTTTTGAAATTTTTCTTTTGGGATTTTTTTTTAATTTCCCTCCGCGGCCCCGCACTTCCCACCCCTGCCCTAGTGAGACCTTTTTTTGGATGCATGGATGTGTGCATGTCATTTACCCCTTTTCCTTCCCTTTGGAAACTTTTTCCAACTACCCCCGTCACCTCGCCCTTTCCTCATTTTCTCCCCCACGTCAAAGCATGTTGAGTACTGTGTGTCCTGGCGGACCCATGGGCTCGTGGGCACTAAATGGTCTTTCTCCCCTTCGGCGAATGTATCCAACTTTCTACATCGTCACCCTTCCCTCTTTTTCTCCCCACTCAGCTAGTTGAGTGCCACGTGTCCTTAGGGAGACCTATAGCACGCAGACACAATTTGGATTTTTCCTCCCATGCAAGAATAAAATTTCAAGCCACCTGCGACCCGCCAACCTGAAAAATGGACTTTCTTCGCCGCTTAACACATGTCCCTTTGGGGGAAAATTTAACTCCCAATGCCTGCCGGTCCATAACTTGAGTTTTACATGGAGTTAGGAGGACTTCTTTATATTGTCGAGAAAGGTGAGAGAATTTCCTATCTAATGGGAATGATTTATGGAAATTTTGAATGCATTAAGTGTGAAAAAGTCAATTTGAAAATATGATCCTGTTAGAGAGTGGATTTGGTGTTAATTTACCCCATGAACCTAACTAAAACTTCTAACCCTAAAATTTGGACATTGCGACCTCTAATAATTAATAATAAAAGAAAAGTATGTTCTAATACATTAAACTTGTTCGTAACCTATTCGTGTTAACTGTTGTTTTGAACTTGGTTGTGGACAATTCTAATAAAAAAATTATTCCATAATTTTCCGACTATTCCTAGGTTTTTTCTTCAAGTGGGTTTTTTTAACGGGCATCACACTTGGTATCGAGCGACATTCAAAATCTTTGACCATTGGGCACACTAGAAAACTTGGGACATGACACTTAAACCAAGCATATTTTTGAAATCTAGAAAACAACTTAGTTTAGAAATTGGAGTATTTTAGTAAACATGGAAATTGAATAAAACTTAGAAAAATGAACTTACTCTCGCTTTGGTCTGTGCAGGAGGTACAGATGGGGCGGGGGGAATTTTCACATAAACTCAAACTTACCATGACCACCACCACCATCGGATCAGGGTGTAGCAGCCATCCTACCCCAGATTTTACAGAATCTTCAGGATGTCAATGCCACTCTACACTAAGAATTAGGAGGACATGAAGCCATTCATTACAGAGTCCCTTCCATTGAGGGTCAAGTATCTCCTCGAACTAGTGAGGATCATAGAGGAGAGAACTCACATGCAGAGTTAGCCAGAGTAGAGTCACCATAGAGGGGCCAGGGTGACCAAGTTTTAGAGTGTAGAGAGAGGTCTCGGATCCTTAGGCTTAGGGATGAGCATGCAGAGAGACCTAGAGGTCGTCAGACCACAACTGCAGTCACATCAGGGAGATCCTGAAGCTTCACCATCACATTACTCAGGTGACATGGGTGGATTTTAGGAAGAGGCCTAGCTAGTGAGCTTGAACGGTTGCTTCAAGATTTGTCCTTGTTCTAGCAACACGAAAGCTCATGTTGTGATCCATCTACTAAGGGATGGAGTAGGAATATGGTGGAGGAAAGAGGATCAAAAGCTCCATGTATATTCTAAGATAGTAACCTAGGGTCTATTTCAAGAGAGATTCACAAGCAAATAGTTGTCACAGAGGTTCATACAATCAGAGGATAGATGAGTTTTATGACCTATGACATGCATCTCTTTCAATAGTAGAGTACGAGAGTAGTTTTTGGACCTACTCTAGTATGTTGAGTACATGCAGATGAGTAGGTGTGGATTCACGAGTTCATCCAGGCCCGAATTTAGATATTAGAGGTGTATTCAGAGATCCACCGCCCACAAACTTTAGCTAAGGCCATCAAGAAGGCCTATATAGTAGAGGAGACTTGGGGGAAGACCCAACAGGCTAGAGACTAAGTCCAGAGCCACATACAGCAGATGCAGGATAGTAGATAGAGGGGGTTAGCACCTATTCCTTATGGTGGATAAGGTTTAGTATAGTCATCCTTTAGGCCATAGTAGTAGTAGCAACAGTCCCGCCCACCTCATAGTCCTCCACAAAGAGATTAGAGTATGGGGCCTCCTCCTAGGTGTCCTATCAGGACACAAGGTGGACCTAGAGCTCAATCAATGGAAGCTTTCCAAAGAGAGACCTCAAGAAACTATAGCCGGATCATCGGGATCCATGCCATGAGACTTTTAGGACACCTACTAGAGGTGCTACTCATTAGGAAGATTAAGAGGATGTATTTGTTGTGGAGTTATGGGAACATTTTAGATATACTTCCCACAGAACCCTTATAACAAGGGTAAGACACAGATCTCTAAGCCTGCGAGTTGGTGACATGTGACATAGCCACAAGATTTATGTAGCAGTTGAGAACTACGGGTAGATCATTAGAGCACAATCATTGAGACTACAGGTAGTATTGGTGGTATTCCTACCTCTGTATTATTTGATTTTGGTTCTTCTTATTCTTTCATTACACCATCTTTAGTAGAGCAATGTAGGTGGTGGCGCTTAGGTAAAGATCATAGTTGGGATGTCAAGATGGATTTTGGACCCAAGATATCTATGAATCCTTAGTTAAGGAGTGTGTAGTGGATTTGGGACCTTTCACCACTACCTCAGATCTCCATATCCTTCCTTTGGGCTTGTATGGAGTCATTTTGGGTATGGATTGGTTATCTGTACATAGGGCTAGGATGGATTGTTATCACAAGACTATATCTTGTGTAGATGATTTGGGAGTGGAGTCGGTGATTTTAGGGGTTAGGAGACCCGTTTCTATTCACACCATCTCGCTATGCAACTTAAGTGGTGTGTGCGATGGGGTTGTTAGATGTATGTTATTACAGTCAATGGAAGATCAAAGGATGGGTCTAGTGGACCATCGCTAGATGATCATCCCATTTTGAGAGAGTATTCTGATGTCTTTCTAGGGGAGCTACTAGGGTTACCACCCCCACGTGAGATTTATTTTCATATAGATCTAGTTCTGGAGCAGAGCCTATCTCATGAGCACCTTATCGGATGACCACCCCAGAGCTCTGTGAGCTCAAGTTACAGCTTAAGGGACTTTTTGAGAAAGGCCTTATCCATCCTAGTGTATCCCCTTGGGGTGCACCAATAATATCTTTGAAGAAGAAGGATGGATCCTTATAGTTGTGTATTGATTACCGCCACCCGAACAAGGTGACGATCAAGAATTATTATCCCCTTCTACGTATTGATGACTTGTTTGATCAGATGAAGGGAGCCACATTTTTCTCTAAGATTGATCTTAAGTCAGGCTACCATCAATTGAGGAATTTGGAGGTGGACATTCATAAGGCTGCCTTACACATGATATATGGGCACTATGAGTTCACAAAGTGGTGCCTTTGGTTTGACTAATGCCCCGCAGATTTATGAGTTTGATGAATGGGGTATTTAGGACCTTTTAGACCGCTTTGTGCTCATCTTACTAGATGAAATTTTGATTTACTCACGTACACATGAGGAGAATGAGGAGCACCTTCACCAGGTTCTTTAGTGTCTTCAAGAGTTGTAGCTTTATGGGAACTTGGAGAAGTGTGCATTCTTTCATACAGAGGTGCAATATTTGTGTCATATCATTTCTGGGGAAGGTATCACCATTGATCCTTCTAAGATTAGAGCCATTATGGATTGGCCAACACCCACTATGGTGACTGAGGTGCGCAACTTCATGGGATTAGTATGTTCTTACCAGAGATTTTTTAAGGACTTCTCTTGGATTTCACACCCCATCACTTCCCTTCAGAGGAAAGGGAAGAAGTTTGTTTATTCGAATAGATGTGAGCAAGCCTTCTGAGATCATCAAGGAGTGCCTCACTACACCACCTATTCTTGCAGTTCCAGATCCTCAGGGTGAGTTATTTGTTTGCATGGATGCTTCTTTAGTAGGGCTTGGACGTGTGTTTATGTAGGAGGGAAGAGTAGTGGCTTTTGAGTCTCACAAACTCAAGGATTATGAGCTCAATTATCTGACTCATAATCTTGAGCTTGGGATAGTTATGCACGCATTAGTTTGATGGAGGCACTTTCTTATTAGTCATAGATTCCAACTTAAGATAGATCACTTGAGTCTTCATCACCTCTTCATGTAGCCCAATCTCAATGCTTGTCAGTGGCGTTATATGGAGTTATTTTGTGAGTATGACATGGAGATCGAGCATGTGAAGGGGAAGGAGAATGTTATGGTAGATGCTCTCGGTAGATGAAGACATGTAGCTATGGCCACTTCAATGAGCAAAAATTTATGGAGTAGGATTCTTAGCAGCCTTCCTCTTGGTAGCTTCTACATTGTAGTATGAGTAGAGATCAAGTCCCAGAGACCCCTTAAGGGGAAGTTTGATGGTTTTTCTTTAGAGGTAGATGGTCTTCTTAGGCATAAAGGCTAGATATATGTTCCTAGAGATGGAGGCTTGAGATAGGACATATTGGTAGAGGCACATTGTGCACCTTATACAGCCCATCCTGGGGTGAAAAGATGCACACCACCTTGAGATAGTTGTACCATTGGAGAGGTATTTGTAGAGAAATTTCCCATTCGTGTCACGATGTTTAGAGTTCCAGAGAGTTAATGCTTTGAGTATCAACATCCCTCCGGCCTTCTTTATCCCCATGCTATCTTTGGAATGGAAGTGGGACACCATTTCCATAGATTTCATTGTTAGACTACCGATGTTGAGATATCACCATGACACTATCATAGTCACAGTTGATAAATTGACAAAAGTGTGTCATTTTTATCCGGTGAAGACTGCTTCGCTTTCGGAATGTTTCGACTTACGGGAATAGAGTTGCTTCTATCCTTTCATTACTTTTAGAAACAGATAAGGGTTAGGGCTAGGAGGAATACCTGTGGAATGTCAAGATGGTGTGCGTGTACCGTAGAGGAAGATCAGGCTGACTGTGAAGAACTCCTTTTTGTCTTGGAAGGACTACCTGCAAATAAGAACACAAGACCAAAAGATTTTGATTAGACAATAAATGAGGAAACTGCCTTGGGCCCAGGAAATATAAAACTTCCTTTCGAAGGTGGTCAGTTTCCCTGCTAATATGAATTAACACAAAAGACTATAAAATATCAATCAAATTACTTCGTTTGGAACAGATAGGGGAAAGGCTGATTTCTGGTTTGTAGTCTGGGTAACCGATACCGCAAGTTCATCGATAATAGCGATGTCGGTAGGGTTTAGGATCTGTCGGTTGGTTGTTTTGTGGGGTGTTTGTGTTATTTGTAAGGCTGTATATGGGTGATATTAGGAAATAAGGTGATGAGAGGTAGATGAATGATAGTTAGATGTAATATGCACGCTGGGTAGTGGATTCAGGGATGGATTTATGAGGACTGTGATTCAAAAGGCATAAGAAATGTTATAACAGAGGACATGCAAGATGTGACTTACTGGTTTTGACGAAGATGCAAGCTGATCTCCTTTGCTGTAAACACTTCTGGTATCTCCACTCGTCTCTACTCGGTCAAGTGAAGATCTGGACTCTGTTCCTCGCTCCCAATGATCTCTGTTGATTCAAAATCCTTCCACCTTGATCCAAAATGAAATTTTGATCCCTTGTTTTTGGTTTGGGGAGGCCATTTACAGGGAACCGATGGCGGTTACGTAACCGACGGCGGTCGAGTAGGAACCGGCATCGGTAAGGAAAAAGTAGGCTATTTTTAGTAAAATAGCCCACCTTCCCTGCTTTTCTCCCGAGAGATTAGTTGCGGGCTTGGTCAAATGACTAGAAGGTCGGTTTTGGGTGCGAGAAAGGGGTCATTAGTCATGGGTGTAGGTGTAGACCAAGTTTTAGGTCTTAATTAGGTTAGTTTAGGATTAGGGCTAGGTCATGATGAGGTGGAAAAATGAGGTGGTAGGTGAGGTGATGGGGATTTATCAATTACAAGGTAATTAATAAATAATTGTGTAAGGTTTAGGTAATGAGGTTTGGTTGCGAAATGGGATGCGGGTCACAAGGGGTCGTAAGACACGAATTTGGTGTCTACATTAGCCCCTTATTGTCATGTAGCTTGTGTTGTAAAGCTGCGTGGACAATAATATGAAGTGGTTTCTCCTGTTAAGGATATAGGTAATCCCCCTCAAATCTATCACAGATTGAGTGAACGGGAAATCAGGGATAGGGTTGATAAAGGGTACATGTTGTAGAGAGGATGGTAAGGTGGTGGGGGAGGTCCAAGGCAGCAGACGCATGTTGAAATGCAATAGTGCGACTAGGGTACATGATTTGGCGAGCAAACCAGCAATGTATAGGCAAAGGTCGATAGTTTATCCAAACAAGGGTGATATAATCACGGTATCAAGGCATAGGAAGTAGCTCCAGGGTATATAACAGGTAAGGTACAGGAATGTTTAGGCATGTTCGGCAGTACCAAATGGTTGGTTTGGTTGAGATAAACGTCACGGTCTAGGTCTAGGCAAAGTTGGTCGACAGATCAAGTCAAGGACCCTAATTATGCTAAAACACGAACAGGTGAGCTCGATTGGACAAAAAACTACAGGATGGGTGGATAAGAGTGTATGTTGGTGATGTTGGGTAAGGTATGGAAGTGGTACGGCCTTGGGTCGGGCCAAATGGTTGGGGTGCGGCGTTGGGTTGGGCCAAATGGGTAAGGTTGCGGCCTTGGGTCGGGCCGGATAGGTAGGTTGAGGCCTTGGGTCGGGCCGGATTAGTTGGTTGAGGCCTTGGGTCGGGCCGGATGGGTAGGGTGAGGCCTTGGGTCGGGCCGAATGGGTAAGGTGGCGGCCTTGGGTCGGGCCGGATTAGTTGGTTGAGGCCTTGGGTCGGGCCGGATGGGTAGGGTGAGGCCTTGGGTCGGGCCGGATGGTTAGGTTGAGGCCTTGGGTCGGGCCGGATGGGTAAGGTGGCGGCCTTGGGTCGGGCCGGATTAGTTGGTTGAGGCCTTGGGTCGGGCCGGATGAGTAGGGTGAGGCCTTGGGTCGGGCCGGATGGTTAGGTTGAGGCCTTGGGTCGGGCCGGATAGGTGAACAAATGGTGTTCAGCAAAGGTGGATATAGGTGATATTGGGAGAAAGGGCGATTAGTAAATAGGGGTAGAAAGTTGGGTGGATAAAGACAAAACCGATATCGGTTAGCTATGACCGGTACCGGTTAGATAACCGACGCCGGTTCCTTAGGGCACGATTTGACCGGTATCGGTTCTATGTTAAAAACCTATAAAAAGAAAAATACGGCCGGTCATTGTCACTTTGTCAATTTGGAAACCAAATTAAGTTGTCTGAGGTGGAATATTGATATTGGTGTATTTGTTGGCTGAGGTGGCACTTGTTGAGTGGAGAAGTGAGTTGATTGGGGGGCTGAGTGAGTAAAGAGGCAACATTTGATTGGTAGAGGACCCAGCAAAGCAAAGTTGGACCCATGGCACAGGCTAGGAGGAGCAGGAGGGGCTGGACCAGCTGGACCACCACCACCCATCCCACCACGATGACGTGTCGTCGTACGGGTAGGTTCGAAACTCTTTAATTGTGTTCATTTTATTGCATTATGCGAAATTTGGGGTTTTGGGTAGGAATCCAAGTTTTTGATAAAAGGAGTAAATGGAAGTTGTTTGGAAAATAGAGAGGGTAGGTAGGGTAGTTAGGCTAAAACGGTAGGGTGGGTAGGTTTGTAGGGCTTTTCAATGGGTAAAAGGGGAGTAATAGGCAAAAAATAGGTTTGGGGGGCCGCGTCGGGTTCGGCTCCGCATTTTTTACGATTTGACCGATGTTCTTCGCGGACCGGCATCGGTCACAAATTTCAGAAGGTTGTTTTTGTTTTGTGGGACCGGCGCCGGTCACATATCGGCCGGCGTCGGTGGCGGTTTAGGTGGGTTAATTTGGGTTTGGGTGGGTTGATTTGGTTTTGTGGGTTGGGTTTGGGTTTTGTGGGTTTGTGGGTTTGGGTGGGTTATGGGTTGGGCTTGGGGTGGGTATGGTTTGGGGTTTGTGTGGGTTTGGGTGGGTTATGGGTTGGGCTTGGGGTGGGTATGGTTTGGGTTTGGATTGGGTTGGTTATGGTATGGGTTTGGGTTGGGTTTTGGGTCAAAGAGGGAGGGGATAGTGGAGAAGATAGGTGGCTAGAGGGGGTGTTAGAAAGTTGGGGTGTGGTCGGGGGGATAAAAAGGGGTATAGAGGGTAAAGTAGATGATATGATAAAGAGTAGGTCTAAAGTTGTGGGTTGGTTTTTAGGCACGTCGGTGATTGACGATGTGGGATAGGATGCCCCGCTTGTTGGTGCGGATGCGGCCACACGTATCGCGGCACACCAGGCTATCATGCGTGAGGTGGGACTCGGCGGAGTCAGCTGATCTGAGAGCTATTGATAGAGATCACGGCTGATGGTTGCCCTCATCGAGAGATGGGATCCGGTGACCAATGTGTTCCATCTCCGACCGGGAGATGACTATCACATTGGAGGATGTGTATCGCATCCTTGACCGCCAATCGAGGAGAGCGGTGTTCGAGTAGGTCGGAGGCGGCGATGGGCAAGCATCCTACGAGTTTTGGAGATGCAGCGCGCTACTTACCTATCCACACAACACGAGTATTGGGTATGGTGACATGTACCGTCTTGCATCGACATGAGACACGGCTAGCCGTGTTGATGATGTCAGGATCACACCGCTTCGCCCTCCCGGACTCGAGGAGGGCGCTTTCCACGGGTATTGATGGGGTTGTTGCTTGAGATGGTGGAGGAGCACACCTGTTACGCTTGGGCACCAGTATACCTGGTGCAGTTATACAGGGAGCTATGGGGCTATCGCCGGATGAGGTGATTTGGGATTTGCTCTACCTTTTTACTTCACTGTTGGGCATATGAGCACATCATATGCATCAGGCCAGTAGGGTTACCCCAGCAGCCAGGGCCACAGGTCATATACAGATATGGCTTTCAGAGATGGTTGGGGGTCGTGGGCCAGCCACGAGCAGTTCTTGCAGGTCGGGATGTGGCGTATTATAGACATTTGTTAGAGGGCCTGACAGCGGTAGACATTGTATGGAGACCTTACAGAGGTCATCACCCTCGCAGAGGAGCCCGAAAGTACGATTATGTTGGATCCAGTACACCTTACGGATAGCAGGGGGACGGAGGAGGGGAGAGTACGAGAGGATACCCCTAGAGAAGTACGCGAGGCGAGATGGGGCTGCGGCAGGACGAGCCACCTCCCTTCCCTCGATATAAGAGGGATGATGTAGAGCCCCATTGCTGCACCCACGCCCGTGGATCCAGTTGGGCTTGCGAGAGGCGGCAGCTGATGATGGTGTAGATGATCTTTGGGTGTGCGGGGCATTCATGGTTTGGTGGGCTGGTCGAGAGAGCGGCTAGGATAGTACACTCGCAGCACAATGAGACTTGGCTGCAGTGATAGCAGAGCGAGATCAGCTCGGGGCAGTGCGTGCAGCTATTACGAGGGCAGTTGGCTGCTGCCACGAGCACGAATAGGTGTCCTACGAGGCAGTATAGCCGTAAAGTACGAAATGCATGAGCACATGCACCACCACCACCAGCGGCAGTGCAGCCACGGCCCGAGCACAGTACGAATACCACCACCGGCAAGGCATGCCACGAGCAGGCACCACACGAGCACAGGGGAAGTGCGCGGTAGGGAAGTCGAGGACCGGCCCAGATCCAAGCGGTGGCAGGATAGATACATGGAGGTGAGAGCGGAGGCCCGGTACTATCAGGATGTCCTTGATAGTACCAGAGCTGAGTATCAGCCATATGCGGCACACCGAGCGGAGACCTCGCATAGTCGAGAGAGATCGCGAGGAGGCGTAGCCACCTGCCGGCGTGTCCGTTACTGAGTAGGAGGTGAGAGGCACCATAGGGACCAGGGAGAGGTGCGAGGGTGGTGGGGGAGAGGCGAGGATCCCACATAGTTTTTGTATATGGACATGGGCACCGGTCTGCGAACCGGTTGTGTTGATAGAGGCTGCGTGCCTACATTTATTCATGTATTGATTCATTCATTCATTATATACGGCTGCGAGCGAAAGTACGGGTTATCTGTTGATACTGGCTGCGAGCGAGTATATTTTGATATGAGTGACCGGCTGTGAGCGAGTCGAGGTGATTGATATTTATTGCGGCCTGCGTGCCGGCTTTGTTGTTGTATTATGAGATCACAGAGGCCCCGATGCAGGGCACATTGTACATTTGAAACTTGTATATATATATATAGAGATGATGTTTTGATCCATATGCAGTGTTGAAAATGTTTTTAAGTATTTCGTCAATGGTTTGTGGTATAGAATGTATGATGAGTTTAATTGACATGTTGATATATGGATGATGTGTTATATGATGAAATGTTGCATGTTTTGGTGCTGGTTTTGGGACATTGTTATATATGTATCTGATGAGTTGGATTCAAATGATGTATAGATAGATAGTTTTTTGTTTTGTTTTGTTTTGTTTTGGTATCCTTAGCTGATGGCTGGTTTGTTTTTGTAAAATAGATGATGTTAATGAAATTGTAATGATATGTGTGGTGGATGGACAAATATGGATAATGGTGATGAGATGCAGGAAAAGAGGCGGGCGCGACAAAAATTAGGTAAAAAATGAAGAAAAGACCATGTTTCAAAAAGGCAGGTGTGTAACCGATATCGGTTAGGGAACCGATGTCGGTAGCTGATAGACCGATATCGGTCATATAACCGATACCGGTTATTTAGGGATGAGCTTTTCTAAAAATAGAAAAGCTAGGGTGGTAACTTAAGTTCTAATTTTGAGAGCCATGCAAGAAGTTAAATACGCGAACGCGACGCTTTTTGACGACTGGGACAGGTATTTGCATGAGAGATTTGAGTGATAAGGAGAAAAGAGACAGGGTATTGCATGAGAGATTTAGGTGATAAGAAAAGAGATAGGGAAGTGAATGTGATCTGAGATTCAGACGATAGAAAGGAGAATTTGAAAAGAGTGGTGATCATGGCAGAACGAGGAGAAGCATCCAGCAGGCAGGGACGAGAGGGAAGACAAGTGCCACCGCAAGCTGCTGCAACCCAAGAGGTAAACGTTTTGGTTGTGATTTGATTTTTGCATGTGTTATGAATAGGAGATTAAGTGGGTAGATATGAAAAAGAAAACATGATAGCAAGGGTTATAGGTGAGGTAAGTGTTACGGGGTAGGTAATCAGGGGTTTCAGGTATGTTTGTATGTATAGAAAGGAATAAACGCTCAAATTATTGTCGTAGGCAGTGTGTTTAGGCAGGCTATATGAAGGTGACAGTGACCGATATCGGTTAGGGACAACCGGTATCGGTTACTGAACCGGTACCGGTTACTATAAACGATACCGGTTGCTGTAGGAATTTCCAGAATGTGAGAAAAAACCCGTGGGGATTTGATGGATTGAATGGTTGTTTGTTATTTTGATGTATGCAGGCAGAGGCAGGGTTGAGGATGAATGATAGTGTACCAGCGCTGTTGTCACGAATCCGAGCGGATGTAACGCCAGCTGAATGGACATTGATAAATCGTTTGGGGTTAAGTGGAATCCGCTATTATTCACGAATCGCACGTAACCATGCTATGTTACAGGCGTTGATTGAGAGATGGAATCCTGAGAAAAATACCTTCTATCTGCCAACAGGGGAGATGACAGTAACATTGGAAGATGTGTTCCGTATTTTGAGGCTCCCTATTACAGGAAAACCAGTATATCAGGCATTACCTAGCGCGGCGCGGGGAGCGATAACAATAGTATTTGGTCCATACGCACGAGATCTGACACAGCGAGGTTTGACATTCACATATGGGGTAATGTATGCAGCACACCCTGAGGAGACAAGGTTAGCAGTGATATTAATGATAGCGGTAGGGTATTATGCGTTACCGAGGGTGGAAGGGGGAAGATTTCCAAAGGCATTGATGTGTGTTATTTGGGAGATGATAGAAAGGAACGTGACGTTTGCATGGGCACTGCATATTTGGCGGAGCTATACGAGGGGTTTATGGGCTTGTAGGTGAAATCACGAGCGACACTTTGGATTGTTCATACTTATTACTTTGTTGGGCCTATGAGCACATTGTTTGTGTGTGACCAATAGGCCGACCCATCAGCAGGGGAGAGGCGGAGTACAAAGGTTGGGATTGAGACGATGGGTCAGAGCGAGAACAAGAGGCAAGATCTCGAGCCATGATGGGTGACATTGAGTATTACAGGTAGGTATGGGAGAGGGTGACGGTTGCGGATATCATTGGAGGCCTTACGGGAACTATATGGTAACAGAGAACATAGGCGAGGAGTTGAGGGTGTAGAGCGATTGAGGTGGATCGCGGGGCACGAGGCCGAGTGAATATGAGAGGATTCCTATAGATCGCGTGCGGCGACAATTTGGATTTGTGCAGGACATACCGCAGGCTTATAGACCATATATGAGGATCGACACGAGAGGCGGCATTCTCACCTCCCGGCCAACACCTAGAAGGTCTGAAGAAAGTAGCGGCCGATCGCGAGGGTAATGGGCGCGAGAGCAGCGAGAGGCCTATAGATTATGGTGGGTAGCAGAGCTGCAAGGTGTACGTGATCGTCTTGACATAGCGGTGATTACAAGAGAGAGGATCATCTGCGAGCGTTTGGTTCGGCAGCTCCAAACGCGAGTGAATGAGACAAGAGGATTGTTAGCGGTTTGCGAGTCATGGGCGGAGAGACTAGAGGCTGGAGTCCTCCATGCGAGAGGCGTATTCATATGTTATAGGAGAGGTTGCGAGATCGGTGGGGCGGTACCAGTAGCCGTGGTACCTTTGAGGATAGAGAGGCTGGCGAGAGGGTCGACGATCACGATCCTCACCTAGTTCGGGATGAGGCGTAAGGGTCTAAATAAATGTTAGCAAGGTATAAGAATTAATAAGGATGCCGACCTGCGTGTCGATGATAGAGAAGATGTATTTGTTTAACATCTAAATAAAACTGAATATGTATGTTGATTTGAGTTACGATAATAATAAGAATGTTTTCGTTTTGACTTTCGGTGTTTTGAAAAAGGATAAAGAGGAATGTGATTAAATAGAAATACACAAAAATATTTATATTTACCACACATGATAGGTTATGGTAGGGGATGGTCGAGCTAACCTTGGGAGACCCCATGTCTCCGAAGTGCTGCCTACATAGCCCATTGCACAAAGCAAGGAGGGGCCTCAGACCGATGTAGTTCTCCCTTAGGACCAGGGAGAGGTGAATTCAGGCAATTTAGGTATGGTTAGGCGATTGGTTGGTTGGTAAAGGTATTGATAGTAATATTGGTAAGGTAAGGTTGATGGTGTTGGTAACGAATTGGTGAGGTTTGTAAAAGGTATAAGAGAAGCGAAAGTTAGCCTACCCAAGTGGTAGGGAACCATGTCCTGCTTAAGATCAACACACAATCCTAGATGCGAGGCAAAAAGGAAAGATTGCTCCGTAGGTGAAAAGAGCAAAACGAACCACACAACATAGAATGAACGTGAAGCCCTAGGTACCGGTGCATAGACGAGAAGTCAATAGGTGAAAAGAGTTGTATGATCACATCCTATCAGGTGTACGTCACGTCCCTTGAGTTGAAACAAATGGTGAGGTGAGGTGAATGGTATAGTTGAGGTATGGAAAACTTATTACAAAGTGAGTGTTCGGACGAAAGAGAACCTACCCTAAATAGACAAGTCCATGACTCAAAAGTTCTTTTGAATGAGGCTTTTATTTTATTGAATATAGACTGATCGATGCGGGAAGTCTACTAGGGATATTGATTGTGCTATTCTTGAGGTCTTCACGAAGCTGATCAATGCGAGAAGCTTCGATAAAGGTGGCTGTGTATAGCATTTGTCCTTCGAGGAGTAGTCTATTTATAATAGCGAGATATGATTTTAATGCATAGCATTTGTCCTTCGGGAAGCGATCTATTTATAATAGCAGCAATAGTTCGGCATATATTTGTCCTTGAGGGAGCAGTCTATATTTAATTTAGATGACTAGATGTTCTTTTGGCGTGAAGCATCTAGTTTAGTAGGAAGTTTGACTCAAGAAAATCCCATAAGAATACGGCTTATTTTAATACTTTGAAGTCATGGACTAGACTAAAAAGGGGAAGGCATCGTCAAGGGGAGGTGAGAAGTGATCTTGATTTTATTTTGAGATGTAGAAAACAAAGTGTATGTAGCGGTAAATGAGCTCAAGGGACGAGCAGTAGGTAGATAAGAAGTGATATAACACTAAATTCAATAGTAGAATGGTCGAAGATGCAAGGCATTAAGGGGCTCAGGCTCAGGTTTACCATTAAGCGAAGCTAAACGATAAGTGCCTGATCCATAAGTGTGAGTGATTATATAAGGCCCAATCCAATTGGGAGCAAATTTTCCACGTTTGCTCTTTTCTAGTTTGGTTACATGTTGATTCTCTTTGAGGACAAGATCACCAACCTTAAAGGTACGCTCATGAAGTCGCTTATCATAAGCACGCTTGATGCGTTTTTGATAGATTTGAAGGTGATCGAGAGAGTGAAAGGCGGCGTTCGTCAAGAAGCTCCAATTGGGCTAACCGCTCTTGGCGGAAATCATCGTTGGTGAGAATATCCTGAAGGGATATTCTGAGGGAGGGTATTTGTATTTCGAGAGGTAAGACAGCCTCGGTACCATATACCAAAGAAAAAGGTGTGGCATTAGTAGAGGTACGGATGCTAGTACGATAAGCCCAAAGGGAAAAGGGGATGTGATCGTGCCAATTTCTTCGGACTCATTGACAACTTTCATGAGGATTTTGGTTAGGGTTTTATTAGAGGATTCGGCTTGTCCATTTGCTTGTGGATAGTACGGTGATGAGAAGCTGAGTTTGATACCAAAGTTGTCACAAAGGTCTTGCAACAACTTATTTTTGAAAGATTTTCCATTATCTGTAATCAGGCGATGAGGAACACCAAAACGACAGATAATGTGGTGGTTAATGAACTCTACAATTTTTTCTTTTTAGTTGAAATGAGTGGAATAGCCTCCACCCATTTTGTGTAATATTCGGTTCTTTGTGATAATCCATCGGTGGCGTTGCGAAGAGGATGGATGAATCTCACCAATAAGGTCTAAACCCCATTGTGAGAAGGGCGAAGATCTCGGCGACACAGGCGGGTGGCTAGGAGTATGTTGAAGGTTGGCATGTTTTGACACATAACACAACGCTTAACATATTCGTAGCAGTGATCGTTATTGAGTAGGCCAATAATAACCAAGGCGAAGGATTCGTTTGGCCCTGCAAGCAGCTAAAATGTCCACCACAAATACCGTCATGGACCTGTTGGATGGTATGGGTGACCTCCGCGCCGGTGAGACATCGAAGGAGGATGCCATCAAAGCCACGTTTATAAAGGAGTCCCCCCATAACTACATAATGAGAAATGCGTTTAAGAAAAGCGCGTTTACCAGTACTAGTAAGGTCAGAAGGGAGAACAGAGGTTGTAAGGTAGTCATGGAATTGGTGATACCAAGTATCCTGCGAGTTAGCAGACACAGTATTTATCGTACAAACAACCGGGGCTGAATAAGATGGGGCAAAGAGTTGTTGGACCAAGACGAAAATGTCAGAGTCAGTTGATGAGGCTGGAATTTGCGAGGCTAAGCAAGCCATAGTATCCGCAAATTTGTTAGTGGAGCGGGGAATGGTTTGGATAGAATAGTGAGTAAATAAGGCTAGAAGTGAATCCACGTAGTGTTTGTATTTTTGAAGTTCCTCATTTTTACATTGGTAGATGCCCATAACTTGATTGACTACCAATTGAGAGTCGCCAAAAATATTGATAGATTTGATACCTAAGTGCGGTATGACACGGAGACCCAGAACAAGGGCCTCGTATTCCGCTGTATTATTAGTGCAAGGGAAATCGAGTCGGAATGAAAGAGGCATAGGCTCGGCGTCGAGAGGAATAAGAACAACGCCGGCTCCTCCACCGCGTTGGCATTTGGATCCATCGAAGAAGAGAGTCATTGAATACGACTCCTCCTGGAGTGAAAGAGTGGCGATGAGTTCGTCGGGGAATGTAAAATTGGTAAATTGTTCCCCAGGTAAAGGGGCTTCCGCAAGTTGGTCTGCGATGGTTTGTCCTTTGATTGATTTCTGGTGGACAAACTCAAGGTCGAGGTCGGCGAGGAGCATGAGCCATCGGGCGATGCGTTGGTTTAGATGAGGTTTGGCATACATGTAATGGATGGGGTCCGTGTTGGTGATGACGAAAGTTTTGTGATTCAGAAGGTAGTGTCGGAGTTTGGTAGCCACGAATGATAGGGCTAGGCACAACCTTTCTACATGTGTATACCTAGTCTCATAGTCCACCAAAGTACGACTTATATAATAAACGGCTTGTTCTCTATTTTCAGAGTCGCGATGTGCAAGCATGGCCCCTATAGCGTGGTCAGTGGCGGAAAGGTAAAGGTAGAAAGGGCGGTCGTCTTGAGGTGGGATAAGCACAGGTGGCTGTAAGAGATAAGTTTTGAGAGCTTCAAAGGCTTGGTGGCACTCTTCGCTCCATTGAAAATCAATGTCCTTTTTAAGAAGGTGATGAAAAGGTTGACATCGATCTGAGAGTTGGGAGATGAAACGTCGGATAGATTGGAGCTTACCTTGTAAACTACGCAATTGTTTGAGATTGGTAGGTGGGGGCATTTCTAGGATAGCTTTGACTTTAGATGGGTCGACCTCAATGCCACGCAAAGAGAGGCGATAAAGCCAAGAATTTTTCCCGAAAGGACACAAAGACACATTTTTTTGGTTGAAAGGCGGGATGAGAATATTGTAGCAGGCGATCAAAAATAATGGTTAAAACATCGAGATGTTCAACTGCGATGTTTAGACTTGCCAAGAAGATCGTCGAGCGTAATCTTGAGGATAGTGTGCATAATGTCATGAAAAATGTAGGTCATAGCCTTTGATAGGTCGCACCAAAGCATTCTTAAGGCCAAATGGCATTACACGTAGTGAAGGTTCCCGAGGAGTTATGAAGGTAGTTTTGTGTTGATCGGCGAAGCGACCAAAATTTGGTTGTATCTGAAAAGCCATCCATGAGAGAGAGCATCTCATGGCTGCGGTGAGATCAACAAGTTGGTCAATACTAGGTAGGGGAAGTCATCCTTAGGGCAAGCGAGGTTAAGATCCGGAAATCCGTGCATATCAGAAGTCCCCGTCGCTTTAGTAGCAGTGCGATGTTAGAAATCCATTGAGGATAGTCAATAGGTAGAATGAAGGAAACAGAAAGGAGTCGTTGGAGCTCCTCTTTGACCAAGAGGGCAATGCGCGGATGCATTTTTCTCAATTTCTGTTTAATTGGCTTGGAATCGGGTTTCAGGGTAATGTTATGGACAGCAATGTCAGGATCAATTCCTGGCATGTCAGCGTAGGACCAAGCGAAAGCTTGGTTGCGAGCACGGAGGAAAGTAGTAAAGGTGACTTGTTCTGATGCGTTAAGGGATTGTCCGATCTTCACAATGTGAGGATCCTCCTCCGTGTGGATGTTGATTTCTATAGTAGATTCGTTCAGCATGGTTTGGGTTTCAGATGGTAAGGCTCGTTGAATATAAGAGTCATCGCGCGAGTAAGTGAGGATGGAGTCATCATCCGGCACTCAATACGTTAATTGAAGGGAGTCCTCTTGATCATATGCGGATATAGAAGGGGAATAGAAGAGGGGTCCTCATTATCGCGTTGATAAGTGAGAGGACCTAGGAAGATAGCATTTATGAAAAAAAAAAGTTAGGAGGGATAGATTCAGGATCTATCGACTCGGTGGGAGACGAAGGCAAAATGGGTGATGATGGTTCGGTAGGGGTGACGTCATCGTCTTCTAGAAGACAACTGACACGAGGTTCCGTCGATGTAAGTGTTCCCGGAAATCCGAGACCACTACGATCATTATGTTTGCGTGTGGTGATGGGGATGAGCGTATGTCGGCCTTGTTCATAAAGGCCAAAACCAAAGCCTTTCAAGCCGTGAGTCGAAGAAGGTGAGGGCGAAGCGACGATTTGTCAGGTATTGAAAATCGGATTGGAAAGGAACCACACCAAGAGGAGGCTCAGGGGCAACGGAAGATGCGTCGACACCCCCATATGTTAGGTTAGTACGGCAGTGCGGTGGTCCGTAGGAGATTACTTCTCCCACACGACGGTCATAAGTAGGATGTGCATGTACCTGTCCGTACTCCTGTGGGGTATGGAAAGAACTAACGTTATATAGGTGATACTCCCCCAGCGTAAGGCGTTGAAAAACATCTACTAAGGGATCAACGGTTGGGATGTTAGCTGCGGGAAGGGAAGTGGTTTTTGCGACGGTAGTTTCATCAGTTGAAGGCGTAGGTGCGGTTGAGGTGGGTGGTTGAGGCACAGTTGAAGAGGATGGTTGGGTTGAGTGAACGGGTGTCTTGATTGGTACAAGCACATCGTTTGGGCGGTATAACATATTGCAGGTTTTAAAGGGGGGGATCAGCTTTTACGGTGTAGGATTTCCCCTCGTACTCAAATTTTATGCATCTATGTAATGTTGAGGGAACGCATCCCATGGCGGATCGAGGGCGACCCAACAATATATTATATTGGAACTCTCCCTCGAGGACATAGAAGAGTTCGGGTAAAGTACGTGGTCCTACCGAATGTTGAGGATCACGGTGCCTAAGGTAGTAGAGTAATAGCGTCATTAAATGACCGCATGACATGATGGGGTTGGCACACATGTAGCTAGAAGGGATATTCATTTGTTGGAAGGCTTTTGAAGAGATGATGTTTAGGCTAGCGCCCCGTCAATCATAACACAGCGTACCGAATGTCCCGGACGTAAGCGGAGATGAAAAAGGCGAGGGTCGGGGTCTTACATGTACCAAAGTCAACAATTTCATCTTGAGCCAGCTGCGGCTTGCTTGTGGTACGAGAGGCGGAAGTGGTTGGGGCGGTGGGTTGTTTGGTGAGAGAAGCAACGTGATTGGGTGTCGAGAATGGAGCAACGGGCGGGGTTTCATTAGGTAAGACCTCGATCCCTGAAGAATTTCAACGAGAGCTTGTCGATGAGATTGAAAGTCTGAATGAGATCATATAGTGTCATTTTTACGGGTGATTGGTGAAGTTGTTTGATCATGGCTCGATGGGCAGCTCCATTAGAGACGGGGTAAGCGGGTCCACGAATAACCACTTTGGGTGGTGGTGCAATCGGGATGCTGGACGGAGAAGGAGAGGACGTAGGTGTGCTTTCTTTCGCTTTCTCATTGTTTTTCTGCGTTCGAGTAGCAACACTAATCATATTAATCTAAATAAACTGAGATGAGGAAGATGGTTGGGATAAATCATGGTTTTCAAGAGGTGGGGTTGTAATAATGATAGATCTTGGTGAGGCGGGGACAGATGGTAGAGGAGAGGGAATGGAAGCTAAAGGTCTCTCCCTTCGTAAGTTGTCTTTCTTAACCTTTCTATCTGGGAGAGGTGACTGACGAAGGATGGTTTTTAAAGCTTTGCATCCCTCCACATCATGTCCTGGTGTGCGGTGATAAGCGCAGATTTTAGACTCATCGTAACCTATAGGGCGAGGTTTAGAAGGGTCATAAGGTCTAAGTGGGGGTAGAGAAATGGTCGCATTCTCCACCAACATAGCAAGGATTTTGGCGTAAGATCCTTTGAGTGGGTCAAAATCGGAGGAGGATGAGGGCATTGGTTGTGCGGGTTTCGGTAATGTTTGGGCGTGGTTGGTTCGTACGGGTGGTGGTTTAGCCAAGGGGTGTTGACACGTGGTTTTCACCAAACGTGGTTTCTTTGGCGCAGGAGCTACGTTGGTGGTTAGATGATGAGGCTACGAGATGGCGTGGTAGCGGGAAACAACCACGGAGAAAGGGAGTGAGAAAATAAATCCTTTGATGATGGAGTTTGTTTAGGGTTGATGGGTGGGTAGGATACGTGGGGTGATAATGTTGATATACCCTTAGATCTTTGTATAGGTGCAGAAGGCGTAGGTCGTTTTGAAGAAAACGCAGGAGGTATGATATATTGATGCAAGGTGGAAGGATGAGGTCCCAATATGGAAGGTAGGTGTGACGATGATGGTTTTGATTGTGATAGAGGCACGGATTGAGCTTGTCTTCTAGGTGGCGGGGCGGCTTTATTCTTGGATAAATCTAGTCGCTTAGGCGGGTGTGTTAGACTGGGTATGGGTGAGGTCCCAAGTGTAGGGGAAGGTTTGGTTAGGTTAATAGAGGTGGATGGGATACTTGATATAGATACGGGGGGTGAGAATGAGGACATAGGCATTTTGAGTTTCTGTAAACACTTAGGATATATGGTAGAGGTGTCGGGATCGGTCATCTGCATTTGAGTAGAATAAGGGGTACTCAAACGTTCCCATAGGATTAAATCTATCTTACGGAGAATGGCAGTCTTGAGTTTGAATTGTAAATTTAGTACGGAAGAAAGGTGGGTTGTGATTCCGATCCTTTGTGGGTGTGATCGGGGAGTAGATGAGCCTTTGTATCAATAGATATTCTGAGGTCAACCGGTCGTTGAAAAGATTTAGGCAATGAAGAACTAATAGGTAAGAGGGCATGTTCGAGAGGATCCGTCATGGTTAAAGAATTTGGTGATGTCGGTGCAAGAGATTTCTCGTCTAAGGATGTCAAAAGGAGTGGCGTACCTTCCTCTTTGTGCAGCAAGAAGAGTAGGTAGAAGGAGAAGTTTGGGAAATAGATAGATTAGATAACATCCGTTCGCAGTCTTGTAGGGATGTGGTATAAGAAGACTCATCGATGGGAAGAGAAGTCTGGGTAGTTAACTCCTTTATGGGTAAAGGAATGATTTCACTTTGGCTTGATGGTGGTAAAGGAGGTTCGGGCTCCTGTGTTAGTGAAGAGGCTTGATTCAAAATTTTCTCGATAGAGGCTTTTGGCTGGGTATCGAAGACTGCATGGATCTCATGAACACTCTCCTCGGCTAAGATATCCTGGTTTGTGTTACTGTTGGGAGAGTGATTCGGGAATGGTTTGTTGAAGATTTTCAAATTTCGGTTGGCAGGGGCATTAGGATTATCGAGGGTTATATCCCCTGCGTCAACCATTTCCTGCACTATGTTTTTCAACATCTTGCAGTTTTCATGACTATGTCCTTTTACGGTGAAATTCTGAAGTCATTTTCTTTGTACCGAGGAAGGTATAGCGCGAGTGGAGTCAAACCCGGAGTGAGGTTTTAGGGGGCAAGGTGATAGCTCGGCCTTGAGCAATTTTCCAAGATGACACCATAGGTTTCTCCCGAGGAGTGTAATTGATGGGCTCTGCTTTATACTTATAGGTGGTTTTGGTGGGGTATTAGACGGTGTTTGAGATTTAACCCATCCGCGTGGACAGCTCCTTTTGATTTAGAAGAAGTGGACGCGTGAGGAGTGGTGGTATTTGGTTTATTGGTAGAATCGGGAGTTCGAAAGTGGGGTTTTGTTGCTGTGACCGCAATTTCTCTTCTTCTAAGGCTCGAATTTCTAGTTTAGAGCCATGGTAAAGGCCTCATCAAATGTGCGGAAAGTTTGAATTTGAAGAGTAGGAGAAATGTGCTTAGCACATGCCGCGTGAAAAGTTCGATAAGTTGACTGAGGCAAGGCATATGTAAGTTGGTTGATAAGGCGCGCCATCGTCAAGCGAAATCTGCGATAGATTCGTCTTGAATTGTCGAATGGCATAAAGGTCGGTGATGGATACTTTCTTAGCAATGTTAATGGAGAAGTGATCAAGAAAGATTGGGCTAGTTGGTTAAAAGAGAAGATTGAGTCTTTGGGTTAAAAACCTTTGTACCACTCAAGCGGGTCTGATAAGGACATGGGAAATGTGCGGAGTAATGAGGCATCATCATGGGCAATCAAATAACAAGCATGTCTAAATGATCGCAAGTGTTGTTGAGGATCCTCTTTACTATTAAAAGCGAGTAAATTTGGCAATTCCCATTGAGGAGGATATGAGTGAGGGGGGACGAGAAGGGTGAATAGGCTCCCGACAAACTTGCTCGTATGTCAAGGCACTACGACTTCCCGAAACAGAAGCCTCTAGATTTTGCATTTTGTCCATCATTTGTTTGATGAAATCTGTGGTTGGATGAGATGATGGTGCGGTTGTGGTAAATGGAGGCAAATTGGGCCAAGGGCCTCCGCTGGACAATGGTGGGGTTAAGTGTTGATAAGGTATGGAGGATGAATATGTTGAGGCGACCGAATAGGGATGTCCCATATAAGATGTTGAGGTTACTGGATACGTGTATGGGAATGAAAAGGTAGGCGGAGCTTGAGAAGGAAAGCTCGTGTGGATAGGTGGCAGAGAGCAAGTCATGAATGGAGTAGTCTGCAAGAGAGATGAGGTAGGGGCGTCGGTGGTAATGATATGTGGGGTCAAGATTAGCAAAGGAAAGCCAATCGAGTCGTATGAATCTCGAAGGCTGTCGGATTGGGAGATGGGGCTAAAGGTGCAGGAAGCAAGGCGGTGTTATCAGGCGGAGTGGGCGCTAAATGAGCAGCTATACTAATAGGCATGCCAACAAGGAGCTGACCATCAGGCGTACGGTCAGGGGCATGAGACAAATAGTATTGTACAGCACTAGGATTAGCATCTAGAAACTTGGCAAAGTCCTTATCTCCCACAGGAATTTTAGGAACCTCGCTGGTATCCGTAGGATTCCCCACAGAATGTGAAGGGGGTGATTCAGGTAAAGAAACAGAGCAAGCATGTGAAACCATAGCGGCGGCTTGCTTTGAGTGAGTGATAACAACCATGGGCCAGTGTTCACGAGTAGGGTTTGAATCATCGGGAACAGAAACAAACTCGGGTGGTGAAATTGGTAGGTTCTTTGGTTTGTCGAGGAATTGGGAAAACGATGGCGATATCGGTCTAAGTGCGATGTCGGTTATACTATAACCGGCGTCGTCGGTCGGGTAACCGATGTCGGTGTAAGAAAAGTCAGGCTAACAAGATATAAAAGGCTGCTAATTTGATTTTTAACAACGTTTAGTATACTTGTCCAATTATTGATCACAGAAGACAGAGTATGAGAAAGAAAACAGAACTAAAAACAAGCAAGATGTACACGCAAATCCAGAGATTAACCCTAGGGTTAATTTTAATTATTGTGGGCTTATGCCTTTAGACGTAGAATGATGTCAGAATCCTAAACAAAAGACTTAGGGGAAATGTCAAGTTTGTTTTGGCTTATAAGGTTACCTCAATCGGGCGGAGGAATACCGCGGAAAAAGGGGGGATGTTTGAGCTGTTGTGTTAATTGTGAAGTGATTCGGTATGTGTTGTGCAGTGAATGTAAGATTAATTTCTTGTCAATACCGTGGATATCACCCCCACGTGTACGACCTGTTACTTAATCTATGTTTACTAGAATTGAAAACAACAAGCAAGGATGCCAATGCACGTGTTTTAAACCCAAATCGAAAATGATATTCGATGAAGCAAAAGAGATGACTTTCACTAATGCAAGATGCAAAAAAACAAAGCAAGTTCTTTTACCAAAATAATAAAATACCTTGTGAATATCTTTAGAAGAAAAAACAAGCAAGTATGCTCCCTATATGAAAGCAAGCAAGAAATAAAGAAACCCAAAATGGGTCCCCCATAAGTCGTGCCAAAATGTTTCGCTCGGAATGTTTCGACTTACGGGAATAGAGTTGCTTCTATCCTTTCATTCCTTTTAGAAGCAGAGATAAGGGTTAGGGCTAGGAGGAATACTGTGGAATGTCGAGATGGTGTGCGCGTGCGTACCGTAGAGGAAGATCGGGGTGTGCTATGAAGAACTCCTTTTTGTCTTGGAAGGACTACCTGCAAATAAGAACACAAGACCACAAGATTTTGATTAGACAATAAATGAGGAAACTGCCTTGGGCCAGGAAATATAAAACTTCCTTTCGAAGGTGGTCGAGTTTCCTGCTAATATGAATTAACACAAAAAAGGCGTAAAATATCAATCAAATTACTTCATTTGGAGCAGAGATAGGGAAAGGCTGATTTCTGGTTAGTCTGGGTACAAATCGGTAAGTTCTTGGTAACCGATGTCGGTAGGGTTTAGGATCTGTAGGTTGGTTGTTTTGTGGGGTGTTTGTGTTGTTTGGTAGCTGTGTTATTTGTAAGGCTGTATATGGGTGATATTAGGAAATAAGGTGATGAGAGGTAGATGAATGATAGTTAGATGTAATATGCACGCTGGGTAGTGGATTCAGGGATGGATTTATGAGGACTGTGATTCAAAAGGCATAAGAAATGTTATAACAGAGGACATGCAAGATGTGACTTACTGGTTTTGATGAAGATGCAAGCTGATCTCCTTTGCTGTAAACACTTCTGGTATCTCCACTCGTCTCTGCTCGGTCAAGTGAAGATCTGGACTCTGTTCCTCGCTCCCAATGATCTCTGTTGATTCAAAAATCCTTCCACCTTGATCCAAAATGAAATTTCGATCCCTTGTTTTTGGTTTGGGGAGGCCATTTACAGGGAACCGATGGCGGTTACGTAACCAACGGCGGTCGAGTAGGAACCGGCATCGGTAAGGAAAAAGTAGGCTATTTTTAGTAAAATAGCCCACCTTCCCTGCTTTTCTCCCGAGAGATTAGTTGCGGGCTTGGTCAAGTGACTAGAAGGTCGGTTTGGGTGCGAGAAAGGGGTCATTAGTCATGGGTGTAGGTGTAGACCAAGTTTTAGGTCTTAATTAGGTTAGTTTAGGATTAGGGCTAGGTCATGATGAGGTGGCAAAATGAGGTGGTAGGTGAGGTGATGGGGATTTATCAATTACAAGGTATTTTAGAGAATATGCTCAGGATGTATTTAATGGATGAGTAGTCTAAATGGGAGGAGTACATGTACTTAGTGGATTTTTCCTACAATAATAGTTCCATAGGCATGGCTTCTTTTTAGGATTTGTATGGTAGAGAGTGCGGGGACACCTCTTAGCCTACAGGATATGTTAGAGGATAGAGTATCTCTCGGACTAGCTCTTCTACAAGACATGGAGCAGCAGGTGATGTTTATCAGGTAGATATTATAAGAGGCACAGACATGTAGAATAAGTATGCATATTAGCATAGGATCGACCATAGTTTTGATGTGGGCATGAAGGTGTTCCTTAGTCTCGAGGCCACACAAGAGCCCTATTTGTTATGGAAAAGGTTCTAAGTTGGCTCCTAGATTCATGGCTCCTTTTGAGATCTTAGAGCATATTGGCCCTTTGGCCTACCATCTAGCATTGCCACCTAGCTTGTCTTGCACACATGATGTGATTCATGTTTTAGTTCTTAGGAGATATATTTTTGATCCTTCTCATGTGCTAGATTGGACATCATTGTAGGTGCAGTATCAGGGGCAAGTGATGGTGGAGCCTGTTTGCATCTTAGATCATAGGGCCCTGGGCCTTCAAGGCAAAGAGGTTGATCAGGTTTGGGTGCAATGGGACAGATATGATGAGACTGCAGCTACATGGGAGGATGCTACCTTATTACGAGTTTAGTTTCCACATTTGTTCCAATGACTTCCAGGAGGAATTGATTCTAAGGGGAGGGGATTTAGTGCCCACTTCCCTTTGACACCTTTTTGCCCCAATCTTGATCTTGATACTATTGATAACATTATGGACATTATTATGCTTTGATTTAGTATGATGTTAGATGTTAGACCATGGATTATTGTGATCTTGATTTGGTTATGATGCACGATGATTATTAGAGACACTCATATGTGGATGATGATATACTATTTGACATGGATATACTTTGTGAATTTGGTTCGGGCATGTGATTTTGGATATTGTGAGCAGAGACTAGAAAATGGACATTATATGATGATGATATAGTGGTTTATTAAATTACAAATGATATAGTTGTTACTTTGATGTTGTTGATATAAATTGTAAGTGATTTTGTTAAATTCCTTTGATTTTGTTGTGATTCACATATTTAGATGATTTTTTGATTATATTTATATCATGTTGCATGTTCTTATATGGCCACGAGGCTAAAGGAGGTATTGGTGTTTTACTGAGTTAAATATAAAAAAAAAAAATCGGGGGATTAGAGACCAACCATAATGGAATTCTAGGTGAATTAGACAAGGTCACCATGGCAACTTGTTTTGTTTGTTGATTGTTGTTAGGATTCCCATGGGGGAGGATTGCCTTTATGTGTGATCATGGTTTTTTTATATTTTATTAATGTGTTTCCTTTTTATTATTGTTGTATGTATTTTATGAGTGATGTGTCTCCTTCTTTTAATTAATTAAGTTGTGGAAAATTAATTTGAGAAAACATATGGTTAAAAGTTAATTAATTAAATTTGGATATAAGAAACTAATAATGGAAGTCATTGGATCTTTGTATTAAATATGTAAGGGATGTGTAAGTATGTCTAAGAGTTGTGTAATTCATATTTTGGAGTACAAAACACTCCACCTCCTTGGAAATTCGAATTTGTCCCTGGGGCTGTTTTGGAGGCTTGTGGGACAAGTAAAACTTGTCCCATACCTCTCAATTTAATTTACCAACCATACCTATGGTTGGAGGGTTGATTTTAGCCCTTTTTAATGCATTTTTATCAATCATGTTGCATGTTTTTAATCACACTTTTATTACAATTTATTTAATTCAATCCTTTGGGGTGTGGGCTTTTTGGAGTGTGCAAGTAAATTATCATATTTTCACCCACCTCTTTATTGTGCTTTGGAGAGTGAAAGTTTGGACTTTTGTGTTGGAGTTGAGGATTTGTGATGTGTCATCCTTAATGGATCCACATCATCCTCTTCTCTTCCTCTTCTATAAAATTTAGAAATATTGACTAAGTATGAAGGCACGTGGGTGCGTGGGACCCGATTATAGGATGGTGATGAAATTTTTGGAAAAAGTGGTGTACCAGAGAGAAAAGGCTCAAGAAGCGGATATCGTGCGACACATGAAAGGAGGTTTAGGACTTAGCGATTCAAGAAACAAAGGTAGAACACGTGAAAAGTGTGATCGGTTACATGTGGATAACATGCCGGGCAGCAAACAGGTGGCCTAGGAAAGAGCATGCTAGCAAAGGAATCTTCTAGAAGACCATCATGAGATGGAGTGGAGAGCTCAGGCCTGAGGAAACATGCTCACTGAAGGACCACATTCGACACTTGGTGATGGATCTAAGGGCATGCAAGGTGAGTTGGTAGTGGGAAGGTGATAAATACAAGTGCTGTGGACCAAGAAAGGGAGATAGACATAAGAGGAGAAGATAGGAGAGATACAGAGAGAGAGATAACATGGGTAAAGCTCTGTAGGATTACTACGAGTGGGGCTCTGATGTATTGAGCTTAGCATTGTAATTTCTTTTCTATTTTTGCATAGTTATACAAGCCTAGTGATGTGCATGACTATAGTCTACCCTCTATGGCTCTTTGTAATGAAACGATGAATACAATGAGGTTACCTATTGCAATTAGATATGAATATCAGTGGGTTTCATGTATATTTCATTCATAGAAGTTCTCTTTCCTTTCATGCTATGAATGAATGGTTGTAGCTTTCTTTCTATTATATTATATGTTATGGAGTCTTTTAAAACACACAGTCTGAAGAAACTACAAGGATCTGGAGGCCGTCAGAGCCTGTAATCCTTGTATGTCTAAAATTCTTTCCTGAATACTCTATACTAATCATTGATGAATGCTTCCCACTAAAAACTCACATAAAAGAGAGACTCGGCACCCGCGTGCGTGCCTCGGGTGAGTGCTCAGCTTCTGTTGGGTGATAGGCCGTGCGCATGGGATTCCTTCCTCTTATAATGGGAGTAAAATTGACTACATCTTGGTTCCATTGCTGGGACCTCTTTTTGAAGTTGTAGTGGGATATAACATGCATCATGATCTATGTAAAGAGTAATGATGGATCGGTTGACATTGGAAAATGTTGAATCATGGTTCAAGAGCATGGAGGATGAATTTTCCTAGAGATTCAAGCATTGGACCTGAGTTTGATACACGTAGATGGGTAGAGGAGAATCTCTACCATGATCTGTATGAGACTTTTTTCTGTTGCTTCCCAGTAGAGTTATTTGGGTGGCTTTCAGCCTATGCATCTAGATCAAGTTGGCATTATGGATCATGGATATGGACCAAAGAAGACTACCAAAGGTTGTAGGATAGATCTGACGTGGACCCGTGTTGTAGATCACTGGTGGGGAGGAGTACTAGCTAGCTACACTCTGGAATATGCCATTTCCATGTATTCTTGTCAGAGGTTGTTGAGTTTGAGTTTCTATGAGAACCTAGGGGATCATTTCTACGTGTTATCCCTCTAGCTATGAAGATATTGATGGTTACCATGAGTCTAGAAGTGCTCCCAATGGCGGCTAAACCATTCTGAGTGTTGGGTAAGGAAGCTCGGGTGGAGGAAGATGGAAGATGATGATGATAGAAAAAAAAGGAGAGGGAAGAAAGATGGCTCAAGTATGGTGAAGCATGTGAAAGGGAGATTACTAGATGATGTGAAGCTGCTAGTGTGATGGATCTATGGGAGATAGAGATGTTGTGGGAAGGAATTGAGGTTCACGCGAGAGGACATGGAGCCTGAGTAGTCTGTGTTACCCCATCTTGGAAAGCATGAGGGAGACCCCTTCGGCTTGGTGAGAGTTCATCACATGGAGAAAGGAGAGTCATTGGCACATATCTGAACCCACCCAGTGACCGAGCCCTAGCGCTTGGTTTTCCCAAACTAGGAAGAAGTATTGATCTAGTTGAAACTAGTGGAAGAAATAGATCCATGCCTAGGAGATACAATTTTACATTCCCTTCTTCTATGGCTGCACATATTCAGTATTTGGAGGATTTTTTGGACAAGGGGCAAGTGTACAAACTTTTGGTCTCACATTCGGGGGAGTGGCACGGGACAAAGTAGCGGTGGTGGGGCACCATCACAGACCATCGATGCATAGTTCAGTGGGACCATGGGGGCACTTGGCACAAGCTCCTATAGGCCCTATTGGACCTAGTGGTCTGGTGGATCTAGTGGCTCTGGAGGTATAGGACCAGTGGACCTAGTGGATCAGGTGGTGGAGGAAACACGAGAGGAACCAAGGCTCTAGTTCAAGACAAGGACCCCAGCCACCACCTCAAGTTTTCTTTGAAATGTCTCTACACTTACCAGATTACATAGGGGCATTGAGGATGTTGTGGAACATGTTCACAAGTGTGAACTTGCTATGGCACGTGAAAGGTATCACAACCCCAGAATGAAAGGCTAGTCAATTTGTAACCACGTTGTAAGGGCACGTGCATAGCTGGTATAGAAAGTATGATCCTCATCAAATAGTGGTGGATTACACTACCTTAAAGAATGCATTCTGGAAGAGTTCCACATTCTGAGTTGAAAAAAAAATCATTAGCACTTTGAAGGAGATACAACAAGGAATGGCAGAGAGTGTGTGGGAGTATGATGCGTGCTTTAAGACTCTCTTGTCTAAATTATCATATGATATACATCCTTCTCAGCATGCACAGTGGTTTGTTGGAGGATTGATCACCCCTTTTAGAAGGGCCTGTCTCATAAGACTTTCACAGACCCATGTGAAGCATTGGAGGTTGCCTTGCGCCGAAGCCATTGGTAGTATTGATACTGGCGTTAGCCCATTCTTGGAGGCTTAGATTGCTGCTATGGCTAAGCTAGTTGGAAAAGCTATCTATGAACTCGGTCCATGAGACTCACAGTGGTTTGTGGTGCACAAATTGTGAGATAGAGGGCACATTAAGGATAATTTCCCCCGGAGGATGGTACGCGTTATAACATTAGATTGTGAAATCTGTCATGGGGACCATGATGCTAGTAGATGTCCCTTGCTATAACATGTGATCAGAAAGAATGTATCTGTTATTGCAATATTTACACCTCCATGACCCATGATACTAAATATTATAGGCTCATTGATCAGATACATGAGGCCATTGATCATGGGGTGTGCCAAACTAGCATTTCTAGTAGTTCTAAAAATGATGATCACCGTTATGAGGAGTGCGCAGATGGAGGTGCGTGAGGAAAAGGTTTTGAGGAGGATTCCGTGGATGAGGTAACCGTGGAGGAAGGAGTGAGTTCCCTGTGAGGACATGTTTCAACTATGGATCTATAGAACATTACAAGCGTGAGTGCCCAGACTTGTTGTAGTGCTCATGGTGTGGAAAGAAGCATAAGTATGAGGAGTGCCCGGAGTTATATGAGCATATGAATCAAGCAGCACCGGAAGGAAAAAGGTGTTGTGATGGTTAGCATCAAGAAGGTAGACATATAATGGATGCCTCGGGTAACATGGGATGAAGGTTTGGAGCTATTTTGGTAACAACAAGGGCAGAAGCCACATGTGAGAGAGATACCAAGATAGAAGAGCCTCGTTTCAAGAGAAGAGGTCATTCATGGAAAGTACCCAGACCCCGCGCATCAGAAGGAGATATATCAGGACACCATGGATGTTATTCGAAGCTTGCAAGGGGAGATCTAGTGTCTAAAGGAGAAATCTAGGAGGGAGGAACAAGGAAGGAGGATCGAGGTGTAGAAAGATGACCTAGATGAGGTCAAGGAGGTGTGTAAAATGCTAAGGTAGGAGAACATCATTCCTTTGCTAGGATCCTTGTTGAGAGAGAAGGTACACATGTTGAGAGAAGAGCACGAGAGGTAGGTCTTGCATGCAAACCTTCCCCCTCACAAGCCTCAACTATGACAAGGAGATTACATTGAATGTAGTTGTGGATGGATGGCTCCTCAGCAATATACTCATTGACACTGGTGCGGAGGTTAATGTTTTGACTTTGGATGCATGGCATCAGATGGGGAGACCTGCATTATAACCATCTTCAAATGTGTTGTATATGGAAAACAAGACTAAGGAAATGCCCATCGGTGTCTTGAAGGATGTAGCTATTACTATCCAAGGAGCCAAGTTTATTGGGGACTTTGAAGTCTTGGCGCTCCAGAGTGTAGACAATTTCCCAGCACTACTTGGGTGCCCTTGGTGTTACAAGAACAATGTGGACCTCGGTTCAACAAAGGGTACATCAGTTTTGAGAACAAAGAGGAGTGGGTCATTATACCCCTGGTTGATGGGAAGTCAGTGCCCTACATTGAACCATTGGGAGAAGAGGTTTTGGACAAGATTTATGTGTGCTCAATCAGAGACCCTGAGATGGTACACCCTATTAATGGGGTTATCTAGTTTGAGGATGCTCAGTCAGTGAGTGATACCACCAGCTTGGCATGTGATAATTGGGTGCATGGGACTTATGAATTAATGGGATGGTAGTTGAGAGGATCGGTGACCAAGGTAACTAAGGCATGCATGGTTTTGGTGCCTTGGGGAAAGAACTACCCAAGTACTCTCGGAGGAGCCTTCCCTGAGATCTTTCTGCGTAGGAGATAGAAGCTCAGTGGAAAAATGAAAAGGAATGAAGGGAGATGTTGAGTTACGTCTTGCTCGGCACAATAGCTCGTTGGTGGGCCACGCATTAGGAGAGCCTTTTAGAATGGCGCGAGGTAAGAATTCTCTCTCTGTCAGATTTTCTAGAAGTAATATACCCACCATCATCAAGGAGTACCATGGGAAGGAGCCCACCTCTTTCCATATCCTAGGAGTGTGAATGGGTCTAGAGAGAAGGTGGAAGGCCTTGCCACCATCCCTCTAGGTGCACAAGTTGTATTCTACACTGTACAGGGTTGTGTGCGTGCATGGTACATTCATTTGGAGACACATGCCACCAAACAAGGAATTGGCAAGAGCTTGCGGCTGATCTTATTCAAGCCTTTGAGTATCGGAGTACCAAACCATCGGTTGATAAGGCCTTGTAAGGTATCAAGCACCTTATAATGGGGGATAGTGCCAGAATGGAAGATAGGCTATTGGAACTACTAGGTGAACCTAGGATTGGAGGTGTGCTTTGAAGAGATTGAAGAAATAGAAGAATCCCAGCTTGAGCGTGTGTTTGGAAAAGGAAAAGGGAAAGTTAGTATATGTGATTGATGGAGAGGAACCAGAGAGTTTAAATGTTAGCCATTTTGTGGGGACGCGTGAAGTAGTGGGTAGTGTAGATGCTCTGCACGTGTGTGCCTACCATGAGCCTTTAAAGACAAAGAAGGTTAACATCGGTTCAGGAGAAGAACCTAAGGAAGCTATTATTGGGGATTATTGGATGGAGAAGGAAGTATCAAAGATCATTGATCTATTGCGTGAATTCGAGGATTTATTCCCGTGCGTGGGTACCATGAGCTAAAAGGTGTCCACCATTCCTTGGGGGAGATGAGGATAAAACTAAAGGAAGGTGCACACCGGTTAGAAAAAGGCCCTACCGGATGAATCCCAACTTACGCGTGAAGGTTAAGGAGGAGATAGATAAGATGATAGCTTCTAGGATCATTGAGGTAGTAGAAGAATCAGAATGGATAAGTCGATGGTAATTAGCATCAAGAAGGATGGGTGGATTAGAATTTGTGTGGATTATAGGGAATTGAATGTAGTTTGTGTCATTGATCCATTTTTGACCCCCTTCACTGAAGAGATTCTGGAAGGAGTCGTTGGGTGTGAAATCTATTCCTTTACGGATGGATTTTAGGATACCACCAAGTCGGATTGTAAAGGAAGACGAGGAGAAGACAACTTTCACCACCAAGTGGGGAAGTTTTGCATATATACGGTCATGCCCTTTGGGTTGAAAAATGCACCTCTTTGTCTTTTTCGCGCATAGTGGTGCAAGCATTCCAGGACTTCATTCATAAGTTTCTTCAGGTTTACTTGGATGATTGGATAGTATATGGTCTAGTTAAAGACCATTGTGACAACTTGAGATTAATGTTTGAAAGGTGTAGGTAGTTGAGGATATCCCTCAACATTAAGAAGTGTGTGTTTGCTACACCCTTTGGGACTTTATTGGGGCATATCATATGTAAGGAGGGCTTGTTGGTAGATCCCGCTAAGGTTGTAGTTATTGTGGGGTTAAGGGAACCTACTAGCAGAGCATAGTGTGTGGATTCCTTGGGCATACGGGATATTACAGAAAATTCATTAAGGGGTATGCCAAGATCGCCCGTGCCTTTAGAGGAGCTACTTAGACACAAAAGTACCTTCCATTGGGGAAAGGCAGTAGAGGGCATTTGATACATTAAAAGATAGGCTTATTACCATGCCTATTTTGTGATTTCCCTCTTGGGACAAGCCTTTCCATGTCCATGTAGATGCCTCAGGAACCGCCATTGGAGTAGTACTTGCACAACCAGGTGAGGGGATTGTTGATCATCCTCTCTGTTTCATGAGTAGAAGTTAACACCAGAGAGAAAAGAATTATACCACAACCGAGTGTGAGGCATTGTCAATGATCTATGCACTTTTCAAATTTTGATAGTATCTGCTGGCAACACCCTTTGTATTCTACACCGACCACATGGCATTAAAGTATTTAGTAAACAAGCCCATTCTTCAAGGGTGCATATGTCGATGGGTGTTGTTGTTTCAAGAGTTTGAGTTCACCATTGTAGTGAAGCCTAGAAAAAGCAATTATGGACCTGATCATCTGTCAAGAATTGATTCAGGAGAGGATGCACAAAGTATTGAGGAAACAATGCCAGACATGTAACTTTTTAGATTGTGTGCGTGCCCTCAGATTTGGAAGAGATTGTTGTATTTTTAAAAGAAGGTGTGGCACCGGATGGAATGAAGGCATTGGAGAAAAAGTAGTTGGCCATACGTGCCATGCCCTACATGTTGATTTGTGGAGATTTATACAAATTGGGATGTGATGAAGTTTTTACAGTGTGTGTTAGAACATGAGCGCTGGCCATAATGGAGGAAGCACATGGAGGAAGTGTGGGTGGGCATTACGTAGGTGATGCCACCGTGTGCAAGATTTTAATGGTAGGTTTATGGTGGGAAACCTTGTACAGGGATTGTAGAGATTATTGTAAAGCATGTGACCCTTTGTCATGCATTGGCAAACTAGGAAGGAGAGATGAAATGCCTTTGTGTCCTATTCCTAGTGTGGAGCCTTTTGAAAAGTGGGTGATAGACTTTGTAGGACCTATTACACTGGCAGCACGTAGGATTGGGTCACGTTATGTCATCACTTACATGATTATCTCACAAGGTGGGTCGGAAGCAGCCCCGACTAAAGATTACATAGAAAGCAATGGTAGCAAGGTTCTATGGGAGAACATTATCACAAGGTATGGATGCCCTTTAAGTTTGACCAGTGATAGGGGTACACATTTTCTAAATGAGACCATGAGGATCCTACTATCTGAGTTCATGGTGGCTCATCATAAGACTACGCCCTATCACCCTCAAGCAAATGGAACCGTGGAAGCATTCAACAAAATACTAAGTCATACCTTGACCAAAATATGTGATGTTGGAAGACAGGATTGGGATGACAAGGTATCAATAGTTTTATGGGCTTACAGGACTACGTATAAAAGACTAAATAAAGCCACACCTTTTCAATTGGTGTTTGGTGTGGAAGCTATTTTCTAGTTGAATTTATGTTACCTTCTCTCTGTGAATAGTGCATGCAGGAGGATTAGCCGATGAACAAGTTTGGAAGAAAGAATTGATGAACTAATGAAACTAGATGAGAGATGATCACTTGCCCGTTGGAGCCAAACAATGGAAAAGGAAAAGCAAAAGGCTTGGCATGATCACCATATTAGAAACAAGAAGTTTGAGGTTGGGTAGATGGTGTTACTGTATGATTCTAAATTTTGCGCCATCTGGGAAGTTGAAAGTCCATTGGTTAGGTCCCTACACAATCTCGTACATCCTTGATTGGGCGAGTGCGTGCCAATTACAAGTGTTGGATGGAATGAAGTTTCTAGACACTTCAATGGTAGTAGGCTGAAGCCCTACTATAAATAAGTCTTCTTGGTGTTTGTAAATAAGGTAGTTTTTCCAGTTAATCTAGAATTTTCCTTTATGCATTTTCTTTTCCTTGTGTTTCCCTTTCGCGTTGTTGTTTTTGTTTTGTGCCTTGGGTGCCGGTAACCTTATTGCTATTTTTGGAGAATTTATGAGTGTGTAGAGGACCATGCATTGTTTAAGTGTGGGGTGGAGAAAAGTGAAGAAGCACGTGTTTTAAAAGTACCAAGGAAGTTGTGTTGAAGAGCCTTGTTGAGTAGCCGGTTAAAAGAGAGATGAAGAGAAAAGATAGAATGGTTGGTGTCCAGGGTAAAGCTACTCATAGATCCCATGTACAAAGGAAAATGAAGTGCATTTAAAGAAACATGAGGTAGGAAAAAGCAAGAATCTAGATAGAAGAAGTGCCTTGGGTGGGTTGAGTGCGCGTAAGAGTCTCCTGTCAGGTTGGTTTGGTTGCGCGCCAGAAGGTTGGAGGATTTTTCACGTAGGAAGGGCACGTGAGTAAAGGCACTGAAGATGGGTTTTGTTTTAAAAATCTGCATTAAATGAACAAAGTATAGGGTAGGTAAAGTAGCATTTAATGACTAGAAAAAGGAAAAACTATAAATAGAGGGTCGGGGCACTCTCATTTTACTTTGCGAAAATGAAGAGTTGGAGATATAAGTGAAAGATATAAGCTAGGAATTTTTCAGATTCGATCAGAGAGAAGATCTATGTGATCAAACAAGTAAAGAGCCAGTTTGAGATTGTGAACTAGAAGGAAGGAATTACACGGGCTTGGAATGAAGTGAAAAGACGTTGTTTTGTGAAGAATTTATCAAAGTTAGGGTTAGAAAACTAGGGCGGGTTTAGGAGATTTGTATCACGGATCTGAGATCGAAGGTTGGGAGAAGGAAAGTAGAGTAACAAGGAGAGGACTAGAGTAATACAATTACCTCGACCATGGCACCGAAGAAAGGGAAGGGAAAAGTGAAGGCTAAACAACCAGAACCCGAGGTGGAAACAAATGAAGAATGGTATGCAGAAATAGTACCCTGATGGAGTGATGATGGGAAAGGAATGGGAATCCCATTTGAGAAACATACCAGTTAGTGACTATAATCACCACACCAACACTATAGAGAAAGAAATGACATTAGAATTAGTACGTACGACCAACCAACAAGTGAACACCTGAAGGGTTACCTATCTATAATGATGACGTGAAGGTCAAGCTGGTGAAGGTAGGGTTGTTGCAACTCTACGAGTTGCCTTATTTTGGGAAGCAGATCACTTGTACTAGTGGTTGATGTCTCGGGTGCATGAGGACTACTTCCACTTTTTGGGCACAAAGATGTGCGTAACTCCCCAGTTGATTACATAGTTTACAGGCCTCATATGTGAGGGAGATAGCTTGGAAGATGACCTTAGCGACAAGGAAGCTATTCAGGAGACCATCACAGAGTATGCCTACAAGAAAGGGTCATGGTATTATGACATCTCAGACATCAAGGACCCAGTTATGAAGATGGCCATGCACATGGTAATAAAACTGAATGGCCAAGAAAGGTGGATGCAAGTCAACAAGCCATGGCTGCATGTCTACAGGAAGATTATAGAGGGGACTATTTACAACTTGTCCACATACATTGCTAAGGAAATTGTAAAGTGCGTAAAGGAAGGGGACAGGATCCTCTTTGGAAATGTCCTACTCACCATAGTATTTGTAGAAGTTGGAGTGTTGGATGCACTAGATAAGTTTGTGTGGGAGTACCCAGCTGAAGACCCTTCACCCACGAAGAGGTTTGAAAAGTATGCATGTGATACAATGATGGCTCCCCACAAAAGCGGCTTGAAAAATGGTATACATGCTTGAGAAATGCATTTGGGTGGAGTGGAGGATCCTGAACAACTCCCAGTAGCCACACAAGGAGAAGTTGAGTTCACGTGGTGTACCAACACTATTGCTTGGGTAGGTTCAAACTTGTTGATGAATCATGGAGCCCTTGGTGTAAGCTCCCTTTCACGTTCACTGCCCAGTACTTCCAAGTGGGAGTGAACAAATTTAAAGAATCGAAAAAGCTAAGGTTGGAGCTAGGAAAATTGGACCAGGAACATAGGGATATGAGGAAGAAACTGAACTATCCGGAGGTAAGCACACATACGTGGAGAAGTACATGTCACATGAGATCCACATGACTAGACCAATAACACTTCCTATTATTGGAGGATCCTGGCGTGTATATGTACGCATAAGGCCAAAATTTGAAAATGGCATGTACTTGGTGGATGAGATCTCCATACCTGAAGACCCCTTAGGAATGAAGAAGCCAGTGTCTAAGAAGAGGGGCAGAGGAGAGGAAGGAGCACCAAGTGTACCAACTACTCAGACAGTGAGCATGCCTTCTACGAGTGCCAAGCCAAGCACCTATGTTCGGAGGAAGAAGTCCCAGTAAAGGAGAAGATGCTAGAAGTAGAGGTGCCTGAACAACCCACCACCTTGGAGGAGTCACAAGAGGAAGAAGAGAAGGTAGAATCTCTGAACCAGAAGCAACCTCTCGGGAAGAAGTAGAAGGTAGATGAAGAAGCTGACTCGGAGGTGACCGATAAGCTTGGAGAGATATCTAGGAGAAGGAGAGGATGAGAGTGAAGAGGTGGTGATGAGGAGAAAGAGCTAGAAAAAGACAAGGAACCTTTGGAACCTCGCATAGTTAGTGTCTATGACTCGGAGGAGGAGAGTGGAGAAGAAAAGCAAGAGTTCATATTCACGCGGCGGAAAGGTGCACAAGGAGATGAAGGCACTGAAGATACAAAGGCAGATGAGAGGGATGTCGAGGGACAGAGGGCCATAGATTTTACAAGGAGTAGATAACGAAGTGGCAGAGTGAGAAGCAAAGAAGATGCTCGAGATCCTTGTAGACTAGGAATTAGAGTGGAGTGTAGACATAGTGCTAAAGGAAGGGAGGGAAGAGAGCGGTGAAAAGGGACATGATAGCCTAGGAGGCCCCGCTCTGACAGTCAGCTTCCCCAAAGGCATGCGCTCGGGTAGAAGACCTCTAGATGTAGAACAGAGGTAGATAATGGGCTACGTGGATGACTCAAGGAAGGTGCTATGCACACGATTCCAGAGCATGGTACCCACCAAAAGACTTATAGCCATGGGATTGTTCGAGAAGGAGGCGCGTACCCCAGGACCAAGAAGATGCTTTCTTGGGCATTTGAATCCCACGTCGATGATGGACTTTGAAGTCTACCAAAAGGCACTTATCATGCTACTAGAGTCTAAGGGAGATAACCCCTTAGTAAATTCCTAGGAGCTCACAGATGAGCAAGTATGTAATGCTCTAAACAAGGTCACGTGGTGGAAATGGAGGCAAGACTATTCGCGTGCGGAATGACAACATAAGGGATTTAGAGGGAAAGCTAGCCAAGAAGGAGGAAGAGTTGGCTAAGGTGGCTAGAAACTTAAAACAGGAGGAATTAATTAGCACACAGCTAAGGTGTGAGCTCAAGGAGGAAAAGGAAAAGGTGCAGGAGGTCTACAAGAAAGTAGACTCGATAAAAAGTGCCATCATCTTGAAACACCTAGATCTAACACCTATCCCCCAGAGGTATGCATCGATCATTGGAATTCCTAGAAGACTTAACATGTGCATCCTCACCATGGAGAGGTGACCCTTGGCATTGGAATCTATGGAGGAAGTAGCCAGTGCACTGAAGGAGGAGGACCGTTAAAGGTGATAGCACTTGTTGCCAAGTATAGCAAGGTGCTCACAGATGTAAAGGTTGCTTCCCAATCTGTTGAGGCCACATATGACACATGCGTGGATAGAGATAAGGTGGTGAGCTCCTTGGTCACCACACTTGAAGTAGAGCTAAAAGATTTCCAGGAAAGAATAAAGGAAACAGGGTGGAGTGGGATAGAGTCCTGGCGGAAGTAGAAAGAAGATCGAGGAGATTGAGGCACTAAGGGGCTCAACCAAGACATCTGAAGGAACTATATCCTCAAATTACTAGGAGAATGGAAAAGCTCTCATAGACCTAGGTAAAGATATGGAACAAATTGTGGACACTTTGGGCACCAGGGAGCTGGCCTAAGTTTTGATGAGGTAAACCTCCTGGTTGGTGACCTCTGTCAGAAGGCGCAGAATGAGGTCGATACATGGAATAAGTTGGAGGTAGTCTTGTGGAAGGACTTCCCTAGCCTTTTGGTTTAATGTTCCCCCATTCTTCATTCTTTCCCCTATTCTTTCATTCCTTATTCATCTTTGTAATATTTATCTACATCTTGGTTCCATTGAACCAACTTGCACCTTGGTCAAGTAGAATTTTTCGAGGGTGGAGAACAGGCGTAGTGTGGGGTGATGTTGGGCCCCTGAAATATTGACTAAGTATGAAGGTGCGTGGGCACGTGGGACCCTAGTTATAGGATGTGTGCAAGGAAAAAGCGCAAGAGAAAAGGCTCAAGGAAGCATATAGCATGTGTGGCACACATGTGAAAGGAGGTTCAGGACTTAGCCGATTCAAGCAAAAAAGGTAGAACACATGAAAAGCATGATCGGTTTGCACATGGATAACATGCCATCCTAGCAATAGGTGGCCCAGGAAAGAGCATGCCAGCAAAGGAATCTTCTAGAAGACCATCATGAGATGGAGTGGAGAGCTCAAGCCTGAGGAAACATGCTCGTTGAAGGACCACATTCGACACTTGGTGATGGATCTGAGGGCGTGGAAAGGTGAGTTGGCAACATGGGAAGGTGATAAATACAAGTGCTGTGGACCAAGAAAAGATATAGACATAAGAGGAGAAGATAGGAGAGATACACATAGAGAGAGATAACATGGGTAAAGCTCTGCAGGATTACTGTGAGTGGGGCTCTGATGTATTGAGCTCAAGCATTGTAATTTATTTTCTATTTTTGTGTAGTTATACAAGCCTAGTGATGTGCATGACTGCAGTCTACCCTCTATGGCTCTTTGTAATGAAACGATGAATAAATGAAGTTACCTATTGTAATTAGATATGAATATCAGTGGGTTTCATGTATATTTCATTCATAGAAGTTCTCTTTCCTTTCATGCTATGAATGAATGGTTGTAGCTTTCTTTCTGTTATATTATATGTTATGGAGTCTTTTAAAACACACAAGGATTTGGAGGCCATCCTAAGAAACTGAGGATACTAATGGAGGAATGATTCCCACTAAAAACTCCATAAAATAATCCTTGTATGTCTAAACTTTTGTTGGGTTCTTTCTGAATACTCTTAAGATGTATGTAATTGGTTATGAAAGTTGTATATTCGAAATGTGAAAGATATTTATACTTTGTTCTGTTTATTGGAAAGAAAGAAATAGAAATATGTTATTTGCATTCAAACATTGAAAGATGTAAAGTTGTATAATTGAATTCAATAAAGGATTGCAATACCTTTCTTCATATGCATTTTTGTTTTGAATTGGAACATCAAATTGTGATTGGAATCCCTATTTTGGAAAGTGGAAAAAGGAAGAAACACGTGAGATGAAATTGTATTATTCTGCCTTGTTTAAAATATATGATTTCGGGAAAGATAGAAAGCGGGTTGTTGTTTTAATGTTTGATTTAAGAAGGAAAAACATTTAAGGCTAGCATGGAATGAATTCAATGTTTCATTGTATGGAAAAAGAGATAGTTAAATCTCTGTTTGAAAGGAAGAAATGTATGTGGGAATAATGCAGTATTTTGTATCTTTTGGAAATGTATAAAATTGAATTCAATATTGCATTTTGATTTAGAATGGTTTTTTTAAATCACTTAAATGTATTAGATTGGAAAGGAAATGAACTCCATACTTAGAAGAATAAATGGCATATATATCCCTCAAGAATTGATCCCTGTCATTATTAATTTAAAAGCGGTAAATATTTTAACTAAAATGCACAGTTCAAACCTGCAATTAAAATTCAACATTGAGATGTTAAAATTTAGCATGCTATGACATCAATGAACTCAAATTGATAGAAACACTTAAGGAAATAATTCAAAACATTAGAAAATCGGGTCCAAAATATTCACAGTCATTTTGCAATCCTTGTTTCTGTTAATTGTTGGAAAAATCTAAATTGGAATCAATCAAGAAAAATCACCATCCAAAAACATCCTGAATCCTTCTCGAGTAATCCTCCATGTATACATTGGGCATGTTGAGTGATGGATAAGATCAAATTGAACCAAATTTATAAGTTAAAATTTACCAGTTGGTTTTTTTAAAGCCTTCATAATGTTTTATTAAAAATGACCCCTAAATCTTTTACAAATGTAAAATATATGTTTTTCGTGCAAAGAGGACATCAAGAGCTTTCCAAAAAGTGCTTGTTTTCCCAAAATTAAGATTCCTAGCAAAATTTATGGCCCTTTGAAGTTTTCCTTCCTTAGTAGGAAAATTTGGGAAAATTTTCCCTGGTGGGCCCGCGGTCTGAAATTTTCTGTTAAAAACTTAGAATTTTTTTGAAAATTCTTTTGGGAATTTTTTTAAAATTTTCCCACCACCCCGCTACCCACACCCAATCGAGAGGTTGCCATGTGGCATAGCGGAGGGTAGAACCCTCACAGACTTTATTTTTTTAACATTTTGTTTTTGGGAAAAAAAAATTTATTTCCCTCCCGCTGCCCCTGCACTTCCACCTCCTCCTGGTGATACCTTTCCATGGACACATGGATCCGCATGCACCATTTACCCCTTTTCCCTCCCTTTGGAAAATTTTTCCAACTACCCCCACTAACCCGTCCTTTCCTCATTTTCTCCCTCACGTCAGCTTGTTGAGCACCACATGTCCGTAGTAGACCAATGGGTGCGTGGGCGCTAAATGGTATTTCTCCCCATTCGACGAATGTCTCCAACTTTCTACGCCACCGCCCTTCCCTCTTTTTCTTCCCCACTTGACTAGTTGAGCTCCATATGTCCTTGGTGGACCCACAGGCATCCGGACGTAATTTGTATTTTTCCTCCCATGCAAGAAACAAATTTCAAGCCACCCCGTGACTTGCCAACAAAAAAAATGGACTTTCTTCCCTACTTGATACGTGTCCCTTTGGAGGGAAATTTGACTCCCAAGGCCCGCCGGTCCATAACTAGAGTTTTACAAGGAGTTAGGAGGACTTCTTTATATCACCAGAAAGGTGATAGAATTTCCTATCCAATGGGAATGCTTTATTTAAATTTTGAATGCATTAAGTGTGAGAAAAATAAAGTTGAAAATATGAGTCTATTAGAGAGTGGATATGGTGTTAATTTACCCCCTGAACCTAACTAAAACTTCTAACCCTAAAATTTGGACCTTGTGACCTCTGATAATTGTTAATAAAAGAAAATTATGTTCTAATAGATTAAACTTGTTCTGGAACTTGTTAGTGCCAGTGCTAATTGTTGTCTTGTAACCTAGTTGTGGACACTTCTAATAAAAAAATTATGCCATAATTTTCTTGACTAATCCTAGGTTGTTTCTTAGGTCTCAAATGGGTTGTTTTAATGGGCATCTCATTCTACCTTATTAGCTAAATTATTATACGTATCATTCTAAAAATCATCCTCCATCAATGGCGAAACCTTATCACAATTCTCACATAAATAAGGGGCTCATCACCCACGTGTGCCTCGGGTGAGTTCGAATGCTCTCCGGGTGATAGGATGGTGTGCTTGGGTTTAGAAAGTAGTATTAAGGGTATATAAAATGACTACATTCTATAAAAATTATTAAGTAAAAATGGCCAATATAATAAAGGACCATGATAGGAAAGGAGTGTAAATGACCCAAGGATTTATTTCAAACATAGTAACTAGAAAAATATTATGATTATGGTTATTGATTATAAATTTTCTTTCGTTATGGTGGTAATAATTCATAATAATTGATTCTGAAAAGGAAATTATAGTTGATGGAAATTTAGATCATGTCATTTGAAACACTTCATTTAATCATAGATATGAGAACTTATTTAAAGTACTACACAATTAAGAATTGATTAATTGATAACCTATATATACTCTTTTATTTCATAATCTAGTAACACAAAAGTGGAGGGATAAATTCATGACAGTTCTCTTGGAAATGACAATGTGCAATGTTGAATTTTACCATGCAATTTATAAGCAATTTAGGTTGAATAAGAAGGAAGATGTGAAATGTATTGATTGGTTCATTTCTCGACTTATGATTTTAAAAAACAAACTTGTACTTGTTTAAAAGTGAAAGTGTTTACTTTACATGTTGTAATAAGGCTTTTCAAGGTCCTTTTGTAAATTGTTATAGATTGTGATATCAATATGTACTTGTCTAACGAGGTTTTACCTCCATTTTATTAATATATGTTGTTGTTTTACAACGTACTTGTGTTTTTACAAATTGTTTTAATACTAAAATTAAGACAGATTATTAATGTATTATTGCAAGTAATATTTTTATAATTACTATAATTATGATTTAATTATTGTTATATTTTAAGATGTGACATCAAAATACAACAAAAATAGTAACACTCTTAAGATACATTTGAAAATTATTTAATATGACAACACATATAACGATACATTAATGAGATATATAAACATGATTAGTCATATGTTCAATAATTAATCAGATAAGAATTTTGGCAGCCTATTGTCGTGATAATGTGAAAGAGATAGTTGTATAGATGATATCTCATTGCTATGTTATGATTGCATTGTAAGACATGTTTGTATCAGCGATAGACATTGAAGTGATCCTTGCAAATTAACATTATTGTGTTATCAAACTGAAAATATGTCATAAAGATTTCTTAATGAAACAATAAGTTATCAAGGAAGTATAACATGACACTTACATGAGACATGTACAAGGATATATCCGTTAATCTTGGTGAATATGAAGGTATAAACGAATTTAAAATAAAGAACTAATGTGATATTTATTTTTGTCTTTTATATCAATGAATTACATGTGGATGATTGATATTTTTGAGATGAAGTATCATGTTCATAACACCCTTGTGTGAACAAGTACACCCACATAAAACTGGTATAAAAGTATAATGAGTTAAAATAGATAAATATGATGGTAATGTTAGTTTGTATGTCTGAAGCAATAAGAATCCTCTTTTGCTGCATTTTCACAACAGCTCTAAATTTTACGATAGGGTATTATAATCATTGTATGATAGAAACATGATGATATGGAATGAAGAAATAAGGTACTTTGTGATCACTTGAAATAGTACACATGTACTCATCTGTCTTAGTAAAATAAATCAACATAGTATCTAATAATGTAAATTAATGATTACATAAACGGATGAACAATAAACTTAATAAGTAAGAAACGGAAAATAATCTTGATACTATGAATGGAATGATTTTGTGGAAAATTGAAGGATAGGTTTCAAATGGCTTATGTGTAGTCACAAAGCATGGTTTACTAGCCCATTTCTGAAACACTATGTCCATAGTATTCCAAATCACTGATTGCGAACTGTCTATCACCATTTATTATTTTAAAATTTATTGTGCCTAGGAGGCTAAAAGTAAGAAGATACACATGATTCTACATACCTTTAAAATGTCTAACCAATTGATATACTGGGTATATTGGATTACATAGAGCATTAAAAAGGGATCGAGTACGATCTAAAAACTTACAGTTGCATATGGTTATCATAGGTTGTCAAGATGGATTCTAAACATTAATTAATGCTAGATCAACATGCGGTTAGAGGATAATCATTGAAGGCATAGTGTGTTATATTTTAATTTTTGTGTATTAAAATCATTGAAGGAATCAAGATAATTAATTATGTAAAAGAAAAAAATAATTTTCCTTACTTTGATGAAGCATAATAAATAGGTGTTACATTTTTGTATCAGAGTTGAAGGTTGTATCTCTTGGAGTTATTATGCCCTTACACTAACCGAATATATTATTTTGTTAAAAAAATAATGCATATAAGAAGGATGAACCGTGGAGAATGAACCAACCCATATTTTGATGTAGGTTTGGTAGTAAATAAGTTAGATAACACTTTGTAAAAGTACTTCATGACACATGGAAATGGAAATTTTCTTGGCAAGCAGTTGGTAAAGTGTTAAATGATCAACCAAGGTCAACAACTTGAATTAATTAATAACAATCAACAAAGGATTTTCTTACTTGTTGAAATGGCTTGATGGTATATTTTGTAACTTTAATACAACATTAAATTAAAACCAAATAGGGTTGATGAAGTAGAAAGGTATTGAATATATACTATGAAAGAATTATGTAGAAAATAAAAAAGGCTAGAACAAAATTTGTAGTCAAATTACAACTCATAAAAGAGTAAAAGTATAACAAGAGCATTAGCTCTTCTTCACCTAAAACTTTAGGAAAAAGTGGTGGAAATGATACGGAAAACAAATGTAGAATGGAAAGATGGGTACAATAATAGGAACTTGTTGTAATTTTAGGCAAGAATCATAACAACATTGTAGTGGCTAACAAACATGAAAAGGAACAAGTTGTTCCTAACGAGATGCCAAATAAGTTAGGAATGACTTCTTAATTTTGTTTTAGTATAACACTAGTATGATTAGGATGTTGTATTTAGTGATTAGCTGAAATATGAATGAGAAATATGATTTTTCATGAAAATAAATTTGTTTAAAATTGTAAATCTATGTCTATCAATGTAACATTAACATTGTTTAAGCTTCATCATGGAAATTGGAGTTGTAAGTGAGTTAATTAAAGGACTTAATACATGGGGATTATTATTGATTGCTCCCAACATAAAATAATGGGTTATTGTTAGGAAAGGAAAAAAATGCCTGGAAGTATTAAAAAAAAACAAGACGAAATGGAAAAAAGGGAACAATTTAAATGAACTAAGTAATCATTGGAAATGAATCAAGGACAAAGATATCCAAAAGATGTAAACCATGGATGTATTTTGGTAAATCCATCCAAAAAATAAAATTCATTGGGTTTATTTTAAATAAATTGGGATTTGCACAAGGAAATTTTGGAAAGACAAGAAGAAAAATGAAACAAAGCAGTTTGGCAAGACTCGAGTGGAGTTAAAAATATTGTTTTCCTTGTTTGTTTCTATGTTATATAACTTGTTTTTTACTATCTCTTATGTATATTAACTATTATTGCATGTTATGACTGGTTGTAATGATAAAAATTATTTCATATTGCTAATTATGTGGTAGTTTTTGTTGGTTGAAAGGTTGTTATAGCGATAAATTTTAAAATAGATAGACTTAAAAGCTGGAAAATTATGATTTTTTGGATGATAATATTGATTTTCCCCTTACCTATTAGATATGACTCGTGATTTATTATTATGATTGTGATTAATGAGTAAAAATCATTAGGATGATGATTCATTAAGGGGAAGTATGTCACATCCCACAATTTAATTCTATTTTGTAGGAAGGATAAATCATAAAATGTGGAATGGTTTATGAGAGCAAGGGTACATACATTGTTGCATAGACAAGTATGTAACTATGTGTGCTTATGTATATACTAAAAAGGATATACAGATACATGTAGTTACATGTGTAACCACACAATATCGCTCATCATCTGAAATTCGTAAAGTATTTAACATTTTATAACTGATTCTTGTTTCACTTTATTGTATAATCTTATTTAACTTTGTTGTGTGGAAAGGTTCGTAATATCAGTTTGATGTTGGTTGTTATACCTTTCATTAATATTATTAGTTTACTAGCCCTACCTGAAAGTAAGGACTTGAAAAATATGGTGAATATAAACATAGTTGTGTTATATTATTTTCATTATGAGAAAATAATTATAAATGTGGGAATTACTAACTCTTTTGATACATTTAGGATAATTGATTGTATAAGAGAGGAGATGACTTCCGATCGAATCAAGTAAAGTGTAACATACCCATTTTAAGAGTTTAGAAACAAGGGTAATTTTTTTATACATAATGTCATCTATTCTAAATTACATAATTTAGAACACACATTCCAATGCAAATACATCTCATAGAAAAAAACCATCTGCACCTATAAATTACTCGGTGAAACACTTGATCTCTTATTTCAAGACTCGGTAATAAACCAATCTATCATGTTAACTCAATAATGTGTATACTACATAGACTTGGTTTCTTTTACCCTTTAGGGGCACCCAAATTCTCTGTCTAAGAGGCCTATCGAATATTTGTTACCAATACTCATCTAAAATCATGCATCTTAGACTACGTGATATAGGACAACGTAACCAAAAACTTTCGATACTTTGGTCAAATATTTTAAACATGTTTATCATGGTTGGACAACATACTCATCAAATGGAATAATTCCCTGACCACACCTATTCTCGTTATCTAGAGTGCTCTTCTCTAACATTTTTTCATTCCAATATGATTCAATTTTCACACTATAAAAGGTTAGAAACATGTCCTAATGTGGAAGAATACTCATGGTGATTAAGGGTACATAAACATACTCAATCTACTTACATCAATTGGGGGTATCTAATTATCCTAAGTCAACATGAGTTGACCTACACACTAGATCATGTTTCTATCCCTGTATAGGGTATAACCATGATCACATATTACACTTATGTCAATCAAGTTAAACAAACTATGTGGGGTGTTGGGACATATCAATTACATCATAGTATCCTCGTAATGACTCCTATCATTATAAAGGTACTATGTTGTAGTTGATGTGTACCAACATCTAACTGAGTTTCCTCAATTGGACTAACATACCTTATATTATAAGATTATTAACCCATTTAATCATTGTCTTAAATATTAATTACAACAATGCTTAAAGATTCAACTAACATCATTTAACCTATAAGGTTACAAGTTGAAATCACATGTGAGGTAGGTATGCTAGGTAAAGTCTACTTCCTAACCTGTTAATTACATGTTTCATTTGTTTATAAATGAGAAAAATTGTATCATATAAGGAAATTATTAATCTTAAAGTTATCTAGGTGTGTTCATTAGGTCCTTTCCTTTTTAGTCTTAGTGTTTCACCTAATTCTAGATCGTTTCTTTAAAGTATTGAAAAAACACATAGGGTAAGCAGGCGTAGGAGGAATACATGTTTAAGTGTTGGTATGACATCTAAATCCATAGATAATCATGAGATCTTCCTTTTGGATAGGAGGAACTACTTGTAATGCAAAGCAAGAAGACTAGAAAAAGTTAAACAATATATGCAGTGAACTACCTAGCGTATGCTAGATCCAGAAGTGTGATACTTCCTAGATGGCTGTTAGTCCACTATTTTAAATAATTTAATGTGGTAAATAAGGTAAAACCTATTGTAATTTGAAATGATTTAGGTATCTCACTTAAAACATAATAAGAAATAGATCTAATCTAACAGGCTAGGTTAGAATAGGATTTGAAGGTCAAGTAATTGGTTCTAGGTCTTTGCAAGTCTGACAGAGGTCTCAAGTAGATCACAGGTGAATGAGGGTGAGAGGGAATTAGGTGGATAGGTCACTATTCTGGGTTGTATGGGAAAATATAGAGACCAATGTCAGTTAAGGTTGACCAACGATGGTTAGGCGTAGCGATTCTAGTTATTGTGGAGTTACGTGACTGCCCTAGAATGAGTTTTGGGTCTCCTTTGTGATTGTACAAAGGATTTTGGTTGGTTAGAATGAGGTATTTGGTAGCTTGGGTGGGGTTTAATGAGGTTTTAATGGGTATATGAAGGGGTGAGTGTTGGAGGAGGTCAATGGGTGGCTAGGTAAACAATAAGTGATAATATAATGATGAAATGAAATGAACCAGAGAAGTAGAACATTTTACTTACTTGGATTCTAATCCTAGATGCCTGTGAGTGAGGGATGGAGGTGCTGGTAAGAAGTTGAAGGTTGCAGGTGATCACCAATCGTAGGAGAGATTTTGCATGGACTACATGTGCATTCCTCTTTTCTTAGCTAGATCAGATCATTGTTGGGGTGGTTGTGTAGGAGAAAATGCTTGATCTCCTTCCTTGCATGCATGTTCTCACTAGAATTCAATCTCAGAAGATGTAATATCTCTCAGGAAGATCTCAATGTTTGCTAAATTTTTCTAATCTTTGGCAACCTTTCAAAATAAGGTTTTTTTGGGGGTTAAAATGGTAACCGATTTACAGTTTTGGCTTAACCAGTGATGGTTAGGGCTAATTGGCGTTGGTCAAGGTGGGATTTCCTAGGTTTACTAAACTAGGAAGATCCTCTTGATTTTCTCAGATCTCATGTTGTTAACCCGCGGATTAAATTGGAATATTCTTGTAAGCATGCAAGAATGTGGTTAGAGGGAATGTAGGCATTGATTTTTAGGGTTTGGGTAAGTCTCAGTTAGTTATGGAAACTTACTAAGAATAGGTATTAGGTTGAGTTGGCTTGGTGAGGTGTCTAGGTGAAGTGTATGTGTGGATATTATTTAAATTAAGATATTTAAATAATAAATATAGTGAGGATAATGAATTAATTTAATTAAATTAATATTAGTGAGGTGAAGGGGGCCATGGCTAGGTGAATGTGATGAAGGGTGTTTATTTATCGAGGGACTAAAGGGAGTGTGACATAATTTTATTGTCTACATTTTTCCTATTTTTGTTGTGTAGCTTGTATTGGTAAGCAACGCTAACAAAAATACGATGTGATTGCCCCATGTGTGGGTGAAGGTGATCCCCTCAAACCAAAAACTCGATGTGGCCGAAGGCAAAATCGGTGAGTGGTTTGATAAAAGGTAAATGTGGTGAAAAGGAAGGTTGATAAACAGTGGAAAAAGGAGCAAGGTCTACTAGGTAAGCTAGGTAATGGGTCGGGGTCAAAGGTAGTAATGTGATCAAACACACACACATGTATAAAGTACAACACACTACTAGGTTGAAGAGTAGGCAAACACTCCATCGTCTATGGTCAATAGGTTTATCCAAACAAGATTGAAGTGATTTTGGTATCCAATGTATAGGATATGGTCGGAAACACGATGCAAGTCGGGTGCGGGAACGTTTAGGTATGTTTCGGTACACCAAAGGTAGGGTCGGGATAAACAATTATGGAAATAGGCTAGGTAAGGTCATTAGGTAAACAACACATGTAACAAAGTGTCGCAAGGTATAACAAACACATGAGGTCAAAGGTCACTAGTGATGGTCCAAGTCTAAATATCTAGGTCACGACACAGGTAAGGCCAAGGTAGGCGTAGAATAATGAGTCCCTACAGGAGGAAAAAGGGAGGTAGTAAATGATGAGGTTAGGAAAGAGAGGTAAATGGGTAGGGTAAAGGTGGGGTGAGGTAAAAAATGGAAGGGGTAGGGTAAAAGGCTAAAATTTAGGGCAATGTGTAGGTGAGGGTGACCGATGCCGGTCATGGATAACTAACGTCAGTATAGGTAAATCGATGATGGTTAGGTAGGGCATGTGATCGATGTTGGTCAAGGGTAATCTACATCGGTAAGGTCAGGTTTTCTATAAGAACAAAAAAACCATGTTTTTTGTTATTCATTTGTTATTGTTCGAAGTGATAAAATGATAAAAAAGAGAGAAAGTGAGAAAAGTGTCTAGATGAAACAGAAAAGTGAGCTAGTAGTGTTATTGATGAGTGATTGGTTGGTTAGCAGTGGGTCCATAGGATCATTGTGAGGGATTTGATTGGTGAGAGGTTATGGAGTGCATGCACGTACCCAAAATTGTAAGTCTTGCACCTCTAGAATAACATAACACATGCCCCAATGATGATACAGGTCTCCTCGCAAGGTGTTCGGGATCTGGAAAATCTCCCCAAGTATGTGTTAACATCCCGTAAGTCCCACTTATCCCCTATGTGCTTTGTTGTTCTCTTTTCCCTTCTTTTCTTTGGTGTTTTGTTCTTTAGTTACAAAACCACTTTGCCCTACCACAGGTGGCGGTCTTGTGACCACCACCCAATAAGGGCAATAGTCCTGTGCCGCACGCCCGAGCAAGGTGGCGGTCTCACGTATTTTCAAGAATGATCTTTTTAACATGACTCATGAAAATTTTCAACGTTTACCAACATTTTTCACCACCTTTGGTTTGCATTAATGATTTTGGTTCCCTGGAATAGTGTTTTGGCATTGTTTATGGTTTAAGAGATCAATTTGGTTTTTACCTTTGGGTAATTGGAAATGATATAAATAATTGTCTTGTGCTCAAGAAAATGGCCCCTCAAATTTTCCTATGAAGTTCTCATTTCAATAGCTTAGCCTTTCAGTTTTGTTTAGGATTCATAGTTTCATTTCTTAGATGCATTGTTAGCATTGTTTAGCTATCAGAAAGCCACATATTCTCCTTGTGCAAAGTGTTGTTGTCATTTCATCCAAATCAATTGGAGTAGGATAGTTTCATCTCAATAGGAAGCCATTAAAGTTTAGAGTTTTGTTCATCAAACAGGATAGTTTAGGTGCTGGACATTTTATGTTGCATGACTCATGATAAATCCCGCTAGGAATGCATAAGCCAAGCTCTATACTCTAACGCTATCCCCTCTACTCGCATTGTATTCAGTCTGCATCCTAAGCTACCTTTGTTCCAATATCTACTCTTGTTGATGCTAGCATTACATGCTTTTATGGATCCACGTGAGTACAAAAGAATGAGGAGATCACACTGAGGGGACAAGGTCACACACCATTAGATTCACCACTATTCTGTAGAATCCAGGTTCTAGATTTCAAAGTTCTAGTTAAAAGCATATCAAATAGAGTAGCTAATCATTTCATTTTAGTTAAATTTTACTTTCGATATTGCAGGGAAGCTGTGGGGATTGATAGTTTCTGAGAAACTATGATTCACTCCTCACTTCTGAGGTAGGATCGAGAGTCTTTCAAATAGAGTAGATCAGTTATCAAATTATTTAGAATAGATCTAAAAACTACACAGACAAGTAGCTATACTCGGTTGCTTTGTTTGTTTTAATTGTGTTATTAGTTTAGTTGTCAATTTTAGATATATTAGATAATTTCTCTTTAAATTTTTTTAGTAGCTTATCAATAACTATCAGATTTAGGAATATACATAGACATATCTTACGTAGTTAAATTATTTTGTCATTAGTTAGATTTGTATCATTTCCTTTTGTATGACAATCACGGGACCTAGAGAGCCCAGAGAATACGTATTCGAGCCAATCGTGCCTCAACCCAATCTTATTGGAAATAACTGATATAGATCAGAACCTTAGAATCCAAGTCTTCTAAACAACAGTAGACTTATAATAGATCAGCTCACAGTTAAGCGGGTTAAATATAGAAGACGACCAAGTGCACATGTTTTGGTCAAATCAGCCAAACTATAGATTACTCTAGATAAATATCACATGACTATAGAAGGACTTGAAAGAGAGAAAACGTTTGGTTGTGACCCTTTGGTCCCATAGCCAGACGGGAGACACTCTCACAGACATAGATACTAGCTTAAGGATTCAGATTGCAAGATTACCTATAAGATACTCAGAAAAGATTACACAACTGTTAATTCTGAACATAGAGGCCGAAAAGGCATACGACTATTGGATACTAGGGATTAGGGACTGATTCCACACATGACCATAGTAGGTCCACAACAACCATGAATCTATGGTTGTGACCCACAAATCCCATAACCCAATGAGCCTACAAGTCAATCTAACATTGATGTTGGCTTACGCACATTAATATTTAGATCCACTCCACTTCCACCTATCATCATCACACAGTTATCCTTGTTAGATGTAGCAGCTAACAAAGCTAAAGATTTCTGGACTAGACCTAGAGAATCGACCATAGAATCTACTATATATCCATCATCCATCATATGACCCTATCTGGAGACATACACAAAACCATCCCAGGTCATTTTCCATGTATCCCACAACCTATAGATCGGATCATGCCAGAGCTCGATATTGATTGGAGCCTTCGAGCAGTCATCCTTACCGACCGATCTATCACGCCAGTTCAGGTTAGGAGGGCCTTCTTTGCCTTAGATTCATAGATTCCATTAGTGTGTGTCGAAGATATAAGATTGCCTAACTAGTTTATCCATACCCTACGCATAATCCATCCCCCATTTTGTCTCGGCATGACCTCGAGAGGTCGGGTGTGAGGAAGAGTTACTTGTAGATTCCCACGCTCGCTTGTCACTTTTCCATCGTACAAAATTGGTGAACCTAACGTGAAACAAACAACTATAACATCTTCCTTATCTCTTTCTTCCACCTTCCCTCCTTCCCATTATTCTGCGGGTATTCATATACCCCCGAATATGTCGGGATTCGATGCATATGGTAGACCTCTCCTAGGTCTTGAGGCATACTATGCTCAACTGAATAGACAGTCATCACCCTCACTCTTAGTATGGGGTGACAATTATTCAACCAACCGGTTGTCAACACAAACTCCACCTCAAAAACTAGATATAGCTCATCTTTCCAAACAGAGGAGTTGGATCAGCTCGCTCAAACACAACACATAGAGCCTTCAGGCTCAAACAATATGACGTTCACAGGAGAATCTAGTTCATCTCCTCAGGTGCTGCTTAGACCACAAATTAGTAGACAATCAGATCCATACCTAGTTTTAGATGATGAACATTCAGTGCGTCATGCCAGAAATGAACAATGCTCTCGGGGTATGTACCCACCCATAGGAAGTTTACAAGCACAACCCGAGGTCTCTTTTCAAGAAAATACCTCCATACCACTACATATAGGAAATGCCCTCGGGGAAACTTGGCAAGGGAAACGATCAGTTCATAGCAGGGTATCACATGCCTATACAACACCAGGATATACAACAAATGCCACTAAGGAAAAATACCGTGACTTTACCAAATGAAGTCATTTCGACTTTAGTAGAAAAAGTTAGGGGGTTAGAAATTGCTCAGGAAAATCACCATTCTCAATTCATACAGGAAGGAAATTCTAATCCTCCACACCATCCTAGCCAAGTAGACCTCCTCACAGGAATAGGCACGTTAGGCATGACTCCTCAGTATTCACAACAAATGCCAACTAGAACCACCATTTCTAACACTGTTCGATACCTCCCGGTCTAGTACAAAATAATCCATTCCTAGACAATCCCCCTTCATACTTAAACATGTACTCCAAATCACCACAAGGGGATATGTTCTCCTCTCTCGGCATGTTTACTCAACCACAGGGGTTTCCTTATGCCCCTACCAGTGCATACGCTACGCCATATCAACAACCCATTCCACCGCCACCCCCTCAGCAGGCACCATCAATGGTCGAAACCTACGCGATAGGGACTTATTCAGAATATTTGAAAGAACCCTTAGACTTCACCATATGAAGTGTTATGCTTCCAAGACCTCTTCCCGATTTTCCCAAATACAAAGGTGAGGGAGATCCGAATGCACATATCAAGGCTTACGCCACAGCCATTCGAGAACTGCTCCCTTGGGATGGGGTTGTTGCCAAAATATTCCCCAAAACCTTGGAAGGCATCGCCCTCGATTGGTATTATAGAATACCTGAGGCTTCCATCCATTCATTTAAACAACTCGTTTCTGAGTTCATCAAGGCATTTGATATGAACAAACTATTGAGAACAGGAATCAGGGAATTCTTGCACATTAAGCAAGAACACAATGAATCTATTGCTCATTTCATTCAAAGATGGCGTACAGTCCTCTATTCTTCGGTAAGTGCTCCAAATATGGATCAGATGGAACTATGTGATTTATTCCTTCATTCCCTCAGCAGAGAGGTGAAGGAAGAAGTCAAAAGTTCCCACTAAGGACTTACGATGAAGTACTTGAGAGCGCTCTCGAATAGATCAAGCTGCAATAGATAGCGGTCATAAGACATATGGAACAAATGGGAGGTTAATCACCTCCAACCAGAATGTTACGACTTACCCCACTACCACAAATGTCAATCAAGGACCTAAAGTCCTTAATAAAAATCACGGAGTGACAACAGATGGAGTAACTGATCAGGCCAAAAGGGTAAATGTTGTGAATACTCCACCACTAATGAACAACCAACGAAACAACAACTTTACCCCAACAATCAATGCAGTGGATTTTAATCATCCACAACAACAACAACAAAATGGAAAAACCTTACAAAGGGTCGAGCCAAAACTCAACTGGATATCAAAACCAAAACCAAAACCAAAAACAACAAATGCAAAACTTTAATCCTAATAGGCAATGGTTTGATCAGAGTTTTGGGCCACAATATGCACCAAACCAGCAAACTAGGAATTACAATCCTAACTCATATTGTGGTTTTCACAAAATCCGAGGCCATGACACTAGAACGTGTCGTGACTATAATAAATTCATGCAACATTTGCCAGAGGAACAAAGACAACTTTTCATAGATATGTTCTTGGCGATCTGCGTCACCGGCACCAAATACTTTCACAGGGGTAGTTTCCCCTCAAAATGCACCCCTCAAAATCTTTAATGATCCACTCCCAAATCACAATAACAATAGGTTAAATCCAAATGGGACAAATAAGGGCATAATAATAGGAAACAATGATCATGAAGCCTCGACTTCACTAAATCCATTAGTTGCACCACAATTAGGAAGTCAGCCGCGACCCAAGATAGTCGGTTTAGTGGAATTAGACGTTGAACTACCCATGGAAGTTGTAACAAGGACACGAGTATTCCTCTCAGCCAAGTCCAAGTTACCTACCAGAGATAGATAACATCCAACAAATGTTAGTAAAACCCATAGGTGCCTATGATTTAATTAATGATCTAACAAAAACCTTCTCACACATTTCTTTTTTGGACTTACTGAAGAACTCTCCTACCCACAGGGCTGCTCTTTTGGAGGCATTAGGTTTAGGTCATTTAATTAACATCACTCCACCTCCCGAAACACAGGTAAACCATATAGACTTTGATATTCACCCTCCGGGACAGTCGGATAGGGATATCGAGTTTATATTTGAAATAAACAAAATGCCAATAGATGCTGAGATTGCACGCAGAGGTGATCCAGCCTTATATTTGCAAGTCTGGGTTTATAAAAATTACGTTAAATGCATAATGGTTGATGATGGGGTAGCAGTTAACATAGTCCCCTTCTCTTTCCTTCAAAAGCTAGGGTATGGAGAAACAAATTGTTCCTCGACTCGAAATACATTAAGAGGCTATGATAGCCTTAAAGCCACGTCGATTGGAACTATAATACTACCGGTCACCTTAGGACCCAAAACAATCTTGATTGAGTTTTATATTATAGATCGGGAAACCAACTATAATATGATCCTTGGCTGACCATGGATACACCGTATGAAGGCAATCCCTCTACATTATTTCAAGAAGTAAGATTCTTGCATTTAGGAAAAGTGTTCATAGCCAAAGGGGATCCAAAGCCATTCGATATACACCTAGCTGACTTAAAGAAAAGACCAGGTGTTCACTCGGAGTTTGAACTCCTAACAAACCAACTTAATAAACCCACTGACGCAAAACTAGAGGAGTTGGTACCTAGAACAGATCTTGAGACTATGAGCCTAATCAAGACTATCCCAGCCCTCAAAGATGAGGCTAACATTGTAGAAACAATATCGTTAGGAACTACTGCAAATATTGTCAAGTTATTAGAACAGGATCTACCGATGTTCCTACCATTTGATTTATGTAGGCATGGGATATACCCTAGGTGTTGGTTCTCTTCCAGCAGAGGATCTCTGCATGGTAGAAGTAGAAGATGTTAACACAACAAATATCCCAACGTCTATATTCCCAGCTAAATACTGGACTCTCCATTTCGATGGAGCTAGATGTCATTATGGAGCTGGGGCAGGTGTAATCTTTACTTCTCCCAGGAAAAATCCTACCATTCACCTTTAAACTAAATTTTGAATGTACAAACAACAACACTGAGTATGAAGCCCTCCTCCTTGGTCTCATCTTAGCTAAGAGGATCGGTGTTAATAACATCAGAGTATTAGGAGACTCACAATTGGTAGCAAACCAAGTCTCTGAGGTATATGAAACTAGAGCTGAGCACTTACAGCTCTACAAAATAGTTGTATTGGATTTGAGCAAAGAGTTTGACTTCATATCAATTGAAGCAATCCCATGAGAACAAAATCTTCTCACCGATTCTATAGCAACCTCGGCGTCACGCTTCACCCCAAACAGTGAGTTGGAAGATGCTCGTTTCATAGTATCCCTTCGTACTGAACCATTGGTGAAAAAAATGTCAAACCCTCTTTTAACAAATAGAGATGAGAACAAATCTACTATCCTAGATCACATTGATAGTGATAGAGCCACTCTGGATTACTTAAACACCTATGCAGCATTACATCTCACCCATCATGTGATAGATTTGTCCTTAATCCCACATTCGTCTTCTTACTTTGGAAATCCCATGATAGAGCTTCCCCCACAAAAGGAGCTCAAGCATATACACGGTAGAGAATGGAGATGATCTGGAATTACCTCGGCCCCACCTGAGTTTGAAGAAGGTAACACTTCTTTAATCGAAGAAACAATTGATATTAACATCGGAACGGAGGATGAACCAAGGATATTGAAATTAGGATCCTCGTTAACTCCATCAGAAGTAGAAATACACACTCGAATCCTCAAGGAACATCAGAAGGATTTTGCATTTAATTATAAAGAAATGACAGGGGTTGCACCACACATTGCGGTACATAACCTCGTCACTAAATCAGACACAAAGCCGATTAAACAAAAATCAAGACCAATGAAACCCAAGGTAGCTCTCATGGTGAAAGAAGAAGTAATGAAACTCCTCCAAGTAGGATTCATCAAACCAGTCGATTACTCTCAATGGGTATCTAATATCGTTCCCGTTCTCAAAAAGAATGGGAAGATACGCATCTGCATAGACTTCGAGACATTAACAAAGCATGTCCTAAGGATGACTTCCGTTACCATCCATAGACGTCATTGTTGATGCAACAACTAGATTTGAGCTTTTGTCTCTCATGGATGGATTCTCAGGATACAATCAGATCAGAATATCCGAACAAGACCAAGCTAAAACCACGTTTATAACTCCTTGGGGAACCTATTGCTATGTTGTTATGCCATTCGGTCTCAAGAACGCATTGGTGCTACATACCAGTGGGCTATGACGTATATATTTCATGATCTTATTCATAAAATTGTAGAAACCTACGTAGATGACTTGTTGGCCAAAACCAAGAGATGTTGTGATCACCGGAAGTACTCCGTCATTCTTTCACGTCTAATAGAATACGGAGTCACGCTAAATCTAGAAAAATGTGTCTTTGGTGTGATAGGAGGGAAGCTCCTAGGTTACATTATATCATCACGAGGGATCGATGTAGACCCAACCAAAATCTAGGCTGTTCTCGAAATGATCCCACCTTCGGATGAATCTGGAATCAGGTCATTTCTTGGAAAACTCGGTGTAATCCGGAGATTCATCCCGGACTTAAGTTTTGCCATTCATCCAATCAACAATCTACTCAAGAAAGATTATAGTATTGATTGGACCGAATACTGCAATGAAGCTTTTAACGTAGTTAAGTGTTTCCTGTTGTCACCACCCATGCTAATGCCACCTAAGCAGACCACCCTTTAATCTTATACTCATGAGCTACCAATGTCTCGCTAGCCTGCATGCTAGCCCAAGAAGATGATGACAAACGAGAATGTGTGATCTATTTTATTAGCCAAACATTGCTCGACTATGAAACATGTTATATGCAAGCAGAACGAGAATGCCTTGCCATAATCTTCACAACCAAATGCTTAAGGCATTACATGCTAAATCAAGAAACAAGGGTCATTGTAAAAACAGACCATTTACGAACTTTCCTCACACAAGGGTCCTTGTCTAAAAAGGTTGGATGCTTTATAACCTTAATGGGGGAATTTGAATTAACATTTGTAAATCAAAAGTCCATTAAAGGACAAATCATTGCAGATTGGTTAGCTGATAACCCACTAGATGGGGCGATCTAGTAGATCTGGACTTTCCCGATGAATGCATATACTACATCGAAACCAGACCTCCTATCTCTGAGTGTCCTTGGTATACTGATATTATTAATTATATCATGGACCATACGTATCCAGAAGGTGCTACACCATAATGAAGAAGGTGGTTACGCATTATCGTAGCTAAATACGTCATTATAGAGCAGGTGCTCTATCGTAAAGCATTCGATGGAATGCTTCTAAGATGTGTCGACACAGAAGAATCCAAGAAGATTCTCCATGAATCTCATAGTGGAATATGTGGAGGCCACTTCGGTGGTCATGCCACTCAAAATACACCGGATGGGCTATTTCTAGCCCACTCTAGAACACGATGCAGTAGAGTTTGTACGAAGGTGTCGTAAGTGCCAAGAATTCTCCCATGAGATTCACATGCCAGCACAAGCTCTACAACCAATCACTACTCCATGGCCCTTTTCTACGTGGGGCCTAGATTTGATAGGGAAATTCTCTCCCTCATCTACAGATGGCCATAACTTTATAATCATGGCCCGAGTATTTTACCAAATGGGTAGAGGCTATGCCTCTTACTACTTTCTTAGGGTTACTGTAATCACCAAGTTCATTTTGAACCAAATCATTTTGAGTACGGTGTCCTGTAAATCATTATCTCAGATAATGGGACTTCTTTTAAGAATGACGAAGTTCATGAATTGTGTAATAAATTTAAAATAAGCCATCATACAGCCCTCCTGTATTACCCTCAAGCCAACGGACAGGCTGAAGTGACAAACAAAACATTAAAATCCATTCTTCTTAAAACTGTGAAAGAAAACAAGCGAGATTGGCATTTGAAGTTATATCGGCCTTGTGGGCCCACCGAACCTCAATAAGAACACCAATATGAGTAACTCCTTTTTCGTTGGTATTTGGGGCAGAAGCAGTTCTCCTGCTTGAGGTTGAAATACCCAGTCTTTGTATCTCATTACAAGGGATTCTGGATGAAGATGCTTACAGAGAAGCACATCTCTCCCAGCTAGAAAGCCTAGATGAGGCCAGGTTAGATGTTGAACAAGTGGCATAGAGTCTATGCTGACCGGATGTGTTGGTAGTATAACAAGAAGGTCTATGAATGAGACATATATGAAGGTGATCTAGTTCTAAGGCTAGATAGCCGGATCGATAAAAAGACCGGTGAAGGAAGGAAGTTCCGGCCCAAATGGTTGGGCCCATACCAAGTCACGAAAGACTATGGAAATGGTGCATATCTCTTATGTACACTAGAGGGTGAGGAATTTGGTGAAACAGTCAATTCCCTACACCTTAAATGATTCTACGCATAAGCGGCCAAGCACTATTTATATAAATATATCTACATTGCATCTTCATATAGTTAGGTTCATTTTGTCCATGCTTGTTTCGTACAATTTTGTGATCAAGGAACTCATTCTCAAAGCAATTCATTACAAACTTATGATGGTATTGGCATAAACACTCTAATCATACTTCTTCATTTTATAACATCATCACCTATTTCGGAATCATTTCATCGAATAAAGCTAGATATGACAAAGCCTTAATGGTAACCATACCAAGATCTGCATGCTTGTTCTCATCTTTGGTTTCTTCCTAGGATAGGTGTCTTGCCTATGGTCTGTTCTAGAAGCTTCATCGTGTCACATCTATCCCCTATGTATATCTCTTTGGAAATAAGAATACACTGACATTTTGCTCAAATAAACAAGTCAAATATAGATCAAACAGAAAATTTTAATTTTACACATTTCCTTGCCCCACCAACCTTTGGTGATGAGCTTGCATCTCTTACTAGTGACGTAGGGTTGGGAAAGGATGGGAATGCCCTTACTCACCTATACCTTGTCCATGGTGATAAGCCCACGCTTCTTACTAGTAGCATGGGGCAAGGTGTAGGGAGTCCTCTTGACAAATAAACATTGAAGGCAGTCAGCAATCAAATTCAAATAAACCTTTGAAATTTTGAGTCAAAAACAAATGAATCAGATGTCCAAAATTCCAAGAGAATTCAAAACCCTGAAACCCAGATTTTGTCTACCATGAGGCCATCTACGGATCTAAGTCTAGATAAACCACAAAGCAAGTTGCATCCCAAACTATGGAGTCACTCGAGTAGAGTAGGCTTGTAGCATCCTAATTTGGTTCCACCAAAGCTTTGTCTATCTCTCATCACTATCATTTCAACACATTTCATAACTTGTGCCCTTTCTAGCTCTCGGTGATGAGCCCTCGCATCTTACTAGTTGCGTGGAGTTAGGAGTGGGGCAAGTTTATCTGCTCATCATACCGGTTTATCATCACATTTTGTCAAAACAAATATGAAGTACCGAAAAATTGCTTATAAGAAGCTAGAGTTCAAAGTCACATTGTGTCTACATTATCATATATCAGCATCACGAAATACAAAAAGAAAGTAAACATTTGTATCATTTGTTCTCCATTGCATACATTCTGAGAAGCATATAAAAACAACATTATAATTTACATGCGTAATCGAATCATAAGAACATTAATACCAAGCATCTGATCAAGAAAAGAAAATATATATATATATATATATATAAACAAACAAGTTTCCTGTACAATGCCATCATGCGCTAAGCATGGTCAAAATGCTCAAAGAGCGGGAGATACAAAATACATCATGAAAATAGTCCAAGAGAGCCAAGTGGCTTCTCAACCCCTATGAGATCCCTCTGAGGGTGCATGCCCATGTCTAGGACTCGGCTATGCCGGTGCTCTGAATGCATGGAGGGCTCACGATCCCGAGGAGCAGCTGCGGTCTCGCCATGAGAATGACTCCTCATCAGGTGCTCTGTTGTCCTGTACCCTACCAGCTCGGTACGGAGGGTAGACACCATCCTGGCCACATGCCAGATAGGGGAAAAGATGTCGGTGTGCCTACCAGCTGCTGAAGGCTCCCCTACATCCATGGATAGCTCTGCATGGGTCTTCTCCATAGGGATCATCAGGGTATCGGTGCATACCCGGTGAATCAGGTCTCGCCACTCATCGGCAGTCTCTGCAAGAAAAGGTGAAAATCCAATTAGAAATGATCAAAAGATAAAAACAAATGTAAACAAAGAGAGAGAGAGAGAAATTAAGGCAATCCTAACTAGAAACAAAATGTTAAAAAGGAAGGATGATAACTCACTCGGATCGCGGGCCTCCAAGATGGATCTCTAGGATCGGCACCTGCCACAGATGCACCTTGGCTGAGTGGTGTGCTCCTCCTGTGGCCGGGGTAACATATTGTCCCACTACGGACTCATCCTCTCCCACCAAGGCCCTGAGAGAGTGGCTCCTCTGAAACCGAGTCACCCTCTCTGCACTCTGCTCCGCCCTCTCTACCTATAAAATATCCTGAGTGTCATGCCACTCAGGATCACTATCCTCCTCTCCACCTGACTCACTAGCCTCAGCCTCGGTCTCCTCCTCCATCTCTCCCCTGTGAACTCCTCAGACTCGGAGTCTATGTCAATAGGGTTGTCGCTGCTGTGAGAGTGGGACCGGTGGAATCTGAAGTAAGGGTGCCTGAGGAGCACCGGCTCTCCCTCGAGCTCGTACTACTCACCTAGCTGCAATGGGGACTCAGGAGTAACAACTGTCCAACCCCGGCCTCTAGGACCTCCCCTGGCCTCTCGAACTGATCTATATACTGGCACCACTGGGGAAGCATACCCACGTAAGGCAGGCCAAACTACTGAGGCACTCGACCAAAGGGATGTATCTCCACCCTCCCTACCCTATCAACAAGCTACCTGTGGTGGAGTAGGAAATCAAAGTAAGAGCCTCCTCGCCCCATAACCCTACCATGGCCTGATACGGTGTGGCCTCCATGTCATCAGTGGTCAGGGAAGCAACTAGCTAGTGAGGTGCTCTGAGCACCGACATGTCTGTCCATCTGGCTGCCCTCACAGCTCTGGGATCTGCCACCTCTACACCTCTACCATAGGGGATGAAATGCTCATAGACCCAGCTCATAACTAGGGTCGGATGGCTCAATGACTGCCCCTATAAATGGACCACCCTATACAGATCATGGTAGGTAGTCCCAAGTATGTCGGCTCCCCAGGCATAAATCCGGCCATGTCCCTCAATCTGTGCAATGATGGGGGACCAGCAATAGAGTAGAGTGTCTCCTCCCTTGTCCCCGATCAATCTCGAGGCAAGGATCCCCATAATGGCCTGATGAATCAAGGGGATAGGCAAGGCTAGGAATAGATCGGACCCTCACCCCCTTCTTCAACCTAGTGGAGATAACTGCATCTCCCATGTATGAGGCCCATTGTGTTTATCGAGCCCGTGAACCTGTTGTCTCAAGAGTAAGTCATCTCCGATGATCGGGACCCCCAAGATACGGTAAACGTCCTCCAAAGTAATGGTCCACTCACCTCGGACCCCTAGTAATCGGAAAGTGTTCCGATCAGCATCCCAATATGAAAATAAGTCACAAAGTATGTGACTGGATGGTGCAACATGTGGAACCCATGATATACGCAGTATACTAGCCCTCTAAAGAGTGTCTGCTCATCTGAGAAAGGGCATCTAATACTGCTAGGAGCCAATCACACTCTCTCTCTCGGCTCCATCGAATATACTCCTCCCTCACCTGCATACACCCAAAAACACACAAAACAGAACAAGTTAGTATCCAAATGACATTAGAAAAATCATGAAAACACATAAGAATGCTAAAAATGCAAAATTAACTTCAAAAAGGTGTTGTTTGTGCATTCTGTGAAGGACCACCACCCTGAGCAGGGCGGCGGTTCCGTAATCACCGCCTTAAAGGCGGTGGTCTTGTAACCCCACCCCTGAACAGGGCGGCGGTTGTGTAACCTGCGCGCCTTTCAAGGAGGCGGTCATGTCCCGAAAACCCACGCGGGTCATGTGCCCTAAAAAGGCCTAAAAACACAAAAAATGACAATTTTGACCAAAACAAAGCCTACCCAGTAGGCGCCCCCTAGATGAACCTATTAAAACTAACATTTTCAAAAATTATCCCCCCATGACAAAGTTTTCAACATTTTAATATTTTGGGGATAAAAATGGAAAATTGAGAAAAACTAACCTGTGATCTCGTGGGTCGGTGTTCCGCTCGTGGAGGCATGATCACGATCTCATCCGGACATTTTGACTATACTCTCGTGAGAAACCGTCACCGTGGGTCCCAGAGCTCAAAATCAACCAAATCAACACGCGTAAATGAATAGGAAAATGGGCCCACTTTTACATATATAGCAACCTGACTTGTTTTGAATGCCCCTTTCTGTGGGTTTGGAGTGCGACGGAGGTAAGTTCTTATCCCCACACAAATGGTACGTCCTCATTTCATGATATTTTAGTATTTATTTTTGATCTTTTTGTCTATCTGCACTTGAGTTCTCTTTTCATTTTGCAGGTAGCGGGAATTTCGGATGGCGTCATTCCGACACACGGACGTATCAGGTATAACTTCTAACTTCCCATTTCGGGACCGCCATACTCGGACCCACCATTTTACGCCTCTTCATGGCTAAAACACTTCTCGAGGGGGCAATATGTACGTACCCAAAATTGTAAGGTACTGCACCACCGAAATAACATAACACGTGCCCCTGATGATGATACTGAGTCTCATGCAAGGTGTTCGGGATCCGGAAAATCTCCCCAAGTATGCGTTAACATCCTACATGCCCCGCTTAGCCCCTGCGTGCTTTGTTGTTCTCTTTTCCCCTCTTTTCTTTGTGTTTTGTTCTTCAGTTATGAAACCAGGTGCCCTACCAGGCGGCGGTCTCGTGACCGCCACCCAGTCAGGGCGGTGGTCCTATAACCACCGCCCTGCTCAGGGTGGCGGTCCTTCACGCATTTTCTAGAATGCTCTTTTAACGTGACTCATGTAAATTTCAACATTTACCAACTTTTTTCACCGCCTTTGGCTTGCATTAATGATTATGGTTCCCTGGAATAGTGTTTTGGCATTGTTTATGGTTTAAGAGATCAATTTGGTTTTTACCTTTGGGTAATTGGAAATGCTATAAATAGTTGGCTTGTGCTCAAGCAAATGGCCCCTCAAATTTGCCTCTGAATTTCTCATTTCAATAGCTTAGCCTTTCAGTTTTGTTTAGGATTCATAGTTTCATTTCTTAGATGCATAGTTAGCATTGTTTAGCTGTCAGAAAGCCACATATTCTCCTTGTGCAAAGTGTTGTTGTCATTTCATCCAAATCAATTGGAGTAGGATAGTTTCATCTCAATAGGAAGCCATTAAAGTTGCAGGTTTTGTTCATCAAACAGGATAGTTTCAGGTGCTGGACATTTTATGTTGCATGACTCGCAATAAATCCTACTAGGAATTACATAAGCCAAGCTCTGTACTCTTGCGCTATCCCTCTCCTACTCGCATTGTATTCAGTCTGCATCCTAAGCTACCTTTGTTCCAATATCTACTCTTGTTGATGCTAGCATTACATGACTTTTCTAGATCCACGTGAGCATGAAAGAATGAGGAGATCACACTGAGGGGACAAGGTCACACACCATCGGATTTGCCACTATTATGCAGAATCCAGGTTCTAGCTTTCAAAGTTCTAGTTAAAAGCATATCAAATAGAGTAGCTAATCATTTCATTTCAGTTAAATTTTACTTTCGATATTGCCAGGGAAGCTGTGGGGATTGATAGTTTATGAGAAACTATGATTCACTCCTCACTTCTGAGGTAGGATCGAGAGTCTTTCAAATAGAGTAGATCAATTATCAAATTATTTAGAATAGATCTAAAAACTACACAGACAAGTAGCTATACTCGGTTGCTTTGTTTGTTTTAATTGTGTTATTAGTTTAGTTGTCAATTTTAGATATATTAGATAATTTCTCTTTAAATTATGTTCAGTAGCTTATCAATAACTATCAGATTTAGGAATATACATAGACATATCTTACGCAGTTAAATTATTCTGTCATTAGTTAGATTTGTATCATTTCCTTTTGTATGACAATCACGGGACCTAGAGAACCCAGAGAATACGTATTCGAGCCAATCGTGCCTCAACCCAATCTTATTACGGAAATAACTGATATAGATCAGAACCTTAGAATCCAAGTCTTCCGAACAACAACAGACTTACAATAGATCAACTCACAGTTAAGCGGGTTAAATATAGAAGACGACCAAGCGCACATGTTTTGGTCAAATCAGCCAAACTACATATTACTCTAGATAAATATCTGCATGATTGTAGAAGGACTTGAAAGAGAGAAAATGTTTGGTTGTGACCCTTTGGTCCCATAGCCAGATGCAGGAGACACTCTCACAGACATAGATACTAGCTTAAGGATTCAGATTGCAAGATTGCCTATAAGATACTCAGAAAAGATTACACAACTATTAATTTTGAATGTAGAGGCCAAAAAGGCATACGACTATTGGATACTAGGGATTAGGGACTGATTCCGCACATGACCATAGCAGGTCCACAACAACCATGAATCTATGGTTGTGACCCACAAATCCCACAACCCAATGAGCCTATAGGTCAATCTAACATTGACGCTAGCTTATGCACATTAATATTTAGATCCACTCCACTTCCACCTATCATCATCGCACAGTTATCCTTGTTAGACATAGTAGCTAACAAAGCTAAAGATTTCTAGACTAGACCAGAGAATCGACCATAGAATCCACTATATATCCATCATCCATCATATGACCCTATCTGGAGACATACACAAAACCATCCCAGGTCATTTTCCACATATCCCACAACCTATAGATCGGATCATGCCAGAGCTCGATATTGATTGGAGCCTTCAAGCAGTCATCCTTGCCGACCGATCTATCATGCCAGTTCAGGTTAGGAGGGCCTTCTTTGCCTTAGATTCGTAGATTCCATTAGTGCGTGTCAAAGATATAATATTGCCTAACTAGTTTATCCCACTTTTCCATTGACAGTACCTATTCAAAGTGATGCCGGAGGATGGAGAGGGATTGGGTGGCCCACCTGGTATTGCAGCTAGATTTTCCAAAGAGATGGCAAGTAGTGTGATGAGTTACGCGCTCTACTCTACGTTGTGGATTTGATAGATTAGAGGACTTTTTATTTTTATTTCTAGGTTGTGTGTATTTTTCATTTTTATGGGTGGGAACAAATTAAATTTGGGAATGGGGGTATATTAAGTAAAAGGAGGGATAGGGAGGGTAATAAATGAGATAAGGGTGGTGGGTGGAGGTCCAAGGGTAGTTTAGGTCATTGTAGGTGGATAAAAGGGGCAGGGGGAGGTTTTTTAGAAAGGGGGTTTTGAAAATCACCGGTTTTTGCGCATGACAGTGACTAGCATTGGTCACATTTGGTTGGTGTCACTTAGGTGGAACCAATATCGGTCACCAAATAGGTGACCGATGCTGGTTAAGGGGTAATCGGGGTTAGTAAGGGTGAACTAGTATCGGTCACCAAACAGGTGACCGGTGCCGGTTAAAGGGTGATTGGGGTTGGTTAGGTTAAATCGGTACCGGTCAGATTAGGGGCAAAAAGGTCCAAAAGTGGTGTGGGCTAGGTAGGTGAGATGGGTAGGGTGAAAATAAGGTATAGGGAAATGATAATGGTTGAATATGGATTGATATATGTAAATTAATGGTGTGCTTGTATTGGATGTAGGGGAGAGCACAACTACATATGCAGGACATGGTTCCACATCTACTAGTGACAGTGCATAGTGTAGCAACCCCAAAGGAGCTATAATATGTGGAAGTAGTGGGATTGAGTGGGGTTCATCACTATAGACTAGTATTCGGAATCCCATTTTGATGGTCACTCTCATCAATAGATGGGACTCGCGACCAACATGTTCCACCTACCGACGGGTGAGATGACTATCACCCTAGAGGAAGTGTTCCAGATTATTAGGATACCAATATTGGGTGCCAAAGTTTATTCTATCTCCTCTAAGGCCTCCGAGGAGATGATTGTGACTGTGTTTGGAGAGGGGATGGCCGATCTAAGATTCCATAGTGTCAGTTTGAGCTATGGAGAGATATACCTAGCCAATCTGGAGGAGACGAGGCTAGTGGTTCTGTTGATGGAGGTAGTGTACCACTATGCACTACCAGATGTAGAGGGTGAACACTTTCCCCAATTACTGATGGGGGTACTCCACAACATGATGGTACATGAGACCCGCTTTGCCTTGGCACTAGAATTCTTGGTGTAGTTGTACATGGAGTTGTGTGCATATGGGTGGCTATGTAGGTTCAGTCTGTGTTATACATTTATACTACACTGATGGGCATATGAGAACATAATTTGTGTGCATCCTATAGGGATGCCCTAATTAGATGCATTCCCAATGTGATTTGTGCAGGTGGGATACAAGAGATGGGTGTCGGTGATAGGAGAGTAGAAATCTGATAGGATGACACATGATGTGGCCCATTTCTAGCAGTTACTGGAGGGGTTGTCTGGAGTGGACATTATATGGAGGCCATATGTGGGATTCCCCTCATATATGCATATACATGAGGAGCTAGCTGAGCTCCAGTTAGAGAGATGGATACATGGTCATTGTGCTGGGGAGTACGAGATGATCCTGGTAGATAGAGTCCGATGGCATTTTGGGCTAGTGCAGGACATACCTCTACCTTTCCCACAAGACGAGAGAGATGACGTAGAGAGGCCCTTACCTCTCCCATAGCCTACGGTTCCCACGGGGGTAGAAGGAGTAGCCAATGGACTAGCGGATCAATGACGTCGGGTGTACAAATAGGTACAAACAGTGGTAGGTGGCTTAATTACGAGCCATACCACCCAGACCGGGGTAGCCGTATCTAGCTACCATTACAGTGCAGAGAGATGCGCTAATGGGGAAGGTAGCTACACTCATTACCCAGTTGGGTTTACTACGAACATAGTGAAGGGCTCGAGAGGTGGAGTTAGCATAGCTACGCATACAAGTGGCCAGTTTGTAGGCCCAAATGGTTGGTGGAGGAGATGGAGATGGAGAGGAGGGGGATGGTCAAGTGGTAGCCTTACAGGCTTAGGTGGCAGGTTTATAGGGCTAGTTGGCCATAGCATAGGCACAGATTGGGGTCTTACATGCTCAAATATAGGCACAAGGGTGGGGCACCACCACAGTACCAGGAGAAGGTCCCATTTACGAGGCAGCACGGGGGCAAGGTCCCAGAGGGTAGGTACAGGGGCCAAGACCTATGGGACCACCACAGACCATGCCTGTATCTAGGTTATGGGATGCCCTAGGTGAGGCTAGGTACTATCAAGACCAGCTGATGGTGGCTGGGATAGACTTCATATCCTATGCCGAGTACAGGGCACAATAGGCATCCAAAGTGAAAAGGATGAGATCCCACACTCACAAAGTGTCGAGAGCATAGGAAGTTAGTGAGCTCTAAGTCCCGATTAGGTAGAGGCTACAAATTCATGGAGACTAGTTCCACTTAAGGTGCCAAGCAAGGGCGTAGGAGGCCGATGGTATAGGTGATACCGAGATGGAGGAAATCCACCGAGATGCTTGATATGGCACCTGGTTTTTTATGTATGATAGTTTTTGTGTGATATATACCTGTGTGTGCGAGATATATTTATAGTTTTGATCACATACCGGCCTGCATGCCGATAAAAGTGAGGATTTATGAGAGATTTTTGTATATTTCAGCATATTCCAACCTACGCGCCGAAGAGATTTTGTATTATTCATTATTTTATTGTATATATGAGACCGTCCTACATGCCGATGACATTTTGTATTGTATATTGGCCTATGTGCCGACAATTTTGAGATGATGGACATGATGAGATAACCATGTATATTTGAGATTATATGATAAGATACATGTTATGATTTGATTTGTTGATGTGTTGATGAGATACAAGGTATTATTTGATTTTTATTTTGATAGCGAGGGAAATTAGGTGAGTTAAGTATCATGGAGTTAGGTTGGTATAGGCATGGATTGAGTCGGGTTGATTTAGGCATGGTTGAGTCAAAGTTATAGGCATGGATTGAGTCAGGTTGGTTTAGGCATGGTTGAGTTGAAAGTAGGTGAAGTGGTGATTCATTATTTTATGTAATGAATGATTCTATGGGTCATATGTGAGATGTGGTATAATCTATGCATAGTGATGATAGAGAAATGGTAGGCATAATAAATGTATGCTCTAATAATGTTTAAACTATGAAACAACTTGTTATGCATGGAGTTTAATTTCCAATTTTGGGTATAAAAGGGAAATGAAGTTAGGTGTGATGTAATGTGAGGCACATGGAAGATGATTTGTTTAGGGTAGAGGATAGATGAGATAACCTCCGAGGGCCCCATGCCCTCGGAGTCTGCCTACTTAGTCCCAGCGAAAAGGGACCTCAGACCGATGTAGTTATCTCATAAGCTAGGGAAGAATATGAGCAAGTATGAAAATGAGTTGGCTGGTTTTTTGGCATGTTGTGGGTTTAGGTTTGTTAGGCATGGGTAGATTATAGGTAAAATGATGTAGGTGAGAGTGATTATAGTGAAAGAAGAAGATTACCCCAAAAGTAAGCATCGAGGACCAATTCCTATATAAGGTAATCAAAACGTAAACAAAGGTGGTTAAAAGAGAAGAGGGAACAAGAAAGCCACCTGATTGAGTAGGATCATACCTGAGTATATCATACCTTGGTAGAGGTGAGGAACATAAGACCCTAAAGACATTACGGGATCGATTGTTCTACGGTGAAAAGTAGTCACATGATCACCAAATGTCTAAGTTCTAAGAAATCCCTTGAGGCAGTAGGAAATGAGAGTGGGCATGGTTTTGAAGGGTGAAAAGTGGGTAATTTTTATATGGTATAGGTGGCATGCATTTCTAGAAAGAGAACCTAAATCAAAATGGGAAAGTCCATGACAAAAGGTTGTTGTTTTGACTTATAGTTGAAATAGACTGATCGATGCAGGAAGTCTATATGGGATGAATAAAATTTAACTCCTTGAGGTCTTCATGAAGATGATCGATTCGGGAAGCTTCAGCTTGCTCTCAAGAGAAAGATGTCCTTTTGAGAGAGTCATATTTTTATTAGAAACTTGACTCAAGGAGTTTGGTCCCATGTCAGGTCTTTGAAGTCATGGACATGACCAAGGAGGAGAATAAGACTCTTGTTCAAAAGGCAAGGTGAAACAACCATGGGATCTCATCTAAAGGTAGAAAAAAAGTATCCAAGAAAATTGTGCTATGTGCTATGTTGTGGTACACATATTCAAGAGAAGATAACAAGTGACGGGTACTCACATAATTATTTTTAATCATTAGTGAGGTGTATGGAGTGAAATAGCACTCAAGGGATGAGTGTGGAAAGAGAAAAAGGTGAGGGAGGACTACAAGTCAACAATAGAATGGTCAAAGATGCAAGGCATTAAGGGGCTCAAATTCAGTTTTCCGTCGAGTGATGATAAACGATAAGCACATGATCCATAGGTATGAGTCACGATGTATGGTCCAAGCCAATTAGGAGAAAATTTTCCCTATTTAACTTTTTTCTTCTTTGGTTATGTGTTGATTTTCTTTCAGGACAAGGTCACCGACTTGGAAGGTTCATTCATGGACATGTTTGTCGTAGGCACATTTGATACACTTTTGGTAAACTTGAAGGTTATCTAGAGCGTTAAGATAATGTTTGTCTAATAACTCTAGATGTGCTAAATTGTCTTGATGAAAATCATCATCATTGAGCATGTCATGGAGAGATATGCGGAGTGAGGGGATCTAGAATTCGAGAGGCAAAACTACCTCTATACCGTAAACTAAAGAAAATGGTGTAGCTGCGGTGGAAGTGCGGATACAAGTGTTGTATGCCCATAGGAAAAAGGAATGTGTGTATGCAAATCCTTCCCAAAGATCGTCAACCACATTCATAAGAATTTTTTTGAGGTTTTTGTTAATGGATTCAGCCTGACCGTTGGTTTGTGGGTAATAAGGTGATGAGAAACTAAGCTGAATGCGGAAGGCGTCACAAAGTTTTTGTAATGTTTTGTTTTTGAATTTATTTCCATTGTCAATGATGAGGCGATGTGGAACACCAAAGTGATAAATGATGTTGTGGTTAATGAACTCACATATTTTCTCAACTTTCTTGGAGATGAGTGGGATGGCTTCCACCCATTTTGTATAGTATTTAGTCGTAGTGATGATCCATTGTTGGTGCTGGGAACAATGAGGATTGATTTCTCTAACAAGATCCAAACCGCATTGATAGAAGGGCCAAAGGTCTCAAGTGACCTGTAAGGCATGAATGTTTGTATGATGAAGATTGGAATGTATTTTGCATTTTACACAACGTTTGATGTAGTCGTGACAATCATGGTTAAGGGTTCACGCGTAATAGCCCAAGCCAAGAATACGCTTAGCAATAGTAAGGCCACTGAAGTGACCTCCACATATGCCATCATGAACTTACTTAATGGTATAAGGGATTTTAGAACTTGTGAGGCATCGTAAGAGAATACATCAAAGACATGCTTATAGAGGAGCCCCCTAGAATGATATAACAAGAGACCTTTTAAGGAAGGCACGTTTTACGTTATGGGTGAGATCGGGAGGTAAGATGGAGAGAGAAAGGTAGTGGGAGTAATTTTTATACCAAAGGTCACTCAAAGTTAGGGGTATTGGTTCTAATCAAGTAAACATCATGAGGTAAAGAAGAAGGTGATTGGAGTCATTATACGGTGACAAAGATTTTAGAATCGACGGGTGAAGTGGGTATTTGGGAAGCTAAGCAAGCCATGGTATCATCAAACTTATTGGTTGAACGTCGAATGGTTTGAAGGGTGTAACCGTCAAAGGTGGTCAAAAGTATGTCTACATGATGTTTATAATTTTGAAGTATCTTGTTACAACATTGGTACATACCATTGACTTGGTTTACGACCAATTGAGAATCACCAAAGATGTTGATTGATTTGACATCTAGGGTGTAGGCAGCTTGGAGACCTAGTACGAGCACTTCATATTCGGAAATATTATTGGTACATTCAAAATCTAATTTGAATGACAAAGGCATGTGTTCACCATCAAGAGGAATGAGGATAATACCAGCCCCAGCCCCACGTTGAAACTTGGAACCATCGAAGAAGAGTGTAATTTGGTAAGGAGGTTCATCTACGGAAAGGGTAATAATTGACTCATCTGGAAATTCAAAATTAGAGGGTTGATCCCTGGAAATAGGTGCGGAAGCCAATTGGTCGGTGATAGCTTGGCCCTTGATGGAATTTTGATGAATGAATTCAAGGTCAATATTAGCTAAAAGTATAAGCCATCGTGTGGCATGCTGATTTTGATAAGGTTTGGCGTATATGAAGTGTAAGGGGTCGGTGTTGGTCACAACATAGGTTTTATGGTTGATTAGGTAATGATAGATTTTGGTGGAAAAAAAAGTAAGGCTAAGCAAAGTTTTTCGGGATGGGTGTATCAAGTTTCATATTCCAAAAGGGTATGGCTTATGTAATGAACCGACTTTTCCCGTGTTGTTCATCACGATGAGTGATCATGGCTCCCAAGGAATGATCAGTAGTGGATATGTATAGGTAGAAAGGTTGATCCTCTTTATGTGGAATGAGCACGGGTGGTTGGAGAAGATATTGTTTTAGGTCCTCAAAATCCTTGTGGCAATCATCATCCCATTTAAAGGAGACATCCTTCTTGAGCAGATGATGAAATGGTTGGCATTGATCGAGATAATTGTGAAATGAAATGGAAAATGGATCGCAACTTACCTTGCGAGCTACGAGTTGTCAAAGGTTAGTAGGAAGATACATTTCAAGAATGGCCTTGAATTTAGCAGTAGGTATATAGGGAAATGATAAATCTCAGGAGCTTTCCGAGAGAACCATGAAGATGTGCTTCTTAGGCTAAAGGTAGATGCAATATTTAATGAGATGGTAAAAGATGGTTTTGAGAACAGCTTAGGTGCTCAGAGCGATGTTTAGATTTGGCCAAGAGATCATCCACATAATCTTCTAATATGCGATGCATGATGTCATGGAAGATGTAAGTCATAGCCCACTAATATGTGGCACCAACATTTTAAGGCCAAAAGGCATGACTCAATAGCAGAAGTTTCCCAAGGGGTGATGAACGAGGTCTTGTGTTGATCCTCCTGGGAAAGCAAAATTTGATTATAACCTAAGAAGCCATCCATGAGTGACAAGATCTCATGGCTAGTGGTAAGGTCAACCAATTGGTCAATACCACATAAGGGAAAGTCATCTTTTAGGCATGCTAGGTTGATGTCATGGAAGTCCGTGCAAATGTGGATTCCCCTGTTGCCTTAGTGATAGGGACAATGTTAGAAATACAATGAGGATAATCAACGGGTAAGATAAAGGAAAGCAGAAAGAAGGCACTGAAGTTCTTCTTTAATGAGAAGGGAAAAGCGATGGTGCATTTTCCTCAACTTTTGTTTGATGGGTTTGGCATCGGGAATGGTTACAATATTGTGGACCACTATGGTGGGGTCAATACTAGGCATGTCTGTGTAAGACCAAGTGAAAGCATGGTTATGATCCTTGAGAAAAGAAGTGATGGCTTCCTATTCAACAACATCTAAATATTGTTTGATATTTAGGATGTGCGGGTCATCCTGAGTATGAATGTTGATCTCAATAGTCAATTCATTCAACATGGTTTTTGTCTCAGAAGGTAACGACCGATGAATATATGAGTCTTCTACACCAAGGTAGGTGAGTATAGATTCATCATTCTGACATTGAATGACATTAATTGAAGGTGTATCATCATCGATCATTTTAGGATACAGGAAGGGAAGAGTGTTAGGGGAATCACCCTCACATTGATAAGTAAGAGGCCCCATGGAAAAGGTGTTTATGAAAAAAAAGTTAGGAGGGATAGATTCAGGATCCATCGAATCCATTGGTCAAGGTGGTGATGAAGGTGGAGTGGGTGAAGAAGGTGGAGAAGAGTTGGTGTCCTTAATGAGTTCAATGCGGGCCTGTTTGATACGTGGTTCAGGAAATCCAATGCCACTACGGTCGTTATGTTTGTGGGTGGTACATGGAATAATGGTATGGCAGCCTTGCTTGTAAAAGAAAAAACTAAAACCCTTCCATGCACATCAGTGTAGGAAGGTGTGGGTGAAATAGCGATTGGTAAGTGATTGGTAGTCAGCAGAAAAGGGGAAAGTTTTTGGCGGTGGTTTGGGTGTGTAAGTTGTAGTATCAAGTCCCTCATAGGTGAGACTAGTACAAAGGTGAGGAGGACCATAGAGGAGGCATTCTCCTATGCGGTGATCATAGCAAGGGTGTTGGTGAAGGCTTCCATACTCTTGTTGAGTAAGGAATGTGTTGACACTATATAAGCGGTAGTTCCCAGAGTGAAGTGTTGAAAAACACCTTCCAAGGGATTAGTGGTTGGTATGTAGGTAGTTGGAATGGATGATGTGTCAAAGGTCGATGCGGAGGTGGAGTTAACAGATTGGGAAGTTGATGGGTCAGTCATGGAGGTTATGGCAGTGGTAGGAATGGAGGAGGTATGTGCGGTAGAAAAAGTGTTTGACTTGATAAGTGGAAGTGTAGGTGAAGAAGTAACGGTTGTGGAGGTAGTCGGCTTAATAGGTATGAGCACATCATTGGGTCGGTAAAGCATGTTGCATGTTTTAAAAGGTGAGGGGTTAGCTAGAATGGTATAAGTGTGTCCTTCATGTTCAAAATTTAAACAATGATGCAAAGTGGAAGGAATGAAACCCATGACATGAATCTAGGGTCTTCTAGCAACATGTTATATTGGAATTCCCCTTCCAAAATATAAAACAATTCTGGAACAATGCGGGGGTCCATGCGAACGTGGAGGATGACAAAGGTTTAGTGTAGAGGTGATAGTTTCATTGAATGAATGCAGCATGACTTGATGTTTATGCATGTAATTGTTAGGTATGTGCATTTGAGTGAATGCATGGGTGATGAAATGATGTTAATGCTAGCGCCCCCATTAATCATCACATGGCGTACCCATATGTTATCAATGTGAGAAGAGATGAAGAGGGTCTGGGTCTAGGTCATCATTTTTGTGTGGCATGATCTCTTCCTCCGAGAAGCTAATGGAGGCCACTTGGTGAATATGGTGGGGTGAAGATGAAGGTTATAATTTGGTGAGAGAGGCTACATGATGGGGTGTGATAATGGAGTCTACATGTTTAGGGTAATTGGGTAAAACCTCAATAGATTGAAGAACCTCCATGAGAGCTTGACAATGGGATTATGAGGTTTGGATGAGGTCATATAGGACATTTTAAGGGGAGACTGATGTAATTTTTTGAGCATGGTGCGATGTGTGATGCCATTAGAAATGGGGTACGTGGGCCCGCGAATAGTGATTTTAGGTATGGGTGTAGATGGTATGTTGGGTATAGGATTGGTTGGTGGGTTAGTTACCTTTTCTTTACCCTTATCCTTTTGAGCATGTTTAGTGACGTGAACCATGTTGATCTGAGGGAAGTTGAAAAATAGAGAAGGTGTAGGGTGAGTGGTATAATGACACGACGGAAAATAACCTACCGGAGGAGAAAACCATGTGAGGTGAGTTAAGAACAATGAAATTTGGGTGGTGGCATGGCAAGCTCTCTGATGTGAACCTTGTTAATTTCAAATCTTGGGGGTGGCTCTAGGAGTTGTGAGGGTGGAGGTTGTGGTTGTTGAGTAGGAAGTGTGGGAATGGGTATCGGTGAAGCAAGATCCTCATCAAGAAGGTCATCATCATCAAAGTTGGCTTCTGGTGGACACAACTGGATAAGGATGGTTTTCAAGGACTTGAATTTTTCCACATCATGCCCTGACACATGATGGTATGTGTAAATTTTAGTATCATCAAACCCTTTTGGCTTGGGTTTGAGGGGGTCGTAAGGTCTAAGTGGTGGTAATGTGATGATGAAGTCTCAAGGAGGTTGGTTAAAATTTTGGCATAGGACCGCTGTTAGTGGATCATAATGGGAAGTGAATGTGGGTTTGGGGTAGGTGTTGTTGATTATCAAGGAATGGTCTTTGGAAGAGGAGGATCGGATTGAGTTATGGGTTTCAGTCTTTGGCATGGTTTTGGGTTTCGGTCGTGCTTTTTTAGGTAGGGGCATAGTAGATGGATGGATAGGAGGGTGTGTGGTTGTTTTGACTACCTTATTGTGGGGTAGTGGAATTTTTTTTTTGGGTTACACCCTCTTAGGTAAAGGTGACATGGCTGTATGAGGTCTAGAAGGAAAGGCAAATGGGGGAAGAGGGTGAGTTACCCATGGGGATAATGGGGGTGCTATGAAGGTAGATGACGCAGTCGTGCTTGGGGTGTGAGAGACAGCGACTGAAGTGTAGTGGGTAGTGAAGCAATAACCGAGGGTATTGGAGGTATGGGTGGTAAAGATGTTGTAGGTGCTGGTGTAAGTAGTGTTCGGTGTCCTGGGTAGGTTAGATGTTTGTGAGGAAGGAATGGGTTGTTGTGTTTTTGGTTTATTGGTGGGTGGAGGTTTCTTGACCATGTGGGGAAGTTGAGATCCTAAGATGGATGAGATAGGTGCAAGTGTGATTGGTGCAGCTGGGGTATGAGTTCTATGGGTTTGGTGCTTCTGTTTGGGTGTCAGAGCAGGTTTGGACTTTTCCTTGGAGGATGTAGCTAACTTCAGTTTGATAGGTGAATGAGTAAGGTTGGTGGTCGGGGTGACCCCTAAAGTGATAATAGATTTAGTCGAGGATGATGTCATAGGTGTGGGGTTGGGTTTAGCTATACATTAGGCTATAGGTAAGGGTGTGGTTTTAGCTATGATAGGTGTCATGGAAGGAGTTGTGATAGAGATGGTTATGTTTGGTTTGATTGGTTGAAATATTTTTGGGTAGATAGTGGAGGTATCAAAGCAAGTGACCTCTGTATCTCTGCGTTGAGATAGGAAGCAAAAAGGTGTCCCCATAGTAAGGAGCTATCCACATAATCTAAGTGATCATCCAAATATGAGAATCACACGTCTGTAGGTGGAGTTGATGAGGACCTAATGGAAATTCCCATAAAATGTGTCTTAGAGATAGGAAATTGGCTAACTTCAGCTACCGTGGGTAAGAGAGACGAAAGTAGGTCTACAAGATTTTGGGTAGCGGATGGAGAATGCTCACCAAGAGGCGACGGTGTCTCAACTGGGTCTATGATAGGTAGAGGAGATGATGGGAGCTCCTCTATAGGTGGAGGAGATGATGGGTGCTCCTTTGTGGGTGGAGGAGGTAATGGGTGTTCCTCTATGGGTGGAGGAGGTAATGGGTGCTCCTCTATGGGTGTAGGAGGCATGTGGGTAAAATTTCTCTAAGTGGAGAAGTCAATGGTGAGATGGTATCGATGTTAGTGGAAGACTCCTCCATAGGTGATGAAGGAGATGAAAGATGTTCCTCTATGGGTGAAGGAATAGGGGAGGTTGGTTCTGATGTAGAAGGAGGATTTCGGGCTAGGATTTCCTCTATGGAAGGAATGTGAGGTAATTGGGAGGCAACAGGTATATCATTAAAGATAGTGTGGACCTCACGGGTATGGGTATCATGAGTTGAGGTCTCACTGGTTTGATCAGATGAAGGGGCATGGTTGGGAAATGGTTTCTTGAAGATGTGTAGGTTTTGGTTAGTAGGTGCATTAGGATTATCCATGGTTAACTTGCCTTTCTTGAGCATTTCTTGGACAATATTTTTGAAAGTGATGCAATTACTATCACTATGACCCTTTACTTGATGATAGTTACAGAAGTCATGTTCTTTATACCATGTGGGCATGGGGCAAACAGGGTCAAAACTAGTGTGTGGTTTTATGGGTGGAAGAGTGATGGCTCTGGATTTGATAAGATTTTCTAAGAAAAAAGAGTAAGGTTCCCTAATTGGGTTATATTTCTACTGCTCTCATATGAATTGAAAAGTTTGGACGAGTGAGAGATTAGATGAGTGGGTAGCCTGATTTGAGATGAGTTGGGTCGACCTTGATTACTATCGCATTAGCGGTGCCCTTAGTCTTTGAATAATTGTTTTGTGGTTTGGAAGAAGAAGAGGTATCATTCGACTTTAATGCCAAATTCTTATTGCTTAATTGGATTTTCTTCTCTTTAATGGCCCGAATCTCTAACTTTCATGCCATAGTGAATGCTTCAGAGAATGTTTAGAAGGTTTGGACATGTAAGGTTAGTGAGATATGTCTAGCACAAGCCCATGTGAAGAGCTTGATGAGTTATATTTATGGCAGTTAGAAGGTGAGTTGGTTAATCAAGCTACACCAGTGAGCAACAAAATCTATGATAGATTCATCCTCATATTGACGCGTGGAGTATAGGTCGGTCATAGTAACCTTCTTGATGATATTGATAGAGAAATGATCCAAGAAGGCTTGGGCTACCTAATTAAATGAGAATATGGAGTGTCTAGGTAACCCGCTATACCAATCTAATGCAGTCGAGTCCAAATGATACATGGGAAAGGTTCTCAATAGAAAGGCATCATCGTGAGTGATCGATAACACACATGTTTGAACAACTACAAATGCTATCATGCGGGTCTTCTTTGCTATTAAAACGATTGAATTTAGGTATTTCCCAATGCACGGGGTATGGGCAGATAGGAATGGATGGGTGGATGGGATCGTTACAAATCTCGTCGTAGGTGAGAGTGTTATGAGAGATGGAAACTAGTGCATCTAATGTCCGCATCTTGTCCAACATTAATTTGATTAGGTCGTTAGTAGATTGTGATGATTGTGTGCCTCTGTAGTGTGAGAGGGTTGATTTTTGGCATATAATGGGGTGGCACTCCAGTGTATGGTGCCACCATGTAGGTTGATTGGGAAGAAGGCAGTGAAACAAGGGGTATGTACCCTGAGTGAATAATGGAGGAAATGGGAGGTTGTTGATAGTATGTATATAGAGGTGGAAGGGTCGTGTTAACCCTAGTGGAAATGGGAGTTAACAATTATGGAATTGAAAGGACCACATTCTTAAAAGGGGTAGGGGTCACCGACATGGGAGGTGGTAGTGTAGCTATGGGTATGTGTGAGACATTAGGAGTGAATGAGGTTGCGTTGTGGATAGTTCTTGAGGGTATGTTGGATGTGTCATGGGTAACGGAGGTGGTAGACACGTAGTCATAGTGGGTATAGGACCTAGCTGCAAAACGACTAGGGTAAGGTAGATGTGGGAAACACGAGAGCTAGATGGGGTTGATGCAGGAGTGGGAGTGAGAGTCGGGGGATAGATACGGGCATGTCGTATATCAACTGACCTGAGGCATCTTGAGTGGACGAGTGGGAAAGATAAAACTACAAGGCGAGCGGGGTTTTGGTCAAGGAGTCATGCGAACTCCTCATCTCTGGTAGCGATAGTGATAGGTTGGATGGGATCCATGGCTGGTGATAAAATGGAAGGTGGTGAAGGAATAGGTGGGATTGGTTGACAACTAGTGTGAAATATGAGTGCATTTTCTTGTCTTTGGGTCATCACCATGTGAACCAATATTGATCAAGTAGGGTTGCTTCTCTGTAAATGACACAAAAACAACAGGAATAGATGAATTTGATGGTAAAAAGTGGGTTAGGTACCAAATGGTGGTTAGAAAGTGAAACAGGATAACCAATGCCAGTTAAGGAAAATCAACTCCGGTTAGGGGTAACCACTATCGACCACCTTTGTAGAAAAATGGTGAGTGAAAAAATAGGTAGAAGGTCAAATATGATAGGTATGCCAAATTTGATGGTGTTTTACAATGTCAATGGGAATGATGGTAGTGACAAGGACTATGAAAAGTGGAAGAAAATGAATAAAATGTCCTTTTGGGTAGGTTAACAAAAGGACTTGGAACCAACATCCGTTGGGTATAACCTGCGACGATCAGAGGGTAACCGACGATGGTTTCTTGTGAAATTGAAACAATGATGAAAGAAAAATGGTTGTGAATTAAAATCTAATGTAGAATTAGACCCAAAATTATTAGAATGATGATGATATGGCCTAGGCACACTCAGTGAAGTGGAATACACCATTGTGATGATGAGCATGTGAGGATGAACAAGAAAAATGAAGAATGTGAAATCTCACCTCAAAACGTAAGCCAAACAGAAACACTAAGAAAAATGTGATCCTAGGAGTGCCTTTTCTATTATGTTTGTTTATCTTATGCTATTTTAAGGACTGACACATGAATTGTGAAATAGAGTTTTTTGTTAGGATGACTTCCTATGAAGAAGGAGATTTAAAAGTTGAGGTTTTAGGTATCTTATGGTGGGGGTGGGCTTCACTCTAAAGTATGAATTGACAGAGCAATGAGTTGGGGAGTACCTGCCAATCCTCATATCAGTGTGATCATTGACAGGTGTTCCCAAGAAAGATGTTGTTTAAGAATATGTGTTTGTTTTGAATTTTGTAATTTGGCAAGACTCAGAGAGAGAGAGAGAGAGAGAGAGAGAAATGTGCTTTCTATGATTCATTTGTCAACCATCAGTTGGTCAAGACTTCCAGCATATAGGCTGCCCTCAATAAATGTGAGCTAATGTGATAAATCAGAATGCAATGCACTTATTTTTAAGCCCAAATCGAAGTGTGAAGTTGGATGACACAATAAGATGAAGAGGAAGAGGGATGCTCTTTCACTACAATGCAGAAAACATGAAGAAATGGTTCTTTTTATTTACACTAAAAAAAAATTCCTTTAGAGTAAATAGAAACAAAATGTGGGTTACCAAGGAAGAAAATTAATGTGTATGCTTTTCAAAAGGGAAACAAACACACAATTTTTTCCTAGGAATGAATGAAATGCAAGGAACCCTGGATGGGTCCCACCGGGCATGCCAAAATGTTTCACCTGATTCTAGATCATTTCTTTCAAGTATTGACGAAACAAATAGGGTAACATGCATAGGAGGAATACCAGTTCAAGTGTTGGTTAATGGGTTGTTACGTGCATATGACTTCTGAATCCACAGCTAATCATGAGAGCTTCCTTTTGGCTAGGAGGAACTACCTGTAGTAAAAAGCAAGACCACCAGAAAAATTTAAACAATATATGTAGTGAACTACCTAGCGTATGCTAGATACGGGAAGTGTGATACTTCCTAGATGGTTGTCAGTCCACTGTTTTAAATGATTCAATGTGGTAAATAAGGTAAAACCTATTGTAATTTGAAATTATTTAGGTATCTCACTTAAAACATAATAAGAAATAGATCTAATATAGCAAGCTAGGTTAGAATATGATCCAAAGGTCAAGTAATTGGTCTACGGGTCTCGTAGGTCCTGAAAAAGGTCTCGGGTAGATCACAGGTGAATGAGGGTGAAAGGGAATTAGGTGTATAGGTCATTGTTCTAGGTTATATGGGAAAATATAGAGACCAATGTAGGTTAAGGTCGATGACGACGGTAAGGCGTAACCGGTGCCGATGCCGACATGTGTGGAGTTTTGGGAATGCCCCATAATGAGTTTTGGGTCCCCTTTGTGATTGTACAAAGGATTTTTGTTGGTCGAAATGATGTATTTGGTAGCTTGGGTGGGGTTTAACGATTTTTAATGGGTATATGAAGAGGTGAGTGTTAGAGGAGATCAATGGGTGGCTAGGTAAAAATAAGTGATAATATAATGAAAAAATGAAATGAACTAGAGAAGTAGAATGTGTTAGTGCCATTTCTGAGCTTACATTGTGTGCCCTAATTTTTCATGTCTGATTTTTCTTAGAAACGTTTTATTTCTCAAATTGGTGATCTACATTTTCTCCCCCTGGTTGAATGTTTCAAAAATTCCCATAAACTTGTTGTTCTACCCTGGTTTAAAAGAAAAATCCATGTGTGCTCTTATTTGTGCCCTAGGTTTTTCCAATTTTTGGGCTGTGTCGTTTTCCCTTTGCCAAATTATGTAAAAATTGAAATTGATCAAATCTAAATTATATAGGTTAAATTCCCAATCCTAAGGTTGAAATTGATGTCAAAACATGATTTAGTTGATTTGAAATCAAAAAAATTACAATCCTTGTTGAAAGATTTGATTTCTAGGGCATCCTTTAAATTTTTACGATTTGTGATCATACACGGGTGTTGTTTTCCTGTCAAATTTATCATCACAAGGTAATGGAAACGTGGTAGGTTTCTATTGGCTAGGGGTTGTTGGGAAATGTCTCTAACTTATCATTTTTGAAATTTTGGCAAAAGGAAAATTTTGATCGTGGCTCCACCTTCTGCAATGAAGTGCCTACGTGGCACATTTTGATTGGCTAGGGGATTGGTGGGTGGCGGGATTTCCTTAGGAAATTTTTCTTTCATTATGCAAAATTTTCAAAATCAAATTTTTTGGCCCGCAGCCCATAGCAAATATGGATAGGACACGTGGCATGGAGGGCATGCGGATGGTGGAGGGACTTGGAGAATTTTGATGTTTTTGGCTCAAAATGATGAAGTGAAATTTTGTCCCGAAAGCCCTCGGAAAATTATCGGTGGACACGTGTCTAGGAAAGGATAGGATGGGGTAGCGGGTTTTGCAATGAATTTGAAGTTTTTAACTTCAAATGGTAAAAAATAAAAGTTTGGACCGAAGCTCTACGACATGTCAGGAAGTGACACGTGTCCAAAAAAAATGGAGGTGAAGGTTTAGACCTCAAGGGATAGAGTGAAAATTTTCATTTTTGGCAAAAGGAGATAAAGTGTAAATAGAGGCTTAGCCTGCACCAAATCAAAGAGTGCCACATTGTAGAAAAATTGGAAAAAGTGGAAAAATTGATAGAATCGAGTCACCACGCTTTTCAATGGGGCCACATATGGACATGTGGTCCGAGGGGAGAAGCGGGGAAATTTTGTAAAAATTTTCCAAAACTTTAAAAAGGTCGTACAAGCATTTTTGGAAGTATGGGCCCATTCCATTCATGTTTTGACATGTGTCCCTCCTTATCCAAAGGTTAAAAAGGTGATATTGAGCATACTTTTTAAATGGAATTTTCCACGTGGAGGGTTGATATTAAAAGGTGGATGTGATAGATGGTCAGTATGAATTCGTTTGTTTTGGCCACCATGGGAGCTCCAAGAAGCTTGGAAATCACGTTTTTGCATCAAATTTCATCAAATCTTATATGATTTTGTGTCACCTTGGCCTTCTGAGAACAATGGCATCATTTTCATGACCTAATTCTTCGATCTATGGTGTTTTTGATGTAATTTTTGCTCAGGCCCAAGAAAAAATGTGAAATGTCAACATCAAAAGTTGCAGAGGTAAAATTGAAAAGGGGAAAAATTAAAATATGATGAATAAAATATGCTTTCATTCTTGAGTTATAAAAACGTGCCCTTGGGGTGGATAATTATCTGAATTTGTGTAATGATTTAACTTTTTGTGCATACCTAGCAACTTGCGAGTTGTTTTTCCATTTGGTGTCACTATCATTAAATCATGAGGTTTTTGTGACAAATTTGATCCCATAGCATATTATTTGCTTGGGAAGGAAGAATCCAATGTGGTATGAGATATATAATACATTTTGGAGAAATTGTGAAGGGTCGAGAGTTGAAAATCATGAGAAAATTTTGAGAAAAAGCTCATTTTCTAAGAAAATCTGCCAAAGAACCAAGTTAATGTCTCATGTGTTGGAAAATTCATGTATGTGGGTTGGTTACAAGTGTATATCCACCACACAACTCTGAGATTGTTCATGTAACTCTCCCCTACTATTGAATCTAACAAGTTTTGAATTAAATATGTGTTTTTCTTTGGGAAATATGATGTTTGTTATCAATTTTAAATGCCTGCAAATAAATTTTATTGTTCTTGTTGCAATATTACATAGAAATTCTTTAGAAATAAAACAAAATATTCATTTCTTGTTGATATTTTAGTGGCATTTGCAATCTCATGTTCAGAAGAGCCTTCATCTGATAAAGAGATAAACAAATTTAAAATCACTTCACCTTCCTTGAATGTAGAGATTGCTTGTAAGTATTTGGGGGTACCTTAAGCATGGTTTGATCAAGGACTTTTGTGTTTAATTGAGTTCTTTACTTTAATATTTTGTGGTGAGTTATCAAAGATTGTGTGAAGAGTGCAACCTGGGATTCCATTTGTGCCTCTTTTGGTTGAAAGAACATCCTGATTATTTTAGGCATTTCATCTGATAGTTGTTCAAGTATTGTACAAATTGTCAAAGATCTAATCTATCCCAGTTTGTCTTATCAATCTCCCACCAAAAATCATCCAACAAAAAAGATCCTATCATGTACTATCCCTGATTTGCATGTGTATACCCATAGAAGATCAAAATCTATTTGCAAAAGTATGCACAACAGATTAGGATTTCTAATGTCTCTAGTAACCTTTGCCTTGTTTTGAGAACATACCCATGTTTTGAGAAGTGACAACTTGTGAGAGTTTAGATCTGGGGTGTTGATCATGTTTTCATCAAGGTTTCCATTACATAATTTCAAGCAAAGAGAAGGGACATCTTCATCTCCTTCAGCATTACAAGGTTACAAAATAGGTCCTCTTACCTTGGTTGCAAGGCACAACCTAAAAAAACTAGGACAAGATCATGTCCTATTAGAGTGCTATCTATTTCTCCACAAACCTGGGTGCCATCTAGACCATATCCCCGGCTACCAATGACATACAACATGGTCTAATATTTCTTTAAGTTTCATGACATATCTATGGTGCTGCTTAGACTAAAAAGGAGAACAAATTTGGATACCAACATGAGTGGCATTGTTGCCAGGGACTTCTTTGATTTCTTTGGTTTTTTTAAGTTCTTTGAAGAGTTTGAGCATTTATGTATTCAATTATTTGAGCTAATACATTGTTAACATATCATCCTATGCTTTAGATATGCAAGTTTTTAAACAAGGGTTTCAAGTTTTGTCTGCCCTTTTTTCCATTTACTAGCAGTTCATACACTTTGGTTGCATTGTGATTGATTGATCTAAGAAGAATAAGGTCTGATTTATAAGGATTTGCAATATTTTTAGTGATAAGATACATTTGATAGATTATTTTAGTGCATCCTTGCACAACTAAGGTGAAATTCCTTAGTGGTGACTCTATGCTGATTTGAATTTGGAAATACCATTGTCTTAAGTTTTATGTCATTTATTTTTTGTTGTCGATCTCGTAAAACTGGAGGGAAGAAGATCTCTCTTCCTTAAAGACTCTACTAAGAAATTGTTCTTAGATTCAAGAAATTTAGAGTTGGAAGGGAGAAGAGTTTAGAAAGTGGTTAAAGGTTAGACATCAGGCAAATATATAGCCATTGATGAGAGAGATCAGCCTTCAAGAGAGGATTATAACTCTTCTTCAAGTGATTTTGATTCAAGCAATCCTCTCATAAAATTGTTTTCTTCAGCTAGTGAAGGTCCTTTTGCTGTACCTGGTAAGTTCCTTCTCCAATATGCACCTTTGTGTTTTAATTCGAGTAAAACTTTCCAAGAAAATCAGCACTTAGAGGATACCAGTCTTGTGAATCACATTCTTGAGCCCCAAATATATAGCACTCCTCATCAGTTTGTCTCACCTCCAAGATCGCCCCCCCACCAAACAATATGGCTCAGCCTAGACCTCCATTTTTGTTAACACCTTTGGTCCTATAAATTTTAGAGGAATGGATGGTTACCCAAATGCTGTCCCACAAGATGTCAGAAATAGGTTGCCAAAATTCTAGGGTAACAATGCTATTATTGGTGATCAGCATCTCAAACTTTTTGCTAATATGATGGAATATTTTGACATAGATTTTGAAGATGTGTATATTAAATTATTTATTTATACACTAGAAGAAGATGCTAGGGATTGGTAGAAGGCTCTACCGATAACTCTATTGATTCATGGACTGAAATGAAAAATGCATTTAGGTTGCAATATGGTGAAAGAACTAATCCTAGATTTCTTTTATCTAATTTTGAGAATATTAATAAAAACCCTAATGAATCCATCCATGACTTCAAAAAAGGTTCAACAAAAATTTGAGAAGAATGCCTATTGGTTTGAGGCCTTGTGATGAATCTTGTTTAATCAAATATGTAGATGCATTTGATAAAAAGGCAGCCTATTACCTAAGAGACAAGAACCCAACCAATATAAGACAATATTTCACCATGGCACTTCAAATTGAGAAAAATATCAAGGCTATTTGGAAACCTCTAAAGAGAGATGGTGTAAAATTGATAAACCCTAAAAACCTCAAGCTAGCAAAGGTGCTGATTTAGAAGAGGTTGTGAAGACTTTGGCGGGGACGTCAAGGAAATATCATACAAGTTGACAAGAGTGAGAAGGGTGGGAAGAATTCACAAGGTCATCCTAGGAAGTAGGTACAAGATAGATTTGGAAATCACCATAGTAATGAGAATAGGTTTGATGACAAGCGTAAAGGGCCTATTGGATCTGCAAAGAGACAACCCCTAACATGTGAAAATGGATTGGTTCTTGACCCTATAATTGCAGGTGGTTACAATTGTTGATGAATTTTTGATATGGATTAATGTGATGGATGTTTTCTTCCTCATCCTCCATGTGAAGTGGACCAATAGGTTGATGAAGATGATAATGAGGATTGAACTGATGATGATATTTACATCATGGGTTGTTCTTCAAGCTCACAAGGAGGAGCAACATCTACTGAAGTAATAAGTGCTAGGACAGCTACATCCTTTTGGGATTGCATCAAACAGGTACAAATCTTTCTTCCCCTCATGCTCTTGAAGTAGATGTAGTGCAAGCTTTTGAAATTCCTAACAATGACTTTGAATACTTGAGAGCTTTGATGATTAAGAAGTATGATGGTGGTATCCCTATGGAGGAGGACAAAAAATTGTTGATGAATGTTTTTGTAGCTCAAGAGAAGGAATATAACACTAGAAGCAAGGTTGTTAAGGGAGTTGGGCCTCAAGCCAAACCTAAAACACCCTTTCTCACAAGCATTCCAAAAGAAGATCTTAGGAAAGAAACACTTCCCAAAGGTTCTGTTGTCCCAAACAAAAATTATAGTCCTCCACATGCCCAGGCTACTAAGAATCCTTCTCCATCTGATGAATCTTCTTGTTTCCCTTCTAATGCTAACCTACCAAAGAATGTTCCATATGACATAGCCCAAGTATTGAGCCAAATTAAAGTGAGTGTCCCAATCATTGAGTTGCTTAGAATTCCTGAGCATAAGAAGAGAGCATGTGAGTACTTGGGATTGAAAGAAGAGAAGGTTACTCCAAGAAGAAATGTAAATGTTGTTGAAACTCCACCTCATATCATTGTTGACTTTGAAACACCACCAGCGGTTGAAGTTCTTGGAGAGACACCTGAGGTATATTTGGGGACATCCTTGGTTGATTCCAAATTGAATGTTGATCCATTCTTTAAAACTTTGCTCATAAAGGATAAGCTACTTCACAATTATATGTTTGATTCTGGTGCATCATGTAATTTCATGCCTCTAGAAGTCATGAATGATTTGGATATCAAGGTGATAGTTTCCTATGGAAAGTGTACTTGCCATGGATTCAAGGAAGTGCGGTGGTTGGTTGTGTGAATGGTTTGGTAGTGCAACTTGACCTACTCGGGTAAGAATTTGAAATTGGATGTTGTAATTGTTGACTTCCCTATCAAATGGGAAATGATTTTATCAAGAAAATGGACTGCAAGTGTTGGTGATAGCATTTAGATGGATATGTATTTTTCCGCCATTCCCATTGAAGGTAGCCTAGTCAAATTGTATGGTGAAAAGAAGATGTTGCACCTAATTGAATATCCCAAAAATGCTTCCTATGAGCGTTATTTTTGATGTAGAAGCTGAGAATTTCATTGGTTTTGCTGATGGAAAAGAAGAGAAGATGGATGGATCAAAGTGCCTTGATATGGTAGGTTCTCCTTGGACCTTGCTATTTGATGGAGCTTACTCCAAATTTGGAAATGGTGCTGGTATAGTTACGCTTTCTCCTAGTTTGGAAGAGTTTGATTTTTCCTTCAAACTTAATTTTGAATGCTTTAATAATGTTGTTGAGTATGAGGAATTGTTGTTGGGGTTAAGGATTGCATGGAAGTATGGAGTGAAAGATATTGTTGCAAAAGGAGACTCAGAGCTGGTTGTCAAACAAATAAGAAAATTGTATGCTACAAAAAATCAGTGTATAAAACAGTATAAGCATGCAGTTTTGGATCTAACTGAAATGTTTGATTCCTTTAACATTGTTTACCATGACAGAGGTCTTAATTCTGCTGCTAATAAGTTGGAAGTGTTGGGTTCTAGATTTGAAAATTGCACCATTTCACCTTATTGTGAATACAACATTGAAGTGTTGACTAGGCCAGTTGTCCCTAATAATGTGAAACATTGGCAAGTCTTTAACAATGATGCTCAAGTGCTAAGGTTCTTGCAAAACCAGGGTGAGTTTGCAAATCAGAATATTGATTGGGAGCCAATGGTATGCATGACTGAAGGAAGAGAAAATTTGTTTGGAAAATATATCATCCAATTGAAAACAAACACCATTCCTAGAGGTCTTGTTGCACTTGAGTCAAATTTTAACAATGCTGATTGCATCATAAATAGAAACATGTCTACCTCAAGGGATGTGGAAGAGCATGACTTGGGAACAAAGGAAAAACCAAGGAAGGTTTGGTTAGGTAGAAAATTAAGTAAAGAAGAAATAAATTCCTATGCCCAACTCTTGAAGAAATATCAAGATTGCCTTGCTTGGTCCTATTCAGAGTTGAAAGCATATAGAAAATATTTATTTCAGCATGAGATCCCTCTTGAAGCAAATGCCAAACCATTTAGACATAGGAAAAGGCCAATTAATCCACTTCTCTCCATAAAAATGCAAGAGGAGTTACGTGAAGTTGAGAGATGGAGGTATTATTCAGCCCACTAGATATTCATCTTGGGTTGAAAACCTTGTGCCGATCGGGAAGAAGAATGGATACATCAGAATTTGTGTGAATTTTATAAATCTAAAGAAAGCATCCATGAAGGACAACTATCCCTTGCCAAATATGGAAAATATGTTGCAGCTTGTGACAGTCTGAATTACTTTCCACATTGGATGATTTCTCCGATATAATCAGTGGTAGTTAAAGAATTAGAAAGAATTAAGACAACATTCACTACGCCTTGGGGACATATGTTTTTGTTAGGATGCCCTTTGGTTTGAGGAATGTTGGTGTCACTTTTCAAAGAGCAATGGATGTTGCTTTTTCTAAGTTACATCAATAAGTTCATTGTAGTTTACCAAGATGATGTGATTTGTATTTTCAAGGCATAGAGGTGATTATTTGCAGCACATGGAGAAGATGCTGATCAGATGTAGGGAGTATGGAATTTCTCATAATCCGAAGAAGTTTCATTTTAGCATGCAAAAGGCCAAGCTGCTTGGTCACATTGTGTCAAAAGATGGTGTTATGATAGACCCTGAGAGAGTGGAAGCAATCAGCAAGGTACCTATCCCAGAACAAAAAAGGCATCCAGTCTTTCTTTGGTTAGATTAATTTTATTAGAAGGTTTGTTTCCAACTTTTCTGAGTTGACTCTTCCAATCAAAATCATGCTAAAGAAGGACCAAGTTATCAAATGGAAGGAGGCTACCATTCAATATTTTGAAGGAATTAAGGATGCACTTAAACATGCACCTATTTTAGCAGCCCCAAACTATAAGAGGCCTTTCCAAATCTTTTCCTTTTCTTCTGAGTATACCATTGCTTCTATTTTTCTACAAAAGGATGAGAATGAGGCTAAGAGGCCTATTGCCTTCTTTAGCAAGGATTTACAAGCTACTGAGTTGAAGTATACAATCATGGAGAAACAAGCATTTTCCTTGGTGAAAGCAACAAAAGTTTTTAGGCCTTATATATTGAGTTCAAAATTTATTGCCTATGTTTCCCACACCATGGTGAAAGACATCTTATCAGAGATGGAGATCTCAAGTAAAAGATGTATATGGGTGAAAAAACTGTAGAAGTATGGTATGGACATCCAAACCAAAAATTTAGTAAGAGGTTTGGTTATTGCTAAGCTCATGGTTGAGAGAAACTTGCAGAATGTGGAAGTGAATCAGCTAGAGGAAGAAAGGGTAGATGTGCTTGCAAAGTTTTTAAATTCTAAGTGGTACAAGGATGTAATCTTTTACCTTAGACACCTTTGCTGTCCTGGTAACTTAAATAAAAATCAGAAAAGATCCCTCAAGTTGGCTTCTCAAAAATATCTCATAATAGACCTTGGGCTGGCTTGGAAGAACCCTGAAGGTGTCCTCTTGAAATGTGTAGCTGAAGATGAAGCTCCCAAGATAGTTGCTGATTTCCATGGGGGAGTTTGTGGAGGACACTTTGCTAGAAGAGTAAAAACACATAAGATTTTGAGAGTTGGTTATTGGTGGCCTTCTCTCTTCAAAGATGTAACCCAGCTGGTTAGAAAATGTGATAGTTGCCAACATTTCTCTGGAAGGATGAAAGCTTTAGGATCCCTTCCTTTGCATCCTATATCAATTAAGGCTGCTTTCAAACAATAGGGAATGGACTTCATTGGTGATATTTCAGATCCTTCTAGTGATTTTCATAAGTGGATCCTTGTAGCCACTGATCATTTTTAAAAATGGGTTGAAGCAATCCCATCTAAAGAGGAAACACGCCAAGTGGTAGTGGACTTCTTATTGAATCATATCATATGTAGATTACGAGTTCTAGTTAAGATTGTATTTGATAATTCCATGTGATTTAGAGCCAAACCTTTAATGGCAATGTGAAATGAATATGGAATCACCCTGAATTATTCTTCAAACTACAACCCCTAAGGGAATGGACAAGCTGAGTCCAAGTAATAAGAACTCTTTGAAGATCATTAGAAGAACCTTGGAAATGAACAAAAAAGGTGGGGAGAACAATTGAAGTTTGTAGTTTGGGCTAATAGAATAACTCCTAAAAAAGCCCTTTGGTAGAAACCCATTTGAGTTAGTGTATAGAACTCGGATTTGATTCCCTTACACCTACAATTATCTTCATTTCAGTTTGCCTAACAATTGGAAGATCAAGAGCATGGCCCATATGAATCAATGATCAATAAAATTATTGAGCTTGATGAGGAGAGAAGAGCATCCCATCAAAGGCATATGAAATTTAGAAAGAAATTAAAGAGATTGTTTGACAAGAAGGTCACTTCTAGAGCTTTCAATATTGGAGATATGGTTTCTCTGTGGGATAGTAGGCATGAAGAAAAGGGCAAGCATGGCAAGTTTTATGCATTATGGATGGGCCCTTATGCCATTGATATCAAAATTGGTGAACATACCTTTTTTCTCAAATATCTAGATGGGGAATTGTTGGAGCTGCTTGTTAATGGCAGACATTTAAAATATTTCTTGGATTAATCCCCAAATCGAGGTATGCAAAAATTATACAACTTTATAGTCTTTGTCTTTTCGGTTGTTTTCTCGGCTCATTTTTGATAAGGTGGTTCTGGTTTTCGGGCTACTTTTTGTTTTGACTCCTTTTCCCAACGGTATTTTTGCACTTGGTCTACATTTTTTCCTTGTGGAGCTCATTAGGAGTGTGCATCCCTAGGCAGGAGCCAATGTTAGTGCCATTTTTGAGCTTACATTGTGTGCCCTAATTTTTCATGTCCGACTTTTCTCGAAAGCGTTTTATTTATCAAATTGGTGATCCGCACTTTCTCCCCCTTGTTGAATGTTTCAAAAATGCCCATAAACTTGTTATTCGCCCTATTTTAAAAGAAAAATCCATGTGTGCTCTTATTTTTGCCCTAGGTTTTTCCAATTTTTGGGTTGTGTCATTTTCCCTTTGCCAGATCGTGCAAAAAATCAAAATTGATCAAATCTAAATTGTATGAGTTAAATTCCCAATCGTAAGGTCAAAATATATTTCAAAACATGATTGAGTTGATTCAAAATCAAAAAATTTACAATCTTTGTTGAAAAATTTGATTTCTAGGGCATCCTTTAAATTTTCACGCTTTCAGTCATATAAGTGTCGTTTTCCCATCAAATTTATCATCACAAGGTAATGGCAACATGATGGGTTCTTATTGGTTGGGGTTGTTGGGAAATGTCTCTAACTTATCATTTTTTGAAATTTTGGAAAAAGGAAAATTTTGATCCGTGGCTCTGCCTTCTGTAATGAAGTGCCTACGTGGCACATTTTGATTGGCTAGGGGATTGGCGGGTGGTGGGCTTTCCTTAGGAAATTTTTCTTTCATTATGCAAAATTTTCAAAATCAAATTTTGGCCCGAAGGCCCATAACGAATAGGGAGAGGACACGTGGCATGGAGGGCATGCGGATGGCGGAGGGACTTGGAGAATTTTGATGTTTTTGGCTCAAAATGATGAAGTGAAATTTTGGCCCGAAATCCTCGGCAAATCATCGGTGGACACGTGTCCAGGAAAGGATAGGATGGGGCAGTGGGTCTTTGCAATGACTTTGAAGTTTTTAACTTCAAATGGTAAAAATCAAAGTTTGGGCCGAAGCTCTACGACAAGTCAGGAAGTGACACGTGTACAAAAAAGCAAGCGGAGCTTGAACCTCGGGGACAGAGTAAAAATTTTCCTTTTTGGAAAAAGGAGCTAAAGTGTAAATGGAGGCTTCGCCTATGGCAAATCAGAGAGCACCACGTGGCAGAGAAGAGATCGGGCTTCCGGGCCCACGAGAGGTTTTGTGGAAAAATTTCCTTTTTTAAAAAAGTGGAAAAATTGATAGAATCGGTCTGTGGTTTTCAATGGGGCCCACATATGGACACGTGGTGGGTCCAACAAAGAAGCGGGAAATTTTGCAAAATTTTTCTAAAACTTTAAAAAGGTCGTAAAAGCATTTTTGGAAGCATGGGCCCGATCTAGTCATGTTTTGACACGTGTCCCACCTTATCCAAAGGTTAAAAAGGTGATATTGAGCTTATTTTTAAATGGCATTTTCCACATGGAGGGCTGATATTAAAAGGTGTATGCGATTGATGGATATTGTGCATTCTTTTGTTTTGGCCTCCATAGGAGCTCCAAGAAGCTTGGAAATCACGTTTTGCATCAAATTTCCTCAAATTTTATATGATTTTTGTCACCTTGGACTTCGAGAACAATGGCATTATTTTTATGACCTAATTCTTTGACCTATGGTGTTTTTGATGTAATTTTGGTTCAGGCCCAAGAAAAAGTGTGAAATGTCAACATCAAAAGTTGCAGAGGTAAAATTGAAAACGGGCAAAAGTAAAATATGATGAATGAAAGATGCTTGCATTCTTGAGTTATAAAAACGTACCCTTGGGGTGGATAATTATACGAATTTGTGTAATAATTTTACTTTTTGTGCATACCTAGCAACCTGCAAGTTATTTTTCCATTTGGTGTCACTGTCATTAAATCATGAGGTTTTTGTGAAAAATTTGATCCCATAGCATATTATTTTCTTGGGAAGGAAGACTCCAATGTGGTATGAGATATATAATGCATTTTGGAGAAATTGTGAAGGGTCGGGAGTTGAAAATCATGAGAAAATTTTGAGAAAAAGCTCATTTTCTGAGAAAATCTGCCAAAGAACCAGGTTAATGTCTCATGTGTTGGAAAATTCATGTATGTGGGTTGGTTACAAGTGTATAGCCACCACACAACTCTGAGATTGTTCATGTAACTCTCCCCTACTATTGAATCTAACAAGTTTTGAATTAAATCTGTGTTTTTCTTTGGGCAATATGATGTCTATTATCAATTTTAAATGCCTGCAAATAAATTTTATTGTTCTTGTTGCAATATTACATTGAAATTCTTTAGAAATCACACAAAATATCCATTTCTTGTTGATATTTTAGTGGCATTTGCAATCTCATGTTCAGAAGAGCCTTCATCTGATAAAGAGATAAACAAATTTAAAATCACTTCACCTTCCTTGAATGTAGAGATTGCTTGTAAGTCTTTGGGGGTACCTTAGGCATGGTTTGATCAAGGATTTTTGTGTTTAATTGAGTTCTTTACTTCAATATTTTGTGGTGAGTTCTCAAAGATTGTGTGAAGAGTGCAACCTGGGCTTCCATTTGTGCCTCTTTTGGTTGAAAGAACATCCTGATTATTTTAGGCATTTCATCTAATAATTGTTCAAGTATTGTACAGATTGTCAAAGATCTGATCTATCCCAGTTTGTCTTATCAATCTCCCACCAAAAATCTTCCAACAACAAAGATCCTATTATGTACAATCCCTAATTTGCATGTATATACCCACACAAGATCAAAATCTATTTACAAAATTATGCACAATGATTAGGATTTCTAATGTCTCTAGTAACCTTTTCCCCTGTTTTGATAACATACCCATGTTTTGAGAAGTGACAACTTGTGAGTGTTTAGATTTGGGGTGTTGATCATGTTTTCATTAAGGTTCCCATCACAGAATTTAAAGAAAAGAGAAGGACATATTCATCTCCTTCAAACATTACAAGGTTACAAAATAGGTCCTCTTACCTTGGTTAAGGCACAACCTAAAATAGCTAGGAAAAGATCAAGTCCTATGGAGTGCTATCCATTTCTCCACAAACTTGGGTGCCAACTAGACCATATCCCTAGCTACCAATGACATACCTATGGTGCTACCAAACTGAAAAGGAGAACATATTTGGATACCAATAGAATGTTTTACTTACTTGGATTCGATCCTGGATGCCATGAGTGAGGGATGGAGATCTTGGTAAGAAGTTGAAGGCTGCAGTGATCACCATTCATAGGAGAGCTTCTACATGGACCGCATGTGCATTCCTCTTTACTTGGCTAGATCAGATCATTGCTTGATCTCCTTCCTTACATGCATGTTCTCACTAGAATTCAATCTCAGAAGATGTGATATCTCTCAAGAAGATCTCAATGTTTGCCAACTTTTTCTAATATTTTCCAACCTTTCAAAATAAGGTTTTTTTGGGGTTAAAGGGTAACCGATCGTAGTTCCGGCTTAACTGGCAATGGTTAGGGCTAACCAGCGTCGGTCAAGGTGGGATTTCCTAGGTTTACTAAACTAGGGAGATCCTCTTGATTTTCTCATATCTTGTGTCGTTAACCCACGGATTAAATATGAAGCTTCTTGTAAGCATGTGGAAATGTGGTTAGAGGGAATTTAGGCATTGATTTTTAGGGTTTGGGTATGTCTCGAGTTAGTTATGGCAACTTACCGAGAATATGTCTTAGGTTAAGTTGGCTTGGTCAAGTGTCTAGGTGAAGTGTATGTGTGGATATTATTTAAATTAAGATATTTAAATAATAAATATAGTGAGCATACTTGAATTAATTGAATTTAATTAATTACATCAATATTAGTGAGGTGAAGGGGGCCATGGCTAGGTGAATGTGATGAAGGGTGTTTATTTGTCGAGGGACCAAAGGGGAGTGTGACCTTATTTTATTGTCTACACTTAGCTCAAACAAGTTCATTATAATTCTTTACTCTAGAGTTCATGAAGATGAAGTCTAAATATCTTTTAATTCCTTTCTAAGAATTCAATAATTTGATTAAATAAATTTGCCTAATGAAGAACACAATCAACCATTCTCCTATTATATTCATAACACTTTATCAAGATCTTTCATTAAGTCTCTATGATTAATTTGAAGGAAAATATACTTTCTATAAGTCTTTCTCATTTCATCTTTTATGAAATCCATCTACAAAATTGTTAGACGAGTCGAGTTCATTTGAACCGAGGATGATAAGCACTATAGCATTAAAACATTGTTTTTTTATCTAACTATTTCATTAAAATAACCTTGTTATTTATGAAACATTCCCAAAATACAAACAAGTTAAATAGAATATTTTCCCCTAAAATATTACATCCAAGAAGGAGAGAGAAGATTAAAGTTTATAATGTATAAGTAAGGTTTGATTAATCAAAATATAAACCATAACCTTTCATCATAAAAAAATTTCAACATTCTAGAAATAAAAAATTAGAATTAAATAAATAAATTCTTATTTCATCCTAACTTTACCTTCTCATTCATGTATCTAAATTAAGTTCCTCCAATCAACCAATTCTAACTTTTCAAGAAGTAATACAAGATATATAAAACTATCTTTCAGATTAAGGTTACTATTTGGACAAAAAATAAGAATTACATTCCAGCTAAATATCATACTATCTCAGACTCATCCTAGTGCCTAAGAAGTACATTGATCACGAATAAGTTCCAATACCACAGGTAAGGATAACTTAATCAATAGAAACAATCAAAGTAATTTACGGTTCACATTCACATAGTCTTACATTCCTATCCAACTCCAAACTCAAACATACCAATCCTAATATCATCATGTAATCCTTAAGACATCAACAACTAAAGGTTCATTAATTCTCAAAAAAGGGAACATAAACTATCTTTGGGTACTTCCCAACTCAATCCTCATTCCTATTTCAAGTAAAGAACAGGGAACTAAAATATTAGAACCATACTAGTACAATATCATTCCCAGTTTTATCATAAGTTTGAGTTCATCCAAATGGAAATATTATAAAGAGAATGTAACAACAATTTAGAATTGAAACAGACTCCAATCAAACAAGGGATGTTCTCAAGAAACTCTTCAATACAACAGTCTCTTAAGACATCAAAATAACTTAAAGATTTAAGAAAAAATAACAGTTACAGTGAAAAGAAGGTAGATATACACCAGGAAGATCCATTTTCCCGAGGCTCCAATATTGGAAAAAACTCATCAAGATAAACAATAAATTGATAAAACCTCCCTTTATACAAAACCGATAATACATTAAAGCACGATAAGAAGGACGCCACAAATATTTCCCGAGTTCACGGGATAAATAGTCACTCCATGCAAACATGGAAAAAACCAAAGGAAGAAACTCCCTTAAGAGAAGTACACGAACAAATATTAATGTCGCAAAAAGATCATCAAGCTTAAACCTGAAACACCATTTTAGCTCAGGTTTGGATAACCACAACGAACCTGGTGAAGAATAGGAAACCATAAAATCCAAATATTAAAATAGTCTATCCTTCTTCCACAAAAGTAAAATCACCATACACGATTCGACATATTAACAAAAGAACCAATTAATTTCTTAGAAAACTCAATGATGAAAGGAAGAAGATAAAATAAACCTATTTCGAAACTGGTTTAATAAAGAACTTGCAACCGTCAACAAGAAGGTAGATAAACCATTCAAAAAATTCCTTTCAGTCAAGATTTCATCAACAACCACGATTCAAAAGCACTTTCATGATCAAAATATCTCATTAAGGAAGCCCAAAACCAGAATGGGTTACAAAAAATAAGAAGTAAATACAACAGAATGGAACCTTGAAACTTCAACATTCATACCTTATGTACATCTTATCCAGTCAAGGCTCAACTAAATGAGAAAAGACAAATACAAATACCCAAAATAAATGTATTCCAAATCTAACACGAGATGGGTATTCCACTCAGAAATAAAATACAGTCATGAACCAAGTTGAACAGAACAATGGTCTCCACTTCTATTATCAAGAAAACAACCCAAAACGTAGAACCCACTTTAACCTGAACAATGGTGTAATGCCAGAATGAAGACTCCTTCAAGCTAGTTCCCAATGATAATAGTAATGAGAGCATGCGGGTTTAAAATCTATGGATTTTTCAACACCAAGCTATTGTTGAAGCATTTAAAACCTCCACATAAGTTTTCAATCAGTCAGATAACCACACAGACTTGTTTCAATAGCAAGAAGGTCTGAATTACAAACAAGCTAGCATTACAGTCACAGTTCACACTTCCATATTTCATTCTCAACAATGAAGAACTAGTTGCATCCAAAGAAAAAAACAAACACCATTGAAGAAAGAATAATCAAACATAAAATTAGAACCAGAAGGTTTCCACAAAGAGCAGAGTTATTTTTATGAAGCATTTAAGTAAAAGAAAAATACTTAATGGATAGGACCTATCATGCTTGATAGAGCTCATGTCTTCACTTTCTCGTTGTAAATATCCAACCAAAGCTTTGATAGCTATTCCTTTCCATTAAAAGTTTGAACAAAAATCCTTAGAATCTTCTTCTCCTTCCTCTTATAGCTTCATAGTGGTATTTTCATTACTACAATCGCCATGCAAGGAAAAACAACATGAAAGGATTCAAACTAAGGGTTTGAAGAAAAAAACCACATGCAGAACTTAAGCTCAAAAAACCAAATGATCAAAACAAAACTGAAACCATTCTTTTTTCCAACTTCTGTTCTTCCCATGTAGTTTCTTTGCCATTACAAAAAACATTAAATGTCAAATAGGGATGACAGGTCCTTTAACTTCCCCATCACCACCAACTTATGTTTGGATATTAAAAATCTAAATTACCATGTAACTAACATTTTAAAAGAGGTTCCATGTAGGCACCCCTTTTTATCTTTCATGAATTCATCAAAATTTTCTTAAACATGATTTTTTAATGCCTCATAAATATCTTAAGATTGGTGCCATCGAATTGCTTAGCATGTTTTCCCATTTGTCCCCTTTAGGTTAGCGGACTTTAGGTTAGGCTCAACATTAGTTTAGGAACTACCATATGTCCTTAGGTAATGTTTAAGGTTTTAATCTTAGGTTATTTTTCCTTGTTTATTAATAGTCACATTAATAAAAGAGCTTAATAGCTTAGGATAGTATTTCAACTTAGGAAAATAGATTAATTAGGTCCCTTTAGCAATAGCTAGAAATTTCAATATGTAAAAATTACCACAGAAGATTTAGAATACCATCCAAGATCACATACAAAGTAGGGAGAAGAAGCAAAGATCACCCATGCCTCCAAGATAGCCAAAATTTAGAGATCCCATTATCTGTTTGGCTCGGTCATGATGACCACATTGTCATGAAATTGAAAGCATTCCTTGGATCACTGAAATTGATCCAAGGTATTGTTATCGTGCAAACGAGATTGTGAACCGAAGTATAAATTCGAGTACAAAAAAATGATGAAATAGTTTAACTGAATAAATTTATTATTTCCACATGCAGTGAATTATTCAATATAAGAAGGAACAAAATACTTCATTTTCAATTAGTATAAACATGGTAGAATGGTATCTATTACAACAGATAACCTATTATCCCGTGAAACATGATTCTTAATTCACAAGAGTACATCGTCTTCAACAAGAATCACATGTCAACATTTGTAACTTCAAAAACATAAGTCATCATAGATATCAATCATGTTAGAGGTGTTACATACCTCCCTCCTAAAAATCATCATCATCCCGATGATTAACTTAGTCTATATTATCAAACAAGAAAAATAATCATAATTATAGTTATTTCATCCATAAGTTCATAAATGAAACCAGATTTGAGAAATTCAATTTTTCATAATTTATTATAGCATTAAATTAGTTGTTCCAATACTAATGAATATATTACCTGCCCAAAACTGGCAGAATTATTGATAGTTTAAAAACAAAGTCTTTAATTGTTATCAATCAACAAAATTAATTTTGTTCAAATAAATGAGGAAAAGCAATTTTCATGTCCTCAAGGTTTTCCCATGTTGCACTTTTTTCATTAAATTGGTTTGATTGAACCTTGCACTAACTAATTTTATGGTTTCACAAGTGCAATTGGTAATTTTCCAACACTCTTATGGGTTAAACCACAATTATTCCGGGTCTTGGACCTTCAAGGAATCCTAATTCAACACATATGATAAATATAAAACCTATTTTTGAGAAAATAAAGATGGAAACCATCATTCATTCGTGAAAAAGTAGGGGGTAATGCTAAACGATAAGCTACAAGATTGATTACTTCAAAAATCTCAAAAGATCCCACATAACGAGGTGATAACTTGACTACCTTGTCAAAAATTATAGAACTCTTTTTAGTCTTAACACGTAAAAGACTTTTTCACCAAGTTCAAATTTCTTATCAACCCTTTTTAAATGTGCATAACTTTTTTGCCTATCTTCACCTTCTTTTAAATGTTCACAAATAATTTTAACTTGTCGTTCCATTTCAAAGTAAGGATTTCAGGTCTAATTACCTCTCTATCTTCAATGCTATCCTAACTAATCGAGTTTTGCATTTCCTTTCGTACAATGCTTCAAAAGGTGGCATTTTCAATCAGGCATGATATGTATTACTATAAGAAAAATCAACTAAAGGAAGGTATTATTTCAATTTGTACTACTTATCCACATAGTAATTATGTATCATATCTTCCAAAACCTCATTAACTCTCTCGGTTTGAACATTTGTTTCCGGATGGTATGCAACACTAAACTTTAGTTTTGTTCCTAAGGCTGCATTTAGCATTTTCCAAAATCAAGATGTCATTTTAGGGTATCTATTAGATATAATCAATTTTGGTACCCCATGCAATCTGAAAATTTCATGCACAAATGTATTTTCTAAAATAGGTGAGTCATCCTTGATTACCAACGATAAAATGTGTTTCTTTTCAGTTGATCAACAACAACTAAAATAACACCATGTTTATTTCTTGACATAGGCATCCCCTAAACAAAATCCATACTAATTACCTTCCACTTATAGTACTATATGCTACAAGAATAAAATAAACTAATAGGGTACATATGCTCAATATTAACACAATGACATTCCAAGCAAAGTGTGTCACAAAACTAGTTGTGTATTTATTCATCCCTTTCCAAAAATATTGTTGCTTTACATCAGAAAGAATTTTGTAATACTGGGATGTCCTGAGTAAGGTGAATTATTAAATTCCTCCATTAATTTTTTCCTTAACTCATTTCCCGAAGGTACATACATCCGCTTATCATATTTCAAAATTCTTTCATTATCAAATTGAAAACCTTTATATCTTACTTCATTTGGATCTGCAACAAGTGATGTTTTTACCTGTTGAAAGTAAAAATCAGATTCCATGATACTTTTTCTCTCATCCTTAAACTGAGTTCTAAAAATTATAAGTGCAGAAATATGTTTCGTATGACTTAGTGCATATGCTACTTTATTTTCTTTCCATTTTATGTAACTTATCTCAAAATCATATTGTGACAAAAATTCTTACCTACCATCGCCATTCTCTTACATCAATATTTGGTTGAGTGAAGATATATTTTAACCCAATATGACTAGTCTTTAATTCAAAACATCTTCCTAAAAGATAATGTCTCCATACTTGGAGTGCATGAACTATGGCAGTAAGCTCTAGGTAATGGGGAGCATAATTCATCTCATGCAACTTGAGTTTTATTCTCACATATGCTATAACATGTTCATTTTGTAATAAAATACTTCTGATTCCTTCTTCGGAAGCATTTGTAACTACTTTGAAGTTCTCATTTAGATCAGGTAAATCCAAAATAGGTGAAAATGTTAATTGATCCTTAAGCATTTTAAATGATGATTTTCATTTATCACTCCACACAAATTTCTTATCTTTCTTTTGTAATGAAGTTATTGGTGCAGTGACTTTTAAAAATTCCTTAACGAACTTCCTATAGTAATCAAAAATCCCCATGAAGCTTCTGAATTCATGTACATTCTTAGGTGCAAGCCACTTAGTTATGGCAACAATCTTTTATGGATCAACTTCTATTCCATCCTTACTTATGACATGTTCTAAATAGTGCACTTTTGTCTCATATAAAGAACATTTTGACTGCTTACCATAAACCTTCTCTTTCTTAAGATTTCAAATAATATTTCCAAATGTTCATGATGATCATTAATGTTTTTAGAATATATAAGAATATCATCCAAAAATACAAGTACAAACTTGTCCAAGTATTCTTGAAAGATATTATTCATTAAATTCATAAAATTTGTAGGTGCATTTTTCAAACAGAAAGGTAAAACTGTAAATTCAAAATGTCAATATCTTGTCCTAAAGGTTTTTTATGAATGTCTTCCTCTTATTTTATTAATCTGGTTATACCAAGAATGAAGATCTATCTTAGAATATACAGATGCACCACGCATCTGATAAAATAGATCATCAATTCTAGGAAGTGGATATTTGTTTTTATTGTTTCTTTGTTTAACATCCTATAATCATTACACAAAGTATAAGTGTTCCATCTTTCTATTTCGAAAAAATTACCAGTGCTCCCAAGGTGAGACACTCAATCTTATCAAACCTTTGGACAATTGTTCTTGTAATCGTGCCCTAATCTCTACCAATTAAATGGTTTTCATTCGATATGGTGCCTTGGAAATAAGGTCGGTTCCTATTTTGATTTCAATTGTGAAGTAAAACACCCATTTGGGTGGAAGACCAGGTAGTTATTCTAGAAACACATCACTGAAATCTTTCAACAATGGATATTTTTCAAAGAAATCACTATCCCCTTTAGTTGTTTCAAAAAAATTTACTACATGTAAGGTGCATCCTTTTTTTTGGCCTTTTTAAGCTGCATAGATGATAATTTCCTAACTAAAATTTCTCGTTTAATCCCTAGGATGTTTGTTCTTTTCCGTAAATCATTAAGACAACTAATGTGTTTTTCAAAATAGTCAACCTTTTCTTTATGATCAATAATTGAGTTAACACCTATTATTACATCTTATTACCCCAAAGGAGCAACATAAAGATCAACTTCAATGGAAAAATTAGGTAATTCAAGAACTGCTCCAAAAAGACATTTACTATGTGGACACCATGATTTCCATAATGTATACCCCAAGATTTTTCCATTTTTTGAGATTTAATTTTTAGTTTAGAATCTAATTTACTAGAAATAAATCATTGAGTAGCTCCAATATCACAAAGGATAGTAACAAGCATACCAAATAATTTATCGACACTTTTATAAGTGTAACTTGTTTATCAACTACTACAACATGTATCTTATGTGTTGATTGTTGTCATCCTTCCTTATAGGACACCGATTTGTATAATCATCTTTTTCATAGTTGTAGCAGCCCCTACATGTCCTCTTTTAGGTTTGAATTTATTTCCATACTTAAAATCATTGTTCGTCCTCCACAGGATTTCTGTCCATTATTATTGCCCTTAACAAAGTTCTTTTGAACATTTGCAGTAGACTTTTTTTTTGTTGTTTTCTTACTATTATTAGTAAAAAATTATTTTGATACCAAAATTTTTCCTTTCCTCCTTTTTGGGTGCAAGAGATAAAGAAGAATTAGGATTTTTCTTTCTATTTTCATCCTTATGGGCATAGATTATTTTTAATTTATGTTCCTACCAAATGATAATTTCTATAACCCCTTCCATAGTGGGTGGGATGAGAACATCAACCTCACCCCCTATGATAGGGTTTGATCCCATAATAAAATTTTGTATCCTGAAATTATTTTCACTTTGATACTTAGGCACGTCTTATTTTCTCTGTGTATATGGCAGGTGTGCATAAGATTGTTAAGCAAAAACTTGTGTCAAAGTCAATTATTAGCTCTACCCATTGGATTATGGGACCAAGGGATCACAATTGTAGGTCTTTTCTTGTTATGGACCGTTGATGTTCATGCAATATGAATTGATTTGTTTTTGATAAATAAGCTATCGATTAAAGGAAATCTATGTTATATTTTTTGGTTTTTTCTCAATATATTAGAACAAAGCAATGAAACAAACTAATCTATGGAAATAAATATTTTCTTTCTTTTCAAACTATTCAGATAATGCATCTAATCTAATAAACAATTTAAAAACAAATAAGTTGCTAGATGTAGCTAGCTATCTATGCAGATGTGTCAATCTAAATCTAATATCTACCCTAATTCAAATAAAATCTTCCCAACCCTATCTCAAAATTGAAGAACAAAACATGTCTCTATGAGCTATTATTCCCCCACAACCTCCCTAGAAATATTGAAGAGAAAACTTCCTATTGATTTGATCTACTTGCAACTATTTGATTAATTGAAATGAATTGTTTCTCTACTCTATTTGATATGCAATTGAAAATTTGACAAAACAAAGAAAAAAATACACAACTCCAACCTAGAAGAGCAAGATCTTTGGAAAATCCAAAAGTATGAGTATCTGTCCCCTCAGTTCTTTCCTTTCTTTCTCTGAGTGTTCATGTGAGTCCAAGGATTTGGGAATGCAAAGAACAAAAACAAGAGAATGGCACTTGAGTGATGGCAGCATGGAAGTAAATTGGACTTAATGTAGGTAGAAGAAAGATAACACAAGAGATTTAAACTTGGCTATGTAATTCCTAGCAAGATTATGGCAGTACAATAATATAAGATACACATAATTCTCAAGCCTTTACTTGAATACAAGAATGGAATATATAGAAATGGAGGATAGAAGGTTACTTCATGCACAAGACAATGAAGAGGTAGTTCTATTTATTAAATATATTTAAAAACAGAAGGAACAAGGATAACCAGGCAAAAAAAGCTATTTTTAGCAAATTCAGCTCACGAAGTGCTCAAATAGTAAACTTAAGTGAATCGTCGCATAAAATTTCTCACATGAAGATCTAGAAAAATCAATCATGACCACTACCCTGCACAGGGTAGAAGTTTCAGGACTATTGTCCCATGTAAGGAGTCGGTTTACGAACCGTCGCCTGTGCAAGGAAGCGGTCCTAGCACTGAACGACTAAACAAGCACAGAAAGAAGGGGGAAGCTGGAAAAATGTAAGGAAAAGATAAGTAGGGATATCTAAGCTACAAATATATACTGTGAATGGGTTTTTGGAGCTTGAACACCTTCTTGAAAGGATTTTAAATCATCACTAGGGAATTTTGTAACTATTTTCCTAATAATATAACACATGTAATTTTGGGTACGTACATATTACCCCCTTGGAGAAATGTCTTAGCCCTGAAAGAGGCGTAAAATGTAGAGTCCCAGTATGGCATTCCTAAAATGGGTAGTTAGAAGCTATACCGACACACCCATGTGTTGAAATCTCACTATCCAAACTCCCGCTACTCCGCAAAAGAAACGGAAGAATCAAGTGCAGATTAAAAAAACATCAAAAAATAAACATTAAATTAAAACGACAAGAAGAATTACCATTTGTGTGGGGACGTAGAAATATACCGCACCATTTTCTTGATGATATAGAATGTGCAATTTTGGGTGCGTACTGATACCACCACGTTAGGATTGTAAAGGAAGACCAGAGAAAGACAACTTTCACCACTAAATGGGGAATTTTAACATATATGGTTATGCATTTTAGATTAAAGAATGTGCTCTTGTGTTCTCATGCATTGTGGTACAAGCATTTCAAGACTTCATCCATAAGTTTCTTCAAGTTTACCTAGATGACTGGACTGTGTATGGATTGGTGAAAGACCATTGTGACAACTTAAGGCTGATGTTTGAGAGATGTCGGCAGCTAAGGTTATACCTCAACATTATGAAATGTGTCTTTGCTACTCCATTTAGAACCCTGTTAGGACACATTATATGTAAAGAAGGTTTGGTAGTAGATCCCGCTAAATTTAAAGTTATTGTAGGATTAGGGGAGCCTATTAGTCAAAGCATAGTGCGCGTATTTCTTGGGCATATGGGGTATTACAAGAAGTTCATCAAGGGATATGCCAAGATCGTTGTGCACTTAGAAGAATTATTAAAACACAAGTGTGCCTTTCATTGGGGAGAGGTGCAAGAGAAGGAATTTGATACTTTGAAAGTTAGTCTTTTCACGATGCCCATATTACATTTTTCTTCTTGCGACAAGCCTTTCCATGTGTATGTTTATGCTTTAGGAAAAAATATGGGAGCATTACTATAACAACCTAGAGAGGGAATTTTTATCATCCCTTGTGCTTTGCAAGTAGAAATTTGACACCAACATAGTAGAATTACACAACTACTGAGCGTGAAGCATTGTCAATGATCTACATGCTGCATTAGTTTTAAAAAGATTCGTTGGCAACACCAATTATATTTTACATGGACCACATGGCATTGAAATACTTAGTTAACAAACCTATTCTGCAAGGGCGCATATGTCATTGGGTTCTTCTATACCAAGAATTTGAGTTCATTGTGGTCGTGAAAACAGGAAAAATAAATTCAAGACCTAACCACTTATCAAGGATTAACTCGGGGAGGATGTGAAAATCATTAAGGATATCATATCGGATACACGTAACTTTTTAGGTTGTAGCACAAGCCCTCGTAGGTGGAAGATATCACAATAATTTTAAAAATATGTATGACACCAAAAGGAATAAGGCCCTTGAAAGAAAGTAGTTAGCAATACGCGTCACACCCTACATGTTGATTGGTGGGAATTTTTATACGTTAGGTCATGATGAGGTTCTACATCGATGCATATTGGAACATAAGCACATAGGCATTATGGAAGAAGAACATGGTGGTATTGTAGGAGGTAATTATGCAAGAGCTTCTACCACGTGGAAGATTTTATTTGTAGGCCTTTAGTGGAAAACCATTTTCAAAGATTGTATTGAGTTTTGCAAGGCTGTGACCATTTCAATGCATTGGGAAAGCTGGAAAGAGAGATGAAATGCCTTTGTGACCCATAGCAGCGTTGAAGCTGTTTGAGAAATGGGTAATCAAATTTGTAGGACCAATTGCTCCAGCCACGTGATGGATTGGTTCATGGTATATCATCACTTACACTGATTACTTGACATAATGGGTAAAATCAATGCCTACAAAGGATTACACCATGGTGACATTTACTATATTTTTATGGGGAAACATAATCAACATGTATGGTTTTCCCTTAAGTTTAACAAGTGATAAGGATACACACTTTCTCAATGAAATGGTCAAGATTCTATTAATAGATTTTATGGTGGCCCATCATAATACTACCCTGTATCACCCCCAAGCACATGGAACTGTTGAAGCATTTAACAAAATACTAAGTCATATATTAACTTTGATTTGTGACGTTGGAAGGCATGATTGGGATGATAAGGTATCATCTATTCTATGGGCATATAGGACAACCTACAAAATTTTGAAAAAGGACACACCATTCCAATTGGTGTTTGGCATGGAGACTATTTAACCAATAGAATTCATGTTACCTTCACCGCATACGGTGTGCAGAGGAGGGTAAAATGATGAGAAAGCGCTGGAAGAAAGAATTGATAAGTTGATGTAGTTGGAAAAAGGTGATCACTTGTTAGATGGAGTTAGAAGATAGAGAAATCAAGACAAAAATCATGGTATGATTGACATATCAAGAAAAAAAAGTTTGAGGTTGGGTAGTTGGTGTTGTTGTATGATTCCAAGTATCTGCACCATCTTGGGAAGTTGAAATTCCATTGGTTGGGACCTTACATCATCTCGTACATTCTTGATTCAGGCACTTGCTAGTTACAAGCACTAGATGGGATGAGGTTACCAGGTCACTTCAATGGGAGTAGGCTAAATCCCTACTATAAATAAGTCTTCTTGATGTTTGTAATAAGGCAGTATTGCTAGTTATCTTAGAATTTCCCTTTATGCCTTTTCTTTTCTTGTGTTTCCCTTTCTCATTGCTTGTTTTTTTTATTATTTTTTTATTTTTACATCTTGTACGCTGGTAACCACATTATCTCTCTAAATTTATGTATGCACAAAGGACCACACATTTGTTTTAGTGTGGGCTAGAGTGATACGAACTATAGACCTATAATACAAAGTTGAACTGGTAATGGAATTTATGGTGAATGGACTAGTTAAAGGATGAAAATCATGTAAGGGTGAGAAGCACATAGAAGAGAAGGTGGACGAGAATGGTTGGTGTCAAAAATCCTTTGTGAAAAAAACATATAAAAAGGATGAAGAGCATAGGAACAACATGAGGTAGGCGAGGGAAAAAATCAAGTAAAGGACAAAAGAAGTTCTTTCGGCATTGTGGACATGTGCATTAGATTTTTCAGTCAGTTAGATTTTTTTGCACCAAAAGGAAAAAAAGGTTTTTCACGTAGGATGTGGTGCATGGATAAAAGTGTTTAAAGATATCTTAGTGGAAATATCTGCATTTAATGTTAAAGTACATTGGTAGGTGGTATAACATTTAATGTTAGAAAGAAGAAAAAAATATAAATACAAGGTTGGGTAAATCATTTGCTACCTTGAGTTTACAAAGAATAAAAACTCTTGTGAAGTAGGGCATCCAAAGATATTTTTGTGAAGAAAGGATAATCTAGGAAATATATAGTGCATGACTAGGGTAGATCAAAAACTAGTGTGGAAGGAGTACATGGGTGTGGGAAAATTTGTTGAGGAAGCACCGTCTTGTGGAAGGATTTTTCTAGTTAGGGTTTGGTGGCTAGGGCACAAAGTTAGAAGGATTTCTTTGTAAGGTTGAGTTTTGGGATTGGACATAGTAGTAGAGAAGAGTAAGGGGAAGAAGATCTCAGTGTTAGGACCAACGAGAATAATGACACCAAGGAAACCAACCATTTCACCAAAGAAAACAAAGGGAAAGGGAAAGGGAAAGTAGATCATTATCATCACAAGCACCAATGAAGAATGGTATGTAGACATGTAGTACCCAAATGGGGTATTTCTTGGAAAATAATGGGAGTCACACCTGTGGAAGATGGCCATAAGTAATTATAGTCATCACACAAGCACAACGGAGAAGGAGATGGATGTGGAGTTGGTTCGACCAACCAATAAGAGGATGTCGTAAGGCATGCCAATATATAAGAAGACTATACCCATGTATGACTACAAGAAGGGTTTGATAATTTGACATCTCATAGATACCAGACCTATTGATGAGGATGGCCATGTACTTAGTCACCAAACTCAATGACTAGGAATGGTGGACACAAGTAAATAATCCATGGCTGAACATATGTCGAAAGATATCGAAGGGACCATCTACAACTTGTATGCTTTCATCATGAATGAAATTATAAGCGAGTGCATAGGAGGGAGAGAAGACACTATTCGAAACATCCTCCTTCTAATTATTTTCTTGGATATTGGAGTACCCGATGTGCTAGAAACAATTTATTTGGGAATTTCTAGAATAATATCCCTCGCTTTGTAAAGAGGTTTGCAAGATATATTTGTGAAACCATGATGTCCGCTCACAAGGCACACCTTAAGAAGTGGTATAACCAAATGTGTGATGTATTCGGGGCTGAGTGGAAGATCCAAGAGTAGTGTCCCACACTCGTAAGTGGCAAGGAAGAGTTTTAAGTATATCAACACTTCTGCATTGGTATATTTATTATGACAGATGGGAACATGAGTCCATGGTTCACACTACCCTTCTCCTTCACCGTGTTATACTTCCAATCCAGAGTAAATCGGTTCAAGGAGGAAAAGAGACTAAGGTTCGACCTTAGTGAGGTAGTTGTAGACCACTATGAGCTACTCCGGAAGCTATTCTACCCAAATAAGTGCACGTATGTGGAGAGATATGTCTCCCATGAGATACAAATGATGAATCCTTTAATGATTCCAATTGCAAGAAGGACCGCAACAAGGGTGTATTTGTGCATAAGGCCTAAATTTGAAAAAGGTGCTTACTTGGATAATGATGTCTCCATTCTTGAAGAACCTATAATAAGGAGTAAGGTTGCCCCTAGAAAGAGAAAGAGAGAGAGAGAGAGAGAAGAGGTGTAGAAGGTACCAAGTGTTCAAACTACACAAACGATAAGCACGATGGAAACAATCACTAATCCTAGTACTTAAGTGCAGAGGAAGAAGTCCCCAGTGAAAGCAAAGACTCTAGAAGAAGAAGCCTTTGGAGCATGAATATTCCCTCACTTAGGAGGAATCGTAGAGGAAGAAATCATGTGTTGAAGAAAAGAAAGATAAGAATCCCTGTAATGGATTCCCAAGTGAAGGAAAAAGTAGAAGGTAACAGATGAGGTGGATTTAGAAGAAATAGAAGATCTAGATGCCTACATTGGTGACATAGATGATGATGAATATGAACCAGGAGGTAAATACCATCCCATCTATGAGATACATGATTCTGAAGAAGAAGGAGATGAGGAGGATAATGAAGGAGATGAAAAAAGGAGGGTGAAGAAGAAGCCGAGACCCAAGGCAAGGGTATGTGGGGAAGTTACAAAATAGAAAAGGACCCCAAGCCTCATAAAGGAACATTTAGAAAAAGCTACGAGAGAAATAAGTGGAAAAAATCATTAAGGATATGGTGGAATAAGAAGTTTAACATAGTGTAGATGTGGTGATGAAAGAATTTGAGGAGGATAGTGTAGGAAAAGAATATAGCAGCATGGGAGGAGATCCCAGTTTGGCTGTAATATTTCCAAAGGATGCACGCGGGGAGGAAGAGCAAAAAAGCATCAAAATTCCAAGGGATGGGCTACATTTATGATCCAAACAAGGCATTGTGTGCATGCTTCGAGCATCATTCTAATAGAAAAATTCTAGCCATGACTTCATTTAATGAGGAAGGTGCATACCCTTAGACAAGGAAAATGTTTTCATGGGAATTTGAGTCCCACATTGATGAGCCAAAATTTGAGGTAAGCCAAGGGGAATTTATGAAAGTGCCAAAGAAAAAATTAATAAAACCCTTGGTGAATTCTCATAGGTTGTCAAATGATTAGATCTACAACGTGCTTAATAAAGTATAAATTTAGGTGAAGCCAAACTCTTTGGGAGAAATGACAGGGTAAAATTCCTAGAGGTAGAGTTGGAGAAAAGGGAAGAGGATCTCCTATAGAAAACCAAGTACCTAAAGCATGAGGAACTAATCAACACTCATTTAAGGTGTGAATTAAATTATGAGAAGGTAAGGGTGTGTGAGGTATACAAGAAGATAGAGATGATCATGGATGCCATTATCCTAAAGCATCCAAACTTAACACTACCCATGTAAAAATATGGATCATCCTTGTAATGCTTAGATGACTTGACCCATGTACTCACCATGGAGAGATGACCACTTTCCCTAGAATATGAAGAAGAGGCATTGGTGTGCCAAAATAAATAAAATAAACCGAATGTGGTAGAGATTTGCTAAGTACAACAAGATCATCAACAATGTAAAGGCCATTACATAAGTTGTTGAGGATTCCTATGACAATTACATAGAAAGAGATAGAGTGACAAGTATCGTAGCTGCCACCCATGAGGTAGAACTCATGGAGTTCCAAGAAAAGAACAAGGGGAAAAAGGAAGAGTGAGACAAGATCCTAGTCGAGGTAGAAAATAAATCAGAGGCCATTGAGACCTTGCAAGGCTCAATCAAGAACCGGCTAAAGGAATTGTACCCTCAAATCACTCGGAGGATGGATGCACTTGAGCATTTTGGCAAGCAACTAGAGGAGATTGTTGAGACAATGAACGTTAAAGGAGAGGAGCTTAGTTTTGAAGAGGTGAGCACCTGGTGGGTTACCTTTATCGATGTGAAGCGTGAGAATGAGATCAACACTTGGGGGAAATTAGAAGCTGATTTAAGAATGGATTTCCCTCTCCTCCTCCAGAAAGTGTTTCTAGGGATGGATAATAGGCATAGTTAGGGGTGATTTTGGGCCCCAAACTATCATCTAAGTACAATAAGTCATATGGGCATGTAGGACCTAGTCTAAAAAAGTTGTGCGTGTTGAAGGCATGGAGGGAAAGGGTTCTAGTAGGGTTTTGCAAAACATACAGCTTGAGCGCACAAGGTAAAATGGGTTTTTACTTAGCCACATTCGACATCCCAGGAAGCACACAAGAAAAACATGACCATTGTGGATATAGTTCTAGCCTGGTGACTATGGATAAAAAAGGAATATTCTAGGCATGCGATAGAAGGTTCCAGAAGACATCATTACAAGGAATGTAGAGCGTAGATCCGGAAAGGCATGTTACCATGGAGGACTACTTTGACACTTGAAAACCGATCTATAGCTTCTAGAATTCATGGTGGTGGTCGCTAAGGCTATATATACAAGCACCCAATAGAATAAAATGATATAGTTGAAGAGAGGTGAAGCCCTATAGAAAATATAATGGAGGATGTTATGGGTTAGGGATTAGGAGAGCTCTGTGAGTGTTTAGCACATAAGGGGATGGGTTCTCATTTTTCTTTGTAATATGATGAGCATAATATAGCTCTGATGCATGATTTGGCTCTGCATAATTATATGAGGATCTGTTATGACCTCAAAGGATGTAATGTGGGTTATTGAATTTAATAGTATGAATATAATTCTTTATTATAGATCATCTGTGTTCAATACTTATGCATTCCCTTTCTGAATGAATCATCTCCATGTGTCATTTTTATCTCTCTTACCGCATATAATGAGATGATAGCTCCTAAGTTCATAAGAATGTAGTTAGTTATTTTCATCCTACATTTTATTATTCATTCTAAGATGATGCATTCTCACAAAATTCACATAAAGGAGAGACTTAGTGCCCACACATGCCTCGGGTGAGTTCCTAGACCCCGCAGGTGATAAGCTAGCGCACATGGGATTTTCTTGTTCTCGTGAAGGGTAAAAATTGACTACACTACTACATCTTTGAAGAAGAATCAAGTGTTTCCATGCACAATCGGGAAAAGTGAAGAGAACCCTTGTTATGGAAGTTATACTTTAATGCATATAGGATTAGAAACGATGCAGGAGTAGGATTTGTTCTTAACCCCCTAAGGATGATAAATTGTTCTTTGTACATAGGTTGTAGTTTGCATGTGGTAGAGTATGAGTCATTGGTGCATGGTTTTCTTATAGGTGAAAAGAAGAAAATCAAGGCATTGTAGATCTTTAGGGACATAAAACTATTCATCCATCAAGTCACCAACAAGTGCACAACAAATAATAACCTTATCAAAGCTTATAAAAAAATTGGGACCAACTTGAGAGTTTATTTCTCTAAACCTTCATGTGGTGCTAAGTGGGATGAACAAATAAGTTGATCAGATGACTACACTTGGTTCACAATTCTCCCCTACTGGGGAATTTTTCAAAGGAAACACTTAGCACATCGAGATGGTGATTAGGCCATCCATTCCAGATAATAACACTAGATGGAAAGTGTTTGAAAATGATGTAAAAATCATCCAATTCATCTAGAATGAAGCTAAGTTCTCATCAATCATGCAATTTGATTTGCATGATAGTTATGGTGACCAAGTGAGACAATTGAAGACAAAAAAATTTCCTAAAGGGCTGGTCACCTTACATTAATGTTTATCCCTAATGAAGAGTTCAAGGATGCATAAAATTATATGCATCTTGTGTAAGAAGACTACTCCCAAGTCACTATTGTGTGTAGAAAGGAGTTAATGTTTAGTAAATCTTGCATGCATAATGAAAATCATGCCTTCATCTCTCTCTATCATAAATACAATGATATTTTCTCATGGGAGTATGAACACTTTAAAATTTTTGATCCAGTGTTTCTTAACACATCATTTACCTTGATCCAAGCATCAAACCCATCATAAAAAATTAGTATCCAGTCAATCCAAAGACAAATTCCCTCATGAGGAAGGAGTTATCCAAACTAATTGAGGTGAAGATAATATTTCTAATCAAGTATTCTACCGGTTCATAAATCTAGTTCGATTGCACAAAAAAATGGTGATATTAGAATCTTTCTTGCTTTCAAATATTTGAAAAAGGCATCTCTAAAGGATTATTACCCTTTTCCTTCTATCATAATATGCCCTTTGGTTTGTCAAACGCAGGTGCAACATTTCAATGCGTCATGCATATTGCCTTCAAAGGATACATAAATGAATTAATCTTGGTTTATCTTGATTACATAATTATCTTCTCAAACCAGAGCATTGATCACATGACACACCTAGAGAAAGTATTTGATAGATCCTGAAATTTTGGGGTGTCTCTAAACCCCAAGAAGTGTAATTTTGTAATGGCATAGGGAAAAATTCTAGGCCATGTGGTCTTAAAGGATGACATCACAATTGATCTTGAGTATGATTTAGCCATCTTGTCTCTTTCTTTGTCGATGCACAAGAAAGCCTTACATTCCTTGGAAAAATAAACTTTTTCGGTGATTCATCCCTAACTATACATGACTAATAAGTCCCATCACCCTCATTATCAAGAAATATATAGATTTCAAATGGACTACATAAGGGAAGGAAATATTTTATAAGATCAAGAAAGAAATTTCTTTCATGCCAACACTCATCAACCTTACTACTCAAAGTATTTCATCATGTATGATTATGGTGTTGATACAAGTGTTGTTGTTATCCTAACATAAGAAAATGAACAAGGGTTAGAGAATTCAAAGTGGCTTTCTTCATCCACACATTGAAGGTATATGAATTAATATACAATCACATGGGGAAACAAGTCTACGCCATCATGCACTTGCTCAATAATTTTAAAATTATACTCTCCATAAATCATATTAAGGTGTTAGTTTCACACACAATTGTTAGAGACTTCATCATGGGAGTAGAAATCTGTGAGAAGAGAGCATGATGGGTGACCAAAAATATGGATTATGATATGACTATCAAAGCCAAAAACCTTGTAAGATGCAGCGTGTTGTGTAAACAAATTTCTCAGAATGTACAAAATGAACTTGAGACTTCATTATTTCTAGATGAAGACCTCATGTGCATAGAACTTGAAGAGAATGAATCCCACGACATGCGTGACTTGATGAAGGCCATAATTACACTCCTTTCCAAGTGCACATACCCTCCTCTTTTGAAAAAAGAAAAGAAAAGACATATGAGGTTGCAATCCATTCCATATGTGCTGATTGATGGTCTTCTCTTTATGAATAATCTTGATGGTGTGTTGTTAAAGTGTATTGATGACATCCATACTAAAAAATTGTTAGCATAATTTCACAATGGATTCTATGGTTGACACTTCTCTACCAAATATACAACAATAAAGATCATGGTGATAGATATTTTGACCTACCCTATTTGTGGACATGTACAAGTGGGTCTCAAAATTTAGAAAATGCACTTTCTTTACAAGTACGAAAATATTGGCGGTGCTTCCGATCCGACTAATCCAAGAGGATCAACCTTTTTCATAATGGGGTATTGAATTCATAAGCATGATCAATCATCTTTCAAGCACTGGCCACAATGGGTGATAACAGATACAAACTACTTCACAAGATGGACAGAAGTTGTCGCGCTCAAGTAATCAACCGAGTCAGTCATCTTGTAATTTCTTGAGGAATTGTAACAGGTTTTGCATTCCTCAAACCATTATTTGTGATCATGCAAAATATTTCCTTGGTACAAGAATTATTGATTGGGTGCTAAGTCTTGGAATATATTTGAAGACTTCTTCCAACTATTACCCTTAGGGAAATGGTTTGGTAGAATCAACAAACAAGAACCTAATCAAGATCATGAAACACACAATGAACATCAACCAGAGACAAGTGGCATAAGAAGGTCTCACATGCACTCTAGAAACATACGATCACAACTAAGAAGGTAATATTTACATAACCTTACAAGATAGTCCATGGCAAGGAAGCTATACTCCCTTATCTCTTGAGTGGACTTCATTAGATTTTCCCAAAATTGGAGTTTGAGGGCACGAGACCAATGAGAAATCAATATGTCGAGCTGGTCAAATTTGAAGAATCAAGAAACTCTACCATGATAAAGTTAGAATAACATCAAAAAAAAAAAGTGGTTTGACAGAAAGGATAGGCCTCAAGATTTCAAATTTAGGGACTTGGTCTTAAAATGGGATGTTGACAGAGCTACATTTAGATGCCATTCAAAGTTTGATGCACTTTGGAGTGTCCCATACATCATCAGTTCGTGAAAGGAGGCTAACTCTTTTGAATGATCTCATCTTTATGGATGTGTTCTATAAATCCCAGTGAATGGTATCTATCTCAAACCCTTCCACTAAGTTTGTTGCATCGTCTTGTATATATTAGAGTATTTCTCAATTCCTCTAAGTGCATTCCATTCACATTGTTTATTTGTACATAGTTATTTCTTCTTGTGTGCTTCTTTCATGTGCTCTTCTTTTACTTCCAAGATGTCAATTACCATTCATTGGTTTTAAGAAACTTTGTAGGATTCTTAAAAGAGTTAAGGAATGATTCTTCAAGTGACTCTAGGGGTAATTCTTCAAGATCCCAAATCAGAGATTAATGATTACATAGCAGACTCCATGCCCAATGGATGCTCCAAGCTATTGATCCCCTTCATCTAGTAGGAAGATGGCCTTGAAAGTTGTCAAAATTGTTATCCAAATAACTCCCCTAGTAATTTGGACAACTTACATTCACAATCTGGCTCTGAACTTCTACACTATAGGTTGCTCGCACTCCAGCTATATACTTGGTAGTTTTCCTTGGCTACATTTCCTCACATGCCTTTCACACTCTACTTTTGAAATTCTCTTCCTTCCATTTTCCTTTTCCTCTTTGTTCCATTTTTCCTTCTATGCACCCACCTTCTTCTAATAGTTCATGCATCTTGTGTGCGCGCCTTGCTCTTGCTTCAAAATCAGCTAATTCTTTGGCCCTCTCACGCACCCCTCACATTACTTTGTAATAGTTAATCCTTAAAAATATGTTTCTTTATTGGCATTTCTACCATGCACATTACCTTTACACGCACCCTTCCTCTATTTTCCTCTTACGCTTCATTCTTTAAATGCATATCTTTGTGGATTCTTGTGTGCCATTTTGTGCCACATGATCCTCTCGAAAATCTTGAGTGTACTACATGAAACGAACTAAAGCACGCTAGTTGGGCACTAAATCTTTGTAACCAACTAGTGTGTGACATGTGGAAGAAACAACAAAATAGTTGGTCAACCTTTCAGCCAATCCATGCATGCCACATGTCTTGCATGTACAAATGGCTCTAAAAATCTTCTAACAACCATATCTTTTGCTACAAATGGAGTTAGCAGCTGATCTCATTTAATATTTTGAGTATAGGAGTACCAAACCATCAATGTATAAGCTGTTTCAAGTGATCAAGTGCCTTACAATGGGGGATAGCACTATGGTTGAGGATAGGCTACTAGAATTGCTAAGTGAGCCTTATGTGGAGACACACCTCAATGAAGAAGAATCATAGGAGGTACAACTTGAGTGCACATGCATGGAAAAACAAAAGGAAAAATGGTCTATGTAATAGACAGAGATGAGATGGATACTTTGGATGTTAACCATTTGAAGGGTACACGCGAGGTCATAAATAGCGCTGATGAGTGAGAACATACCTTCCATAAGCCCTTAAAAACAAATAAGGTTAACATTGGGATGCAGGAAAAACCTAAGGAATCTATCATCGGTGACTATTGGTCAGAAAAGGAGGTTTCATATATCATTGGTCTATTGCGTGATTTCCAAGATTTGTTCCCTCATGGGTACCATGAACTCAAAGGAATTCACTATTCCTTGGGGAGATGAAAATCAAGTTAAAGGAGGGTGCGTTCCGATTCGGAAGATGCCTTATTGAATGAATCCAAGTTTACGCATACGGGTTAAGAAAGAAATGACTAGATGATAAATATCCGGTATCATTGAGGCGCTTTAAGAATCAAATTGGATAAGCCCAATGGTCATCAATATCAAGAAGGATGGGAGGTTAATAATTTGTATTGACTATAGGGATCTGAATGTAATGTGTGTCATCAATCCTTTCCCAACCCCCTTTACTTGAATAAATCTTGGAGGGACTATCCAAGCATGAAGTCTACTCTTTCATGGATGGGTTCTCGGGGTATTTCCATGTTAGTATTACAAAGGAAGACCGAGAGAAAGAAAAAAATTCCACCGAATGGGGATTTTTTTCCTATACCATTATGCCTTTTAGATAAATAATGTGCATACTGTGTTCTCATGCATGCATGCTGGTACAAGCATTTTAGGACTTCATCCATAAGTTTCTTCAATTTTAACTAGATGACTGGACTATTTATGGATTGGTGAAAGACCATTATGACAACTTAAGGCTGATGTTTGAGAGATGTCGAAAGATGAGGATATCCCTCAACATTATGAAATGTGTCTTTGCTACTCCATTTAGAACCCTGTTGGGACACATTATATGCAAATAAGGTTTGTTAGTAGACCCCGCTAAAGTTGTAGTTATTGTAGGATTAGGGGAGCCTACTAGTCAAAACATAGTGCATGGATTTCTTGGGAATACATGGTATTAAAGGAATTTCATCAAGAGATATGCCAAGATCATCATGCCCTTAGAAGAATTATTAAAACACAAGTGTGCCTTTAATTAGGAGAGGCACAATGAAGGAATTTGATACTTTGAAGGATAGTCTTTTCACGGTGCCCATATTACGTTTTACTTCTTGGGATAAGCCTTTCCATGTGCATGTTGATGCCTCAGAGCATATATGGGAGTGGTACTAGCACAACCTCGGGAGGGAATTTTTGATAATCCCTTTGCTTTGCAAATAGAAATTTGACACCAAAGATAGCATAATTACACAACTCATCGAGCATGAAGCATTGTCAATTATCTACATGCCGCATAAGTTTAGGCAAGATCTATTGGTGACACCATTTATATTCTACCACATGACCACATGGCATTAAAATACTTAGTTAACAAACCCATTCTCGCAAGGGCTCATATGTCATTGGGTTCTTCTATTCCAAGAATTCGAGTTCATTGTGGTTGTGAAACTAGGAAAAATCAATTCAGGACCTAACCACTTATCAAGGATTAAATCGGGAGTACGTGTAAAGCATTAAGGATATCATGCTAGACACGTAACTTTTTAGGTTATAGCGCATGACCTCGACTTGGAATATATCACGCCTTCTTAAAAATAGGTGCGACATCGAAAGGAATGAAGGCCCTTGAGAGAAAGTAGTTAGCAATATGTGTCACACCCTACATGTTTATTGGTAGGTATTTGTATAAGTTATGTCATGATGAGGTTCTATGCCGATGTGTATTAGAACATGAGTGCATAACAATTATGGAAGAACCACATGGTGGGATTGCGGCAGAGGAAATTATGAAAAAATCCTACCGCGCATAAGATTTTATTAGTAGGGATTTAGTGGAAAACCATCTACAAAGATTGTATTCAGTTTTTCAAGGCACTGTGACCATTGCCAATGCCTTGGGAAACATGGAAAGAGAAATGAAATATCTTTGTGACCAATAGCCAGGATGAAATATTTTAGAAATGGGTAATCAAATTTGTAGGACCAATTATGCGGTTGTGCAAAGGATTGGTTCATGGTATATCATCACTTGCACTAATTACTTGACATGATCGGCGTAAGAATTTCCTATAAAGGATTACACCATGGTGACAATTTTTGTATTTTTATGGGAAAACATAATCAGCATGTATGATTGTCCCACATGTATTTTTATAAGGGTACACACTTTCTCAATGAAAGCTGTTTCACTTGATTCTTAGACGTTTCTTTGAAATATTGACAAAACAGATAGGGTAATGGGTGTAGGAGGAATACCTGTTGGAATGTTGGTTGTTGGGTTGTTGTGCACATATGACTTCTGAATCCACAACTGATCATGAGATATTCCTTTTGGCTAGGAGGAACTACTTGAAATGGAACACAAGACCACCAAATAAAAGTTAAACAATATGTGCAATGAACTGCCTAGTGTGTGCTAGATCTAGGAAGTGTGATACTTCCTAGATGGCTATCATCCACTGTTTAAAACAATTTAATGTTGGTAATGAAGTAAATCCTATTGTAATTGAAATGATTTAGGTATCTCATTCAAAAACATAATAAGAAAGATCTAATCTAAAAGGATAGATTATAATAAGATCCGAAGGTCAAATAACTAGATTCTAGATCTCTCGTAGGTCCGAAAGAGGTCTCGGGTAGAACATAGATGAAAAAAGGTAATGTGGGAATAGGTGGATAGGTCATTGTTCTAGACTTTATTGGTCAATACAGTAGACCTGACACTAGTTAAGGGTGATCGATGCTGGTTGGGGAGAATCGGTGCTTGGTTGTTGTGGAAAACTCGAGAATGTCGTAGAATGAGCTTTAGGTCTCCCTTGTGATTGCACAAAGGACTTGGTTGGCTAGAACGACGTATTAGGCTGTTTGGATGGGGTTTGGTGGGGTTTTACTGGGTATATGGAGGGTTAATTATTAAAGGAGGATAATGGGTGGCTAAGAGAACAAATGGATGACTATACAATGATGAAATTAATGAACTATAGGAGTAAACTATTCTACTTACTTGAAATCTGGTTCTGGGTGCTTGTGAGTGCTTTGGATGAAGGTGTCGGTAAGAGGTTGAATGATGTTGAGGATCACCAAACATTGGAAAGTTCCTATATGGGCTGCATGTGCCTCCCATTTTTCTTGGTTGGATCAAATATTTGCTGGGGTGAGTTCTGTATGATTGATGGGTGATTGTTGGATGCCTGTGTAATAGTAAATGCTTGATCTCCTTCCTTGCATGTATGTTCTCATAGAAACTTGCTCTAAAAAAATGTGTTATCTCTCAGGAAAATTCCCAATGTTTTCTAACCTCGAAAATAAGGTTGTTTTGGGGATTAAAAGGTGACTCGACGGTGGTTCCGGCTTAACCAGCGATGGTTAGGGGTAACCGGCATCGGTCAAGGTGAGATTTCCTAGGTTTACTAAACTAGGTAGATCCCTGGATTTTCTAGGATCTCATGTCGTTCACTGCAGATCAAACTGAAGCTTCTTGTCAACATGCAAGAATGTGGTTAGAGGGAATGTAGGCATATATTTTTAGGGTTTGCGTAAGTCTTAGTTAGTTATGGCAACTTACTAAGAATAGGTCTTATGATAAGTTGGCTTGGTGAGGTGTTTAGGTGAGGTGTAAGTGTGGGCATTATTTAAATTAGGACATTTAAATAATAAATATTGTGAGGCTAATGAATTAATTTAAGTAAATTAATTAAATTAATATTAGTGTGGTGAAGGGGGCCATGGCTAGGTGAATGTGATGAAGGTATTTATTTGTCGAGGACCAAAGGGGAGTGTGACCTAATTTTAGTGTCTACATTTTGCCCCTTTTTGTTGCATAGCTTGTATTGGTAAGAAATGCTAACAAAAATAAGATGTGGTTGTCCCATGTGTGGGTGAAGGTGATCCCCCTCAAACTAGGAACTAAAGAGGCGAAGGCAAAATCGGTGAGTGGTTTGATAAAAGGTGAATGAGATGAAGAGGAAGGTGAATAACAGGGAAAGAGAAAAAAGGAAAAAGGTAGACTCGGGTAAACTAGGTAATGGGTCAGGGTCAAAGGTAGGAACAGTCAAACACACATGCACACGTATAAACTACAACATGTTACTGGGTTGAAGAGTAGGAAAACTCTACATTGTCTAAGGTCGATAGGTTCATCCAAATAAGGTTGAAGTGATTCTGGTATCCAAGGTATAGGATATGGTCAGGAAGCACAACGTAGGTGACGCGGTGAACGCGTTTAGGTATGTTCCAAGACACCCGAGGTAGGGTTAGGATAAATGGTCACAACAAGAGACAAGGTAAGGTCATTAGGTCAATCAACACAGTAATCAGTGTCACAAGGTATAGTAAACACATGGGGTCAAAGGTCACTAGTGATGGTCAGGGCCAAAAATCTAGGTCACGGCACAGGTAAGGCCGAGGGAGGGGTAAAATAAGGAGTCCCCAAAGGAGGAAAAAGGGAGGTAGTAAATGAGGAGGTCAGGAAGGTGAGGTAAATGGGTTGGGTAAAGGTGAGGTGGGGTAAATGATCAGGGTAAAGGGTAGGCATGGAAAAAAAAAAAAAAAAGGAGGGATATCTAGGGTAATAGGGTAAAATGTTGGGTTTGTGTAAGAGAGGGTGACCGATGCCAGTCAAGGGTAACCGACACTGGTATAGGTCAACTGACCATGGTAAGGTAGGGCATGTAACTAATGCTTTGGTGAAGGTGAACTAGCATCGGTTAGGTTGGGTTTGTTATAAAAACAAAAAATATATGTTTTTTGTTATTCATTTGTCATTTAGTGAATTGAGAAAACGACAAAAGAGAGAGAAAAGAGGGAAAAGTCTCAAAATGTGATTTTAGGAAGATGAGTAGATGGATTAGTTAGGGTAGAGAGTGGCCGAGCTAACCTCCAAGGACCCCATTCCTCGAGTGCTACCTACATAGTCCCACGAAAAGGGACCTCAGGCCGATGTAGTTCTCCCATAAGCTAGGGAAGAATATGAGGGGGTATGAAAATGAGTTGGTAGGTTTTAGGCATGTTGTGGGTTTAGGTCTGTTAGGTGTGAGTGGGTTATAGGAAAATTCGTATAGGTGATGTTGATTATGGAAAAATAAGAAGATTACCCCAAAGTTAAGTATCGAGAACTAAAGCCTATATAAAGTAATCAAATCATAAATAACATTTTTTGAAAGATAAGAGGTAATAAAGCCACCTGATTGGTTAGGATCATACCGAGTAGACCATACCGTGGAGGAGGTGATGAACGTAATACCTAAATACATTGCATGATTGATTGTTCTAAGGTGAAAAGTAGTCACATGATCACCAAATATCTTGGTTTCTAAGAGGTCCCTTGAGGCAGCAGGAAAGGGGAGTGGGAATGGTGAGAAAAGTGAAAGGTGGTTAAATTTTATATGATATGTGGTAGCATGCTCTTTGGGCAAGAGATCCGAGGTCACAATGGGCAAGTCCATGATGAAAATTCTTCTATTTTGACTTGTATTTGAGATAGAATGATCAATGTGGGAAGTCTATATGGGATGAGGAATTTAACTCCTTGAGGTCTTCATGAATCTGATCGATGCGGGAAGCTTCCACTTTTCTTTTCTTTTTTTTAGCTTTACATGGCTTTCCTTCAAGGGAGAGGTCTATTTACAATAGTGATTGCTGAGAGGAAGATGTCTTTTTGAGGGAGTCATCTTTTTTTGAGAAGTTTGACTCAAGGAGTTGGTTCCCATGTGAGGGATTTGAAGTCATGGACAAGACCAAGGTGAAGAATAGGACTCTTGTTCAAAAATTAGGGTGAAATGACCAAGGGATCTCATCTAAAGGTAGACAAAAAGTATCCATGAGAATTCTGCTATGTGCAAAGTGTCATGGTACTAATATTCAAGAGAAGATGACAAGTGACGGGTACTCACATGATTCTTGTTTAATCATTGGTGAGGATGTAGAAAGTGGGTAGCGCTCAAGGGAGGAGCGTGGAAATAGGTAAAAGGTGAGGGGGGACTATAGGTCAATAATATAACGGTCAAATATGCAAGGCATTAAGGGGCTCAGGTTCAAGTTTACCATCGAGTGAAGATAAATGATAAGCACTTGATCCATAAGTATGAGTCACGATGTATGGTCCAAGCCAATTAGGAGCAAATTTTCCCCGTTTACTTTTTTTTTTGCTTTGGTTACGTGTTGATTTTATTTCAGGACAAGGTCACTGACTTGGAAGGTTTGTTCATGGACATGTTTTTCATAGGCACATTTGATACGTTTTTAGTAAACTTGAAGGTGATCAAGAGTGTTAAGCGTTCATCTAATAACTCAAGTTGTTTTAAATGGTCTTGACAAAATTCATCATCATTAAGCATGTCATGGACAGAAATGCAAAGTGAGGGAATCTAGACTTCGAGAGGTAAAACGACCTCGCATCAGACTAGAGAAAATGGTGTGGCAGTAGTGGAAGTGTGAATACTAGTGCGGTATGCACATAGGGAAAAAGGAATGTGCATATGCCAATCCTTCCCGATATCATCGTTAACCACTTTCATAATAATTTTGTTTAAGGTTTTATTAGTGGATTCAGCTTGGTTGTTGGTTTATGGGTAATAAGGTGAGGAGAAACTTAGTGAATCTTTGAAGGAGTCACAAATTTTTCACATTCTTTTGTTTTAAAATTTGTTTATGTTGTCTGATGAGGTGATGAGGAACACCAAAGTGACAAATGATGTGATGATTGATGAACTCACATATTTTCGTAGCTTTCGTGGAGATGAGTGGTATGGCCTCCACCCATTTTTTGTAGTATTGATAGCAGTGATGATCCATTGATGTCATTGGGAAGAATGGGGGTTAATCTCTTTAACAAGATCAAAACCCCCTTGAGAGAAGGTCCAAAGGTCATAGGTGACTTGTAAGGCATGAATGGGTGTACGATGAAGGTTGGCATGTTGTTTGAATTGTATACAATGTTTGACATAGTTGCAACAATCAAGGTTAAGGGTTGGCTAGTAATAGCCTAGGCGAAGGATACACTTAGCAACAACAAGGCCATTAAAGTAACCTCCACATATGCCATCATGAACTTCCTTAATGGTATAAGGAATTGTTATCCAAAATGAGCCCCCTACTTATTTTGGCTAACTTTCCTTCATTATTTCCTTCCTTGTGCTTAAAATTCAATTTTTACACATTTTAAGCACTAAAAGGATTCTAGAAATGGCTTCATCAAATAGGATTTTTCTTCCCCTTTCTAGAAAGGTAAAATTTTCCTCCTAACTCCAAATATTTTGAAAGTTATGGCTTGACAGAGTTTTTTGGGGAAATTTTCCCTTGACATGCCCGCATCTAATGAGAAGATGCCATGTGGCAATGGAGGTCGGACAGTGGAGTGAAGTTAAAAAAATTTCCAAAGTGGGCAAAGGGCGTAAAGGAAAAAACCAGCCTATAGGCCCATGGAGGAGGATGGAGAAAAGTTTAGAAGGCCCGTGGACCAACCAAAGGATGCCACGTGTCCTGTTAGTGGTAGGAATTGGGGGCACAGAGGAAATTTTGGTTTTTACCAAAATTTCAAAAGGTGCAAAGGTTAATGTTGAAGCACAAACCTATAGGTGAACTAGGAAGTGACACTTGGCATGGCAGAGCAGTGAGAGCATAGGAAAATTTTGGGAAATTTTCTCAATGAAAAATCAAAGTAAAAAAGGTGAGGTTTGAGCTCACATTTCCATCAGCTAATGGGAAAGTGACATGTGTCAGCAGAGTGGCGGGGCACAAGGTATGTTTTGGAAATTTTCCCAAATTCAAAAAATGGAAAAATTTTAAGTTTTGGCTTGCCAACCTGAATTTTTCCCTAAAATTGCCATTTTTGCCCTAAATTTTGAGAGGGGCATAACTTTCGATCCCAAGCTTGGATTTTCATGTTCTTTATATCATTAGAAATTTGTTGAAATCCTCTACACGATGGAATCTTCACTTTTATTTTTGATCGAGATTTACAGGAGAAAATGGAAAAATGTATCTAACATGCAAAAATACATAAAACAACTCCAACCACCAAAATTAAGGAAGTATGGGCCTCTATTTTGCTCTGTAAAGAAATGTACTTCGAAGTATGGGATATTTTATGGAAACCCATCATTTTTCAGGCCCATTAGATGAATCTTGTCGATGGTTGAAGTCCCAAATCAATTTACCCGCATTTTCTCCTTTCTTCCATTCTGCTCGATGGTTAAAAGCCAATTTTGGCTCATTTGTAACATTTTGTTGATCATTCTTCTCTACCTCTCCCTTCTTTTCTTCCCCAGGGTCAAAAATGGAGTTTTAACCTCCTCCCTTTCTCTGTAATGGCATTTTTTGCCTCTTACCAGTGAAATGATGTTTTGTGTAAACTTCTAGAGCAATAAAAAACATGTTTTGTGATTCATTTGTCCATTCTTACTCGTTTTTACTTGTTTTCTTCTTGCCTCTCTTCATTGCAAGTATTTTTGCATGTTTGAATGTCTATTGCAGGTTTTGGGGTTGTGTTCATGGAGTTTTGGAACATTTTTTGGGTGAAATCCATCCTTAGTTTTTTGATGCACTTGTCCATCCTTTCCATTACTCACCTCTCTTTATTTCTATGGTAGTTTTTATAGATGTTCAACATTTTCCTTCTCGGTGTATCACCATTTTAGTGTAGGCTCCATTTTCCCCTCTTTTCTCTCTCTTTGTCTCCTTGGCATAGTTAGATTAGGATTAGATTAGCTTTCTGCGTACTAGAATATCTTTGGCGGGTAGTTTAGGAAGAGGAACCAGCCTTCTCTCGGAGAGCTTTCCCCATTCGCAAAGGTCCCACACTTTGGGAAAGCTCAATATTGTACATTCACACCAAATGACATTTCCTTAGAAAAGCAGATCCATAGGTCATTTTAGGGGTGCTGTGAATTTGCACTAACAATTTTGGCATGCTCGGTGGGACCTTAGAGGTCTTCCACTTCATCTTTTGCAGGTTGGTGTGTTCCTATGAAGATTTCAGCCTTTGGAGGCAATTGCAAACACATATGGCGACTCCATCTAGTAAACAACCCATCTCTGAAGTTGCATACCTTCCTTTTCATTCATTTTCATTCATTTTTCATCCATTCTTCCTTCCATCTCTTCCATCTTCTTTCATCCCATGAAGTTGTGCAATCATGACTTCATTTCCATCATGGAATTCACATTTACAACAGCAAAGTGCCATCCAAATCCACCTCCAACATGCTTTACAACTCCTTCAAATCAACATTTTGAGTAGATTCAAGATCAACATGCATACCCATATGAGCAACAAGTGCCAAAATCAGTTTGGCTATGGTTCTTTCCAAGAGCAGGGGTATGCATATAATGAAGACAATCAAATGCAAGATGCTGATTTGTTGGAGAAAATCCAAAAAATGGAGATTGGCATGGTGCAATCCAGGGCTCAAGCACAAATGAAAGCATTTGGAATCAGTTGTGGAGCACCTTGTCCATGGGTGGGACCTTTTCCAAGGCATTACAACCCTCAAGAGAAGCTTGACTTCATGATTGCAATGCTTTGCCATTACTTGCAAAGTGGATTGAGGGAATAGAGGTGTATGAGAGGAGTATTTAACAACCTTTTCAATGGGTAAGCACACCATCTCATACTCTTTATTTTCCTCTTTCTCAATTTGTATCATTTCAGTAGTGTCAAGCTTCAAGTTTCCCATATGCTGCCCCAAATGTTGATCCCATTTCTCCATCTCCTAGTCTTCCACCTCATCTCAATTCTTCTATCCTTTTCCCTTCCAAATCCAAATCCCCTCCACAAGAGCAAAAATAAATACCTTCCACTCCAAGGAAACAAGAAGTTTCATCTCTTCCACCACCACAAACAAATGAAAAAATGGTTGAGTCACAACCCACCCCTCCTCTTGCATTCCCAAATCCATGTTGGGAAGAAGAAATTGCAAAAATCAGTCATGAAGGACAACAAGAGGAAGAACCAAGAAAAGAAGGAATGATTAAGAGCTTAGTAAGTTTGGCTCTTAGATATGGGATTGAGAAAATTCCTTTGTTGGTGAAGCCTATAGAGGAGGTAAAGGTTGAAGAACAAGTGGTGGTTAGGACTGATTTTGTTGCAGCAGAAGAAGAAAAAAGAAGAGGCAGATCAACAATCAATTTACTCAGAATGTAGTGTCCATGTTGGCACTCTACTTGAAGAATATGTTGATCTAATTCAAGTTGCACAATCAGCCATGGAAGAGGAAAGCTCTAAAAGAGATCTTGCAGCCCCAACTTGTCCTCTAGAGTAGCAGATTGAATAGTTTGACTTGAAAAATTCATGCTAGAGGAAGAGTTAAATCAAGAGCAAGATTTCCTTCAAGCAATAGAGGAAGGAGAAGCTACTCCAAATCCAAAAGAAGAGGAGCACATTCTAGCTATGGGGGAGAAAAGTGTAGATCCAAAAGCTTTGAGCACAAAGCAGGCTATAGAAGAACCTTTAGTTCTTCTTTCTACTTCATCTCTCTCGAGTTCTAGTGTTGAAGAAGAGTTTGATCTCTCAAACTCAATGTTAGAGGATGAAAGAAACCATGGTGATCAAGTTGTAGATCAAGAGAACACCATGGGAGAGGTTGAACATTTGCAGTAGGACAACAATGAGGCAGTTTATCTGTCAAATTTGGAGGATTGTTTTGATGAAGAGGAACTGGTTGAAATCACACCATTTTCTCCTTCATCATCCACATTCCAAACACTTGAGCCTGTTGTCATGGAGGATAAATTTCATTTGCAGCAGCCTGCATCTTATAGCAGCTCTTTGGAATCAAGATTGGAAGATTTAAATCTTCCATGTTCTTCATTAGAGGAAGGAAAACAACAGAAGAGTTCCATCATTTCTTCCACACCATCCATTCAAGAAGGTCTACAAGAAGACTCCATTTTTGGAGTTGAAAATCAGAGCTATGGGCATATCAAATGGATCAAAACTTTCCCAATAAGGTATTTGACTTCATTGGAGCCAAAGGAGAAATCAAAACCAATCATGCTTGCTTCTAAGCATGAGGATGAGCTACAAAGTACCAAGGATCAGCTATCATACCTCTTCAATCCAAATGCAGAGCAACTAAAAGAGGTATTCAATTTTCTTTCAGCTGACACCTTGCTAATTTGGGTAGAAGACCAGATTCTTGTTGATTTTCCACTCATCCAAGCAGCCATACTCAGCTCCAAATCATTTTCATGGCTGCCAATTTTGAAGAAAGGAAGTTATTTTACACAACCAGTTGCAGGGTTTGTTTAGCCCACCTTTGCTTCTAGTTAGAGTAGAGTAGGTAGGTTTTCTTTCAGTAGAATAAGTGCTTGTGCACACTCTACATGTTCCATTTGGAGCATGTATGATTTTCAGTTTTGTACATAGTTGTTTGGTGTTGTTTTGGTTGCTCTTGCATAGTCCATTTCAGTGGGTTTTGGTGAGGATCAGTTTCAGTTTAGTGGGTTTCCAAGTGGCTCAGAGGTCATATTTTCATAGTTCATATCAGAATTAGTTATCAGGCTTGACTCCATGCCCAATGGATGCCTCAAAGGCCACTAATCATTCATCTAGTAGGAAAATGACCCCTGAGAGTCACTAAATTGTTATCCAAAATGAGCCCCCTACTTATTTTGGCTAACTTACCTTCATTCTTTCCTTGTGCTTAGAATTCAATTTTACATATTTTAAGCACTCAAAGGATTCTAGAAATGGCTTCATCAGATAGGATTTTTCTTCCCCTTTCCAAAAAGGTAAAATTTTCCTCCTAACTCCAAATATTTTGAAAGTTATGGCTCGGCGGAGTTTTTTGGGGAAATTTTCCTTGACAGGCCTGCATCCAATGAGAAGATGCCACGTGGTAGTAGAGGTCGGGCTGATGGAGTGAAGTTAAAAAAATTCCAAAGTGGGAAAAGGGCACAAAGGAAAAAACCGGCCCGCAGGCTGCGGAGGAGGATGGAGAAAAGTTTAGAAGGCCCGCGGACCAACCGGAGGACGCCATGTGTCCTATCAACAATGAGAATTGGGGGCGTGGAGGAAATTTTGGTTTTTGCCAAAATTGCAAAAGGTGCAAAGGAAAATTTTGAAGCACAAACCCGTGGGTGAACCAGAAGTGACACATGGTAGTAGAGTGGCGGAGCGTGGGGAAATTTTGGGAAATTTTCCCAATGAAAAATCAAAGTGAAAAAGGTGAGGTTTGAGCCCGCGTTTCCATCAGCTAATGGGAAAGTGACATGTGGTAGTGGAGTGGTGGGGTGCATGGAATGTTTGGGAAATTTTCCCAAATTCAAAAAATGGAAAATTTTCAAGTTTCGGCCCACCAACCCGAATTTTGCCCTAAAATTGCCATTTTTGCCCTAAATTTTCAGAGGGGCATAACTTTCGATCCCGAGCTCATATTTTCACGTTCTTTATATCATTGGAAAGCTGTTGAAATCCTCTACACGATGGAATATTAAATTTTGATTTTTATGGATATTTGTGGGATAAAATTGAAAAATATATCTGGCATGCAAAAAACACGAAAATGACTCCAACCACCAAAATTAATGAAGTATGGGCCTTTGTTTTGCTTTGTAAAGCAATGTACTTCAAAGTATGGGATTTTTATGGAAACCCATAATTTTTAGGCCCATTAGATGAATCTTGTCAGTGGTTGAAGTCCCAAATCAATTTTCTCACATTTTCTCCTTTCTTCCATTCTGCTCGATGGTTAAAAGCCAGTTTTGGCTCATTTGTAAAGTTTTGTTCATCATTCTTCTCTACCTCTCCCTTCTTTTCTTCCCTAGGGTTGAAAATGGAGTTTGAACCTCCTCCCTTGCTCTGTAATGGCATTTTTTTCCTCTTACTAGTGAAATGATGTTTTGTGCAAACTTTTGGAGCAATAAAAACATGTTTTGTGATGCATTTGTCCATCCTTGCTCGTTTTTGCTTGTTTTCTTCTTACCTCTCTTCATTGCAGGTATTTGTGCATGTTTGAATGTCTATTACAGGTTTTGGGGCTATGTTCATGGAGTTTTGGAACATTTTTTGTGTGAAATCCATCCTTGGTTTTGTGATGCACTTGTCCATCCTTTCCATTGCTCACCTCTCTTTGTTTCCATGGTAGTTTTGATATATGTTCAACATTTTCCTTCTCTGGTGTATCACCGTTTTAGTGTAGGCTCTATTTTCCCCTCTTTTCTCTCTCTTTGTCTCCTTGGCATAGTTAGATTAGGATTAGATTAGCTTTCCTACATTGGAATAGCTTGTGGCAGGTAGTTTAGGAAGAGGAACCAGCCTTATCTGGAGAGATTTTCCCATTTTCAAAGGTCCCACACTTTGGGAAAGCTCAATGTTGTGCATTCACACCAAATGACATTGCCTTAGAAAAGCGAGATCCATAGGTCATTTTGGGGGTGCTTTGTGAATTTGCACTTAGAGGAATTTCATAACTCATGAGGTATTGTAAGAGAATACCATTAAAGCCGCATGATTATACATGAGACCCCAGGATGACATAACGAGAAACCTTTTTAAGGAAGGTGTGTTTTCCATTACAGGTGAGATCGGTGGGTCAAATGGAGAGATAAAGATAATCGAGTATATTTATATCATAGGTCACTCGGGTCGGGGTAGTGGTTCTAATAGAGTAAATGTTGTGAGGTAAGTAAGAGGGTGATTGGAGTCATTGTACGGTGACAAATATTTTAGAATTGGTGGGTGAAGAGGGTATTTGAGAAGCCAAGCGAGGCCATGGTGTCTCGTAAATTTGTTGGTTAAACGAAGGATGGTTTGCAAGGCCTAAAGATCGAGGTGGTAAAAATTATGTTTACATGATGTTTATACTTTTGAAGTATCTCATTACAACATTGGTATATACCATTTACTTGGTTTATGACCAATTGAGAATCACCAAAGTTTTTGATTGATTTGACATCTAGGGCATAGGTAGCTTGGATACCTAATATGAGTGCTTGTATTCGGTGATATTTTTGTGCATTCAAAATCAAGTTTGAAAGACAAAGGCATGGGATTACCATTAAGATGAATGATAATAATGCTATCTCCACCCCCACACTGACATTTGGAAGCATCGAAGAAGAGTGTCATTTGGTAATGGGGTTGATCCAGGGAAAGGGTAGTAATTAACTCATCTAGAAAGTCAAAATTAGAGGTTTGATCCCTGGAAATAGGTGCATCAACCAATTGGTTGGTGATAGCTTAGCCCTTGATGGAATTTTGATGAATGAATTTGAGGTCAAGGTCAGCTAAAAGCATAAGCCAACATGCGGCACACTAATTTTGGTAAGGTTTGGCATACATGAAGTGTAAGGGGTCGGTGTTGGTCACAACATAGGTTTTGTGGTTGAGTAGGTAATGGCGGATTTTGGTGGCAACAAAAAATAAGGCTAAACAAAGTTTTTCAGGATGGGTTTATTGGGTTTCGTAATCTAAAAGAGTATGGATTATGTAATGAACCACCTACTCACTATGTTTTTCATCATGATGAGCAAGCATGGCTCCCAAGGAGTGATCGGTAGCTGAGATGTATAGGTAGAAAGGTTGATCGTCTTTAGGTGGAATGAGTATGGGTGGTTGGAGGAGGTATTGTTTTAGGGCCTCAAAATCTTTGTGGCAGTCATCATCCCATTTAAAGGAAACATCCTTCTTGAGCATATGATGAAATGGTTACCATGATCGAGATAATTGTGAAATGAAATGGCAAATAGTCTGCAACTTACCTTGTAGGCTACAAAGTTGTCTAAGGTTAGTGGGTGGAGGCATTTCTAGAATGGCCTTGAATTTAGCAGGGTCAACTTCTATACCACGTAGGGAAATGATAAATCCCAGGAGTTTTCCTAAGAGGACCGTGAAGACACACTTCTTAGGCTGAAGGCGAACATAATATTTAATGAGATGGTCAAAAATAATTTTTAGGATGGCAAGGTGCTCAGAGCATCATTTAGATTTGGCCAAGAGATCATCCACATAATCTTCTAATATATGATGCATGATACCATGGAAGATGTAATTCATAGCTCATTGATATGTGGCACTAACATTTTTAAGGCCAAAAGGCATGACGCGATAGTAGAAGGTCCCCCAAGGGGTGATGAATGTAGTTTTATGTTGATCCTCTAGGGCAAGCAAGATTTGGTTATAACCGAGAAGCTATCCATGAGTGATAGCCTCTCGTGACTAGCGGTAAGGTCGACTAGTTGGTCAATACCAGGTAAGGGAAGTCATCTTTTGGGTAGGCTATGTTGAGGTCATAGAAATCCCTGTAAATGTGGAATCCCCTTGTCACCTTAGACAGTGAGGAAAATGTTAGAAATCCAATGAGGATAATTAATGGGTAATATGAAGGAAACAGAAAGAAGGTGCTAAATTTCTTCTTTGACGAGAAGGGCAATGCGAGGGTGAATTTTCCTCATCTTTTGTTTGATGGGTTTGGCATCGGGAATGGTTACAATATTATGGACCACCGTGGAGGGGTCAATCTTGGGCATGTCTACATAATACCAATAAAAAGCATGGTTATGATCTTTGAGAAAAGAAATGATGGCTTCATATTCAATAGCGCCCAAAGATTTACCGATCTTTTAGGATGTGTGGGTTCTCTGAGTAAGAATGTTGATTTCGATAGTCGATTCATTTAACATGGTTTACATCTCGAGAAGGTAAGGACCGATGAATATATGAGTCTTATGTACCAAGGTAGGTGAGTATAGATTCATCATCTTGACATTGGATGATGTTAATTGAAGGTGTTTTGTCATAGATCATTTTAGGATATAGGATGGGAAGAGAGGAAGGAGCCTCATCCTCGCGTTGATAAGTCAAAGACCCCAATGAAATGGTGCTTATGAAAAAAAAGTTAGGAGGGATAGATTCAGGATCCATCAATGAAGGTGGTGATGAATGCATAGCGGGTGAATAAGGTGGAGAAGGGTTGATGTCCTTGATGAGTTCAATGCAGGCCTATTTGGTAGGTGGTTTAGGAAATCGATACCACTACGGTTGTTATGTTTTCAGTGGTACATGGAATAACGGTATGGTATTATTTCTCATAAAATCCAAAACCAAAACCCTTCCACGCACATTGGTGCAAGAAGGTGTGGGAAAAATGGCGATTGGTGAGAGCGGAAGTCAACGGAAATTGGGTGGGTTTGTGATGGTGGTTCAGGTGTGTACATGGTAGTATCAAGTCCCCCATAGGTGAGACTCATACAAAGATGAGGGGGCATAAATGAGGAATTCTCCTATGTGGTGATCATAGAGAGGGTGTTGGTGAAGACTTCCATACTCTTGTGGAGTAAGGAATGTGTTGATACTATATAGGCAGTATTCCCCCAGTGACGCATTAAAAACACCTTCCAAGGATCGGTGGTTGGTATGGGTAGTGGGAATAGATGATATGTCAGAGGTTGATGTGGAGTTGGAGTTAATGGATTGGGAGACTGATGGGTTGGTCATGGAGGTTGTGGCGGTGGTAGGAGTGGAAGAGGTATGTGTGGTGGAGGTGACAACTGTACTAGTAAGCAGAAGTGTAGGTGAAGTGGTAGCAGTTGTGGAGGTAGACGCCTTAATGGGTATAAGCATGTCATTAGGTTGGTAGATCATGTTACATATTTTAAAAGGTGATTTATTAGCTAGAATGGTATAGGTGTGTCCTTCATGTTCAAACTTTACACAATGATGCAAAGTGGAAGGAATGCAACCCATGACATGAATCCAGGGTTTTCCAAGCAAGAAGTTATATTGGAATCCCCCAAGACGTAAAATAATGATAGGACATTGTGGGGGCCCACACGAATGTGGAGGATGAAAGTGCCTAATGTGTAGGTGATAGCGTCATTGAATGAACGCAACATGACAGGATGTTTATGCATGTAATTATCAAGTATGTGTATTTGAGTGAATGTGTGGGCTGAAATAATATTAATACTAGCACCCCCATCAATCATTACACGTCATACACATATATCATTAATGTGAATAGAGATGAAGAGGGTTGGGTTTGGGTCATTCATTTCATGTGGTGCAATCTCTTCCTCTGAGAAGCTAAGGGAGGCTACTTGGTGAGTAGGGTGCGGTGTGGATAAAGGTGGCAATTTGGTGAGAGAGGCTACATGATGGGGTGTGATAATGGAGGCTACGGGTGTAGGGTCATTGGGTAAAACCTCAATAGATTGAAGAACCTCAATGAGAGCTTGATGATGGGATTTCGAGGTTTGGATGAGGTCATATAAGGACATTTTGAGGGGAGATTGGTGTAATTGTTTGAGCATGGTGCAATGTGTGACCCATTAGAAATAGGGTATGCGGGTCTGTGGATAGTGATTTTAGGTATAGGTGCAAATGGTATGTTGGGTATAAGATTGGTTGGTGGCCTAGTTGCCTTTTCCTTACCTTTATCCTTCTGAGCATGGGTAGTAATGTGGATCATGTTGATCTGAGGGGAGTTGGAAAATGGATAAGGTGTAGGGTGAGTGGTATAATGACATGACGGGCAAAAACCTACTAGAGGAGAAAAAATTTGTGAGGTGAGCTTGGCACAATTACATTTGGGTAATGGTGTGGAAATTTCTCTACGATGTAAACCATATTAATTTCAAATCTTGAAGGTGGTTCTAGGAGTTGTGGTGGTGGAGGTCATGGTTGTCGAGTGGGAAATGAAGAAAGGACTATGGGAATGGAGGTCGATGAAGCAGTGTCCTCATCGAGAAGTTCATCATCATCAAAGTTGGATTCTGGAGGACACAACTGGATAAGGACATTTTTTAAGGCCTTGTAGTTCTCCACATCATGCCCTGGCACACGATGGTAGGCACAAATTTTGGTGTCATGAAACCCTTTTGCTTGGGTTTGAGGGGGTCGTAAGGTCTGAGTGGCGGTAATGTGATAACATAAGTCTCAAGGAGGTTGGTTAAAATTTTGGCATAGGACCCTCCTAGTGGGTTACAATGAGAGGTGAGAGTGGGTTTTGGTGTAGGTACAAATGATTATTGAGGAATAGTCCTCGTAGGAGGGGGACTAGGTTGAGCTATGGTTTTGGGTGCTTGGCATGGTTATAACGCCCCATACTTTCATTATTGTTGTCAAAGTTATGATAGGACAAATGGTTTTACCCTTTGTTGTTGGCACCATTGCGTATCAAAAATTAAATGAAAACTTGATGTGAACATGTAATCACAATATCAAGAATGAGCTAAGGATGAACTCCTTAGATGAGAACCCTGTTAATCCGGAGTTTATCTTAATGATGAACTACTTTGTTAAAGTGACATTACGTCGTTTGCAATATTGTATGTCATAAAATCCTTGGTGTAAATTTAAGCCTAGAAAGTGATTTGCGATGTTGTTGCCTATCTCTATTTAATTGTTAACATTATAGCTTTTATAACTAGGTAATGTTAAGACTTTTACAACTGGACAGTTCGTTGAATGACCAAAATTGGAACTCGAATAAGATTTTATTTCGACTTGTAATTGATGTTGAGCTGACCATTCAGTAGATGCATCACCTGATGGTTAATACTAGCATGGTCATATTTTATTGGGTGAATGACTACGGTCGTTAGTCAATAACTTAATTATTTGATTTAAGGGAATCAATTTCTATAAAGCTTGTAAGAGCTACCTTCTTGATCAATGCTAACATTATAACATCTATATATATATATATATATATATATATATACATATGAATATATATATATATATATATATACATATATAGATTACAAAAAGGAACTTGCTAAGTCTGAAGTAGAAAAATAACTACTTTGGGAGATTTATTAACTTTGTGTAATCAAGGAAGGGACAATCTAATCTTATGAAATGATTCTAAAACCTAACATGCAAACGTACTGTTTGGGAAGCTATGTTAGGACATCACCTTAGCTATTTGGAAAGGATGTATAAATATAATTATTTGATTGAGTCCTTAAATGCAAAAGAGATGGGGATCAGAAATTGCTATTTGCATAAGTTTTTAATTGGTCTTTTAAAAACTATATACAATCTAAAGTTTCAAAATTTAATTAAGTGGTGAGTTGGGCACCCCCACCACCAATATATTGTACTAAATTATTTATTATTGAGCCACCGACGAGTTTGAGGGAAATAATATGAGCTCACTAAATTCAAATAGTCTTACATGGCATGAAGTGCGACTTTGCTAAATTTAAAGGAAGGCAAGATTAGTTGGTTTGTAAAAATTGGCGGAAACTCTTTCAACCACTATATTAATGGCATTAATGTGTATTAAACTCCCACCTTTCTTGGGCCATGTGAGGAAGGATTGGGGAAAGAAAGGGGGTTTTTGGTAATCGATTATTTTCATGGCTAGAAACCCGCAGAAGCTCTGCATTGCAAAAATGGAACTATGTGTTTTCTTGTAGTTACATGATCTTTGTAGTTGCATGATGTAAATAGCAGTTAAACTGGTCTGACAGTAAGTTTACCAAACTCAATAAATAGTGAGGAATCATTATAATCTATTGGATGAAGGAATTCATTTTAAAAGTGGGGATTTTCTTAGGAATCATGAAATATTTGCAAGGAAATACATACTGAGGAGTAACAGCATGATATGCCCTAACCCATCATAACTTCTTACTCTATTTAGTTATTTCACAAATAGAACTTTCTTGGATTGAAATTTGTATTCTTAATCCTTGGAAATGTGAAATCGGTTTAATCCTTACTTCTGTAGAATTTGTTTGATATTTGAGTGTGATTAATGTTGTTTGGAAACAAAGTAATGTGGTTGGTTTCAATGTGATTTACTCTTGTGATGAAACAACTATATTTGATAAATCTATCTAGCTACAAATAGTGAGGGAAGCTTCCATAAAATGCTAAGTTTGATCTTTAATCCTTGAAGGGGTTTTCTTGAATGACGTTAATGTTTTAATCCTCGAGTCTCCTAACAGCTAGCTGAAGTAATTTGTTTGCAATCTGGGTTCAGCTGGTTACAAATCAGGTTGAGGTGTTCGGTTTACTCCACTCTATTATTTGTATTGATCTTTTTTTCTTCTTCTAAACTCAGTTAGTATTCAGCTCCTTCTGAGTTCAATACAGGTTGAGGACTTACTATGTTCTGAGTGGTTCTTCTCAGAGATAAAATCCACCTCTCTTAGCACTCAGATGTATTTGTTTACAGATCCTTCTATAACTGGGAATTTTTGTGCTCCTATGAAAACTTGTAGGTATTCTGAGGTTTAAGATAGTTATTCTTACCACCTTGGCATCCTTAAAAGCATGGTTGTTCAACCCGCAATGCTATGTTTAGTTCGAAAGAAAAGTTGAGTACGACTAAGAATCTTCTTATTAGATTTAAAAATCTGTATTGGAGTTATGATTATTTATCAATGGTATGGAACTACCATTTAATCAATTGATAATAGGTTTAGGAAAACTATCTGGAACGATATAGGAGTGTTAAAAATTGGGTGTTACTTTCTCCTTCATTCTAATTGATGCAGAGCAAAGCTCGATTGAATAGATGACCTTACTTGGTATTTAGTTGAAAAACAGGATGAGTCAAGTTTTAGCTGGAACCCACTTCAGGTCATAATCTTTTAAATAACATACTTGTCTAAAGGATATGTTAGCTGGTTTTGTTATCCAAGTAGAATCACATGAAGTGCTAAACCCTTGATGGGTGTAAGTTCATGTATATGATTGAGTGTTAATCCAGTTTGCTAGAGAAATTTGTCTCCTTAAATATTATTATCTAGTTGTAATTCATACTTCCTTGGGGATTACGAAGTTCTCTTGACATCTAACAAGTCCTTTATTGATTTCTTTGGGGTTGTGTCATGAATAGTTTTGTATGCTCCAACCTTGTTCAGTGGAATAGGTTGGTAGATCTTCTCATAGTTCTCATAGAGTCTTTGACCCTAGTGTGGAGTAATGAAACCTTTCATATGAATTTTGTTTTGAGAAAATTCATACTTCAATGAATGCCCATTTGGGCTGATTGGTTTAATTACAGTCATGTTTATCATGACTCCCTCTCGTTTAAAAACAACATGAAAGGAATATTGTGTTATCAAGTAATGATACGTTGATAACAATACTAAGGTATGGAATTAAGTTCTTTTACCTAAACTTAGAAGGTTTGATTTAAAATTGGTATGATCTAACCTTGTTTAGTAGAATGGGATACGAGGTCATTTGAATATATTATAATGGATTATTGACCCACCATGGAATGATAAGTTGTACTAACCTGCATTTTGTCACAAACAAATTCATAGGATAAGGAATGTCCAGTTGAGCTGATTGAGTTAAGTAATAATCATATTATCTAGCCTACACCAGGTAACTACTACCTTAGGGGTTTTGAAATGCTCTAAGTGTCATTTGATACCGGTTGGCTGATAGCAATACCAAAAAATGGAATTATACCCCTATTCCTAATTTTGTAATGTTCAATGAATTCTTAAGTTGAGGTATGTATTGATTATGTAACCTATTACTTGAATTCTACCTGTTTGTTGAATGGTAGGATGCCAATAATGCTCTCTCATCCTTGAAGCTAATATGTTTAATGTATTGGTATTATTGCATGGACTTTAGTAGACCTTATGGGTGTATGTAATCCTTGTGGGATCTGTTAAGGATATTTGAGGGACTACTTTGGAATGTGATTCTTGTTATATTTATGGTTACTTAATTAATGAGTAAAATGATTCCAAGCATGCAAGTATGGGATTGCATGAGTGGAATTTGGATACTCTTATGATTAGCCTTTTGATTACTTATGAATACTAGATACCTTATAATTTAGATGGTTGTTCTGAGTGACTGAAATAGCTGTAATGAAACGTAGGTTTGAAACTGATTTCTTCTTGGCTCATGAAAGTGCTTGCTCTTGACATGTTATAAAAATAATTGTTATCTTCTTAAGTTCTGCAACATTGATTCATAAAAATAATATGAGTTATTTTTATGAAATACTTAAGTAAAGTATGTTGTTATGATGAGTTGAGGCTTATCATGCTCAGTTCATGTGAACTGACTTGTGCTAACAATTTTGCAGATAAATGCTAAGAAAGGAGGGTGATATAATTAGTTTTGTATATTATTCTGATCGAAGAAAGTTAAAGATATGAATGACTGGAAATGTTCTTAAATGGAGTACTTCTTCTTAGAAATGGGAAAGGCCTTGTTATTTAATGGATCTTTATTATTCAATAAAATGGAAGACTTTGGTCATGCTTATAGACATGAATTGTACTTATCTCTTGAAGGAAATTAAGAAATATTTTTTGTTGCTATATTGTCATATAAGTGATTGATTGGAAAATGACGAGTTGAGAACCAAGAATTTATTAAGATAGGTTATTGGTTTCTTTGTCACTATTGTATTAAGCGTTAGTCTTAAATACACAAGTAACTACTAGCACACCACCTAGGTGTGAATGTTAAGGAACATATAAGGAGCTATGAGTGGAATGTTTTCTAAGAATATCATGATCTAACGAACCATACGTTAAACATACTTGGAATTAGTTAACGTGGCTAATGGATAACTGCCTCATTTTAAAATGTAATTAATCAACCTACTTGTAAAGTAGTATTACGTTCTCCTAAGGCTTTGGATAGGGTGTACTTAATCCGTCAAAGATATCTAGAAATATGACTATCTAATCTTAGTGGTAGCCGCTAAGTAAGTAATGGGATTATCATGAACTATGGTAAGGTTTTGATAATCAAGTACAACTGTGCTATGGCTATTTTGTAAATTCACGTTGTACTAACTCATAACAAAGATATGTGAATGTAATATTGTTTTCTTAAAGAAATCAATATTAAATCCTATACATGGATGACACACAGAAGCAATAAGAGGAAGGGCTATGGTAGCCTAATATGAAAACATAATGAGTACAATCCCACTATTTGGGAATTACTTAATTGTGGTAAATTATATTATGAAACATTTTTGGATCAAGAGGAATGAAATGTTTTTATTTAGGATCTGTCACATGATGCATCATTATGAACACATATGCATGTTGGACACAATGGAAGTAAGAAAGGAACATGTGTACTATGTTATAAAGAATAAGCATTTAACTCTCATCCCTTGTCAATAATATAATTATCTCTATAAAGAATTAGAGAGTGGTATTTTAAAAAAAAGGTATGACAAGGAAAGGTGAATGGGATGGTTTTTCCTTAAATCTATCGTATTGGACACCTTAGTTATATCTTACTTGTTGGTGATAGTAAAATAAATGAATACTATTTACTGAGCTGTAATTAGGTAAAGGAATGTGCTTAAAATGAAAGGATAGTTGACATTAATAGCCTATGGCACCTGATTCTAGGAAGGAATCATACCTAATTACCTAGCTTTATATAAGTTCATATTCCTAGAATAGGAAATAAGAAGCATTAGCTGAATGGTAAAGTGGGATAGTTTTGAATTGGTAAAAATAGTCATTGACCCTGATAGTATTGTTTCCACCAATGGTTAACATAGGTATGAGATATTGGAAGGTAATTAAAATGTTACAGGGATTGGGGATCCAAGAATCAACTCAATCCTGACCCTAGGTTGACCCATTCATGGAGAAAGTGTCGTAAAATTCAACTATTCATTAATGATAATAATTACCTTAAAAACATAGAACACTATACACCAATGTAGGATTCTAGGTGGGAGAACTCGTTGCATATGCTACACAAGTAGTATCCCTATGATGATGGTTATCACCATTTGGATACTATGGTATAGCATCTGTAATGAGTTGTCTCATCAAGAGACTGGATAGTAGTATGGTGTTGCCCTAAGTACAAACCTTGATAGGGTTACAAGATAGATTGGACCTCCTGGGTACGCACCCTTATATCAACCTATGATGGCTACGGGAAGAGATGTGGGTGAGTAATAAGGTGAATTGTTATAAGAATACTTCTTTCCATAGGCATAACAAGATGACATAGAGGTACATCCTCATGTGGGTTAAACTGGTTTGTACCTTATTCTAGGCTTGTAGCTATTTACAGCATCAAAGTTGTGAATCCATATAACTGAATAAGTGATTAAGGTGAAATGACAATTTCCTAATGATGAGTGTGTCATCATGGAATAGAGCATGGTATACATGACTCGAAATTTGTGCAAAGTGGTGTAAGTTGTTGATTACATGGTCGAGCTTTCCCTTTAATCTAAGTTGTCGGATGCCTGTGGATTTCCTAGGTGGAACCCGGGTAGACACTTAAGAGCATTCACTTATATATCAAACCTTGAAAAAGGAGAACCAAAGGACACAGTTCATGTATGGGCTTGTATAGAGCTTCGAGGGAGAATGAGTAGGTTTAGTATTCTCTCATACAGTTACACATGGTTCATGACAGTTATCAGAAATGGATTTCATTAAGGTTTATGTAGATTTAAATATATGGGTATTTAAATTAGCTGCATAAAATATATATAAGAAAATAAAAATCTTGAGACAAAGTGACAAAATTGGATGTTACGGTGGTCTTGGGTGTCTATCATATTTTTCTAGGTAGGGGTGTGGTAGATGAATGGGAAGGAGGGTGTGGGTTTTTTTACTACCTTATTGGGAGGTAACGAGTTTTTCTTTCTTTGGGTTACACCTTCTTGGGTAAAGGTGATATGGGTTCACGAGGATCTAGAAGGAAAAGAAAATGGGGAAGAGGACAAGTTACCTAGGGGGATAATAGGGGTCTTTGTGAAAGTAGATGACACGGGTCGCGCGAGGGATGTGAGAGACAAAGGCGAAGTATAGTGGGTAGTGAAGAATTTATGAAGAGTATTGGGGGTATGGGTGGTAAAGATATTGCAGGTGTAGGTGTAAGTCGTGTCGGGTGCTTGGGTAAGTTAGAGGTTTGCACGGAAGGAGTGAGCTGTTGTGTTTTTGGTTTATTGATGGATGGAATTTTCTTAACCATGTTGGGAAGCTGAGGTCCTAAGACAGATGGGACTGGTGTAGGTGTGATTGGCGTAGCTGGAGTATGAGTTCTATGGATTTGGTTCTTTTGTTTGGGTGAAGTAGGTGTGGTGTTGACTTTGGAGGATGTAGCTAAATCTAGTTTGATAGGTGGATGAGTAAGGCTGGTGGTTGGGGTGACCCCTAAGGTAGTGATAGGTTTAGTCGAGGAAGATGATGTATGTGCGGGTTTGGATTTAGATGTAGGTTGGGTTATGGGTAAGGGTATGTGTTGAGTTATGATGGGTGTCATGGAAGAAGTTGTGATAGAGGTGGTTGTGTTTGGTTGGATTGGTCAAAATATTTTTGGGTAGATAGTGGAGGTATCAAGCAAGTGACATTTGCATCTACATTGAGACAGGAAGCAAAAGGTGCCCCCAAAGTAAGGCCCTATCCACATAATCTAAGCAATTGGCCAAATGTGAGAATGGCATGTCTGTAGGTGGAGTTGATGAGGACCTAATGGAAATTCTGTAAAATGTGTCTTAGATATGGGGAAATGGCTAGCTTGACTTAAGTGGGTAAGACACTAAAAGTACATCTTCAGGATCTTAGGTAGTGAAGGAGAATGCTCACCTAGAGGCAAAGGTATCTCTATTGGGTCTGTGATAGGGGAGGAGATGATGGGTGCTCCTCTATAGGTGGAGGAGATGGTGGGAGCTCCTCTGTGGGTGGAGGAGGCAAACAAGTATCCTCCATGAACTGAAGAAGTATTGTGGGTGTCGGTTCCCTAGGTGGAGAAGCCAAAGGTGAAATGGTCTCGATGTTAGCGGAAGGCTCCTCCATAGGTGAGGAAGGAGGTGAAAGGTGTTCCTCTGTGGGTGAAGGAATAGGGGAGGTTGGTTCCGATGTGGAAGGAGGATTTTGGGCTAGAATCTCTTCTATGGAAGGAATATGGGGTAATTGGGAAGCAATAGGTGCATCACTAAAAATAGTGTGGACCTCGTGGGTATGGGTATCATGAGTTGAGGTCTCACTGGTTTGATCAGATGAAGGGGCATGATTGGGAAATGGTTTCTTGAAGATGTGTAGGTTTTGGTTGGTAAGTGCATTAGGATTATCCACAGTTAACTTGCCTTCTTCGAGCATTTCTTGGACAATGTTTTTGAAAGTGATGCAATTGTCGTCACTATGACCCTTTACTTGATGATAGTTACAGAAGTCATATTCTTTATACCATGTGGGCATGGGGTGAGTAGGGTAAAAACTAGTGTGTGGTTTTATAGGTGGAAGGGTGATGGCCCCGGCTTTGATGAGCTTTTCTAAGACAGAAGAGTAGGGCTCCCCAATTGGGGTGTATTTCCATTTTTCTCGTCTGAATTGAAAAGTCTAGATAGGTGAGAGATTAGATGAAGGGGTAGCCTAATTTGATGGATGAGTTGGGCCAGATTCTAGTACCACTATGCTAGTGGTGCCCTTGGCCTTTGAATAATTGTTACGTAGTTTTGAAGAAGTATCATTCGACTTGAATGCTGAATTTTCTTTGCGTAATTGGTTTTCTTCTCTTCGATGGCCTGAATTCTAACTTTCATGCCATGGTGAATGCTTCATCAAATGTTTTGAAATTATGAACCTACAAGGTCGGTGAGATATGTCTAGCGCAAACCCATGTGAAGAGCTCAATGAGTTATGTTTGTGGCGGTTCGAAGGTGAGTTGATTGATCGAGCTACGCTCACGAGTGAAAAAATATGTGATAGATTCGTCCTCATATGAAGCATGGAGTACAAGTTAGTCATGGTAACCTTCTTGACAATATTGATGGAGAAGTGATCCAAGAAGGCTTGGGCTACTTGATTAAATGAAAATGTAGAGTGCCTAGGTAACCCACTATACCAATCTAACGCAGTGCAGTCAGACACATGGGAAAGGTCCTTAAGATTAAAGCATCATCGTGAGCGATTAAGTAGCACCTATGCTTGAATGACTAAAAATGTTGTTGTAGGTATTCCTTGCTATTGAAGCAGTTGAATTTAGGAATCTCCCAATGTACGGGGTATGGACAAATAGGAATGGATGGGTGGATGGGCTCGTTGTAAATTTCATCATAGGTGAGAGTATTGCGGGAGCCAGAAACCAATGCCTCTAATGTTTTCATCTTGTCCATCATCAATTTGATTAGGTCATTCATAGGTTCCGATGATTGGGTGCCTCTGTAGCATGTGAGTCTTAGTTTTGGGCATATAACGAGGGTGGCATTCCAAAGTATACGGCAATGTCGTGTCGGGTTGATTGAGAAAAAGATAGTGAAATAGGAGGTAATGCGTACGAGTGAATAATAGATGAAATGGGAGGCTTCTAGTAGTATGTATATGGAGGTGCGAGGGTTGTGGTAAACCTAGTGGTAATGGGGGCTAAAGATTGTGAAATTGAAAGGACCACATTCTGAAAAGGGGTAGAGGTCACCAACAATGGAGGTGGTAGTGTAGCTACGGGTATATGTGAGACATTAGGGGTGGATGAGGTTGTGTTTTGGGTGGTTTCCAAAGGCATGGTGGATGTGGCGGGTGTCACGAGATATAAAAACATGGAATTCATAGTGGGTATAGGACCTAGTTGCAAAACAAATGGGGGTAAGGTAGATGTAGGAAATTCGGAACCGGCTCGGGTTGTGCAAGAGTGGAGAGCAAGAGTCGAGGGGATAGATATGGGCATGACATATATCAACTGACCCAAGGCATCTCAGGTAGACAAGTGGGAAAGATAAAACTACAAGGTGGCCAGGTTTTTGTCAAGTAGTCGTGTAAACTCCTCATCTCTGGTAGTGATAGTGATAGGTTGGATATGATCCATGGCGGGTGATAAAATGGAAGGTGATGAAGGACTAGGTGGGAGCGGTTGAAAACTTGCATGGAATACGAGTGTGTTTTCTTGTCTTGAGGTCAGCACCATGTGAACTAGTAATGATCAGGTTAGGCCGCTTCTCTGTAAATGACACAAAAAAATAGCAAGAACAGGTGAAACAGGTGGTAAAAAGTGGACTAGGTATGAAATGTTGAGTGAAAAATGACACAAGCTAACTAATGTTGGTTTGGGTAAACCGGCGTTAGTCACAAGTAACCACGGCGATCCAACGTGTGAAATGGACAGTGAGTCAAAAATAGGGTGTAAGGTCAAATCAGCGGGTATGCTGGAGCGATGAGTTTTACAAGGTCAACGGGAATGATAATAGTGACAGGGACTCGAAAAGTTGAAGAAGGTAAATAAATGTCCTTTTGGGCAACTTAACCAAAATGAAAGTGAATCGACACCTTTGGTTGTGTATAACCAATGATGGTCATGGGGTAATCGACGATGGTTCTTTGGACCGACACCAATCATTGTGAAATTGAAATAGTGATGAAAGGAAAATGGTTGTGAATTAAAATCGATGTGGAATCAGACCCAGAATTCTAAGAATGATGAGAATATGGTCCAGGCACCCTTAGATGAAGCTGGAATACACCAACTATGATGAGGAGCATGCAAGGATAAACAAGAAGAATGAAGAACGTGACCTCTCACCTCAAAATGTAAAGCTGTTATCCAAAATTCATCCCCCCAAGGTAATTTTGATAACATATTGATTCAAGGCAAAAAATCATGTTTCTAGGGTCCCCTCGGTTTCTTTCTAACCCTCCTGTCTAAGAAGAAAACCCAATGTTTTAAAAGTATGTGAAAAAGTTGCAAAGAGCCAGGCTTGAGGTGGAAATACTGAGAGAAAATTGACTAAGGAAGCCACGAGGGACCAGTTGGGACGTCGGAGCACTGAATCGGGCTGAAAAACCGAGGCAGTCCGCTTGCAACAAAGGGACATCGGGCCATGGGGACACACGGGATGTGAAAACTGAACCGGCCGAAGGTGAAAAAATTGACTAACTTTTGTGCAGGTAATCTGGGACATTTGGGCCATGAGTACACGAAGGATGCAAAGGACGCGAAAAGGCGAAGTGGCCGAGAGCAAACAGTCAGCCCATTTCGGGTGGTTCGGAGAAATTCATCCCAGATACCAGTCGAGGATAGTTGGGACAAAGGTAAGTGGAGGCGTGAACTACCCGAGATCAGCTGAAACAGGAACTTTCATTTGGGACATCCGGGCCAAAGGTACGCGAGGGATGCGCGGGACGCGAAAAGGTGAAAGGGCTGCAAACATAGACAAGGAGGGCCCGTGTCTAATGAAATCGTGCCATGTGGCAGGGGAGTTTGAGCTCGGGGAGAGTTTTGGAAACTTAGCAAAGTTTTGGCCCAAAACTAAAAGGTAAAGGTTTTCCCCGCGCCCTGTCAACGAACCAAATGATGCCACGTGTCCTAAGTGGTGGGGCGCGGGGAAAATGAAATTTTTCCAAAGTGTAAGAAAAGTCAAAATTTTCAAGTAAAACCGGTGAAAAGGAAGAAAAGAGAATTGCATAGCCAATCGGTGCCCGACACGTGTCATCCAAGTGGCAGAGCGCGGAAAAAATTCAAACTTTTCCCGCCGATCCAATTTTGGCCTGTTTTTGCCCTAAATCTTCAGATCGCCATAACTTTCGATCCAGAGCTCGGATTTTCATGTTCTTTATATCAATGGAAAGCTGGAAAAATTATCTACATGATTCTGGGGTAAATATTGAATTTTGGTTCAGTTTGGAGAGAGAAAATTGAGAAACACCTCTGGCACGTAATAATAGACTGAAGTGACATTTCAACAACCAGCTTTAATACAATGATAGACGGTTTATCGTTTCTCGCTGACAGTCCACCATTTTTCCAGATTCGCCACTTCGCCATAATGAGATGAGTTAAATGCAGCCTAGAAGTGGTTGGGGTATATCTGGATTTCCTCTCTCTTCCCTCTCTCATTCTTCCTATAAATTGTATGGAGGGCTTCTTTCAAAAGGTCGAACTTTCCTATTTTGCCCCTCCCTTCTTCTCTTCGGTAGGAGAATTTGTGGAGTTCGAACCTCCCATTTGAAAGCGTAATGCGACTCTACCTCTTGGAATTTTTAGTGTATTGTATCAATCTTTGGAGCAAGTAATGCATGTCTCGTGGATGATTCTCAACCCTCTCTCGTGTTCATTTGCATCCTCCTGGTCTTTCACCGCAAATTTTGTTATTTGTGCATGATCTTGAATCACATTTGAATGGTCTACGTGTTTATTGGCAAGATAGGTGTTCTTCATTCCTCGGTGCATCAACTCTCAGTTAGCTTAGGTTTATTTTTTATGCATCTTCTTACCTTGTCTCCTTGGCAAGATTAGATTAGGTTTTGAGTAAAATCTCTACATTTTTCGTATGCATCGAAACAGAGGAATATGAACCACCTTCTTTGGAGATTCCTTTCTCATTTTCAAGTCCCACACTTGGAGAAAGGATTCAATGTTATGCAATCACACTAGATGCTAGTATGATCAACCTAGAAATCTGATCAACATCCAGGGGTGTTGTGATTTTGCATCACTTGATTTTGGCATGCACGGTGGGACACTAGAGGTCTCGTTTTCATTATTGCAGCGAAGTTGATGTGCATCTCTTGCAATTTTGTAGCTTAAAAAAAAGCTATTATTTGCATATCTGGTGACTCCAAGGGGAAGAATCAACTGGTTTTAAAGTGTAGGCCTGAAAACTCATGAGAAGAGTCACCACAAGGTCAAGAGTTGGAGAAGAAGAAGTTTTGTTTGAATACCTGCAATTATCTCCAAGAAGAAGGTAAAGAGGAAGAAGGATTCAAAGGTCTCCATCTCCACCAAACAGAACTCTCTCAACTCCTCCACACTGGTAGGCCTTTCATTCGATCAATAAGGGTTTTAAGACCAATTAGAATGGCACAAAACAACCCCTATGTCAACTTCACGAGTGAAGAGCCCACTTGCCCTCAATGCACAACATCCAATTCCTATTGTAGCCTTGAAGAACATTATGTACTTCACTGGAGAAAATCAGACTACTCCAGGTGATCATGTTAAAGATATTGCTAACCTTTGTGTAATCCATGAAATCAATGAGATGTAAGTGGTTGTCAATTCTTTGGCATCTTTGTTCAAAGGTAAAGCATTACAATGGTTTAGAAGCCTTGGAGATGGTTCTATCACAAATTGGAATCAGCTATGTATAGCACTTCATGAGTAATTTGGAGAAAAGGGAGACAACTTGTCTCTTTTGGAGCAGCTGACAACCATCAAGAGAGTTCCCAATGAGTAGCTGACCGATTTCAAAAGACTTGGGAGAGAATTCCAGTGGCAGTCAGGCTAATAGCAAAAGATTCTTTTCTCTACTATCTCAAAGCTCTAAATTTTGATATTTCTATGTTGATTCAGTCCATGGGAGGCATAACTATCCCTATGGCTTATAGCATTGCCATTAGGGCTGAAAATTGTTTGATCCAAGTGGAAAACTTGCCCCTAGACCTCCCATGCCATTGTTTCCGGGTTTAGAGAGTCCAAACACCAATCAAGCACCTAATTGGGCTCCTTCACCCACTCCTAGAAATCGAGTTCAAATGAAGCTTCCACTTCATCTCCAAGTGCCCCAAATGAGCTTCAAGAAGTCATGAAGCTATTGCAAAACCTAGGCAATGAGCTAGTTACTCTCAAGAGGCAACAAGCCCAAGGTTTGAGACCTTCTTATCAGCCCCAAGCTCGCCTAACAGTAGCCATACCAACCACAAAGGCCTCCTAATCCAAATTTGTAAATATAAATCAAACAAGGCCTCCTACCAATAGACCATTTCAGCCCTATAATCCAAATGTCATATCTGCCTCTAAGGCACTAGTGCCAACACAAAACAACATTGCCCAGGAGTACAATTGGTTTTTTCCATGCAATGAGCCTCAAAACCAATCCATGTGCTTCAATGGTGCTCTCAATCAAGCATTAATGGTGACAACTACTGGTGTGGAGGGTGAGGGCAGTCAAGGAAATAGCCAACAACAAGAAACATTCCAACAGTAATCAGCCCCAAATGACACCACATTGGTAAATTGACAAGTAGAGGATTTTTGTGGCATGAACTAGGCAGTTTCTCAAGGTGTTACAGCCAACACAAGGTCAAAAAGGAGGAATTTGGGTGAAGAACAGCCATTAGCCCCAACCAATCCACAACCTTCCATGGTTCCACAAATGGTTGGCAAGCAAAATCCAATTTCAAATGCACAAGGGCAGCCAAGAACAGCCCCTAGGCCAACTCAAATACCAGTTGTTGCTGCCCACATGCAAGGAGTGAATGTGCAAACCAAGGGACAAAAAAGGGATCCTTCATCACCATTCAGTATCATTGATTAGATGAAGAAGACAAATGTTAATATATCAATGTGGGAATCCCTATCTATCCCAGGCCAAAGAGATCTGCTGCAAGCTGCCATGAAGGACTGGCCAACTTTGAATCAACAAGTTCAGATGCAAGACAAAGTGCTTACAAATGCTGCCCAGCCTGAGGGAAATCATGGAGGACAGCAAGGTAAAATGTTGAAACCCCCTCCTTTCTATGTTTCATTGATCATTGGAAATCAGCTAGTGCACAATTGCATGATAGACTCCGGGGCAAGTAGCTCAGTAATGCCTAAACAAATAGCTGATCAGCTAGGGCTCCAGTATGAAACAATATCCAAAGGGGTAGTGCAGCTAGATGGGACAGCAGTAGCAATAGTTGGAGTGATTAAAAACTTGAGTCTTACCTTGCATGCATGTCCAAACGTTGTTGTTTTACAAGATGTATCAGTCATAGACCTTCCACCACTCTTTTCCCTATGTTTGTCAAGAGACTTCATAGCCAAAATTAGAGGCTATCTTTTTGCTGATTGATCACACATGGTGTTTAGAATGAGGTATGGAACCAAAGCTACAATCAAGTCGAGAATGTATTGCAAACTTCCATATTGAGCCTTACACTCCAAGTCAGATTAATGCCAATTGCTCAGCATTTGATCAAGAAGATCACCCAAGCTCTAATGAAGCTGACACTAAGGTTGGAAGAATCCCGGATCTAACTCTTGATGAATGGGAAAACAAGATACATGTTTTTGATCCTTATCAAGAAGTAGAAGAATCTGAGCTAGGGGTCTATTGTATACATGAAGAAAATCAACCTATTCCTAGCATCACCAAGCCAAACCACAAGGATGACAATGAGGTATGGAAGCTGTTTTTTGACGGATCAAGGAGTAGACAAGGTGCAGGAGGTGGAGTCGTGCTTGTTTCACCTCGAGGAGTAAAGTACTATTCAGCTTTTAGATTTCAGTTTGCATGCTCCAATAACACTGCTGAATATGAAGCCTTAGTGCAAGGATGCATTGGGCAATCAAGAAGAAAATAAAGAACTTGCAAGTCTTTGGGGACAATGAATTGATTGTAAATCAGTCGGGGACATGCATCGCCAAGAATGATCTACTCAAGTGCTACAAGAACAGGGTGTGGGACCTCATGGAAGATTTTGAGGTTTTGGCATCAAATCCATTCCTAGGAAAGAGAATCAAGCTGTTGATAGGCTTGTAGCAGAGGGGCAGCCTTTGACATTTTGGAAAGCATTCAACAAGACAAGGTACAGCCAAACATCCATGTGATTGTGAGGCCTTCAGTGCCAGATAACAATGTCAGTTGGCAAGTGTTTGAGAATGACCAGCAAATCATCCATTTCTTGCAAGAAGAAGCCGAGTTCTCAGCTAAGAATCAAGAAAAATTGGAACAACAGTATGGTGACCAAGTGGTACAGCTGAGAACTAACAAGCTACCCAAAGGACTTATCACTTTGGAGTCCATTTTTAATCCCAATGATCAGTTTAGAAAGGAGAAAGCAAACATTCAAGTCAAGAGAGAGGATTCAATATCCATCTTGGTAGAAGAGAACAAACCATTGCAAATTGGAAGGATGACAACTGAACAAGAAAGGTATGAGTTCATATAGCTGTGTCAAGAGTTCCCTGACGTGTTTTCTTGGAGCTATGAAGACTTGAAAGGTTTCTATCTCAACTTAGCTCAACATACCATCGAATTGGATCCAAATACTAAGCTTGTCAGGTAGAAACAAAGACCAGTCAATCCACACATGGAGCCTCGCATGAGGAAAGAATTGGACAAGCTGATTGAGTCAAGAATCATACTCCCAATCAAGCATTCTAGTTGGGTTACCAACTTAGTTCTAGTCAAAAAGAAGAGTGGAGAGATCAGATTGTGTGTTGACTTCAAAGACTTGAATAGAGCCTCTCTCAAGGACCATTACCCACTCCCTTCCATGGAGAAAATATTGCAGGTTGTAGCTGGTTCAGAAAGGTTCTCATTGCTAGATGGATATTCAGGTTATAATCAGATAATGGTGAAGGAAGATGACTAGTTCAAGACGACTTTCACCACCAAATGGGGCACATATGCCTACAAGAAGATGCCATTTGGCCTATCAAATGCTGGAGCCACTTTCCAAAGGGAAATGGATATGGCATTCAAAGGGTTGATCAATAAAATAGTTCTGATATATCTTGATGACATCACTGTATTCTCCAAAAATGTAGTGGATCACCTCTTTCATCTGAGGCAGGTATTTCAGAGGTGTAGAAGATTTGGGGTATCATTGAATCCCAAAAAATACATATTCCTGTCTCATGAGGGGAAACTTCTAGGCCATATTGTTTCAAAGGAGGGATTGACGATTGACCCAGAAAGAGTTGAAGTAATTCGAGCGTTGCCATTGCCAAGTCACAAGAAGGCTCTTCAAAGCTTCTTGGGAAGGATCAATTTTGTCCACAGGTTCGTTCCAAACTTTGCAGCTCTCGTAAAGCCAATAACGCTGATGTTAAAAAAGAGCATGGCATTTAAGTGGACATCTAAAGGAAAGGCAAGTTTTGAGGCAATAAAAGAGGCTATATCTCAAGCTCCCACTCTCGTCAATCCAGAATTCTCCAAGGGTTTCATGCTATACGCCTTTGGTGGTGGAGACACAATTTCTACAATCCTGGCACAACAAAACAAAGAAGGATTAGAACAACTAGTCACTTTCTTCAGTCAAGTCTTGGAGGAATACGAAACTAGGTACTCTTTCATTGAAAAGCATGTACTTGCAGTGATCAGGAGTTTAAAGAAATTCAAGCACCTAGTCTCAAACAACAAGATCCAATTATTGGTCTCTCATGCGGGAGTCAAGGACTTCCTTCTAAACAAGGATCTGAATGAGAAACGTGCAGGATGGATAACCCATGTCATGGAATATGACATCGAGATTAAGGTTACCAAACTAGTACGTGGGAAGGGACTATGCGAACAACTAGCCTTGAGTTAGCAAGTTGAAGCAGGTAATGGAAAAGAAGCTGTCTTAGTACTACATGATGGTCAAGAACAGGAAAATGATGATGTTCCCACTCCCTGTTGGACTCAGAATATGATACACTTCCTACAGACAGGCCTATGCCCTCTAGAAATGAGCAAAGCAAAGAGGAGGTACTTTAGATTACAAGCCATTCCATATGTGCTTGTTGATGGTGTTTTGTTTAAGAAAGACATCAATGGAGTTCTACTGAGGTGCATTGGGATAGGTCAAATTGAGAGGGTGTTACAAGATTTTCACGATGGAGATTCCGGAGGACATTTCACCCCACGAGTAATAGCTCTCAAGATAATGAAGGCAGGGTATTATTGGCCCACAATGTTTAGTGACTGTTATACATGGATAAGAAAGTGCAAGAAATGTGCACTCTTCACGGGAAAAGAAATACTAGCAGCGCTTCCATTGCACCCAATTTTGGTTGACCAACCATTTATGCAATGGGGATTGGACTTCGTCGGGGTCATCAACCCAAACTCAAGCCAAGGCCACAAGTGGATTCTCATGGCAACGGACTATTTCACCAAGTGGACCGAAGTAGTAGCGCTCAAAGAAGCAAGTGAGTCTAACATACTAGACTTTTATGAAGAAATAGTGACCAGGTTTGGTGTGTCGCCACTATCATATCAGATAATGCATTAGCATTCATAGGTTCCAAGATTACAGAATGGGCTGTCAAGAATGGAATCTATTTAAGCACCTCTTCAAATTATTACCCACAGGGTAATGGACAGGAAGAGTCCATGAACAAAAAGTTGCTAAGGATCATCCGAAAAACTCTGGATGAAAACCAAAGGACATGGCATACCAAGCTAAAATCAGCATTATGGGCTGATAAGATAACACCAAAGAGGTCTACAAGTAGTTCTCCCTACAAATTGGTCTACGAGAAAGAGGTGATTGCTTATATCATTATAATTTCCAGCATTGGAGCTCATGAAGCGATTGGAGTTATGCGAGTTCAAACCAATGGAGGCGTGTACGTAGAGTTGATGGAACCTGGAAGAAATAAGAGAACATGTAGTTCGATGATTGAAAAGGATCAGACCTTAGTAAAAAGATGGTTTGACAAGAAGGCGGGAGCAAGGACCTTCCGGGAGGGGGCCTAGTTCGAAATGGGATGTAGATTGGGTGAAACACGGAAGGCATTCCAAGTTTGATGCCATTTGAGTGGCCCCTACATGGTCACGAGATGTAAAAGTGGTCTTGCCTTCGATTATGCGCATTGGATGAAGAAGAACTCCGATTCCGATTAATGTAATCTATCTTAAACATTGCTACTAAAAAGGAAAAGGTTTACCCTTGTAAATATTAGCCTAGATTTCAGTTCCTCTAAGTGCATATGCACATTGTCTTGTTGTAGTTAGGTTTCTTTTCCTAAGTGCTTTGGCACAAGTTTTGTTGCTCTCAGGTTGAATTTCTACAATTGAGAGCTCTCGAAGAATGAGTTGCGATGATCGGGATTGGGATCAGAGATCAAGTTGGTTTCAGGTTATTACTCCATGCCCAATGGATTGTTAAAAGGCCACTGATCTTCTACCTAGCAGGCAGGTGACCCCGCTGAGTCACCAAATTGTTATCCAAAATTCACCCCCAAGGTAATTTTGATAACATATTGATTCAAGGCAAAAAATCATGTTTCTGGGGTCCCCTCGGTTTCTTTCTAACCCTCCTGTCCAAGAAGAAAACCCAACATTTTAAAAGTATGTGAAAAAGTTGCAAAGAGCTAGGCTTGAGGCCGAAATACAGAGAAAATCGACTAAGGCAGCACTAGGGATAGTTGGGATGTCGGGGCCCGAATCGGCCGAAAAACCGCCAGACGGTCCGCGCAGCAAAGGGACATCCAGGCCATGGGGACACGCGGGACACGAAAGGGCGAACCGGCTGAAGGTGAAAAAATTGACTAACTGTTGTGCAGGTAGTCTGGGACATCTAGGCCGTGAGTACGCGAAGGACGCGAAGGACGCGAAAAGGTGAAGTGGCCGACAAGAAAAACATGATCGGCCCATTTCGGGCGGTTCGGAGAAATTTGTCCTGCGATACCTGGGGACAATTAGGAAAAAGGTACGTGGAGGATGTGAACTGCTTGGATCAGCTGAAATAGGAACTTTCATTTGGGACATCCGGGCCAAAGGTACGCAAGGGAGCGCGCGGGATGCAAAAAGGTGAAAGGGCATGGCTTGCAAACAGAGACAAGGAGGGCCCGTGTCTAATGAAATCATGCCATGTGGCAGGGGAGTTCAGAGCTTGGGAGAGTTTTGGAAACTTAGCAAATTTTTGGCCCAAAACTAAAAGGTAAAGGTTTTCCCGCGCCCCTGTCAATGAACCAAATGATGCCACGTGTCCCAAGTGGCGGGCGCGGGGAAAATGAAATTTTTCCAAAGTGTAAGAAAAGTCAAAATTTTCAAGGAAAACCCACGGAAAGGGAAGAAGAGAGAATTGCGCAGCCAATCAGCACCCGACACGTGTCATCCAAGTGGCAGAGCATGGAAAAATTCAAACTTTTCCCGCTGATCCGATTTTGGCCTGTTTTTGCCCTAAATCTTCAGATCGCCATAACTTTCGATCCAGAGCTTGGATTTTCACGTTCTTTATATCAATGGAAAGATGGAAAAATTCTCTACATGATTCCGGGGTCAATCTTGAATTTTGGTTCAATTTGGAGTGAGAAAATTGAGAAACGCCTCTGGCACGTAATAATAGATAGAAGTGATGTTTCAACAACCAGCTTTAATACAACAGACAGTTCACCGTTTTAGAGAGCAGGTCCACCATTTTGCTAGGATTCACCACTTCTGCCATAATGAGATGAGTTAAATACAACCTAGAAGTGGTTGGGGTAGATCTGGATTTCCTCTCTCTTCCCTCTCTCATTCTTCCTATAAATTGTAAGGAGGGGCTTCTTTCAAAAGGTCAAACTTTCCTGTTTTGCCCCTCCCTTCTTCTCTTCGGTAGGAGAATTTGTGGAGTTCGAACCTCCCATTTGAAACTATAATGCGAATCTACCTCTTGACATTTTTAGTGTATTGTATCAATCTTTGGAGCAAGTAATGCATGTACGTGGATGATTCTCAACCCTCTCTATGTTCATTTGCATCCTCCCTGGTCTTTCACTACAAATTTTGTTATTCGTGCATGATCTTGCATCACATTTGAATGGTCCATGTTTATTGGCAAGATAGGTGTTCTTCATTCATTGGTGCATCACCTCCGTTAGCTTAGGTTTATTTTTATGCATCTTCTTAACTTGTCTCCTTAGCAAGATTAGATTAGGTTTTGAGTAAAACCTCCGCATTTTCTTATGCATTTGAGCAGAAGAATAGGAACCAGCCTTCTCTCGGATATTCCTTTCTCATTTTTCAAGTCCCGCACTTGGAGAAAGGATTCAATGTTATGCAATCACACTAGATGTTAGTATGATCAACCTAGAAATCGATCAACATCCGAAGTGCTTTGTGATTTTGCATCAACATAAACCAAGCGAGTAAAACACTAAGAAAAATGTGATCCTAAGAGTGCCTTTTCTATTATGTTTTTAGCTTAAGCTATTTAAGGAATGACTCATGAAGCTGTAGAATAGAATTATTTGGTGAGGATGGCTTCCTACAAAGAAGGATATCTAAAGGTGAAGTTTCGGGTATGTTATGGTGGGGCGAGCTTCGCTCTAAAGTATGACTCGATAGAACAATGAGTGGGACTACTTGTTAATCCTCATATCAGTCGAGATCATTGTGAGCATTCTCGAGAAAAGATGTTGTTTAAGAATATGTATTTGTTTTGAATTTGTGCAATGTGGCAAGACTCAAAGAGAGAGATAGAGAGAGATGTGCTTTCTACGATTCGTTTGTCAACCATCAACTGGGAATGACTCTCAACGTATAGGTTTCCCCTCAATTAATGTGAGCTAATGTGATAAATTAGACTACAATGTACTTATTTTAAGCCCAAATCGAAATATGAAGTTCAATGACATAAATGGATGAATAGGAAGAGGGATGCTCTTTCACTAAAATGTAGAAAACAAGAATAACTTATTCTTTTTAAGTACACTAAAAGAAAAGTTTATTTTAGAGAAAATAGAAAGAAAAAGAGGGTTACAGGGAAGAAGATTAATGTGTATGCTTTTCAAAAGGGAAACAAACACAAAAAAATTCCTAGGAATGAATAAAATCCAAGGAACCCACTGTTTTGGGGATTAAAAGGCGGCGACAGACGGTGGTTATGGATTAACTGGTTATGGTTAGGGGTAACTGGCGTCGGTCAAGGTGGGATTTCCTAGGTTTACTAAACTAGGCTAGATCCCCTTGATTTTCTAGGATCTTGTGTCATTCACCCATGGATCAGACTAGAAGCTTCTTGTCAACATTTGGGAATGTGGTTAGAGGGAATGTAGGCATTAATTTTTAGGGTTTGGGTAAGTCTTAGTTAGTTATGGTAGCTTACTAAGAATAGGTCTTAGGGTGAGTTGGCTTGGTGAGGTGTCTAGGTGAGGTGTAAGTGTGGGAATTATTTAAATTAGGAGATTTAAATAATAAATATTGTGAGGCTAATGAATTAATTTAATTAAATTAATATTAGTGGGGTGAAGGGGGCCATGGCTAGGTGAATGTGATGAAGGTATTTATTTGTCGAGGGACCAAAGGGGAGTGTGACCTAATTTTAGTGTCTACAGAAACAATCGGGATTCTATTAGAAAAATTTATGGTGGCACGTCATAAGACTACCCCATATTACCCCCAAGCACATGGAACTTCTTAATAATTTAACAAAATACTAAGTCATACGTTAACTAGTATTTGTGATGTTTGAAGACAAGATTGGGATGATAAGGTATCAACCGTTATATAAGCATATTGGATAACCTACAAAAGGTTGAACAATGCCACACCATTCCAAATGGTGTTTGGTGCAGAAGGCTATTTTACCAATGTAATTCATGTTATCTTTATTGTGTATAACATGCGCGGGAGGGTTAGGTGATGAAAAAGTGTTGGAAGGAAGAATTGTTAAGTTGATGCGATTACACAAAAGGTGATCACTTGCTAGATGGAGTTAGAAGACAAAAAAATAAGACAAAAATCATGGCATGAATGACATATCAAGAACAAGAAGTTGAGGTTGGTTAGGTAGTGTTGTTGTATGATTCCAAGTATCTCGCATCATCCTGGGAAGTTGAAATTCCATTGGTTAGGACCTTATGTCATCTTGTACATTCTTGATTCGGGAACTTTCTAGTTACAAGCGTTGGATGGGATGAGGTTACCAGGTCACTTCAATGGGAGTAGGTTGAAGCCCTACTATAAATAAGTCTTCTTGGTGTTTGTAATAAGGTAGTATTACTAGTTATCTTATAATTTCCTTTATACCTTTTCTTTTCTCGTGTTTCCCTTTCTCATTGCTTGTTTGTTTCATTTTGTTTCATGTTTTCTCTTATGACGCTAGTGACCACATTATCTCTCTAAATTTTTGTATGCACTGAGAGGACTACACATTTGTTTTAGTGTGGGGTGGAGTGATACAAAGTTTAGACCTATAATACAAATTTGAAGCGGCGGTGGAATTTGTGGTGAGTGGACTAGTTGAAGGATGAAAAGCGTGTAAGGGTAAGAAGCACGTAGAAGAGAAGGTGGATGAGAATGGTTGGTGTCAAAAAGCCTTTGTAAAAACCACCTACAAAAGGATGAAGAGTGCAAGAACAACATGAGGTAGGCGAGGGAAAAAATAGTGTAAAGAACGAGAAGAATTTCCTTTGGCACTATGGACACACGTGTAAGAGTTTTTGGTCAAGTTGGATTTTTTGTGTGCTAGAAGGTTGAAAAAGGTTTTTGTGTAGGATGTGGCACATGGATAAAAGTTCTTAAAGATAGCTTAGTGGAAAAATCTGCATTTAATGTTAAAGTATGTTGGTAGGTGGTATAGCATTTAATGTTAGAAAGAAGCAAAAACTATAAATACAAGGTTGGGTAAATAATTTATTACCTTACATTTACAAAGAAGATAAAACTCTTGTGAATTAGGGCATCCAGAGAGATTTTTACAAAGAAAGGAAAATCCAAGAAATCTAAATTACGTGACTAGTGTAGATCCAAGTAAACTAGTGTGGAAGGAGTATACGAGCGTGGGAAAATTTGTTGAGGAAGCACTATCTTGTGGAAGGATTTTTTGAGTTAGGGTTTGGTGCCTAGGGCACAGAGTTAGAAGGATTTCTATATAAGGTTAAGCTATGGGATTGGACGAGTAGTAGAGTAGAGAAAGCGGGAAGAAGATCTAATGTTTAGCATTGACCAAAAGAATGGCACGAAGAAAACCAACTATTTCACCAAATAAAAAAAGGTCAATGGAAAGGGAAACTAGATTGCTACCATCATAAGAACCGATAAAGAATGGTACATAGAAATAAAGTACCCAAATGGGGTATTGCTTGGAAAAGAATGGGAGTCACACCTATGGAAGATGGCCACAAGCAATTATAATCATCACACAAGAACAACAAAGAAGGAGATGGCTTTGGAGTTGGTTTGACCAACCAACAAGAGGACGTCAAAAGGCATGCCAATATACAATGACAAAGTAAAGGTCAAATTGGAGAAGGTAGGGTTGTTGTAGCTTTATGAGTTACCTTACTTCAGCAAGCCTTAGCGATTGTATCAATGGTTGATGTTGCGTACTCATGAAGATCAATTTTACTTTGTTGGGTGCAGATACACATCACACCACATCGATATCTAAGTTCACAGGCCTTAATTGTGAAGGAGATAACATTGATGATGATCTAAGTGACAAGGAAGCCATCAAGAAGACTATAGCCATGTATGACTACAAGAAAGGTTCAAGATTCTTCGACATCTCGGAGATACAGACCCGGTGATAAGTGAATGCGTGGTGTATTTGGAGCTCAGTAGAGAATCCTAGAGCAGCTACCCATGCTCATAAGTGGAGAGGTAGAGTTTTTAGTATACCAACACTTCTGTTGGCAGATTTATGATGATGAGATGAGAACATGAGTCCGTGGTGCAAACTACCCTTCCCCTTCAAAGTGTTATACTTCCAATCCAGAGATCGGTTCAAGAAGTCCAAGAGACTAAGGTTTGACCTTAGTGAGGTATATTTATACCACCATGAGCTATGTTGAAAGCTATTATACCTAAATAAGTGTGTGTATGTGGAGAGATATGTCTCCCATGAGATACAAATGATGAAGCCTTTAACGCTGCCAATTGTAGGAAGGACCGCAACAAGGGTGTATCTACGCATAAGGCCTAAATTTGAAAAAGGTGCTTACTTGGAGAATGATTTCTCCATTCTTGAAGACCCTATAGGAAGGAAGAAGATTTCACCTAGAAAGAGAGAGAGAGAGAGAGAGAGAGAGAGAAAAGAGGTACATAAGGAACCAAGTGTTCAAACTACAGAGATGGTCAGCATGTTGAAGACAAGTGCTAAGCCTAGTACTTACGTGCAAAGGAAGAAGTCCCCAGTAAAAGAAAAGACTCTAGAAGAAGAGGCACTAGAACATAAAGAGCCCCTCACTCAGGAGGAATCACAGAGGAAGACATCACCTGTTGAAGAAAAATAAAGAGAAGAATCCCCTGTATTTGATTCCCGGTAAGGAAAAAGTAAAAGGTAACGAGATGAGGTGGATTCATAACAAACAGAAGACCTAGATTCCTACATCGAAGAAAAAGATGATGATGAATATGAAATATGATTTAAATACCATCCCATCTATGAGATACAATATTCTAAAGAAGAAGCTGAGACCCAAGCCAAGCAGTTAGGAAAGGAAGAAGTTACAAAATAGAAAAGGACCCCAAGCCTCATAAAGGAACATGTAGACAAAGCTGCAGAGAAAGAAGTGGAAAAAATCATCAAGGACCTAGTGGAATAAGAAGTGTAACACATCACAAATATGGTGATGAAGGAAGCTGAGGAGGATTAGAAAAATAATATGGTAGCATGGGAAGAGATCTTAGTTTGGTTATAAGCTTTCCAAAGGCTGCACGCACAGGAGGAAGAGTGCAAAAGCATAAAAATTCCAAGTGATGGGCTACATTTATGATCCAAACAAGTATTGTGCACACACTTCTAGAGCATCGTGCCAATAGAACAAATTCTAACCATGAATTCATTTGATAAGGTGCATACCCTTAGACAAAGAAAATGTTGTCATGGGAATTTGACTCCACATTGATGAACCGAGAATTTGAGGTAAGCCAAGGGACATTTATGAAAGTGCAAAGACAAAAGGAATAAATCACCTAGTGAATTATTTGAGATCTGTCGAGATGAACAGATCTCAGTAACTCACTCAACAAAGCCTCAATTGATTTGGAATCCAGGATCATCGGGAGAAATGATAGGGTAAAGTTCCTAGAGGCAGAGTTGGAGAAAAAGGAAGAGGATCTCCTACGAAAGCTAAGTACCTAAAGCAAGATGAACTATTTAGCACTCAGTTAAGGCATGAATTAAAAGATGAGAAGGTAAGGTTTTGTGAGATATACAAGAAGATAGAGATGATCATAGATGCCATTATCCTAAAGCATTCAAACTTAACGCCACCCATGCAAAAATATGGATCATCCTTGCAATGCCTAGAGGACTTGACTCATGTACTCACCACGGAGAGGTAACCACTTGCCCTAAAATTAGCAGAAGAGTAATTGGTGTGCCAAAAGAAACAAAATAAAATGGAGGTGGTGGAGATTGTTTCTCAATACAACAAGATCCTAACCGATGTAAAGGCCATCATGCAAGTTGTTAAGGCTACCTATGACAATTGCGCAGACAGAGATAGAGTGGCAAGTATCCTAGTTTCCACCCATGAGGTAGAACTCAAGGAGTTCTAGGAAAAGAACAAGGGGAATAGGGTAGAGTGAGACAAGATCCTAGCCGAGGTAGAAAATAAATCAGAGGCCATTGAGACCTTGCAGGGCTTAATCAAGAACCAGCTAAAGGAATTATACCCTCAAATCACTTGGAGGATAGATGCACTCGAGGATTTTGGCAAGCAACTAGAGGATAATATTGAGATGATGAGTGCTAAAGGAGAGGAGCTTAGTTTTAAAGAGGTGAGCACCCGATGGGTGACCTCTGTCACGTAAAAGAATGTAAAGTTGACACTTGGGGGAAATTAGAATCTGATTTAAGGAAGGATTTACCTTTCCTCCTCTAGAAATTATTTCTAGGGAAGAATAACATGTGTAAGTGGGGTGATGTTGGGCCCCAAAATATCATCTAAGTATAAGAAGGCATGTGCGCAGCAGGATCTAGTCTAAGAAAGGCACGTGGGTTGAAGGAATGCGGGGAAAGGGTTACGGTAGGGTTTTGTGTAACATAGGGGTGCACATATAAGGAAAAATAGGTTTTGTAATTAGCCACATTCAACATCCCAAGAAGCACACAATAAAATCATGACCCTTGTGGATAAGGTTCTAGCACGGAAACTATGGATAAAAAGGAATATTCTAGGCATGTGATAGAAGGTTTTAGAATACATCATTGCAAGGAATGGAGAGCTTAGATCTAGAAAGGCATGTTCCCATGGATGACCACTTTAACACTTAGAAACCGATCTATAGATTCTAGAAGGCATGACGGTGGGTGCTAAGGGTATATATACAAGTGCTCGATAGAAGAAAATGATATAGTTGAAGAGAGGAAAAGCCCTTTAGAAAATATAATGGAGGATATTAAGGGTTAGGGATTAGGAAATATCTGTGAGTGTTTAGCACATAAGGGGATGGGTTCTCATTTTTCTTTGTAATATGATGAGCATAATATAGCTCTGATGTATGATTTGGCTCTGCATAATTATATGGTGGTTTATTAACTTTAATAGTATGAATATAATGTTTTTTTATAGATCATTTGTATTCAATACTTATGCATTCCCTTTCGAATGAATCATCTCCATATGTTGATTGTTATCTCTCTTACTTGCATACATACAACTAGATGATAGCTCCTAAGTTAAGAAGAATTTGGTTTGTTCTTTCCCATCATGCATTTGATTATGCATTCTAAGATGATGAATTCTCAAAAAATTCACATAAAGGAGAGACTTAGTACCGCGCGTGCCTTGGGTGAGCTCCGAGCGCTAGCAAGGTGATAGGCCAGTGTGCATGGGATTTTCCTATTCTTTGAAGGATACAAAAATGAATAAACTACTACATCCTTGAATAAGAAGAGGTGTTTCCATGCGCGATCAGGAAAATTGAAGAGAACCCTAGTTATGGAAGTTATACTTTGATGTATATAGGAGTAGAAATGACACAGTATTAGGAGTTTTTCTCATCTCCCCTAAAGATGAGAGATTTTTCTTTCTACATAGGTTACAGTTTACATGTGGTCGAGTATGAGGCATTGGTGCATGGTCTTTTTATAGCTAAAAAGAAGAAAATCAAGGCATTGTAGATCTTTAGAGATACACAACTGGTCATCCATCAAGTCACTAGCAAGTACATGACAAATAATAAGCTTCTAAAACCTTATAAACACAAATTTATGGACCACCTTGTGATTTTTATGCTCTAAAAATTTAGTTGGTGTCACGTAGGATGAGTAAAGAAGCTGATCAGATGGCTATGCTTCTTTCATGACTCTCCCCTACCGAGGAATTTTTCAAAGGAAACACTCAAAGCACATCAAGATGGTGATTAGGCCATCCATTCCAAATAACAACACTAGATGGAAAGTGTTTGAAAATGATTTGAGATCATCCATTTCATCGACAATGAATCTGATTTCTCATCAATCATGCAATTTGATTTGCATGATAGTTATGGTGAACAAGTGATACAGATGAAGAAAAACAAGTTACCTAAAGGGCTAGTCACCTTAGAATAAATATTTATCCCTAATGATGAGTTCAAGGATGAATAAAATTATATGCATCTTGTGTAAGAATACTACTCCTGAGTCACTATTGTGTATAGAAAGGATTTGATGTTCAGTAAATCTTGTGTGCATGATGAAAATCATGCCTTCATCTATCTTTACCATAAATACAATGATATTTTCTCATGAGAGTATGAACACTTTAAAGGTTTTGATCCGGTGTTGCTCAACACTCTATTGACCTTGATCCAAGCATCAAAACCATCATACAAAAGCAGTGGCTAGTCAATCCAAAGATAAATACCCTCATGGGGAAGGATTTATCCAAACTAATTGAGGTGAAGATAATATTTCTAATCAATTATTCTACCTGGGTCATAAATCTAGTTCCAGTGCACAAAAAGAATGGTGAAATCAGCCTTTTCTTGATTTAAGATATTTGAAAAAGGAATCTCTAAAGGATTATTACCCTTTTCCTTGTATGGAGAAAATTCTATAGGACTGTGTGGCCAACAAAAAAATATTCTCTATGTTGGATGGGTATTCTAGCTTCAATTAGATCCTAGTCAAGGAAGAGGATCATTTCAAAAACAGCATTTGCAAACAAGTGGGAACATATATACATATCATAATATGCCCTTTGGTTTTTCAAACATAGGTGCAACATTTCAGCACATCATGGATATTGCCTTTAAAGGATACATAAATGAATTAATCTTGGTTTATCTTGATTACATCATTATCTTCTCAAACCAGAGCATTGATCAAATGGTGCACCTAGAAAAAGTATTTGATAGATGCAAAAATTTTGGGGTGTCTTTGAACCCTAAAAAGGGTAATTTTGGAGTGGCGCAGGGAAAAATTATAGGCCATGTGGTCTCAAAGGATGGCATCATAATTGATATTGAGTGTAATTTATCCATCTTGTCCCTTTCTTTGTCGGTGCACAAGAAATCCTTACAGTACTTCCTTGGAAAAATCAACTTTGTTTTGTGATTCATCCCTAACTATACATGACTAATAAGTCCCATCACCCTCATTCTCAAGAAATAGATAGCTTTCAAATGGAATATAGAAGGGAAGGAAAGCTTCTATAAGATCAAGCAATAAATTTCTTGCATGCCAACACTCATCAACCCAGACTACTCAAAGGATTTCAACCTTTATGATAATGGTGTTGATACAAGTTGTTGTTGTCCTAACATGAGAAAATGAACAAGGGTTAGAGAAGTCAGTGGTTTTATTCAGCCAAATGCTAAAGGAATATGAATTAAGATACAGTCACATGGAGAAATAGGTCTATGCCATCATGCACGCACTCAATAATTTTAAAAGCATACTCTCCACAAATCATATTAAGGTGTTAGTTTCGCATGCAAGTGTTAGAGACTTCATCATGTGAGTATAAATCCATCGAGAAGATATCATGATGGGTGACAAAAATATGGATTATGATGTGACTATCAAAGCCACAAACCTTGTAAGAGGCAGCACGTTATGCAAACAACTTGCTCAGGATGTGTAAAATGAACCTGAGACTTCATTATTTCTGGATGAAGACCTCATGTGTGCAGAACTTCAACAAAATGAAGCCACTAACATGTATAACTGGATGAAGGCCATAACTCCTTTCCAAGTACGTATACCCTCGTAGTTTGACCAAATAAAAGATAAGACATCTGAGGTTACAATCCATTCCATATGTTTTGATTGATGGTATTCTTTTCATGAAGAATCTTGATGGTGTCTTTGTTAAGGTTTATTGATGGCATCCAAACTGAAAAATTGTTAGCATAATTTCACAATGGATTATCTAGTTGACACTTCTCTACCAAATCTATAATAATATAGATCATGGTGATAGGACTATTTGACCTACCCTTTTTGTGGACATGTACAAGTGGGTCACAAAATGTCAAAAATGCACTTTCTTTACAAGTAAGAAAAGATTGGCAAGAGCTTCCGCTCCGGCCCAATCCAAGCGGATCAGCCTTTTTCATAATGGGGTATTGACTTCATAGGCATGATCAATCCTCCTTCAAGCATTGGCCAAAAATGGGTGCTAACGGCTACAGACTACTTCACAAGATGGACAAAAGTTGTCGTGCTCAAGGAATCAACTGAGTTAGTCATCTTGGACTTTCTTAAGTGAATTGTAACAAGGTTTTGTATTCCTCAAATCATTATCTATGATCATGCAAAGTCCTTCCTTGGTACAAGAATTATTTATTGGGTGCTAAGACTTGGAATATATTTAAAGAATTCTTCCAACTATTACCCTCAAGGCAATAGTTTGGAAGAATCAACAAACAAGAACTTGATCAAGATAATGAAACACACAATGAACATCAACCAAAGAAAGTTGCATAAAAAGGTCTCACGTGCACTCTAGGAACATAGGATAAAAACCAAGAATGTCATAGGTACATAACCTTACAAGATAGTCTATTCTAAGGAAGCTAGACTCCCTTATCTCTTGAGTGCCCTTCATTATATTTTTCCCACCAATTGGAGTTTGAGGGCACAAACCAATGAGAAATCAGTATGGTAGATCTGGTCAAACTTGAAGAATCAAGAAAATATTCCATGATAAAGTTATAATAACATCAGCAACAAAAAAATAAATTGTTTGAACAAAAGGCTAGGCCTCAAGCTTTCAAATTTGGGTACTTGGTCTTGAAATGGGATCTTTGATAGAGCTACATTTGGATGCCATTCAAAGTTTGATGCATTTTGGAGTGTCCCATACATCATCGGTTCGTGAAAGGAGGCTAAATCTCTTGAGTTGTCTCATCTTGATGGATGTGTGATACAAATCCCGATGAATGGTATCTATCTCAAACCTTCCACTAATTTTGTTGCATCATCATGTATATATTAGAGTATTTCTCAATACCTCCAAGATAATTTCATGCACATTATTTATTTGTACATAGTTCTTTCTTCTTTTGTGCTTCTTGCATGCACTCTTATTTTACTTCTAGGATGTTAGTTATCATCCAGTGGTTTTTAGTAGGTTTGTAAGATTTAGAAAAGAGTTAAGGAATGATTCTTCAAGTGACTCCAAGGGTAATTCTTCAAGATCCCATATCAGAGATTCATGATTACATAGCAACATCCATGCCCAGTGGATGCTCTAAGCTACTGATACCCTTCATTTATTAGATATGAGGCCCTAAAATTCACCAAATTATTTATCCAAATAAATCCCCTAGTTATTTGGACAACTTACATTCACAATCTAGCTCGATCTTCTACACTATAGGTTGCTCGTACTCCAACTATCTACTTGGAAATTTTCCTTGGCTACATTTCCTCATTCCTCTTTCACACTCTACTTTTACACTTCTATTCATTCCATTTTCCTTTTCCTATTTGTTTCATTTTTCCTTCTGTGCACCCAACTTCTTCTAATAGCTCATGCATCTTATGTGCGCACCTTTCTCTTTCTTCAAAATAAGCTAAGTCTTTGGCCCTCTCACGCACCTCTCACATTACTTTGTAATAGTTATGCCTTGACTATATGTTTCTTCATTGGAATTTCTCCAATTTCTCCCACGCACATTACCTTTACATTTTCCCTTCTTCTATTTTCCTCATGCGCTTCATTCTTCACGCGCATAGCTTTGCACATTATTTTTGCCACATCATCCTCTAAAAATCTTGAGTGTATTACATGAAACCAACAAGATCGCGTTAGCTGGCACTTGAATCTTTTTAACCAACTAGTGTGTGAAATGTGGAAGAAACAACAAAATAGTTGGCTGACCTTTTAGCCAATCCATGTGTGCACATGTCTTGCATGCATGCAGATTGCTTTGAAAATATTCTAACAACCATATCTTTTGCTACGAGATCTACGATCAGCAATCTCAACCAATACCTTCTAATGTAGGCTATAGTGTTTGATATACAAATTCAATTTTTTTTTGGATCTAGTAGGTGATAAGTAGGAAAGTGTGTTTCTAGGCATTGATGAACATATAAGATTACCCCAACCACTTGATTTGACATGGATTTCACATCTTTCCTTCTCCTACACACCAAACAGACTTAGGGAAGTGAATTTTATATATTTGCAGTGGATTTACAGGAATTGATTACTTGTTCTTTGTGGTTGTGTATTCCAAATTTGGGTTTTCCTTCCTTCTCCTCTTCTTCTTGCATTGATTCATCTATAAATGTAAGATTTGGGCTCATTGTTAATGTTGGAAAAAATTTCTTCTCTAGAATTTTCTAAGGACTCCATATATTTTTATTATTAGTTACAAGCCTCCGAGATCGGCTCATCCATGTGGATATCAGCCTCTTGTGCCATTATAATAGACTGTGCATCCTTGGAAGTAATAGAAGCATCATTTTATGGCTATTCTCTACCTTAGCATGTTTATATTCTTCTTTCTTGCCTCCCTCTTGCATTATGTCCTGTTGTGTCACTTTAAATTCCTTACATCATCATTTTTTGGTTGTGTTTCATGAAATTGATGGTGTAAATGCTTGCTAGTTTTTGTTATGCATGCCTAGCCTTCCCTCATGCTTTCTCTTTCATTTTCACTCAAAATAGATAGTGTTCATCCCTATTTTTTGGTGCTATCACCTCCCTTTTAGTTTTAGTTTTCCTATCTTTTATCCTTCTATCCTTGGTCCCTTGGCATTGTTAGCTTAGTTTTCCCTTCCAACATTAGGATTAGTAGCAATAATAGAAATAGATAGAGGAACTGGCCTTCTTCAGAGATTTGTCTCAAGTGCACAATTTCCCACAACTTGAAAATAGTTCCATTGTTGTCTCAAATAACTTGGCTCTTTCGGATCCGAGACATGGGTACATGCATTTCAAAGACCAATAGTTTATAGTACACCCAATGGGACAAGCAATGAAAGCTTATATTTTATAAATTCTAAGTTTGGTGTGTGACTTAGCAATTTCCATCCTTTGGAGGCTCATTTCAAAACACATCTAATGACTCCCAACACTTAGATCTATCGTTTGATGTAGCAAGAGCAACTTTTTATGAGACACATGTATACCTGGACAATTTGTTACAACTGAAGGATCCTTGAATATCTCCATGTTTCACTAAGAAGAACACATAGAAGAACTTCCACATGTGCATCTCCATCTCCAACACACCATGCACACTCTACTCCTAAAAATAGACAAGCACCCCCTACCATGGCACTTCAACCTCCTCCTTCAAAAATAATTTCCATCTTCATATGGAAACAATGTAATCAAAATAATTCCATACTTTACGGGTTAAAATTAAGTTGCCCCCTATTAAGCACACTCAATATGTCATCAATTTGTGCTCTCTTTACTGATCACTCGTGATGATGTAGTGATTAGGCTACTTATGGCCTCATTAAAGGAAAAGCACTCCAACGGTATTGTGGCATAAGACCAAAGATCTATTTCCACCTAGGATGAGCCTCGAACAACTCTATGCAACTACTTTGAATATAATTCAAATCAATTGTCTTTGGTGGAGCAATTGACTACAATGAAACGTGCACCCAATGAGCAAATGATCTGACTTCAACATAAAATTCTATAAGACTTGGGATAGAATTTCTCAAGTGGTAAAAGCTACAACCCAATATGCTTTCCTATATTATATGAGGGCTTTGAATAGTGAAATTTCAATCATGATTCAATCCATGGGAGTTAGGACCTTACCTACTACATACAACATTTCCATAAGGGTAGAAAATAGTCTCATTCAAGCGAGTAAGATAGCACCTAAGCATCATGTGCCCTTGTTCCCAAAGATGTCTCCAGCACCCCAGCCTTATATTGCCCATGTTCTAGTGTAGAGCACACAACCTTTTGCATCCATGTCCTATTATCCGGTCAATAGAAATAAGATGAAGAATTGAACACCCTAATTAGAAACTTGTCCAATAAGGTCATATCATTATAGAACCAACAGTGCAAGCCTATTGGGAATTACACTTACCCAAATATCTAGAAAGTGAAATCATTAGAAGGAGATATGAAAAGATGCATGTTGGATAAATTTGAGGAAAGGAAGCATTATGATATAAATCATATTTTACTCAACATGACACCCACTCGAGATAGAGCATAAATCTCATTACGAGGATTTTTGGATGAATTGTGAAGATGAGAGGAAAGTTAGATGAAGAGAATATTCAAGAATGGAATTGTCCCAGATGATTGATTTTGAGGTCATCCAAGCCTTTGAATGGTTATAAGATAATGGTAATGTGATTAGTGATGATTACACTGGGATGATATTGCTTCTCATCCTTTGTCATCAATCAATTAGGAGGCTAGTGAGAAAAGGTATAATCATGAAAAAAATGTCAAATATCATATGAATTTCCTTAAGATGGTTATTTTCAAAGGGAGTGGATGTAAGTTACCAAAATACCCTAGTATTAAGAGAGTATATAGCTAGAAATCTTATTTATGATTTTCTTCTTCCATATCGAAAGGTTTACGCCACCGAGATGTTTCATGGAGACAGAAAATTAATATTCCTTTAAAAAAATGGAATCCATGCTAGTAATAGATGATGTAATTTCTTAGGCTAGTAGAATTGGAACTTCCTTCCTTTAACAAAAATAGAACTGTAGAAATGCTTCAAAGTGAGGCATAGTTAAGGGCCCTGTTGTTCATGCTACCCCATTGAAATTTGTTCTATCATATATTTTTGGATCCAAAGGGAAGGATAAAATGATGAAACCAATTCCCAGGAAGCCTAAAAAGGAAGTTTGTCTTAAATACTTCATGAAATTTGTACACCGGAGATCGGTCTACAAGAATTAGAGGAGGAGGAACAAGTCCACCTTTAGAGAAGAAAGTGAACTAAGTTGTCCAAGTGGGTTGATTTAGAGGAGGTAGAGACCACTAAATAGTCGGTAGTTCCTAATGCCCTTTTCCATTCATATGTTATCACCTAGGATCTTGTAACTTTGCACATTGAGAATCCAATACATGTGATGTCAACCCTTGTTGTTCTAACAACTCCGATTGCTTCACCCACCAAGGAACAACCCATTTTGGATGCTCCATGCCTAATGTCTTGACTATTCCAACAACGTACTTAAGATCACCCCATACCAAATTTAAAGTAGTGTAGTAATGTGAAGAGGATAAAATCATAGAACATGAATTACATCCTCGGATCGAGAGGATTCTACTAAAAATATTTTAGGGAAAAGATTTAGGTGTCGAATTTCAGTAACACTTCATGATATTGAGGTGGTTGTAGAAATTCTTGAAGCCCATATTCCCACAACTGAAGTTATTCCCCAAAACCTTATGAGATGGTCCCTACTCTAAGTAAGAATATGGGTGAGGATTTAGGAGAGGTAGAAAAATAATTTGGTGACCAATAACCCACGGAAGTTAAGGAAGTAAGAGACAAATCTAATTCTATAGATAGAATTAAGGATCATGGTGAGATTATAGAACTAGGTACTCGGGAGGAACCAATGTATGTAACTCCAGAAGGTATTTCTATGCCTTCTTCATCTTCCAAATCCCTTGCACTCATTCCTATATCTCAAATTTTACAATCACATAATGAAAATGAATCTCTCATAAGGGATTTGATAGATAGTTCTCTCCCAAAGAAGAAAAAGGTGGAGATATAGTTGAATGATGATGATTTACAAAGCCTAACTCTCCTCAATCTAGCAAGACCACCCAAAAAAGTAAGAGTTATTTCCAAGATGGATCTAAATAAGAAAGGAGAAAATACTCATAGATGTTGTTATCCAAAATTCACCCCTCAAGGTAATCTTGGATAACCTGCATCATTTCTTCTGGCTTGAGAAAATATAATGGGTCTAAACACAAAAAAATCAGATTTTAGGGGTCCCTTTGGTTTCTCCCTAACTTCCCCATCTAGGAAAAAATCCAAACAATTGTAAAAATGTAAAAATTTTGCACTGTACTAGTGTATTGCAGCTAAATCGGGTCAAAATGGCATAGGAAGCACATGTATGCGCAAGAAATCTGGGACCCAAAACCTGAAATGGATGCATTCCTTTGTTATGTGGAAAAATCAGAAATATTTGGTCCATGCGGTCCATGAGACATTGGGACAAACGGGACTGCAAATCCAAGCATCGATTCACATACAAATCGCAAAGTTAGGTTGTTTTTGGCCTAGACCGCACAAGTACATAGGGGACGCCAAGACAAAAAAAAAAAAAAAAAGCCAAAAAGGTCACAATCCAAGAGTAATTCAGCTAAATTGGGTCAAATTAGCCCAATCCACATAGGTGTGCATAGGGACAGTTAGGACCGAAATGCCAATTTTTCGATTTGTAAGGCGGTTCGAAGGAATGTGGCGAAGCGGCGGTCAGCGGACCGATCACATAGGGACATATGGGACATCAAAACCCAATTTTTCCATAGAAGGAGGCTTATGGGTGGATCGAGCTTTTTCTGCAGGAGAACTCGGGACATCAAAGCACTTGAAATAGCCGATATGCTTGCATGCAAAGGAAATTCAATGTTTGAGCCTCCGAACTTCAAACAACCATAACTTTTGACCTCGAGCTCTGATTTTCACAAAATTGGACTTTCTGGAACAAGCACAACGTCCTCTATACCACAGAAACTGGATTTATTATATTTAATGAGAGAATATTTATGAAAATAAAGAAAACATATTCATCTCTAGTCAATCAAATGCTTATTCCGTTAAATGATAGAAATGCTTGGCATACCCAAAATAGCTTCACACACTTAGAAGGCCATAAATTTTGCATTTCTCAATAAAAATGCACAAAATTGGTACCATTGGAATTTTGGCTCTGGGGTTGATGCACAAAAACCAATAATTTTAGAATTTGGTGAGAAATAGATGATGTTTTTGCAGAAAACATGCCCAGTCCATAACAATGATTTTATTTGGTAGTTGGGATGCATTCAATGGAGCATGGGCTGACATTTCTCACTGCTGCAAGTCATGGGATAGTATGGGGAGACTTTTACAAGAAACAAAACATCATTTCAATTCATTTACTACCTCTTACAAGTGGTGAGAAGACAAATTTTGGGATTTTCATTTTCCCTCTCTCTCTCTCTTCTCAAATTTCTATAAATTGGAGTGTTGGGCTCATTATAAAGGGAGATAGTTTTGAGTAGAAAAACTCTATCAATTTTTTTGTGAAGCCAATGTGTTACAAGCCCTTATAGTGGACTTCTTGCATGGTTATCCAGGCCCTTATCTTGTAATAGATTGAACTGTGCATACTTATGAAGTAATAGATGCAAGTTTGTGGATGTATCTTCCCCTGCTATGTTTGTTTGCATTCCTCTTTCCCTTTCAATATCATTGCATATATATTGTGTCTATCTTATGCTATGCAAAGATCTATTGTCATTGTGTGTGTATGAAATTTTTTTTTGAATGCATTCTATTAGATTGTGGAGAAGCTGTAATCACCCCTTCTAGTATGCATTTTCTTTGACTTTTCACCCATTGGAAATCTATCCTCATTCTCTCCTTTTCTGGTGTATCACTGCTTTAGTATAGGCTTTGTTTTTATGCACTCTCTCTCCCTATTCCCTTAGAAAGTTAGATTAGGATTAGATAGGTTTTCCTGTATTATAGTAGATTGTGGCATGTATTTTAAGAGCAATAACTAGCTTTCTCTAGAGGTCTATCTCAAGTAGAAAGTCCCACAACTTGGAGATGGTACCCATATTATCCAATCACACTATGAGCTCAAGCACACACACTTGTGAAAACCATATGGTGTTGTGATTCAGTGATAATAGTTGTATCTCCCAAAATTGATGTGCCCTAGGGAGAAGCATCCCTGTTGAATTTTCAATTCGTTATGATCTCATTAGGAAATATTATTTTTCTATAGTAGTAGAAGTAGTGTTGAAAAATATTGATGATTTAAAGGAACCAAAAAGGAGTTAAAGGCCAAGAATGAAGCATTATCCACCTTCATTATAAAATTGACTAGAACTCAAAAGGAAGGGTAGGTTGAAATCCCTGAGATTACAAACAATGATATCAGGAGAGTGAGTGACTTGGGAGAAAGAGGGGAGGCCATCATCCAATGGGAAAATTATTTGGTCCTCAGAAGTGAAGAAATAATCAGGGAATCTTTGAAACGTTATTCCCATATTTTTTAAGAGGTAGAAATAACCAATGAACTAACAGATAAGCGTGAAGTTGAGTAATTAACTACGGACCGATATCTGCCAAAGATGGAAGCTATCAAGGACTTAAGTTATGAATTTTTGTTAAGGAAGGAATTATATCTCTCGAGTATGTAGGAAATCAACAAGAACACTATGAAGTTACAAAATAAAGAGTGGATATTCTAACAAAATTTGCTGAAATCCTTGATGAGTTAAGAGAATAAACAAAGGAGTATATCGGTGGTCTCCATTTTCTGATAGACAAATTAATTGGAACAAATGATGAAGAAAGGATTAGAATGGAGAATATGGAGAATTTAATGAGACTTTTCAGGAATTATGCTTTGGGTAAACTTGGGAAGCTAACATTTTTCAAGTATATCTACCATGCACAAATGGGCACAAATCTGAATCCACAATTGATAAACTGTTGAGGATAAAGAAAGAAAGAATTATTTCTGCAGGACTTGATAACACATGTATGAAATAGGAAATAGTCTTCCACTCTCATTCAGGGCATAATGAGTAAATTATCATGCAAATGAGTGAATATTTTGATGCTTACAATGACAAGGTGGGAGGTAGTTCAACAAATCATCCCATTACGGTGGACCTAGAAAAATAAAGGAGAGATCAAAATAAACTCACCCTCATGGTGATACATTCTGGAAATGAATATTTTCTCCAAAAAAATGCAATTTTCCAAAGGATTAAAGTTTGTTAATAACATAGGTATATCATTTCCATTCCTTCCATGCGTCATAATTTTGTTCCTTCTTCACCTAGCCCAATGAAGTAGAACGAATCTTTTCGGTTAAAATGTATTTCACTAACTTTGGAAATATTTTAAATTTCACGGAGCAAGAGTTTAAAAGATGCTTTGGGATATTTTTAGGAAATTCAATCAAGTAGTTGTATAAGTATGAGGGTTTGGTCCTCATACTAAGGGGCATTTTTTCTTAAGCTCTTGTAGAAAATAAAAGTTAAAATATCTTGTTGTGACACTACACAATTTTCTTTAAGAAATACATTATAAGTTTTTACTCTTTCAATTCTGATGTTAAGATGGTTACAATGTATAGCCATTAACAGGAATTGAGATCATTGGTTTTCATGTTCCCTTGTCAATAATTTGGTAGATATTAATGAAATATGTTTGGTTATGAGCTTGGATTACATATTATTTTCTCTGTATGTTGAACATTTGGTTAATGAGTTACATTTTATATTTCAATTTTTTATTTCTTGCTTCTTTGAATTACACTAGGTCTATCCTTAGTGATTAAGCTTTGGTTATTTTTTCAATATTGTGTTGTGAGTACTTACTTTACAATATTGAATGCAATTATAAAATCCTTACTGAAATCATTTTGTTGATGGTTTTTTTAATTTTGAGTGAATCTTAAGTGTATGAGATCAGAAGAAAGAAACACTTCATTGAAATATTTTCATAAGCCTTTGTGCTAAGTATTTTAAAGGTTGTGTGGAACCTTTGCACTAATTGAGTATCAATGAATGCAAATCTTCCTTTAAATTAAAAATGTGATTAATTGATTAAGCGTTGTTTGTCATCTAAGATGTTGTATTATTTAGGTAAGTACTACAAGTAGTATTATTAGGAGATCAATTATCATACAATCCCCCACCTTTAAAATTATATACATCTAGTTTTTATCACATAATATAGATCTTTAGTTAGTCATTATGTTGTTTTGATTTACAAATATTAGTATAAGGAACCTTTAATTTCAAGTTCTTTTATCATAAAAATGCAACAACAATGTAACTTATCTATCTAGAGTAACTTGAGTCCAATTGGATTGACATATGCACCATTTAGTGTGAAAACTTATGAGATTTAAATGTTGCATTCATTAGCCATGATCATCCAGGACTAACCTACGTACTTTGAGGGAATAAATAAAACAAGACTCCATTCACCCCTCTACATCTTCGGAGTTACAAAACAAGTCCTCTAACCCTGGTCATAAAAAGGACCAAGAGTAGCAAGGTTGGCCATTCCTTTTGTACGTGTCAATCAATCCCTCCAAATCCCGATCTAAATAAGTTTTCCAGAAGTATTCCCCAAATTCAAATGACTAAAATTCCAATTCTTTCATTTGTAAAGTACCCTAGTTTACTTATTGATGCTTCCTAGATCTAAGGAGGTGTAAGATTAGGTACCAATAGGAACCAAGCTCATATTTAATGTGGATATCCTTCCTTCTCACCTTAAATTTAATCATCTTTAATAAATTCAGCTAGATCTTGAACACCATGAGTAATGGCTAGCTATCTAGGCTAGATCGAGATACATGCCTACGGTCCCTCATCCTCTCCTCTAGTGTGATCTCTTTTAAATTGATTGGGATCTATCTATTATGCTTTCCCAATGTCATGAGGACATGATATTATAGCTCCTCATGTTCCATGGGGTTATAATCACTTCTTCCCAGTCATCATTCTTCTCAACGGTAGCTCTACTTCAACTACCCTTTTTCATACCTCATTATACTTGAGTCATCTCTCTTCCCTATGCCTTTCTTGCCAAGGCCACCACCATCCTTCTCCATCCCTACTCTTTCCCCTACATATGGTGGGATTTTAGCTAGCCATAGGTAATCTCTATAGTCCCAGGTCTACCATCAAAATATTGATGGTTAATTACATCACACACAAACATCATCCTCTAGGCTCGCACAATAAATTTAAATCTACTTCCTTAGGGAAATAATACGTCAATATTTTGTACTCCAAGGTATAGTTGTGCAACACACCTTCCCACCAATTATCCATAACTCTAGTCCATGTATCGAGTTGAATAAAAAATAGTCGATAATTTTCATGTGTCCAAACCCTTTTTATTTGGAAGTAAATTTTGTTTGATGTGTAAGTTTCAACCACTAGTACAACTATACTAGTAAAAGGTGAAGAATGTCTCATATAGGTAGTCATAAAGATTATATTCCACCCACTTTCACACATTAAATCTAGATCTAGTGTTATACCTCTATGTAAATGCATCTTGGTTATCCTCTACCAAAATATCAATACTTTCCAAAGACAATTGATATGCCATCTACATGCAACATCCTAGCAAACCAATTAAAAATAAGTCCTGAAAACGGAACCAAAATGTAGTCTTTTGTTTACACACTCATCATCTAGGTGCATTGACATTTTATCCATACAAATCTGAATAATGATTTGAAGCACACACAAACACAACGTACCTCCTCTGTTATGCCCAATAGAATGTTAGCATGCATAATTACCATGTTCATAATCAAGTTACTTATCCATGAATAATAATCCTCATAACCATGGCAATTAGAAACACATATAATAAGGAAGATATTTAATCAATGTAAATAAGAAATAAGATCAAATGCATCATCAAAAACTATATTCAAACATATCAACTAACATTATCTAGCCATAAGTATCCATTACAAACCATCATTCATTATATCACGAAGTTGAATACATATAACGGTCGTTATAATAGTAAGTCCATGCGTGCAAACATCAAACCCTAATTATTTCCACAATAACATTACTTTTCTACCTTATCCACAAAATATCTCTAACAAATGCATCAATAAAATATATATAGGGATGGGGAATTTCCCTTCACCACCCATTTACTCTCCTAATAATAGGTGTGCTCACTAAAATATCCCGCATGCTTTATAGGGGTTGTTAATAATAGATTATCTTAAACATAAACCTTGCTAGAATCCTATTATTAGCTCTAATTCATGCATGGTTCTTTTCTTTTTTTGTATGTTATTTTCCCAATTATAGCCTCTTTTTACAACTAATTTTTCATGCTTTTATCATTTTCTTGGTTGGCACTCTAACCTCATTTTTCCTATTTTTATCCCTAGTTCGAGAAAATTGGCTAAGTCCTTTTTCTTTTGCATATTTGCGTGTAACCTCGCACACTAATCTATGTTACTTCCAGAATGCCTCTTGAGCACTATAATTTCCATCCATGTGCGTATGTACTCCTACATATAATCCTCTCTCCTATCCGACACTTAGTCAATTTCTTTGACCAACATTACCCAACATAAGGGATATTGTATATCCTTTTAAATATGTTACTCAACTTATCTCTCTAGGAATGAAAAAATGAAATAATTATCCCTTAAGAATAGAAAAAGAATACACAAGTGAAATAATAAGGTTCATACACCTAATGTATGTGGCATTCCCATTTTAAGACTTTAGAAACAAGGAATTTTATTTTTCTTTTTTATCAATGTTCTCTATTCTAAATACATAATTTAGAACTCACATCACATAACAATCATTCTTATAACATATTACCATATGTAGCTATAATGACTTGGTTTACCACCAATCTATTCATGCGTAACATTGAGTTTGAAGTGTTCTACTGAATACTTCATATTCTTGGTTCTCTTACCCTATTCGGGTTCTGAGTGATCTATCCAAGGAACCTAACTGAATAATTGTTACCAATACTCATCGGCATCACGATCCTTAGACTAGGTGACATAGGACAACACAATCAGTAGCTTGCGATACTTTGGCCAAAGATTTAGAACATACTGTTCATATTACTTATTCCTTGATGACATACTCGTCAATCTAGAATACGTCCTTCACCCCACTCTATTGTTATATAGAATGTCTTACACTAACTTCCATCAGTCCCCTTACCCAAGGTCTCACTCTAGTTTGGATTAACATCATAAGTCATGATATGAAGAAGCTCTCAAAGACTAAGGGTAAATTGGCATACTGGGTCAACCTGAGTTAACCCCGTGTGCCAAGGTACCCTGAATCTCAAAGGGCTACCTCATATCCTGATTATGGTCCTAACCATCCCGAGAGAGAAATCTTGATCAAGTTCAAAGTGTGTAAATCTCAACGATCAATGCAGAAGGGTGTTACCACATGTCATCTGCATTGTTGTATCCTTGAGAAGATCCTAATCTTCTCAAAGGTACAACCTTGCAGTTGACATGTGTCAACATCCTACGGAACAACTCGAAAAGATGTACATACCTCCAAGAATTTACTTACGTTAAGTTATGTTTGGGTTAAAAGACTACATATTATGACAACCCACCCAAACCCCGAGTCCAACATTCTTTTAAGTTCCCTTTTGAATTAGGATTCGGTTATTCAAAAATATCTTAATTAACTTAAGGTTGCTTCAGGTTGTTAGTTGGGACCTAACAACCCATTATCTGAAAACAGGACAACAACTATTTATGTTCAATTATTTTAAATAACTTATCCAATGAAGGAAGTGTAACAACCTGTTAGGCTGATATATATATCAGACTTAGTACCATTAAGTCTTAGGGATTTATTATCATATATTCCTTTTATATTTATTTCATTATAAGAGAGGAAGGTCCTCTTCCTCTTCATAGATACATTTTAGGGATTAACCCACCCTCAATGTTCCTTGTAATTGCAGTGATTTGTATTACAGTTTTAAATCACATCATAAGTTATAATGATTCACTTAATCAAGAATGTAGTATTCAGCCACTTAATTAGCTATGGCTTACTTAGGAAATTCATCTAAGTTCCATTGTATAATATCAATAAGAATACACATTCAATCATAAAGATAATAAAAAGATCATCCCAAACAAGATAATTTACAAAATTAACTTAAGTAATTTCTCACTTTTCCATTCATTTCCAAACCCATACAATTACAACTTATGCATTTTAAGCATACTTTAGGATAATATCCTTTACACACAAAAAAAGATAACTTTTCTTTTCACAATACAATTTAGAAATCAAATCAGAATTCTTCATAAGAATCAACTTAGAGCAGTCTATGCATCATATAAGATTTTTCCTTCCTTTACCACTTACGAAGTCCATCTGCAAAAATTACTAGCACGGGTCAGTTCAATGAACTGAGCATGATAGGCACTAATCCTTAAAATAATTGCATTCCACTAATTGTTTCAATTAAACAACCCTGTTATAATGCCAACAATTACTTCATACTCTCTAAGCTTTAAGTAATGTCAAAATAAGAAAAGTCTTAGTACACTGTTTAAAACAAAAGTGGACAGGATGTATATTCTATACTACCTGCCCTAAATTAAAAGTGTAATTGATTCCGAGTAATTCATAACGTAATCTACTCTGGTTTTTCTTTCCTTACATTTATAATACACTCATATCATAACTTAAGTTTCATAAATAATTTCAACTTAATCTATTTCGGATGAATCATCTCATTTCATGCAAGAAAGTAAGAAGGAACATTTTGTTTATTAAGTACCTAACCATCCGAAAAAGCTGAAACAGTGTATATCATGATTTGATCAACTTCTATTTAAAAACTAAACCATTTAAAGTATTCATCCAAATAGGTTCATACAAAATCAATTCAAACAGAAGGGATGGATTAACTGCCACCTACAATTTCTCCTACCAATCTATCCTCCATCTCATTCTACTTGATTTTCAATCAATGAAAAGTATGCAAGACATTAACTACTGAATTCCTTTTTGCAAAAAGAATAGCAAACAGTAAGTCTAAAACAAGATCTTAACACTGCTATAAAATGAAAGGAGTCTTCCAGGTTAGGATCCCACCTCCTACTATTTCTTTCAACTTAATATAACAGTCAAGTCATCTCATAACCTTACTGTTTGAGTTCCTTATAGAATTCTAAGGAAGAGCACACTAACATTCAAAAAGAGAGTATTAAAACTTTCTTATTTTTAAAACCCTTTTACAATTTTCCTTTTCAGCTCAGAGAGAGAAAACAGAGAAGATCAAAACACTATTGTAATCAAGTTTAGAATGACATCAAACTTCCAAGGAGTAATAAACATTCATTAGTCCAACAAGGAAGGAGAAGATGAGTAGTTCTAACACTTAAGTTCACCCATTAGCTCGAGGTCAGGTAGAGCCATCTTATTGGTTTGCCAATAGATCCCTACAGGATCTACAACTATACATCCAATAAAAGCCAATAACAACTTTTAACATAAAACATTACAAACCGATCAAAACTCAGACTATAATCCCAATCCAAATGAAACAGTCTACATTTCTTCAAAGACTCGAACCATTCGAGTTTAAAATCAAGTTAGGGTAACTTCACATTACCCTCATTTACCAAATAATCAAAGACTGAATCATTTGAACCATTGCACTGTTTGGTTGCTATTTTATTACAAGACACTAAACAAAAATGCATATACAAGTATTAATAATCGTATTCGAAATACAGATTCAACAATACCCAAAAGCCATACTATTCATATCATAGTAATGAATTATGCATTATCAGTCAGAATAAAATAGATCTTTCAGTTGCATTCAAAACATTACAACCCTAATTCCAACTTCAAAAGGGCATGTAATAACTGGACATTGATAAAACTTGTCGACTTTTAAGTCGGATTCGAAAAGAGTTTTCCACCATCATTTAATACGGCCTTAAGAACTAGATTTCACAATCATGTCAAAGGTAAACATTAAACACAGTCTTATCTATCCAAAAATATTAAACATAATTTCCTATTAATGCTTTTCCAAGATCAACCAAGAATTCACCAGAAAAACACAACTCATCCAAGTACTTTTCCTCCTGTGCATAACCATATTACTAATACTCATGGTTATTCACAAAAACAAGCAACTAAACCATATACTACCTTACTCGCAGTACCTGCGAACTTAAAAACATTCAAACCCCTTCGCATGAGGAGGTACAGACTTAAACCAAATACAATGTTTCCAAATCACGCAACTTATAACAGTCAAGTTTCATAGGGTAATACCAGCAAACCGTTCATGAATTCATTCACAGACCAAATAACTATAAAGTAAAAATGTGAATGTAATAAGCAAGTATACATAAACAACACTGTTCCATTTGCAAACAAGTTTTGATTCAAATAGACTCAACCCAGCTCATATGATTCTAGAAATTTAAAAGGAACAACTGTTTGAACTCCAAACTTAACGAGAACAGGTAGATCTATTTCCATGATAGAGACTTCTAAAGAAATTGAAATCAATAACCAATTTCAACCATTTAAAACCCTATGAAGTTTCCATATTTGCTCAAATGTTCACAAATCCACCACGAATGGAATGTAATGCAAACAAGTTCCCATAGACTTCAAGTAAAACTCATTTAACCCAAAAATCCAAGTTCACACAAACCCACAAAAATCATTTTTACTAGGAAAGCAAAAATGCACATAAATCATCATAACAGAGTTTGTTTAATAAAAACATTTAATGGAAAGCAAGGTTTTAATAGTTAGGGCCTATCATGCCTGATAGTGTCGCTAAAAAAATCAAAGAAGACCTCTAGCTGAGCCTTCCTCTTCCCTCCTTTTCCATGAAAGATCAAAAACAAAATACTGCTTCCTCCATGCCTTATATATTCCCCACGAACCAGAAATAGATTTGAAACTTTCAAAATTGCCATGCAACGAAGCAAAAACTGCTGGTTCGAAAAACTAGTGTACATGCAGAGCGAAAAATGGAATGCATGAAAAATGAAACAACCAAGAAAAATTCCATTTGCATGCCTCCCAAAGCAATCGAGCTCGAGAACCCATGAAAATTAATTGCATTAACTCCATTTCTCCCGCCTATTCTCCATTGCCACCGCCCGCCAAAGTTGGCAAGCCCCAAATTAAAATAAACAAGAGTTTCCATTTTTAGAGGTGCTGCCACGTATACCCCCACTAACCAAATTAACCTCCACCAAAGTTGGTAGTACTCCCTGTCCCCTCAACCTTATCCCCATCTTAAATGCCATAGAAACCACCACCCAACACTTGCGACCCCTTAGGTTCCCATTCATAGCAATAGTTTAGGATAGGTTAATGACTTAGGTTAGATCATAGGAAATTAAAATTTAACACCTTAGGATATAACATTAGTCAATTACCTTAGCATTAGGTTTAGATAAACCCTTAGGTAGTATCCAAAATACATAGTTTAGGAACTAGGTTAGATTGACCAACCTTGCAATAACAGGTTCTAGTTTAAATTAATAACTAGTAACCTTTCCAGATTCATGTTTACGCCAAACTTAGATTAGGTTGAAATCACCTTTCAGAATTTCAACAGAATATTACGATCCAGATTAGATTCTGGATTTTGCATCAAGTAAGATAGCTTTAGATCGGAACAACAATATCACTTACCTGGCTTAAGTCCAAGTTCTCTCCTTAGCCATAAATGGCTTAAACCAAAATTTGATTGCAATGACCTGCCAGGGTCAATTTCTAGAATCCAACAAAACTTTCCACAACTGGAAATATTTTCATATGAAGGAGAATAAAAAGAACTTATATATTCTAAGTTCAGTCCAGACTTATTAATTCATGAAATGTCAATACATAATTGTTCATTCCGAATATATTTAAAACATCCCTTGGATCAATGTAATTGATCCAAGGATGAGTCATAGAGATAGATAAGTTTACAATCTTCCAGAAGTCAGATTGCACTCACATGTGAGAAATGAAAGAAAATGAATCCAAGCATATTCCAGTTCAATCAAAGATCTCAAGAGCGAAAAGACATAACCAAATCAAGCATGACTTCCTATAATCGAAAGAACATATCCTCATAAGGGAAAATCACATATCAACACTTGAATGCAAAGGAGGAAATAACAATAGTTCAGGGTGTTACAATTTATGAAATAATATCCAAGAATGGTTTTTTCCTTACTCCCTGTGATGGTTGCCATAGTTTAGGAAAATCTACATTAAGGATGCTCTCCAACTTCTTCCACTTTATTAACTCCTTATGATTACATTTGACACTACTCCTATAATCTCTTGTACCTACGTGGGGTCCAATGTTTCACCCTTCTCCTTGATCTCTCTAATGATCCAAACAAGACCTAAGATCACTCCCTCAAATGCATCCATACTTCATGCAACTAATGACCCAAGATCTTTAATTCATGTATCAAAAGCTTCTATAATTGTCTTGAGTTAATCATGCTTTCTTGAAATCTCAGCCATGATTTCTTCCCATCTAATATTTTCATCTCTTCTAGCCATGTGTACATGTCTAAATTTTTTCTCCTCCTTGATAGTGTATGCCTTAATAATGGGGTCGAGGTTTTGGTAATTGTTATATTCCCATCCTACCTTTTTAAGATCATATTTCAATGTGGTTGCCAACACCTCATATTTCACTATTTTTGAACTATTGTTGCCTTGTTATTCTTAGCCAATTCTTCTTTTGAATGCCTCTACACATATTTTCGATCCTGCGGTAGCATTCCTACCATATCTTCCAAATAATGCATTGTTGTTAGATATTCATCTTGAGATTTATTTCCTAGGTCTGGTCACACTACATTAATTGAGTCTACAATATGTTCAACCTTGATGAATGCATACTTTACATGCTTATATGCCTTATCTTGTACCTCTGCAAGTTTTTGGACTTCTTGTTCTTTATTATTCTTATCTTCAACCAATACCCTAATGGTGGCCCCCTTATCCAAATTCCTCTAAGCCACTTCTATTGCCATCTTATTTAAGGCATTACTAGCCTACTCATCTATCAACTTTGTGGGCTTTACGATCACATGGGTTACATTTGGAGCTTTCTTCATTCTATTCCTTACACATACCTCATCGCTAATGTCAAATTCTAGATCCTCCATGTGACTTTTCATGCTCCATGAAACCATATTCCTTATGTGCATGGTTGCATCCTTATGATCAATCATCTCCTAGCCATAAATTTTCTCTGTTGGTACCGTGGTATTAAATATTACGCAATGTGTGGTGGTCCACATCTACCTTGTTCACATATAATTTCAAATTTCACGCATCGTACAACTTGTTAAGTGAGGCTTGGAAATACCTTGTTGTGAAGGAAAATGGAAGTTTACACCAGTAAGATATTATCCCTAGACTTCATCACAAATTTTCCAAAGGAGAAATTTTGGTATACCTCAAACTCGTCGTAACCATTCATAACTAAGGGAAACTCTCATGGTACTCACCACTCATGTTTGAATGCCTCATGTATCTTATTATACCATCTATCCATGCTAAGCTTGTAGGAATTAGTAATTCCATTGCATATTTATTCTAGGAAACTCTTCTTGAGGGACTTATCTTCCATAGCATACTTCCATACATTATCATTTGGCCCATCCGAAACCACAATCTCTCGAATATACAAGTTTCGTGGAGGATGGCTCCTAAAGTTATCTTCTCACCTATGCACACTTATTCAATAATTCATTCAGCAATGAAGGAGGAAATTTTGTACTTAGTCTTATTAGCCATATTTTGCACGACATGGAGCCATATTTTTTTACTTGGGTGTACCATTTTGATGCACCCAACTTATAACTCACCAGGTGCATGGAAACTCTCACAGTTGGGTCATTGATCTTCACAATATCCATTATGTGGCCTCCTTGCTGGTGGTTGAGCAAAACTACAATGGCTACTACTTGTTACATCATCCTTGAGACTAGTTTCAATCTCCATGCTCAAACCGCACAACCCCGTAACTTTCCTAATTAATTACACAGTGATGTGTATCTTTCTACCTACAAAATAAAATTAATTTCCATGGATGCGCTATGATATCCACTAATATAAATGCTTAGGATTTCCAAAGTAGGGCATCTCATATATTTAAAGGACTCATGCACTTTTTAGGTCCCCTCTGTACCTAGTCATCATAGATCAATTTTTAGTTCGAGGTCCTTTCTCCCATTTTCCTTATCACTTCATTCTCTATTTCATGCTCATCATCCTCCAAATGATGGTTGAAGTCACTAATCTTACACTTGGTTAAGTGCAATTCCCATGATTTCATGATGATGACCTCTCCTGGATATTACATTTCTAAGAACCATTCCTCAAGTGCTTCTTCTTTCATGGGCTTATTTCCCTTATCCTTCCCTTTTCCCTTGGGTGATGTTTTGGTTGCTTTCTTGGGTGTCATTTTTCTAATTACAACTTCAAGCTTCAAATTTCAAACCCTATGTGGTTATGGTGTGCCCTAGGTGCTTATAAATTATTCTCTAGATTCTCTACTTCTTTGTCTAGTGTTAATTTTTCTCTTAAATGCCTTCACTCATTCCTTCTCCTCACACTTGTGGTTCACCCTCCGAACCTCCATGACCTAGCTCTAAACTAGTGTTGGACTAATAAAATTTACCCTAAGTACGAGAATGCACATAAGGATTGGGTGTGTGGATACAAGGTGTGTAGGTGTCGTGGAAGGATAGTGGAATAGGGCATACGTGGGAAAGTGAGGAAACACAACTTAGTTGTTTTCAGTATGAGGGAAAACATATTGTTGAGTGTGGAGATCATTTTGTAGAAGACTTGGAAAAAACACAATGGATATTTTAGATAAGTGGAAGATCAAGCAACATGCATAGTTTTGGAGCTATTAATAGGATTAGACTACAGTTGTATTATTAGATAATCTATTATTAGCAATCTTGCATTATTTTGTATTTATCATGTAAGGGTGCATGGCTATTCTTAGCATGTAGTCTATTTTTGGAGAGTGCATGAGCTAGTGAAGGGAAATTCCCCACTACCTATAAATATGTATTGATTTACATAGTTTAGAGGGGATTCGAGTCAATTCTGTAATAGAGTTATGTTGTTGGTTTATAAGTGTGCATGACTTATGGTGAAATTATTATGTATGTATTAAGCTTCTATCTTTTAAAACAATTAATATAATGGATCTTTGTGCCTCGATATTGGTTATGGATATACATGTTATTGCTTCTTACACATGGTGAACTTAATCTTGATTCTTGGATCAGTTAATCTTGCATATGGTTAAGATCTAGATCTAGTTCATGTTATGTTTTATTATTGAATGGGTATTATGGATTTAGAATATTTGTATGATCATGATAACTCCTTGAACAAGCTGCCATAAAAGAGGGACCTGGTACCCTTGCACACTTTGAGTGAGTGCTCAGTTCTAGTTGAGTGATGGGCTAGCGCACCTTGGGTTGTTGGTGAAATAATAAGACTAAATTTTAGTTCCATTACCGCAACCTCTTTTCCATTGGTTTGTTAGGATGTTGCATAATGAATAAGTCTCAGTTGAATTTGGCTAGCATTGAGGATTAGTTTGAAAATTTAGAGGAAGAGTATGCTCACATATTTAATATAGGACCTTATTTTGATGCACACATGTGGTTTGAAAGAATCTGTAATATGAGTTTTATGAGACAGCTTTTCACCTATTTTTCCATAGAGTTATATGATTGGATGGTAGCATATGCTTCAAAGAGAAATTGGAGGTTTATAACACTTGTTTAGACACGGGAATAATTTCGTGGTCTACATGATGTTGATATTATTGTGACATGCACTTGTAGATCATTAGTGGAGTGGTGTTTTTATTAACTACATTTTGCAAGTATGTAGTTTTTACTTATTCCTATCCAAAGGTTTTGAGTTTCAGTTCTGTGTGAACCCCGAGTATTTTTATATACGCATTATCCCTTTATCGAGTAAGATTTTGATCATGACCCTAGTTTTAGAATAGTATCTTATGGCTAGTTAAACCCCACCACCCATGGGGGAAGGAGCAGGTGTGGTGAAAGATGGAAGACTTTGTAGTAGAAATGAAGAGAGAAGAAAGGTGGCTTAAGTTTAATGAGGCATGTGAGATGGATTTGGAGAAGTAACATGAATTTGTGGAATGAATGGCATTGTGGAGAGATGGCTCGTGAAGGATTTAGAGCTCGTGCAAAGAATGTGGAACTGGAGCATCTGGAACTCCCCTGGTAAAGAACCCTCTTTAACCTCAAATGATATTGTGCTAGAATAAAATGTAAGGACCGTGGGCATGCATTTGACCCCTCCTATTGACCTAGCCCTTGCACTTTGTTTTCTAGTTTCTACTACAGTCATTTGTAAACAAGCTAGTGTGGGTAGTAGAATAACGATATATAGATTTAATTTTCCATCAATTTTAGGAGTTAATCAGGTAGATTATTCATCTATGGTGGTGTAATCATCATCTGTGTTATTTGTAGGTCCAGTTGGAGGTATATTTTCTAGCACATCATCAACACAGAATGTGGGCATGCAAAAATTGGTATTACATCTGGAATTAGTACAACTTCATAAACCATGGGAGTTCAGTTTAGTAAAACTATTGGAACACAATTCAATGCTTCCTCGGTCTATTACCTACTATGGGAGGTGGATTGGTAGGGTATGGTGGCTCGGGATCTAGAGGATGTGGTGTTTCGTAGGTGGAGGAAACATAAGAGGCAATATAGGTTTCAGATTTAGTGGGCATGGTCCGCACCAACCCCAACAATTTTATTTTGAGACGTCTCTTCATCTCCCACAATACAGTGGAATTAAATATGCAGCTAATCATGTGCATACATGTGAGATATTATGGTGCTCTAAGGGGATTATACCTCCATATCATAAGGAAAGTTAGTCTATAACTACTTTACAAGGGCTTTCACATAGTTGGTATAACAAATATGATCTAAACCAAACTTGGGAGGAATACACCACAATGCATGATGCTTTCTTAACAAAGTTTTTCATACCGAGTTTTAGAAGAAGAGCATCGGTGTATCAAGGAAATCATGCGGGACATGGATAAAAGTGTTAGGGAGTATGATGCACAATTCAAAAAATTTATATAAAATTTATCTTATGATATTCACCCAAGTCAACGTGATCAATGGTTCATTAGTAGTTTGATCACCCATTTCAAAAGGGTTCTCTCACACAAGACTTAGATAGACTCATGAAAGGTACTTGAGGTTTCTCTACATGTTAAGGCGGTTGGGATTGTAGACACCGGAGTTAGCCAATTTCGGAGGCTAAGATTACAACTATGGCAAAAAAATAGAATTTTTTTAGATAATTTATCTCATGAGACATGTAGTGGTATTTAGTGCATGAATTGTGAAGTAGAGGGACACACTAACGATAGTTTCCCTCATAAATAAGTTCCCACCATGTTGTTGGACTACAAGATCCGTCACTTTGATCATAATTTAAGTAGGTTTTTATCGTTGTAATGCATGATAAGGAAGAACGTATCATGTTAGTGTAAGATTTGTAGGTCTACCACACATGATACATAGAAATTTAGGTTGATTGATCAGATTCATGATGTCATTGATATGGGTGTATGTCATATTAATATTGCAAACAATTTAAAGAATCAAGGTGAGCATCATGTTAGCTACAATTAAAGGTGCTCGATGGAGGTGGTAAAGGTAGAGGTAGAGGCTATCATGGAGGATTCAAAGGCCAAGGTCATGGCAATGAGTGAAGTGAATTTCCTCATCAAACATGTTATATATACTGATCCCCTTATCACTATATTCATGAATGCCCTCATAATGTTAACTTCTCTTTTTGTGGAAAGAACCACAATTATGAAGAATTCCCATATTTGTATGAATACCGAGTAAGAATTGTAATTCGAGATAAGGGCATGGGAATGGTTAGAGTACAACGCATTATGGGAGATTAGTGGCTACCAAAAGTAGAACTTGATCCTAAGATGTTTCTTGTGTTATTCACTACACACGCTGAGGATGCGCATGCTAGGGAAGTTTTAAAGTAAAATATTCTTATTATAAACAAAGATGTATTTAATGAAAAGTAGCAGACCCTACGCATCGGAAGGAAGTTTATCAAGAAACCATGGAAGTTATTAGGAACTTTTGTGGTGAAATACAATTCTTAAAAGACTAATCGCAATAAACTGGAGCAAGAAAATTTACTTGATCTTCCTCAAAAGGATGTTGGCAATTTGGATGTTTGTAAGATGTTACAACAATAAAACATCATTCATTTTTTTGGGGGATGGCTAAGGGGAAGATGTCACGTGTAGGAGTTGAGTGCTAGAGACATATTTTTACATGCTAACTTAGCTCCTCACAGTCTTTATTATGACAAAGATATTAATCTAAATGTTGTTATTGATGGATAAATTTTGAGTAACATTTTGATTAATACAAAGTGCGAGAAGTGAATGTACTCACATTAGACAAGTAGAATCATATGTGGAGACCAACATTGCATCCATCTTCAAATATGTTGTTTATGGTAAACAAGAATAAAGCCACACCCATTAGATTCTTGACGGATGTTACTATTACTATACAAGGAGCCCAATTTATTGGGGACTTTAAGGTTTTGGAACTTTCCGAGGTAGATAGTTTTCCATAATTTCTTGGGTTCCTTTAATGTTATGTGAATAATGTTGATTTATGCTTTAATAAAGAATATATTAGTTTTTAGAACATAGAAGAGTGCGTCATCATTCCTTTGATGAGATGGAAAATTTTCACCTTATGTAGAACCTTTGAGTGAAGAGGATTTGAGTAGAATTTATGCGTGCACCATCACAAATCCTGAAGTGCTTGAGACAACAAAGGAAGGAGTTATTCAATGGGATGATGCATTGTCTAAGAGTGATAAGTGTTACATGTGACTTACGAAATTATTGGGTGCGAAATGAAAAGTGTAGTTACGTGCATAAGTAAGTCATGTTTCATTTGGTAGTTGGGCGTAGAACTAGGTACTAAGGTACATTGGTGAAGGAAATCCTAAAGTATTTTTATGCGCTATGGAAGCCTAGTGGAAAACCAAGTGGAAAGAAAGAATATGTTGGTATATAATCTATGTGGGACAGCCCACACTTTGGTGGATAGTACATAGAGATGGTCTTTTAGAGTGGTGATAAGTGAGAATTGCCTTCTTTGTTATATTATTTTAGAGCAATGTGCCCAACAAGACATTTGAATTCCATGGGAAGGATTCAACTTTGCACCATGTTAAGAAGTGTGAGAGACTCTAGAAAGAGAGGTAGAAGGCCTTACCACCTGCTTTGTGGGTATATAAGTTCTACTTCACATTACAATATGACGTTCGTGCATGGTATGTTTATAGAGAATTTAATAAACACACAGGGAATTGGCAAGAATTTACTATAAGTATGATTCAAACCTTTGAATATTTTTCCACTAAACCTCTAGTGAATTAGGCATTACAGGTAATAAAGTGCTTGGCTATGTGAGATAGTGCAACGGATGAGGAAATTATTCAAGAGTTACTAAGTGATTAAGATTTGGAAGTGCATTTTGAAGAAGAAGAAATGGATGAATAAAAATTTGGGTGCGCATGCCAAGACAAAGAAAAAGTAAAAATGGTCTACATGATTAATGATGAAGAAGTGGAGAATATTGATGTTGATCATATTGTGAGTTTGTGCAAGGTCTTAGAAAGTGTAGTTGAGAAGGCGTGCACATATCATGAGCCTATGAAAATGAATAAGTTAAACTTTCGAGTAGATGTTGAACATAATAAGGCCATCATTGGTGATTACTAGTCGACTCAAAGGTTACAAAGATAATATAGTTAATGCGTGACTTCAAGGACTTATTTCAAGAGGCTATCATGAATTGAAATGGGTAAAACACTCTTTAGGTGAGATGAGGATTAAGCTAAAGGAAGTTGTGTGCCCGGTTAGGAAGAGGCCTTACGGGATGAATCTTAATTTTTGCATCAAGGTAAAGGAAGAGATTGATAAGATGCTGAAATTTGGAATCATTGAGCCCATTGATGAATATTAATGGGTTAGCCCCATGGTGATAAATATAAAGAAATATGGAAGGATAATAATTTTCATGGATTATAGGGAGTTGAATGTTGTATGTGTAATAGATCCTTTTCCCACATATTTTACTAAAGAGATTGTACAAGGGTTTGTGGGGTGCGAGATATACTCCTTTACTAATGGATTTTCTCGATATCATCGGTGAGGATAGCTAAATAGGATCAATAGAAGAAAAAATTCACCACCGAATGAGGAATTTTTACATACATAGTTATGCCTTTTGGATTGAAGAATACACTGCGGTATTTTCATGTAGTGTTGTGCAAGCATTCCAGGACTTCATTCATAATTTTTTACAAGTTACTTGAATGATTGGAGTTTAGTTTATGGGATAGTGAAAGATCATTTTGATAATTTAAGACTTATATTTGAGAGGTGTCGGAAGTTGAGAATCTCCTTAAACATTATAAAGTGCATTTTTTCTATGCCCTTTAAAACTTTGTTGGGACATATTATACGTAAAGAAGGTTTGTTGGTATATCCTGCTAAGGTTGTTGTCATTTTGGGCTTGGAGGAACCTACTAACTAGAGAGCGAGGTGCATTGATTCTTGGGGAACACATGTTATTACATGAATTATTAAATGTTATGCTTGGATTTTTGTTCCCTTTGAGGAATTTCCTAAGAGTAAGGGATAGTTCCATTGGGGAGAAGTGCAACATAGCACGTTTGAGACATTCAAGGAAAAACTTATTAAAACACCTATTTTGCACTTTCTTTCTTGTGATAATGCATTTCATGTGGATGTGGATGCTCTCGACATGGCCACTAATGTGGTATTATCCCATCCTAGAGAAGGTATTGTTGATCTACCTATTTTTTTTGCAAGAAGGAAGTTGACCCCAACTGAATAGAATTATACAACTACAGAGTGTGAGGTCTTGTACATGATTTACTTCTAGAAACTCCTTTTATCTTTTATATAGATCAGATGACACTTAAGTATTTATTCAATAATCCCATTTTATAGGGTATCATATATCTTTGGGTTTTGTTGTTTCAGGAATATGATTTTATAGTGGTGTTTAAGCCGGGAAGAGAAATTTTGGACCAGATCATTTATCATGGATTAATTTAGGTGTGGATACGCAAAGCATTGAGGACACACTATCGGATGCACAATTGTTAAGGTTTAAGTACATGTCCTCTAACTTAGAGGAAATCATTTTATTTTTACATACTAGAGTGGCACCTGAAGGGATGAAGAGTTTTGAGAAGAAACAACTTTCCATACGTGTTTCACCTTATATGTTGATCATTGGAGATTTATCCAAACTAGGCCAGGATGAAGTATTACACTAGTATGTGCTTGAGCATGAGCACAAAGCTATAATAGAGGAATCTCATTGTGGGATTTTAGGAGGAAATTATGCAGGAGATGTTACCACGTGTAAGATTTTATATGCTTGTTTGTGGTGGGAAACATTGTATAAGGATTGTAAAGAATATTTTAAGGCATCGACCATTGTTAGTGCCTTGTAAATCTGTGCATAGAGATGAAAATCCTTTAATTCCTATTACTAGTGCAGAACCTTTTGAAAAGTGGGAAATTGACTTTTTGGATCCTATTTCCCCACCCACACATAGGACTGGATTTATGCTACATTATAACTTGTATGCAGATTATCTTACAAGGTGTTCATAAGTGGTGCCTACAAAGGATTTTATGGTAGCTACGATACCAAGGTTTCTATGGGAGAACATTATCAGCTGATATGGATGTCCATTAAGTTTGACAAGTGATATGGGTACTCATTTCCTTAATGAGAATATCATGATATTGTTGATAGAGTTTAGGGTGGCACACCATAAAACAAAACCCTATCACCCAAAGTAAAATGGAATTTTGAGGCTTTCAACAAGATATTGGGACATACATTGATAGATATTCGTGATGTTGGAAGGAAAGATTGGACAAAGCCACACCCTTTCGCTTGGTTTTTATCATGGAGGTTTTCTTTCCGTGGAATTTATGTCACCTTCTCTACGTGTTGCATGCGCGCAGGACATTTGGTTGATGAGGAATAATTAGAAGAGTGCATTGATAAACTGATGCACTTGTATGAAAGGTGAGTTATTTCCAAATGGATTCAAAAGACAGAAAATGCCGGGAAAATGCATGACATGGTAAGCATATTAAGGATAAGAAGCTTGAAGTTGGACAAATGGTTCTTATGTATGATTCTAAGTATTTGCACCACCCTGTAAATCTCAAATTGAATTATTTTGGACAATATGTTGTTACTTATATACTAGATTTAGGCACTTTTAAGTTATAGGTGCTAGATGGGACATGGTTTCTGGTTATTTCAATGGGATTAGTTGAATCCCTACTATAAATAAGTATTTTTGGTGTTTTTAATAAGAAACTATTTCCATATATATTATATTTCCTTTAATGTATTTCCTTTATATGTGTTCCCTTTAATCATTGTTATGCTTTGTCAATATAGTTTAGTGTTTGGTGTAATAAGTGTGTTTGCATGCCAAAAGATGATTATTATCAATTAAATTCATGTACTGAGATGACCACACATACTTTTAGTATGGTTTGGAGTGTATATAGGATAAATGGATTGAGTTTGAACATTCTCTAAAAGATGGATATACATACAAAAAAGTTATGTAGGTGCTTGAAATAAGGGTGTGGATAAAGAATAATTATTCGAATGAAGAATACATATGGGTGAATGAACGCACAGTGTAACACGATGTAGGCTACAGTATAGTAAAAATAAATTTTGAAAGGTGTAATGGATAGGTACTTTGGCATAGGAAGTTACGCAAAAGTTGGTATGTGTCCGAGGAGTAGTAAAGCGCTCTAGAAGGTTATAACTAGGGCGCAGAAATATTAGCGGGAAAAAGGAAAGAAACACAAATTTAATGATGAAGTATAGTGGTAGGTGGAGAGAAATAAATGTGGAATTTTTTTCAAAAGTTATATAAAAAAAAGGTGTTGTGAAATCATTTTTACCTTTCCGATTAAGAATATATCGAGCGATTTTAAGAGCGGGCTAAGAGTGCGTGCGTGAGAAGTGAAAAAAATTGTGATATAAAATTGAACCAAATGGACTTGTGTACGGGATTAATTGGTTCTCCATTAGAGAAGGTGTTTGAATGAAACAAAGGCGTGAGGGGAGAAGAATTGGTAGATAGGGTTCAAGTTTGAGGTAAGGCACGCAGATTTTTAACTATGGCATGTGGGTTTTGAGTTACAGAGCTCAAATCAACTGAAAGAACACTTTTTTATAGTCTTTATGGCACCTAAGCGATCACTTGGAGCAGCTACAAGGGGAAGAAAACTAAAGAAATTCGAAGTAGAAGTTGAAGAAACCCCCGAAAGCTGATTTTCATAAATGTAATATCCGGAAGGGGTTTTTATGGGTCATGATTGGGAATCACTCGTTTGGAGCTATAAAGTAAGTGATTGTAACCATTGAACAAAAGATAACAAAGATGAACTAGACAATTTTTTAGTGGTAAAGACATCCATGAGAACAAAGAACAATATGGTTGTGTATGATGACGCGAGGGGAGAATTTATTGTCAAATATAGGATTCTTGTAACTTTATGAAATCCCTTACTTTGGAAAACCAGAAAATATATATCAATGGTTGATGAGTAGAGTCCATGAGGACTTCTTCTACTTTTTTGGGTGACAAATGAGTATTTCCCCACCCCTAATTAGGAGACCGATAGGGCTAAGGAGTTTGGGTACTAAATTAGGAAGTGACCTCAATAACAAGGAGGAAATAGAAGTGACTAAGAAAGCACTAGGATATATGAAGGGAGGGTGCAGGATGGATATCCCAAAGTTATAGAAGTACCATGCTATAAAGAAGGTAACACACCTTCTTACTAAGTTAAATAATCAAGAGCGCTAGTCACAAGTGAAAAATTCATGGTTACATGTTGTAACTTTGATGACAAAAGGATTATTTTACAATCTAGATAGCTTTATTGTTGAGACCATTGTTGAAGAGATGCACTAAGATGAGAAGGTAATTTTTTGCATGATCCTTCTGTCTCTTATTTTTATAAATTAGAGTGCACGATGGGCTAAAACATAAGATGTGGTAGTACCCAGAGGAAAATAAATCTCTTGTATATATATTTTTGAATTACACATGTGATGTGTCCATTAGTGGAGCCTATAAATAGAGAACAGAACTTTCGTATGAGCATCTGTGCACTATGTTTGAGGAGGAATCAATAATACCTAATGATTTTCTTTGGTATTGGAAAAATAGGTATAATTTTTGGTTTACCAAAACTTTTGCATAGAGTGCTTTGGCATGAAGGATGGAAAATGGAGCCCCTGGTGCAAGATCCCATATGCCTTCATTATGCGCTACTTTGAGACTGACAGTACACAAGTTCTTAAACATGTGTAGGATAATCTTTAATCTAGATAAGGTGTATTTTTACTATCATAAACTCTGGATGACATATGTCTACTACGAGTAAGTCGTATGTACATTGAAAAAATGATTTAAGATGATATTAATATTAAATATATGAGTTTGGAAATTGGGAAGTCTAGGGAAACTCTTGTATACATTTACCTTAGGCCCAAGTTGGAAAATGGAAAGTATGTTGAAAATGAATTCAAGCTTCTGGACCACCCAAGGGAAAGCATATTGTGGGCACACATGTAGGATGAAGAGGACACTTTTCCCCTTGGTGATGATGAAGAAGAAGAGGAAATTAAAGAAGAAAATGGTGTCCTAGAGCATACGGGTAGGAAATAACCAACTATGGGGTAAAAGAGAGGCGCGAACTACCACCTCAATGGAAAAGAAGAAGGTGAGGAAGAAGAAGTGGTGGGCACATGTGCTATGGAGGTAAATGTAGAATAGGGCATAACGTAAGGCATGGGACCTTCACAGCCACTATGGAGGTTTCCCAAAACTTCCCCTCTGAAGGTAGAACTAGAGAAGAAAAAAAGGCACAAGTGCATTCCTAGAAAGGATAGTGAGGGAGAAAAATCGAGATGAAAATGCATGAAGACCCAAGATGACCCTCAAAATGTTGAGAAACCTCAAGATGAAGAATTTATAGATGATGTAGGAGGATTAGGGTAACACAAAGTGGATGTTGACACTATTGATACATAGAAGAGTGAATATAAGGGTGAACCATTTGGTGCGCTTACTACTACAAATACAGTGAAGGATCAATTCATGGTACGAACGTAAATGTTCCCAAGAGTATGCACCCTCGAAGGAGAAGGATGAAGGAACATATAAGACTGATATATCCAAGTATATAAATGATCCTACCAATATTATCTATGCTAGGTTCCAAAGTACATTAGAACTTGAGGAGCTATATGGCTTGGAGTTGATGGATTCAAAAATGGTGACCACGTACACATGAAAGAAATTATCATGGAGTATGCAGAATCATATGGATGAACCTGATTTTGAAGTGTGTGAAGAATCATGTGTCTCACATATAATGAAGACACAACCACACTCACACCATGTAATAGTTAATCCTACTCATATTTTAGATGAACCGGTGAGAAATTCACTAACAAAGGTTTCTACGAAGTTGCACATAGAAAAATAGATAAAGCGAGAAACCATTTGGGAACTTCTATAATATATAAAAGATAAAGATTCTGATATAAATCGCTTAATGGAGGAAAAGGAGAAAAATGAAGAAAATGCGAGTACATTGGTGAGTATGGTAGAACAAATTGGAGATGAAATTTTAAAGGCAAGGCCTGATTTGAAAGATAAAGTGTTGGAAAATTTCCCTTTCTAATGTACTATTTTTACACACTTGTTCATATGGTGATGGAAGAAGGCTTAGTGTGCATTTAAAAACCAAAGGATGTTGCAAGATAGGCATAAAAGAACAAGGAAATGGTTGTGCACAAAATTACTAACTATGAATCTATACTACAGAACTTGAAGGATGAATTGAAAAATAAATATTTGGCATTAAATACATGTGCAAAGTGCTTGATGTAATAATAAAAACAAGGACTATGGAATAGGAGAATGAGGTCCTTAAGGCAGTAAATAATGAAACACTTGGGCATGAGGACAAGCTCATTTTACTATAAGAAAAGCATGATGTGCTTGCAGCAGCCCAGACCATCACAAGGAAAGGATCAAATAGATTGGAAAACTCATTGCATATGAGATGGATGTTATGGAAGGGTTGATATCTAGCCTTGAAAATGTTCTCGAGTGTTGCATCATGAAGGTGAGAACATGAATCTGGATGAATTGGATGGGGTAGTGTGAGACATCCTTGACAAAACTAATAAGGCATTGAGTAACCTGGAATGATTTTGAAGTAGATTTTAAATCAGAATATCTAGAATTGATCTTTCCTATAGAGGAATAGGGAATCTAAGTATTCTTTCATTCTTTTCTATGGTTATTCTTTCATTCCTTATTATTGTTCGTGGAGAGATAAGTTATGACTACCCATTGCTAGGGGCAGCAATGAAGAAAGTGAGGGGTAATGTTGGGTTGATAAAAGGTTGCCTAGGTACGAATGTGCATAAGGATTGGGTGTGTGGACACAGGGTTCATAGGTGCACGTTGAAGCATAATGAAACAGGTGCGCATAGGAAAGAGAGGAAACAAGAATTAGCCATTTTCAGTATGAGGATAAGTATATATGTTGAGTGTAGAGCACATTTTGTAGAAGAATTGTAAATCATGTAAAGGCTATTTTAGACAAGTGGAAGATCAAGGGACGTGCATTTTTCAGATATTAATAGGATTAGACTATAGTTGTATTATTAGATAATCTATTATTAACAAGATTGCATGATTTTTTATTTCTCTTTTAAGGACACATGGTTATCCTTTAGTATGTAGTCTATTTTTGGAGAGTGCATGAGTAGTGAAGGGAAAGTCCCCACTACCTATAAATATGTATTGATTTTCATGGTTTAGAGGGAATTCTAAGTCATTTTTGTAATAGAGTTATTATGTTGGTTTATAATCCCGCATGACTTATGGTGACATTATTATGTATGTATGAAGCTTCTGTGTTTTACAAAAATTAATATAGTGGATCTTTGTGGATGGATATTGGTGGATATATTTGTTAGTGGTTATTGCATGGTCAACTTAATCTTGATTCTTGAATGAGTTAATCTTACATATGGTTAATATATAAATATATTTCATGCTATGATTTATTCTTGAATGGGTATTATGGGTATGGATTGTTTGTATGATCATGCTAACTCCTTCAAAAATATTCTATAAAAGAGGAATTGAAACCCTTGCTCACTTAAAGTGAGTGCTCGGTTATGGTTGAGTGATGGGCCAACACGCCTTAGGCTGTTGGTAAAATAATAAGACTATAATTAGGAACCTTTGTAAAACAAATTGGTTCCTTCAAACCCTATCTCTATAATTTAACCTTTGAACCATATATACTTATATCCACACTCCTCCTTTTTTCACTCAAACTTCTTCCAAAGGAGCTCTACCCCAGGCCATGAAAAATATTCTCTATTTCATCTAAATTTTCTTTGCACAAGATATTTGTAATGGTTCACACTTAAGTAACTCTTCAATGGCTCAAATTATTCAACATACAAGGTGAGAATGAACATGTGCATGACCTCTTTTATATTTTTCCGAACAAATTTACGTTAATTTATCATTACCTACAACCATGGCACAACTTTAAATACACTTTTTTTTTTTTGTTTTTTACTCTACTTTCTTCCATGTGTAGAAGTCATAACCTTCTAGTGCACCACTATCTCTAGGTCACGCAGACATCCTCACACACACTTCCTTGTGTTGCACACATCTTCCTTTGTGCTAAATACCAAGTGGCTCATCCTACTACTGCCTACCTTGGGTTACACTCGTGGCTTTTTCCTCATGTGATCTTCAACTGAGTAATTTATTTCGAACACCAAATCATTCCTAAGCACCTACAACACCTTTTTATTTTGTGCATCTCTAACCCACATCCACCAAGCATTTGTTCCTTAGATTGATGCGCGTACCTCTATATAACTCCACTAGCATCCAAGATTTGTTTTCCAACAATCACACCTACTTCTACCCCACACTAAAAGTATATATGATCCTCTCTGTATGGTCTTAATAAGTAGTTATCATTTTTTTGTGCAAGTGTGCTTAGTACAAAAAAACAAGAAGGGAAAAAAAAGGAAAGGGAACCTAAACTAATTGACAATAATAACTCATTAAAAACACAAATAATTTTATTTATAGTAGGGCTTCAACCTACTCCTATTGAAGTAACTAGGAAACATGGTGCCATCTAGCACCTATAATTGCCATGCATCTGAATCAACTATATTGGTCACTAAAAAGGGTCCTAACAATTATACCTTCAACTTCCTTAGGTGGCGTATAAACTTAGAGTCATATATGAGTACCATTTTTCCAACTACATAATAATTATTCTTAATGTGCGTATCATGTCAATCCTTTTGTCGTGCCTTCTCAATATTCTATATCCAACACATAATGGTGTGTCTCTTATCTAGTTACATCAATTTCTCAATGCGCTCTTTCATCACCTTTTCATCGACAATCCACCTATGCATGCAATACGTAGGGATGGTATAAAAATTCCATAGGTAGTACCACCTATGTTCCAAACACCAACTGAAAGTGTGTGGCTTTGTTTAAAAATTAATATGTGGTCTTGTAATCCCAAAGTACAACTGATACTTTATCATCCCAGTCCTTCCTTCCAACATCACAAATATTTTTCAATGTTTTTCCCAAGATCTTGTTAAAAACTTGAGTACAATTGGCCTAAGGGTGATAACGATTAATTTTATGGTGTATAACCATAATCTATGCTAGAAACGATCAGATCTATTATTTGCACTATTACGAGAGGTTTGAAACCTAATCCTACTCTAAAATCCAAGGAGACAGAGATAGAAAGTGTAAAAAATGAAACTAAACTAATAGGTGATACACCAAAGGAGGAGTGGTGAACACTTCTTGTTCTATAGATAGACATAGATCATAAAATGCAACATAAAACATCATGCACAGGCTGATAAGATGTAATCAGAGGTCTGAAATGAAACAAGCAACACAAACAGAGGACTGAAAACTGGTCACAGAGCCTGCATTGTCATTTCCATTGTCAAAATCCCTTCATTACAACATCAAAGAGGTAGAAAACCTGTTACAATTTTAGAAGAGGTCTGATACTTGCAAAAATCACCTGTGAAGGTGAAAGAAGAAGCTTGTTATCCAAAGAAATGTTCCCCCTAGAGAATGAGCCAAATCTGGCTATTTACAATGCATGGGTCGAGCCCAGGAGAGAGAAAATGTGAAAAAACATGGGAGCCATTCCTCATTGAATGTAGATGCATTAAAATAGCATGGGCATCCTTACAGACCCATGCCTTGACATTTTTAACCATGCTGAAGAAGAATGCGACCCATTCTGCATTAAAACTGGTTGTTGAAACGTCAGTTCTGGCCATTACCACGTGCCAGAGATGTTTCTTGATTTTATCTCTCCAAACTGAACCAAAATGCAAGATTGACCCGGAATCATGTAGAGAATTTCACCAGCTTTCCATTGATATAAAGAACGTGAAAATATGAGCTCTGGATCGAAAGTTATGGCGATCTGAAGATTTAGGGAAAAAAAAAGCCAAAACGGATCGGCGGGAAAATATTTGAAATTTTTACCCGCACTCCGCCACTTGGATGACACGTGTCAGGCTCTGATTCATCCATGGGTTCATCCTCTGAAAATTCCTTTCGAGGCCCTTAAACTTGGACACGTGGCACTATTTTATTGGTTCGGGCCTGAGGGGCGCATTTTTACCTTGCGCCAAACACTTAGCAACTTTTCAACCTTCTGACACGTGGCACATTCTGATTCATCCACGGGCCTCCTTGTCTCTTTTTGGCCATTTCACCTTTTTGTCCCACGCATCCCACGTGTCCCTCATGTACCTTTGGCCTAGATGTCCCAAACGAAAAATCCTCCTTCGCCGATTCAAGCTTCCTTGTTCCTCGTTTGAGGTGAAGACACATGGCGAGATTCCACCGAAATGGTTGGCAACTCTTTCGGCTTTTCACGTCCCATGCGCCCTCACGTACTGCCTCGGATGTCCCAAACCTCCCTGATACCCGGGACAAATATCTCCAAACCACCTGAAATGGACCGACTTGTGCCAAACCGGCCGATCTGCGTCCCGCGTACCTTTGTCCCAAGCTGTCCCAAACCGCATGAAACAAAAGACTTAGGCAATTTTTTCCCTCTTTCGGCCGATTCGGCTTTTCGCATCCCACGCGTCCCGATGTCCCAACTGTCCCACAGACCGCCTGGACTAGGACTTAGCTGATTTTCTTCATTTTTTTGGCCCCAAGCTTGGTACAATGAACCTCAGTACGACCCGAACCCTTCAGACCCAAAATGCCTTAACACAGTCCTGCAACCTTATTTTTTGCATTTCTTCCATTTTCTCAACCTGTTGGGATTTCTTCTTGGGTGGGGAGTTAGAAAAAGGCCGAGGGGACCCCAAAAACATGATTTTGGGCCTCGAATCAATCTTACTTGCTCGGGACTGAATAATCTGATGCATGTTATCAAAATTACCCTGGGGGTGAATTTTGGATAACAATTTGGTGACTCAGCGGGGTCATCTACCTGCTAGATGAAGTTACCAGTTGCCTGAAGCATCCATTGGGCATGGAGTCACTTGATTCTCTGTTTAATACCCCAACTGACTAGAACGTTGCAAGGAGGAAGATGGAAAATCACCTGATGGAAGCAAGGGCTGCAAAACATCTCCAGGGACAGCAAGCCTGTGCCAAAGCACTTAGGGAAAGCAAAACAACCTACAACAAAACAATGTGCACAAGCACTTGGAGGGATGAAAACCTAAACTAATATTTACAAGGTGGAGAATTTCCCTTTAGTAGCAATGCTTTAGATAGATTCCATTGACTAGAATTTATAGTTCTTCGCCATCCAATGAAGACAATTGGAAGGCATTGTTGTCCTTACACTTTGTGACCATGTATGGGCCACTCCAAATGGCATCAAATTTTGAATGCCTTCCCGGTTTTTCTCTATCTGCATCCCATTTTAATACTAGATCTCCAACTTGGAAAGATCTACTCTTGGCCTTCCTATCAAAGGTCTTCTTGATCAAAGCTTGATCCTTTTCCATTGCTTGGGATGCCTGATCTCTGATCTCTTGGAGCTCCATCAACTCTGCATATCTCACCTCCATGGGCCCAAACTCTAGCAACTCTAATTGCTTCATGAGTTCCAATGTTGGCAACTCAAGTGACATGGGCAAGATTACCTCTCTTCCATAAACAAGCCTGAATGGAGAATTACCTGTGGATCTCTTGGGAGTTATCCTATCGGCCCATAAGGCTGATTTCAGTTTGGTATGCCAAGACCTCTGATTCTCATCAAGAGTCCTCCTAATGATCCTCAACAAGTTCTTGTTTGTAGATTCAGCCTGGCCATTACCCTGAGGGTAGTAGTTTGATGAAGTACTTAGGTAGATCCGTTCTTGACAGCCCACTCAGTCACCTTGGATCCAATGAATGCTAATGCATTATCTGAGATTATTGTAGCAGGTATGCCAAATCTGGTTACTATCCCCTCATAGAAGTCTAAGATGCTAGACTCATTTGCTTCCTTGAGTGCTACTGCTTCAGTCCATTTGGTGAAGTAGTCTATGGCTGTCAAAATCCACTTATGCCCTTGGCTTGAATTGGGATTAATGACTCCAATGAAGTCTAAACCCCATTGCATGAATGGCTGGTCAACTGAAATTGGATGCAATGGGAGGGCAGCAAGTCTCTCTTTACCTGTGAAGAATGCACAACTCTTGCACCTTTTGATCCACGCGAAGCAATCACTAAAAATCTTGGGCCAATAATAACCAGCCTTCATGATTTTTAGGGCTGTCACTCTTGGTGTAAAATGACCACCAGCTGGTCCACCATGGAACTCTTCCAACACCCTATGAATCTGATTTGTGTTAATGCATCTCAGCAGCACTCCATTCACATCTTTCTTGAACAAAACACCGTCTACTATGGCATATGGGACAGCCTGCAATCTGAAGTGTCTTCTTTGGGTTTTGTTCATCTCTGGAGGGCATAGGCCCATGCTTAGGAAGTGCATTATACCTTGGGTCCAGCAAGGAGTGGGGACAACATTATCCTCTTCTTGAGTGCTACCTTGCACATGGCTGTCTTGAACTATCAAAACAGCCTCTTCTTCATTGCATACTCCCTTTTGCTTGCCTAGAATCAGCTGCTCACACAATCCTTTTCCTCTTACCAGCTTGGTGACCTTGATCTCAATGTCATACTCCATGACACGAGTGATCCAACCTGCTCTTTTCTCATTCAAATCCTTGTTGAGGAGGAAGTCTTTAACTCCCGCATGAGAAACCAACAACTGGACCTTGTTGTTTGAGACTAAATGCTTGAATTTCTTCAAGCTTCTGATTACTGCAAGAACATGCTTCTCAATAAAAGAATACCTCACCTCATAGTCCTCCAGGATTTGGCTGAAGAAAGCAATTGGCTGCTCATCATTGTCTTTATTCTGCTGTACCAAAATTGCAGAGATAGTATCATCACCCCCAAATGCATAGAGGATGAAATCCTTGGAGAAATCTGGGTTGATGAGAGTTGGTGCTTGGGAGATGGCCTCTTTGATTGCTTCAAAACTCTCCTTGCCTTCTGCTATCCACTTGAAAGCCATGCTTTTCTTTAATATTTTGGTGATAGGTTTGACAAGGGCTGCAAAATCTGGGACAAACCTCCGAACAAAGTTTATTCTCCCCAAGAAACTCTGAAGGGCCTTCTTGTGGCTTGGCAATGGTAGTGCTCTTATGGCTTCAACCCTCTCTGGATCAATTGCTAATCCTTCTTTGGAGACAATATGGCCAAGGAGCTTTCCTTCATGTGCTAGGAAGATACACTTCTTAGGATTCAAAGACACTCCAAATTTCCTGCACCTTTGGAAGACTTGTCTCAAATGAGAGAGGTGGTCTGCTGCATTCTTTGAAAAAATAGTGATATCATCAAGGTATATCAGCACCACGTTGTTAATCAAACCTTTGAACGCCATGTCCATTGCTCTTTGGAAGGTAGCTCCAGCATTGGACAGCCCAAATGGCATTTTCCTGTATGCATAAGTTCCCCATTTGGTTGTGAAGGCTGTCTTGAACTGATCTTCTTCCTTCACCATAATCTGATTGTAGCCCGAGTAGCCATCAAGTAGTGAAAACCTCTCGGAGCCAGCCACCACTTGTAAAATTTGCTCCATAGAAGGGAGTGGGTAATGGTCCTTGAGAGATGCTCTATTCAAGTCTCTGAAGTCAACACACAATCTGATCTCTCCACTCTTCTTTCTGACTGGAACTAAGTTGGCAACCCAACTAGAATGCTTGATTGGGAATATGATTCTTGACTCAATCAACTTATTCAATTCCTTCCTCATGAGAGGTTCCATGTGTGGATTGACTGGCCTTTGTTTCTACCTGATGGGCTTAGTATTTGGATCCAACTCAATGGTGTGCTGAGCTAACTTGGGATTGAAACCTTTCAAATCTTCGTAGCTCCAAGCAAACACATCAGGGAACTCTTGACACAAAGTTGTATGAACTCATACTTTTCTTGTTCAGTTGTCATCTTTCCAATTTGCAATGGTTTGTTCTCTTCCACCAAGATGGATACTGAATCTTCTCTCTTGACCTGAATGTTTGCTTTCTCTTTCCTAAACTGATCATTGGGATTGAAAATGGACTCCAAAGTGATAAGTCCCTTGGGCAGCTTGTTAGTTCTCAGCTGTACCACTTGGTCACCATACTGCTGTTCCAATTTTTCCTGATTTTTAGCTGAGAACTCAGCTTCTTCTTGCAAGAAATGGATGATTTGCTGGTCATTCTCAAACACTTGCCAACTTACATTGTTATCCGCACTGAAGGCCTCACAATCACATGGATGTTTGGTTGTACCTTGTCCTTTGAATGCTTTCCACAATATCAAAGGCTGCCCCAACTGCTGCAAGCCTGTCAGCAGCTTGGTTCTCTTTCCTAGGAACTGATTTGATGCCAAAGCCCTCAAAATCTTCAATGAGGTCCCACACCCTGTTCTTGTAGCACTTGAGTAGATCATTCTTGGCAAAGCATGCTGCCCTTTGACCTGATTTACAATCAATTCACTGTCACCAAAGACTTGCAAGTTCTTTATTCCTCTCTTTATTGCCCAATGCATCCCTTGCACCAAGGCTTCATATTCAGCAGTGTTATTGGAGCATGCAAACTAAAATCTAAAAGTTGAATAGTACTTTACTCCTTGAGGTGAAACCAACATGGCTCCCCCTCCGGCACCTTGTCTACTCCTTGATCCATCAAAAAACAGCTGCCATACCTCATTGTCATCCTTGTGGTCTGGCTTGGTGATGCTAGGAATGGGCTGATCTTCTTCATGTATGCAATAGACTCCTAGCTCAGATTCTTCTACTTCTTGATAAGGATCAAAAGCATGCACCTTGTTTGCCCATTCATCAAGAGTTAGATCCGGGATGCTTCCAACCTTGGTGTCAGCTTCATCAGTGCTTGGGTGATCTTCTTGATCAAATGCCGAATAGTTGGCATTGATCGGACTTGGAGTGTAGGGCTCAATGTGGAAGTTTGCAATAGGTTCAGACCTGATTGTAGCTTTGGTTCCATACCTTGTTCTGAACAAAGCATGTGTGACCAATCAGCAGACAAATATCCTCCAATCTTGGCTGTGAAATCTCTTGACAAACATAGGGCAAAGAGTGGTGGAAGGTCTATAACTGATACATCTTGTAAAACAACAACATTTGGACATGCATGCAAGGTAAGACTCAAGTTTCTAATCACCCCAACTGTTGTTATTGTTGTTCCATCCAACTGCACTACCCCTTTGGATATGGTTTCATATTGAAGTCCTAGCTGATAAGCTATTTGCTTGGGCATCACTGAGCTACTTGCCCGGAATCAATCATGCAATTGTGCACCAATTGGTTTCCAATGATTAATGAGACATAAAAAGGAGGGGGCTTCAACATTTTACCTTGTTGTCTCCATGATTCCCTTCAGGCTGGGTAGCATTTGTGAGCACCTTCTCTTGCATTTGGACTTGCTGATTCAAAGTTGACCAGTCCTTCATGGCAGCTTGTAGCAAATCTCTCTGGCTTGGGATGGATAGGGATTCCCACATTGATATATTTACATTTGTCTTCTTCATCTGATCAATGATACTAAATGGTGATGAAGGATCTCTTTGTTGTCCCTTGGTTTGCATATTCATCCCTTGCACATGGGCAGCAGCAGCTGGCATGTGAGTTGGTTTAGGAGCTGGTTTGGGTGCTCCTTGCATGTTTGGAACTACATTTTGTTTGCCAAAAGCTTGTGGAGTGTACAGAAGGTTGTGGATTACTTGGAGCCAATGGCTGTCCTTCACCCAAATTTCTCCTTTTTGACCTTGTGTTGGCTGCAACACTTTGAGAGGGTATTTGATTCATACCATAGAAATCTTCAGCCTGCCAATTGACAAGAGTAGTTTCATTTGGAGATGTTCCTTGTTGAGGTGCTTCTTGCTGCTGATCCTCTTCATGGCTGGACTCTTGCGACCCACCAATGGTTTGCACCATAAGAGCTGATTTAATGCACCGTTAAAGCACATTGATTGGTTATGTGGCTGACCGCATGGGAAACACCAATCATATTCTTGGGCCATGTTATTTTGCACCGGTACCAAAGCTCTGGATGTGGATGCAACATTGGGGTTATCGGGCTGAAATGGTCTGTTGGCAGGAGGCCTTGCTTGATTCTGATTTACAGCTAGATTGGGTGGTCTTTGAGGCTGATATGGTTGTCTGTTAGGCTGAGCTCGAGGTTGATAAGAAGGTCTAAAACTTTGGGCTTGCTACCTCTTGAGTGTAACTAGCTCATTGCCTAGATTTTGCAATTGCTTCATGACTTCTTGAAGTTCATTTGAGGCACTAGAAGATGAAGTAGAAGCTTCATTTGAACTCTGATTTCTAGGAGTGGGAATAGGAGCTAAGACAGGCACTTGACTAGTACTTGGGCTCTCTAAACTTGGAAACAATGGCATGGGAGGTCTAGGGGCTAGTTTGCCAGCTTGGATCAAACAATTTTCAGCCCTAATGGCAATGCTATAAGCCATAGGGATAGTTATGCCTCCCATGGACTGAATCAACATAGAAATATCAGAATTTAAGGCTTTGAGAGGTAAAGAAAAGCACCTTCTCTCGTTGGCCTTATCGCCACCGGAATTCCTCTCCCAAGTCCTTTGAAATCTGAAGTTGAAGTTGGTCAGCTGCTCATTGGGAGCTCTTTTGATAGTTGTCAGCTGCTCCAAAAGGGACAAGTTGTCTCCCTTTTCCCCAAACTGCTCATGGAGGGCTATACATAGCTGGTTCCAATTTTGGATAGAACCTGAGGCAAGGCTCCTGAACCATTGTAAAGCTTTCCCTTTGAATGAGGATGCCAGCAATTTGACAGCAACTTGCATCTCATTGATTTCATGAATTACACAAAGGTTGGCAATGTCTTTAACATGATCACCAGGAGTAGTCTGGTTCTCTCCAGTGAAGTATGGAATGTTCTTCAATGCTGCAATTGGGATTGGATGTTGTGCATTGAGAGCAAGTGGGCTACTGCCAATGAAATTGATGTACGGATTCGGTGGTTGTGCCATTCTGATTGGCCTGAGAACCCTTGTTGATTGGATGAAAGGCCTACCAGGTGGAGGTGTTGACAAGGTTCTATTTGGTGGAGATGGAGACCTTTGAATCCTTCTTCCTCTTTGCCTTCTTCTTGGAGATAACTACAGATATTCAAACAAACCTCTTCTTTCCAGCTCTTGACCTTGTAGTGATTCTTCTCATGAGTTTTCAGGCCTGCACTGCTAAAACCAGCTGATTCTTCCCTTTGGAGTCGCCAGATGTGCAATTTATAGCTCTTTTAAGCAAGAAAATTGCAGCAGATGCACATCAACTTTGCTGCAATGAAAATGAGACCTCTAAGGTCCCACCGGGTGTGCCAAAACTGTTAGTGCAAATTCACAGCACCCCCTGGATGCACATCAGGCTTCTAGGTTGATGTTTCAAGCATCCAGTGTGATTACACAACATTGAAACCTCTCTCCAAGTGTGGGACTTGCAAAATGAGAGAGGAATCTCCAGATTAGAGGCTGGTTCCTCAAACTCCTCTGATCAGATCTATTATTTGCACTATTGTAGAGGTTTGAAACCTAATCCTACTCTAAAATCCAAGGAGACAGAGATAGAAAGTGCAAAAATGAAACTAAACTAACAGGTGATACACCAAAGGAGGAGTGGTGAACACTTCTTGTTTTGCAGATAGACACAGATCATAAAATGCAACATAAAACATCATGCACAGGCTGATAAGATGTAATCAGAGGTCTGAAATGAAACAAGCAACACAAACAGAGGACTGAAAACTGGTCACAGAGCCTGCATTGTCATTTCCATTGTCAAAATCCCTTCATTACAACATCAAAGAGGTAGAAAACCTGTTACAATTTTAGAAGAGGTCTGATACTTGCAAAAATCACCTGTGAAGGTGAAAGAAGAAGCTTGCTATCCAAAGAAATGTTCCCCTAGAGAATGAGCCAAATCTAGCTATTTACAATGCATGGGTCGAGCCCAGGAGAGAGAAAACATTAAAAAAATGTGGGAGCCATTCCTCATTGAATGTAAGATGCATTAAAATAGCATGGGCATCCTCACAAACCCATGCCTTGACATTTTTAACCACGTTGAAGAAGAATGCAACCCATTCTGCATTAAAACTGGTTGTTGAAACGTCAGTTCTGGCCATTACCACGCGCCAGAGACATTTCTTGATTTTCTCTCTCCAAACTGAACCAAAATTCAAGATTGACCCTAGAATCATGTAGATAATTTCACCATCTTTCCATTGATATAAAGAACGTGAAAATCGAGCTCTGGATCGAAAGTTATGGCGATCTGAAGATTTAGGGCAAAAACAGGCCAAAACGGATCGGCGGGAAAATATTTGAATTTTTCCCCGCTCTGCCACTTGGATGACACGTGTCAGGCTCTGATTCATCCATGGGTTCATCCTCTGAAAATTCCTTTCGGGCCCTTAAACTTGGACACGTGGCACTATTTTATTGGTTCGGGCCTGAGGGGCGCATTTTTACCTTGCGCCAAACACTTAGCAACTTTTCAACCTTCTGACACGTGGCACGTTCTGATTCATCCGTGGGCCTCCTTGTCTCTTTTGGCCATTTCACCTTTTCACATCCCACACATCCCTCGTGTACCTTTGGCCTGGATGTCCCGACGAAAATCTCCTTCCGCCGGCCGATTGGCTTCCTTTCATAAAACTTGTTCCGATTGAGGTGAAGACACGTGGCGAGATTCCATTCCGAACCACCTCGTTGTTGGTGGCTCTTTGCTTTCTTTTCCCATGCATCCCTCACATACCTTTGGCTCAGATTCCCAAACTGTCCCTTGATCGGGACAAATATCTCCGAACCACCCGAAATGGACCGACTTGCGCCAAACCGGCCGATCCGTGTCCCGCGCGTACCTTTGTCCCAAGCTGTCCCAAACCACGCGAAACAAAAGACTTAGGCAATTTTTTCCTCTTTCGGCTGATTCGGATTTTTACGTCCCACGCGTCCCGACATCCCAACTATCCCGCAGACCGCCTGGACTAGGACTTAGCTGATTTTCTTCATTTTTTCGGCCCCAAGCTTGGTACAACGAACCTCAGTACGACCCGAACCCTTCAGACCCGAAATGCCTTAACACAGTCCTGCAACCTTATTTTTTGCATTTCTTCCATTTTCTCAACTTGTTGGGATTTCTTCTTGGGTGGGGAGTTAGAAAAAGGCCAAGAGGACCCCAAAAAACATGATTTTGGGCCTCGAATACTGTGCTCAGATGACTGATTGAATACTTGCTCGGGGTGAATAATCGATGCATGTTATCAAAATTACCCGGGGTGAATTTTGGATAATACTTCCTCCATAATTGCTTCACACTCATGCTCCAAAACACATTGGCACAAAACCTCATCGTAACCCATTTTATGCAAGTCTCCTCTAATTATCCGATAAGGCATAACTCAAATAGAAACTTTCTTCTTCTTTAATATTTTCATCCCTTTAGGCATAAGTGCCATGTGCAAAAATACTTCTATTTCCTCAAAATATGTAGGTGTTTTTTCAACCTAATTAACTACACATCGAGGCATGGTTTCCTCAATACTTTGTGCATCCTCTCTATAATTGATCCTTGATAAGTGATCAGGTCACATATTTATCTTTCTTATCTTTACAACTGTGAAACCAAACTCTTGAAAAATAAGTATCCACTGACAAATACACCCTTATAAAACAATATTTTTGGCCAAGACTTAAGTACTTCAATGCCATGTGATTTGTGTAAAATATGAATGGGGTGGCCAACAAGTACTATCAAAATTTATGAAGTGCATGGATAATAGATAATGCCTCACTCTCTGTTATATTATAATTCTTCTTTGTTGGATTCAACTTCCTACTTACAGAGCTTAGAGTATGATCAACATTATCCTCTTGAGGTTATGTCAATAGTGCACCAATTGCCATACCAGATTCATTAACATGTATATGGAAGGGTTTTCTCGAGGAATGGAAATGTAATATTGGTGCAGTGGTAAGATTCTCCTTCAATTTTTCAAATGCATGTTGTTACACCTCACCCCAGTTAAACTTCCCTTTATTCTTGAGAAATTCTTCCAGGGGCGCAACAATATTTACATATCCTTTGATAAATTTTCTATAATAACCAATATGCCCCAAAAATCCACACACCTCACTCTAGTTGGTAGGTTATTCCAATCCCAAAATCACCACTATCTTAGTTGGATCTACCAACAATCCATCCTTGCAAATGATGTGCCCAAGCAAAGTGCCAAAAGGTGTAGCAAAGATACACTTCTTAATGTTAAGAGAGATGTTTAACTTCTGTAGCATCCAATTTTTATGACTTAGAAACAAGGGAAAAAAATTCTACATAATGTTCTTTGATCTAAATTCATATAATTCAGAACACACATTTCATTTCCATTCCATCTCATAATATAATATCATATGTAGCTGTAATGACTCGGTGAAACATTGATCTCTCATGTTTAACTTTTTCAAGTGTATACTTATATACATTGGTTATTTTACCCATTAAGGATCACTCAAGTGTTATATCTAAGAATCCTATCTGAATATATGTTATTGATATTCATCTAAAATCCCACATTCATAGAATAGGTAACATAAGACAACATAAACAACAGTTTTTGATACTTTGGAAAAAAATTTAAACATGTTTACCATGTTTATATTCCACATATCTGTAATACTCATCGAAAGGAATATGTCTTTCACCCCACTCAAACTATTATCTAGATTGGTCTTCCTTGACTTCTGTCAACCAAACCCAAGTCAAAGTTTCACACTAAATAGGGGAAGCTCATATACACTAGTGTTGTAATCTACTCATGATGACTAAGGATAAATATACATACTCAATCGACTCTCTTTGATTGGGTGTGTTTAGTTACCCGAAGTCAACATGAGTTGACCACTATGCTAGTCAATGTGTCTATCTCTGTTTAGAGTAGAACTATGAAAAAAATTTCCACTTATGTCAATTGAGTTAATTGAACTAAGTGGTGTATTGAAGCATAGTTGGTTACATCACAGTATCCTCATAATGAATCCCATCATTATGAGGGTACTCTGTTGCATCCCCTATATTACAACAACCTACTAAGTTCTTTCAATGAAACTAACATACTTAAGAAACATTAGATTATTAACCTTCAAATTATTATCTTGTTTAAATTAATCATTAAACAACACACCTAAGGGTCCACTAAGTACGATTGATCCCAATAAAGGATTCAAAATGTACTTTTACACCAGTTGAAGGTATGTAGATAAAATTTGCATTCAAGCATATGAACTTTTTAATCTTAATCTATTATTTCCTTTTATCAATAAATCTTATTTCAATATCAAGTAAGAAAGATCATTAAGTTTCTTTACTATTGTTTAGCAATGTAAACAATCTTGATTGAAAGCTTATTAATTAGACTTAGTGATATCATAATATTTAAATCCATCTTACTAATTATTTTAATCTTTCCAATTTCCATTTATCGTTTTCATAAAGTAGAGCATACAGCCAATCATCAATGATGATTATACTTTATCACATAATTATGGAAAACATACTTAGTTCAGATTTAATGATAAAAAGGAAGTATCCTTTTCTTCCTAATTAAGGACTATTGTCCTATTCATGAAATATGAAAACATAAAGAGTAGATTCATAATAAGAATGCCACATTCAACTATATAGAACTATCCTTATTATCCTTTCTGAATAAGGGTCAATAAATCATAATCATCATAGTTATATCATTACCCCAAAATGAATTGAGTCAGAAATATATATTGTTCCTTATCCAAGAATTATTCTATACCTTAGAATCTATTAAGCCATGCATGTCAATATTTAAGAATATTAATAAAATATCATCATGCATGTTAATATTTAAGAATATTAATCAAATCTAAGTCATATATGACCCTAGAATAAATCAGAAATCAACAACCTTCACACAAAAATTCATTTATCAAAAAGAGAGTTCACTTCACTCCAACTTAATAAGTATTCCATTATTTTATAAGAAAACTTCTTTCATCATTACAAAATTAATTTAATACATCTTCATAGTTTCTCCAACAAGATAATTTCAATACATAAAGCATCTGAATGAAGAAAATGACTTCATTAATAAAACAAATGCAACTTTTTATAAGTCTTTCTCCTTTCACTTTTCACGAAGTCCATCTGTAAAATTGTTAGCATGAGTCAGTTCACAAGAAATGAGCATGATAAGCACTATAATGTTAAAACAATATGCTTTTATCTAATTGTTTCGTAAAAGGAACCCTGTTATTTATGAAAATGTTCCAAGTACACAAAATAAGATCAATAAAATAAACCACCCAAAAGCCACTATGTCAGAAATAGAGAAGACGTCACTAAATCTATTTAAGAATCAATTGTCCATAAAAGAAGTTAAATAATCCAACAAAATTTAATTCCATCTATGTCACAGTAATGATAATCATTTCAACATGATAACATTTCAAACTGTAACCAACTATAAGAAGAGAATTAATTAAAGTTCATGATCTGTCCTCATTCTTTTCAATTTAATTCACCAAGCCAAAGTTCCACTAAATCACAGCTAGTTCCTTATCAATCAATCTAAAATGTATTTAGGAACAATTACAAATTAATTGAAATGAATAGGATGCCAACAAAATAAATATAACTCGACAGAAGGCTAGGTGTACTCACTGTACATTCCTACAGGAGGTTACTCTAGCAAATGAAAAAAATGAATCAACACAAGATAAGAATTCAGAAAGGTCTGACTTAACAAAATGAATTGGTTTCCAAAACCCATTTGATCGAATCATATCAACTGAACCAAGACAGGAAAAAGAGATTGAAACACAAACATGTAATTCAAATGATCAAGCTACAGTATAATGCACAAGAAACCCTTGCCAAAAACTTCAAGATAATGAAAACCGAATAGTTCCAAGGAACAAAATCACAGTGCATAGTCTTTACTTGAAAATATCAGTATTCAAGTTTAAAGAATAAAAATTTCCTTTAACAATGATCACAATAACTCACAAGTTCCATTCACACTTGAAACAAATTCTCAATAAGAGAAATAGTTACCACATAAATGTTTCAAACCAACCAAAGATACAAGCTCAATCTCAATGAGATGTTCATAGGGATTAAACATTCAATTAAAACATGCAACAGTCACCACGTAAAATGTCTCTTATAAACACTAATGACCCAAATCACAAGAATCTTCAAGGTTGAACATGAGCAGATATAAACCCAAGATATCCCACTCATGACACTTCAAAGAGTAACAGTTATTCGAGAGAATGTTTAACAAAATAAATGAAAGAAAACCATTTTGAAGTATAATACAATGACCTGGAGTGACCAATACTCAATGATTCCAAATCTCAAGCCAACCCAAAAAGGGTAATCATGCAAAGTAAACACAACCAACCAAAGAGAGAGAGAGAGAGAGAGAGATTTACCAGTCCATATTTCCAAAATAAATCCACCCATGAAGGGTAATAAACAAAAAAATGTAACTTAAAATAAAAGAGACAAAAGAATCCATCAAATAGCTTCATATTATGCACTTATAGTGCTTGAAATACCTCAATCAAGAATACCCAATATGGGTTGAGACTAGACTTACATAAAAACAACAAAGATATCAAAAGATTAGTTACAAATATAAGCCAAAATGAGTGACCATCAAACCGATATAGAAATCCCATACAGGCTTTATAAAAAGTCGACCCAAATAATGTTTTTCCATACCCATTTTAATGACAACCTAGGTCATTACCACAATCCTAAAAATACTTTCTCCATAACCCTGAGAATTCATTTCATGCCAACAAATTACAAATACAAGGAGATTTATCTATCAGAGATAATATAACACAATCTTCCCCTATCAATCATTCGTAGTTTAATATATATTGCAAACACAATTGTTTTTCCAACAATAGAAAAACCCAGAATCATGAATAACAACCTCATACCATTGTATCACTTATATCCACAAGAAACCATATCCATAAAAAAATTCACATAAGCAAGAAGAAGTAAACAACACACAAGAAACTATTCTCAGAGACATTTTCATGAAGAGAATAGTTCTCTTTATGAAAGCATTTAAATAAAAGAAAGATATCTTAAAGAGATAGAGCCTATCATGCCTAGTAGTGCTCCTGGCTTCTCTTCTTTTCTTCAAACCTTCAAGAAAAGCTTCCACTGAAATATATAAACAAAAATACCAAAAATCCTCTACAACTTCCCCATTTTCTTCTTATAGTTTCGATAACAATTTTTTATCCATTAAATCCACCATACAATGGTGAATTTTAACATGCAACAAAATCGAACTGAAAGTTCAAAAAATGGAAATACTACAAGGTAGATTGAAAGAGCTCAAAAATATGAATGCACAATGAAACCAAAACACATGCGTTTTCACTTAGGTCAAGGCTCATTAATGCCAATAGGACTCTCGGTGTCCCCCGAAACTCCCGCCAATTTCAACTCACTGTTAGTTATAACTAACAATTAAAAACTTCATTCAAATGAAATTAGTAGAGTTGACAACTCAGCACTTTCCACTACCTTCATGCATTGGCCAAAATTGGTGGCAACAAAATATTAAATACAACATTTAAACCTTCAAAATTCCTTTGGAATGGTGCCACTTCCATCCAACAATTTCCCTTAGCTTAGTTCAATGCCCTTAGGTTAGGTTTCTATAGTATTAGTTTATAAACCAAAGCTTAGGACCTTAGGAGTAATTCAATTTAGCTTAGGATTAATTAGTGTCAATGACTTAGGATTACCCCTTCTAAGAATTAATCATCACCATAAATATAATCACCTTAACTTAGGTTTAGGATAGGATAAAAATCAAAGGAACTTAGATTAATTAGGTCCCAATAAATTAATCAAAGTACATTACCTTTTGTGATGTATCAAAATGACGTTATTAGATCACTTAAAAGGGTGCATGCAAAAGATGCTATAAGATGCCCCTGTGATCCCAAAGCAAGCCTGAGTTCAGCAATCAAACATTTTTAGTAGACATAATATTGTGATAAGGAGAAAACACACAAAGAATGCACTGAAGGAACAAGGCACACTTGAAGGTGTAGAATGATAGGAAAGGAAAAGCATGTCGGGACAGGTTTGGTTTGGGAATTAAGCTGTTTTCATAGGTATAGGCTAATTTTATGTGGAGTACACATTGGGATGAAGAGTTACATGACATGTAAATGCTATTTTGGGAACGAGTGTCTGATAAGTTCCATGCATTAGTTAAAGATAATGATAGGATTACTTCTTCCGATTAACTATAGGATGCCTATCATTAGCGCACTTAATGTGTGCATGTTAATGTAAAGGCACATGGATATTATCATTATGTGACCTATTTTGGGAAGTGTGTAAGTGGTGAAGGGAAAGTTCCCACCTCTATAAATATCTAATGAAGCGTGTAGTTAGGGGATACTAAGATTGAATGGTTGTAGGGTTATGTTGTTGGATCGATGTGCACATAACTTATGGTGATGCTTTGTAATGTACAAACCTTCTATTCTTTACTGAGTGTTTAATATAATGGAGTATATTGGATGTATAATGCTGTTAAACATGATTGTAACTGGTTCTTGTATTGTTAATCTTATTATATTTATTATTTAATTTATGATTCTCTAAAATCTAGATATGCATTATGCACTATGGAATGTTTATGTTTATTTATATATCTGAATATGATTTATCTTCATCACACTAACATCTTTCATAAGAAACTCTAAAGATGGGCTTGGTACCTTTTCTTGCTTTAGGTGAGCACTCAACTCAGGCTGGGTGATGTGCCATCACGCCTAGGTTTTATATAGTAGATTCTAGGTTACGTCATTGGTTCCTTTGTCAAGACATCTTTTCGAGTTGTTTTTAGGATGGTTCAAGATGAAGACGTACCGATTTACCTAATCAAGTATTGAAGAGTGGATAAAGGATATGGAAGAAGAGTACACCTGGAGGTTCATCATTGGATACGAGTTTAAGGCACGTGCATGGGTGGATCATAATTTATATGAATTTTTGTATGAAATCTTCTTTGTTATCTTTCTTGTAGAGTTATATGAGTGCTTTTTTTCTTATGTGTCTAAAAGGAGTTGGAGGTATCGTACACTTGTCGAATGTAGGAATAATTTCAGGCCCTTTATGATGTTGATCTGATTTGGACATGCGTTGTGGATACTTGGTTCTATGGTGTTTTGAATAGCTATATTTTGGAGTACTCAATTTCCACTTATTATTTCCCATAGGTATATCATTTCCATTTTTAAGTTATCTCGGGGAACTTATTTGCAAGGCATTCCACTGGTGATCAAAATATTGATGGTAACCTTGAACTTAGAAGAAAAATTGATGGCTAGCTAAACCCCACCACACATGGGGGTAGGAGCAGGTTTGGTGAAAGATGGTAGACCTAGCGACAAAGAGGTAGAGAGAAGAAAGGTGGCTTAAGTACAATGAGGCATGTGATAGGGAGATAGAGAAGCAATGTGATATTGTAGAGTAGATGGCATTGAGGAGAGAGATGGATCATGAAGGATTTGGAGCTCACACAGAAGGTGTGGATCCAGAGCATCTAGAACTCCCCCATTTAGGAAATAATGATAGGGAACCCTCCTCAACTTTACATGGGAGCATGTGAGAATAGATGACATGGGCTATGGGGGTGCATCTGAATCTACCTGGAAACCTAGCTCTTGCGCTTGGTTTTCCAATATCTAGTACAACCAGTAATCAACAAGCTAGTTTGGGCAGAAAAGAACTGGAGTAAGTCACATAGCGAGTACATATATATCGTGAAAAAATCTTCTTTGTTTTTTGGAGGTACCTTATTAAGTGCATCGTCAACATAGAACTCAAGCACGTAGAATTTTGGACTCACTTCTGGGAGTAGCACCACTTCACAAACTATAGGAGTTCAATTTAGTACCATTGTTGGGACACATGGTAGTACATCCACCGGTATGCTTCTAGCTACATGTACGGGATCGGGGGCATAGGTGGCTCTAGTTCGGTGGATTTGGTGGTTCTTGAGGAAAAGGTAACACGGGAGGTTCTGGATCGGTGGGAAGGGTTCTCAACAACCCTAGAATATTTACATGGATATTTCTCTCTGTCTTCTAGAGTATATGGGCATAAAATGTGTTTTTGAACACATGCACATGTGTGATATATTAAGGCACAAAAAGGATTCATTGCTTCTAAACCCAAGGCAAGTCGGTTTGTAACTACATTGTTGGGATGCGCGCACAGGTGGTACTAGAAGTTTGACCACGATTAGACTTGTCTAGATTATGCAGCACTAAAGGATTATTTCCTTAAGGAGTTTCATATCCCTGATTTTGAGTAGAATATTATAAGTGCACTCAATTATATTAAGCAAGGCACTACTAATAGCATTTGGGAATATGATGCCCATTTCAAGACATCGTTACCTGAACTTTCTTATGATATTCATGCAAGTGAGCATGCACAATGGTTCATTGGGGGCTTGATCACACCTTTCAAAAGGGAATTGTCACATAACACATATATGGACCCATGTGAAGCACTTGAAGCTATGTTACGTGCTAAATCAATCGGGAGTATCGACACTAGAGTAAGCCCATTCTTGGAAGCATAAATTTCAGCTATGATAAAGCAGTTGGAGAAACTATCAGCTAATTCAGCTCATGAGATGCACACTGGGATTTGGTGTACAAATTTTGAAGTGGGATGACACACTAAGGATAGTTGTTCCCATTAATCATTGCATGCATTATTACTATCCTGTGAGATATGTCATTTGGACCATGATGTTAGCCACGCCCAATATTACAAGGTGTGATAAGAACGAATGTATCTTGTTATTGTAAAATTTTCCATTCCACGACTTGTGATATAGAAGATTTTAGGTTGATTGGTTAGATCCATGATGTCATAGATATTGGTGTGCAGAAAAAAATTCTAATGAGATAACTCTAAAGGTAAAAGTGAGCACCATGATTGTGATCACACTCAAGCATGCTATGATCAAAATGAAGGGAACTTTGAAGCAAGTTGTGGTAGGGTCAAGGATATAGTGGTGTTGGATTAGGTGAGTTTCCTTACAGAACAGGCTTTATATGAAGATCTCGTGACCACTACAAGTAGGAATGTCCTCATAATATTACTTTTTCTTTTTTTGGGAAGAATCATAGCTATAAGGAATTCCCAAACTTATATGAGCATCTTAGCAAGTAGTATAAATAGGAGAAAAAGGGCACATGGATGGTTAGAATATAGCAAGTTATGGAAAATCATTGGATGCCAAAGCTAGCACCAAAACCTGAGGTATTACTTGTGAAGATTACTACACACACTAAATTTACACGCACTGAGAGAGACATTATAGTATAAGCCTACAATCACTAAGGAGGAAGTTTACATGCAAGAAACTCATATCCTACACATCGAAGGAGGTTTGTCGGGAAACCATGGAGGTACTAATAAATATTTAGGTTGAAATACAATGTTTAAATGGATACTCATAGGATTTGGAACAAAATAAGGCAGCAGAGACAATCCAATCGCATATTGATGACTTGAAAGAGGTATGTAAAATGTTGTGCCAAGAGAATATTATTCCATTACTAGGAAATTGGCTAAAGGAAAGAACTTCACGTGTAGGTATTGAGAATAGATGGAAGATCCTACATGATAATCTTCCCCCTCATATCTTGGATTATGATAGGAGATCACTCTCAATGTTGTTGTATATGGATATCTCTTGAGCAATATATATTGATTGACACAGGCATGGAATTGAATGTGCTTACTTGGATGCATGGGTATAGATGGGAAAACCCCCATTGCAGTCATCATCTAATGTGTTATTTATTGATAATCGAACTAAGGTCACTCCCATCATAGTTTTAAAAGATGCATCCATTACTATACAAAGCGCTAAGTTCACTTTGGGACTTTTAGGTCTTAGCATTGTAGAAGCACAAAACTTCCCATCTCTTCTTGGGCACTCTTGGTGTTATGCAAATAATTTTGATCTACGGTTCAACAAGGGATATATAAGTTTTGAGAACAAAGAAGAAAGATATATTATCCCTTTAACACATGGGAAATTTGTGCCTTATGTTGAACCTTTGGCGAGGAAGAGCTGAATAGAATTTATGTATGTGTCATTCAATATCCGAAGGTGCTTGAGCCATCTAAGGAAGGAATCCTCCAGTGGGAATATGTACAGTATAGTAGTGATACTAAAATTATTGTTTGTAATAACTGGTTGCATGGCACCTATGAGATGGTTGGGCATGAAGTAAGAATCACATTTGTGTGGAGAAGAAAACCTCATTGTATTAGGAGGATAGGTAACAACCCTGTACCTCGATACACTAGAGAAGGAGACCCTACGGTATTCATGCATGCCATGGAGGAGAAATGGACAAATCAAGTGGAAATAAGAAATATGCTAGTATATACCTTGCGTGGGACAGCAATGTGATGGTGGATGGTTCACAAAGATAATCTTATAGATGGAATGAAGTCTGAATTTCTCTAATCACTTATTTCTTCAAGAGAAACGTGCCTTCACAAATTTCCATATACAATGGTAATCAACCTATTTACCAATGTGAGAGACTCCAGACAAAAGGGCAGGAAGCTTTACCACCTTCACTTTGGGTACAAAAACTTTATTCCACTTTACAAGGTTGCGCATAAGCTTGGTATGTTTATGCGAGAACTACATAGGAGGACTAGGAATTGGTAGAATTTGATTGCAAGAATGACCTAGAATTTTGTCTACTTCTCTACTAAACCTCTAGTAGAAGAGACATTAAGGGATATAAATTTCTTGACTATGGGAGATAGTGCTAAGGCTGAAGAACTCATTTAGGAGTTAATTAGGGAGGGAGAGCCTAAAGTGCATTTTGATGAAATAGATGAGACATATACCACACTACTGAAGTGCACTTGTTGTGAGAAGGAAAAAGGTAAGATGGTCTAAGTAGTGGATGACGAAGAAGTATAAAATCTAGATATATATCATTCAGAAGGTACACGAGAGGTATTAGATAGTGCAGATAAAAACGTGTGCTCCTATCATGAACCTATGAAGGCCAAGAAAGTTAACATAGGCATGGATGTTGAACCTAAGGAGGTAATAATTGAGGATTATTGGACTGATTCTAAAGTGGAAAAGATAATTGAGTTACTACGATATTTTCAGGACTTATTTCCTAGGGGCTCCCATGAGTTAAAAGGAGTGCATGATTCATTAGGAGCTATGATGATTAAACTAATGAAACGTGAGATCCCAATTTGGAAGAGACCTTACAGGATGAACCCTAACCTACACGTCAAAGTTAAGGAAGAAATTGACAACATGTTGAAGTGTGGCATCATTAATCCCCTACAGGAATTAGAGTGGGTTAGCCCCATGGTAATCATTATAAAGAAAGATGGTCAGATTTGGATTTGTGTGGATTACAGGGAACTGAATTTTGCATGTGTGATTGATCCTTTTCCTATGTCTTTCACTGAGATAAAATACTAGAAGGCATTGTAGGGCGTGAATTTTACTCTTTTGTGGATGGCTTCTCAAGCTATCATCGGGATAGAATTAGATAGGAAGATCAAGAGAAAATTACTTTCACCACTGAATGGGGAATTTTTGCATATACTATGATGCCCTTTGGTTTGAAAAATGTTTCTGTTGTATTTTCACGCATAGTTGTTTAAGCATTACAATATTTTATTCACAAATTCTTGTAGGTTTACTTGGATGATTGGACAGTGTATGGACTTGTTAAGGATCATTATGACAATTTGTACCTAATGTTTGAAAGATGTAGACAGTTAAGAATCTCTTTAAACATGAATAAGTGTGTGTTTACTACACCTTTTGGAACTTTTTTAGGGCACATCATCTATAAGGAAGGTTTGTTATTAGATCCAGCTAAAGTTATAGTTATTGTATACCTAGACAATCCTACTAGTCAGAGTGAGGTGTGTGGATTCTTGGGTCACACAGGGTATTACAAAAAAATTATCAAAGGATATGCAAATATTTTCACACCCCTAGAAGAGTTACTCAAAGGAAAAGGAACATTCTATTATGGAGAATCATAGTAGCACGTATTTTAGGAATTAAAGGAGAAACTTACTATAGTTACGATTCTACATTTTCCTTCATGAAATCAGCCATTTCACATACATGTGGATGCCTCTAGCATAGTAATTGGCGCAGTGTTAACTCAACCCAAAGAAGGTATTATAGATCATCCTTTTTTTTACTACTAGGAAGTTGACTCTTGTAGAACAAAATTGTACAACTATAGAGCGTGAGGCCTTGTCAATGATTTCCATGCTTTATAAATTTAAACACCGCTCGCTAGTAACACCTTTTGTATTTTATACGATCACATGGCATTAAAATACTTGGTAAATAATCCCATTTACTGAGGGGTGCATATGTTGATGGGTGCTCTTATTCCAAGAATTTGATTTCATGGATGTAAAACCAAGTAAAATTAATTTTGGCCCATACCACTTATCAAGGATTCAGTCAGGGGAGGACGTGTAGACAATTGAAGATACAATGCCGATGCATAGTTATATATGTTACATTGCACGCCTTCATAATTAGAGGATATTGTTGTCTTTTTTTTTTTTGCATGGTATGGCACCAAAAGGAATGAAAGCATTGGAAAAGAAATAACTTTCAATTCATGAGGCACCCTTTATGTTTATTCATGGAGATTTATACAAACAAGGTCAAGATGAAGTATTACACCGGTGTGTCTTTGGAACATGAACGCACGAGATATCATGGAAGATGCTCATGGTGGTATTGCAAGTGGGCACTATGTAGGTGACTCCACCGTGCATAAGAAACTCTAATTTTGGATTATTATAGGATACCATGTACAAGGAATGTAAAGAGTATTGTAAGGAGTGTGATCACTTTCACTACCTTGGAAAACACGGGCAAAGAGATGAAATACCATTAAGACCTATTCCTAGTGCAGAGCCATTTGAAAAATGGGCTATAGAATTTTGGGTCCTATTACCCCATATGCACATAGAACTAGATTGTGATATATCATCATTTGTATAGATTATCTTACATGGTGGGTAGAAGCAATACCTACAAAGGTTTGTACGAAGAGTTACAAAAGAGCTAGGTTCTTATGGGAAAATGTTCTTACTAGGTATGGATGTTTGATGAGCTTGACAAGTGATAGGGGTACACACTTTTTGAATGAAATAATCGGGATATTATTGGAAGAATTTAAGGTTGTACACCACAATACTACACCCTATCATCCTCATGAAAATGGTACTACTGAGGCCTTAAACAAGAAATTGAGCCAAAACTTGACAAAAATTTGTGATGTTCGAAGGAAAGATTGGGAAGATAAAAAATTTGTCGTGCTTTTGGCATATAGAAAAACCTACAAGAGGTTTAATAAGGCCACACTCTTTCAGTTGGTGTTTTGCACAAAATAATTTCTTCCTATGGAATTCATGTTACCTCCTTTGCATATTGTGCATGTTAGAGGTCTATCTGATGAGAAATCATTAGAAGAAATAATTGAAAAATTAATATAGTTGGATGAGAGGCGCATCATAGCATGTTGGAGACAAAAGCAAGAAAAATCCGGGGAAGAATGCATGGCATGAAAGACACATCAAAGAAAATAAGTTTGAGGTTAAACAAATGGTACTCCTTTTTTATTCTAAGTTTACGTGTAATCTAGGTAAGCTTAAGATGCATTGGTTGGGACCGTATATAACTCATATACTTGAATCGGGCACTTTCCAGTTAGAGGCAATTGATGGAATATGGTTACCCATTTATTTCAACAGGAGTAGGTTGAAGCCCTACTATAAATAAATTTTCTTGGTGTTTGTAATAAGGTAGTATTACCATTTAGTATAGGTTTCCATTTCTGTATTTCTTTTAGTGTATTTCCTTCCTCGTTCTTATGCTTTGTTAATTTAGTTTGGTGTTTTGTGTAATAAGTGTGTTTGTGTGATGGAAGCTAATTACAATCAAAAGTATTTTTATGTGCGGAGGACTAAACATACCATTAGTGTGGGAGGGTTGTTATTTTTTATTCACAAATAGGTACACATGAGAACAAACTATTACAATTCATATTCAAGTACAGAATGGAACTATTAGAAATAAGATTGCTTCTAAAGAAGACCATACATGGAAATGAATGAAGGGATAGTATAGCATGAGATAAGTAGTGGCTATGGAAACTACTATGGGAGGGTGTAGTGGTGAGGTACTTCAGTTTATGGAAGCACACATAAGAGAAGCATGTAGAAAAAGGGTATGAAGGTATGCTAGAAGGTTATATTTGGGCATGAAATTGTACCACGTAGAAATTTTTGGAAATTTTTAAAATGGTAAATTAATGAGAGGATTGTTAGTAGGTGAAGGAGAAATAAATGCACTAACTATTTGAAAATCTATATAACTATGTGATGCAGATTCATTTTTACCTTTGCAATCATAATTATTCGAGTGAGCTAAGTGAAACCAAGCCAACGAATCATGTTAAGGTGTGGAGAGTTGTGAAACTAGACATAGAGAGCATATTTATGTGTAGAAATGCCTTGCATCTCCATTGGTGAAGGGTTTGAGTGTAAAAGAAGCATTAAGAAGGAGCTAGAGAACACAGTTTCAAGCTAGGGAACACAATTCTGAGATAGGGTTTGAACTTACTCGATATAGAAGAAAAAAGGTGGGATTTTTACGATGGCACCAAAGAAAGAAACCTGTAGCAGTAGAAACAAAAGGAAATAAAAGGGTGGAAGTTGAGATTGAAATTTCTCCCAAGAGAAATTTTTCAAAGATGTAGTACCTAGAAGGAGTAATAGTCGAGACAAGATTGGAATTACCACATTTGCAAATGAAAAGTAAGAGACTACAACCACTACACCACTTGATAACAAGGGATATTTGGACACTTTGTTGAGTAAGAAGACCAACAAGCACGGGGTGGAAGATATTTCAAAGTGCATGACGACAATGGGGAAAAGTTACTTAAGCAGGTAGTAGTTTATCAATTGTATGAGCTCCCATATTTTGGAAAATATGAACCTTTATACCAATGGGTTATGAACGAGTCCAAAAAGGAATTCTTCTATTTCACCAGACAAATGGTTAGGATCATGTCGGCCTTAATTGTGACATTAACAGATCAAGGGCATAGGGACATACAACATTAGTGTACTGATAGATAAAGCAATGGTTATATCCACAAGCAAGGAGTTGGGGTATACTAAGGGTCCATGTAGAATGATTATCTACAAATTGAGAAAGTACCATGTGGTGAAAATAGCCACACATCTTCTCACCAAGCTAAATGATCAAGAGAGATGGTCGTAGGTAAACACCATGTGGCTTCATATTGCAAAGAAAATGTCCCAAGGAGAAGTGTATAATTTAGCAGGCTATATTGCAAAAACCATTATTGAGGAAGTGCGCATAGGTGAAAAGATAATTTTTGGTACCATCCTCTTATCTCTTGTTTTTGTAGAAATTGGAGTGCCTGATGGGCCAAAGAACAAAATTTGGGAATACCCCACTAAGAATAAGTCCCTCGCGGAAAGGTTCAAGAAATATTTATGTGAAGGATCAATGAGTGGCCCATTCAAGAAAAGGGTAGAAATGTGGTATGACCGACTTCATTGGAATTTGAGGAGGAATGGTGCATTCTAAAAGAACTACCTTTCAATAGTAGGAAAGGCAGTAGAGTTCATAGTTTATCAAAATTTTTACATCGTATGGTTTTCCATGAAGGATAGGACATGGATTCCATGGTGAAAAATTCCCTATGCCTTCATAATGCATTACTTCCAAGCCTCAATTCACATATTTACTAATGTTCATCATCTCAGCTTCAATGTAGATAAGGTAGATTGTGATTACCACACTCTCAAGAAAACATATATATATCTAGGTTGGTCTTCCTACATTGAGAGGCTCATTTTAGATGTCATAAATATAAAGCCAGTAATTTTGGCTATTGGGGACAGTGGAGCCATGCTCATATATCTTCATCTCAAGCCTAGGTTGGAGAATAACAAGTATGTGGAGAATGAGTTAATGCCCCGGGGCCCTTTAAGGGTAAACACATAATGGAGAATGTGCCAACTCCAAATCCTGTAGCAACAATAGAGATAGACGAGGAAGAAGAACATGAGGATAGTGGAGGCTTGGACCATAGAGGTCGAGAGGTAGCCCATATAAAAATTAGAGAGTGAGCATGTAAATACTCCACCATAGGCATAAGAAGGAGAAGATGACTTGGATGTGGATGTAGTCCCTGAAGAGCACCGATTTAAGAAGGTATTCAAAAGAACCAAGACCCAAGGCATGGGAACACCACAACATGTAAGAAGATCACCTAGAATCTCCCCTTAGAAAGAGGCACCTGAGAAGAAGAGAAGGAGAAATTTGAAGCTGAATGAGGAGGCGAGAGGATTCAGAAGAAAGCATGCCTAGAACCCTAGTGCAACCAGAAGATGTGGAGGAACCCAGAGATGAAGAAATGAAAGATGAAGAGGAAGGGGTGAAGGAAGTAGAAGAGACGGTGCAAGAGAAACCCAGTGTGCATGTTACTACTCAGGAAGAAGAAGGGCCAAATCCAAACCTTGGTGCTCAGGTTCCTAAGGGGCCAAGAACAAAGAGAACAAGTGAAGAATATGTTGTGCCAAGTATGGGCTATGCTGAGGACACAAGAAAAATCATTTGCACCTAGTTTCAGAGCACAGTGGGCCTTAAGGAATTGTATGGATGGGAGTTGATGGATCCAGACATGGCCACCATGCACATAAGGAAAAAATTATCTTGGTCCATGCAGACCCATATGGATGATCTAGATTTTGATGTGTGTAAGGAGTTGTGTGTGTCAAGGAGAGTGAGAAGGTACCCCAAAGTAGACACATGACAATAAAGCCTACTCTAATGTCTGATGAGTAGGTGAGAAATTCCTTGGTTAAGGTATCTGTAGAGGTGGTGCATAGGTACATTGATAAGGTTATTACCATTAGATTTCTAATTAAAGATAACAAAGCAAAAATTACAAAAATTGCACATTTAAAAGGAGAGAAGGACCTAGAATAGAAAAATAATGAGGCCTTCATTAGCATGGAAGAAGAAATTGGTGATTATGTTCTGAAAGAAATACCTCATCTTGAGTCTAAGGTACCTGAGAATTTTCCTTCGGCTATGCATTATGTGTGCACATTGGTTGATTTGGTGCTAGAGGATGGACCAATTCAAATGTTAATGCCAAAGGATCCTGAACAAGAAACAAAAAGACAAAGGGCCTCCGTGGTTAGGAAAATTTCAAATTATGAGGCATTGGTCAAAACTCTAAAGGATAAACTGAAGAAAGTTGGCCAAGATCTGAATATTTGTGTGGCACCATAAGGATTGATAATGACTAGAACTCTGGTTCAAGATAATGAAGTTATGAAGGCCATGAAAGATGAGACACTATGAGGTGCAGAAAGATTGGCACTAGTGAAACAAAATCACGAAGCCCTTACAGCAGCCCAAGACCCACATAAGGAGAGAATACATGAGATTGGGAAGCTAATAGTGTAGAATATGGATCTTCTAGAGGTAATGATGTCTATTGTGGCCAATGGTGTCCAAGTCCTGTAGAATGAAAAGGAAAAGATTACTCATGATGAGTTGGAAGCCATTTCCATAGACATTCTAGAGAAGACAAGGATTGTGGTGGATGACTGGAAAACATTGGAGGCTAAGATCAAAATAGAATATCGAGAGTTGAACCTCTTGATTGAAGAATAGGGTGTTGCAGAGTAAAGTTCTATTCTTTTGTATAGTGATTATTTACATTCTTTCCATTCTTATTCTTTATTATTTGGGAACATCAGAAAGAATTCCCATTGCTAGGATGGAAATGTACTTTACTATGGGGTAATGTTGAGTAGACATAATATTATGATAAGGAGAAAACACACAAAGAATGTGTGCATAGGAACAAGGAGCGCTTGGATGCGTGGATTAATAGGAAAGGAAACGTGCACCAATAAATTTTGGTTTAGGACTTAGCCATTTTCATAGGTACGAGGCTAATTTTTAGAGATAGCATGCGGAGCACACATTAGGATGGATACTTTAGCGACACACAAATGTTATTTTGGGAATGAGCATCGAGAAGTGACATGCATGAGTTCAAGATAATGATATGGTTACTTCTTCGAGTTAACTATAGGATGTCTATCATTAGCACACTTACATGTGTGAATGCTAATGTAAAGGCACATGGCTATTATTAGCATGTGACCTATTTTGGGAAGTGTATAAGTGGTGAAGGAATAGTTCCCACCTCTATAAATATCTAGTGAACTATGTAGTTAGGGGATACCAAGATGGAATAATTGTAGAGCTATGATGTTGGATTTGATGCCCGCATAACTTATGGTGATGCTTTGTAATGTAATAAGCATCTATGTTTTACGATTTTTAATATAATGGAGTATTTTGGATGTATAATGGTGTTAAACAAGACTATAACTAGTTCTTATATGGCTAATATTATTATAGTTATTGTTTAATTTATGATTCTTTAAGATCTAGATATGCATTATGCACTATGGAATGTTTATGTTTATTTATGGATACGAATATGCTTTATCTTCATCACACTAACATATTGCAAAAGAAACTCTAAAGAGGGGCTGGTGCCTTTTCACACTTTGGGTGAGCACTCACTCAGTGCCGGGTGATGTGCCAACGTGCCTAGGCTTTATGCGGTAGATTTTAGGTTGCATCAAACATTATGACTAGCTTGATCAAATGATCAAAACATCATAAAATCAAATACATGCCTTAGATCACTGCAATTGATCCAAGGTATGGCTATTCCTGCATTTTGAAATCAAATAGACTAAAGCACAAGTTCAATATTACAAAATAGGAAATGAACGAATTAGACTGAATTTATTTCCTTTATCCACATGCAAAATACATTAAAAATTTCAGCATAAAGAGTATATGAAATACTTCATTATAAATTCAAAAATTTAGGGCATGATTGTATCAATTTTAAACATAAACATATAATCTTCAACAAACATGATTACTTAGTTCAAAAGATTACATTGTCTTTAAACATAAACAACCTATCAACATTTGAAACTTCAATTATATAAGTGATCAAGGATAAAAACCATGGTAGAGGCATTACACTTCCTTTATCTCTCAAAGATAAGCCTTAGATTATCACAGTGATCCTTAACAAACCCATAGATAGTCCAATCATCTAGATAAACCTATAAGAACTTATGGATGAAGTCATGAAAATCCATGGCCACTATGAGTGAGAATTGTTGGTGAATTCTTCAATCCAAATGGCATGACAGTATATGCAAATCTTCCCCATTTAGTGGAAAAGGTACTATTTTCTTTATTCTCATGCGCAATATGCACCTGGTGATAACCTGAGAACCCATCTATGAAATAATATATTTTGCACCCTACAACTCCCTCAAGTATCTCTTATGTGAATGGCGTAGTAAAAGGATCAATGACACGTGACACATTAATTTCCCTGTAATACACACAAATCCTAATCCGCCCATCCTTCTTGATGTTGATTACCATGGGACTAGCCCATTCAGATTCCTTAATTGTTTCAATGATTCCATACTTAAGAATATTTTCAATTTCTTCTTTCACCTTCATACACAAGTTTGGATTCATATTGTAAAGCCACTTCTGAATCAGTCATGCACCTTCTTTTAGATTGATCTTCATCTCTCCTAATGAGATGTGTACTCCCTTCAACTCATGGTAACCTCTTGGAAACAAGCCTTGAAATTCATGCAAAAGATAAATGATATTTTCTACCTCCTATTCTTACTAGTATTATCCAATGATGGATTCCTTAGACACATTTTTAGTGCCACTTTGTGAACCTTCTTAGTCTTCATGGGAGCATGGTACACACGTGCCCTTTCATCTATAGAATCCATGACCTCGTGTGAACCCTTTATATAGATAATATCAAAATTATCCACCTCTTCATCATCAATGAGGTATATTATTTTCCCTTCCTCTTTATCTTTCCAGTGCATCCCAATTGTACCTCTTACGTATCAATGTATCTTCTCCCACCTTAAAGTTAGGTTGTCCAAGTAATTGAAACATGATCTCCTCTCGATTTCATGTTATCCCCCAATGTGTTGTGCTTCATGATCTACAAAAACTCGTGTATCTGGAGGTTCATTAGAAATATAATCAAAATTATGAGCCATAACTTCTGTCATATCACGCCAAATCATAATTTCTTTCTTGAGCTCATCCTACACATATTATGTATGTGTGCATTTATGCATAGTTGAATAAAACTTATGTACCTATAGATATAGTGGTAAGTCCTCCTAACATAGCACCCATTATCTCTCACGATTATGAACGTGTACTAAAGAAATATTTTTCCCATCATACTCATGTATAAGTGTTGGTGTTTCACCCGATTCTTGGAATGTGATGAAATGGATAAGGGTAAAATGGCTAAGATGAATACTGTTGAAGCTGGTTGAAGGTTGTTGCGCGCACATTGACTTCTCGATCCACAGCTGATCATGAGAGCTTCCTTTTGGCTAGGAGGAACTACCTAAAATAAACAACAAGACCACCAAATAGAAGTTAAATAGTATATGCAGTGGACTTCCTAGCATATGCTAGATCCGGGAAGTGCGATACTCCCTAGAAGGTTGTCAATCCACTGTTTTAAACAAATTAATGTGAGAAATAAGGTAAATATTGTCCTACTATAGTCAATATGATTTAGGCATCTCATATAAACACAATAAGCAAAATCTAATCTAACAGGATAGGTTAGGATCAGATCCAGAGGTTGGGTAAATGGTTCTAGGTTTCTGCAGGTCTGACAGAGATCTGATGAAGGTCACAGGTGATTATAGGTAACTTGGGAGTAAGTAGGTAGGTTGTTGGTCTGTACTATGTTGATAGACATAGAGACCAATTATGGTTAATTGTGACCAATTTTGGTCACTGAAGAAATGATGGGGTCAAGAACAAGGGTCTGGGTCTATTTTCTAGGTTGATGGGGAGCTAGGTGAGGTGTCTACGAGGTGTGGGTAGGGATGCAAGTCAGTGGGCAGGTCTGGTGGGGTTTTTGGTGAAGTTGGGAGGAGTTAGGGGTTAAGTTGGTGAATGGTAGCAAAGGGCCATGACGTAGTAGGTAAACCGATCTTTGGTATAGGAGTGACTGATGGCGGTCAGGATAATCAACGCCGGTGACTACTACGAGAAACTTGAAATCTTTGTAAAATGGGTTTTGGGTTCCCTTTGTGATTGCAAAAGGGTTGGGTAGGTTGGAATGAGATGCTAGATTGTCTGGATGAGGGTTTTGTAGAGTTTTGGCAGGGGTATGGAGGGGTAGCTATCAAAGGAGATCAATGGGTGGCTGGGAAAATAATACACCAAGAGAAGTAAATACTGAGAATATCTAAACAATAGGGATTGAATAGAAAAACATACTTATGAATATGCTTCTAGTCGTCTATGGGTGAAGGTTGGAGAGGATGGCTGGAGATTTCTTCTGTAGAAGATCACCAGTTGATGGGAAAATCTTGCTTGAGCTACCTAGGATTTCCTCCTTGCTTGGCTGGGTCAGTTCTTTTGTTGGGATGGTTGCTGGATGTTTGGGCGAGAAAGAATGTTTTCTCTTGTTGCATGCATGCGTGATTTCTCTCTAACTCTCGAGAATGTTCCAATCTCAAGTAAGGTTACCAAAAGGGAATAAAAGGTGACCGACGATGGTTCTTGGTTGACCGGCATCGATTTAGGGGTGACCGGCATTGGTTAAGGTAGGATTCCCTAGGTTTACTAAAATGGGTAGATCTTCTTGATTTCTTGGGCCCAGTTAGTTTGTTGTTGTGGATTAGAATGGAAGCTTCCTTTCTAATGGGTAGGAATGTGGTTAGAGAGATTGTAGGGATTGATTTTTAGGGTTAGGCCAAATCTTAGCTCATTAAGGCAAGTAGGATTAGGTCTTAGTTAGTTATGGAAACATGTCAAGAATAGGTCTAGGGTGAGGTGGCTGGATGAGGTGTCTAGGTGAGGTGGAAATTAAGATAATTAGATAATAAATATTGTGAGGATATATATTAATTTAATTAATTTAATTAAATTAATAGTGATGTGGGGTGGAAGGGGCCATGGTTAAGTGAATATGTTTGGGTTGGTTATTCGACGGGGCGAAGGAGCGTGTGACCCAATTTTGGTGTCTACATTTTTACCTTTTTGTTGTGTAGCTTGTATTGGTAAGCGATCTTTGACAAAAATAAGGTGTGGTTTTCCCATGTGTGGGTGAAGGTGACCCCCTTAAACTAGGAATTGATGAAGCGAAGGTGGAATCAGAGAGTGGGTTGATAAAGGTGAATGTGATGAAGAGGAAGATGGAAAACGGGGGTAAAGGGGTAAAGGGCTAATTAGGTAGTCTAGGTAATGGGTCAAGGTCAATAGTAGTAACACTCAAATGCATGCACACATATAAACTGCAGCGTGGTACCAAGTTGAAGATCATGCAAACTCTACATTGTCTAAGGTAGATAGCTTTATCCAAATAAGGTTGACATGAGTCGGTATCTAAGTTATAGGATATGGTGCGAGAATCACTTCACAAGTTAGGTGCAAGAACATTTAGGTATGTTAGATACACCAAAGGTTTGGTCGGGATAAATGGTCACGGTAAGAGGTAAGGTAAGGTCATTAGGTCAAATAGTAGGGGTAATACAGTATCACAAGGTATAGCAAGTACATGAGTTCATAGGTCACTAGCAATGTTCCAGGTCCAAGTACCTAGGTCACGGTACGGGTAGGCCCGAGGTATGGGTAAAATAACAAGTCCTAAAATGCAATTAAGGACAAGTATAGGTAAGGAAAAATGGTGGTTGGGTTGGTTAAGTGGGGTTAGCAATGGGGAATGGGCAAGGATACGAAAGGTAACCGATGACAGTCATACATGACTAGGGACGATCAAGGTAATCCGATCACGGTTTATGGGGACGGATGAACGATGCCATTCTTGGTATAACTGACCATGGTGAGATAGGGCACAAGATTGGCGTCGGTTTAGATATAACTAACATTGGTCGGAGTTTATGTGGGAATATAAAAATAAAAATCCATATAATACATATTCATTTTATGTACGTTTTGGATTTTGTGAAATGATGAGCCGAGCGAGTTGTGCTTTATTGGGATAAAAAGATGAGGATGATATCCTATTGAGGTGGAGGGATCCAATTAGTTAGAGGAGCTAGGTAGATGGGTCCCATGAGCACAGCCTAGACTAATTGTGATTAGGTAAAGAGCAGGAGGATTGGGGTTGGTGAGTGGACATGGCGAGAATGGGAGAGGGATTGGGTGGACCACCAGTGTAACGGCCCAATGTGCCACCACAGAGATGGTAGTGCGATGAGGTAAGATTCAATCTCTTGTGTTGATTTCAAAGGTATATTTAGGTAGATAGGTTAGGGAGTGAAAAGGGATTTTGGGGGAAAAGGGATTTTGAATTGGGGAAGGAAAATTGGGTAGAATAGGAATGGGTAGAGGTGTGGTTAGGTGTATGAGGGGTGGGGAAGAGATGAGGGTAGAGGTAGGTAGGAATGTGGAGAAGAAGGTAGTGTTTTTAGGGAAAAGGGGGTTTGGGTGTCACGGATTTTTATGTGACACTGACTGGCATCAGTCAAGGGGTGGCCAATGTCGGTGGTGTTGAACCGGTACCACTCATAGATAAGATGACTTATGTCGGTGTGGGATAGATCGTGGTTAGTTAGAAGTAACCGCATCTTGGTCAACATGTGGGGAAAAAGGAGGCCAACAGAGCTCTATGATTGTTCAGTGAGATAGATAGTGAGCAAGGAAGATGTTATTGATGAAAAAAAAAGCATGGGTAAGAGGGTGAAAGAGGTGTGGTAGGATTGATAGTCGGTGAGGTTTGGGGTGGGAGATAGAATATATGATAAGAAGGTAAGTCATTGGGGAAAAGAGGGAGGGTAATAAGTGTAAGTGAAGTGTTAAGAGTGATTTTGGGTATGATCAAGTTGTATAAATGTGTGTTTTGTTGGATGCAGGTGAGAGACCACCTGCAGATGTGAGATAGGGTGCCACCCCTACTCGTGATAGTTTGAGGAGGTGTGACAGTTGAGGATTGGTGGCATGTTGTCATAATTAGCCCGATTAGGGTTAGGTGCTATCGGCATGTAGTCGGCATTGACCTAGTTTAATGGTCACCCTCAACGGCACGCAGATGGAATTCAATGACCAACACATTCCATTTACGACGATTGATGATAGCACGATCACCTAGAGGATGTATACAAGATCCTACGGCTGCCTATAGTGGGGGCATAGGTATATTAGATCTCTTCATAGGCATGGAGTTGATGTTGATGGTATTTGGTGAGGGATTGGTGGAGTTGAGGTTCCACAGTGTTAGCCTAAGCTATTAAGAGATGTACCAGGCCCATCTGGAGGAGACGAGACTTATTGTGCTATTGATGGAGGCAGTCTATTACTTTGCACTACCAGATGTAGAGGGTGGGAGATTCCCATGATCACATATTAGGATCTGCATGATATGGTGATAGAACAGACCCATTTTTCATGGGCACCAGCATTCCTAGTGCAACTATATAGGGAGTTATGGGCATATGGGAAGCTTCGGAGGTTCAGTTTGTGTTGTAATTTCCTATTACATTGTTACATTGTTGGTCATATGAACAATTGTGTGTGTGTGCACCTAGTTGGTATGCCCCGTGTTGATGCATTCGATCTAGGTTTTATCTGGGTGGGCTACAAATGATGGGTGCTATTTATTAAAGACCATTGAGTGGGTAGGGTGACACATGATGTCACCTACTATAGGTGTTTATTGGAGGGGTTGTCTAGTGTAGACATTATTCGGAGGCCCTATGTGGATTATCCATCATATGGGTAGATGGATGTGGAGCTAGATGGATTGTAAATTCTCAGATGGGTAGAGAGGCAACGTTCTAGAGAGCACAAGATGATACCCATAGACTAGGTTAGGTGACGGATTCGAGCTTTCACGGGATATACCGCCACCCTTCCCACGAAGACAGGAGGTTTGACATGGATAGGTCGTTGCCTCTACCTTAGCCAATAGTGCCAACATGGCAAGAGGAGAAGGTGAGAAATTGGTGGATCGATGTGCTAGGGTGACTAAAAGATATAAACAGTGGTGGGCTACACACTTACGAGAAGTACCACCGAAGTTGGGGTAGCGGATTTAGCCACCATCATTGTTAAGAGGGACACCCTACAGAGGTAGGTAGACACATTGATTACATAGTTGGGGATGGTGTAGGGGCAGTTGAAAGGTGCAGAAACATAGGTGGCCACTTTATAGGCACTGGTGGCCATTTTACAAGCCCAAATAGCATAGGGATAGGAACCTTCTTAGGGTGGTGGTCATGATGAGATACGGTGGCCGCCCTACAGACATAGGTTACAAGTTTACAGGGCTAGCTGGCCACTACATAGGTGTAGGTTGTGACTCTTGATCCTAGATACAAGTAGGATCGGGACAAGGTCCCTCGGAGGCATGCATAGGCACAAGGGTAGGTTCATAGGCCAATGGGCCCACCATAGATAGTACCCATAACCAAATTACAGGATGCCCTAGGTGATACTAGGTATTATCAGGATATCTTGATGGCGGTAGGGATAGATTTTCTATCCTATGGAGAGTCTGAGCATAACAGGCCTTAAGTGAGATTACCAAGTTGTGGACCCATAGTGTGGAGAGTACGGGGCCGGCGAGCCCGAGATAGGGTCAGGGTGAGGCTACCAGTTCACGGAGGCTAGCTCCAGGGGTAGTACTAGCAAGGACCCAGCCATGACCTATGATGGGTGGTGAGAGGTTAGTTGGATGTCATATAGGAGTCAAGGATGAGGAGGAGACAAGGGAGGCGATATGGAGGATATCAAGCGGGGTGATCTCGATAGCCATATGTACGTTCTATTTTGTGCGATTATTTTTTTATATATACCGTCCTATGTGCCGAAGAGGGTGAGGATGTATACGAGAGATGATTGATTTTTGGATTCATTTGTATTGGTGTACATATGTATGTGTACACATATGCCATGATTTATAGATGATGATATGTATACTATGGATGGTGTGTTTGTTGTACTTTCCATTATTATTTGTGTATGTGATGGAAACTAGGTGAATTAAGTATGATAGAGTCAGGGTCGTAGGCATGGATTGAGTCAGGTCATAGGCATGAATTGAGTCAGGTCATAAGCATGGATGGATTCACTTCATAGGCATGGATGGAGTCAGGTTGTAGGCATGGATTGAGTCAGGTTGTAGGCATGGATTGAGTCAGGTGGACTTAGGTATGATGAAGTTTAGGTTGGTTTAGGTATGGTTGAATTGAGTTTGGTTGAGGTATGGTTGAATTGAGGTTGGTTGAGTGTTTAATTCATTAATTGGTGCAATTAATGATGATGTGGGTCACTTTAAGTTGTTCTATAGTAAAATTCATGATAATGGTAAAGAAATGGAAAACATAATGAAATGAATGCATGAGTGATGATGGTAAAGATGTGAAATAAGTGTTGTTTGTTTGGTTTAATTTCTAATTATTGATATAAAAAGGAAACTAACTAGGGTAGAATGTGACTAGAAAAAGGGGGAAGGAATTGGTTATGGTAGAGAGTGGCCGAGCTAACCTCCAAGGGCCCCATGCCCTCGAGTGCTGCCTACATAGTCCCTGGTGAAAAGGGACCTCAGGCCGATGTAGTTCTCCCATAAGCTAGGGAAAAATGTGAGGAGGTAGGAGAATGGGTCGGTAGGTTATAGGCATGATTGAGTCTAGGTTATTTAGGCATGGTTGAATTGTGGGCAAATAGGTATGGGTGATTTTAAGTTAAAAGAGGAAAATTTCCCAAAGATAAGCATCAAGGGTCTAGTCCTGTATAGGATAATCAATACATAATGAAGAAGTTAAAAGATAAGAGGAGGTAAGAGAGCCACCTGATTGGTGAGGATCATAATGGGTTGACCATACCTTAGGTAGGATGGTGAACGTAAGACCCTAAAGACATTGCATGATTGATTATTCTAAAGGTGAAGAATAGTCACATGATCACCAAATGTCATAGTTTCAGTAGGTCCCTTGAGGTGGTAGGAAATGAAGGTGTAAAGGGTGAGAAGGTGAAAAATGGTTAGGTTATATGGTATGAGGTAGCATGCCTTTTGGCAAGAGATCCAAGATCACAATGAGCAAGTCCATGATGAAAAAGTTTTCTTTTGAATTGTATTTGAGATAGACTGATCAATGCGGGAAGCTTTGGGTTTTTTTTTGGAATCGGGCTTTACATAACTATCCTTCAAGAAGAGTCTATTTATAGTAGCGATGTAGAGAGAAATATGTCCCTTTTGAAGGTATCATATTTTTATTGGAATTTTGACTCAAGGAGTTCAATCCCATGTGGAAATTATTTAGGGATTTTAAGTCATGTAAAAGACTAGGGTGAAGAATTGGATTCTTGTTCGAAACCAAGGTGAAATGACCCTTGGATCTCATATGAAAGAAGAGGAAAGTTATCCATAACAATCATGCCATTTGCAGATTTGTGGTACAGATATTTAAGAGAAGGTAAATGAGTGACAGGTATGCACATGATTCTTGTTTAGTTATTGAGAATGGCATAGTGAAAGGAGGGAAGTGAATGGCACTCAAGGGATGAGTGTTAAAATAGGTAGAAGGTGAGGTATGACTGAAAGTCAATAGTAGAATGGTCAAAGATGCAAGGCATTAAGGGGCTCATGTTCGGGTTTACCATTGAGTGAAGATAAACGATAAGCACATGATCCATAGGTATGAGTCACGATATATGGTCCAAGCCAATTAGGAGAAAATTTTCCCCGTTTACTTTTTTCTACTTTGGTTACATGTTGATTTTCCTTCAAGACAAGATCACCAACTTGGAAGGTTCATTCATGAACACATTTGTCATAGGCACGTTTGATACATTTTTGGTAAACTTGGAGATGGTCAAGAGCATTAACACAACATTCATCTAATAACTCAAGTTGCACCAAATGATCTTTACGAAATTCTTCGTCATTGTGCATGTCTTATAGTGAGATACGAGAGGGATGGAATTTTGAATTCAAGAGGTAGGACAACCTCGGTAATGTAGACCAGTGAAAAGGGAGTGGTAGCGGTTGAAGTGTGAATACTAGTGTGGTAAGCCCACAAGGTGAAAGGAATGTGTGTATGCTAATCCTTCCCAATATCATTGACCACATTCATAAGAATCTTGTTCATGGTTTTATTGGTTGATTCAGCTTGACCATTAGTTTGTGAGTAATAAGGTGATGAGAAACTGAGTTGGATGCCAAAAGCATCACATAGTTTGCATAGGTTTTATTTTTGAAATGTTTTATGTTATCCGTGATAATGTGACAAGGGACACCAAAATGAAAGATGATGTAATGGTTGATGAATTCACATATTTTCTTAGCTTTGGTGGAAATAAGGGGAATGGCTTCTACCCATTTAGTATAATATTTATTAGCAGCTATGATCCATTGGTGGCATTGTGAAGAGTGGGGTCGATCTCACCGATAAGATCCAAACCCTGTTGAGAGAATGGCCAAAGGTCTCGCGTGACTGTAAGGCATGACTAGGGGTGTGATGGAGATTAACATGTTTTTGGCATTTTACACAATTCTTAACATAGTCATAACAATCATGGTTAAGGGTCAACCAAGAATAGCCTAGGAGAAGAATACGCTTAGAACTACGAGACCGATTAGTGACCTCCACATATGCCATCATGAACTTCCTTAATGGTATAGGGAATTTCAGAACTCGTAAGGCACTGTAAGAGAATACCATCAAAGCCATGCTTATAGAGGAGGCCACCCATGATGACATAATGAGAGGCCCTTTTGAGAAAGGTGCATTGTCCATTACAAGTGAGGTCAGGAGGTAAGATGGACAGGGAAAGGTAATCCACAAGCTGCTTATACCAAAGGTCAGGTGGGTTGTGTTCAAGAGTGCCAACAAAGTTGACATCATGGTGTGAATGGGAAGGTAATTACAACCTTTGTACTGTGACAAATATTTTAGAATCGGAGGGTGAAGTAGGTATCTGGGAAGTGAGACAGGCCATGGTATCTACAAATTTGTTAGTGGAACGTGGAATGGTTTGTAGTTCATACCGGCAAAGGAGGTCAAGAGGGTGTCAACATGATTTTTATACTTTTGAAGCTCTTTGTTATGGCATTGGTAAATACCATTAACTTGGTTTACTACTAGTTGAGAGTCACCTGAAGATGTTAATCGATTTGACATTTAAGGCAAGGGTGGTCTGAAGGCCTAATATGAGTGCTTCATATTGAAATGTTGTTAGTACACTTGAAATCAAGCTTGAAGGATAGCGGCATAGGTTCACCATCCAGGGGAATGAGGATAACCCCTGCACCTCCCCCACACTGACATTTAGAGCCATCAAAGAATAAGGTCATCTGGTAAATGGTATTGTCTAAGGAAAGGGTGGTGATGGATTCGTTGGGGAAATCAAAGTTAGAGGGTTGGTTTCCAAAAAGAGGTGCATCAGCGAGCTAGTCAGTAATGGCCTGGCCCTTGATAGATTTATGATGAATGAATTTGAGGTCCAAATCAGCCAGAAGCATGAGCCAAAGCATGCAACATGTTGGTTTTGATAAGGTTTGGCATACATGAAGTGTAAGGGGTCGATGTTGGTCACAACATGGGTTTTTGGTTAAGTAGGTAATGGCGGAGTTTGGTTGTAAAAAAACTAAGGCTAAGAAAATGTTTTTGGCATCGGTTTATCAAGTTTCCTATTCTAGAAGAGTACAACTTATGTAATAAATAGCACCTGCTCCCTATGTTGTTCATCACGATGAGCGAGCATGGCCCCTAAGGAGTGATCGGTAGCAGAGATGTATAGGTATAAGGGTTGATCATCTTTAGGTGGAATGAGTATGGGTGGTTGGAGAAGGTATTGTTTTAAGGCCTCAAAATATTTGTGGTAGTCATCATCCCATTTGAAGGAGACATCCTTTTTGACAATATGATGAAATGGCTGACATCGATCAGAAAGTTGAAAAATGAAATGGCAAATAGACTGTAACTTACCTTGTAAGCTATGGAGTTTCCGCAGGTTAGTGGGTGGAGGAATTTCGAGAATGGCCTTAACTTTAGTAGGGTCAACCTCTATACCATGTAAGGAAATGATAAATCCCAGGAGCTTTCCGATATAACCACAAAGACACATTTCTTGGGCTGAAGGTGAACACAATACATAATAAGGCGGTCAAATATGGTATTTAGGATGGCAAGGTGCTTGGAGTGGCATTTAGATTTGGCAAGGATATCATCTACATAATCTTCCAATATATGGTGCATGATGTCATGGAAGATGTAATTCATAGCCTGTTGATATGTGGCACCAACATTTTTAAGGCCAAAAGGCATGACTCGATAGTAGAAGGTCCCCCAAGGGGTGATGAATGTAGTTTTGTGTTGATCCTCTGGGGCAAGCAAGATTTGGTTATAACCCGAGAAGCCATCCATGAGTGATAGCATCTCATGACCAGTAGTAAGGTCAACCAAGCTGGTCAATACCAGGTAGAGGAAAGTCATCTTTTGGGCAAGCTATGTTGAGATCACGAAAGTCTTTGCAAATGCAAAGTCCCCTATCTCCTTAGTGATAGGGACAATGTTAGAAATCCATTGGGGATAATCAATGGGTAAGATAAAGGAAATGAAAAAAGGCATTGAAGTTCTTCTTTGACCAGAAGAGCAATACGAGGTACATTTTCCTTAGCTTTTGCTTTATGGGTTTGACATCACGAATGGTTATGATATTATGGACAACTATGGTGGGGTCAATACCAGGCATATCAACATAGGACCAAGTGAATTCATCACTATGGTCTTGAAGGAAAGAGGTGAAGGATTCATGTTCAGTTGTGTCTAAATATTGGCCAATCTTTAGAATGTGTGGGTCATCTTGGGTATTAAATTTTATTTTGATGGTCGATTCATTTAGCATGGTTTGTGTCTTGGAGGGTAACGATCGGTGAATATAAGAGTCTTCTACACCAAGGTAGGTGAGTATAGATTCATCATCTTGACATTGAATGACATTAATAGAAGGTGTATCGTCATCGATCATTTCAGGATACATGAAGGGAAGAGAAGAGGGAGCCTTGCCCTCGTGTTGATAAGTCAGAGGCCCCAAGGAAATGGTGTTTATGAAAAAAAAAAATTAGGAGGAATGGATTCTGGATCCATCGACTCTGTCGGTGAAGGTGGTGAAGGTGGTGAAGAAGGTGGAGCAGGTGAAGAAGGTGGAGAAGGGTTGATATCCTCAATGAGTTCAATGTGGGCCTTCTTGGTAGGTAGTTCAGCAAAGTCGATACCACTACGGTCGTTATGTTTATGGGTAGTACATGGAATAACAGTGTGACAACCTTGCTCATAAAAGTCGAAATCAAAACCTTTCCATGCACATCGGTGCAAGAAGGTGTGGGTGAAGTGGTGATTGGTGAGTGACTGGAGGTCAACTAGAAAAGGGGCGGGTTTGTGATGGTGGTTCAGGTGTATAAGTGGAAGTATCAAGTCCCCCATAGGTGAGATTGGTGTGAAGGTGGGGAGGACCATAAAGGAGATGCTCTCCTATGCAGTGATCATAGTGAGGGTGTTGGTGAAGGCTTCCATACTCTTGTGGAGTAAGGAATGTGTTGACATTATATAGGTGATACTGCCCCAGAGTGAGGTGTTGAAAAATACCTTTTAAGGGTTTGATGGTTGATATGTGGGTAGCTAGGATAGACAATGTGTTAGAGGTTGGATCAGAGGTGGAGTCAGCTAATTGGGAGGCTGAAAGGTCAGTCATGGAGGTTGTGGCAGCAGTAGGAATGGAGGATTTAGGTGCAGTTGAAGTAGTGGTGGCTTGGTGACCTGGAGGTGTGTGTGAAGAGGAAGTGGTCATGGAGGTAGATTCCTTAATGGGTACAAGCACATCACTGGTCAAGTAAAGCATGTTACAGGTTTTGAAAGGTGATTGATCAGCCAGAATGGTATAGATGTGTCCTTCATACTCAAACTTTACATAATGACGTAAAGTGGAAGGAACATAACCCATGACACAAATCCATGGTTTACCAAGCAACAAGTTATATTGAAACTCTCCCTCCAAGATGTAAAATGACTCTAGAATAGTATGAGAGCCCACGTGAACATGAAGGATGACAGTGCAAGTGTAAAAGTGATAGCATCATTAAATGAACACAAAATTATGGGATGTTTATGCATGAAATTTTCAGGTATGTAAATTTTGTTGAATTCATGGGAGGTGATGATTTTAATTCTTGCACCCCATCCATCATAACACATTGTACACATATATTATCGATATGGATGGAGATTAAAAGGGTACGATCAAGTTCATTGGTTTGGTGTGGTGCGATCTCTTCATCCGAGAAGATGAGGGTGGCTACTTGGTGAGTAGGTGGAGGTGTAGAAGAAGGTGGTTATTTGGTGAGAGAGGCTACATGACGAGGTGTAATGACGGAGACTACGGGTGTAGGGTCATTGGGTAAAACCTTAATAGATGAAGAATTTCCATGATAGCTTGGCAATGGGACTTAGAGGTTTGAATGAGGTCATATAAGGACATTTTGAGGGAGGATTGGCGTAATTATTTGAGCATCATGCAATATGTAACCCCATTGGAAATAGGATATGCGGGGCCACAGATAGTGACTTTAGGTGTGGGTGTAGATGGTATGTTGGGTATAGGGTTGGTTAGTGGGTTGGTTTCCTTTTCCTTTCCTTTGTCCTTCTGAGCATGGGTAGCAATGTGGATCATGTTGATTTGAGGCGGGAGGTAGATGAAGTAGGTGAGCCATGAAAGGTGTAACAATAGGAAGGGAAGAAGCCAAGAGGTGGGAAGGAACCTTGTGAAATGAGTTGGGCACACCGACATTTGGGTGGAGGTTTGGCGAGTTCTCTGATACGAACCATGTTGATTTCAAATTTCGGGGTGGATAGAAAGGTTGTGGGGGTGGAGATGTTGGTTGTGGTGTAGGTGCGGGGAGAATATGTGAGGAAATGGGTGGAGGTCAGATAGGGTCCTCATCAAGGAGATCATCATCATCAAGGTTCAATTCAAAAGGACATAATTGGATGAGGGCTGCTTTTAATGCATTACAGTTTTCAACATTGTGTCCTGACACATGATGGTAAGCACAAATTTTTCATATCTTCAATTCCTTTTGGTTTGGGTTTGTGTGGGTTGTAAGGTCTAAGAGGTGGTAATGTCTTGTGAATTTTAGAGGAGGTTGGTAAGTATTTTAGTGTAGGAACCTTCTAATGGATCACAATGGGAGGTGAATGTTGGTTTGAGTATAGGTACGGCTAACTATATAGGAATATTCTTTATAAGAGGGGGAGTGGGTTGAGATACTAACTTTGTGGGTGGTGTGGTCTTAGGTGTTGGTCGTATCTGCTTGGGTAGGGGCATGGTAGATGAACTGGAAATAGAATGTGTGGTTGGTTTAACTACCTTATTGGAGGGTAGTGGATTTTTGGCTTTAGGTTGCACCTTCTTGGGTAAAGGTGATATAGGTGCATGAGATGTAGAGGGAAAAGTGGATGGTGGAAGAGGGTGGGTTACCCATGGGGGTAACCAAGGTGTTGTGGAGGTAGGTGGCATAGGTTGGGCAGGAGGCATGAGGGAAAGAGAAGGAAGTGTCATGGGTAGTGAAGAAGTTATTGATGGTATTGGAGGTATGGGTGGTAAAAAGGTTACAGGTGAGGGTGGAGGTTGTGTGGAGTGCTTGGGTATATTAGAGGTCTACGATGGAGAAATGGGCTACTGCATTCTTGGTTTACTAGTGGATGAGGGTTTCTTGGCCAGGGTCAAAGGGTGAGGTCCTAGGATGGACGGAAGGGGTGAAGGTGATAAGGGTGTGGTTGGCGAGGTTGGGGTAAGAGATCTACTAGATTGGCTCTTTGGTTTAGGGGCTGGGTTAGATTTGGTGTTAGTTTTGGAAGACGTAGCTAAGTCTAATTGTATGGGTGGATGAGTAAGGATAGCTGTTGGTATGACCCCTAAAGTAGTAATAGGTTTAGGAAAGGAATATGATGTAGGCTTTGGTTTGGGTGTAGATGCATGTTGGGTTATGGGAAGAGGTGTGAGTTGATCCGTGAGTGGTGTCATGGGATATTTTGTGATAGTTGTGGTTGTGTTCGGTTTGACCGACCAAAAACTTTTGGATAGATAGTGGAGGTGTCAATGAGTGATAACTACATTTGTGTTGAGATAGGAAGTAGAAGATTCCCCAAATTAAGTTTGTATCAAAATATTCTAGGTGATCGGCTAAGTGTGAGAATGGTACTTTGTAAGGAGAGATGACACAAACCGAGTGGCAATCCCCATAAAATATGTTTGAGATACCAGCAAATGGCTAGCCTCAAACTCTGTGGGTAAGAGAGACAAAATCAAATCAATGGGATCTTGAAGGTCTTATGGTGAATATTCATCTACAGGCAATGGTACTTTTATATTATCCTCCATGGGTAGATGAGAGGATGAGTCATTGAATTGAGCTCTCCTTTCATTGGTGAAGTGGGCTTGGAATTTTGAGGATTTGAAGGTAGTGTGATGATTATAGGCTCTTTCACGGATGAAGGAGAAGATGAAGGGGATTCCTCTGTGGGAAAAGGAGTAGATGAAATAGGTTCTAGTGTAGGTAGGGGAGTGCGGGATAATATTTCATCTATGGAAGGACTATAAGGAAATAGGTTCTAGTGACGGAAGCAATAGGTGTGTCACTTTGAAAATATCATGGACCTCACACAGTATCGCTATCATTAGTTGAGGTCTCCCCAGTTTGGTCAGAAGAAGGGTGTGATTAGGAAATGGTTTCTTGAAAATGTGCAGGTTTTGGTTGGCATGTGCGTTCAGATTATCCAAGACTAACTCACCATTCTCAAGCATTTCCTAGACAATGTTCTTGAAAGTGATGCAATTACTATCATTATGACCTTTTACCCGATGATAGTTGCAGAAGTCATGCTCTTTGTACCATGCAGGTGTGGGGTGAGCAGGATCAAAACTAGTGTGTGGTTTTATAGGAGGAAGGGTGATGGCCCTAGCTTTAATGAGATTTTCTAAAACAAAAGAATAAGGCTCCCCAATTGGGGTGTATTTCCATTATTCTCATCTGAATTGAAAAGTCTGGACAGGGGAAAGATTAGATGAGGGCTTAGCCTGATTTGATGGATGAGTTGGGCCAGCCTTGAGTACCACCATGTTAGCAGTTCCCTTAGATTTTGAATAATTATTCTATGGTTTTGAAGAAGAAGAGGTATCATTTTACTTAAATGTCACGTTCTTATTTTGTAGTTAGATTTTCTTTTCTTCGATGGCCCGAAGCTCTAGTTTTCGTGCCCTAGTGAATGCCTCATCAAAGGTTTGGAAAGTCTACACCTACAAGGTTGGTGAAATATGTCTAGCACATCCCTAATTAAAGAGCTCTATGAGTTCATTTTGTGGTAATTGGGATGTGAGTTGATTGAAAGCAAGCTACGCCAATGAGTGGCAAAATCTTCGATAGACTCGTCGTCATATTGACGTGTAAAGTAGAGGTCAATCATGGTAACCTTCTTAACAATGTTGATGGAGAAGTGTTCTAGGAAGGCTTGGGCTACTTGATTGAATGAGTAAATGGAGTATCTTGGTAGTCCACTGTCCTAGTTTAATTCAGGTCCTATCAAGGACATTGGGAAAGTCCTCAAAATTAAAGCATCATCATGGGCAATCAGGTAACACCCATGTTTAAAGGACCACAAATGTTGTTGCAGGTTCTCTTTGCTATTGAAGTGGTTAAATTTAGGCATCTTCCAATGTAAGGGATATGGATTAATAGAAATAGATGGGTGGATGGCCTCATTACAAATTTCATCATAGGTGAGAGAATTGTGTGAGCCAAAACCGATGCCTCCCATTCTCGCATATTGTTCATCACAAACTTGATGAGGTCATTCATATGTGGTGATGGATGGGCCTCTGTAGTGTAAGAGGGTTGGTGTTGGATGTCATATGGAGGTGTAATTTCAGTATATGGTGATGCTGAATAGGTAGGTTGAGAATGAGGGAGTGAGATAGGGGGCACATACCCAGAATGAATGATAGATGAAACAGGAGGCTACTGATAGTACATATATGAAGGTGGAAGGGTCAAGGTGACTCTAGTAGTGATGGGGGATAAGGACTGTGGAATAGAAAGGACAATGTTTTGAAATGGGGTAGGGGTCATCGACACCGGGGGTGGTTGTGTTGCTATGGGTATATGTGAGACAATAGGCACAAATGAGGTTATGTTTTGGGTGGTTGATGAAGGTATAGTGGATGTTACGGGTGTAATAGATGTGGCAGATGTGGCGGTCATAGCAGGTATAGGGCCTAGCTATGAAATGAATGTGGGGAAAGGTAGGTGCGGGTAGCGTGGAGCTAGAAGGGGCTGATGCAAAAGTAGGAATGAGTGTCAAGGGGATAGATACGGGCATGTTGTATATCAACTGACCCAAGGCATCTCGAGTGGATGAGTGAGAAAGGTATAGCTATAAGGTGGCAAGGTTCGATGAAGGATTTGTGTTAACTCCTTATCACTTGTGGCGATGGTGATAGGTTGGGTAGGATCTATGGGTGATAGAATGGAAGGTGGTGAAGGACTAGGTGGGAGTGGTTGATGACTAGCATGGAATATGAGGGCATTATCTTGGCTATGACTCGACACCATATAAAAAAGTTCTTATTTAGTAGGAGTGCTTTCTATAAATTACACAGAAACATAGTAGAAATAGGAAAAATAGGAAGTGGTAGGTGGATTGGGTCAGTATGTCACCTGAAAACTAGCATAGGCTAACCGATGCTAGTTAGGGTAAACCAATGTTAGTCAGAGGTAACCACGATCGATCACTATGAGAAAATAACAGTTTTCTAAACAAGGAAAAAGATTGATAATCTACCAGGTAGATAAGTTGTAGGATGGATCTTATCAGAACATAGAAGATACTGAGAGTTACAGAGACTCTAAACAACAAAGAAGATGAAGCAGGTGTCCTTTTGGGTAGGTTAACCAAAAGAATAGGAAACCAATGCTAGTTGGATAAAACCAGTGATGGTTAGAGGGTAACCAATGATGGTCATTAGTGACACTGGTTACTGTGAAATTGAAACAAAGATGAAGAAAATGTGGTTGTGATTTAAAATCAAGTGTGGAATCAAACCCAAAACTCTGAGAATGATAAAAATGGGGTCTAGGCACACTCAAATGAAGTTGGACTACACCAACTATGATGAGGAGCGTGCAAGGAGAAATAAAAAGATGAAGAACGTGTCCTCTCACCTCAAAATGCAAGCCAAGTAGAAACACTAAGAAAAATACGATCCTAAAAGTACTCTTTCTATTATGTTTGTTTAGCTTACGCTATTTAGGACTGACTATATGAACTGTAGAGTAGAATTTTTTTTGGTTGGGAAGGCATCCTACGAAGAAGGATATCTAAAAGGAGAGGTTTCAGGTATGTTATGGTGGGGGTGGGCCATCCTCTGAGATGATGTATTGACAAAGGAAACGAGTGGGAGTACCGCCAATCAGATCATATGATCATTGATAGGCATTCCCAGGAAGGATGTTATTTAAGAAAGATGTGTTAATTTGAATTTGTGCAGTTTGGTAAGACTCGGAGAGAGAGAAACTACTTTTATGATTCTTTTTCAACCATTAGATAGGCATGAATTCTAGTGTATAGGTTTCCCTCATTTAATGTGCACTAATGCAGCATACAAGAATGAAATGCCATTAATTTTAAGCCCAAATCAAAATATTAAATTTGATGACACAAAAGATGAATAGGAGAGAATATGATCTTTCACTAATGCAGTACAAATGAAAGAGAAGAAGAGTTCTTTTTATAGCACCAAAACATGATTGCTTTGAGACAATAGAAAGAAGAGAAGATTCCAAGGGAGAAATTTAATGTGAGAACCTTTTGAAAGGAAAAAACATGCAAATTTTACCTAGGAATGAAGAAATGCAAGGAACCCCGAATGGGTCCCACCGGGCGTGCCAAAATGTTTCACCTGATTCTTAGAACATTTCTTGGAATGTGATGAAATAGATAAGGGTAAAAAGGCTAGGAGGAATACCTGTTGAAGTTGGTTAAATTTTGTTACACGCGTTAACTTCTTGATCCACATCTGATCGTGAGAGCTTCCTTTTGGCACAAAGATTTGATGAAGATCACAGGTGATTTTAGGTGACTTGGGAGTAAGTAAGTAGGGTGTTGATCTGCATCTTGTGTTGACAAACACAGAGACCGATGCCAGTCTAGTCCTAACCAATGACGGTCAATTGTGACCGATGTCAGACACTGAAGAAATGAAAGGGGTCAAGAACAGGGGTTTGGGTTTTTTTCCAAGTTGATGGGGATCTAGGTGAGGTTTCTACGAAGTGTGGGTAGGGATACGGGTGTTATTCCAAATTTTTCCCCAAAAATTTGGTTAGAACAAACCCCGCACATAGAGAAAATATGAAGGGAAAATGTTTTGAACCTACGAGCTTGCATTCCAAAATGAGGCAAAGGAAAAAGTCAGCATTCAGGCCCGAGTCAAGGAAAGCGGGCTGTTGGAGCAAAAGGTGAAAATTTTCCTTTTGACAAAAAGGCCCAGAGACAAAAGGTGAAGCGCATCCCCCAGCCAACCAAAGGGTGCCACATGTCCAAGCGGAGTGGTGGGGCCGTGGGAGTTTTTGGATTTCACGATTCTTGCAAAAAAAGGGGAAAAGATAAATTACAAACCGAAAACCTAATTTTTCCCTAATTTGGCTGTCACGTGTCCCATATTAAAGGGGACCCAATTTTTCAAACTATTTTCCCATCCATTTGTACAGACTCGATACAAACTTCAAAGGGGCATATCTTTCGACTCAAGGCTTGAAATATTGTAAATATGACACCATTGGAAGCATCTTAATGTCTTTTATGCCATGGAAAGATAAAAAAATCATTTTCTCAAAGCACCTAGTAGGTGAACCATGGAGAAACATCTTAGGGCCTTTAATTTAGGATCTTCTTGTTCTTCAAATACTAGATCCGATTCGATCCACCGAGGAACCAAAAGTGACATATTGTGGGAAGATTTGCAGAAGGCATTGATATTCATGGTTGAACTCTCAAAGAAGGATTATCTCATGGTGGTTGGAGTAGGATTCAATTTTTTCCCCTCTCTCTCTCTCTCTCTCTCTCTCTCTCTCTCATTCTTTCTATATATTGTAACACTTCTCATTTTTGAGAAGAGACATCCTGGGCATAGAGAAACTCTGTCAAATTTGTTTCTCGACACTATTTTGAGCAGGAACCTTCTCCTACGCCTGGTAAATGTATTTGTGTCTCTATTATAGAAATGTAATGGTATTTTCATGTTCTAGAGCAACAAAAACATGTTTTTGTGGTGTTCTTTAACCCTTTGCATCATTTTGTTGTTTCTTCACGCCTCTCCCTTCTAGATTTTTTTTTTTTTTTTACGCATGTATTTCATATTTGTAGGTGCATTATCTTGTGTTTCATGGAGTTTAATGGCAAATTTGAGATCTGGGATGTGTTACTTTTGTTTGACCTCCCTCATCTATATTTTTTTTCCTTTTTTTTCTCCCTCAAGAATATCTCGCTTCCTTTACTAGTGTATAACCGCTTTAGTGTAGGCTCTATTTTTTTCCCAATTTTATTTCTCTCCTTGTCTCCTTGGAGGTTAGATTAGGATAAGATTATATTTCATTCACTGGAGTAGCTCATGGTAGGTAGTTTAGGAATAGGAACCAGCCTTTAATCTGGACATCTTTCCCACTTTTACAAGGTCCCACACCTTGGGAAAGTTCACTATTATGCAATCACACCAAATGAACATGCCTTAGAAAAATAGATCCATAACTCATTTGGGGGTTCTGTGATTTTGCACTAATAATAGGTTATTGGGCAGGTTTGGTGGGGTTTTGGTGAAGCTGGGAGGAGTTAGGGGTAAGTTGGTGAATGGTAGCAAAGGGCCAGTATTGGGTAGGTAAACCAACGCCGGTATAGGAGCGACCGACGATGGTCTAGGATGACTGACACCGATGACTAAGGGGAATTGCAAATTCTACATAATCATTTTGGGTTCTCTTTGTGATTGCAAAAGGGTTGGGTAGGTTGGAATGAGATGCTGGGTTGTCTAGACAGGGTTTTGTAGAGTTTTGGCAGGGGTATGGAGGGGTAGCTATCAAAGGAGATCAATGGGTGGCTGGGAGAGAAAATAATACACCAAGAGAAGTAAATACTGATAATATCTAAACAATAGGGATTGAATAGAAAAATGTACTTGTGAATATGCTTCCAGTCATCTATGGGTGAAGGTTGGAGAGGATGGCTAGAGATTTCTTCTGCAGAAGATCACCAATTGATGGGAAACTCTTGCTTGAGTTGCATGGGCTTTCCTCCTTGCTTGGCAGGTCAATTATTTTGCAAGGATGGTTGCTAGATGTCTGGGCAAGAAAGAATGTTTTCTCTCATCACATGCATGTATGATTGCTCTCTCTTCCTCTCAGAATGTGCCAACCTTGAAATAAGGTTACCAAAAGGGAATAAAAGGTGACCGATGATGGTTCCTGGTTGACCGACATCGGTTAAGGTGGGATTCCCTAGGTTTACTAAAATGGGAAGATCTTCTTGATTTCTTGGGTCCAATTAGTTTGTTGTCACAGATTAGAATGGAAGCTTCCTTTCTAATGGGCGGGAATGTGGTTAGAGAGGTTATAGGGATTGATTTTTAGGGTTAGGCCAAATATTAGCTCATTAAGGAAAGTAGGATTAGGTCTTAGTTAGTTATGGAAACATGTCAAGAATAGGTCTAGCATGAGGTGGCTGGATGAGGAGTCTAGGTGAGGTGGAAATTAAGATAATTAGATAATAAATATTATGAGGATATATATTAATTAAATTAAATTAATAGTGATGTGGGGTGGAAGAGGCCATGGTTAAGTGAATATGTTTGGGTTGGTTATTTGATGGGGGTGAAGGAGAGTGTGACCCAATTTTGGTGTCTGATTGGCACATTGTTAAAATTAAACCTTGTTGAAAAGGATACACTCACTTCTCACCAACCAAACAAAGTTATCTCGTGTGTTTCCCATAAGCGCGCACTCATGTTCCATGAAAATTATAAACTAGCATATTCCTTCTATCACCCTCATTCTTCCAATGTTTTTCTATGATGTGTAAGAAATATTCAATTTTTATTCACATGTATACCTAGGTAACTGATTTTTGCCCATCCATCTAGCCATTCGTTGCCTAATCATCCTCATGACTCTTCCCTTCATCTCACACCCAACCATCTCATACATTTCATGGGCCCAATTATAATAAGTAACACTAGTGGTATCACCTGAATGAGTTCATGTTTTACCATTTATGTACACCTTCCTTAGAGGTATCCACATTCTCGTGGTCGGGTACCATGCACACATAAATTTTATTTATCTCTTCTTCACTCCCCGGCTCAGTATAAGGTGCAACCTTCACATCATTTAGGGGTATGACAACATGCTCATCCTTGTTCTCAAAACTGATATATCTCTTATTGAAGTATAGGTCAACATTGTTTGCATAAACCAAAGATGCCCAATTAGTGCCTGAAAATTTTATTCCTCTTCCATCTCCAATACCTCAAAATCTTCTATGAACTTGGATCCTTGAATGGTAATTGAATCATTATTCAGAACCCCAATAGGAATAGCTCTTGTCTTGTTCAAGCATATAAAGTATATTAGAAGATGGTTGTAGATGTGGTATTCTCATTTGAATCCATGCATCCAAAGTTAGAACCTTTACCTCATCGCCTATGCCATTCAAAATGTTACTTACTAGCCAGCCATCAATCATTGCATCTAGTGTGATTTCTTTATCATACTCATGGTTCTATGGTGATAAATTTACATTTAGTATCAATCACTCGTGTTTAAATCTAGCATGTGGTATCTTTTCATGAATCCATTCTCCTATCGGTGGTATCATATTATCCTAACTCATCATCTTACACACCTCATTCATATCATCTACATATTTTTTGGAAGCTCAATGTTCTTCATGCATTATCTCTTACATGCCTATTACTTCAAGCATTGTATCTCACCTTACATATCTTCTATGACTTCCATAGTCTCTTTATAGACCTCCTTCTAATGAGCACTATTAGGATACTTGGTATGGATAATATATTCTCTTCTCGATGAGAGGCTTAGATTTAAGAGGATCATGTATGAATTGTTTCGTGATAGTAGTGACTAGTAAAGGTTATAATTCAGATCGGCATCTTCTTTGGTGTCCATTGTTTATTCTTCACACGTTGTACCTTAATCATACCCATTCCTTTTCCTTCTTCTTTTTCTTACACATGTGCTCATAAAGATCAGGAAATCCTCAACCTTATGTTGTTTTCCACAATACACACACTAGATTCTAGGGATAGTCACATTGGTAATGATCTAGGGAACCATAAGTGTAAACATTTCGCATGTAAATCTACCTCTACCACCATGCCATTTTCTCCTATATCCACATCAAAATCCACCTTCACCACTCCGCCCTTTATTGTTTTGATATTCATGTACCTAATATTTACTTACTATAATAGTCTACCACAATCTAGACTTGCATGCCTCATGAATTTGATCTATTAACTAGAAATCCTTCATATCATGAGTGTGCATTTCAAAAATCTTGTAATACATGGAGACATTCTTCATCGTCACATGTTATAAGAGGGGATGATTCTAGACAGCATGATTATTATGGTAAATCTCACAAGATTGTAATAGTGTACGTATAGTCTTGCACGAATAGATATCGTTCGTATATCCATCAACTTTACAATCGGTGCACCATATACTACTACATATTTTTTGTGTTGAATTAGCATAGATCTTCTCCAACTAATTATCCATATCTACTCTTTTTTCCTCAATATAAAAATTACTCTAGTGTCACCACTCACAATTGTTTCAGCCTATATATCTACTTTGAAATCCTCACGCATATCCACATACAGTTTATGAGATAGGGCCCTTCGGAGCAGTGTCAACAATTCTACAACAAACCGATGTGTGTGTTGAATTGGATGAATATCATTAGATAATTTTGTCATTATAGTCTAGGGTTTTTTTAGTGGCTAATATTCATAATATGGAAAACATTCCATTTTAGAAAAAAATTAAAATGCATATTTTATGGCGTGGATCGATTACTTGTTCACCTAAAAAATATAGTTTAACTTTTTTTAAGGGTCGGATTCACCTACCCTTGAAAACATCCCTTATATAATCCTAGATTATTCACCATGTAGAACATTACTAGCTCACTCATACCACATGGGGGCATATCTATTATCAAGTATAGTAAACTTGTAAAGCAACAGAGGCTCGTACACAAAGTGTAGTTTTATAGATATTCATCAAATTTACAATTGGGAAACAAGTATTGTTCTCGATACGTGACAAGAAATTTTCACCGATGCACGACAAGGAGATTCTATTGACACGTGACAAGGATATTTTGTTAACGCATGAAAAGGAGAGTTTTTTTACGTGTGACAAGGAGAGTATGTTGATGCATGACAAGGAGATTCTATTGACGTGTGACAAGGAGATTTTGTTGATGTGTAACAAGGAGAGTTTGTTGACACGCAACAAGGAGAGTCTATTAATGCACAAAAAGGAGAGTATATTGACATACAATAAGGAGATTCTATTGAAATGTGATAAGGAGAGTCTATTAATACATTAAAAATAGACTATGTTGATGTGCAACAAGAAGTTTTATTAACGCATGACAATCCTATGTTGTTGATGGATGACATGAGGGTGGAGGTTGCAGACACACGACATAATATTTTCTATCATATGATAGCAAGTTTGTTGTCATGTGACAGAAAACCTCCTATCATGTGACAATAAGGTTACTATTGTGTGATCGAAAACACCCTCACCGATGCGTGATAGCAAGGTTATTGTTCTATGACAGCAAGTTTGTTGTCGTGTGACAATAACCTTATTATCACATGATAGGAGGTTTATTTTCGCATTAAAACAACCTTATTTTTCATGATAGAAAATATCCTGTCACACATATATAGCCTTTTTGTCACACAACTTGAAAATGAAAAATTTTTCAGGTTAAAAATTTTCACACAAACCCAAAAAATCACCTTTCTGGTGAAACGGTTTTGAGGATATTCGTCGGGGAGTTTCCACCTCCGATTTCCCAAAGGTCTCTTAAATTTAACCTTTTTAAGGTCTTAAAATTCATATTAGACTCTCTCACACATTCATATAAACCCTTCTTGATGTCTTTGAGCATTCTAATACTCTATTGTTCAAACTCTAGAATTAGAAATTCAGCCAAAAACGTAATGCGCAAAGCATCATAATCCACCGTAGTTTGATGTAGATAATACTTCCTATACCAACTATGTGTGTGCCCTTACAGTGTGGTGGAAAATTGGCTTACCTTTCTACTAGAAGTTAATTTATGTTAGATCTCTAAATAAATTCACACTTATGCATGTGTTCAACATCATCCTCCACATCTCTATACTCGGCAAGTGAATAGACATCTCAAAGAAGTCTTCGAGGTTTTTGTTTTTGTACTTTTTTATCGCAAAGGTTGTAGAGGTGGTTATTGAGGTTGTTAAGTGTGTGGGCCTTTCCCCGGGTTAATACTAGATCTTAAACTTTATCCTCCTCTAGGATTCCCTCCATGTGTTGGCTGTCCTAAACCTCCCGAGCCTCCCACATCACCTGTTGCGCACTGCACTCATGAGGACGAAATTCCTTGTGTCCCTATCATAGTATTGAATTGGACAACCACCTGCATGCATTATTGCAAGACCTATAAGATTAATTACAATGGTCTCGTACACCAACACTTTATCCTATTAATAATCATCGAAGAGTACTTCTAAACATTGGCACCTATTACACTACCATGTATATATCTTTAATTTGTCATGCATCTTGAGCTGAAACTAAAATATGTTTGCCTATGTCTCATATCCAATGCAGAGATCATGCCTACTTGCCTTAACTATGATACACTTTAACAACTACCTCTAGATCTATAACACCATGCGCAAGGGCTAGGTAGCCAAGTTGGATTATATGTGCACCCACAATCCTCATTGTCACCTCCGATGCACTCTCATCCAAATCTAATGGGGTATCTATCTGCATTTTCCCAATGTCATGAAGACATGATATTATGGCTCCTTGTCTTCTACAATGTTCTCATCACTTCCAAAAGTCATCATTCTTCTTGACAAGTAACTCTGCATCAACTAACCTTTTTCATGCCTCAATATACTTGATTCATCTCTCTTCCCTTTTCCTTTCTTACGCCAAGGTCATTTTCATCCTTCTCCATGCCTTCTCCTTCTTTCGCATGCGGTGGGAATTTAGATATCCATAATTAATCTCTCCAATCTTATCTCTACCATCAGTAACTTGATGGTTTAAAGGTATCGCATGTAAATAGGATCCTCTGGGCTCACGTAATAACTTTAACTCTTCTTCCTTGGGGTAATAATACGAGAGAGATCACGTACTCTAAGGTATATTTTTGTAGCACACCTTCCCACCAATGATCCATAGCTCTAGTCCATGTTTCAATTGAATAAAAATAGTCTTGTAATCTTCTTGTGTTCAAACTCTTGTTCTTCAATTGTAAATTTTGTTTGATGCGTAAGACCCCAACCACTAGTACAACTCTACTAGGAAAAAGTAGAATAATGTCTCATATATGCAATCATAAATATTATCTTCTACCCACTTTCACATAGTAAAGCCAGATCTAGTGTTTTACCTCTACCCAAATCTCAATACTTTCCAAAGACATTTGATACGCCATCTACATATAACATCCGATAGACCAATTAAAAAGAGGTCCTAACAATGGAACCAAAATGTAGTCTTTTGTTTGCACACTCATCAACTAGGCATGTTGGCACTTCATCCAAACATATTGTAATTCTCACTTGAAGTATGTATAGCCACCAGGTCCCTCCTTTGTTATGCCCACCAAAATGTTGTCATGCATAGTTACCATATTCATAATCAAGTTACTCATCCATGCATAATAATCCTCATAATCATGGCAATTGGAAACACATATAATAAGGAAGATACTTAATCAATGTAAAAAGAACTAAGATCAACTACATCATCAAAACACCATATTTAGACATATCAACTACCATTATCCAACCACAAGTATCCATTACAAACCATAATTCATTACATCACAAAATTGAATACATATAACAGTTATTACAATAGTGTGTAGGTTCATGCGTACAAACATCAAACCCTAATTTGTGCCAAAATAGCATTACTCTACTACATTATCCATGGAATCTCTCTAAAAATACATTTATTAGATATATATATATATATGGGTGGGGACTTACCCTTCACCGCCCATGCACTCTCCTAATAATAGGTGTGCTCACAAAAATAGCTTGCATGCTTTCTACAGGGAAAGTGCTAATAATATATTATCCTAACCATAAACATTGCTTTAATCATATTATTAGCTCTAATTCATGCATGGTTCTTTTATTTTTCTACATGTGATTTTCCCAATTATATCCTTTTCTTGGCCACTAATTCATCATGTTTTTATCCTTTTCTTAGTCATCACTCCAACCCTACTTTTCCTATTTTTAGCCCTAGCTAGGAAAATTGGCTACCTCATTTTCTTTTCCATCTATGTGAGCAACCTCGCACACTAATAAATGTTATTTCCATGCATGCCTCTTACACGTTATCCTTTCCTTTCACACACATGTACTTCTTTTCATAATCCTCTTTCCTATCTAACACTTTGTCAATTTCTCTGACCAAATGCATTAAATATTGAAAGAAAACGTGGACATAAATACCAACACAGCAAGCCAAGTCCTTGGTCAAGTGGGCCCTTTCTCTTCCTCATCTTGATTTTTTAACACAATGTTCTCACAACAACATCTTTATTTATCGTAAAGAGTTTCTTACAAATAACTAAAAATTCTTACAACAAAACACTCTCATGTACATATGTCTATCTTTTTTCCTATTACACTCTATACACATATGCCTATCTTTATTCTTCCTTGTCAAAATAGTCAAGATTACTATTTTATAGCTCACTCCTCCAACATACACCCAAGAATCTAGGCGGTTGGATATGAGGGTAGTTTTAGATTCTTGTTATAATTTATAAAAGGGTTCTAGGAACCAATATCCTAGTTTTTATCCTTTATTAACTTCTTTAATTAAACCTTATAGTTGAGGAGACCGTGTCAATGTAGATTGTGCCACCAAGGACTAGTGGTCATCATGAATTCATTACTCTGCATACATCACCACATGTATCTTCAAGGAAATTAGTTAAAAACCATAATCATTAGTCCACAATATTCAAAAAAGATAAAATTAATTATTTCTTACTTAGACCTAAGCAATTCCAATCATCGCATGCATTAATAATATTTTTTTCAAAAAAAATATTATAATTTGTGATATAATGGGTCGATAAATGGACTTGTCATCTCCCATGCACCATACCTTTTACAATTATCTTTGGAAACTACTGTTTCATTAATCTTTGCTCAAGTCTTTGGGCCATATTGAATTCTTCATACTAATCTAAATATTTCTTTGAAGTTGTACCCTTGAATCCTCTATGTTCATAGACTGAGTTTTCCCATTCTCTAAATTATTCCTCATGTTGTGGTGTAGTGTTTTTCCATGATTTCATAAGACTAAAAACTAAAGGTGGTCTATTATTCATTCCAATACATTCATCATTTTCTTTTTGATCCTAATCCTGAATGATTTTCACAATTATTTCTACTCTCCTCGTGCTTCATGAGATATTTTATTTAAGAATTACCTCCCTCCTTTTCAATGGAAGGTTTAGAGTTTCCCATATTAAATTGTATTCAACAAGAGCTTCCCCATAATGTGCCCCACTATAAGAGATGAAATTGTTAAGGAATTCTTCCATGATTTGTAGTTGCATGCTTTGAAAATCATGCTAGTAATAGTAATCTCTGAATTTTCTTCTCATTTGATTTGTATTGGAATATTAAGGCCTTATAAAGAACCCAATGGTACTTTCCCTATTCATGAATTAATTAGTGTTTTTATGCCATAAAATTTGATTATATAGTATGGATTGGAAAGCATTTATCTTAAATTCCACGACATATAAATTGAGAAATAAATCTATCACATTAGGAATAACCATGTTACACAAAAAAATTTCACCAAGTATATTTTGGTGTTCCATGGCACTAGTTTTATAGGCATACATAAAACTCTTTTCATCACTAGTCTCATAAGGAAGACTATAACACAATCGGGTGAGCTGCTAAAAATATAATTGTTCCTAAAGAAATAGACTAAATTGAAGTTGGCTTTCGCATAATAGAAGTTTACGGACTAACTTGAAAATTAGTAAAGTTAGTTTAAGATTGTAGTCCAATATGTTTTTATTTTCTTAAATCTACAACTTCTAGACTCAACTCAAAAATGTTCTTTTCTTTTTCAATATTTTGAGAATTTTCCTGTTGAAGTTCATTTTTAAAAGAAAATTTAATTTCTTCCATACCTTTTAATTTCATCCTCGATAGTTCAATATCTTCATGTTGTTCTATAATTATTACTTCAGCTATTGAAAAATTATTACATGTTGAAGTTATCTTTGTTCTTCCTCTTTTCCCTCATCATGAGAGGAAGAAATTTCATCTTCTTCAAAAATAATTGATTCCTTTCCTTTCATACTAGTAGAAAAATTATGTCTAGAAGAAGAGGGGCCTTGTTATTGCTCCCTATATTACTATTTTTTCATTTTTATACTATGTTCCTTTATTTTAGGGGTAGTCATTTCTATTTCCGAACTCCACCTTCGCTCCAGAGTTAGCTCGTTGATTTCCAAAGCTCTACCTCCTATTTTTGAAGCTAGTTCTTGCGTATTTAGAGATTCCTTGTTTATTTCAAAGCTTCCTCCTCTATTTTTAGAGATGGAGATTTGGGTTATAAATCTTCGGTGTCTTAGTGTTGCCCAATTATTCCAAGATCCAAGTGGATCTTTCATCATTCAAAATATGTTTTATCTTTCTTATTGCATAGGTTTGAGAGGACACCTCTACCCTAGTTCTTTTCCTTCATATTATGGGATTGGAATCCATATTTTCTTTTTCCTCTTCTAAAAATTCAATAAATATTAATTTTAAAACTTGGGCTTGGTCCCTCATTTTTTTATTTTTGAGCTTCAGTAGTTGCTTAAGAAACCCTAGGGGTGGAAGAGGTATGCAAGGACCTTCTTGTAATTTTTCCTAAACTCTTTCCCATGAATGATTCCCATGCCTTCTCCCCTTTTGGATTCTTTAAGAAATGATGTTTGCAAATTAACTAGATTAGACCATGGTGCTTTAGTGAATATTTTTCCTATATATATTTTGTGTCCATGGTGCAAATGGCATCAAATAAAAACCCTAGAAGGTTAACTTTGAGCTTTGGCTTCCTCTTCCCCTATTTCAAGTGAATTAGAAGTCTCATTGCATCCCCTCTTAATATAGAGTGTTGCCCATCACAAGTAAAATATTTGATAATCTAGGAAGCAACAGATTTCCATGGATCAAGTAGGATTTCCCTCTTTATCCCCTTCTAAATTCCTAGGGGGTTGAGTATTATTTCAGGTAATGGCTCATCATCATCTAGAGAAGAGTTGAATGAGGTCCTTAATAGAATAATGATTTGATATTTTGATTCTGAAGTCGGGAGACCACTTATGAAACTTATAACAATGATGATGACTACAATTTTCTTCCTCTAACCCTTGTATGGAATTTTTCAAAATTAAAAACAAATTCTTTGAGCAACTTAGAGTCATACCCTTAAAATTTTCTGAGAAAATTTGACCAACTTGCTTCCTACAAAATTTTTGCAATTGCAACATTTTGGAGGAGAAAAAGCAACGAATTAGGATCTTATTTCTTCTTTTATCCCATCTTATAGAATTAGGAAGGGATAAATATTTGGAATAGCAATGAATATTACATAGAACAACAACCAATTATTTCTTAAGCACTTATTTCTTCAATTGACTCTTTGTTCAATAAGGTGGTGACTTAGTAATTCCAAATGTGCTTGAGTGATGTCCTTGTAACTCATTAAGTAATTATCGACATGCTTCGGGTATACTATAGTTAACTATTACATGCTTGAAATTATTATTCATATGATTTCTCTACCCTTATTCATCCACACCAATCATTATGCCTAGTTAAGTTATTGTCGTGTCATGATCACTTCAATTTTATTATTCTCTTTTTACTCATTAATTCATAAAATCAAATGCATGGGATTTATTAGAAATAAAAATTCATGGGTAGGAGGAATAAATGCATCTTACCTCACTGAATATGTCTTCTTTTTTTTTTGGTTCTCCATCCCTGCATTTGAAAATACTTATGGTTAGTATGAATGTTATGAAATTCATCATGCATGCCTTTGTTCTCTACATGTTGTTATTTTGGGTTTTCATAATACATACATACATACATATATATAGTATTTTTTTGAATAAAGGGGGAGAATAATGTCATCTAAAATTCCAATTTTCTCCCTTTATTGGAGTTCTAAACTCCCTAACACACCAAGGTGGAAGAATCACATTCTTCCATGAAATTAAATTCAGCACATGATTGAATTTCTTTTGTAAACTCATATTTATTTTTAATCCTTTTATATAGCCTCAATTTATGTCTCTTTTTACATATATTTGTTCTTATTCATAATTTTTACCAATTATTTACCCCATTGCAGTATTATATACATTAGTATGGATATGAAAAGGTTTCCCCAATCGGGTCCTCTTAGAACTAGAGCAATAGTTAATTTATCTTGTATGGCTACAATGGCTTCTGACGGTGAGAATTCCATTTAAAAACACAATCCTTTGTGACTAAAGAGAACATAGGTACAAAAATTTCTTGAAATATTTGATAACCCTTCTATAATAACCTATATGGCCTAAAAAAATCTTAGCATCAATCTGATTTGTTGGAAAAAGTACATTAGTAATGATTTATACTTTCTTAGGATTAACCTGAATACCTTTAGCAAAGATATGATGACCCAAAGCAATTCTTTAATCGACCATAATTATACATTTTTCATTACTCAAGGAGATTTTGTGTTACATATTTATAAAAAAAAAAATTAATTATTCAAATATTCTTGAAAAGTATCCTCATGGACTAAAAATCATCCAAGTATACCTCAACACGGTCATTAGTAAGATATGCAAAAATAGCCAAAACTACCCTTTGGAAAGTAATAGGTGCATTACACAAACCAAATGGTAAAACTTTGTATGCAAATTTTCCCCAAGGACATGTGAAGTTGGTTTTATCTTGATCTTATGGAGCTATAGAAATATGGTTATAGCCATTAAATCCATCCAAAAATAAATATTTCTTGCCTTCCAAATTATCGAAACTTGATTTATAAATGGCAGATGGAAATAGTCTTTCTTTATAGATTTGTTAAGTTCCTTGTAGTCTACACATGTTTTTCATATACCATTGTTCTTAGTAACTATAACAATGGGGGACATCCACTAACTATTAGATATTGGATAGATAAATCCATCTTTCAACAGATTTCTTAATTTTAGTTTTAACAATATCTTTAAGTATTAGATTAATCATATGTTGTGGTTGTCTGATTGGTTTAACATCTTCAGTGTAAATGTGGTGAGTACATATGCTAGGTTTTATTCCTCTCATATCAGTATAATCCCAGGTGAATTCCATGGAATGATCTCTCAAGACATTAATAAGTTCAGCTTCTTGATCACCATTTAGATTTGTACCAATGTTCAATTCTTTCCCTAGCTAAATAGATACTTGTTTAATTTCGAGTATCTTTTTTTATTGTTTTCATTCATTAAATAATTCAAAGGGAAAAAATGGGGTTGGAACATGTGGAATATTGTTGTATTTTTAGCAGAAATGCCTTTAGCTAAAGGACAATTAAAATCATTTAACATTTTCTTCTCATGACAAGCATGTGGTTTAAAAGGAGCATAATTATATATTTCAACATTAACTTCTTCTAGAGCCTTGTTTTCATTTTTATTATCCCATATGGCTATTTATGTAGTCTTATTGGTTCTTTTTGAAGTGGAATCGATTCTTTCTATATCCAAAATGGTTATTTCTATAGTCATTGTGGCTCTTTCCAAAGCTAGAATGTTTTTTCGTAGCCGTAGTGGTTCTTTCTAGAGCTAGAATAGACTTCTCATCAAAACTCATGTATGTTTATTTAATTTCATCCATATGATTTTTATTGCAATCATTGCTAAATAATAAGGACTCATGCATTCTTGATTTGGTCTATTAATCCACATATTTTCATAAGTTTCAAAGTATGGCTGAGTAGGAGGGTAAAGTGAAATGTTCTTTTCTTTAGACCCATTTGAGATAGTCATATTTCCAAACCTACAATCAATAAATGCAGTGACAATAGCAAGCCAAGGCCTTCCTAAATAATTGGATAGCCAGATTTTTTGTTTTTGGGTTGTAAGATCATGAAATATACTTGAATATTCCCATGATTCAATTGTAACCATTACATCTCCTATGACTCCCTATGTAATCTTGTAATGAACTAGTATTCCATTTGGAACATAGTTTTAGTTTATTGCAATAAATAAACTATAGTATATTCATTTTATTTTTGTCATTACATTAATATTAGCTCCCTAGACTCACTTTGGATCCCCATATTTAGGTAAGACCAACTTCATTGACAATAAATCATCTAATTTTCCTTCAATTTTTCATGTATTTGGGTATTTATTTTTTCTTCCTAGTGTCTTTATGCATAGACCTTTAATCACTTGGTTAAGTTTTGGAATATATCTGATTTCTCTTAAGAGTGGAATCTCAATATTTAATTTCCTTAATTCTTGCATCAATTTGGATTCTTCCTTGGAAAATGTTTCCTTTAATATTTTAGGAAAGGGAGTTGTGTGATTATTCTCTTCCACATTTTTTTCCTTAGTTTGATTTTTAACAACACGATCATCCTTTATTTTTCTTCAAGTATCTCGGATATAATCATTAGAGGTTTGTTAAATTTCTTTCTAGATCCCAATTATAGGTTATTGATGGACTTTACTTGCATTTTCCCTTCTTTCTAACTTAATTAATTGGCGTTTTTGTTGATTGTTTGGATTTGAGATGGGTTGAGTTGGTAATTCGGTTTGAGTTACTTGTTGTATATATCTACCCCCCAGGTAAATATAAACCCGACACAAAGGAAAATATGTCGGGGAGGTTCAAAAACCCGACACAAAAGGAAAATATGTCGGGGAGGTTCAAAAACCCGACACAAAGGAAATTCGGGTTTGGGTTTCGGGAAACATGAGACATGAAGCATGCAGATCGCAAAGGATGTCTCGATGCTTGAGAGTTCCACAAACCCAAAAAACTTCCTAGGAAAATTGGGTCTTGGAGTCGGGAAAACATGTCGGGAAAGCATGGGGCGGAAACATGTCGAGCCACCTTCCAAACCCGATGCACATGCAGGTCCATTTTCCGACCCCGAAACAAAGGAAATCTTGGAAATCTTGGTGAAGCGGGTTTCGAGAAAACATAAGCATCAAACACATGTCGAGGCATCCTCCAAACCTGATGCAAATGCAGAGGAGAACCCCGAACCTGACAGGCAGAAGACCCTGACGCGGGAAATATTCAAATCGCCATAACTTTTCACAGGGAGCTCGGATTCACACAAGGTGGACTTTTGGAAATCTTACAAGGTCCTCTGCCAAACTATGACTGGATATAATTAATTGGGTGGGAAAAATTTCTTTAAAATGCAAAAATACAGTTCACCATATTTTGAGTTTGTTGGGGATCTCACCTACCGCCATAATGAGATGAGTTAGGTGCAGTCTGGAGGTGGTTGGGGCAGATTTGAATTCCTCTCTTCTCCCTCTCTTTTTCCTCCTATAAATTATAAGGAGGGGCTTATTTATAAAGGTTGGACATTCTTGTTTTGCCCCTCCCTTCTTCTCTTCGGCAGGTGAATTTGTGGAGTTAAAACCTCCCATTTAAAAGCGTAATGCAACTTTTCCTATTAGCACCTTGTAGTGTGTTGTATCAATATTTGGAGCAAATAATGCATGTCTGTGGATGATTCTCAACCCTCTCTATGTTCATTTGTATCCTCTTGATCTTTCACTACAAATCTGGCTATCTGTGCATGATCTTGCATTGCATTTTTTATGTTTTGTGTTTATTGGCAAGACAGGTGTTCTTCATTCCTTGGTGCATCACCTTTGTAGTTTAGGTTTTATTTTATGCATTCTCTTACCCTGTCTCCTTGGCAAGTTAGATTAGGTTTTTGAGTAAACCCTCTACTTTTTTACGGGAGCATCGAATAGAGGAATAGGAAGCGGCCTTCATCCAGCTTTTCCGATTTCGCAAGGTCCCACACTTGGGAAAAGCTCCATGTTATGCAATCGCACTGAGAGTCTCAACCCATCGTGTTGTAGACATTCAAGGGTGCTGCGATTCACACCCACATGATTTTGGCATGCTTGGTGGGACCAAGAGGTCATTTCACAAGATTTGAAGGAATTTTCAAGAAATTTGGACAAAAAATTGCAGGTTTTATAATTTCAGATTTTTTTACCTTCCAGGATGAACTTTGAAATTGATTTTCAAGGGCTTAACTTGCTCAAAAAAAGTCAAAATTTCACCGGTCGGTAGATCTGAGGGTAATCTTCAAAAGGGTATCCTTAGTTTTTTGATATTTTTACTTTCAGAATTTCATGCTTTTTAGTGTTTTAGGTTTTCAAGGTCTGAGAACATGAAAGAAGACACAACAGTCATTTCGGGTTTTGGGGGATGCATTGCATGGTCCTATTCCCAACAACATTCATTTCAGGTTTTGTAGGGTGTCGAGCATGTCCCAAGTTCGACACAGGGCAATTCAGGTTTTGTAAGTTGCATTGCATGACCTGAGTTCCGCCTGTACCTTTCGGGGATTCGCAGCTGCACAACAAGACCCGAATTCTGAATTGAAGACTACATCCTCTGGGTCCTTCAAAGTTTTAATTTCTATTTTTAATATTGCCAGGTTTGGTGTGTAACTTGGCAAAATCCAGCCTTTTAGAGGCATATTCAAAAGCACATCTGGCGACTCCATCTGGTAAATAACTCATTCTCTGAGTTGCAGACCCGTTTCCATCCATTTCCATCCATCTTTCTTTCCATCTCTTTCATTCTTTTCCATTCCATGAAGTTGTGCAATCATGACTTCATTTCCATCATGGAATTCACATTTTCAACAACAGCAGTATGTCACACCTCCAACATGTTTTACAAATCCTCCAAATCAACAGTTTGATCAAATTCAAAATCAGCATATCTACCCGTATGAGCAGCAGTGCCAAAGTCAGCTTGGTTGTGAAGCACATCAAGAGCAAGGGTACGCATGCAATGAAGAAAATCAAATGGAAGATGCAGATTTTGTGGAAAAAATCCAAAAGATGGAGGCAAAGATGGTGCAATCAAGAGCAACAGCTCAAATGAGGGCTTTCAAAATTGGTTGCAGGACTCCTTGTCCATGGGGAGGCCCTTTTCCAAGACACTTCAGCCCTCAGGAGAAGTTGGACTTTATGATGAAGATGCTGCCCCAACTTGCACAATGGACAACAGAGATAGAAGCCTATAAAATTGGTGTTGAACAACCTTGTCAATGGGTAAGTCCTACACCATCATCTGGTTTTTCTCACCCCATCACTCAAGCAAAGCATCATCTCATTTGGAATTTCAAATTCTAAATCTAGTCAATGCTGCCCCAGGAGTTAATTCCATTTCTCCATTCCCTAGTCTTCCACCACACCTCAATTCTTCTTTCCCCTTTCCTTCCAAACAGTCATCCCCTCCACAAGAGCTAATAGAAATACCCTCTCCTCCAAATAAACAAGAGTTTCTACCTCCTCCACCACCACGAAAAATTTCCAAATCAATTGAGTTACAATCCACTTCTCCTCTTGCATTCCCAAATCCATGTTGGGAGGATAAAAATCAGAATGCCAGTCAAGGAAAACAGCAACAAAAAGAAAATCCAAACAAAGATAAAGAAATTCAAAGTCTGAAGAGTTGGGCTCTTAAATTTGGGATGACAAAGATCCCCTTGATGGTTAAGCCTTTAGAAGAGGTTGGAGTTGGAAAACAAGTGGTGGTTAAGACTGAATTTGCTACAGCAGGAGAAGAGCAAAAAGAAGAAGCAGATCAGCAATCAGTTTGCTTAGAAAGTAGTGTCCATGTTGGCACTCTATTTGAAGGGAATGCTGATTCAATTCAAGTTACACAATCAGCCATAGAGGAAGAAAGCTCTAAAGAAGATCCTACAGTCCCAACTTGTCCTCTAGAGCAGCAGATCGAAGAGTTTGACTTAACGAACTTTGTGCTAGAGGAAGAGTTCTATCAAGAGCAGGATTGTCTTCAAGTAGTAGAGGAGGAAGAAGCTGCTCCAAATCCAAAAGAAGAGGAGCACATTCTATTTGTGGAGGAGAAAATTGCAAATCCAAGGGCTTTGAGCACAGAGCAGGCTACAGGAGAACCTTCAGTTCTTCTTTCTACTTCATCTCTCTCAAGTTCTAGTGTTGAAGAAGAGTTTGATCTCTCAAACTCAATGTTGGAGGATGAAATAAAACAGTGATGATCAAATTACTGAGATCAAGAGGACACCATGGAGGAAGTTGAGAATTTGCAGCAGGACAATAATGAGGTAGTGTATCTGTCAGATTTGGAGGATTGTTTTGATGAAGAAGAACCGGTTGAGTTTCCACCATTCTCTCTTTCATCATCCACGTTCCAAATACTTGATCCTGCTGTCATGAAGGAGAGCATTCATTTGCAGCAGCCTGCATCGTATAGTAGCTCTTTGGAACCAAGATTGGAAGGTTTTAATCTTTCATGTCCTTCATTGGAGGAAGAGAAAGGGTAGAAAATTCCTACCATTGCTTCCACATCACCCACCAAAGAAGTTCTACAAGAGAACTCCATTCTTGGAGTTGAAAATTAGGGCAATGGGTATACTCAAAGGACCATACCTTGCCTAATTAGGTATCTAGCTTCATTGGAACCAAAGGAGAAGTCACAACCAGTCATGCTTGCTCCTAAGCATGAGGATGAGCTACAAAGAACCAAGGATCAGCTATCATACCTCTCCAATCCAAATGCAGAACAACTAAAAGAGGTATTGAATTTTCCTTCAGCTGATACCTTGATGATTTGGGTGGAAGACCAGCTTCTTGTTGATTTTCCACTCATCCAATCAGCCATGTTCAATGCCAAATCAGTTGCATGGTTGCCAATTTTGAAGAAAGGAAGCTATTTTGCACAACCAGTTGCAGGGTTTGTTTAGCTCACCTTTGCTTCCAATTAGAGTAGAGTAGGTAGGTTTTCTTTCAGTAAAAGAAGTGCTTGTGCACACTCTGCATGTTCCATTTGGAGCATGTATGAATTTCAGTTTTGTACATAGTTTTGGTGCTGCTGGTTTTGCTCTTGCACAGTTCATTTTAAGTGGCATTTTGGTGAGAACAACTCTAAGTTCAATGGATTCAAGTGGCTCAGAGGGAAGTTTTCAAAGTTCATATCAGTTTTCAGGCTTTCTTATGACTCCATGCCCAATGGATTGCTAAAAGGCCACTGATCTTCTACCTAGCAGGCAGGTAATCCCGTTGAGTCGCCAAATTGTTGTATATATCTACCCCCCAGGTAAATATAAACGACAAAAAGGAAAATATGTCGGAGAGATCAAAAGACCTGACACAAAGGAAAATATGTCAAGGAGGTTCAAAAATCTGACATAAAAGGAAAATATGTCGGGGAGATTCAAAAACCCAACACAAAGGAAATTCGGGTTTTGGATTTTGGGAAACATGAGATATGAAGCATGCAGATCGCAAAGGATGTCCCGATACTTAAGAGCTCCACAAACCCAAAAAAATTCCTAGGCAAATCGGGTCTTGGAGTCGGGAAAACATGTCGGGAAAGCATGGGGCGGAAACATGTCGAGCCACCTTCCAAACCCGATGCACATGCAGGTCCATTTTCCGACCCCGAAACAAAGGAAATCTTGGAAATACTGGCGGAAGCGGGTTTCAGGAAAACATAAGCATCAAACACATGTCGAGGCATCCTCCAAACCTGATGCAAATGTAGAGGAGAACCCCAAACCCAAATGGCAGAAGACCCTGACGCGGGAAATATTCAGATCGCCATAACTTTTCACAGGGAGCTCAGATTCACGCAAGGTGGACTTTTTGGAAAGCTTGCAAGGTCCTCTACCCAACTACGACTAGATATATTTAATTGGGTGGGAACAAGTTCTTAAAAATGCAAAAATACAGTTTGCCATATTTTGAGTTTGTTGGGGATCTCACCTACCACCATAATGAGATGAGTTAGGTGCAGTCTGGAGGTGGTTGGGGCAGATTTCGAATTCCTCTCTTCTCCCTCTCTTTTTCCTCCTATAAATTGTAAGGAGGGGCTTCTTTCTAAAGGTTGGACATTCTTGTTTTTCCCCTCCCTTCTTCTCTTTGGCAGGTGAATTTGTGGAGTTAAAACCTCCCATTTAAAACTGTAATGCAACTTTGCCTCTTGGCACCTTGTAGTGTGTTGTATCAATCTTTGGAGAAAATAATGCATGTCTGTGGATGATTCTCAACCCTCTCTATGTTCATTTGCATCCTCTTGATCTTTCACTGCAAATCTGGCTATCTGTGCATGATCTTGCATTGCATTTTTTATGTTTTGTGTTTATTGGCAAGACAGGTGTTCTTCATTCCTCGGTGCATCACCTTTGTAGTTTAGGTTTTATTTTATGCATTTTCTTACCCTGTCTCCTTGGAAAGTTAGATTAGGTTTTGAGTAAACCCTCTAGATTTTTTACATGAGCATCTGAACAGAGGAATAGGAACCGGCCTTCATTCGGAGAGCTTTTCCGATTTCGCAAGGTCCCATACTTGGGAAAAGCTCCATGTTATGCAATCACACTGAGAGTCTCAACCCATCATGTTGCATACATTCAGGGGTGCTTGCGATTCACACCAACAGTTACTTATCCTCTTTAGGTGTTTAATTGTGGCGATGGGATCAAATCTTGTTGTGGAGGAAATTTTCCTAGTTGATTAATGGTTTGTTGTTGATACCATTGTTGATTTTTCTATGGTTTTGGAATAACTTGTTGCATCCAATAATGTTGATTGAATTAAGACATATATAGTTGATTTGGGAAAATCATCTAATTATTATATTTCTAATCAAGTTACCCCTAAGTAGATGGAAGGCTATTGTTGGGCCACTACATCATCTAAGGATTTAGAGGAATTGGAGAAGGTCTTGGAGGAAAGGAATTTTGATTATTTTGTCTTTGGACATAGTTTGTCTCTATTGTTGGTTGAGTAGTTTTGTTCAATATTTCTTTCAGAAGAGGAAGAAAGGTACAATGATTAGTGTCATGTTCATTGACTTCACAAATCAAACACATGTTTATGTGGTCTAAAGGGCAATCCTTTAAGGGATGCATTTTCCTACACCTAGGACAATACATGTTCAAAGGTTCTTTGGAAGTATTTCTTTTGGCTTTCAACCCATCCAAGGTAGAGGTAAGTTGTGTCAAGATATCATTTTTCATGTTGGAGAGATCTTCCATGAGATGGAAAGTATTAGAGGAATGTTTTACAGCTCTATTTTTCCTTCTACTTCCCCTTATTCTAGAGTAAATCTTGCATAATTCAGAAATTTGTTGGAGGGTAAGCTTATTAACATCACCTCTTCCCATCAGATTAAGAGATTTTCTTGCTTCTTCATCAAGTCCCTTGAGAAAGACTATTTTACTTAGTTCTTCATTGATCTCATATCCACTTATTCTATGGATAAAAATAAATATGTCTAAATAGTCTTCCAAATTTTCATCTTCTTTTTGTCTGATTTGAAATAATTCCTCCTTCATATCTCGTACCCTACAATAATCCTAATATTTTTCTAGAAAGCTATTTTCCATTTCTTTCTAGGGGTCGATGAGGTTAGGTTACAACCCCATAAACCACCTCATGGAATAATCTTTCAAAGTGGAAGGAAAGAGCTTGAGATTATAATTGTCATTTTTATATTCATATGTCGACATAATATTTTAAACTCAAACAAGAATTGATTTGGGTCTTTTGTTGACATTCCTCTAAAGGTGGGCAAAATAGATGGAGAAATTTTTTTCATAGGGGCATCTTCTTCTTCATATAGGATAATTGGATAAGTGAAAGTTCATCCCATGGGTATATTCCCTTAGGGAGGGTCTTCTACCCAATCACCCATGTTTGTGAAGATATTGTGTAATACATAAGTTTCAAGTTCAATTTCAGTATCGATTCTATTTCTTGGGTGTTGTTATTGAATTCTTCTAAGGTTTCTTCACTTGATGTTATTGGTTGAGAGATTTTATGTATGTATCTTCCTTAGAGTCCTAAGGCATGTACATCAATTTTTATCCTCTACAATAGAGGCTAGTATTATAAGTAGTTATCTACTCTTTACTTCATGGTAAACATCCCCGTAAATGATTCTAAAAATGATGTGTTGTTGTGGATTATAATAATTTAATCAACTAACTTGTAGTTGATGTCATTCTAACCAAGGATTTTCCTAAGACATCAACAGATAAGGGAAGGAATCTATAACTAGTAAGTACAATTTTTTTATTTATTTTTTTAGGGGGTTGATTTCTCTCTTGAGTCACTTTCTTATTTAACTATTTATTGAAAATAATAGCTTCTACTCTATTTATAAATAAGAAATTTTAATCTACTGAAATTGGAATCAAACAAATTTTAATCTATTGAAATCGACATACAAAAAGTAAATGCACTTTGTAGAATGAAACTATTCTAAAAAAATCTTGTATGAAAGGAAATACTTAGATAGGAGAGTTTCAAGATTTGGAAATGTAGTGTAAACAAAATACATTGAAAGAAATGCTTATCCAAATATTGTAAGTAGTTGTTATAAAGCATACTCTAAAATTAAATAATGTAAGAAAACAAGGACATAAATACTAACACAACAAGCCAAGTCCTTGGTCAAGTGGGCCCTTTCTCTTCCTCAGCTTGGTTTGTTAACACAATATTCTCAAAACAACATGTCTTTATTGATCAAAAAGAGTTTCTTACAAATAACTGAAAATATCTTACATCAAAAACTTTCTCCTACATATGTCTATCTTTGTTTCCTATTACACTCTACACACATGCATATTTGTCAAATCAATCAAGATTACTATTTTATAACTCACTCCTCCAACATACACCCAAGAATCTAGGTGGATGGATATGAGGGCAATTTTAGAAGTTTGTTACAATTCATAAAAGAGTGCTAGGAACCAGGCTCCTAGTTTTTAGCCTTTATTAACTTCTTTAACTGAACCGTATAGTGGAGGAGACAATTTCAATCTAGACTATGACAGAAAGAAATTCATTACCATGTACACATCACCTCTCATCTCTTCAAGGCAATTAGTTAGGAAAAACCATAATCATTATTCCACAATATTAAACAAGGATAAAATGCATTATTTCCTACTTGGACCTAATCAATTCCAACCATCCCATGCATTGATCAATGTATTTGCAAGAAAAATATTATAATTTGTGATATAATGGGTCAATCAATGAACTCATCACAAACATCAAAAATTATAATTAACCACATTATTTTTCATTATGGTATTTTGTCCACTATTGTTTCCAACAATGATAATTCTTTTAAAAAATAAATTGAATACTTCAATATATATGTCAAATTGGTCTACCCTTATTACCTTAAGGTAATGTAGAATTTGAGGCCACCAATACAATGCTTTTTGCATCATGGAGAAACTGATTAGTAAAACATGCCATTATTGTCACCTCCATATTCATCCTTCCTTATGGGCTTATTGTGCCTCCATCTAAACACCTATAAGATCCACACTATACTCCTTTTATTTGGAATCAAATATATTATTCCCTTAGAGATCAAACTTCCCTCTTTGTGTATAAATATAAAGGATTATCTTGATAATGAGGAAGATTATAGAATAGCTAGATTTGTAGAAGTTTGAGCTTATTGATGAAAAATGACCCCATACCTTGGACCACCTTAAAGTGTATCATAATTGAATATAAAATGAATACAAAAATAACATTATCACTCAAAAGTTTGAGATTGGAGATCTTGTACTCAAATATAATCGGTTCAACACTACCAAGGAGAAAGGAAGGGACAACTTGAGCTTAACTAGTTGAGGTCATACATTTTGGTTTCTAAATTAGGTTCAAAAGCATATAATAACAATTTCCCTAATGGTACAAATCTTCGGGAACCTATGAAATTCATGCACCTCAAATTCATAAACACCTAAGCTCAGATGCAAACATCCAAAAATAAAAAGTAAAAGTAAAACAATCAAAATAGTAAAAAAAAATATAAAAAAAAAACAAAATACAAAGAAAAATAAATTGTCCAATGGTGGCACGTTGGGCATGTCCTTTGGTGAAAAATATTTTTCAGCACCATGGGAATATTTAGTTGTTCAAAAACACCTTGTACTTTGGGGAATGGTCACACCATCTTAGATTCTCCATCCTTTGGATCCATTGTAGTATCGTACTTGTTATTTTTTGCCTTGATCTAACTTTTCCAACTCTTGTATATTCACAAGATAATCTTCCCTTGTATATCCTCACCTCTTATTGGGGAATCTTACAACATTTTATTCTTGTATAGAGTTTTGTAGGAACCTAGGAAATCTGAAAAACATTGGTAAAACCTAGAAAATCCAAAAACATCGCAAAACCTAGAAAATACAAAATCCTAAAAAAATGTTGTTATTCCATTGCACCCATTGTAATTTTGGACAACTTATAAAAAAATTAGACTTAGACAGTTATTTTTCTCGGAAATCCATAGGAGACTAAATAAATCTTCTAGAGATTGTGGTTTTATTGTTGAAATGATGGGGTAGGTATAATTTTTTTCTTGTGAAGGAAAATGTATGGAAGGAGAAGCTTTGAGGAACATAAGAACTTGAATTTTTTCCTTATATGGTTTAGGTTAATAAGGAGGAATTGTATACCCATATGGTGATAGTAGAGGATTTCCCAATGACAAGACTCTTCAACCTTGGGTTTAGTAGCCTCCAATGCTTGTAAATTTTCAATAAATTTAACCATTTGAGTAAAATATTCACTCATTACCTCTATCATTTGTTGAGGACTAAACCAACTAGGTATAGGACCTCCCCATGGATAAGGCTTCCTAAAACTAGTTTGTTTAGCTTGCATGATTTGGAATTTCTCCTTGAGTACATGCATGATCTCCTCTATATATTGAACTCGCCCTTAAAAATCATCTTCAGGTGTAAAATGGCCTCCAAAATCTACATATCCTTCTTCTTGAACAACACCATGGTTAGTTGAATAACCATATTGATCTGTAGTTACATTTGGCTCATAGGAATATGCACATTCATTCTAATTTTCTCATAAAACTGATTTGGAGCTGTTTTTGATCTCCTCTACATCTAAGGCATCTGAATTTGATTTTTCCTCCATATATGATATTTCTCACACAAATCACAAACCTCCAAGAACATGGTGCCAACATACACACTACACTCAAAATAGATATATTATTGATCATCTCCCATTTTTTTATCTTAAAATTTATCCTCCCTTGTGTGCTCTTCAACTTCAACCTCTATTGTAGGTTTAATCGGCTATCAAAAACACCTCTAAATAATTTTTATGAGAAAAAATAGAATGAATCTGCATATTCATATGAGCCAAATGCAGCTACTGAGATCAATATGGTTATTCAACTAACCATGGTTTTATTTAAGAAGAAGGATGTGTAGATTTTGGAGGTCATTTTACACCTGAAGATGATCTTAAGGGTGATTTTAGCATATAGACAAGGTCATGCAGAATTCAAGGTTTAGTTCCAAATTATGCAAGCTAAAAACCTAGTTTTAAGAATCCCTATCCATGGGAGGTCCTATACCAAGTTATTTTAGTCCTCAAAATGGTAGAAGTAAAGAGTGAATATTTTATTCAAATGGTTAAATTAGTTACAAATTTACAAGCATTGAAGGCTACCAAACACAAGGTTGAAAATCCCTATCACTAGGTACTCCTCCACTATCACCATATGTGTTTACAATTCCTTCTTATCATCCTAAACCATCTAAGTCCAAGATTCAAGTTCCTAGCTTCCTCAAATATTCTCCTTCCATCCCTTCCTCCTCTTGATCATGAAGTTCCTAGATGCAAAGGAGATCATAGAGATTTTTTCTCTCTTTTTGTGGTGAAATTCCAAACCTTTGCTTGACATCTTTCACCGAATCATCTCTAAAGGAAAATCATGAAGAAGAGCATACAATAAGAGAGATCAGATATGTTGATCAAATTGAGTTTCATGATCAAGAGGAGGATAATTTTGAGTTATAAAAATACTTGTTTGATTAATATGATGATAATGAAGAGGTGGAAATAAATATGTTTACATATAAATTAGCAAAGAAAAGTTTAATTCAACTTACAAGCATTTATAAGGAGGAATAAAGTGTCTCAACCAGCTCTATTCATGGATTTTCATGCAAATAAAATGGGAAAACTACAAGGACCAATCCATTGGTCCCCAAAGTTATGTGTACAATAAGATACTTATCTAGTTTAGAGCCAAAGATAGAGTTTCCACCAGTCATGATTTCTTCATAGTATGAGAAAATCATCAAAACATCAAAGGTCAGCTTCAACACCTCCAACCAAATGTAGAGAAACTTGAGGAGGTATTAATTTTCTTTCGGGCCGATACTTTGAGCAACAACAAATTGTGAATAATGTTAGCACTTCAACCATGTAAGCTTATTGCCAAACGAATCACATGTCTAGATTTTGTAAGAAAGGGAATCTATTTCTCCCGGCTTGTATCAGGCTTTTATCTCCATTTTATTTTGGTTAGAGTAGGAGTAGATTAGTTTTGTTTATTAGAAAATAATTGCATGTGCACACTTTGCATTTTTATACTTGGAACATGTATGAATTTCATACTTTGTACATATTTTTTTGGGCCTTGTTTCTCTTGCATAGTTCAATTTCAAATAAGGTTCCATGGTGGAAATTAGATAGTTTGAGTAGATTTTACTATATATCCTTCCATCTCCACAAGATCGATTCAGTTTAGTGCTAAATTCATGTTGATTCATGATACATGTATTTAAAGGTTTGACATCAATTTTATTCAAGGTTATTCTTGACTCCATACCCAATGGATGATTAAAGGCTAGGAATATGTCCCCTTGAGGTCACCAAATTTTTATCCCAAATTTCACCTCTTGAAATTTTAGATAACTTATCAAAATTTTAGACGTAGACAATTTTTTTATCAGGAAATATACAGGACACCAAGTCAAGTATTCCATGGAGTGCGATCACATAGTGTTTTATGGGTTCTCTAAACTCACAAGATAAAAGAGTTTGAGCTCATTACTCAGGTATATTATGATGGACATATTTTTTTTGAAGGTTGAGTTAGTCCTTCATAGAACTAGGGAAGTATTTCTTCTATAGTATCAAATTGGTCTCTCGCAAGTTCAAGGTAAGTCAGATCACCGCAGAGTTTACACACCCAAAATGATTGGAAAATTGGCTAAGGATTTGATCCAAAGAGAGAAGAATTTGAAATAATCTTAGTGCTTTTTGTTGAGTTTGTCAATTCTATGAAACCAAGTATAAGTCTATCTAGAAGAAGTATCACTAGGCATTACATGGAAATGAAAAAGTAAGTTTAAATATAGCTAATGTTGGAATACATAAAAAAATTTCCCTAGTGTTATGTGGGTTTCCCAACTATAGTGTTTTGCGGGTTCATAAGGAGCCACAAAATGAAGGGACATGGTAACAAGTAAGAATTTTGTGCATGAAGAAGAAAAAACCTTCATGTTTTTAATGCAAGCGTGACGGTGAAATGTGAAGTTAAATTTCATGGTGGTACAAGAAAATAAGTTTCACAAATGGTTAGAGGTTAATGCCTCACCGATTTCTAAATCCATGGAGGCATGTTGGACATAGTAAATGTTATGGACTAGTAAACAAAGGATGTAGGTAGTATCACATGTGCATACTTAGGTAATGCTCGTAGAGGACATGATAGAGGATGAAAAACATGCAAATATTATCAATGAACATGATGAGTTATGGATCAAATAGGAATCATCTTAATTCCGTAGGGAACCTCAAAGTTGTGCTTGTTTTATTTTAAGCAATGCCTAACCACCTCACCTACCTGGGTTAACTTCTCAAATGGCACCCATTCCCTCACTTGTGAGTTATGATGGAATGTTTGGGGACAATGGTTACTATTTATGGGAGATTAATGGAGACAATATATGTGGATGATAGATTTTTCTTCTTTCATTGCAAATCCAAATTCAAATTTCCTCCCTTTCTCTCTTTTTCCCTCTTCTCTTCTTTTCCCATTTTTCTATAAGTATGGAACTCATCCATTATAATACATATCTCTCTTTTTATAATGAAACCATGCCAAAATGGTGGCCTAATTCCCGTGATTTATAAACCTCTAATTTACTCTCCACAATGAATTTAGTTCCTTATTCCATGAATGTAATGGTTTGTTCATCCTTTGAGTAATAAAATATTGTGCTTATGATTGTTCTCTACCCTATACTTGTGTTTATTGCATTCTTACCTCTCTGTTTCCTTCTCTGGTATGTTGTGTGTGTTTCTTCTCATGGGTTTCCATTTTTATGTGTTGTCTGTGTGTGGGATGGGTAAGTCTATGTGGTTTTGGGTCTATAGAATTTTTTTCTTCCCTCTCCTTCTACATTTTCTTTCCTTTTTCCCCTCATGAAGAGTGGTCGAACCTCTCTTTAGGTGCTATCATTTCCACCTTTATCTTGGTTTTTCTTTCTACATATCTCTCCCCTCTCTACCTAGTCCCTTGGATGTGTTGGAGTAGGTTAGCTTAAAATTAGTGTTGGCATTAGGTTATATAGGTAGAGGAAGTTTTCCTTCTCTAGAAATTTGTATGAATATGCAAGTCCCACACTTAGAGACAATCCCATGTTCACCAAAATTTTCAATTCTCATTCATAGGGTGCAACTTTTATGTGTTAACAAGTTCGCAATGTAAAAGTACTAAAAATCAAAAAATACTCAAAAGAATCTTGCTTTAGCACTCATTAATTCTATCATATGATATGTAAATCATCATATGATATTCTTCCACCAAGTTTATGTGTTTGTTATGTCCATATTCTTAACATATATCATATTTCGTGGCATAATCATATTGAATGGTTACTTCTATCTAGACTTATACACCCTTCATATGTTCCCTTGAGTGTATCCTCACTTGGGACATCATCTTAACCATTTTTGTATAACTAAAACATTTGGCTACCATAGGAGGATAAAAACATTGTTACTTGTCTTAATTATTGCTTGTTTCCTTGTACTTGTTTATACTTTTTTTATTGCTTTTTTATTTTCTTTCTCACATTGCATGGCTTTGTAATTTATTTTGAGTCATTCATGTAGCATCTTACAAACATTGGTATCATGGAATTTTATGTCATTATACCTGTTGTTGTATTCTTACATCAAACAAGAATTATCTTGAGTCGTAATAGTGTGCAATCTATAACAATTTTTCCCCAACAATCCTCATACTCATCATATCTAACCATTCTACCATTTTTTAACTAAATTCTCATTATAACTAACCCCTTCAACTTCCTCTACCCTATCAAGACATGATGAGTAGGTGATATGATCAAACAAAAACATGCAAAAGTGGCTAATCTATATATGAAAATAAAAACACATCAACAAAACTAGATTACATCTAGGAGACAACTAATACAAATATAACATCATCATCTCATAATCATGGTATAATCATCACATATAATCTAGTCATACTTATATCCATAATCATCTATCCAAAATCACAATCAAATGTTATACACATGTTATGAAATCAAAAACCAGCATCAATATAAACTCATAACATACCATAAGCTAAATATAATATCATCACATCTATATATGTATGTGTAAAAATGAAATTGAGTTTACGAAAAATAGTCTCCTAATCGTATGATATATCTCATTTGAGTACAATAAACAATCCTAGCCTAAATGATTCAACTCGGCATGAATCTCTCCTAGAACTGAACTCCCTAGAGGTCATGGTGGTGGTAATCCTACTCTTTCCCCTTCTACTGGTGTATATGCTATTCAGCCTAGTGGGCCCATCGCTGAAGGTGTACCCATTAAGGCTTGTGACCAAGATGATGTTGACGGTCTCTCAAAGTGACTCGCTTCGATCTTTGTGAATACCTAGGATCCCTCTAATGATCTAGTATGACTATCTCATATAAATTATTGAAATACATGGCCTCTCTCTATAGTTACGTGATTCGATCTAACATGTTTGTGACACACTGTGACCTTGAGGCTATGTGAGTTATGTTTCACTCACAGTGTAATATTTTCTCTACCGCATGGGTGGTGTCCCTCTCACTATGGATTGTATCTTTCTCCATGATAAGGATGTCATTATTAATCCTTAGTGCATCCCTCTCAATAATGTGGCTATCCCGATCATTGTGTATAATGACTCACTTTTATATCATTACATCACACTTTGAGGTACATTGTGTTAATGAACTAGTAAGTTAGGCCACCTTAGCTATCACCATCACAATCTATGAGTATTTTTCCTTGATGGGTTCCTAATATACCAATCTCGTTATATTTACCTCACACGTAGATATTTTGGTGGCCAAAACTAGTGTTAATTGATGAGTGTCTTGTGTTTTACTAGATGGTCCTACTCTTTTACTAGGGGATAATTATACAAAAATGACCCCCTAACCCTATACCTATTGTCCTTCATCTTCCTCCACTATCCCCACCTAGGGTCCTTCTCCACCCATCACATCCTCCTGTTGTGGTTATGTTGATGGCTATTATAACCTCACTTCGTATTCCCACTCCCAGTATGTCCCTATTACATATGTTGTCTTGCCACCTTTATTACTCAATTGGTCCACTCCTTCCTACCCGGACCACTCATACCCTTGGATTCTTATGAGGATATTCTCGTATCATATTTGTATGTATGCATTTCCACACTAGAATATTTACCTTGGCCACATTTATAGGTATTTTCAACAAGGTATAAATCAGTCTCATGGGTCAAAAATTCGATTCCATACCCAGTACTCTCCTTTGGTCCATGGATCCACAACCCCAATTTTCATATCCCAAACTATAACTACAAGTGTGGCCCAATTATTAAATATTGTGGTTGCATCTATAGTGGGCCCTTAATATTGTACCTCTCTATTCACATGGGAAAAGATGTGAGGCATTGTAAATACACCACAAACATGTCTAAACTACTTAAGTATTTTTTTGTCATGTATCTATCTACAACAAAATCATGAAGACTAATCAAGTAGCATTACTCTGTAAGAGTATAAACCATCTCTGCATAATTCTTGGTCCAAGTCTGCATGGCTATAATGGGCATCTATTTAATATCCATTATGATAATTTCATCAAAATATCATCTATACAACATTATCTACTTGTATCCTTATCTACTGTTGTCTCCTAAAAACTATTTTTTGTTTTCCAAGTTAAATTCAAATTTTCGATCTCTCTCCCTCCTAAAGTATTTAATCCAAGTTTAAGGTTCATGAAAATAGCAAAATTCGTTCCCTAGTAATGTTTAAATCTCATTTTTGCTCGTTTTGAGAAATTCTCCATCTCCTCTGTGCACGTAATATTCTCTTTACAATATCCTTTTTAATCAAAATTGTTCACTTGTTCTATGGCCTGGGTTGTCAAATCATTTTTTTGCCTCCATGCTTCGGATCACAAAGGAAATTCAAAAATTGGACTCAAAATGATGAAGTTCTCTTCCTCTGTGTATTTTTCCCATAGTCGGGAATGATGGGCATTTTCTTCCCCGTCAAATTTTGGCCCCATCATCCATGGGTATGTGGACATACCTAATTGGAAGTGGGTCGGTGGAGAAATTTGTGTTTTTGAGCCTCTTTGTAAAAAGGTGAAAAGTTAAAAAGTGACTGCGGAGACTGATCAAAGCTATAAAGGTAAGACTCAAAGTTGAAGCCCGCAAGGAAAAAATTCAAAGGTGAAGCCCACCATTGTAAAGTCAAAGTGGATAAGTGGGCCATTAGGGAAATTTTGGAAAATTAACCAAATTCTCAAAAGTGAAGTAAAATTTCTAGAATGCTCCATGGCTCCACCAAGGTCTCAGTCCACCGTTGAAAATTCAAAGCGGGAGAGTGGAGCGACAAAGAACTTTGAAGTTTTGAGCCTTTTACTAAAAAGGGTTAAAATGTTAAGAAAAGGGCCATGACCGCATTTCTAATCAAAGGGTGCCACGTGTCAAGAGTTTAATTAGAGTAGCGGGTCGGTGGAGGAATTTGAGTTTTGAGCATTTTTTCCAAAAAGGTTAAAATGTTGAGAAAGGGCCGCAACCCCATTTCCAATGAAAACATGCCACATGCCTAAATTAAAAAGTTAAAGTGGGAGTGCAAAGCCAAATTGTTCTAAATTGCCAAATCTCTAAAAAATCACAAAATGCAAAAGGATTTCACATTGCAAGATCTGGTTTTTAACCCACCATGATCATTTGCTTCACAATGGAGGAATTTGAAGAGGCATAAATGATTTATAAAGTTGTAACCATTTTGGCATAAGATATAATGGCTCCTCAGAGCCATTCCAGAGGCTAGTGATTGATTTCAAAAAAAGACTAGAGTTCTATGTACCTAGAAAAGACAAAAATGCCATACTTCTTCTATTTTCCCTTCTCCTTATAATTTCCTCTATTCTCAAAGATCTGTGCAAACTCGATTTGGCTTTAATAATAAAAGAAGGAATTTTCACCTTTTTGATTGAGGGATTTATTGGTACCTTGCGACCAATGAATTTTATTCAGTCTTGTAGCTTCTCCTACGGATTTTTTTTTCTTATAACTATAAATGCATGTAAATGAAATTTCTATTTATGTGTGTTAGCATCTCGATATTCTACTCACAACATTAGTTTTCTCCTACCTTCATTTCCACTCCCCTTCCCCTTGCCAAGACAAATTTTCTTCTCTAGTGAGACATTGCTAGCTTTGCCATAGGATAAGTGGAGTGCCCCTATTGGATCTTTGGTCGAAAGGCCACCATTGAAATCCACCTTTTATGCATGTACCTATGGAAGTTGCACTGTTCAAGTAGAGGAACTTAGATTCCCATAGTGTTTTCTTGAAACCCACCAATTTTTCCACAAGACAAATTTTCTTGCCAACAGTTTTTGGTGCCCACCGTGGGGCAGATTTTGTAGCATCTACACCTAAAAATGACCTCATGGTCATAAAATACAAAAAAAAACAAGATTCTAAAATAAAATTTTCTGGAGATTGAATAATCACACAAACTACATGGATGTAAATCATGGTTATTCTGGGAAATCCTCCTGTTGAGAGACATGATTTACTCTTTCACATCCAAGAACACATTGCTTCTGATATGAGAGAAGCTATTTCACATAATAGACAAAGTGTCAATCAATACTTCATTGCCATAAGGATTCTAGACCTAGAAGAGGAACGTGTTGTCAAATTGGAAAGGTAGAGACAAATTCCAGCACCCCAGACAAAAGCATAAACTTTCAAGCTGGCTGATAGAAGATACACCCAGAAACGAGGCAAGGAGGAAAAATTGATCCCACATTTGAAGAGCTTGAAAGAGAGGAAAGATCTAAAGAGGAGATAAGGGCTCAACTTGAAGAAATAGAAAGACTCCAAATTGAAGCAGAAGAAATAGCAGTAGCAGAAGCAACCTTAGCAAGACTGGAGGCTAGAAATAGGAATAGAATGGGTGATCATGAGCATGAAGTACATAGGCCTAACGTACCATGGGGAAGAAATATTGGTCCACTTTCTCTTCCAAAACCACTTAATGAGCTCCCAAGAGGCTAAAGAAAGAACTTCCCAAAATTCAAAGGGGATGATTCTCAGCTCCCCAAAGAACATGTAGCAGCATTCATCACTGCTTGTGGAGTGTTGCGAGTTGAAAATGAAGATGTTTCATTTAGGCTCTTTATGGAGTCACTCCAAGAAAGATCCATTGAATGGTTCTACATGTTTCCCCCAAGATATCTCACATGTTGGGAAGATATAAGAACTACATTTGAACATAGGTTCAAGAGCACGAGAAGATTGTTAGGATCTTACGGTCTAATTGGTTTGATTAATAAGGAGACCTCCAAATTAATGAGAGATTTTATAGAAAGGTATGATAGGTTGACAAGAAGGATCCCACAAGATGTGGTACCCCCTGAAAACAAATTGAAAAGGTTCTTCATCAATGTTTTTCCATCAGAAGTTGGTTTCTTCCTTAGAAGAGCCCAACCAAGAACATTGAGGGAAGCTCAAGAGTTTGCAATTGACACTACTGATGATCTAATTCTTTCTGGAAAAGTGAAAAGACCAAATGGGAAGCAAAAAGGTCATAGTTCAAATTTAGTCACCACTGATCCAATGTTCCAAAAAATGGCAAATGACCTAGTTGCTTTGAAGAAGCAGTTGTCATAAATCACAATGAGGAATGCTCCAAGGAGACCAAATCCTCGTGATAGACCAAAAATTTCTCCACCTCCTCATAGGCTTTCTCTTAAAGCACCACCAGTCAATGTCATCTATGACACTAGGGAATCAAAAGGAGTATAAATTGAGGAAACTAAAAAAGAAAGCATGGATGACTATGAAAACTATCTTGAAATTGAAGAGGTTGGCATGCATAATGGCACGATTAAATATGTTGCTAATGAGGAGGAAGGTGACGAAGAAACTCCAATTTTTCATGTGTTGTTTTCACTCGTGAAAAATCCAAGAATGGTGTTTCAACCTCAGCGAGTTGTAAATGATAGTAGGAAGAACAAATAAGATAGCTCTCTAAAGCCTCCACTAAACAAGATCATCAGCAGGGGATCACCATTACCACCTTCCATGGAATCAGCTAGAGAGAAATCAGATTCACCAATTGTCAAGGATCACACTGTTGTGGCAAGTAATTTATCTGATTATTCTCCTAAATCAAAAGTTTTTAAGAGAAATTCTCTTCTAAATGTTGGTTCTGCAAGAACATCTAAATTTCAATCAAAGGCTACACCCCCATCTCCTTCCAAGCCAATTTCTACATTTGAAAAGGAGAACCCAACACCAAAAGTAATGACACATCTACCATTTAAGTCCTCATCCACTACTAGAACCTCTTCCTCATCTACCATAACTTCATTTGACTTTGTAGAGCATGCTAGAAAAACCAAAGTCCAACTCTCTGAAATTGAATACCTATAAACACATCCTACCCAATTTGATAGATTCATCAAGGCAGTTTGGGGTGGTAACTCTACATGGCCAATCTCTAATTCTAAAGGCTTACTTCCCACACTATCCACACCATATTCTCAAAACATATTAGCCCTCGATGCCTCCATCACTAATAGAGTTGAGCCTTTTTACCTATCACTTCTCATCAAAGGTTTTTAGCTGAACAATTACATTATAGATTCTGGAGCCTCAGATAATGTGATGCTAGAAAAATTTGCAAATTCTCTTGGCCTCACTATGACTGGGTAAATGGCACATGCTACTCAATGGAATCCAAATAAGTTCCATTGGTAGGAAGGACTAAGGATGCTCAGGTTGCACTAGCTGATTACCCCGATAAGAAGATACTCCTAACCATTTTGGTGGTAGACATCCCAACATATTTTGGTATGTTGTTGAGTAGAAGTTTTTATAGAGATATAGGTGGAGAAATAAAAATGGATTGGTCATCTGCAACTATCCCAGTGAAAGGAGAAATGAAGAAGTTGCTACTAGTCAGAAAAATGAAGTTCACAATAAGGAAGTATGATGATCCAAGAGCTGATATCCTTTTTCAAGATTGTGGGCTTGGAAATTACCTCCTTACATCACAGAAGGAAGAGGACTTGCCACTTCTCATGGAGGAAGAAGAAGACCGAATCTAGACAATGGAGTTTGATGGCAGTCATTCTAGAGTAGGTTCAGGAGCTGGTGTAGTATTATACTCTCCCTCCAATGAGGTATATCCTTTTTCCTACAAGCTACAATTTGAAAATACAAATAATACAACAGAGTATGAAGCATTACTCTTAGGCATGAATACAGCAGAGGACATGGGAATCAAGAAGTTGAGATGCAAAGGTGATGCAAAGGTTATGGTAAAGTAGGTCCACCAACAATATCAAGTGAAAAACCCTAAACTCAGGAACTATAGAAATAGAGTGTGGGACTGCATTGAATCCTTTGATGCACTCTCATTGAAAAGCTATCCCTAGGGAACATAATGAAAATGTTGATTCTCTAGCAGTGTCAGCTTCCTTATTGACATCTCATCCTTCTTTTGGCAAGGATAAAGTGACCATTAAGATGGTTTTCAAACCTAGTGTACCAAATAATGCAAATCACTTGTAGGTCTTCAATGATGATAATCAAATCCTTGTCTTCTTAGAACAAAGGGATATCTTCAATAATATTTTCTTTGAAGGAAGTGAAAACCTACACCGTGAATTAGTCCCCAAAGAAGAGAAGGAAGGAATTGAGGGAATTGATGAAGAGGGAGTAATCAAATTGAAAGGAAACAAAATCCCCAAAGGCCTAGTTTCTTTTGAATATCTCTTTGACAAGCATAACAGGTTCATCGAAGAGAAATAAAAGTAGTATTCTAAGTGTACATCTGATTTTGATCAAGAAAACATTGGCACTTCATAGAATCCAAGTATGGTTAACATTGGTAAATGCTGCTCACTAGAAGAGACGAGAAATTTTGTTTCTCTACTAAAAAGTACTCAAATGTCTTTGCCTACTCCTATGATGAAATCTAATCCTTTCAAAGTGAAAGGAAATACATCACTCCATTCCTTTGAATCAAGGAGTTAAGCCCTTCGAGCAAAAAAGGTCCCTACAATCCAAAGATTGTTGATGTTATCAAAGAAGAGGTGAAAAATATGCTCAATTCTAGAATCATCTTCCCCATCCACCATTCAACATAGGTGGCTAACATTGTGCTAGTAAGGAAGAAGAATGGGGAAATAAGGATTTGTGTAGACTTCTGAAATTTGAATCAGGCATCTCTCAAGGACAATTACCCTCTTCCAATCATGGATCACATTTTGCAAGTAGTCATTGGATTTGAAATGCTCTCTTTGTTTGATGGATTCTCAAGGTACAACCAAATCATGGTGGTAGAAGAGGATGAAAAAAACAGCCTTCACAACACCTTGGGGCAATTTTACCTACAACAGAATTCCTTTTGGCTTGATTAATGCTGGAGTAACTTTCCATAGAGTAATGGACTTGGCCTTCAAATATTTGAAACATTGAATTTTCATTTACCTTGATGACCTCACAGTTTTTTCAAAGAGGGAGATCATATCTATCATTTGGAGCAAGCCCTTGCAAGGTGTAGGAAACATGGCATTTCTCTAAATCCAAAGAAGTGCATTTTTGGAGTCATAGAAGGTAAGTTGTTGGGACACATTATGAAAAAACATGGAGCACACATTGATCCTGAGAGGATCAGAGCTATCCAAGCACTAGCCTTACCAACCAGCAAGAAGGGAGTTCATTCATTCTTTAGAAAGGTAAACTTCCTTTATCATTTTGTGCCTAAGTTTTCTAAACTGACTAAGCATATAACTTCCATGATGAAGCCTCAAGCAGGTTTCAAGTGGAATAAGGAAGGAAAAGTAGCATTTGAGGAGATCAAGAAATCCATTGCCAAAGCTCCAACTCTTGTATCTCCATATTTCAAAAAGGAGTTCATCATGTATTACTATGCATCAGAACATACACTCTCTATTGTCCTTGTTTAGAAAAATGATGAAGGTTTGGAAGCACCCATTGCTTTCATGAGCTGTCTTTTGAAAAATGATGAGCTAAAGTACAGGAAATTGGAGAAACATGCCTACATAGTGGTCAAAGCTGTTAAAATTTTCATATTCTACATTCTCAATTCCCATATAGTGGTGATGGTCCCTGGAAGTGCAATCAAGTCCATTTTGACTCAATAAGATCCTAGGGCTAAGAGAGGAAGTTGGATTAAAAAGACCCAAGAGTATGACTTGGAGATTAGACCCTCTAATCTGGTAAGAGGAAATGGTTTTTGCAAGCTAGTTGCTGAAGATGAAAAAAGATGGTGTTTTCTCAATCTATTCGGAGATAGCCCACATGTGCTCTTTATCACCACTACTGATGAGTGGTATGCTGACATTGCTTACTACCTCACTTATGGATAATTCCTCCTCATCTTGATTACAAACAAAGAAGGACACTCAAGCTAAAGGAAGCCAAGTTTGTGATATGGAATCATGCACTTTACAAGAGAGGCCTAGATGGTTGTTTCCTTAGGTGTGTAGATAAGGAGCAGCAAGAAAAGTTGCTCAGGGCATATCATGATCAAGCTTGTGGTGGACATTTCTCAGCAATGGTCACCGTGCATAAGATTCTCAGAGGGAGATATTATTGGCCCTCCATCTTTGCAGACACTTAGGATTGGGTTTCCAAATGCAAAGCATGCCAACAATTTGTTAGAAAGCCACAACTAGTTGCATTGCCACTCAGGCCTATGGTGATTGAAGAACCATTTCAACAATGGGGGCTAGATTTTATTGGTGTTCGAATCCTCATTCTAGTGCAGGGCATACTTATGTACTCAATGCAATTGATTACTTCACTAAATGGGTGGAAGCCATCCTAACCAAGCAAGCCAACTCTAAAACAGTCTATAACTTCATCAAGGAGAATATCATTGTTTGTTTTGGAATACCACAAAAATTGTTGTAGAAAATGTCACCTATTTCTCTTCCAAGGATCTCATATAGTTTTGTTATGAATTTGGAATCTCCCTATCTCACTCTTCTGACTACTACCCATAAGGAAATGGGCAAGCTGAGTCAAACAACAAGAACATTGTGACCATTGTTTGCAAGATGGTAGATGAGAATCAAAGGAATTGGCACAAGAAGTTATATGATGCATTGTGGGCCGATAGGATCACTCCTAAGAAGGCAATAGGTATGTCACCTTTCCAAATGTTGTATGGAGTTGAGGCAGAGATTCCCCTCACAATTGAGATGCCATCTCTCAAGTTGTTGCAAGAAATAGAAGATGGTCAATACAAAGAATCCATTGAAAATAGGATTCTCTTCGGAGAAGCCGAAGGAAAGAAGATGCCAAGTGGTGGATAGAATTAAGGAGCATCAGCTGAAAGTGAAGAAATTTTTGACAAGAAGACCAAAGCAAGGAATTTCAAAGTTGGAGATTTTTTCCTGCTATGGGACAAGAGAAGAGAACCAAAGGGCAGCCATGGAAAGTTTGATTCATTGTGGCTGGGCCCATTCCAAATTCATGGAGCTTGTGGTGAGAATTTTTTCTCCTTTCATACTTGGATGGAACGCCATTAATACTTGAAACTATATCATCAATGAAAGTGGGTTGTCCCCCACCTTGTACCATAGGTGATTTCGTAGGTGTGTTTTTCCCTTTTCTATTGTGTGGTTTTGGTTTAGTTTTGTTTGGTTTTTGTTGTGTGTGGTTTGGCTTGTGTGTTTCCTCCTTCTTCCATTCTTTCTCATAATTGTACATGACTCTGCATGGCCCAATGGATAAGGCATTGGTCAATGTTATATGGTTTAAAAATTGAGATGTTGGGTCCTCATACGATGTATTCGTCATGCTCAGTCCATTCCATGTCCCCAAGCTAGAGCCTAGTTGTTGTCTCTCGAAAAACTACTTTTCATTTTCCAAGTTAAATTTGAAATTTCGAGCTCTCACCCTCCTAAATTATTTAATCCAAGTTGAAGGTTCATGAAGTTAGAAAAATCCATGCCCTAGTGCTGTTTAAATCTCAGTTTTGCTCGTTTTGAGGAATTCTCCATCTCCGATTCTCGTGCACGTAATATTCTCTTTATAATCTCCTTTTTTATCGAAATTGTTCACTTGTTCTATGGCCTGGGTTGTCAAATCATTTTTTTGCCTCCATGCTTTCGGATCACAAAGGAAATTCAAAAATTGGACTCAAAATGATGAAGTTCTCTTCCTCTGTGTATTTTTTCCATAGTCGGGAACGATGGGCATTTTCTTCCCTGTCAAGTTTTTGGCCCCATCATCCACATGTACATAGACATACCTAATTAGAAGTGGGTTGGTGGAGAAATTTTTGTTTTTTAGTCTCTTTGTAAAAAAGGTGAAAAGTTAAAAAGTGACCCATAGACCCGATCAGGCTATAAAGGTAGAAGTCAAAGTTGAAGCCCACAGGAAAAATTTCAAAGGTGAATCCCACCATTGAAAAGTCAAAGTGGACGAAGGCAGTTATCGGGAATTTTTGGAAATTTAACCAAATTCCCAAAAGTGAAGTAAAAGTTCTAGAATGCTCCATGGCTCCACCAAGGTCTCGGGCCCATCGTTGAAAATTCAAAGTAGGAGAGCGGAACGACGAGAGAACTTTGAAGTTTTGAGCCTTTTTCCAAAAAGTGTTAAAATGTTAAGAAAAGGGATGCGACCCCATTTCTAATTATAGGGTGTCACGTGTCAAGAGTTCAATCGAAAGCGGTTCGGTGGAGGAATTTGATTTTTTGATCATATTTTCCAAAAAAAGGTTAAAATGTTGAGAAAAGGGTTGCGACCCCATTTCTAATGAAAACGTGCCACGTGCCTAAGTTAAAAATTTGAAGTGGGGGTGCGGGCCAATTTGTTCCAAATTGACAAATCTCTAAAAATTACAAAACAAAAAGGGCTTTCCCCCATAGCCGCTCTAATCTCTTCCTACTACATGGACGGCCAGATTTCAAAGGTATAAGAGAAAATCAAACAATTCATATTCAAACTAGAAAATCAAATGTAACGTTCATGTTGCAATATCTGGTTTTTAACCATCCATGAGTATTTTCTTTGCAATGGAGGAATTTGAAGAGGTATAAATGATTTGTAAAGTTGTAACCATTTTGGCATGAGATATAATGGCTCCTCAGAGCCATTCCAGGGGTTAGCAATTGATTTCAAAAATACCAGAGTGCTCTGTACCTAGAAAAGAAAAAACACCATACTTCTTCTATTTTCCCTTCTCCTTAGAATTTCCTCTATTCTCAAAGCTTTGTACAAACTCTAATTTAGCTTCAATAATAAAAGAAGGAATTTTCACCTTTTTGATTAAGGGATTGATTGGTACCTTGTGACCAATGAATTTTATTCGGTCTTGTAGCTTCTCCTGCAGATTTGTTTTTCTTCTAACTATAAATGCATGTAAATGAAATTTCTAATTAATGTGTGTGGGCATCTGATATTCTACTCATAACATTATTTTTCTCCTACCTCCATTTCCACTCCCCTTCCCCTTTCCAAGACAAAGTTTCTTCTCTAGTGATACATTGCTAGCTTTTCCACAGGGTCAGTGGAGTGCCCCTGTTGGATCTATGGTCGAAAGGACACCATTGAAATCCACCTTTTATGCATGCACCTACAGAAGCTGCACCATTCAAGTAGAGGGACTTCGATTCCCATAGCATTGGCTTGAAACCCACCAATTTGTCCACAAGACAAATTTGCTTGCCAACCCTACCCTGCACAAAACAGATCCACCTAAAGTCTCGTAGATCATCATCCTCTAATGGATAAAATGACCCCACTATTCACTTGAATACTATATGCTCCCATGCTCATATCTTAAGAAGGCTACTTTACCCTATACTCTAGCCATGTCTATAGACAACCAAATTCAAATCCATGTATATTTTACATAGCATATGGTAATCTCTGTAAATTGATGATGTTACTAAATCATATCTACAATAAAACACATGAAACTAGTTGATAAATAGTGGTTTCTCTTGGAGAAACATGATGCCATTGAAAATATCCATCTATATAAGAGGCAAGTCTTAATCATGTCTCTTTCATGGATCTTGGATAACACTATGTGGTCCTCCGTCACCTAGGTAGATTAGACTGACCTTTAATATAGATCATCTCCCTACTACATATTTTGTGTCACTATATGGGATTCACTTAAATTATTAGTTGAAATATCTTGTACACATCCTTTATGGTTATTATCATCTCCCTTTTCGGGATCCGGAAGGTGTTAGTGTTGGAGTGTCATCTCTTGGCTAAAAATCAATTAAGGTTTATCTACTTATAGAGCTAGTATCAATATTATGTAGTAAAAACCTAACTTATCCTAAATAACCTATTCATGTGGATTCATGGTCTATAATCACTCTAGAGCATGGTACTTGGTCCTCACTAAACTAGACTACCATTAATTGCACTGTAATCATCACAAGCAGAAATTTAGACTTAGCCACTTTTGTAAATTTTTATGAAACTCATCATTTTTAATGAAGTATGTTTCATTTATAGTGAAAATACTAATAGTTGTGGAAAATCCACTACAAAATGGTGATTCCACTATGATGTACAACAACACTTCCATTTTTTTAGTGAAGCTGCTACTACTTATAATGAAATCACTAGTTTTGGCGAAACTACTAATATTTTTGAAACCAAAATTACATGTAGCGAAAGCATCATTTTTCACCGATCCACCACCAACTAGTACAAAATCCACCACCCTATAGGTGAAACAACAAAAACCTCATTAAAACCACCATGACTTAGGAAAAACATTGAAATTCATAAGAGTCAATTTCGGTGACCTCGCCGCCATCAAATTTGGAGCAATAAATGCACTTAAATTGAAAAAAATCAAAGTATATAGTTTTATAATAACACCACCTACCTAATCATCATTTTTCTACATCTTTCAATACTTATTGACTTTATCTTCTTCTTTGTATAAATATTAGGATCATCATCTCTTCTCGTTGGGATTACCCAAAGCTATTTTCTACTAATTTTGAGGCTGAAAACGACTTATTTTTACCCCTCCCTCCCTATATATAGCCCTCACCATGATATTTTTGACTACCACGATGACCTCCCTACCATCATGATGGCTTATTCTTTTATCTTGATCATTTTTCATCTCTTTTCGATTTTCAATCACCTTATTCTATCACCCCATCAAAACTCAAGGGGGCATAATCCATCCTACTAATTTTTCTTCTTCCCATGCAAAATAAAATTGTCTATTATCTTTGAAAAGGTATTACAAGAAGAGCGAATAATGTAGACACATGCTTTCTATGTGTATTTATAATATTAAATGTAGACACCTACTTTTTGTCACATTAGGTAACCTGCCTACACCCTATACACACATAATTATTTCATGAGAATATATTATTCTAAAATAACCTAAGTCACTACCCTCATCCCATAAAATTACACTTTTACCCCTTGTAAATCTACTCTAAACTCCCTAACCATCTACCACCCATATAAACTCATTTTTTTCCTTTTATCCAACCCCCTAATACCCTAACCTCCTCACCTCACATCCCCACATGTGAAATCCAAAGTTAGAAGTCATTAAAACCACTTCCAAGATGTTTTCCCAAATAAATTCAGATCTTCGGTGATCCTAACCAATCACCAGTGATTATAAATAGAATCTCAGAGCTCCTATTTTAGGGATCTAGAAAGGTTGCAGCAAAGCCTTGTTGTGTTAGACAATGAAGCAACATTATCATTATCCCCCAAACATCCTAAACATTCTAGTCAAGCTATTATATATCTACAGACCTCTCACTATCACCTACACATCTTCCCACTTCATTCTTATGTCCAAATTAAGTGCATTTTCATTTAAGTTGTTTTCATTATATTTACGCATCAAATACAAACCAAAAAATCAATCTTAGTCTTTGTTTGACAAATCATCTGTTTTGTTAATGATATCAAATTTTTACAAGTATAACTAATGATCTATCTAATCACCCATGATCCCCTAGATCACTAATGATCACTTTCAAATTTCAATAATTTATCAATTATGATCATAACTATTATTTCTATAAAGTATATATTTGGTTTAATCAACCTTTCTATAAGTATTTATTCTCTGTAGATGATTGTTCTAGGATTCTCTCATCCAATCACCAACATTTACAATATTCCGATCATTTACAAATTATTCATGTAGGAGAAGTTTGACATCCTCCATGAACTCACTTTGTGTGTCATTACATTCACACCAAATTTCAAAGATATCAAAGTTCGGTTTGAGATCCCTCAGGAAGTAACCAAGGATTTTTGGTACAATTACTTCAAATAATTTGAGCTTGCCACAACCCTAGTTTAGGCCACTTACGAAGATGAACAGGGCCTTACTATTCCCCTTGAGTTTTATATTTGTCATAATTTATCTTATTATTTGTACAAATGCAACATAATTGTATTGAAATGAGTTGACACCATTTAAGGAAGTTCCTTTGGATTCTTGGGATCATCCTTTTCTAAGCAACACATTTTCATATGTATCTAATATCTTTTGTTCATCTATATTTTTTGCAAGTCTCTTCATTCGGTGAAAGGATGGGAATTTTTACATTTTCCACTACCCACCACCTCGACATTTCGACTATTAGCATAGGTATTTTCAACATTTGATAGCACTAACCCCAAAACTACCCTAAACATACTAGCATTCCCAGTGGGACTATTTAGTCATTTTTTATTTTAGATTTCCATTTTAGTTTCCATTTATTTTACTTCCTGTTTCGTCTAACTTTTCATCTTAGATTGTATTGTTTTTTTTTCTACTCAAAATCAAAAATTAAAAAGGAAAATTTATCATGGGTACATCTCTTTTCTATAATTTTCTATTTTAGCATCACATTTTTGTGTTTGTACTAATCGAATAAACATTTAATTTGGAATCTATAACGAAAACTCATTTTTTTCTGATCAGATAGCTTAATTAGGAATTTAAGGAATTGTAACGACTTAAATTTGTTCACACATAGTCAAAATATAACTTACATTTAAATACTCCTTCTCAATCGGGCCTACTTAGATTTCATCACCAAGAGAATAATCGACTCAATGTATTGGCGAGTATAAATAAGTTGGTGGGTGGCATATTAGCTAAGCACCTAACACTATTATTTTTGTGGGACCATGAAGTGAGGGGGTAGGCCCCAATACCACGTCTTGTACTAACACTAACGTAGATTCAGGCCTCATATACCTTTGGATATATTGAGTACTCCATCCTTTAACATCACCTAAAACCATCCTTAGACTTCCATTTTCGATTACCCCTTTTAATCATTTTTCACCTTTCATATTTTCTTGATTTAATCAGATAATAAAAAATCATCTTGTGTGATAATTTTTTACTAATAAACCATCTAGTTCCTTTTTCCATTTTAGTGATTGTTTGTTTAGTTCATGGTCCTAACCAGCATAATAGTCTTGTTAACAAAACCTTGAAAATATGACCGGTCATTTCCAATAGTCCTTAGAAAATTTACAGTCTTTCGTTGAAGACATTCCATTCCTAATTGACCAATACCGATCATCTTCATCACCTCCAATAGCCAATCAATAACCTTCATACTCTTCTAGTAGGAAATTAGCCACATTAGAAATCCCAGATCCACCTAGTCCCCATTTCTTTAATAGTGGTGATCTAGTATTCACAGAGATTATGGATTCAAACCATGTCACACTCAACGCCTATATTTCTACCCGAGGAGATCTCCTCCAACAACCCACACCCAAATAATGAGTCCTATCTCCAATGTCATTTTCAACTTTTCCTGACTTGTTGATCCTAATCATGATCCATTCATTCAGCAGCTCCATCCTTATTCCACCGCTAGTGGACCATAAACATCATCCCTCGCATCATCAATACCTTTCATCACTTTCAACCTTAATTTCATTTCATCACAAGATATAACCAATCAAAAAAATTATTCCTCACTAGACCCCTCATTATGCTCATCATCTTCACTAAAATAATACAAACACATCCCCTTCCACATCTAGCCCCATAGCTTCCAAAGTGTCTCTCCGAAACCTCCCGTTAGTTTGGTTTTCATCCCTAACACAACCCCTCTTATCTCGTCAAAAAAACCAACCTCTATAGTTCATAATTTATTCATGTCCATACCCACATTAACACCCATTATCAACACTATTTCTATTACTAGTACGCATCCTTCTTCTTCACAATGTATTGATTTACCCTATTTCAAAAATTCATACTCACTATATATCTTAACTTTCCAATCCCTTATTCATAATTTCATCCCATCTCAACATATACCACAATAATATTAACCCTTTTTCCATACTTCCATCTCATCTCAATATGTACCACAACATTCATAACCCTTTATTAACACTTCAATTCCTATCTAGTATTAATATATTCAACCTCGAACCTCTAGTCTCATAGCTAACATATAAAATTCCCATAAGTGTTCCTAACCAACATAATATCCCTTTACCATATAAATTTTATCAATAACCAAACATACCATACATATAATCAACATGAATCATCATCATTCAATCCTCAACAAACACAAAATGATCCTTTTCAAGCACTAATAACAAGATCTCAAGTCTTGAATCTACCTCTATGAGTCCCAAAAACACCCTATCACATGAGCATATTTGTTATAATCCCATTCATATGTCCATACCAAAAATTCCTACCCTCCGCATGGGAAACTCCTAAGTTCCTTAAATTTTATAGTAAAGAGGACCCTTAACAACATATTTGAGCTTTTCGTCACACCTATTATCTTATTGCACATGGTCAGGTGCTCATGCTAAGAACATTACCTATGTCCTTATTTGGACTTGCATTAGATTGGTATAACAAAGTATCCCACAATACTCACTCTTCTCCTTCACACAACTTGCGTAGATTTTCTTATAAAATTTCTTGATTAACATTTCGTAAGGTAACCATTATCGATCTTTACGCCATCAATCAATTTTAAGACAACCCTATTATAGAATTTTTCACCCACTAGAGGGGTATTATTAATCAATTATCCTTCTCCCTCCCACAAACCTGAATTGATCAAGTAGTTTTCTCATTCTTGTGCCAAACATATATCATCAACACTACAAATAAAATCTTTACAAATATTTAACAAATCCTTTACTATGGCTCATAAATTATAACTTTGTTCCCTAGAGGATGGTAGGGTCAAACTCAAATCAAAGAAACCTAAACTTGATTCCTCAATCAAATCATCTTTCATTCATGATAAATCTAAAACTTCAGTGAATGGAGTTGTAAAATTTTCTTCCAAGGAATATTCAAATCTGAATGCACCCACCATCAATGTAATTATACACCCTTTGGAAAATACAACATAAAATTTATTGATAAATTCCTATCTGTGTGTATGTTCATGCTCCCTCCTATTTTTTATTGAAAAATTTGTTTCAAAACTCTCTTGGTATCAATAAAATGACTATTGCAAATTCCATCGGGTCAAGGGTCACGAAATCAAAAGGTGTCATTTGTTTAGAAATGTCTTTCAAGACCTTATTGAAAAAGGTGAGTTACAAATAGATAATCCAAAAGCACCTCTAAATCATAACTTATGCATATTTAAATAACCATTTCCAAACCACACCCCATCCACTAGTCAACCCCAATCCAACATCATCTAATCTCATCACACCATCAACATTATCGAAAATCAATCATCCACACCCTCGGCATATAATACTCTTATCATAGAAGCACCATCTGCATCTTCAATTTCTATAGTTTCTATTAAAGAAACACCATGTAAATTATCCACACCATCAACACCTAGTTTTTCTACCACGTAAACACACACCGAGTCACTTTACCCCTCTAGCCTTTCCTCCGACAAGACCATGAATCCCCCAAAATCTATCATGTCTACTTAAAACTCATTTTTAACCTCTTAAAAATCCTTAGAAAGGGAACCCATCATACAAATAATGAAGATATCTTACAAAAATTATATCACCCAACACTACGTTTACAATCTCAAATAATCCACTACACGGCCTCTAATCCCTCCATCCAAAAAAATAGAAATCATACAATGACCTCATTATAGGATCCAAATTCCTTTCCCTCTATTCAAGGTCACACCCCAAATCCAAGTTTACATTCACCATTACAGAGTCCAAGATTGTTCCCCAAATGGCATATAAACATGTCACAAAAAAATGATCCCTTCAACACCAACTTCTATATCATCAAACGAAGCACCAATCCCTCAACCTCAGCCCTAACTAGATGCTATGTAGAAATCCTTGAATGACTTATCCAATGATCCATCGTAATGTTACCTCCTCTCAAACCATCGGCTTCTAGGGATTGAAACCATCTGGTATAACTTTTAAGTATTTTTTGATTATCATCGAACACCAGGACATTCCACCAAGAACTGCAAACCCTTCCATGCCACCATTCAAAGCCTTGTTAATAAATTAATTCTTCCCATAGATCTAGAAAAACAAAATCAAGTCATAAAAACCCACCAGACCTTCAAAACCAAAAACCCAAACCATCACCTAACACTACATCTACATCTAATAAAGGTGAGGCCTCTTCTAGAAAAACCCCACTTCATCAAATTAACGTAGTGCATATAACTACTATAGTGCATTCACAAAACCATAATACTTCACATCCAAAAAATTCAAAGGTCTCCATCCCTCTCACCCCCGAATCATCTAATCCTCTTTCTTTTAAGGTTAAGGTATCCATCCTTGCCTCTGTACAAAACAACATCATCAAAAAACTCCATTAAGACCTTGTAAAGATGTCCCTTTACGAGATTTTCCAAACCTCATCATGACATCGAAAATTCAAGATTGAATAACTTTAATCCATAGTATTACCTTTAGATGATCCCTATTCATTCACAAATCTGGTAGGTACCTCAAAATATTTGTTGTTATTTATTTTGATAATTTCAAATCCCGTATTTACAACTTGAAGATCATGACCTTACAATATTCATCACAGGGGGTTCATTAGCTAGGCAATATCCTAGCACGTGGGTTCATATTGAGGTAATTAAAATTAATAAAATTAAACTCAATATACCGGTAGACATGAGGGGGTGAAAGGGTTTAATTTATTAATGTTTTGAATCAGGTATTGGGGTAGGTTAGAGAGATGGGCCAAAGGAAATAGAGGTTTACTTTTAATATAAAATTAAAACGTTTGAACCCTAGTTTTTAAACGTAAATACCTTAAAATTGCAAAAGGAGTGTGGTCATAAACTAAATTATAATCTCTTTTTAATAAATAAATCTAGATTCTTAGCCAAGAAATAATAAGATGGTAGAAAACTAGAATTGAGTATGCTTTTCAACACAAGTGATATTATTTCACCATCTTAATTATTTGAAGAACTATTGATAAATGCATAAAGCTTAACATATATAAGGTGACTTGTAATATGTATTTAATGGCTTCAAACTATCTTTCGAAAGGAAATGCATATTAAAAAAAATTGAGTGAGAAATATAATATATTTTTGTCTAATATATTGGGGTAGAAATAAAAAGGGGTAAATAAAATTGTAATTGAAAAATGGGTAAGTAAGGTACATGGAAAAAATAGGGGTATTTTCATTCTAATAATATAACAAGAGGGGGTATTATCAATTGAATAATTAGAGGTAGAAACTAGAATTAAGGGTATTCTTTAATACCCTTCAATTGTGTGCTATACCATACTTTTACTAAGTGAATCCCCCGTGATTCATCACCACCCAAATCGATTATACTCTCATTAAGAGATTTATGATTTACAATGTTATTAGAATCAATGTTATATTGTTGCACGATTTTGATAAACTTCAATTACCTAACATTATTTTCACCTAGTCGACTAAAGTAATAAGTTCCTTTAATGACACCACTACCCCCACGCTAGGCATGATTATCTTACCCATAAAATTTGGCATCAATACCCTCCATGACCTCTTGTATCTAGTAAAAGGAAATTTTCAATACAAAATGTTATTAGGATCACCCTAGATACGTGTTATGCAATATATCCCATCCACCCTACATCATTGTTTCAAATACACGCATGAATGTAAGACCTTCAATTTTCTAGCCAACTTGAATCCTTTTGAGGAATTTCATATGACATATTGACCTAACGACGTGTTTGTCCCTAATATAAATTTAAGCTCTTCTAAATATGATTCTACCAATTCTTCCATTTCCACATAAAAATTAACATATGACACCTCCTTTGAAGGTGTCATGCAACACCTCTTGTTGGGGGAGTATCACTTCCTCACCCTTAATTATCTTCCTACACCTAAAACATACAAAAGGCCTAATAAACAACCCATATATGAGCCCAATTTTGGAGATGTAATATCCTTTGGTCCTCTTTTTATTAAAACTAATCTCATTTATGGAGGAATCAATCTTCCTTCCCACATCATAATAATCAATATCATACAAATCCATTCATATCAAATTTCATCTTCTTATATAACAAATATTTTTCATGATATATCTCCATCATTTTATCTAGAAAATATTTGTCTTGGGACACTACGAATAGGGTATTCATGACCTAAATATTGATCATTCCCACAATCCTCACAAGAAATATGTGTTAGGTTTTGATAAAAATTCTATGGGCACCTCCGCAAAGAGTGCATTTGGATCCATAACAAAACCAAAAGCATATTCTCAACATTCACATGAAAATTCCATTGACACTAATGACATTGTTTCCATCCCATCAAACTTTAATTTAGTCAAGACGATTACCTTAGGATCACTTACTTTTTAGATTAACAACAAGACTAAAACCTTCCACTCATGTTACTTAAAATGGTAGAGGAAGACTCCCCTACTATTGACATCATTCAATTCAATGACAACCAATCTATCCTCTTGTAAATAGGGGCAAAATATTAGTACCTTAAAAATATTCCACCACCTCGACACATCGATAATTCTTAACGAACCCACTATCGGCATTAACATAAGAACTCCATAGGATCCTCACATAGTTAAAGTTATTCAATCTTTAGATTCAAAAGAATTTAAGGACTTCACTGCATTCCTCTCCAAAAATATTCAGACCTTCACATGGTCATATTCACCCCTCTACATCATCTCCTATCACTCCTCTCGACAAAGGTCCTCCCTTGTTCATCGATACTATTCACCTTGATAAGCCATCTTCCTGACATCCATATATTTTGGCATTCACTATCTTATTCACAATCCTTTCAATGGGGGAACATCTTTCCCCCGTTATTAATACTTTAGCTTATTACTTCTCTTCTTCATCAATTCATCCTCTAATGCTAGGGGACTTCTTTCTAGGACTTTTTATTCCTTTTCATATTTGGTATCATCTTATCTCATCTAGCTCAGTTTATCCGATCATACTTTCATCCCCTATTCCTATGACCACCCTTGTTTCCATATCTTTATTTCCTTTGAAAGAACCATGGCTTTAAACTTGTCATTACAACACCTATCTTATAAATCCTTATTTAACTCATCTCATCTGATCTTGATTTATCTTGTCCCTTTAAGGGGACCATTTATTTATCTTAAACGCTTACCATTAACTTTCCCGATAGGCAAGTGTTTTCTCTTATTTTAACTTTTCCTATCTTCTCAACACAACATTAACTTTGCGGCCTCATAGCTTTATGAGAGAAACACTACTCTAGAAAGGAGCCAATGTAGAAATGTTTCCCCTAACTGGATCACACCATACATTGTTATACACAAGTATGGGTTGATATCCTATCATCTCGGCCTCCCTTGACAAGAAACTGAATTGAACCACTCAACGTATTGCATTTTTACCATTCTATTATTAGCACATTTACCAATGTTCCCTTAGTCATGTCTTCAGATCATTCCTCCATCTCAGCCCCTTTTATATCTCATCATGATGATTTGGAACTATGTGTTCTTCCATCACTTCCTAGACATGACCTTAAATATGGGCACCACTACTTTTCCCATAGCATATTCTATATGGATAGTTTCTCCCCTTTGGTGAGAAATATGTGATAATCATATCCATCACCTTTGTATTCACCTATTGGAACCATACCAAGATTCCAATGATGTCTCTTGTACACTCTTTATCCCCTCCTAAGTGGTCTACTTAGCTAGTCCTAGTTCTCCCTCGTGTAAAATTAAAATATATGGATGTTTAAATCAAAATCAAAGTTATCAAAAAAAGAATGGTCCTTGAAGGAAAATTGTTCGTAAAAAAGAAATAAAAATCATGAAATCAATATATATATATATATATATATAAATCGATCCCTCAAAGGATGTCTATCATTTACTCTCGCCATCTATATATTCTATAAAGTAGACCATACCCTTGAAGGATAGCTACTCCTTATGGAATTTGAAATATTCCTACATTTATCATCCTTCCATTTTATCAGCATCCTAAGAAAGCTTCCCTCATTTATCAGATTTCTCTTTTCCCTTCCTAGAGCTAGGTCATAGTTTAGGGAACACCACCTTTTGGGAGAACCCTTTTTCCTTGTACAAGTTTCATCTCAAACCCCTTTTCCCATGTCAATATTAGGTTTATGAGATCATCGCATCCATTTTTTCCTTATGATCTGTGAAATTACTAACTATCATTGGTTATTTGCTAACATCTTCTTTGGTCACATGTGCTTTGCATTACCTAGATCCTTTTTTACCTCTAATGCAGTTGGAGGCATCTTTTCCTCCTACGTTCCTCGTAGTGTTGTTCGCACACCTATAGTTTGTCACCGTTGTAAGGGATATTTTTCCTAAATCCTATCATGTCTTTCTTTCAGACATATTTCTTCATCTCAATCACATATATGTTATATATCTATCTTACAACACATTTATCTAAAATTACATTTATCATTAATCACATTCATTTTCAATTAGTTTCCATCACATCTTACCCATTTACATTTTAATCATCATGATCAAATTTATTAACAAAAATGTTACCACATCACACATTTATATCATCATCCATACACATGCACATCTAAATAAACATATTATCATACATCTATTTCACCATCATCATCAAATATAAAAAAAAAGATATAATATAAAATCAACATCACATCAAATTAAGATCTCTCACATCACATAATGAACACAAGATAATCCATGAAAAAATCATATATAATATATAATCAAATTTTTATCAATACATCATGGCCCTCTAGGGGCTCCTTAAAGCAAACATACTATCAAAATCTATAAAAATAATGTCTCGAGGCCATCAAGTCCTCTCCCTTTAGGGTAGGTATGATACATGAACCCCTGTCTTCCATCACCACCCTCCGGCCTCCCTTTATCATAGTAGTTGAGCTGCACTCGATGTACTCCTTGATGACCCTCCTCCACCTATCACCTGCCTCAAGAAATGCTACCAATATCTTGGTGTTTGAGGTAGCCTATAGATCACAATATCCTCATAATATTTTTCCTTGATGGAAAACGCTAAGTAACTATCCATCACAATCATGCTAGGGGTGCCATATGCCATGATCCCCGTGGTGCCGCATGAACACTACTTGGCTGACTCTATCACTACGATAGTATCTAAATATCTAAAATGGGCCTTATAGGCCTCCCTCTACTAGAAATAGTGGTCCCTCTCCTGAATAATTTAGTCTCTCTCTTGACTAACCACATCCCTCTGCTACAAGGTTATATCCCTCTCTACTCTCATTTGATCCAACTCGGCATGCAAGTGTGCCACCTCTCGTAACCTCTCTTGCCTGTCTCCACCACCTCATGGACTCACCTCAATCTCTACCTCCATCTCCTCTATCTCCTCCTCTCCTCCCTCCTCAATCACCCAATATTTCCATGTGTTCTGGTGCCAATTGGAATATCCTTCTCCTACTCCCACATCATCATCATCATCCCATAGTGTAACCTCCTCCTCTAATGGGTTTGTCATAATAGGACTCAAAAGCTCTCTGTCCAGCTCCTCCCTCCCGTACCCAATTAAGATCCCGAGGTACCGACTAAATGACTCTATATTTTTTCTCACCCTTCAAACTAAACAACCTCTATCATCTTCAACTTTCTCCCCTACACCTATCTCATCCTCCTCATCCCCACTAGCTTCGCATCCACACCACGCCGGTGGGAAATATCAAGCATGGTCACCATCTAATCGATCAACATACATCTCTATAAGCGATCTACATACCAATCCACCCCTCTCTTGTCCCTATCTCCGAAGTCCTAGTCGGCCATCCATCTCAAAAATCCAACCTCCAAGTGAATATGGTATTCATCGAACCATGGAAGCCCTTATGTCCTAATCATAGCAATATGTTTGTAGGCCCAACAAAGTGAAGCAAGATGCCTACATCCATCCCCGACCTACTACCCACCCTGCATCTAGATAGCTCATGGTAAACCTAAGCCAATAGAGTGGTCCCAAATGAAAACATTTTCTGGTGGTCAACAATATTATCCACTACACTAGTCAATGCCCATGAAAATTGAGCTCCTCCTGAGTCCATAAAATCATAGCACAACACAGCCATTATAACCATGTAAATCAATCGGTTGCAAGCCACCCCTATCTCATATCTCTACTCATAGGAAAATTCCCTAAAGAAAATATGATAAGGGGTGCATCGGCTCCAAATAGCCACGTCAAAATTTTCAATTTTTCATCACTAGTAATGGGAGTTATCTGCTCCCCCTATATTGGCAACCTAAGAATTTGATACACATCCTCCAAGGTGATAGTCATCTCTCCTATCCTAAACCAAAATGTGTACACCTTCCTATCCCACCTCTCAACCAAAGAAATCATAAGCCCCACATCTCATGGGATCCTCTGATAGTGTCTAAATCCACCTAATACAACTGTAGATAGATGGTCCCACTCAAAGCATCTATCACATCCCCTCTAATCTTCTCATACAGAGATGACACCCAATCTCTCAAATACAAGGTCTCTCTAGCTTGTAATCACAAATAGAACATACATACATTAGACCTCTGATCCAAAATCCATCCAAAGTTTCATCCAAATTTCAATCTAAACCTAATCTAGCCAATCTAACCCTAGTCAATAGTGACCTAGGTCAAAGTTGACGTATCTTAGGGTTGGTCGACATGCCTTAAGGCTAGGTCGAATTCAACCCATTTGGGTCACTTCCAATCACCCCTGGCTTCATCCACTTTTTATAAAAAAAAAATGCAAAACATGAAATTCAATCAAAAACTAGCATAAGTTTTGTTACTCACAATCCCCCACACCCTGTTAAATTTCGTCACACTCTAGTAGAATTTGTTTCCTTAATCTCTCTTTTCTTTCTCTGCTCTCTCTAATCAATTATGTGCTTGAAAATGATATTTTCCATCATACCATTGGGCTTATATATCCCATGGATACTTTTTCTCCATCGACCCTTGGGTTACCATCGATTGGCCTTAGTTGCCATCGATGGCCTTATCTCCAACCATTTTGGGGATTTTTATCTTCTTTTCGCATCCCTTTCTAAGGCATCATCTCTTGTTGACATTTAATTCCACATTTATAGTCATCTATATTTTACCCTTTGGTAATTTTAATACAAAGCATTTTCAACGATTCCTTCCTCTAGGCTAACATATTCTTTAAGTCCACACTCGTGGCCATAATCACTCTTCCTTTGGGCATACATACTCTTCAAGTCCACATTCATGGCCATCTCTTTTTCCTTTGGGCATGTTAATCATATTTATTCCATAAGTCCACACCAATGGCCATAATCACTCCTCTATTGGTCATTTTACTTTATAATCATATCTAATTCACACATGAATTCCTCCTTTGAGGCCATACTGATCTTCTCATTCGGGAATTACATTCATTATATCAAGTCCACCTATTATGGCCATATTCATGCCTTCCTTGGGACCCATTATTTTATATAAAATTCCACCTTTGTGGCCATGCTTATCCCCTCTTGGGGCACACCTTTTTCTTTTTTGCCTTTTTGGCCATACATTTCCCCACTTGGGGCATATTTTACTTTTTCATCTTTTTTTTTTTCCTTTACTGCCATACTTTCCCCCTTTGGGACATATTATTTCATATTCTCTTTTTCATTTTTTTCTTCTTAGTCATTCTTTGTGTCCCATTGGGCACCATATCATTCATCCTCATCCCTTTTGGATGCATACCTATTCATTTGATTCCTCGTGTATGAAGGATTTTGCATACCTTTTCACATATAGTTGCACATACTTTGATTACTTGTTTATGACCCATTTCATCCCGGCCTACATCCATACTGCAATGATCTTCACCCACCCACTGGTCCATAGAAGATTGTTGTACGTCTCTGTTGAGACCAATATTTTTCCCTACCAATGTTATATTGGAGACATTGACATAGTTTTCAACATTCTGCGATCCTTTTTTTGGGGCATCTAGCCTTGGTAATCATTTTACCCATATTTTCATCACCCACCCACCCTTCATCAAGAACCTTTTTCAAATGTGTCATCGATCTCCCTTGACGTCATCAATCCCTCATTTAAGGGGGAGCTTATCATCAATCCTTTATTATCATCCAACTCTTATCATTTTTTCTCATGGCTTGCTAGCTCAAACCACTAAACAAAAAGGGGAAAAATATAGACACCTAAATTTGGTATTTATACCCTCTTCACCTACGTGTGCATATTTATTTAATCACCCCCTTTCCTTTAATTAAATTCCTCCTAATCCTTATTAATTAATTAAGTGACATTAATTAATTAATCATGTTTTAATATTTCACATGCCCAATTATCCCATATTTATTAATTAATTAATTCAAATTAATTAATTAATCATTTTCTCATTGTCCTAACTAACTGCTATTTAGGATGCTTTATCCTAAATTCATCATTTTACTTTTCTATCTTTTATCCTATCTATTTTTATGCCCTAACTAGCTTGAATTCATCCCTAAGAAACCTAATCTTGCCTACATTATTTAAATCAATGAGACAATCCTTAAAAACACAATAACATCCTGTCAATAAAGAAAAATCATGCCCACTAGGGAAACTTTCCCTGTAGTCAGTGGTAACTCATCTTTTCTACTACCGACCCTATAAAATTGGCTTCTTCCTTTCTATTCATCATCAGGAAATTAGAAAATCAAATGCTTGCAATCTTCAAGATTTCTCCCATCCTAAGCATCCTCATGCCTGAATAGTTTTGAGACATCCACATACTTCTTGGACATCCCTCCACTTGTTTATATCATTCATGATCATTGTTTATGAGGTCTTCTCATCATTATCACATTCCTTTCCATATCTTTATCATATTATCGTATATGCTTTGTTTCTAACATCTTGTAAACACTCAAGATCCTTCTACTATAGTTCCTTTTACTTGTAGGTTTTTATTTTCATCCTCATCTTTGCACTTTTCGATACGGTCACCATCGATCCCCTAGCCACCATCAACCAGGACCCTATCTATCCAATCACCTATCTAAATTCCTATTTTCCATCATTTTTCCCACTTTTATTCCTTTGGTTCCCTTTTGTAGATCCTGCTATGCAGAATTACATGTCTTTATCAACTTCGATCACTCACACCTTACAAGTCCGCATACTACAACTACAGGTCCACACTCATCCTCTCAAGTTACCGTTGTCTTACCTTTACACATTTTGGGTCATCGTCGACCTGCACTGTAACACTTTTTTATAGTTCTTTCAATCAAATCATATTTAAATCCATTTTAATTAGTTTCAAGATTTAGTGTTGTTATTGTTTCTTAATTTTATTTACATCACTTTTTTATTTCATCCTTTCTAAACAAATAGCTGTTGACATCTTCCAAGGAACTTAAAAGATTCTTGGAATCGATTAGTCGGGAACCTTCACATATATTCATCTAATCCAAATATTTTTTTACTCTATCTTATTTACGAGGATCTCACGGTGAAGATCCATCATTCATGTAACGCCTTGAACAAATGGTTATATTTCCCTTTGCATTACAAGCATTAGCATGTAACTTTCTTAAATTAGGTATGTTTCCTTGATGATTGAAAACATGATTTTTATGGATAAATCATCTCTTCTCTTGGATTCATTGACTGAAATGATATGGCAATCTTCTTATCTAACTAAATGAAAAATGACATTCATTGATTAAGAGACTTAATAGACTGAACTTGTGTTTGTTGCAAATTCTTTATTATCTTGAAAGACCATGCCTGCATTTTGTTGTGTGTTGTGCTCGGCTCTTCTTGATTGACCTTTTAGGGTGCACTTAATGGTGTTAAGGGAAAGGGAAACCTACTTTAGGATTCTTGAGAAAGAGAGATTATAATGTGTCCTATATCTATAAGGTCTATCCTAATAAGATTTGAGACTCAGGTAAATTTTCCTAACTCTTCCTATGCCACTCTACGTGGGATGACAACCTAACCTAAGTTGTAATACTAAGTTAGCATGAGGGGAAATAACCTAAGGGATGCTAAGTTATTTCTAACCTATTGCCTATACTATTTGGTTAAACTAAGACCTAACCTAAGGTGAAATCTATTGTTTGAAGGTTATATCCTAAGGTTATATATTTTAAATTAACCTAAGATCTAACCTAAGAAAATTCTATCTATCCTAAACTAATGGGATATGAAAGGGAACCTATGGGTCGATTGGCAAGTGGGAGCTAAGTGGTGGTTCCTAAGCTATTAATGAGATGTGATTTTTTATTTAAAAGGTAGAGTACTACCAGACTTGGTAATTACATGGAAATTTGGAGGAACCTATGTGGAGGCATCACTAAGTTTGGAAATGCATGTGGAAGTTAAATTTAGTCTCACCAACTTTGGATGGTGGTGGCAAGGAGAGATAGGTGGGAATATGTAAATTAATGGCATTAATTCACCTCGGTTTTGGCAAGCAAGTTGTCTTGGAAGGCATGTTGTGGATTTGTTGGGGTTGTTTTACTTTGCATGCTTCATGATTTTTCTCTGCATGGAGCTATCTAGTTTTTTCAAACCAATAGTTTGATATGCACTTAGTGGCTATTTTTGAATTCTCTGATCTATTTTTGGTTTGAGGAATGTATAAGAGGCATTGTGGAAAAATATTATTGTTGTTTGATCTTTCTTGGAGAAGAAGGGGTGTTGGAAACTCGGCTAGAAGTCTTCTTCAAATCGGTAGAGGCACTATCAGGCATGATAGGCTCTACCCATTAAGATTTCTTGCTTTCTTCTAAATGATTCATTAAAACAACTCTGGTCACTGGACATATATTTTTGCATGATGTATTTGGTTATTTACTTGCATGTTTTCTTGAAATTTATGTGGGTTTTGGAATGTGAATCCTTTGTTGTTAATGGTAGTTTTGGGAACTTTCTTGGTACTAGTTATCAGTGGTATTCATGCAAAATTTGTATTGAGGGCTCTGTAACTTGTACTTGGAAGCTCTAAAATTTGTAGTGGAAGCTCTGTAGCTTGTATTTGAAGCTTTGTTTCTTGCATTCGAGACTAATGTTGAAAGAATTGGCTTGTTGCTTGTTTGGTTCCAAATCTCTGTTTAGTCTTGTGTTTTTGAAGTAGAGCTCCGTAGTGTTCTAAGCTTGTACTTGAAGCTCTGAAATTAGTATTGAAGCTTTGGAATTTGTTAAGAGTTTGTATGGGGACTATGTGTTTGTTTGTATGGGGACTATGTGTTTGTGTTGGACTATGTTGGAACTTAGTGTAGATCTATACTTTAGGTTGAACCTTTGTATTTGACACTGTACTTACATTTGGTTCTTATGATGAACTTGTAGTCGAGTTGTGATTTTTTCTCTATACAATTACTCGAGCTAAGGTTTTATTATTTTTATGGAATTATGAACTCTAGACTCGCATTGGATTTTTTTTTGTGTTTGCTGAACCGGTAATAGAATCTTGTGGAAAATCAAAACTTATGTTTGAAGCTCGTATTCATCTCTGAACAAGTATTCCATTATTGTGAAATTTAATTCTCTACCTATTTTTTGAGGGTTTTGTTGGTTTATGGTTTTGGAAGCTTAATCTCCTTTATGGACTATCTACTTGATGGTAGCTTGAGAGTTTATTTTGGTTTGATGCCAAACTGGTAACCTCCTTGTAATCTCCTTCGTGTCGCTCCTTGGGTGTGAATGGTTTTATTGCTTATGTCCTTTGGACTGTATAGCCTCCCTTGAACTCGACAGGGTGAGAGAAATCGAAGTAAAACCTCTCCCTCTCTGCCCTGAGTGAACCCGTGTCATGTGGGAAGCTTGGTTGTTTTATTCTTAGGAATTAATGGACTGGAACTGTGATCTATTTTGGGATAGTCGTATCGATTGTAGAGGTTTATGGAATGTATTATTTATTTCCTTTTTGTCTTGATGTTGAACAAATCCTTACCTGTCTTAAGCTTTTAAATGAAACTCGTGAGGCTTGTGGTGATTCTATTTAGTCGAGTTGGAGGAAGTTGGGGATAGTACTTGTCTTGAACAGATTGTTTAGTTCCTTACTCTCTTTAGATATTTCATCTGATTGTGGGTTTTAATTGAATGTTGAATTTAAACCTATTTTTTAATGTGTGTCGTTTGAAGGGAATACGGTATCCCTATTCTGAATGCTTGGAAATTCAGTCCCTGGGACCGTGAGTTTCATCGACCCTTATCTATCTTGCACTGTTGCATATTTCTATTCCTTGTTGGGTTCTTTGAATGGATCTCCGGGTTTTTGACAGAGAAGTGAATAGGATCTCTTGGGGATAGTATGTTGTTTAGAGATATACTGTGAATTTCATGTTTAGAGAATGAATTTGAATTTGAGCTTGGTGAATGGAAATAGGTCTTCATTTGTAAGTTTGTAATGGAAGTTGGTAATGTGCATTCTTTGATTGTGCATTCTGTTTGAGTTCTCTTTTGGGAACTAGCTAAGAATTCTAAGTTTGTACTTAATAAAGGATTTCATTTCATAGTATAAATGAAATGAAATATGGATTGGGTCCTTTTTGGTTTGAGATCCTTTTTCTATGTTAACTGTATAAGTTCATTGATTGAACTTCTCTTTTATTGATTCTCTTCTGAGATGGGAATTTTCTTGTGGATTGGTTAAGAGATTTATTTCATTCAAGTATAGCTTGGATTTTTGGAAAGTTTGGTTTTAGACCTTTGAATTATATACTACTAACATACTGAAGTTAGTAAACTTTCAGTTAGACTATTTTTAATCTACTTGGATTGAATTGGGATTCTTGTTTTGTTGTTGCCTCTTTATTTATGGACTCCTTATTTTGTCATCTTTGGACTGAGGTAGTGATGTGTGTTCTAAACCTGATTCTTTCCTTCAGAGGAATTGTGTCTGAGAAATAGATATGTATTGATTCTCTTCTTTGTTTATATGGAAAGATGAAGCATACTAATATGAGTTATGTTGTAACTAACCTCTTTTGCTGCTTGGAAAAGATAAATGTGTATTTCTATTCTTATGGATTTATGAAATAATTGAATGACAAGACTTGTTGACTTTTAAAGTAATTGATAGGATCAATTAAGTCTTGTGATATAATTTTGATGTTGTAGATTATATTATGCTCTTTTCTTAAAAGTAAATTCAGATTTTCTTAATTGTACTTCTTTCTAGATGTTATTACTTATGATTATTTGTATGATGTATATTAATTGTTTCATTAAAGCAGAGTTGTTTAATGAAACAATTAGTGGAATGCACTTTACTTTAATGCTTAGTGCTTATCATGCTTAGTTCATTGAAATTGACCCGTGCTAGCAATTTTGTAGATGGACATCGTAAGTGATAAAAGAAGACAAGAACTTTCATGTTGTATTGGCTTATTTAATTTTGGATCTTATGTAAAGAGTTTTGATTCATTCTTGAGTTGTATTGAAAAAGAAAAGTTGTATTCTTTTGGGGAATAGAGGTTGTTTGTTATACAATATGCCTGAAATGCATAGTCTTGTAATGTATAGTTTTATAATGATGAATTGAAAGTTGGAGATTTACTTGTATTGGTTGTGTAAATTATCTTGTATTTATGAAGAAGATGGAAATCCTATCTTGATGATATTTTCATATTTGTTATATGCTTAATTCGGATAAACTTGATAAGTTAGATAAAGGGAATTAGTTTAATTTCCCTTATTAAGATGCAACTTGTTAAGTTGCATAAGATAACAATTTTATCTAAACAATTCTAACATAGTAATGGAATGTGTAATGAATATGTAGTAAAACTATAGAAATTGTGAAAGATAAGAAGGGTATGACAAACCCTAACACTTAATCATGTAGAGGAAGATTCTTCCTCACTCAAAGAAATGTAATCTAAAGAATGGTGATATGATCGTTAATCATTAGACTTCATTTCCTATAAAGTCTACTCTAGTTGAACCTATTTGGTTGTTACACCTTCTTTGAATGGTTAAGTTACATTTAATGGAACTTATGATGTTGTTGTCCATTCCTTTGGATATCTGTTTGTTAAGCCAAGTAAAATGAACCTAAAAAGCAATCATAAGTTAAGGAAGTTCTTTAATGACTAAATGAATCAAATTTAGAAAAGAACTTATGGAGTGTTGGATTAGGGTTTAGCAGGGTTGTTGTAATCGGTGTAATAATCCAAATTAATAATGTATTAATAACCTCCTTGGGGTATGTACATCTTGATGAGGTAGTTTCTGTAGGATGTTGGCACATGCCAACTACTAGGACTATACCTTGAGAAGACAAGGGTCTTCTCGAGGATACAACATTGCAGTTGACATGTGGCAACACCCTTCTGCATTGATCATCTAGATCTACACACAAATAAGGACTTGAACTTAGTTTCTCTCTAGGTCAAGTTAGTGGCATGTTTAGGATAGGTAGTAGCTTTCAATGGCTCAGGGTACCTTGGCACATCCGGTTGACTTAGGTCAACCGAGTATGCCCATATACCCTAAGACATTGTGAGTGTCTTCCTATAATAAATTATGTTTCTAACTAGGGCTAGGGTTAAACCTTGGGCAAGTGGACTGATGGTAGTCAGTAAAGACCATTCTAGATAACAGAAGAGTGAGGTGAAGGATGTATTCTAGAATGATGAGTATGTCATCTAGGAATAGTAACATGAACAGTATGTTGAAAATCTTTGGCCAAAGTATCACAAGTTGTTGGTTGCGTTGTCCTACGTCACCTAGTTTAAAGCAACGTGATGTCAGATGAATATTGGTAACAAATATTTAGATAGGTTCTTTAAACAGATCACTCAAGTACCGAAATAGGGTAGGAGAACCAAGTATACGTAGTATACATAAAGTATTCTATACTTTAAGTTAACATGAGAGATCGGTTGATAACCGAGTCATGGAATGAGAGATGGTATCATACCGAGTCATTACAGTTGCATATGGTTATCTATTATGAGATTGATTGGCATGGAATGTGTGTTCTAAATGATGTTTTATTTAGAATAGAGAACATTATGTAAAAAAAAATTCCCTTGTTTCTAAAGTCTTAAAATGGGAATGTTACATCTTGGTATCAGAGCTGAAGGTTGCAGCTCTTGGACCTATTGTGTCCATAATCTGATGAAACTTAAATTTTCTTGTAATAAAAAATGGTTAGAACAAGAGGAAATGTTGCAAATAATCCTCCGCCTGAGGAAGGAGCAAGCAACTACCTAGAAACTCGATGAGATCCTTGCTTCCCTGTTGGACACAAGAGATCATTTGGTTATACTTGAACAACAAGTAATGGGAAATGAGGAGGAAGAAGATGTTGATAACAATAATCAGCCACCTCCTGGGGACAATGCCAATGTAGGTGTTGATAATAACAATGTGAACATATTTCAGCTGAGAACAAAAAGGCTAGGCTGGCAGTTGAACTCACTAATGATATAAAAAGGATAAGTCCACCCAAGTTTGATGGCACCACATTAGGAGATGGGGCTGAGAATTGGCTCAGTGAAATGGAGAAATACTTTGCAATAAGGAATTTCTAGAAGAAACAAAGGCTATATGGGGAGCATATCAGCTTTCTCCATGAGGCATCTTCATGGTGGGACAACCGTAAGGATGAGTTAAATATTGATGAAACTAATATCACATGGGATCAATTTAAAGGATACTTTAGGCAATGTTGGCTGCCCATAACTTTACTATGATCAGAAAATGATTGAATTCCAGAACTTAGCTCAAGGAAAGCTAACTATAACTAGAGTATTGGGAGTGGTTTACAAAACTCCTTAAGTATGTACCTCAGTACCAAACTGATGAGAAGTTCAGGATATGGAAATTCATCATGGGATTGAATCCTGTTATAGGAGGAGAGGTGGATGTTCACAGCCCAACCACGATGGAAGGGGTTGTTGAAAAGGCCATAAGGTAGGAACAGAAATTGAAGGCAATTTTTGCTCATAAGGAGGAAGTAAGGAAGAAAATTCCCAACTCCTCTTCATCATCTCTTGCACCTAAGAAAGGACCATGGAAGAAATTTGGAATGAAAAGTAAGTTTTCATCTGATACTAATAAGAAAGCAGCAACAAACAAGTTTGTTGGTAATGCATGGAACAACTTTTTCAAGAACAATAATAATGGACAGAAGTCCTATGGGGGTCAGAATGATAACTCTAAGGCTGGAAATAAACTGAGCCTAGGAAGGGACTGTAGGAGGCTATTATAACTATGGAAAAGATCATTACAAAATCAATGCCCTTTGAAAAAGGATGATCGTAATTAGTAACACAAGATACACTGCTAAATAGTAGCTGACAAGCAAGCTGAGAAACAGGCCACCTATAGAAGTTTGGGTAAGTTATTTGGTTTACCTATAACTATTATTTTTGATACCAGAGCTACTGAATGTTTTATTTCTAGTAAATTAGCATCAAAACTAAAAAGAAAAGCTGGAAACATGGATAAAACATGGACTATATAGTATGGAAACAATGTTGTTCATATAGTTAGTATGTGTCTTTTTGGAGCAGTCCTTGATTTACCTAACTTTTCCACTGAAGTTGATCTTTATGTTGCACCTTTGGGGTCTTATGATGTAATCATAGGTGTTAATTGGTTAGCAGAACATAAGGCTAAAGTGGACTATTTTGAAAAACACATTAGTTGTTTAGATGACCTGCGTAAAAACAAGAGATTCAGGGTGTGAAACGTGAGATTTTGTTAGAAAACTGTCAACTATGCAACTTAAAAAGGCCAAAAATAAAGGTTGTACCTTATATGCAGTGAAAATTGTTGAAACAATTGAAGGGAACAATGATGTCATGGAACGATATCCATTGTTACGAGACTTCAGTGATGTATTTCTAGAAGAATTTCAGGTCTTCCACCCAAAAGGGAGTTTGATTTCACAATAGAGATCAAGCTGGAACCGAACCGATTTCTAAAGCACCGTATCGAATGACTACTATAGAATTAGTAGAGCTTAAGGCTCAGTTGCAAGAAATTTTGTCTAAAGGTTTGATTAGACCAAGTGTTTCACCTTGGGGAGCACCTATAATTTTTGTGAAAAAGAAGGATGGAACACTTAGATTGTGCATTGATTATAGAATGTTAAACAAAGCAACAATCAAGAATAGATACCCACTCCCTAGGATTGATGATTTATTTGATCAGATGCATGGAGCATCGGTATATTCTAAGATAGATCTTTGATCTGGATATCATCAATTATGGATTAAGGATGAGGACATTCATAAAACAACTTTCAGAACAAGGTATGGACATTATGAGTTCATGGTTTTACCTTTTGGATTAACAAATGCACCTACAACATTTATGAATTTAATGAATAATATCTTTCAAGAATACTTGGACAAATTTGTGCTCGTATTCTTGGATGACATTCTCATATATTCTAAAAGTATTGAGGAACACCATGAGCATTTGAAGATAGTTTTGGAAATATTAAGAAAGAGACGGTTATTTGGTAAGTTGTCTAAATGTTCTTTCTATGACACAGAAGTACACTATTTGGGACATGTAATAAGTAAGAATGGAATTGTTGTAGATCCTTCAAAAATTGTAGCTATAACTGAGTGGCCTGCACCAAAGAATGTACATGAAGTTAGAAGCTTCATGGGGCTTGTTGGCTACTATAGAAAATTTGTAAAATATTTCTCTAAGGTGGTTGCACCAATAACTTCCTTACAGAAGAAGGATAAAAAGTTTGTTTGGAATGAGAAATGTGAAATTGCATTCAAAACTTTGAAGGAATAGTTAACTTCAGCACCTATTCTAGTAGTACCAGATCCTAATGGAGATTTTATGGTGGTAACTGATGCATCTGGTGAAGGTCTAGGAGGTATTTTGTTACAAAATGATCATGTCATAGCTTACGAAAGTAGAAAACTAAAGTTACATGAGTTGAATTATGCTCCACATGATTTAGAGCTTGCTTTGCCATTGTTCATGCACTGCAAGTTTGGAGGCATTACCTGCTTGGTAAACCTTTTGAATTGAAAACTGATCATCTTGGGCTGAAGTATATCTTCACTCAGCCAAATCTTAATGCAAGACAATGAAGGTGGTTAGAGTTTTTGTCTCAATATGATTTTGACATCAATTATATCAAGGGTAAAGAAAATAGAGTGGTTGATGCTCTAAGTCATAGGAAGCACATTTATGCTCTTATAACATTGAGAACTCAATTTAAGGATGAAGTAAAAAGTGTTATGGAATCTGATTCTTACTTTCAGCAAGTAAAGACAGTGCTTGCTGCAGATCCTAATGATTGAGGTATAAAGGTTTTCACTTTGACAATGAAGGAATCTTAAGATTTGAAAACAGAGTATACATACCTTCGCTAAATGATTTAAGAAAGAAATTGTTAGTAGAATTTCACAATTCACCTTTTTCTGGACACCCTGGTATTACAAAGATGCTTGCTGATATAAAACAACAATATTTCTGGAAGGGAATGAAAAAGGATGTTATAGATTTTGTGACACATTGCCTTGAATGTCAACGTGTTAAAGTGGAACATATGCACCCAACCGGTTTATTGTATCCTCATAGCATACCGCAGTACAAATGGCAAGTGATAAGCATGGAATTTGTACAAGGGTTGCCTATGTCAAGAAATAAACATGATGTTATTTTAGTAGTTGTGGATAAACTAACAAAGGTAGCACATTTTATTGTTGGTAATCTGAAGGATGATTCTCCTGTGTTAGCTAAAATATTTGTACATGAAATTTTCAGATTACATGGAGTACCTGAATTAATCATATCGATAGAGATCCTAGAATGACATCAAGGTTTTGGAAAATGCTTAATGCAGCTCTAGGAACTAAGCTGAATTTCAGTTCTGCGTATCATCCGAAATGGATGGACAGAACTGAAAGAGTTAATCAAGTTTTAGAGGATATGTTACGAATGTATTGTATGGATCAGCAAAGTATAAGTGGGAAGAGTACCTTCCACTAGTTGAGTTTGCATATAATAACACATATCATGCCTCTCTTAAGATGGCACCTTTGAAGCATTATACGGAAGAAAATGCAGAAACCCTTGTTAGTTGGGACAACATTGAGGATAGAGAGGTAATTGGACCTAAAATTCTTACTGAAATGGAACAACAAGTTAAAATGATTCGTGAGCGCTTGAAAGAAAAAGTCAGATAGGAAAAAGAGTTATGCTGATTTAAAGTGGGTTGACAGAAATTTGAACTTGGTGAGAAAGTCTTTCTTGGGTTAAACCAAAAAAGAGCTCTATAACTTTTGGCAAGGCTACCAAGTTATCACCTCGTTATGTGGGACCTTTTGAGATAGTTGAAGTAATCAACCATGTAGCTTACCATTTAGCATTACCTCCTGCTTTGTCATGAATGCATGATGTTTTCCATATTTATTTGCTTAAGAAATACATTTCAGATTTATCACATGTGTTAAATTGGAATTCCTTGCAAGTCCAAGACCCAGGAATAATCATGGTTAAACCCATACGAGTGTTGGAAACTCACCAGTTGCATTTAAGAAATCGTGAGATAAGTCAATGTAAGGTCCAAGTGGGACCAATTTAATGAAGAAAGTGCAACTTGGGAAAACTTGGATGATATGAAAACTACTTTTCCATATTTATTTGATCAAAATTGATTAGAATGACTGATTAAAAAATTTGTGATTTTATCTTTATATGACAATAAGTCTGCTAGTTATGGACAGACAACTATTAATTTTTGAATAAACAACTATGTGAATGCTGATTTTTGAAACTTTAAATTGGATATTGTTGCAAACTTATTTTATGAAAGTGAATAAATTGATTATCTAGAATGCAATGATTAAAATGAGATAATCATCGGATGATGATTCTTTTTAGGAGGGAAGTATGTAACACCTTTGAACATTTTGGTTATATTCCTCTTTTGCATTACAAGCATTGACATGTGATTTTCAGGACAAATGTATGTTTCCTTGTTGGTTGAAAATCATGCTTGTTATGGATAAATCATCTTTTGCTCTTTGATTGTAGGGCTGATATGTTGTTGCTTGCAATAATCTATTTCACTTCTTATGAGTAAGTTGTAATCTAGTTTTAAGAGTTGCAAATTTATCTCTCGCATTGACTCATCCTTGGATCAATTCCATTGATCCAAGGTATGTTTTAAATCTTCTTATCTAAACTGAATGAAAAACTGACATTCATTGATTAAGAGACTTAACAGACTAAACTTGTGTTTGTTGCAAATTCTTTATTATCTTGAAAGACCGTGCCTGCATTTTGTTGTGTGTTGTGCTTGGCTCTTCTTGATTGACCTTTTACATAGGGTGCTTAATGGTGTTAAGGGAAAGGAAACTGCTTTAGGATTCTTGAGAAAGAGATTATAATGTGTCCTATATCTATAAGGTCTATCCTAATAAGATTCGAGACTAGGTAAATTTTCCTAACTCTTCCTACACCACTCTACGTGGGATGACAACCTAACCTAAGTTGTAATACTAAGTTAGCATGAGGGAAATAACCTAAGGGATGCTAAGTTATTTCTAACCTATTGCCTATACTATTTGGTTAAACTAAGACCTAACCTAAGGTGACAATCTATTGTTTGAAGGTTATATCCTAAGGTTATATTTTTAAATTAACCTAAGATCTAACCTAAGAAAATTGTATCTATCCTAAACTAATGGGTATGAAAGGGAACCTATGGGTCGATTGGAAAGTGGGAGCTAGCAGTAAAGGGTTCCTAAGCTATTAATGAGATGTGATTTTTTTATTTAAAAAGGAAAGTAGAAGTACCAGACTTGGTAATTACATGGAAATTTGGAGGAACCTACGTGGAGGCATCACTAAGTTTGGAAATGCATGTGGAAGTTAAATTTAGTCTCACCAACTTTGGATGGTGGTGGAAAGGAGAGATAGGTGGGAATATGCAAATTAATGGCATTAATTCACCTGGTTTTGGTGAGAAAGCTTGTCTTGGAAGGCATGCTAGTGGATTTGTTGGGGGTTGTTTTGCTTTGCATGCTTCATGATTTTTTTCTCTGCATGGAGCTATCTAGTTTTTTGAACCAAATAGTTTGATCTGCACTTAGTGGCTATTTTTGAATTCTCTGATCTATTTTGGTTTGAGGAATGTATAAGAGGCATTGTGGAAAAATATTATTGTTGTTTGATCTTGCTTGGAGAAGAAGGGGTGTTGGAAACTTGGCTGGAAGTCTTCTTGAATCGAAGAGGCACTATCAGGCATGATAGGCTCTACCCATTAAGATTTCTTGCTTTCTTCTAAATGATTCATTAAAACAACTCTACTCACTGGAGATATATTTTTGCATGATGTATCTGGTTATTTACTTGCATGTTTTCTTGAAATTTATGTGGGTTTTGGAATGTGAATCCTTTGTTGTTAATGGTAGTTTTGGGAACTTTCTGTACTAGTTATCAGTGGTATTCATGTGAAATTTGTATTGAGGACTCTGTAACTTGTACTGGGAGCTCTGAAATTTGTAGTGGAAGCTCTGTAGCTTGTATTCAAAGCTTTGTTTCTTGCATTCGAGACTAATGTTGAAAGAACTGGCTTGTTGCTTGTTTGGTTTCCAAATCTCTGTTTAGTCTTGTGTTTTTGAAGTAGAGCTCCGTAGTGTTCTAAGCTTGTACTCAAAGCTCTGAAATTAGTATTGAAGCTTCGGAATTTTGTTAAGAGTTTGTATGGGGACTATGTGTTTGTGTTGGACTATGTGTTGGAACTTAGTGTAGATCTATACTTTAGGTTGAACCTTCGTATTTGACATTGTACTTACATTTGGTTCTTATGATGGACTTGTAGTCGAGTTGTGAGTTTTTCTCTATACAATTACTCTGAGCTAAGGTTTTATTCTTTTTATGGAATTATGAACTCTAGACTCGCATTGGATTTTTTTTTGTGTTTTCTAAACCGGTAATAGAATCTTGTGGAAAATTAGAACTTATGTTTGAAGCTCGTATTCATCTCTGAACAAGTATTCCATTATTGTGAAATTTAATTCTCTACCTATTTTGTGAGCTGGGTTTTGTTGGTTTATCTAGTTTTGGAAGCTTAATCTCCTTTATGGACTATCTCTCGATGGTAGCTTGAGAGTTTATTTTGGTTTGATGCCGAACTAGTAACCTCCTTGTAATCTCCTTCGTGTCACTCCTTGGGTGTGAATGGTTTTTTTGCTTATGTCCTTTGGATTGTATAGCCTCCCTTGAACTGACAAGGTGAGAGAAATGAAGTAAAACCTCTCCCTCTCTTCCCTGAGTGAACCCGTGTCGTGTGGGAAGCTTGGTTGTTTTATTCTTAGGAATTAATGGACTGGAACTATGATCTATTTTTGGGACAGTCGTATCGATTGTAGAGGTTTATGGAATGTATTATTTATTTCCTTTTTGTCTTGATGTTGAAAAATCCTTACCTTGTCTTAAGCTTTTAAATGAAACTCGTGAGGCTTGTGGTGATTCTATTCAGTCGAGTTGGAGGAAGTTGGGGACAATACTTGTCTTGAACAGATTGTTTAGTTCCTTACTCTCTTTAGATATTTCATCTGATTCATGGGTTTTAATTGAATGTTGAATTTAAACCTATTTTTTTAATGTGTGTCGTTTGAAGGGAATACGGTATCCCTATTCTGAATGCTTGGAAATTCAGTCCCTGGGACCGTGAGTTTCATCGACCCTTATCTATCTTGCATTATTTGCATATTTCTATTCCTTGTTGGGTTCTTTGAATGGATCTCGGGTTTTTGATCAGAGAAGTGAATAGGATCTCTTGGGGATAGTATGTTGTTTAGAGATGGTACTGTGAATTTCATTTTTAGAGAATGAATTTGAATTTGAGCTTGGTGAATGGAAATAGGTCTTCATTTGTAAGTTTGTAATGGAAGTTGGTAATGTGCATTCTTTGACTGTGCATTCTATTTGAGTTCTCTTTTGGGAACTAGCTAAGGAATTCTAAGTTTGTACTTAATAAAGGATTTCATTTCATAGTATAAATGAAATGAAATATGGATTGGGTCCTTTTTGGTTTGAGATCCTTTTTATGTTAACTGTATAAGTTCATTGACTGAACTTCTCTTTTATTGATTCTCTTTTGAGATGGGAATTTTCTTGTGGATTGGTTAAGAGATTTATTTCCAAAGTATAGCTTGGATTTTTGGAAAGTTTGGTTTTAGACCTTTTGAATTATATACTACTAACATACAGAAGTTAGTAAAACTTTTAGTTAGACTATTTTAATCTACTTGGATTGAATTGGGATTCTTGTTTTGTTGTTGCCTCTTTATTTATGGACTCCTTATTTTGTCATCTTTGGACTGAGGTAGTGATGTGTGTTCTAAACCTGATTCTTTCCTTCAGAGGAATTGTGTCTAAGAAATAGATATGTATTGATTCTCTTCTTTGTTTATATGGAAAGATGAAGCATACTAATATGAGTTATGTTGTAACTAACCTCTTTGCTGCTTGGAAAAGTTAAATGTGTTTTTCTATTCTTATGAATTTATGAAATAATGGAAGGACAAGACTTGTTGACTATTTAAAAGTAATTGATAGGATCAATTAAGTCTTGTGATATAATTCTGATGTTGTAGATTATATTATGCTCTTTTCTTAAAAGTAAATTCAGATTTTCTTAATTGTTCTTCTTTCTAGATGTTATTACTTATGATTATTTGTATGATGTATATTAATTGTTTCATTAAAGCAGAGTTGTTTAATGAAACAATTAGTGGAATGCACTTTACTTTAATGCTTAGTGCTTATCATGCTCAGTTCATTGAACTGACCCGTGCTAGCAATTTTGTAGATGGACATCGTAAGTGATAAAAGAAGACAAGAACTTTCATGTTGTATTGGCTTATTTAATTATGGATCTTATGTAAAGAGTTTCAATTCATTCTTGAGTTGTATTGAAAAAGAAAAGTTGTATTCTTTTGGGATAGAGGTTGTTTGTTGTACAATATGCCTGATATGCATAGTCTTGTAAATGTATAGTTTTATAATGATGAATTGAAAGTTAGAGATTTACTTGTATTGGTTGTGTAAATTATCTTGTATTTATGAAGAAGATGGAAATCCTATCTTGATGATATTTTCATATCTGTTATATGCTTAATTCGGATAAACTTGATCAGTTGGATAAAGGGAATTAGTTTAATTTCCCTTATTTAGATGCAACTTGTTAAGTTGCATAAGATAACAAATTTTATCTAAACAATTCTAACATAGTAATGGAATGTGTAATGAATATGCAGTAAAACTATAGAAATTGTGAAAGATAAGAAGGGTATGAAAACCCTAACACTTAATCATGTAGAGGAAGATTCTTCCTTGCTCAAAGAAATGTAATCTAAAGAATGGTGATATGATCGTTAATCATTAGACTTCATTTCCTATAAAGTCTACTACTAGTTGAACCTATTTGGTTGCTACACCTTCTTTGAATGGTTAAGTTACATTTAATGGAACTTATGATGTTGTTGTCCTATTCCTTTGGATATCTATTTGTTAAGCCAAGTAAAATGAACCTAAAAATCAATCATAAGTTAAGGAAGTTCTTTAATGACTAAATGAATCAAATTTAGAAAAGAACTTATGGAGTGTTGGATTAGGGTTTAGTAGGGTTGTTGTAATCGGTGTAATAATCCAAATTAATAATGTATTAATAACCTCCTTGGGGTATGTACATCTTGATGAGGTAGTTTCTATAGGATGTTGGCACATGCCAACTATAGGACTATACCTTGAGAAGACAAGGGTCTTCTCGAGGATACAATGTTGTAGTTGACATGTGGAAACACCCTTCTGCATTGATCATCTAGATCTACACACAAATAAGGACTTGAACTTAGTTTCTCTCTAGGTCAAGTTAGTGGCATGTTTAGGATAGGTAGTATCTTTTAATGGCTCAGGGTACCTTGGCACATCCGGTTGACTTAGGTCAACCGAGTATGCCCATATACCCTAAGACATTGTGAGTGTCTTCCTATAATAAATTATGTTTCTAACTAGGGCTAGGGTTAAACCTTGGGCAAGTGGACTGACGGTAGTCAATAAAGACCATTCTAGATAACATAAGAGTGAGGTGAAGGACGTATTCAGAATGATGAGTATGTCATCTAGGAATAGTAACATGAACAATATGTTGAAAATATTTGGCCAAAGTATCACAAGTTGCTGGTTGTGTTGTCCTACGTCACCTAGTTTAAAGCAACGTGATGTCAGATGAATATTGGTAACAAATATTTAGATAGGTTCTTTAAACAAATCACTTAGTACCCGGAATAGGGTAGGAGAACCAAGTATACGTAGTATACATAAAGTATTCTATAAAGTTATGAGAGATCGGTTATATCGAGTCATGGAATGAGAGAGTTAACATGAGAGTCATTATAGTTGCATATGGTTATCTGTTATGAGATTGATTCATGGAAGGACCACCCTTTAGGTGGTTTCTTTCTTTTCTATATTTTTTCTTCTACTAACACTACAATGTGAGGCTTCGCTTTATTTCTTGATTGTGTTGGGTTTATCGCTTGGATCGCTCATCATTCAAAAGTGTAGATAAATAGGAAAAGCATTATCCAGGTATTCCACTTTTCCCTATTTTCTCCTTTTTTCATCGCAATATTTCTTTGTTTTCTATGCTTTCATCAACAATAATACTTCATTTTGGCTTAAAAGTAACCTATTTGCATCTTGTTTACTCACATAGTCTAAGTAGGGGTTCAATATTTTGCATCTCACATCTTATCACACATACCTTTAAACCTCACAAATCAATTAACACATCAAAACACTTCCTTTTCCCGGTAGATTGATTGGGATTTGATCACCCAACAAGAAGCCACCTCAGACATTTCCTAGCCACAACTTACCCAAAACCAAACATAGATCACCTTCTTCTAGGACATTTTTATTCATCTCCCTTTTCTTCTTCACATTTTTAATCAAAACATAAAAGGAATTGTTTTATTGACTTTTCTATTTAATAATGGAACCAAACATTACCTTGAGTAGTTCTCAACAGTCCACCATGAACCCATTCAGACCATTGGTTGCTTCTAGACCTTCTTCTAGTCCCAACTATGATTATCTCCATTAGAGGCACTCTAATTTTCAATCACATTGACCAATAGCCCTTTTTTTTTACCCCTATCACCTTTATCTCAATCACCTTACACCATCCCTATTTCTACCGCACCATCTTTATCTTCATTACCTCATACTTTTCCGAGATCATCCAAAATCACCATACCTACTTCACTTATGGATATTCCTCACGATAACCCCATAGGTTACTTCCCCTTCATAGATATCAATCATCACATGCCATCTTCCTTCATGCGACATATTTATCTCACCTAGGGATATCCCTTATGAGCCTTCTGAATCAGATCTTCCGTTCTTGCCCCATCCTCATCATCTTACCATGACCCTACTTATCACCATGTTCCTACATCCCCCCAAGAAATCCCATTTTTATCACACGAAAACTTTAGATAGTCATTTCCTAATCCCCCACCAAAGGTGTTCATCTTCACCTTCTACATCACATCAATTTAACCCATTCTTAATCAACACCATAAATCGACGTCTTCTCCCAAATCCATTTTACTATCTTCATCATCTATCCCTATCTTAGATATTGTGCCAACCACCCTTTCAAGATCTATCCTCACATCCACTACACCCATGATACCACTACCTACCACCTTAACCTCCACCACTTCTCTTCCATCCACATCTAGCCCTACTCTTATTACATCCACATTATCCTTAGTTGTACCTACCTCTACATATGCACTGTCACCACACTTATGTTGATATCATTATCACATATTTCTCTAACCATTCCCATATCACCTAGCATTGTACCAACCCCAAAATCTCTACCACCTATTTCCTTGCTTATAACTACCCTACTTCTCTCATCTCCCCCATCTATACATAGTATCTAGAAATCTACCATGGCAACGTCCACATCTTTTATCACACCCATAACATATCCTCAACCCACCCATATTCCTCTGGAGACACTTGAAATAAACCTGGTTGGAACTCATCCTTTTTCCATCCCTACCCTAACCCATCCACCATCCATGCCATTTCACATAGACATTATAACCAAATGATCCAAAACCCCTTTTTATATGCACATATATTCCTATTATTGATCATGTGCCTAAATCTACTCAATCCACTACATCGAACCTTGTTCCCCCATCCAAATCTCTTCCACATTTTCCTATCATGTCATCCTTAGATTCCATACTAGTTCCTCTTTCTATGCTTCTACCCACACCTACTACATTGACTATCGTGACCACATCCCCATTATCTCCTTCTTCTTCTACACCACCTACATCATTTGAGAAATATTAGAGAGCACTTCAACTTGTAGCTACCATAGGTGATCCTCCCATCTCATCCACACAACTAGACATTCCCACATCAAACCAATTCCCATCCTCTCGGAACAAATCATGCAAAAATTACTTCCTCCATTAGCCACATGACCCATCTTCTTATCTCGCATTTTGAAATCATTATTATCCCTTCGAATGGCACTCCTTAACAGTCCCAATCCAAAACCTTGGCATCCTCCCACAAAGATCCCTTGAATGTCCTCACAATAAAATTGGCATTGCTCCTATCAAGACCAAATCCACAAATTCCATCTTGGGGCCTCATCCTCTTTCTTAGGACCCCCTCCTCTATCGTGACCAATCAAAAAATCCAAACCCAAACAATATGTATCCCTCTTAAGGCCATTCCTTCATCAAAATACCTCTGATTATCCAACCACCTGTGACTAAATCATCCACCACTACATATTCTTCTAGAAAACCTAGACCTCATCCCCATCCACCTTTACCATTGCCATCCACATTGTCCTATAGAACCTTCCTGGTGTCCACATAAAATCATATGTGGAGGTCCTCTAACATTTACTTCAGAATTTTATTATCATGCTTCCACCTATCGAGCCTTCGAATCAAACCATCTAAAGCCCTCATGGTTTAATCCCTATTACATATGTTCTTATCATTACACTTTGGGCCATGACACCAAGCATTGTAAGACCATTCATACCATTGTCCACAATCTTATCGAGAGAGAGGACCTCCTTGACGAGTCCCCTTCTCCATCTACTACTTCATCCACAAAAAATTGATCCCTTTTACCGCATCTCCATTCATCCAATCAACATCATGGGTCTATTCATCCTTCTACATCATCTCATGTCACTCGTCTCGACGAGGTCATCCCTGTTCATTGATAATATTTTCCTTGATACACCATCTTCCTAACATCCATATCTTTTGACATTCACTATATTATCCACATCACTTTCATTGGGGGAACATCTTTCCCCCATTATTAATCTTTTATCATATTTATTTCTATCTTCATCAGTTCATCCTCATGCTAGGAGGGATTCTTTCTATGACTTTTATGTTCCTTTTAATATTCAAGTATCATCTTATCTTGTCTAGCTCGGTTTATCCAATTATACTTTCATCCCCTCTTCTTATGACCACCCTTATGGCCATATATGTGTTTCCCTTTGGAAGCACCATGTTTTTAAACCTATCATTGTGGTTTCTATCTTATAAATCCTTATTTAACTCATCTCATCTGATCCTAATTTATCTTGTCCCTTTAGGGGGACCATTTATTCGTCTTAAACACATACTATTCACTTTTTTGATAGGCATTACTTTTCTAATTTTTTTGTCCTATCCTCTTAACATAACGTTAACATCGGAAGCCTCGTAACTTTATCAGAGCAACACTACTCTAAAAGGAGCCTACGTGGAAATTTTTCCCCTAATTGGATCAGACCATACATTATTATATACAAGTATGGGTCAAGATCCTATCATCTAGCCTCCCTTAATGGTAAACCAGAAGTGGGACCGCTCAACACATTACATTTACAACCATTCTATTGTTAGCACATTTACCAATGTTCCCTTATTCATGTCTTCAAATCATTCCTCCATCTCATCCTCTTCCATATCTCATCGTGATGATTTGGAACTATGTGGTCTTCCATCACTTCCTAGATGTGACCTTAAATATGGGCACCATGGCTCTGCCCATAGCATATTCCTTATGGATAGGTTATCCCCTTTGGTGAGAACTCTATGATCATCACATCCATCACCTTCTTATTCACCTATTGGAACCATGCAAAGGGTTCAAGTATGTCTCTTGTACAGTCTTTATCCCATCCTAAGTGGTCTACTTAGCTAGTCCTAGCTCTCCCTATGTAAAAATCAAAATACATGAATTTTTAAATAAAAATCAAAGTTATCAAAAAAATAGACTGATCCCTCAAAGGACAGTTGTTCATGCAAAAAAGGAAATAAAATCATGAAATCATATATATATATATATAAATCGATCCCTAGAAGGATGGCTATCATTTACTCTCGCCATCTATATATTCTATAAACTAGACTATACCCTTGAAGGATGGATACTCCTTATGGAATTTGAAAGCTTCTCATATTGATTAGCCTTCCATTTTATCAGCATCCTAAGAAATATTTTTGTATTGATCGACTTTCTCTTTCCCTTCCCAGAGCTGGGGCATAGTGTAGAGAACATCACCTTTTGGAGAACCCTCTTTCCTTATACAAGTTTCATCTCAAACCCCTTTTTTCATTTCAACATTATATTTATGAGATCATCTCATCCATTGCTTCCTTAATATCCGTGAAAGGACTAATTATCGTTGGTTATTTGCTAACATATAATTTTTTTGCATGTGTTTTACATTATCTAGGTCCCTTTTTGTTTACCTCTAATGAATTTGGAGGCATATTTTCCTCGTATGTTCCTCGTAGTGTTGTTCACACCTAAAGGTCACCACCGTTATGAGGTATATTTTTCATAAATCCTATCACGTCTCTCTTTTAGCACATCTTTCTTCATCTCAATCAGCTATATGTTATATATCTATATTATAACACATTTATCTAAAATTCCATTTATCCTTAATCACATTCATTTTCAATTAGTTTCCATCACATTTACATTTTAATCATCATGATCAAATTTATTCACAAAACATGTTACCACATCTTACATTTATAAGATCATCCATATATATGCACATCCAAATAAACATATGATCATACATCTATTTCACCATATGTTGGGGTTAGACTAATCTGGTTGTACAAATATATATCAGATTAAAGCATGTAAGCAATAAACACAGAAATAACCAACATAGGAAAATACACAAGATATAACGTGGTTCACCCATTGTGGGTTGCGTCCACAAAGAAACAACCAATATATTTTTCCAAATGTTAGACAATTGAATATTTTCAATCTTCCACACCTTATAAGATGTACAATACTTTTACTCTCACAAGATTCTCTAATCTCTCTCCAAGAATTCCTTCTTACAATTCTATCAATATTTTTGATTCTCTTCTCTAACCCTAGATTCCTAGCTTATATAAGGTTGTACAAACTTAGGGCACTTTATCCATTCATTTACAAACATTAGATCAACTTTATAACAAAGATTAGATCTAATTCTTGTGACTTAAATATAAACAATCATGCATAGGTAATCGATACCGTTAATCTCTAACCGATGTCGATTTATCTCAACCAATGTTGTTTTGTCTACTAGGTGGCCGATGCGGCCAACTAACCAATTCCAGTTACTATGTAAACATGCAAGGTTTAAATAAGATCCTTTGTGAAGCAATTCAGCTCCACAATCTCAATAATCTCCCACTTGGAGCTATTATACATAGCTTCATCCTTGGTTCCTCTTCTAGCTTTGTTTCTTCCACTTCAAGTCTCAAAATTGAAGACAAAAAAACTTGGAGTGTAGCTCCAATTTCTCCTTTTCCAATGGCTTCATTAGCATATCTACATGGTTCTTCTTCATATGAATTTTCTCCAACTTCAGCTACCCATCCTCCAACACTTGTCACATGAAGTGATATCTCAACTAAATGTGTTTCGTTCTTGAATGAAATGTTGAGTTCTTTGCCAAATGAATTACACTTTGACTATCACTTTACAATTTGTAATCCTCTTGCTCCCTTCCCAACTCTACCATGAACCTACTCATCTATATCATCTCTTTTCTATCCTGTGTAACTACAACATACTCAGCCTCTATTGTAGACAAGGCCACAACCTTATGCAATCTTGAAATCCATCTACCTATCATCTCACCTACTATGAATACATATTCGGTGGTGCTTCCCATCTAGATCTCTAGCCATATTTGAATCAACATAGTCCTGTAAAGTAGTATATGATCCTCCATAACATAACTACATGTCGAATGTCCCTATTAAATACCTGAGAATCCATTGGAATGCTTTCTAATACTCTTTACCTAGATTGGCCAAAAATCTTCTCACAACTCACACTATCTCGTACAATGTCTAGTCTAGTACAAACCATAGCATACATAATAATTTTAATTGTTGAAGCATATGGAACTCATGCCATGTACTCGACCTCCTCATGTGATGTAGGACACCGATATTTGATCAATTTAAAGTGTCTAATCATATATTTACCTAAAAATTTTACATCCTTCATTTTAAATATTTTCAACACCTTATTGATGTAATTCTCCTGAGACAAATACAATTTCTTGTTCTTCCTGTCTCTGTGAATTTTCATGTCAAGGATATTCTTTGCACCTCCTAAATCCTTCATTGCAAATGTGTGAGCTAATTTTTCTTTAAGCTCGCAAATGTCTTGCATACTAGATCCTGCAATAATCATATCATCCACATACAATAATAAAATAATATGGCTCCCATTTCCTAGCTTCTTGAAATAAACACAATGGTTAGATCAACATCTCATATAACCATGATCATGCATAAAATTTTCAAACCTCATATACCATTGCCTTAGAGCTTGTTTGAGCCCATATAATCTCTTTTTCAACCTGCACACATGTTTCTCCTTACCCTTGACTTCATAACCAAGCGATTGATTCATATAGATCTCCTCCTCCAAATCACCATGAAGGAAAGTCATTTTAACATCAAGTTGTTCTAAATTAAAATATTCTACTACAACCAAACTCATAACAATACAAATGGAAGTCATTTTAACAATAGGAGAAAATATCTCACTAAAATCAATACCTAGTTTCTGTGTAAATCCTTTTAGCTGTAACATTACTATTTTAAGACTTTAGAAACAAGGGGAAAAAAATTTGAGTAATGTTCCCTGTTCTAAATACGTAATTTAGAACACACATTCCAAAACAACCATTCTTATAACTGATAACCATATGCAGCTGTAATAACTCGGTAAACTACTGATCTATTCATTTCATGACTCGGTGAACTACCAATCTATTCATGTTTAATACTTAGTATTGAATACTTTTCGTATACTACGTATACTTGGTTTTCTTACCCTGTCCTAGGTATTGAGTGATTTGTCTAAGGAACCTAACTCGAATATTTGTTACCAATATGCATCCGCATCACGATCCTTAGACTAGGTGACATAGGACAATGCAACCAAGCACTTGTGATACTTTGGCCAAATATTTTTAACATACTGTTCATATTACTTATTCCTTAACAAAGCATACTCATCAACTGGAATAAGTCCTTCACCCCCACTCTATTGTTATCTAGAATGTCCTTTACCGACTTCCTTCAGTCCTCTTGTCAAAATTTTAACCCTAGTTTTGGTTAACAACCTAGGATATGATAGGAAGAAGCTCACAAAGACTTAGGATAGATTGGCATACCGGGTCAACCTAATTCAACCTCGTGTGCCAAAGTACCCCGAGTCCTAGAGGGCTACTTCATATCCTAATTATGCTACTTCCCAGTCTGGAGAGAAACTAAGTTCAAGTCCAAAAGTGTGTCAATCTAGATTATCAATGTAGAAGGGTGTTTCCACATGTCAACTATAGTTTTGTATCCTCGAGAAGATCCTAATCTTCTCAAAGGTACACCCTACAGTTAGCATGTGCTAGCATCCTACAAAACAGCCTCGTTGAGATATACATACCCCTAGGAGATTATTAAGTTAAATTAATTTAGATTTTTAAAGACAGATTTCAGCAACCTTGCTCAAACTCTAATCCAACTCTCCCTAAGTTCTTTTCCAAATTAGGTTCCATTAACCCTTGCAAAACTTCCTTAACTTAAGATTGCTTTTGATATTCGTTAACTTTGGCTTATCAAGCAACTACCATGAAGAAAGGACAGCAACTTCTTAAGTTCCATTTAGTGTGACTTAACTATTTAAGAAGGCATAACAACCACCGAGGTTGTAACTTTGTTTACTTTATTAAATGAATTCTAATGATTATATATCATGTCCTCCTTCTTGTTTAATTTTTCATAAGAGAGGAAGAGTCTTCCCTTCGTAGTTAAGCTCTTAGGGTTTACACACCCTTTATATCCTTTATAAATTCTATAAAGTTCATTGTAAGTTCATCACATGTTACCTTAATGATATGAGTTGTTTAGATAAGTTCATTGAAATTCTACAACTTACTAAGTTGCATCACAATTAGGGAATTATTCTAATTCCCTTTTTCCTACTTATCCAAGAACACTCATTGAAACATATAAATAACATGAAGAACATCAATAGAATAGATTCCATTTCTTTTGCAAAAGTACAAGATAATTTACATAATCCATGCAAGTAAATTCTCATTCTACATTTCCTTTTCAAAACTTATACATTTCAAACATACTGCATGACAGAGCCTTCATTCAAAAGAGAATAACTTTTCTTTTTCAATACAACTTAAGAACATATCAGAATTCTTCACAAGAATCAACTTAGATCAACCAATGCATCATATAAGTTTTTGCCTTCTTTTATCACTTACGAAGTCCATCTGCAAAAATTGCTAGCACGGGTCAGTTCAATGAATTGAGCATGATAAGCACTAATCCTTAAAATGAAGTGCATTCCACTAATTATTCCAATAAAAACAACCCTTCTTTAATGAACAATAAGTAATTCATACTCCATAAGCATAAGTAATATCAATAAAAAGAAGAGAAATACTAAACAGGTTTAACAAAAAGAAGAACAAAATATGATCTATAATACCTGTCATATAAATTAAAGTATAATTGATCCCATCAATTATCTTTACCAAACAACAAAACATAACATATCATTGTTTCCAATCCTACCAAATATAATACAACTCATATCTTTATTATAAGATACAGAAGTGTTTACATCATATTCCCTCTTGGATGTTTCATCTAACTTTCAAGTAAAAAGAAGAGAAACCATACCCATTATGCCCAAGTACACAACATCTACAAGGTAGAACATGTGTATATCAAAATTTAAACTATTCCTTTAAAGGTCCTCTACGTTAAAATTCAACATTTTAAGGTATTCATCAAAACAGATCATATGGAAGAAATCCAAGAAGAAGTGATGGATTAACAGTCAACAACAAGTTACCATTTCTTTTTCCAACCTAACTTCAATCTCATTCTACTTCATTTCAGTCAAATGAAAAGTATACAAGACTAATAAACACTGATTTCCTTTTCTAATAAGAATAAATTCAGGAGGTTCCAACCAACGAACTTAACCCAACTGTATTAGAAAAGGAGACCTAACAGAATATGATCCCAATTTAATCATTTCTTTACAACTTAATTAAATAGTTTTACCTCCTCTCATGCATACAGTTTAAGCTCTTGCAATAGTTCCAAAGAAAGAGAACAAGATCAACTTAAAAGAAAAAAAAACTAAAAGCTACTTTCCCTTCCAAATCTTCACATTATAATGCTTGAATTTTTCATCCATTGAAACATTGTAATAATGAAGTTCTCACACGATTCAAGGGAAGAGGTTTCTCAAAGTGTATCATCGTTAAAGACTTAACAATATTTTATTGGACCAGAACAACCGAAGATAAGAAGAAAGCATGTTAACATTTCTCTTTCTTAGAACCCTTTACTATCAAACAGTTGAAGTTCAAACACATCCCGCAATCGATTTTGAATCGTAATCAATCTTCCAAGACATAACATTCATTTATTGGACCCAACAAGAGGTAAGAAATCTGAGTGGTTGCTAACACTCAAGACTTCCCAATAGTTCAGGAAAAGTAGAACCATCTCAACGGTATGCCAACGCATCACTACAAGAACTATAGATTGGGTTTCCAAAAAAGATAGATCAAACATCAAAAATAATACGTACAGTCCATGACTCAATTACAATTCCAAGCACAATGCAAAGCATAGACACCATCGAAGGATCAAGATCATTCAAATACTTGTCACCAAGTTTGGGTAACAACATTTTCCTTCAATAGTTTATAAAATAATCAAAAGATTATAATATTTGAACCAACACATCATTCAAGTTACCTTCTTAAATTACAAACACCAAGTAACAAAATGATTGTACAAGGATGAATCACAACATCACAATCACAAATCCCTAAATACACTAACACATAGAAAGCTAGATCGAGTAAGAAGAAACTTCTTATAAAACAGTTCATTCTACAAACAACTAGCTTCCATTTTCAGTTAAGATCCTTTCAAACCCAGTTTCCCATGAATGTAAGATACTTAATAGAGTTCAGACCAAACAACCACAAAACATGAAAGTTGGGTTCATAACGAACCTACAGTAATAGTTAAATAGTCATAAGGAAATAGTTCACAAGCACCATGCCTTAAGTGGCTTCGAACACAGTACAATTTATCCAAGATAACAACCCAAGTTTCAAGTTCGATACTGTTCCAAAAATAATCAAATTTTTGCAAGATGAAATACAAGAAAAAAACTAATCCATATATGGTTTTTCCAGTGCATGTAAGTTTCAATAACAGTCAATGTTTTTGCAAGGTGAGATATAGACACCAAACCATATATTGGCTTATCCATGGTCCATTTAACTATGGAATAAACACAGGTATCACAGAACCGAGAATCTCTGCTACTGATCTCTCTACCAAAACAAGTTTCCAACTGAAGCTCGAATTTGAAAACAAGATTAATAAGATTGGAGTTCCTTACCAGCTCGAGTTCACAAAACACAACAAGTTTGCGAATACTAAATCAACAGACACAGGAAGATCTCAGTAACAACTATAGGCCGTAAAATAAGTCAAAACCAACCACAATTTCCAACAACCAAAGAAGCTAAATAGAGTCTCTAAACTTGTTCTTGCATGCATAATTCATTTATACAACATAAGTTTTCAACAAAACCACATTTATAATGGATTCAAAACCCAGAATACAAGTTTTACAAAACCCAACAAATTATTAACTAGATAAGCATGAAATGCACAAAATCATCAGAGCAAAGTTGTTTTAATGAAAACACTTAGAGGAAAGAAAGAGATTTTAACAGTTAGGGCCTATCATGCCTAATAGTGTCATTGTAAAATTGAAGAAGACCTCTAGTCGAACTCGCTTCTTCTCCTCTTCTCCATGAAAGATCAAACAACCAGATACTTCTTCCACAATGCTTCTTATACATTCCACGAAACGAAAATAGATTTGAAACCTCCAAAATAGCCATGTAGTGTATTTTAAACTATAGTTCGAAAAACCAGAGTGCATGTAGAAAGAAAATCGGAGAGCATGCACAATGAAACAACCCAACAAAAATCTGTTGGCATGCCTACCAAAGCGGCTCAAGCTCAAAAACCAAAAACAATTAATCTCATTAATTCCAAATCTCCTGCTCAATCCTCCTTGCCACCACCTCGCCAAGTCTGGCGATTGCCAAGTCAAATTTAACAAACATTTCAAATTTTAGTGATACTGCCACCTAGGCCTCCGCCAACCCAACTAGCCCCTGCCAAAGTTGGTAGTACCACAAGTCCTTTCATCCTTATCAACAACATTAATGCCTTAGGAACCATCACCCAATACTTGTGACCCCTTAGGTTCCCCTTCATGCCAATAACTTAGGATAGATTAATGGCTTAGGTTAGATCTTAGGTAGATTAAAGTTTATACCTTAGGATATAACACTAACCACTAACCCCTAACATAGGTAAGTAATCAAAATACAATAGCTTTAGGAACTAGGTTAGATCACCAAATAACCCTGTAGTATTAGGTTCTAGTTTTATTACCTAGCAACCCTTCCATCTCCTTAGTACCAAGTTTAGGTTAGAGTCAGAATTATATCAAGTAACATAGCTTAGGTAGGAAGTACTTTCACCTAGCTTAGGATCCGTAGGTTAGTCCTCAATAGGATCCTGGATATCTCTTACGCCGTGAACAAGTTGCATTCCCATTTTATCAGCAATGACCTGTCATGGTCGATCTCCAATGACCCAAGCAAAGAAATACACTGAATGGAAGTGCATTCACATAGAAGTCAAAGAACTTACAACAAAAAGTTCAGTCCAGCTATGTAGCTTAACTCATGGAATGTTGATTTTACCATTCATTCAACAGAGTAGTTTTAAAACATTCCTTGGATCACTGAAATTGATCCAAGGATGAGTCGAATAAAAAGACAAGTTTACAACTCTTAAACCAAATTGCAATATCACCTACCGGAATTGAAAAATGGATTCGAGAAGTCATTCTAGTTTAGTCAAAGGATCTTAAGAGTAGAAAAGACTTATCCATATCAAGCATGATTTCTAATAATCAGAAGGACATATCCTTATAAGGAAAATCACATATCAACACTTGAATGCAAAGGAGGAAAATAACAACAAGAAAGGGTGTTACATTACCAAAATCCTTTGTTTGTATATTTTATGTCCACCATCTTCCTCCTTGATCCTGTAAAGCCACTTGTTCTGCAATGTCCTCTTACATGTTGGAAACTTGACCAAATCCCATGGCTGGTTTTATTTCAAGGAATCCATCTCCTCATCCATGCCATGTTCCCACTCAACATGGGTATCTTGCTACATTACTTCTTCAAAACTTTTTAGCTCACCACTATCAGTCAATAAAAGATAAAATAATGGAGTAAATATTTCTGGAGGTTTACTTACTCGTTAAGACCTTATTATAGAAATTTTGAGTGCACGAGGCTTATTCGGACCTACCGGACATTCATGTCCAAATTTGACAATGAACAATGTTGATCACTTGTAACTAATGTTGATTTCTCTATAGCTGATGTTGGTACACATAATCGACATCGGTCTGCTTCACTCGACCGACACCGGTCATCTGAATAACTTTCTTGGTCTGTGGATTTTTGTTTTAAATCCAAGAATGTAATTTTCTCAACAAACTCTTCACTTAGTTCATTCTTGGGTACCAAAATCTGATCCTTGTACATTCTCTTTTCATTCCAATCAATGTTACAACTCCTAACAATATTAGCATCTTCTAAATCCCAAAACCGAAATTTGAAATCACCATAACCATAACCAATGAAAGTGCATCTCTTGGATTTAGCATCCAAATTTTTCCTATTTTCTTTATCAACATGCACAAAATATTTTGAACCAAATACTCGAAGAAAATAAATATCTACCTTTTTCCATTCCATGCTTCTCCGGTATTCCATCATTCAATGCACTTGAGGGGCCACAATGTATCAAATATATCGTTGTATCTACTCTTATGCCCAGTAATCGTAAGGGTAATCCAAAGCATTTATGCTCATTCTTTTAGAACATTCCATAAGAGTTTTGTTCATTCTTTCTGTCACTTTGCATTCTCCTATGGAGTTTTAGGAACCATTCTTTCTCTACGTATTCCATTAAATGAACACTAATCATAGAAAACCTTATTGCAATACTCACCACCATTTTCAGATCTAAGGCACTTCAACTTCAAATTAGTTTGATTTTCTACAAGGGATTTCCATCTTTTAAATGTTTCAAAAACATCATATTTACATTTAATACAATAAACTCATACCTTTCTTGTGGCATCATCAATGAAATTCACATAGCATTTGGATCCTTCATGAAAAGCTATCTCGGGATGGTCCACACACATCTGAGTGCACAAGCTCCAATTTCTACTACTTATTTATTGCCCCAACTTTGAGAAACCTCACTTTCTTTTTCTTTCCAAATATGCAATACTCATGGAAATCAAGATCTACATCTTTCAAATATGAAAACTTACCCTTTTCCTTTAAGATTAGAATTCCCTTCTTACTCATATGACCTAGCTGATAATGCCACATGCGTGCATATGAATCTAAAGTAGATAGCACAGAAAATGAATCAGTAATACATGTAGAAAAATATAATGTTCCTACCTTTTTGTCTCTTGCTATAACAAGAGCTCCCTTGGAAACTTTCCAATAATCGGATGTGAATGTAACCATGCATCCATCTTCACCTAATTGTCCTCAAGAAATAATATTTCTCCTGAGGCTTGGCACATGCCTTACATCTTTCAATATCCATGTATTTCCATTCTGAAATTTAAGATGAACTTTACCTTTACCAGAAACATTTCATGGTTCATCATCTCCTAAATAAACACGCCCAAAATTACCCTAGACATAATTTCTGAAATAACCCTTACTAGGGGTAGAATGAAAAGAATCTCATGAATCTAAAACCCATGATTCAATTTTATTATCCAAGGAGATAATAAGGGAATATTTCATTACCTCTAATGTTACATTTTCTTATTTACATTTTTTTGGTACATTCTCTTTTTTTTCCTTGAACCAAAAATTCTTCTTTACATGTCCTTTCTTTCCACAATTTCAACAGGTTATTCCTCTACCTCTGGATTTAGATCTTTCACTCTTAGACTTTGATTTCCCATCACTCTTACTCTTATATCTCTCATTTTTCCTTCCTCCACTTTCTACATTCAAAGCATTCCCAAATAATGATTCTCCTAAACTTTTCCTGCATATTTCTTCATTTATAATTATACCAATCACATCATCAAACTTCAAAATATTAGTAGCAGATGTTGTATTACTAACAACCATTACCAAATTATCCCAACTATCTGGAAAATAACACAAGAATAACAATTCTTTCACTTCATCCTCAAAAGGGATATTAACCAATTTTAATTGATTTACAATAGAATGGAAATCATTCAAATGATTTAACACGTAACCACCTTCTTGCATTTTAGAATTAAACAATTTCTTCATCAAATAAAATTTATTTGATGCACTTGGTTTTTCATATAAATTAGCTAAAGCTTTCATTAATTCTACCATGGTTGATGCTTCTATTATATTCAAAGCCATAGATGTTGTCAAGCTCAATCTTATAGATCCCAGAGCCTTTCTGTCAAGAATATTCCATTCTTCATCAATCATCTTTGTGGACTTTACCTTCTCATTCAACGGTAAATATAGATCTCTCTGATATAGATAATCCTCCACCTAGATCTTCCATAGCTGATAATTATGGCCTCAAATTTCTATACTTTGTATTTACTATCTTCTATCATTATTGTGCTCCCACCTAATCAGAAATCCATGTGATTAAATCTATCAACACACACAACCCTCAAAAAAATATCTGGTACAGTTTGTTGGGGTTAGACCAAACCAATTGTATAGATATATATCAGATTAAAGCATACAAGCAATAAACATGAAAATAACCAACATAGTAAAATATACAAGATATAATCTGGTTCACCCAGTGTGGGCTACGTCCACTAAGAAATAGCATATACATTATTCCAGATGTTATACAATTGAAGATCTGCAATCTTCCAAACCTTATATGATGTACAATATTTTTCCTCTCACAAGATTCTCTAAGCTCTCTCCAAGAATTCCTTCTTAAAATTCTCTCAATCTTCTTGATTCTCTTCTCTAACCCTAGTTTCCTAGCTTATATAATCCTATACAAACTTAGGGAACTTTAGCCATTCATTTACAACCATTAGATCAAATTTATAACAAATATTAGATCTAATTCCCATGACTTAAATATAAACAATCACACACAGTAATCGATGTACATTCTGCATGAATCGATGACGATTTATCTCAATCGATGTTGGTTGGTCTACTAGGTGACCAACGATGGTCAGCCAACCGATGTTGGTTACTGTGTAAACCTAAAAGTTGTAATTAAGCTCCTTTGTGAAGTAATTCAAGTCCATAATCTCAACACCATCATCATCAAATATAAAACAAACATATAATCTAAAATCATCATCACTTAAAATTAAGATCCATCACATCACATAATGAACACAAGATAATCCACGACAAAATCATATATCATATATAATCAAATTTTTATCAATACAACATGGCCCTCTAGAGGGCTCCCTCAAACCATAAATACTATTGAAATTTGTAAAGTTAATGTCTAAGGCCCTAAAGTCATCTCCCTCTGGGGCAGGTAAAACACCTAAACCCTATCTTCCATCATCATCCTCTTAACCTCCCTCCTCTTGCTTTAATTGAGCTACACTCATTGTACTCATCGATGCCCTAGCTCCAGATGTCTCCTACCTATGGAGATGCTCCCAATATCTCATTGTCTGAGGTAGCCTATGGATCACAATATCCTCATAATATTTGGCCTCGTAGGTAATTGCTAAGTACCTATCCATCCCAATCATTCCAGGGGGTGACACTTACAGTTTTGATCCATACATTGATGCATGAACACCACTAGCCAACTTTGTCATTATGATAAAAGCCAAATCTCCAAAACAAACCATGTAGTCCTCCCTCTTCTGGTGATAGTGGTTCCTCTCATGAATAATTTGGTCTCTCTCCTGAGTGACTGCATCCCTCTATTATAAGTTTGTATCCCTATCTACTCTCCTCTGATCTAACTCAACATGCAAGCATTCCACCTCTGCATCCTCTCCTACTTTATCTCCACCGCCTCCTGGAACTTCCTCGATATCAACCTCCATCTCCTCTATCTCCTCCCTCCTCAACTACCCGAGCTACCAATGTTGTCATGTGCCAATAGAATTATCCTACTCCTACTTCCACAAAGTGTTAGTATCATCTAATAATGGAACCTCCTCCTCTAATGGGTCTTCCATAGTAGGACTCAAAATCTCTCTCTGTCTAACGCCTCCCTCTTGTATAAAATCAGATCCCGAGGCACCGATTGAATGACTCCAAACTATCATCTCACCTTGTAAAACTCAATATCCTTTATCATCTTTGTATTTTTCCCCGCATCCATCTCATCCTCCTCATCCCCACTACCTTTACATCCACAATAGGTCAGGTAAGTAAATTTTGATATAGCCACCATCTAACATGGTCAAAATCCAACTCGTAAGAAGATCAACATACCAATCCACCCCTCTCTCGCCCTTATCTCTAAAGGCCTGATCATCCCTCTATCTAATAAATCCAACCTCTTAGTGAATATGGTCTCCATCAACCCATGGAATCCTTGGTGACCTAATCACAACAATATGCTTATAGGATCAGTACTGAGGCAAGAATCCTACATCTAGCCCTGACCTCCTACTCGCCCTATATTCGGATAGTTCATGGTAAACCTGAGTCAATAGAGGGGTCCCAAATGAAAACACTCTTTAGTGGTCAACAATATTAGCCACTACACCAGTCAACGCCCATGGAATTTGAGCTCCTCCCAAGTCGAAAAATCATAACATGACACTTTCACCATAACCATGCAAATCAATCGGTTATGGGCCATATCGATCTCATATCTCTTCTCTTAGGGAAATTCCCCTAAATAAAATATGATAAGGGGAGCATCGGCTCTAAATAGCCATGTCAAAATTGTCAATCTTTCATCACTAGTAATGGGAGCTATCTTCTCCCCCTATATCGGTAGCCTAAGAATTTATACACATCCTCCAAGGTGATAGTCATCTCCCCTGTCCTAAACTAAAATGTACGTGTCTACCAATCTCACCTCATAACCAAAGAAATCATAAGTCGCACATCCCATGGGACATATGGGATACTATGATAGTTTCTAAATCCACCTAATCCAACTAAATATAGATGGTCCCACTTAGCATTTATCACATCCCCTCTAATCTTCTCATACATAGTTGAAACCGATCTCTCAAATACAAGGTCTCTCTGGCCTGTAATCACAAACAAAACATACATACATTAGACCTCTAATCCAAAATCCATCCAAAGTTTCATCCAAATTTCAATTTAAACCTTAATCTAGCCAATCTAACCCTAGTCGGGTCAACCCTGTGTTTAGTTGATGCATCATGGTCACCAATGTGCCTTAAGGATGGGTCAATGTCGACCCATCTGGGTTGCCACCAACCACCCCTGGAGTCATCCACTTTTTTATAAGAAAAATGCAAAAAAAAAAAATAAAACATGAAATTAAATCAAAACCAATGTGAGTTTTGTTACTCACCATCCTCTGCACCCTCTAGCGTTTCCGCAACTCCGACAACCTCCATTTCCAAAATCTCTATTTTCTCACTCTTCTCTCTCCCATCAATTCCACACATAAACATGAGCTTTTCTAGCCAAACATGTTAGGAAAATGGAGTAGTGCTCACATATATGAGAAAATATATATTTGTGATTATTATTATTAATGTGTAATGTGTAAACCGTATATAGTTGTATTGTTATAGATTTGTTATTATAAACAAATCATAACAATATTCTTGTTTTGTGAACTCACGTAGAATAGGAGTGTTGTTGAGCAACCTCCATGTTTATAGGAAAGCATACTCCTATATATATGTTATCATGAATGTATGAAAAGACTGAAGAGGTCGAATACAATATCAGATAATTATTATTTTGCTGTGATGAAATTCGTTCTGCTCTTTCATGTGGTACCAGAGCAGGCTACGGTCTGTGCATATGTCGTTTAGGGTGAAATAGATTGTTATATAGCAAAAATAAGTTCAGAACACGCTTCGAAACCGAGGGATACAAGGCGTTACAGCTGTTGTATATGCGGACTCGTCAGGTCCAAGCGCAGGCTGCTCAAAGCGCACCTTATCTCGTATCATGGTGTAGAAGATGAAATAGATGATTTGATAGAAAATAAAAACGCAGAGGAATTGTTATATGCCGTTTTGTGCATATGTAATCGGAAACTGTAGAAACTAGAAGCATGGTGGTGATGTATTATGCGCCCTCATGTACATGTTTGCATATATGGTCGGCCCAATTTAAACAGAGCAGGCCGCATACATAGTTTGCGCAGGATTGACCAAGAGGTTATAGGCCGCATGCATAACTTCGACAGGTAGTATAAAGAAGTCACAACCGAATGATGCATGCACAGCCAGTATTTATTTGGATATGACGTCAGATCTGTCACAGCCTTGACGTGTGGCTCATTCATGCACAGCCTTTAGAAAATCTGCTTGTTTACATCAGTAAGTTGGTTATCTGTCAAGTTCTAATATATTTTATCTCTGCCAGTATAAAGAATTTTATTATTATTTGGTTCAACTTCCCTGATTTAGTGGAGTTTCAAAATGGAAAAGATAAATTTAATTGAAAGGTTTGATGGTAAATATTTCCACACATGGCAAGTAAGAACCCAATTATAATTGATTGATAAAGACTTATGGGACATTGTCGAAGGAAAAATTAAAAAACCGAATGATGCAGATGAAGCAGTGAAATGGGAAAGTAAGGATCGAAAAGTAATAGCAATTATCGGCCTTGGTCTTTTCGATGCATATTTGCATCATATTGATCTAACCAAGTCATCTAATAACATTTGGGTGACATTGAACAAGTTATTTGGATCTCAAGCAAGTAGTGCAGCAATGGCGCTGAAGCAAAAACTTTTTGGGCTAAAGATGGGAGAAAATGACAATATGGTTCAACATATCAGTAAGTTTCGATCCATTTTAAATCAATTATCAGGAATAAAAGCAGAGGTAGATGGAGAAGATGCTAAAGCAATCTTACTAAATAGTTTGCCAAAAGAATATTCAAGTATTGTTTTTACTCTTAGTAAGATCAATCCTAGTTTGGAAAATTAAATTTCCTCTTTGCTTGACGAAGAAGAAAAAAACAAAGGTCTATACCGGAAGAAGAAAGTGTCATGGTTGCAAACAATAAATCATCATTCTATAAAGGTAAAAAAGTTTGTATCATCAAAGACACGTCTTTTGTGTCATTACTGTAAACAACCAGGACATGGTTTTGTGAATTGTAAGAAAAGAGCTCAAGATCTCTTAGATGATAAGTTGGAACAAAAGGCTTTAGCTGCTGAAGAAGATTGGGATGATTATTCTAATCCTGCAAGTGACAATGAACCTATCAATTATTCAAGTGATGAAGATTATCTGTTTTGATATCCTCTTATTGGAGGATGGAGGCAACGGAGGCAGGAGGACAATCAGCGTCCTCGAGTTCGTCACTACCTCAGAGGCCGCAAACTACTTTAGTGACATCTTGGTGTTTTGTGTGATGAATAAGAACAGATGAGCATCCCTGTTCCTGTGTGCAGTGTAGTGCTTGTGTGTCCCCATGATGATAATGATTTGTACCATTGATACTATTGCAGGAAGTGTTCTTGATCAGACTGATTTGATGGTTGATGTGAATTGGTTGAACGGTCCCAATTCATGTATTCATCTAATAGGTTGAACGGTCCCTGGATGATGTAGTTCCCACAGTCAGTGTTGAGGATCGAGACCATGTGCAAGCTACGGAGCGGCATGCTGCTTGGTTGAAGATGGTGTTTTCCCCATGTTCGCACTAAGGGGGGGAATGTTAGGAAAATGGAGTAGTGCTCACATATTTGAGCAAATATATATTTGTGATTATTATTATTAATGTGTAATGTGTAAACCGTATATAGTTGTATTGTTATAGATTTGTTATTATAAACAAATCATAACAATATTCTTGTTTTGTGAACTCACGTAGAATAGGAGTGTTGTTGAGCAACCTCCATATTTATAGGAAAGCTTACTCCTATATATATGTTATCATGAATGTATGAAAAGACTGAAGAGGTCGAATACAATATCAGATAATTATTATTTTGCTGTGATGAAATTCATTCTCGCTGCTCTTTCAAAACATTGGGCTTATATAGCCCACCAACACCTAGTCACCGTAGAGCCCCTGTGTCATTGTCATTGGCCTTAGCACCAACCATTTTGGGTATTTTTCCCTTCTTTTTGCATCCCTTTCTAGGGCATCATCTCTTGTTGACCTTTAAATCCACATTTATGGTCATCTCTATTTTCTCTTTGGGCATTTTAATACAACATTTTCAACTATTCCTTCCTCTGGGCATACATATTCTTTAAGTCCACACTTATTTCCATAATCACTCTTCCTCCAAGCATACATAATCATCAATTCCACATTCATGGCCAACTCTTTTTGTCCAGTCATGTTAATCATATTTATTCCATAAGTCCACACCAATGGCCATAATCACTCCTCTTTTGGGAATTTTACTTTATAATCCTATCTAATTCGCACATGAAGTCCTCCTTTGAGGCCATACTCATCTTCTCATTTGGGCATTACATTCATTATATCAATTCCACCTATTGTGGCCATACTCATTCCTTCCTTGGGGCACCATTATTTTTCATCAAAGTCCACCTTTATGGCCATGTTTATCCCCTCTTAGGGAATACTTTTTTATTTTTTCCTTTGTGGCCATACCTTTCCCCACTTGGGGCATATTTTACTTTTTCATCTTTTTTACCTTTGCATTCATACTTTCCCTCTTTAGGGCATATTATTTTGTACTCACTTTTTTAATTTTCTCTTCTCGACCATTCTTTATGTCCCATTGGGCACCATATCATGTATCCTCATCCCTTATGGATGCATACATATTCGCTTGATTCCTCTTATGTGAATGATTTTGCATATAGTTGTGCATACTTTGATGACTTGCCTATGACCTATTGGTCATCTTGGGATGCATCCATACTATGCTGACCTTCACCCACTCAGTGGTCCATAGAATGTTGTTTTATGTCTCTATTGAGACCCAAATTTTCCCCTACCAATGTGATATTGGAGTCACCGCCATAGTTTTCATCATTATTGCGATCCTTTTTTCTTGGGGCATCTATCCTTGGTAATCATTTTACCCATATTTTCATCACCCACCCACCCTTCATCAACATCCTTTTTTAAATGCATCATCGATATCCCTTGATGTCAATGATCCCATGTTTAAGGGGGAGCTTATCATCAATACTTTATCCTCATCCAACTCTTATGGTTTTTGTCTTATGGCTTACTAGCCCAAACCACTCAACGAAAAAGGGGAAAATTGTAGACACCTAAATTTGATATCTATACTCTCATTGCCCGCATTTGCATATTTATTTAATCATCCCAATTTCCTTTAATTAAATGCCCTCTCAATTCTTATTAATTAATTAAGTGACATTAATTAATTAATCATATTTAATATTTAACATGCCCAATTATCCCATATTTATTAATTAATTATCCCATATTTATTAATTATTCCATATGAAGATCATATCTTGGAATATTAGAGGCCTTAACGGTTACTCTAAGCAAAGAAGCATCAAGGAGTTACGAGACTCCAGTAACCCCAGCATTTTGATTCTTCAAGAAACTAAAATGAAAGCAATGACCATGGATAATATTAAAAAAAAAATTTGGGATAGCTCTGAAATGGCGGCTGTTGATTCTCAGGGTGCTTCCGGAGGGCTGGCTACTCTTTGGGATAGAAGGCACTGTACTGGTATGATTCTTAGTGATAATATTAATCATCTTGCAATTAAATTTGTCACTATTGAGAATAAGTGTGAATGGATCTTGTCAAATATTTATGCCCCTAACTCTGCTAGTGGTAGAAGAAAACTATGGGCTGATCTTAAAATCTTTAGAAACCAAAGACATACTCCGCTAATCGGTTTATCATGGGTGACTTCAACTCCCCTCTAAACCCAGGTGAGAAGTTTGGGGGAACCCCCACCTTCTCTAATGGAATGGAGGATTTTGCTGATTTTATCGCTGAACATAACCTCATTGATGTGGATCTGCATGGTAATAAATATACTTGGAATAATAGAAGGTTGGGAAAGGAGTTCATCCAGGTGAGACTGGACAGGGCACTAATCTCAGCAAACTGGATTCTTAGCCAAGACTTTTACCTCTCTTCTCTGCCCAGAATTGGATCGGATCATAATCCGATTGCTTTAAGCTTTCTCAATTGGACCAAACCTGCAAGAAGCTCGTTCAAATTTGAAAAAATGTGGATGGAGCATGATGATATCTATGACAGAATAAAAGAATGGTGGGATTGGAATGGGGAAGGCACTGCTCAGTTCAGATTGGTTCAAAAACTCAAAAATGTCAAAAAACATGTCAAACTCTGGAACAAAAATGTTTTTGGGAATATCTTCGAAAAAAAGAAAGAGTTAAAACAGAAGCTTCAGGATCTTGAGTTAAAAATGGATACTATGGGGAGATCGGTTGAAGATGAAGTTAATGAAAAGAAAATTCTTTCTGAGTTGCATACGATCTGCAGTAGAGAAGAGTCCCTTTGGCGCCTTAAATCTAGGGCTATTTGGCTTAAAGAGGGTGACAGGAACACAAAGTTCTTCCACATGACCACTCTAAAGCACAGAGCCAGTAATAGGATCTTAGAGGTTTCTAAAAGCAACGGAAGTATCACTAAAGATCCAAACAACATCAAGAAACAAGCACTTGAATTCTACCAAAATCTTCTTAGAGAGAGAAATGTCAGCAATCCGGAAGCTATTTCCTTCATGCTGGAGGCCATCCCTCAGAATAATATTGAGGACCAGAAATTCAGAGATATTACTAAAGCTGTCACGCTTGAAGAGCTGAAAAAGGCTGTTTTTTCCCTTGAGGGAGATAAGGCTCCTGGGCCGGATGGATTCTCTATTAATTTTTTTCAGAAGTTCTGGGAAATATGCTCGGAGGATCTACTCAAAGCGGTTAATGAATTTTATAGAACGGGAAATCTTCTAAAAGAGCTCAATAACACGCACATTGTGTTGGCACCTAAAAAAATGGATGCAAAAGATTTCAAGGACTTCAGACCCATCAGTCTTGTTAATGCTATCTTTAGAATTTTCACCAAAATCATTACATCTAGGCTGCAGCTCATAATGAATGATCTCATCTCAATGCAGCAGAGTGGCTTTATTAAAGGCAGGATAATACAAGACGGTGTGATTATGGTGCATGAAACTATACATTCCATGGAAAATAATAAAAAGGCAAACATGATCCTCAAACTTGATATGAATAAAGCTTTTGACAAAGTTTCTTGGGTCTTCCTTGACAGGATTTTATCCAAATTTGGGTTCACGGAAAAGTTTAGAAAAATTATCAAGTCTTGTATATCTACAGCCAGGTTCTCTGTGGTTGTTAATGGAGAGCCTGTGGGATTTTTCACCAGCAGCAGAGGTCTAAGGCAAGGAGACCCCATCTCCCCCTTGCTCTTCATCCTTTTAGCTGACAGCCTTAGTAGAACAATTAGCAAAGCGGTGGAAGACGGCCTTTTAAATGGTTCTAAACCCACTTCATTCAGCCATGCTGTCTCTCATCAACAGTTTGCGGACGACACTATCCTTCTTCTTCTGGCCTCAGTTGTAGAAGCTAAAGCTATTAAGGCTCTACTACAGCTCTATGAATCTGCTTCTGGGCAAGAGATTAACTATGACAAAAGCATCATTTTTTTCTTTAACACCCCTGGGGAAAGACAGCTCAAGATTGCTAAAATTCTGGGCTGTAAAATTGGAGCTCTTCCAGCAACGTACTTAGGTCTCCCTCTTGGCACTAAGAAAGTCTCTCACACGGTGTGGGATGATTTATTGACGAGATTTCAGAAAAAAATGGCCGGTTGGAAAGGGGCCATTCTCTCTAGTGCTGGTAAGTGCCTTCTCATTAAAAGCACACTCCAAAGTCTGCCCATCTATATCATGTCACTTTTCAAAATTCCTTCTTCCTTCAGAGAGAAAATTGAAAGGATTCAGAAAAAAAATTTATGGCAAGGCATGGAAGAGAAATTCAGATTTCACCTAGTGGCCTGGGATAAAGTCTGCACCCCAAAGACTATGGGAGGGCTGGGTATAAAAAATATTGAAAAAATGAATGAGGCACTCATCGCTAAGATGGGCTGGAGATTGCTATCTGAGAAACAACCCTGGATTGATGTTATTAAAGCAAAATACTTGAATCAACAAGCTGTTTACTCCTATCTGCACGATGAGCAACTCCCCAATGGTTCCATTTTTTGGAATAATCTGATTAAGAGTAGAAACTTCATAAAGCAGGGCAGCAAATGGAAAGTGGGGGATGGCAGTGACATAAACTTCTGGGAGGATAACTGGTCCAGTGATAATCTCTTGGAGAGATTTGGGATGGCTAAGGACAGCCTTACAAGCAAGTATGGAACTAAAGTCAAGGACTACATTGAAGGAAATGGCACCAACAAGACTTGGAAAAGACTTTCTTTGGAGCGTATTGAACTGAAACAAATTATTTCCTCCCTTCAAGACCTTCTAGATCTCTTCCCTTTGTGTCAGTTGGATTCCAAGGATGAGCTGGTCTGGAGTAATTCACAAGATGGAAAATACTCAGTCAAATCTGGGTATACCAATCTTTTTCATAGTAACCAATCTGATTTTAACTGGAACTTGATCTGGATGCCTGAGTTAACCCCCAAGATAAAAATTTTTCTTTGGCTGGCCATCAGAGGTAAAATTCTCACCACTGACAATTTGATGAGAAGAGGATTCATCATTCCCAATTGGTGTCACCTTTGTAGGAATGATTATGAAGACATTAGTCATCTGTTCATTCATTGTGATTATGCCAATAAAATGTGGAACTTTGTCCTTTCCAAATTCGAAGCTCTTTGGGTGTTGCCGGAGGATCTTAATCAGCTATGGAATCAATGGAACCCACCATTCGTATTAACTGTGCTATCAAAAGAATCTGGAAATTAGCCATCCCTCATTTAATTTGGAGGATCTGGAAGGATAGAAATAATATCATTTTCAGAAATAGGAAACAGAATTATAATTTCAGTATTGGCAAAATTTCCCAAGGCATCAAAGAGGACATGGCCAGATTTAAACCTCCCAAAAACAATTGTTATCCTAAGAATGAAGAGCACATCTTATCTAATTGGCAGTTTGGTAATTGGAGCAACCCCGGGAATAGTGTGGATAGATCTTTGATTAAATGGCATCCTCCCGAATCCAATTGGTTCAAGCTGAACTTTGATGGCGCCTCTAAGGGTAACCCTCGAACAGCAGCAGGAGGAGGGGAAATTCGGGACCACAAAGGCAATCTGATTGCTGCATATGCTGGAAAAATGGGAATTCAAACCAATCATTTTGCCGAAGCTTTATCTGCTCTCTGGGGTTTAAGAGTTGCACGGGCCCAAAATATCCAGAACCTTATTGTTGAAGGGGACTCCCTTAATATTATTAAACTTCTGAATCAGTCCTCATCTCCCAGCTGGAATATTAAAGATTTTATCTCTGAGTCCATAAGCATCAGTCATACCTTCAACAGTATCAGAATAGTACATACTTACAGGGAGGGCAACAAGCTGGCGGATGCACTGGCCAATTATGGCATTAACATAAATTTCACTACATGGGATAAGGATAGTATCCCTAATCAGCTCCACAACAGCATCCATGCGGACCTTCACATGCAAACAATCTCTAGAGATATGCCTTAATCTTTGGAGGAAAATCAAATCCATAAATTCTTCCACATGTGCTGCTTTAAAGTATATGGCGTGGCAAATGATATCTAATTCAAATAATAGCAAGATTTTTTTAAGGAACTTCAAGTGGAGATATCTGGATTTAAAAATCACGCACGCGGGAGGTACAATAGCTGTTGATATCCGGATGCTAAGCTCCACGAAAACCGATGATAACTACAAGGTGAAAGCTGACAGGGAAGGGGTTTTCACGCGCGACTTCCCGCAGGCTCAGAACAGCAATCACACAGCCGTTCGTGAGAAGACTAACGGCTATAGTTCCTATTTTTATGCGACCTTCAACAGCAAGAATCGTAATACTCTTCACGCTCAAAGGTATCCTGGAAATTGCTGTAACCAACACATCACAGTGAAGATGGGAGGGCCACCCTGTCAAATTGAGCCGTGCGCGGACCCTGACTGGAAAGAAAACACGGAGCTTTGGAACATTCTTAGCATTGGCGGCTTCACCAGCTTTGTTGAAAGGATGCAAGGGCATGATCAAAGCATCTCTGTTCGCTTTGCCAAGGAATGGAATGGGAGGACAGTCGACTATGGGGGGCAGAAAATTCTTATCAATGAAGAGCTCATAGCTGAAGCGACTGGCCTCAGCCTGGAAGGGTACCGCTTCTTCAACAAGAGGGTTATCAAAGAGGTTGAAGAAAGAAGATTTGTGGAGGAGGATGAGAAGCTTATTTTCAGCACTGCGGGCCTGCTTGTAAGCTCAATTCCACCTCCGTACGATGAAGTCACCCGCATGATGATTCGATTCATCTCCTTGGAAGGCAGGTTTGTTACTGTCCCTGCTAAGCACCTTGTCTTTTTGAACCACTTCCGTAGGAATAGGTTGGTTTGCTTCCCGCACTATTTGTTAAACTCTCTTGAGCGCTCCATTTTGGAGTTCCAGAGACATACCCGGGCGGTTCCCTTGCACCAAGGGCTTATTCTGCTTATCCACAAGCTCTGCCTTCTTAAGTATCCCGGTCTCCCTTACTCTCCCAGCCCGGCTCCCCCTTTGATGGGCTCACGCGCCGCCCCTGTCTCCCTGTTGCCCCCCCACCTTAGGTGCTGCTACCCCCATGCCGGATGCTCATGCTTCTCCTTCTATTCCTCCTGCTGCTGCCCCTGCCACCCACCTTGCCTCTACCTCTAAACGAGTCACTAGGGCTTCTAGGAGACTCAACCTTGAGACTGCTGCTGTGGGGGATGAACCTCTTGAGCTTGATATTGCTCGTGATCTGCTGAACATTAGAAGTGCCAGTCCCCGGGAGGCACAGATGGATAACCCTTCTAAGAAATTGGAGGCCTTAGAGGCAGAGATTAAATTGCTGAAGGTTGAGGTCAAAAACCTTGCCAAGCAAAAAGGCAAAAAAAGCATGGAGGGGGAAGGGAGCACTGACAATAGTCAGATTGATGACATATACAAAAAGCTGACCTCCTTAGACTCCCGCCTTGGGAAGGCTAAGACCAGACATGACTACAATATTGCAGCCTTTAGGGCCATCGAGGAGTTTATCGTGGGTCATGCCAAGAGTGTTTCAAATCTAAGCGGTGTCAGCAAGCGCTTTGGGGCAATGATAAAAGAGAGCAAGAGAACCATTGAGGAGCTCGATAAGATGGATCTCGCCTGGATGATGACCGCGTTAGGCATGTTTCAAGCTTGGAAAAAGTCAAGATCAAGATTGATCAAGCGGCCAAGAAGTAGTCCCTGGATACTTCTACCGCTCTTTTTGTTAATATCTTGTTTCTTGGCCGCCGTCTTGCTTTGTTTTTTTGCCGTTGTTTTCTTTGTAAAGTCTTGTCATGTGTAGTGTTTCTGGGCTACGTTGATTTTGTTGTAACTCTTGATGTGCTACAGCTACTCTGCTCCTCTCTCTTATTCCGGCTTATAGGCCTTATTTTGTATTCAAGGGTATAGTCCCTTTCAAAAAACTATTTGCCAATATTAAAAAAACTAAGGTTAATTATTTAATCATTTTCTCATTGTCCTAACAAACTCGCTATTTAGGATGCTTTTATCCTAAATTCATCCTTTTATTTTTATCTTTTATCCTATCTATTTTTATGCCCTAACTAACTTGAATTCATCCCCAAGAAACCTAATCCTAGCTACATGCTTTAAATCATTGATTCAATCCTTAAAAACACAAGAACATCCCGTCAAAAGTAGAAAGTCATGCCCATTGGGGAAACTTTTCCCATAGTTGGTAGTGACCCATCCTTCTTCTTTGACCCTATAAAACTAGATTCTTCCTTTCTATTCATCATCAGGAAATTAGAAAATTAGACACTTGCAATCTTCAAGCTTTCTCCCAGCCTGAGCATCCTCATGCCTGAGTAGTTCTAAGACATCCATAAACTTCTTGGACATTCCTCCAGCTTGTTTACATCATTTGTGAGATTTTCTTATCATTATCACATTATTTTCCATATCCTTATCATATTATTGTATACGCTTTATTTCTAACATTTTACAGTGTACAAAGCAACTTTGAAAACACTCAGTGACCTTCTCCTACGGCTCCTTTTTCTTGCAGTTTCAATTTTCATCCTTTCATCGTGGCTTTGCAATTTTTCGATATAGTCACTACAATCCCGTGGTGATCATCGACCAAGGCCCTATTTATCCAATCACCTATCTAAATTCCACTTTTCCATCCTTTTTCCCACTTTTCTACCTCTAGTTCCCTTCTGCACATCCTGTTACAATAGTTATAGGTCCTTATCAGCTTCAGATCACTCTCAAACCTTACAAGTCTACATACTACATCTACAGTCCACAATCATCCTCTCGGGATACCATAGACCTACATTTACATAGTTTGGGTCGTCATTGACCCAGACTAGGTAACACTTATTTTACAGTCCTTTCAATCAAATCAACTTTAAATCCATCTTAATCAGTTTCCATATTCATTGTTGTTGTTTTTTCGCATGTTATTTACAACACTTATTTTATTTCATCCTTTCTAAACAAATGGGGTTGACATCCACCAAGGAAGTTAAAAGCTTCTGGAACCTCTTAGTCAGAAACCCCCACATATATTTATCTAATCAAAATCTTATTTTCATTTTATCTTATTTACAGGTCTCGCAGTGAAGATCCATCATTCAACACCTATATAAAGCATCAAGCATCCAAGGTAACATAAACCCTCCTTATTTTTTGAGTTGTTAATTTCTTTATTATCTAGTGCATTAATTGATAACAAATGAGCAATTTAGACAACACCTCCACACGAGGGGGAGCCCTTCTATTTATACATATCCACTACTAGCCATGCCCTATGTTCTATGTTAACACATCGAGATGAGCAAGCTCCTGAACATGTTGTCTATTATATAAACCACAATCTTCATGATTATGAGGCCCATTACACCAAAATAGAAAAGCATTTGTGTTGTGCATTGTACATCGAAACATCCAAACTTTTCTTCTATCTACTTAATCATAAAACTTATGTTGTCACCAGTTTCAATCCCCTTAAATCCATGCATTCCAAACCATACCACAGTGACTGTATCACTCAATAGATTATGCTCATGGTGAGTTTGATCTAGAATTCATCCCACAAAATTCTATTAAAGGATAATATCATTGACTAGCTCGCAGAATCTCCCCTTCCGTGCACTTCATCTTTCATCAAATTATCAACTAAAAAAAAAACGTATACCTTCTCAAGTCTTCGTATCTAGTTTGAGGTATTACATCTGATTGAGCTTTGGCACATTTTAGCTCCTCCTCATGCTCATAAGTAAGCATGACTGGTGGTGGCTCTATTTATGGATCTAAGCTAGCCAAACATCCGATTGGTCATACATCCTGGCAACTCACAAACCGATCCTCATGATCTTCCCATCTCCTTAAAGCTCATCTCCTTGGATGGGGCATCCTATAGACTTTGTGGAAGAATAGAGTTTTTTGAAAACTAATTTGGTTCTTGTGGCACTTCCACAAATAACTCATGAAAGGTCTTTGTCACCTCCATGCTAACTGAGATGTCATCATTCTTCTCTTCCTCCTCCACGGATGGTTGATGAGAAATTCTTGCACCAAGAGGATCATTGTGTTGGGAGAAAAATGGTGGGGCTGCAAAATTGGTGAGCTCAATGGGTTCCTCTTCATCAATGCAATCTTCCAAGTTTTATAAAAATCAGCCTCTTTGTGATCAAGCTACTGTAAGATACTCATCTGTTTGACCCACGACTTTCTCCACTTTTGACTTTGTGAGCTTCGATTAATCAGCAACCTCCATGAATACAATGCCACCATGCACACTACATTTGGAGCATAGAGATTATTTTTCATCCTATTGTGCTTGTTTTGTGGAAGAATCATCTTCATTCCACAGCTTTCTTAAACCCGTGGCTTCATCCAGCTTTTATGCATATTTGACATAACATTCAAGGATCCTTTACTTCATTTCATGGCTCATTTGAAGGTTTAACCAGCAATGGCATGTCATTAGGCTCAAAATTTAAGGCCCAATCTTTTAGATCTTGTATGAATTCTTCTCTATTGGGCTCTTCACTAGTTTTTGTATTGTTTGTGTTGGAGGGGAAGGTGTAGGATATTATTTTGGAGGAGATGGATGTTTGGAAGGAAATAGGGCAAAGAATTGGAGGTGAGGTGGGAGAAAAGAGGATGGAGAAGAGGAATCCTTAATGGGAGGCAGAAAAGAACTAGGAACATGGAAAATAGGATGAGATTGTGTAGGTTAGGGAGGAGGAATATAATGGATGTAATATTATGTAGAGTAACCCCATTGACAAGGTTTCCCAACAATTGATTGGTAAGCTTCCATTTCTTCTACCCAATCTGTAATCCACGGCATAATTTCAACAAAAAATTACATCTTTTGTTGAGGGTTGAACCAGTTTAGAGAAAATCCTATCCATGGGTACAGATTTCTGAAACTAATCGTGGCCACCTTCACTATGCATGTAACTTTGTTATGTTCCATGATCATCTCCATCTCTTCAACTACCTATGGAAATTAGCATCATCCATGTGAATGTCACCATCACCTACATAAAATTGTTCTTGATAAACATTTTGGTTAGATGAATAACCATATGGTTTAGTGGAGGGTAGGTTATGCTCATATTATTCATGATAGGGCTCATAAAACTGATTCGAGGAGGATTTTGGAAATGTGGGGATGGAGGGGAATGGTTTTGTTACTACAAATGAGAATCCCAACAATTGAATGAAACCATGATTGCACAACTTCATGAACAAATGAAAATGGAAAGATATGGAAAGATAAATGGAATGGAATGAAAGGGAAGGTTTGTAACTCAAAAAAATGGGCTACTGAATCATTAGATTCGCCGACATGCCTTTGAAATCCTCCAAAGGCTGAAATATTCACCAAGTGCACATCAAACTCGACAAAGAGAAGTGGTAAGGTGCTTCAAACCTATCCCACCAGGTATGCCAAAAATATTGGAGCTCAACATCATACCCATGATATGATCATGAACAACCAAGAATTCTAAGGAAACATGGGATTGTCTCTAAGTTGTGGGACTTGTGAACTAAGACAGACCTCCAAAGAAGGTTGTCTTCCTCTACTTATCCTAATGCTAACACTACTCCTAATACTGAAAGCAAATCCTAACCTAAATGTTCCAAGGGACTAGGGATAGAAGGAGATGCAAAAAAAGGGAAATCCTAAGCTAAGAAGGTGATAGAACCTAGGAAATGAGCTCTTCACTCTACACAAGGGTGAAACAAAGAGGGAAAATGTGGGAGAGAGGTTGAAAGATCTCACCATAGAAAAGAACCACGTAGATCTAGATTTCTTCACATGAAAAACACATGAAATGGAGCTTGCAAGTAAGAGGGAACACACAACATGCCAATAAATGCAAATAGAGAGGCAAGGAGAAATAAAACGTGAGACCAGGGCAGAGAGATAGCCACAAAATCTTATTTTATTGTTAAAGGATGCACATCGATTACATTCATGGCAAAAGATGAAAATACATTGCAGAGACCAATCCAAGGTCTAAAACCCATGGGAAGTTGGCCACCATTTTGACATGGTGCTGCTACAAAAGAGAGATATTTTTTAAAGAGCAGAGTGCTTACATTTATCGAAAAGATAGATATAAGAGGAGGAGGAAGAGAGTGAAACTTGAATTCAAATTCAACCACCAACATTAAATTCTCTAAGAAAACTAGGTTCCTCTCGGTTATCCACTATAACACACCATTTCCTAAAGATGGGTGCCCATACTACATTAAATACTAGTAGTTGTGTCACCCTGGAACTACATCTCTGTGTGTTGAAACATCTTCTGCCTTTCCAACTAACAATTTCCCCATTAATTTATAAAATATGATTTTATTATGTGGAGGTGGTCAATATTATTCAAATCATATCCACTTCAAAAATATAATTCTAAATCTCGATCCATTATAACTCCCGCATTAAATTATTCTCCTCCTTGTTACGTGACTCTTGGGCTTTTAACTCGCATGGTTTTGAGTTATGCGGCTTTGTCTTCTTCATTCTATGACTCCATTATCTCTTCGCTTGGCCCGTAGTCTATTTACTTATCACACGACTTTCAAAAACATCCACAAAATTCCTTTTCCATCCCATGGTATTTGAATATGCCTTGTTCTGCGAAATTACTAACTTATTTTCACCCATGGTCTCCAGATTCTCTGCTTTATGTGTTGCGGATTTTTCAACATCGACTGACCCTTTTTACATCAATCTACAGTTTATTTGACCTCTGCATCATGCTCCAATTCTCCCATGGATATTTCCTAACTTTGGTAGCTTAATCTCCTTGGCTACAGCTTTCTAAGATTTTTCCTTCACTCTGTGGCATTCATAAAATTATCCATGGTCTTCATTCCAAGTCCAGCTAGCAAGATTAGGCATCGAATATTGGCTAAGTAAAAGAAGGTGCATGGGCACATGGGACCAATATGAAGAAGGGAACATGGGGTAAAGGCACGTAAGATAAGGATTTTAGAAGGGTTTAGTAGAACCCACGGTGCACGTGTAAGGCAAAGAAAAGGGTTTTAGGACTTAGCCATATTCGGCATTCCAGGGAGCACACGAGAGAAGTGTGACCGACTAAGCATGTAGAGTGGATAAGGTGCCAGCCTAGAAACTTGGTGGTCAAGAAAGGAATATTCCATGCGATGGAAGGATCTAGAAATACATCATTGCAGAGAGTGGAGAGCCCGGATGAGAATAAACATGCTCCATTAGAGGACCACCTTGACACTTGGTGACCAATCTGTTACTCCAGAAAGGCATGGCGGTGGGTGATACAACTATATATAGAGATTCTTAGGTAAAATAAGAGAGATGCTATCAAGGAAGAGAGTGTGAATAGAGAGAATGAAAGGTGAATCTCTACAAGAATAATAAGAAGGTTCCAGAGAGTTGGGGTTCTCATTTAGAGGATTGTAGGAGTAATAGCTTGTCTAGAGGGATGGGTCTATGAAAATATTTTTGTACTATGGGAAGCATAGTTAGGACTTCTGATGCATGAGTCTTATCTGCATTAATACATTGGCCTGGTATGGCCTTGGTGAATGTAATATGGTTTTGAACTATGATCAATATTAAATATATGGTTCTGTTCAAAATATGTATTGTTCATGGGTGTAAACCCTAGTGCATTTCCTTTATGGTATGAATTAGATCTGTTATTCATTTGATGTTTCTCCTATTATCAAACTAGGTATAATGATATAATAACTCATCTTAAAGCTCTCATAATGAATGCATGGTTATTTACCTTTTTGCATCTAAACAATGTATTCTCACAAGACTCACATAAAGGAGGGGCTCAAGTGCACCGCACATGCCTCGGGTGAGTTCCCAGCGCCCATTGGGTGATATGTCGGTACACATGGGATTAGACTATTATTCTAAGGGCATAAAAATGACTACATCTTGGTTTTGTTTGGGACCTCTTTTCGAATTTGTTGTGAGAAATGGCTACATCTGGTTCCATTGATGATAGAACGCTTGACCTTGGAAAGTGTTGAAGCATGGTTCAAGAGTACGGAGGATGAGTTTTCTCAAAGATTCAACACTGGACCTGAGTTTGATACATGAAGATGGGTAGAAGAGACCTTGTACCATGAGCTATATAAAACTTTTTCTATTGCTTTCCAGTGGAACTATATGAATGGATTTCAGCATATGCATCTAGATCGAGATGGTACTATAGATCACATGTATGGACCCAAGATGATTACCAAGTTGTGGGATGTAGATCTGACTTGGACACGTGTTGTTGACCACTGGTGGAGAAGAGTGCTGACTAGATATATGCTAGAATACACCATTTCTACGTATTCTTATCCAGAGGTTGTTGAGTTTGAGTTCTTGAGGGATCCCAAAGGATTTTTTACATGTTATCCTATTGGCTATGAAGATCTTGATCATTACATTAAGTTTGGAGGCATTCCCTATGGTTGGCTAAACTTCTCTGAGCGTTGGGCAAGGAAGCTAGGGTGGAGGAAGATGGTGGATATTGTGGCTAAAAAGGAAAGGGAAGAAATACGACTCAAGTACAATGAGGAACATGAAAGGGAGTTGGCTAGATAACGTAAGTTTGTGGGAGTGATGGATTTATGGAGGCAAATATTACGGGAAGGAGTTAAAGTTCACGTAGAGGACATGGAACATGAGCAGTCTATGCTACCCCATCTTGGCAAGCATAGAAGAGAAGCCCCTTTAGCTTCTGATGAGATTTTGTCACGTGGAGAAAGGAAATCTATCAACGTGCATCTGGACCAACCAGTGACCAACCCCTATTGCTTAGTTTTCTAGATCAAGAGATGAGTATTTTTAATCCAGTTGGTATTGGGGGGTAACTGATCTACACCTAGGAGATATAATTTCTCCTTTGGGACATCTAGGGCACACAAAACCATTCCTGTATTTAGAGGAATTTTTGGACAAGATGTAAATACACAAATTTTGGGTATCACACCTCGGAGTGGCATGGGACACACAACTAGTAGTGAGGAAATATTAAAAACTATCGGCGCATAGTTTAGTGGGACATTGGGAACACTAGGTACAACCATTTCAGTCCATTTGATGGCTACATGAGGTGGATATGGTGGTGTAGGGGCCGATGACCAGTGGACCTAGCGAAAGTGGAGGATCTGGTGGGTCAAGAGGGACAAGACCTGGTGGGTCTAGTGGATCTGGTGGCAGAGGAAACATAGGAGGAAACCAAGGTTTTGGGTTAGGTGGACAAGGGCCTCAACTACCCCCATAAGTATTTTTTGATATGTCTTTGCACCTACCAAACTACAGAGGTATTGAGGATGCTACAGAGCATGTGCACAAGTGTGAATTGCTATGGCATGCAAAGGGGATCACTACCCCAGAGTGAAAGGCAAGTCATTTTACAACAATGTTGTAGGGTGCATGCATAGCTAGTACCGCAAGTATGACCCCCATCATATGGTTGTGGATTACATTGTATTGAAAAATACCTTCTTCCATATCCCTGAGTTTGAGAAAAAGAGCATTAGCACTCTGAAGGAGATCCAACAAGGAATGATAGAGAGTGTGTGAGAGTACGACGCATGGTTCAAAACTCTCTTATCAAAACTATCCTATGACATACACCCCTCTCAGCATGCTCAATGGTTTGTTGGGGATTAATAACACCATTTAGAAGGGCACTATCACACAATACTTTCACAGACTGCGCAAGGCCTTGAAAGTTTCCCTGAGCATTGAGGTTGTTGGGAGTATTGATACTAATGTAAGCCCTTTCCTAGAGGCTCAAATTGTTGTAATGGCCAAGCAATTGGAGAAGCTATCTATGAACTCAACGCATGAGGTTCATAGTGGTCTTTGGTGCATGATTGTGAAGTGGAAGGGCATACAAAGGAAAATTTCCCCCAGAAAGTGGTACACACCATGACAATAGACTATGAAGTCTGCCATGAGGATCATGATGCAAGTAGGTGTCCTCTATTGTAGCGCACGATCCGTAAGAATGTGTCTTTCTATTGCAATATTTGTACCTCTATGACCCATGACACTAAGGATTGTAGGTTGATTGACCATATTCATGATGTCATTGATCTTGGTGTGTGCCAAAATAGCCTTGCAAGCAATTCCAAGGATGATGATTGCTACTTTAAAGGGTACGTAGATGGAGGGGTGCGTGGAAGAGGTTTTTGTGGAGGACTTCATGGTGGCAGTTCCACCATGGAGGAAGAAGTGAGTTATCATGTGGAACCTATTATAATTGTAGATCGACAAAGCATTATAAACATGATTTTCCTAATCATTGCAATGCTCGTGGTGTGGAAAGAAGCATAAGTATGAGGAGTGTCTTGAGTTGTTTGAACACATGAGCCAATAACACCAAAAGGATAAAGGAACTAGGATGGTAATCATAAATAAGGGTGGCCCACATTGGATGCCAATAGTGGTGCATGATTCGGATTAGAACCTATACCTTGGTGACAACACAAGTAGAGGTTGCACATGCAAGGGAGATGCCAAGACAAAAACTAGTTGTTAGAGAAGAAGGGGTACATGAGAATTATCAACCCTACTCATTACAAGGAGGTGTATTAACAGACTATGGATGTGATTCAGGGATTACAAAGAGAGATCTAGTGTCTAAAGTTGTAGTTAAGGTAGTTGGAGGAAAGGAAGAATGTTGTGGCTCCGTAGAAGGATCTAGATGAGGTTAGGGAAGTTTGAAAAATGTTAAGGTAGGAGAATATCATTCCCTAGAGAATGGTTATGGGAGAAGGTACCACACGCCAGGAGAGAGCATGAAATGAAGGTTCTACATGTCAACCTTCCTCCTCATAGCCTTGACTATGATAAAGATATCACATTAAATGTAGTTGTTAATGGGTGGCTTCTGAGTAATATCCTCATTGACACAGGAGTGGAGGTCAATGTTCTCACACTAGATGTTTGGCATCAAATGGGAAGGCCCACATTATATCTATCTTTAAATGTGTTGTATATGGAAAACAAGACAAAGTCAATGCCCATTGGAGTCTTAAAGGATGTAGTTATCACTATTCAAGGGGCCAAGTTCACTGGGGACTTTGAAGTCTTGGCACTAGCCAAGGTGGATAACTTTCTAGCATTACTTGGGTGCCCCTGGTGTTACAAAAACAACTCTAACCTATAGTTTAACAAGGGGTATATCAATTTCAAGAACAAGGAAGAATGGGTCATCATCCCTTTAATAGATGGGAAATCAACACCCTATACTGATCCTTGGGAGAAGAAGTCCTTGATAGAATCTATGTGTGCTCCATCAAAGACCCTGAGATAATTCATCCTACATAAGGAGTTATCCAATTTTAATATGCTCATCATGAGTGATACAACTAGCATATCATGTAACAATTGGGCACACAAGACTTATGAGTTAATTGGGAAACAATCGAGAGGATCTATAATAAGGGTGAAAAAGGCATACCCAATCAAACACTTGGGAAAGGAGAAGCTACCAAATTACTCTGGAGGAGCAAGCCCTGATGATTTCTTGTGAGAGATGGAGGCTCAGTGGAGAAATGAGGACGAAAGGATAAGTATGCTTAGTTATAACTTGCTCAGGACTATAACACGTTGGTGGGAAACACATTGTGAGAGTCTTCTAGAGTGGCACGAGGTAAGAGTCACATTCTCTGTAAGGTTCTACAGAAGCAATGTGCCCATTGTTATCCAAGACTACCATGGCAAAGAACCCACCTCTTCCCATATCTAAGCATGTGTGAAAAGTCTTGGATGGAAGGAACATAAGCTTTACCACCTTTGTTATGGGTGCATAAGTTATATTCCACCTTACAAGGTTGTGCGCACACATGGTACATTCACTCAGATGATGCACCATTAGACAAGGAATTGGTAAGAGTTAACGGTTGATCTCATTCAAGATTTTGAGTATCGAAGTACCAAGCCATCAGTAGATAAGGCATTGCAAGTTATCAAGCACCTTACAATGGGAGATAGTGCCATGGTAGAAGATAGGTTACTAGAATTGTTGGGTGAACCTAGTTTGGAGACATTTCTCGATGAAGAGGAATTAGAAGAGATACATCTTGAGCATGCGTGCATTGAAAAGGAAAAAGGAAAATAGTCTATGTAATAGATGGTGAAGAAATGGAAAGTCTGGATGTTAACCATTCTGAAGGTACGTGTAAAGTCATGGATAGTGTTGATGAGAGAGCGCACGCCTACCATGAGCCCTTGAAAACAAATAAGGTTAACATTGGGATAGAGATAGAACCTAAGGAAGCTATCATTGGGGATTATTGGTCGAGAGAAAGAGGTTTCAAAAATCATTGATTTGTTACATGAGTTTCAGGATCTATTCCTACATGGGTACCATGAGCTTAAAGATGTTCACCATTCCTTGGGGGAGATGAGGATAAATTTGAAGGAAGGTGCGTGCCCGATTCAAAAGAGACCCTATTAGATTAATCTGAACTTGTGAGTAAGAGTCAAAGAGGAGATAGACAAGATGATAGAATCTGGTATCATTGAGGCTGTGGAAGAATCATAATGGGTAAGTCCAATGGTTATAAGCATTAAGAAGGACAGGAGGATAAGGATATTTGTTGATTACATGGACTTGAATGTAGTATGTGTCATTGACCCTTTTCTAACCCCCTTCATTGAAAAAATTATAGGAGAAGCTGGGTGCGAGGTCTATTCTTTTACAAATAGATTCTTAGGGTACCACCAAGTTAGGATTGCAAAGGAAGACCAGAAGAAAACAACCTTCTCCACTTAATAGGGAAGTTATGCATACACAGTCATGTTGTTTGGGCTAAAGAATGCACCCGCAGTTGTTCTCGTGCATCATCATACAAGCATTTTAGGACTTCATTCATAAGTTTCTTCAGGTCTACCTAGATGATTGGATTGTGTATGGATTAGTGAAGGACCATTGTGACAACTTAAGGTTGATGTTTAAGAGGTGTCGACAATTGAGGATATCCCTCAACATTAAGAAATGTGTCTTTTCTACTCCATTTGGCACCCTATTGGGACATATTATATGTAAGGAAGGTTTATTGGTGCATCCCACCAAAGTTCAAGTTATTGTGGGATTGAAGGAACCTACTAGTCAAAGCGCAGTGCATGGATTCCTAAGGCATATTGAGTACTACAAGAAATTTATCAAGGGATATGCCAAGATCATTGCACCCTTAGAAAATTTACTTAAACACAAAATTGCCTTCCACTGGGGAGAGGCGTAGCAAGAAGCATTTGACACATTAAAGGATAGGCTTGTTGTTATGCCCATACTATGCTTTCCTTCTTGGGATAAGCCCTTCCACGTGCATTTTGATGCCTCCGCAACAACCATTGGAGCAGTACTAGCCCAACTAGGTGAGGGGATTGCTAATCACCCCCTTTGTTTTGTAAGTCATAAGTTGACACCAATAATAGAATTACACAACTACTAAGCATGAGGCACTGTTAATGATCTACGCATTGCATAAGTTCAAGTAGTATCTTCTGGAAAACCTTTTATATTCTACACAGATCACATGAAACTAAAGTATTTGGTAAATAATCTCGTTTTACAAGGGTGCATATGTCATTGGGTCTTATTGTTTCAATAATTTGAGTTTTCAGTTGTGGTAAAACTGGGAAAAATTAATTCAAGACCTGACCACTTATCAAGGATTGACTCAAGAGAGGACATGCAAAGCATTGAGGATACCATGCCAAATGTGCAACTATTTAGGTTGCAACACACACCCTCTGACTTGGAAGATATTTCAGTGTTTCTTAAAACAGGTGTGGCATCAAACGGGATTAAGGCTTTGGAGAGAAAATAGTTAACAATATGTGTCACGCCCTACATGTTGATTAGTGGATATTTGTACAAGTTAGGTCATGATGAGGTTCTATGCCAATACGTATTAGAACATGAGCACGTGGTGATTATGAAGGAAACACATGGGTAGATTACAAGAGAGCACTATGCAGAAATACAACCGCATGGAAGATTCTACTCGCAAGGCTCTGGTGGGAAAGCATCTACCAAGATTGTATTGAGTTTTGTAAGGAATGCGACCATTATCAGCGCCTTAGAAAACTTGGAAAGAGGGATGAGATGCCATTAAGTCCAATAGCTAGTGTAGAGCCATTTGAAAAATGGGCAATCAACTTTGTAGGACCAATTTCACTAGTCGCGCGAAGGACTGGTTCATGGTATATCATTACTTGCACTGATTACTTGACAAGATGGGTAGAGGCAAAGTGCCTACAAAGGATTGCACTATAGTAGAACAACTACTATATTCTTATGGGAAAACATAATCAGCATGTATGGATGTCCTTTGAGCTTGACAAGTGATAGGGGTACACATTTCCTGAATGAAATGGTTAGGATTTTGTTAGCAGTAATTTATGGTGGCCCATCACAAGACTACCCCTTATCACCCTTAAGTGAATGGAACAGATGAGGCATTTAATAAGATATTAAGTCACATGCTGACCAAAATTTGTGATGTTGGAAGACAAGATTAGGATGACAAGGTATCAACAGTTCTATGGGCATATAGGACAACCTACAAAAGGTTGAATAAGGCCATGTCGTTTCAATTGGTGTTTGGTGTGCGAGAGGTTGTTTTTCTAATTGAATTCATGTTAATATCACTTGCATATAGCATGTGCGGGAGGATTGGCTGATGAACAAGTGCTCGAGGAAAGGATTGACAAGTTAATGTAGTTAGACAAAAGGTGATCACTTGCTAGATGGAGTTAGAAGACTGAAAAGGCTAGACAAAAGGCATGGCATGATCATCATATCAAGAATAAGTAGTTTGAGGTTAGGCAAATGGTTATATTGTATGATTCAATTTTTTTGTGCCATCCTGAGAAGTCGAAATTCCATTGGTTGGGCCCTTACATCATATCGTACATCCTTGATTCAGGCACCTACTAGTTACAAGCGCTGGATGGGATGAGGTTACCTGGCCATTTCAATGGGAGTAGGCTGAAGCCCTACTATAAATAAGTCTTCCTTATGTTTGTAAATAAGGAAGTATTACCAATATCTTAGGATTTCCCTTTATGCATTTCCTTTCCTTGTGTTTCCTTTTCTTGTTTATTATTCCTTTATTTTTTTATTTTGTGCCTTGTGCACTGGTAACCACTTATTACTTTAAAAAAGGTTGTGTATGCGTAGAGGACTATGCATCCATTTTAGTGTGGGGTGGGGTAGTGTGAAGTGAAGGATTAGTTGGTGGTGGAAGTTGTGTTAAATGGCCCAGTTGAAGGATAAAAAGTGCATAAAGAAGGAACACGCATGGAAACAATGGACAAGAAATTTTGGTGTCAAGATAGCTTAACAAAGACCACGTACAAAGGATAAGAAGTGCAAGAAACAACATAAGGTAAAAGGCAAGGTCAAGGACAGAAGAAGTTTCTTTGGCCTTTCGCAAATGTGCACGTAAGAGTATTCGGTCGGTAAGGATTTTTCTTGTACCAAAGGGTTGTAGAAGGTTTCACAGGATTTGGCGCATGGGTAAGGGTACTTAAATTGGCTTTAGCGGAAAAATCCACATTTAATGCTAAGTATGTCGGTAGGTGGTGTAGTATTTATTGTTGGAAAGGGGGAAAATCTATAAGTATGAAGTCAAGCATGTTATTATTTACCTTGCTATTACGAGATTGAAGAGCTCTTGCGAACTAGGGAATCTGTGAAAAGAGAGTTGTGTGAAGAAAGAATCATAGAGATTTAAGTACGTGACTAGGGTTGATCTGTAAACCAAAGTGGAAGAAGTACACGAGTGTAGGGAAGAGAGTTTCAGAGGAGTACGCCATCTTGTGGAAGAGTTTTTCCAAGTTAGGGTTCTGCAGCTAGGGCACGGGAGTAGAAGGATTCTTCTGCAGAGTTGAGCCATAGGATTGAGCAGAGAAAGGAAGAGGAACAAGAATAGTTTAGGATGTAACCTGACAAGTAAAAATGGTACCAAAGAAGGTGACCATTTCACCGAAGAAGAAGGGAAAAGGAAACAAACTTGCCATAACTAGTTTTAATGAGGAGTGGTATGCAAAGATGCAGTACCTAGATGGAGTGTTTCTAGGGAAAGAATGGGTATCACACATCAAGAAGATGGTCATGAGTGACTACAATCATTGCACAAGTACCACAAAGAAGGAGATGGCATTGGAACTAGTTCATCCAACTGATACGAGGACACCAAAAGGAATGTCGATCTATAATGATGAGGTGAAGGTGAAGTTGGGTAAGGTCAGGTTGCTGCAACTATATGAGTTTCCCTATTTTGGAAATCCTGAGCAGTTATACCAAGTGGTTGATGTCGTGCATACATGAAGACCAATTCTATTTTATAGGCCAAAAAATGTACATAAACCCTCAACTCATATCAAATTTCTACTAGGTCTAGTTTCTATAAAGGCGACTCCATAGATGACGACTTGGAGGATAAAGGAGGCATTAAGGTGACTGTGGAAGCCTATGACTAAAAAAAGGGTTCGCACTACTTTGATATCATAGATATCCCCGACCCTATAATGAGGATGGTCATGCACTTGGTTACCAAGCTAAATGGTCAAGAAAGGTGGACACAAGTAAACAAGGCATGGTTGAATGTATGCCAGGAAGATTTTAGAAGGAACCATCTACAACTTGTCCACCTTTATTGCAGATGAAATCATTAGTAGCGCACAAGAGGGGGACAAGATAATGTTCGAAAATTTTCTCCTCACCATCATCTTCTCAGAGATTGGAAGTACGATGGGCCAGAGAAGTTCATATGGGAGTATCCAGATGAAGATCCCTCACCCGTGAAAATATTTGAGAAGTATACTTGCGATACCATGACAGCCACCCACAAGGCGCACCTAGAGAAATGGTACAAGTGAATGTGCACGCATATTTGGGGAAGAGTGGAGGATACCTAAGAAACTTCCCATGCTTGTGGATGAAGAGGCTGAGTTTGTTGTATACCAACACTTTTGCATTGGTAGATTCACTCTAATAAATGGGACCAAAGGTCCATGGTGCAAACTACCTTTCTCCTTCACCGTGTAGTATTTCAGCAGGGTCAACCATTTCAAGGAGGCCAAAAGGCTAAGGTTCAACCTAAGCAAGGTAGACCAAGACCACCATGAGCTGCATGAAATCTCATATACCCAAAGAGGCACGCATATGTGGAGAATTATGTCTCCCACAAAGTATAGATGATGAATCCATTGACATTGCCAATTATCAGAAGGACCACAATGAGGGTGTACTTGTGCATTAGGCCAAAGTTTGAGAAAGGTACCTACTTGGAGAATGATTTCCATTCCAAAAGACCCCACATGGAGGAAGAAGGTTGCACCGAAGAAGAAGGAGAGAGAGGAAGTGCAAGAGAAGAAAGCACCAAGTGTGTAGACGGCACAATCTGTGGGTGCACGGAGACAAGCACCAAGCCGAGCACTTACGTGCATAGGAAGAAATCCCCCATTAGGGAGAAGACTCTAGAAGGAGAGGTGCCAGAGAAAGAAAATCCTCCCACATGAGAAGAATCACCAAGAAAGGAGTTCTCCTGCTAAAGAGGAAGAGAAGGAAGAATCCTAGCTAGGAAAAAGCATAGGTTAGTGGGGAAGGAAGAATCGAAGGAGACGAAGATAATGGAGGCCTACAGGGGTGAGAAGGATGAGGAGGAGGATGAAGACATCCAGAATCATCTCATGTATGATATACATGATTCAAAAGAAGTGGGAAATGAATAAAAGAGTGGAGAGGAGGAAGCATATGCTCAAGAAAAAGGGGTCAGCGAGGAGGTGAACACAAAATATCAAAGGACCCCTGGCCTCACCAAGGAGAAAATAGAAGAGGCCATGGAGAGAGAAGTGGAAGGCATTATCAAAAATTTAGTGGAACAGGAGGTAGAGTGCAACGTGGATGAAGTGCTCAAGGAGATAGAAGAGGAGAGCATTGGAAAAGAGTATGGCAGCATGGGCGAGAGACCTAGCAGTAAGCTTTCCAAAGGCTACACGAATAGGTGGGAAGAGTGTAGTGGTAGCACAAGGGCAAGGAATGGGTTATATCAATGATCTAAGCAAGGTTCTATGCACGTGCTTCTAGAGCACCATGCTAATAGAACAACTCCTAGCCATGTCTTCATTTAACGAAGAAGATGCATACCCATGAACCAGAAAATGCTATCTTGAGCATTCGAGTACCAAGTTGATGATCTTGAATTTGAAGTGAGCAAGGGGCACTTTGGTGAATATTCCAAAGGAAAAAGGAATAAACCCCCTGGTGAATGCTCAACATTTTTTGGATGAGCAATTTTATAATGCACTCAACAAGGTTTCAGTTGAGGTTGAGGCCAGAATTTTTGGGAGGAATGACAGGGTGAGATTCCTAGAAGGGGAATTGGAGAAGGAGGAGGAGCTCCTCGAGAAGAGAAAGGACCTGAAGCAAGAAGAGCTAATCAAGTGCACAGTTAAGGTGTGAACTAAAAGAGGAAAAGGAAAGGGTGTGCGAAGTATATAAGAAAATTGAGATGATTATGGATGTTATTGTCTTAAAGCATCTCGACCTAGCACCACTCGAGAAAAAGTATAAATCAACCTTCTAGTTCCTGGAGGATTTGACTCGCATCCTCATAATGGAAAGGTGGAAACTCACCTTAGATTTTATAGAGGAGGTTCTAGTGCACCAAGAAAAATATTAGAAGCTGAAGGTTGTAGAGATCGTTGCTTAGTATACCAAACTCCTTACCGATGTAAAGGTCGCCGCATAAATTGTTGAAGTTGCTTATGATAATTACACTAACAGAGATAGGGTAGCAAGAATTCTAGTTGCTACACATGAAGCAGAGCTCAAGGAGTTTTAGGAGAAGAATAAGGGAACATAGTAGAGAAGGATAAGATCCTAGCCGAGGTGGAGAAGAAATCAAAATCCATCGAGACCTTGCAGGGCTCGATCAAAAACCAGCTAAAGGAATTATACCCCTAGATCACCCAAAGGATGGATGCACTTGATGATTTTGGAAAACAACTAGAAGGGATTGTTGATATGATGAGTGCCAAAGGGGATGAGATAAGTTTTGAGGAGGTGAGCACCCTAGTAGGTGACCTCTATCAGCAAGCACAGAGTGAGGTAGATGCCTGGGAGAAGCTTGAGGTGGATATAAGGAAGGATTTCCCACTCCTTCAACAATAAACAAATTCTCATTTGTTCCCCCATTCTTTAATTCGTTCATTCCTCATTCTTCATTCCTTCATTCTTTATTCCAACCTTTCAGAGTCCCTCCATTCTTTATTCTTTGAAGAAGAGGTGTTCCTGAGGACAGAGAACAAGCTTAGTGTGGGGTGATGTTGGGCCTCAGAATATTGGCTAAGTATAAGAAGGCGCATGGGTGTCTTTGGGTAAAGGCACATAGGAAAAGGGTTTTAGAAGGGTTTAGTAGAACCCACAAGGTGCACACAAGGAAAAGCAAAGGGTTTTAGGACTTATCCATATTCGGTGTTCCAGGGAGCACACAAGAGAAGCGTGACTTGATTAAGCATGTAGATTGGATAAGGTGCTAGCTGGAAACTTTGTGGTCAAGAAAGGAATATTCCATATGATGGAAGGATCTAGAAATACATCATTGTCAGAGAGAGTGGAGAGCTCATATTAGAATAAGCATGCTTCATTAAAGGACCACACTTGACACTTGGTGACCGATTTATTACTCTAGAAAGGCATGGCGGTGGGGATATAGCTATATATATATATATATATATATATATATATGCTCAGGTAAAAGAAGAGAGATGCTATCAAGGAAGAGAGTGTGAATAGAGAGAATGAAAGGTGAAGCTCTGCAGGAATAATAAGAAGGTTCCAGAGAGTTGGGGTTCTCATTTAGAGGACTATAGGAGTAATAGCTTTTCTAGAGGGATGGGTCTGTGAAAATATTTTTATACTATGGGAAGCATAGTTAGGACTTCTGATGCATGAGTCTTATCTGCATTGATACATTGGCCTGGTATGGCCTTGGTGAATGTAATATGGTTGTTGAACTATGATCAATATGAAATATATGGTTCTATTCAAAATATGTATTGTTCATGGGTGTAAACCCTAGTGCATTTCCTTTATGGTATGAATCAGATATGTTATTCGTTTGATGTTTCTCCTGTTATCAAACTAGGTATAATGATATAATAACTCATCTTAAAGCTCTCATAATGAATGCATGGTTCTTTACCTTTTTGCATCTAATTTTTTTCACTAAGCAATGTATTCTCACAAGACTCACATAAAGGAGGGGCTCGGTGCCCACGCGTGCCTCGGGTGAATGCTCAGCACCCGTTGGGTGATAGTCCGATGTGCATGGGATTAGATTGTTGTTCTAAGGGCATAAAAATGACTACATATAGTCCAAGTTGTTCTATTTTTGCAAGGGGTACAAAAATAGACAACAGAACCTACCTACACCCCGTATGCAATCAATTAAATCATTAAAATCTATTATTCTAACATAACCTAATTCATTACCCTCATAAACCTACTCTAACCTCCCTTTAACCTCCTTAACCATCTACCACCCATCTAAACTCATTTTTACCCCTTTTATCCAACCCCCTAACACCCTAACCTCCTCACCTCGCATCCCCAAACCACGAAAGCCCAAGTTGGAAGTGGTTAAAACCACTTCAAATTTGTTTTCCCGAAAATTCTAGATTTTCGTTGATGCTAACCGATCACCATTGATTATAAATAAAAGGTCACGCAAGGTTGGACTTTTGGAAAGCTTACGAGGTCCTCTGTCCAACTATATTGGATATCTTTAATTGGGTGAGAAAAAGTTCTTCAAAAATGTAAAATACAGTTCGCCATTTTTGGGTTTGTTAGGGTTCTCACCTACTACCATAATGAGATGAATTAAGTGCAGTCTGAAGGTGGTTGGGGTAGATTTCAAATTCCTCTCTTCTCCCTCTCTTTTTCTCCCTATAAATTGTAAGGAGGGGCTTCTTTCTAAAGGTTGGACATTCTTGTTTTGCCCCTCCCTTCTTCTCTTTGGCAGGTAAATTTGTGGAGTTCAAACCTCCCATTAAAACTGTAATGCAACTTTGCCTCTTGGCATTTTGTAGTGTATTGTGTCAATCCTTGGAGCAAATAATACATGTCTGTGGATGATTATCAACCCTCTCTATGTTCATTTGCATCCCCCTGATCTTTCACTGTGAATTTGGTTATCTGTGCATGATCTTGCATTGCATTTTAATGGTTTGTGTTTATTGGCAAGACAAGTGTTCATCATTCCTCGGTGCATCACCTTTGTAGTTTAGGTTTTATTTTATGCATCTTCTTACCCTATCCCCTCAGCAAGCTAGATTAGGTTTTGAGTAAACCCTCTACATTTTTACGTGTGCATCTGAACAGAGGAATAGGAACCAGCCTTCATCCGGAGAGATTTTCTGATTTCGTAAGGTCCCACACTTGGGAAAAGCTCCATGTTATGCAATTGCACTGAGAGTCTCAACCCATCGAGTTGCGCAAACATCCGGGGTGTTGTGATTCGTCATCAATAACTATTAGGTGTTGAATGAGTTGTTAATAATAGTACCAAGTGAATTACATCAAGTGAACTCGGATGATTGCTCATTCTTAGAAACATGGTGCTCAATATAAAGATCATCCCCTCACCTTTCCTAGCTCTAAAAGAATCCTTACATGTAATCAAATTCATGATTCTCATACTTTTTTTTGCTCATATGTCTCTTATGGAGACAAATGATGCCTTAATACTTCACAAATAATGGTCCTTGATAATCTGTTATCCAAAATTCACCCCCAAGGTAAATTTTGATAACATGCATCAAATTCTTTAGTCCCAAGCAATTATATTGATTCACGGCAAAATTCATGTTTCTAGGGTCCCCTCATATTTTTTCTAACTCCCCTGTCCAAGGAGGAGAGAGAAAGTTCTGAAGAAAGGTGAAAAAATCACAAAAAACAGGCTCGGGCCAGAAAAAATCATGAAAAATGGCTAAGTCCTAGTCCTCGCAACAGTCGGGACAAATGGGACAAAAGGGCGCGAACCGGCCGAAAGGCCGCCAGGCGGTCTGCGCAGCATTTGGGACATTTGGGACAAAGGGACGCGCGGGACGCGGAAATCCGAACTGGCCGAAAAGTTGAAAAATTGACTAACTGTTGAAACAGGCAGTCCGGGACATGCGGGACAAAAGTACGCGAACCGGCCGGATCGGCCGAAATGAGTCAAGGCAGCCCGGAACAGTTGGGCTGAAGGTACGTGAAGTACGCGAACCGGCGGATCGGCGAAATGAGAACTTTCAGTCAGGGACGCGCGGGACAAAAGGACGCGAACCGGCCGAACCGGGCGAATCGGGAAAATTTGTCCCAAACAGTCCGAAAGCAAATGGGACATCTGGGCCGTGATCACGCGACCGGCATTCGGCGAAATGAGGAACTTCAGCCTTTTTGTGCCAAATGGGACAAAGGGGCGCGGGGGCTTGGATGGCAAGAAAAGCCGAAGGCCAATCGAGATCACGCCACGTGTCACCGGAGAAAAGGGACATGGAAGCCCATTTGGGCGGTTCGGAAGAATTTTCCGTGCAGACCTTTGGGACATTTGGGACAAAGGGACGCGTGGGGCGTGAAAAGCTGAAATGACCGAAGAGAAGAGAAAAGTCAACGTTTGGTCGTGGAAACTTCAAGCGGCCATAACTTTTGACTCGAGCTCGATTTTCATAAAATTGGACTTTTTGAAGCGAGCACGGCGTCCTCTACGCACCACAAAAACTAGATTTCTTATTTTTAATGAGGGTAGATATATTTAAATAAAAGAAACATATTCGGCTCGGTCGATTAATGCTCATTCCGTCGAATAATGAGAAAATGCTGCAGACCCAAAATAGCTGCCCGCTCGAGAAGGCCATAACTTTTGCATTTCTCAACGAAATCACACAAAATTGGTACCGTTGGAATCGTGGTTCGAGCCCGATGCACAGAAATCAAGAAATTCTAGATTTGATCAGAAATTGATTGATTTTTTTAAGAAAACGTGGCCGGGTTCAGAACAGTGTTTTATTTGGTAGCTGGGAGTGCAATTAAGAGGCATGGTCATCATTCTTTCTCTGCTGCAGCACATGGGATAGTATGGGGAGCCTTTTGCAAGTAATGTATAATCATTTCACTCAATTTAATGCCTCTTACAGGTGGTTGAAGGATAGATTTCAGGATTTCCATTTTCCCTTCTCTTCTCCTTCTCATTTTTCTATAAATTGGAGTGTTGGGCTCATTGTAAAAGAGAGAGTTTTTGGGTAGCAAAGCTCTGCCAAAATTGCTTTGTGAAGCCAGTGTGTTGCAGGCCCTTGTAGTGGACTCCTTGCATGGTGATCCAGGCCCTTATCTTGTAATAGACTGAACTGTGCATACCAGGAAGCAATAAAATACAAGTTTGTGGATGTATCTTCCCCTGCTGTGTTTTCTTGCATTCTTCTTGCCCTTTTATCTTTCCACAAGAATATTGTGTCTATTATTATGTTCTTGCAGGAATTCATTATCATTGTGTGTGCTTGGAATACTGCTGTGAATGCATTTTGCTAGATTATGGAGAACTGTCATCACCTCTTCTAGTGTGCACTTTGCCTTTGTATTTCACACATTTGGAGACTACTCTCACATCCTCCTTTTCTAGTGTATCACCGCTTTAGTGTAGGCTTTCATTTTATGTATTCTCTTTCCCTGGTCCCTTGGAAATTTAGATTAGAAATAGTTAGCTTATCTGCATTAGAGTAGATTGTGGCGGGTAGTTTAGGAGCAAGAACCGACTTTCTCGGAGGTCTATCTCAAGTAGCAAGTCCCCTGACTTGGAGATAGTACCCATGTTATCCAATCACCTTTGTGAGTTCAAGTATATCACTTGTATAAACACGAAGTCTTGTGATTCGGTGATGATTGATTTGGCACGCCGGTGGGACCTTAGAGGTCTTTACTTTCATTGCTGACAAGATTGATGTGCACTTGTTGTAAGTTCAGCTTTGAAGGAGCTTTAAAATCACACATCTAGCAACTCCAAAAGAGGCATAATCCGCTGGTTCTGCGGTCAAGCTGGCAAATTTATGAGAAGAATACGAGACCGAGTCAAGAACTAGGGAGGAAGGATTGTTTGTTTATCGCATCTATCTCCGGGCGAGAGAAAGAAGGGGAAGAAGAGCTCAAAGATCTGCGTCTCCACCTAATAGAACTTTGTCTACACCTCCACTGGTAGACCTTTTCTCGCATCAACAAGGGTTCTCGGGCCAATCGAGAATGGCGTGACCACTAAATCCCTTTGTCAATTTTCAGCGGGTGACCCACTTGCCCTCATATGCAGAATCAGTTCGATTGCGGCATTGAAGAACATTCCATTTTCACTTTGGAGAAAATCATACCACTCACTGGTGATCATGTCAAAGACATTGCTAACGTCTGGCAATCCATGAGATAAATGAAATGGATGTGGTGTCAAAATTCTTTGGCATCATCGTTCAAAGGAAGGCATTGCGATGGTTCGGGAGCCTTGAAAGTTGGTTCTATCACAAATTGGAATCGGTTATGCATAGTTCTCCATCCATGAGCGAGTTTGGAGAGAAGGAGACAATTTGTCTCTTCTAGAACAATTGACAACTATCAAGAGAGCCCCAACGAGCGGTGGTGACTTCAACTTCAGATTTCAAAGGTCTTGGGATAGGATTCCGGTGGCGGTCGAGGCCACGACAATGAAGGTGCTTTTCTATATTACCTTAAAGCTTTGAATTCGATATTTCTATGTTAATTGATCTATGGGAGGCCATGACCTTACTGCTTGCTTATAGCATTGCCATTAGAGCTGAAAAGCTGTCTTATTCAAGTAGTAAAGCTGGCTCCTAGGCCTCCCATGCCCTTATATCCAAGTTTAGAAAGCCCAAGCACTAGTCGAGCACCCACTTTGGCTCTATTCCCACTCCTAGAAATCAAAGTTCAAATGAGACTTCTACTTCATCCTCTAGTGCTTCAAATGAACTCCAAGAGGTCATGAAACAATTGCAAAATTTGGGAAATGAGCTGGTTACTATCAAAAGACAGCAAGCTCAAAGTGCTAGACCGTATCAGCCTCAAGCTCAGCCTAACAGGCAACCATATCAACCTCAAAGACCACCCGATCAGTGCAAATCGAGAATCAAGCAAGGCCTCCCGCTAATAGACCATTTCAGCCCTATAACCCCAATGTTGCATCTGCATCCAGAGCTTTGGTGCCAGTCCAAAATAACATGGCCCAAGAATATGATTGGTGTTTCCCGTGCAGTCAGCCACATAACCAATCAATGTGCTTTAACGGTGCATTAAATCAGGCTCTAATGGTGCAAACCATTGGTGGGTCATGAGAGTCGACCACGAAGAAGACCAGCGGCGAGGGCACCTCGGCCAAGGAACATCTCGAATGAAACTACTCTTTGTCAATTGGCAGGCTGAAGATTTCTGTGGTATGAATCAAATACCCTCTCAAAGTGTTGCAGCCAACACAAGGTCAAAGAGGAGAAATTTGGGTGAAGAACAGCCATTGGCTTCGAGTAATCCACAACCTTCTACCACTCCACAAGCCGCTGGCAAACAAACTGTAGTTCCAAACATACAAGGAGCATCCAAACCAGCTCCTAAGCCAACTCAAGATGCCAGCTGCTGCTGCCCATGTGCAAGGAATGAATGTGCAGGCCAAGGGACAGCAAAGGGATACTTCATCTCCATTCAGTATCATTGATCAGATGAAGAAGACAAATGTAAACATATCAATGTGGGAATCACTATCTATCCCAGGACAAAGAGATTTGCTACAAGCTGCCATGAAAGACTAGTCGACTTCAAATCAACGAGTCAAATGCAAGAGAAGGTACTCACAAATGCTGCCGGACTGAAGGAAATCATGGAGGACACAAGGTAAAATGTTGAAGCCCCCTCTTTTTATGTTTCATTGATCATAGGAGATAAGTTGGTGCATAATTGCATGATCGATTCGGGGCAAGTGGTTCGGTAATGCCCAAGCAAATAGGCGATCAGCTAGGACTCAATATGAAGTCATCTCGGGTGTAGTGCGATTAGATGGGACAGCGGTGACAGCGGTTGGAGTAATCAAAGGTTTGAGCCTCACCTTTGCACGCATGTCCTAGCGTAATAGTGTTACAAGATGTGTCAGTCATAGACCTGCCACCACTCTTTGCATTGTGCTTGTCAAGAGACTTCACTGCTAAAATTGGAGGCTATCTTTCGGCGGATTGGTCACACATGTTGTTCAGAACAAGATATGGAACCAAAGCCACAATCAGTCTGAACCTATTGCGAACTTTCATATTGAGCCTTACACTCCAAGCCAAATCAATACCAATTGTTCAGCGTTTGATCAAGAAGATTATCAAGCAAGCGATGAAGCTGACACCAAGGTTGGAAGCATCCCAGATTTGACTCTTGATGAATGGGCAAGCAAGGTGCATGCTTTTGATCCTTATCGAGAAATAGAAGAATCGAAAGCTAGGAGTCTATTGTTTACATGAAGAGAATCAACCTCTCCCTAGCATCACAAGCCGAGATCATAAAGACAAGAATGAAGTATGGCAATTGTTCTTTGATGGGTCAAGGAGTAGACAAGGTGCGGGGAGGAGGAGCTATGCTCATTTCATGCAAGGTATAAGGTATTACTCGGCCTTAGTTTCAGTTTTCTGTTCAAACAACACACGGTGAGTATGAAGCCTTAATTCATGGATTACCTTTGGGAAAGAAGAAATGCATCGAGGAATTTACAAGTATTTGGTGATAGTGAGCTGATCGTAAACCAAGTCAAAGAAAAAATGCTGCAAAAATGATCATTGAAGAACTACAAAAATCGGGTATGGGATCTTATTGAAGATTTTGAAGCTTTTAGCATCATTTCCATCCCAAGAAAAAAGAATGAAGCTGCTGACAGACTGGCAGCAATTGGGGCTGCGTTTGATGTTGTAGAAAGTATCAAAAGTGAGAAAACTCAGCCTCATATCAAAGTGGTTGTGAGACCAGCTGTTCCGGATAACAACACAAGTTGGCAAGTCTTCGAGAATGATCGTGATTGTTAATTTCTGCAAGAAGAAGCTGAGTTCTCCATGAGAAATCAAGACAAATTTGGAGCAGCGGTATGGTGACCAAGTGGTGCGGCTGAGGACTAACAAATTGCCAAAGGCCTCATAACCTTGGAGTCGATCTTGACCCGAATGATCGAGTTCCGGAAGGAGAAAGCGAACATTGAGTAAAGGGTGAAGATTGAGAACCTATTTAGTAGATGAAGGCAAGACATTGCAAATTGGCAAAGTAAGTACTCCACAAGAGAAATCTGATTTTGTTCGACTTTGTCAAGAATTCCCAGATGTCTTTGCTTGGACTTACAAAGATTTAAGAGGTTTCAACCCAAAATTGGCACAACATACTATTGAGTTGGATCCGGAATCCAAGCTGTCAGGCAAAAGCAAAGGCCAGTAAATCCTCATATCGAGCCTCTCATGAGAAAAGAGTTAAGCAAGCTCATTGAGGCTAGTATCATCTTCCCCATCAAACACTCAAGTTGGGTTGCAAACTTGGTGCGGTAAGTAAGAAAAGAAACGGAGAAATAAGATTGTGTGTGGACTTTCGTGATCTAAATAGAGCATCACTCAAAGATCATTATCCGCTTCCATCGATGGAACAAATATTGCGAGGTTGTATTTGGTTGAAAGGTTTTCATTGCTAGATGGATATTCGAGGCTATAATCGGATAATGGTGAAAGAAGAAGATCAATTCAAAGGCGGCCTTCACTACAAAATGGGGCACATATGCTTACTGAAGATGCCATTTTGGTATCGAATGCGGAGCAACATTTCAGCGAGCTATGGATATGGCATTGAAGGCTTAATCAACAATATAGTCTTTGGTATACCTAGATGATATCCTTTGTCTTCTCAAAGAATGATGCGCGAGACCATCTCTTTCACCTCGAGACAAGTATTTCAGAGGTGTAGAAGGTTCGGAGTGTCATTGAATCCAAAGAAGTGTGTATTCTTGGCACACGAAGGCAAATTGTTGGGCCACATTGTCTCAGGAAGGGCTAACAATTGATCTGAAAGGGTTGAAGCCATCGAGCGCTTCCATTGCCACACCACAAGAAATCTCTCCAAAGCTTCTTAGGAAGGATAAACTTTGTCCATGATTTGTGCCTAATTTTGCCACTCTTGTGAAGCCTCTAACAATGATGTTGAAGAAGAGTCGGCATTCAAATGGACAGCGAGAAGGCAAAGAGAGTTTTGAAAACATCAAGCATGCGATATCACAAGCTCGACTCTTATCAACCCAGATTTCTCAAAGGACTTCATGTTGTATGCATTTGGAGGATCAGATACAATCTCAGCTATCTTGACACAGCTGAATAGAGAAGGTTCAGAACAGCCCATAGCATTCTTCAGTCAAACCTTGGAAGATTACGAAATAAAGTATTCTTTCATCGAAAAGCATGTCCTTCTTTGTCATCGGGAGCTTGAAGAAGTTCGGACATTTGGTCTCAAACAATAAGATTCAAGCTGCTTGGTGTCTCATCTTTGGTGTCAAGGACTTCCTCCTAAACAAGGATTTAAATGAGAAGAGAGCAGGTTGGATCACTCGGGTGATGGAATATGATATTGAAATCAAAGTGACCAAGCTAGTTCGTGGCAAAGGCTTGTGTGAGCAGCTCGCTTCCAAACAACCAGACGAGTCAAAAAGTGAAGAGGATGTTGTCTTGCTACTACAGAATGATCAAGAACAACCAGCTGATGATGCACCCATCCCATGTTGGACTCAAGACTTGGTGCATTACCTCCAAACAGGCTTGTGCCCTCCAGAAGTGAGCAAAGCAAAGAGGAGATACTTCAGATTACAAGCCATTCCATATGTGCTTGTTGATGGAGTTTTGTTTAAAAAGGACATCAATGGTGTTCTATTGAGATGCATTGGAACAGGTCAAGTTGAGAAGATCTTACACGAGTTCCATGGGGGAAGCGGGAGGCCACTTTGCTCCACAGTGGCAGCTCTCAAAATCATGAAAGCTGGTTACTATTGGCCTCTTGTGTTGATGATTGCTACTCATGGGTCAAGAAATGCAAGAAATGTGCATTCTTCACGGGGAAAGAAAGGTTAGCAGCGCTGCCCCTTCGTCCAATTTCAGTAAATCAGCCATTCATGCAATGGGGATTGGACTTCATTGGGGTTATCAATCCCAATTCAAGTCAAGGCCACAAGTGGATACTAACAACAACAGACTATTTCACCAAGTGGACTGAGCGGTGGCACTCAAGGAGGCAAATGAATCTAATATCTTAGATTTCTATGAAGGGATAGTCACGAGGTTTGGTGCCCCTGCCACTATCATATCGAGACAATGCATTGGCATTCCTTGCACAAAGATCTTGAATGGGCTGTCAAGAATTGTGTGTATCTCGGCACTTCTTCGAACTATTACCCTCGAGGTAATGGCCAAGCCAAGCCGAGTCTACAAACAAGAACCTACTAAGAATCATCGAAGGACTCTGGATGAAAATCAAAGAACTTGGCATGCAAAGCTCAAATCAGCCTATGGGCTGATAGGATCACACCAAGAGATCTACGGGAAGCTCTCCATCTACAAGCTTGTATACGGGAAAGAAGCGAGTTCTACCTATATCACTTGAGTTGCAGCATTGGAACTCATGAAAGCTTGATTGGAACTAGCTGAGTTTGAACCTATGGAAATCAGGTATGCGAGTGATGGAATTAGAAAGAGACAAGAGAGCAGCACTGTGATGCGAGACCATAGAAAAGGATAAAGCATTGGTCAAAAAGAGTTTTGACAAGAAAGCTAAGGCCAGGATATTACAAACTGGAGATTTGGTACTGAAGTGGGATGTTGATCGTGTAAAACCAGGAAAGCACTCCAAGTTTGATGCCATCTGGAGTGGCCCATACATGATCATTGAATGCAAAGGTAGCAATGCTTTCCGACTGGCTAAGTTGGATGGTGAAGAATTGCAGATTCGGTCAATGGGATCTATCTCAAACGTTGCTACTAGAAAGATAGATTTTCACCCTTGTAAATATTAATTTAGAATTTCCATTCCTCTAAGTGCTTATGCACATTGTACTGTTGTTAGAGTAGTTTTTATTTCCCTAAGTGCTTGTGCACATGTCCTATTGCTTCTAGTATGTGCATGTTTGCAGTTCATCAAGCTCCTGGAAAAGAATTTGCAGCCATAGGAAAACCAGCTCAACGAATGTTTCAATGGCTCAAGGACACAGGTTTTCAAATTTCAGATCAGCTGAGAGGTTATCAAACAGACTCCATGCCCAATGGATTGCTACAAGCAGCTGGCCGTTCTTCATCAGCGAGGCGAGATGACCCATTGAAGTCGCCAAAATTGTTATCAAAATTCACCCCTCGAGGTAATTTTGATAACATGCATCAAATTCTTAGTCCCGAGCAATTATATTGATTCGGGAAAAAGTCATGTTTTAGGGTCCCCTCATATTTTTTCTAACTCCCTGTCCAAGAAGAGAGAGCAAGTTACGAGAGAAATGTGAAAAAATTGCAAAAAACAAGCTCGGGCGAGAAAAAATCATGAAAAATGGCTAAGTCTAGTCCTGCAAGCAGTCGGGACGGTTGGGACAAAGGGCGTGAAGAACCGGCCGAAAAGGCCGCCGGGCGATCTGCATGCGGCATTTGGGACATTGGGACAAAGGGGCCGCGCGGGACGCGGAGAAATCGAGGCCGGCCGAAAAAGTTGAAAAAATTGACTAAGCTTGAAAAAAGCAGGCAGTCACATGGGACATTGGCGAGGACAAAAAGTACGCGAACCGGCCGGATCGGCGAAATGAGAAAGCCGAGAGCAGTTGGGCGAAGGGCGTGCTTGGGACGAAAAACGATGCGAACAAAAGCGAACCGGTGAAATGAGGCGAATCGGGAAAATTTGTCCCGAATAGTCCAAAAGCAAATGGGACATCTAGGCCGCGAGTACGCGAACCGGCGGTTTGGCCGAAAGCAGGAATTTCAGCCTTTGTGCCAAATGGGACAAAGGGCGCGTGGGGCGGATAGCGAAAGGAGCCGAAAGGCCAATCGAGATCACGCCACGTGTCACCGGAGAAAAAGGGACATGGAAGCCCATTTTGGGCGGTTCGGAAGAATTTGTCCCATGCAGCCTTTGGGGAATTTGGGACAAAGGGACGCGTGGGGCGCGAAAAGCCGAAATGGGCGAAGAGAGAGAAAAGTCAACGTTTGGTCGTGGAAACTTCAAGCGGCCATAACTTTTGACTCGAGCTCGATTTTCATAAAATTGGACTTTACGGGAGCGAGCACGACGTCCTCTGCGCCACAAAAACTAGATTTCTTATTTTTAATGAGGGTAGATATATTTAAATAAAAGAAACATATTCGGCTCTAGTCAGTTAATGCTCATTCCCGTCAAATGACAGAAAACGCCTGCCAGACCCAAAATAGCTGCCCGCACTCAGAAGGCCATAACTTTTGCATTTCTCAACGAAATCACACAAAATTGGTACCGTTGGAATCGTGGTTCGAGCCCGATGCATAGAAATCAAGAAATTCTAGATTTGATTAGAAATTGATTGAGATTTTTAAGAAAACGTGGCCGGGTTCAGAACAGTGTTTTATTTGGTAGTTGGGAGTGCAATTAAGAGGCATGGTCATCATTCTTTCTCTGCTGCAGCACATGGGACAGTATGGGGAGCCTTTTTGCAAGTAATGTATAATCATTTCACTCAATTTAATGCCTCTTACAGGTGGTTGAAGGACAGATTTTGGGATTTCCATTTTCCCTTCTCTTCTCCTTCTCATTTTTCTATAAATTGGAGTGTTGGGCTCATTGTAAAGAGAGAGTTTTTGGGTAGCAAAGCTCTACCAAAATTGCTTTGTGAAGCCAGTGTGTTGCAGGCCCTTGTAGTGGACTCCTTGCATGGTGATCCAGGCCCTTATCTTGTAATAGACTGAACTGTGCATACCAGGAAGCAATAAAATACAAGTTTGTGGATGTATCTTCCCCTGCTGTGTTTTCTTGCATTCTTCTTGCCCTTTTATCTTTCCACAAGAATATTGTGTCTATTATTATGTTCTTGCAGGAATTCATTATCATTGTGTGTGCTTGGAATACTGCTGTGAATGCATTTTGCTAGATTATGGAGAACTGTCATCACCTCTTCTAGTGTGCACTTTGCCTTGTATTTCACACATTTGGAGACTACTCTCACATCCTCCTTTTATGGTGTATCACCGCTTTAGTGTAGGCTTTCATTTTATGTATTCTCTCTCCATAACTGGTCCCTTGGAAATTTAGATTAGAATCAGTTAGCTTATCTGCATTGAAACATGCCGAATGATCTTTTTAGGACTTTCCTTTGGGTGAGGGTTTATGATTTAGGGTTTAGGGTTTAGGGCTCGGGGTTTAGGGTTTAGGGATAAGGGTTTAGGACTCAAGGTTTAGAGTTTAGGGTTTAAGGTTTAGTGTTTAAGGCTCATAGTTCAGATTTTAGGGTTTAGGGTTTAGGGCTCAGGGCTTAGGGTTCATGGTTTAGGGTTTAGAGTTTAGGGTTTATGGTTCAGGGTTAAGGGTTTAGGGTTTAGGGTTTAGGGCTCAAGGTTCAAGGTTTAGGGTTTAGGGGTCAAGGTTTAGGGTTTATGGATCAAGGTTGAGGGTTTAGGGTTTAGGGATCAGGGTTGAGAGTTTAGGGTTTAGGGTTGAGAGTTCGGGGTTCGGGGTTTAGTTTTTAGGGTAGAGGGTTTATGTTTGAGGGTTTAAGGTTTAGGGTTTTGGCTTAGGTCTTATGGATTAGGGCCTAGGGTTCATGGTTTAGGGTTTAGGGTTCAAGGTTTAGGGTTTAGGGGTCAGGGTTTAGGTTTTAGGCTTTATGGTTTAGGATTTAGGATTTAGGGCTTAGAGTTTAGGGTTTAGGGCTTATGGTTTAGGGTTTAGGGTTTAGGGTTTAGGGTTTAAGGCTCAAGGTTTAAGGTTTAGGGTTGAGGATTTAGGGTTTACGATTTAGGGTTTAGGAGTTAGGGTTTAAGGTTTAGGGTTGAGGATTTAGGGTTTACAATTCAAGGTTTAGGAGTTAGGGTTTAAGGTTTAAAGGTCAGGGTTCAAGGTTTAGGGAAAAGGGTTCAGGGTTTAGGGTTTAGGGATCAGGGTTGAGGGTTTAGGGTTTAGGGTTGAGAGTTGAGGGTTCAGGGTTTAGGGCTCAGGGTTTAGTTTTTAGGGTTTAGGGTTGAGGGTTTATGTTTAAGGGTTCAAGGTTTAGGGTTTTGGCTTAGGGATTATGGCTTAGGGCCTAGGGTTCAGGGCTTAGGGTTTAGGGTTTAGGGCTCAAGGTTTAGGGTTTAGGGGTCAGGGTTTAGGTTTTAGGTTTTAGGGTTTAGGGTTTAGGATTTAGGGCTTAGAGTTTAGGGTTTAGGGCTTAGGGTTTATGGTATAGGGTTTAGGGTTTAGGGCTTAGGGTTTAAGGTTTAGGGTTGAGGATTTAGGGTTTACGGTTTAGGGTTTAGGAGTTAGGGTTTAAGGTTTAAAGGTCAGGGTTCAGGGTTTAGGGAAAAGGGTTCAGGGTTTAGGGTTTAAGGCTCGAGGTTTAGGGTTTAGGGGTTAGGGGTTAGGGTTTAGGGTTCAAGATTTAAGGCTCATGGATTAGGCTCACCCATTCAGTCATAATAATGTTCTATGTCTTACCCATTCTTATAAGTATTGACAAAGAGTATTCAACTAAAAAAGGTTAATCTACTTCGTAGGTAGAACATTCAAGGGAGTCATCACAATTTGATGCATTTCATCTACTGATATTTTAAAGGAGGGAAATGCCCATTGCATGCGAACTATTTCACTCATTGTAATTTTTGTGTCTTACCCATTCTTATTAGTATTGACAAAGAGTATTCAATCGAAAAGGGTTCATCGACTTCGTAGGAACAAAACTCAAAGAGATTCATCAAAACTTGATGTCTTTCATCTCTTGATATTTTAAAGGAGGGAAATTCCCACCGAGCTCATAAACAAGGTAGGTGTAAAAGCAAAATTAATGATGGTTCTAGGCACAAGACTAGGAAATATGGTCCTAAGATATTTAAAAATGAACTCACTCATGAGACCTACTGGAAATATATGAGGTTTAGGGGTTAGAGCTTAGGGTTCTAGATTTAGTGTTTAGGGTTTACAACTTAGGGCTCAAGGCTCAGGGTTCAAGGTTTAGGGTTTAGGGTTCAGGTTTTAGTGTTCAGAGTTTAAGGTTTATTATTTTTGTTTTAGGGTTTAGGGTTTATAATTTAGGGTTTAGGTCTCAGGGTTAAGGGTTGAGGGTTAAGGGTTTAGGTCATAGAGTTCAGGGTTTAGGGTTTAGTGTTTAGGGCTTAGGGTTTAGGGTTTAGGGTTTAGGATTTAGGATTTAGGGTTTAGGATTTAGTGCTTGGGGTTTAGATTTTAGGGTTTAGGGTTTATGATTTAGTTTTTAGGTTTTAGGGTTTAGAATTTAGGGACATTTAGGATTTAATATTCAAGCCTTAAGGTTTAGGGTTTACGGTTTAGGGCTCAAGGCTCGGGGTTTACGGTTTAGGGCTCAGGGCTCAAGGTTTAGGGTTTAGGGGTTAGGGTGCATGGTTTAGGGTTTACGAATTAGGGTTCGGGTTCAAAGTTATGGGTTTAAGGTTTAGGGGTTAGTTACGAGTTTAAGGTTTAGGGGTTAGAGATCAGGGATCTAGATTTAGGGTTAAGGGCTCATGGTTTAGGGTTTAGGGTTTAGGGCTCAAGGATTAGGGTGTAGGGTTTAAGGCTTAAGGTTTAGGGTTTATGATTTAGGGATTAGGGTTTAGGGTTCATGGTTCATGGTTTATGGATTAAGGTTCGGGGTTCAAAGTTACTGGTTTAAGGTTTGGGGGTTAGAGCTCGAGGCTCTAGATTTAGTATTTAGGGTTTAGGGCTTAGGGCTCAGGGTTTAGGGTCTAGGGTCAAGGGTTTAGGGTTTAGGGTTATGGGTTTAGGGTTTAGGGTTTAGGATTTATTATTTTGGTTTTAGGGTTTAGGGTTTATAGTTTAGGGTTTAGGTCTCATGGTTGAGGGTTAAGGGTTTAGGTCACGAGTTCAGGGTTCATTGACTTTGTAGGTAGAACATTCAAAGAGATTCATCACAATTTGATGTCTTTCATTTGTTGATATTTTGAAGGAGGGAAATTTCATATTCCTGACTATCCAATCCTTCCAAAGACCCCAGTAGTCCTCAATCCTTGGATGTACAAGGAGACAATGTTACTTGGCTTCCATTTATAATGATAGAGATATTTGTAAATTTGTGTTATGACCTCTAAATCTATATGAATTTCAAGTTTCTTGGAAATCACATCACACCCTTCACTAGGATTGATGACTACCCCTATCTTTTGTTCAAGGGATTTTGAAAACATCCATGGGTTTATCATATAAGGAATTATCAATGAATGGAAGGTCACTAAGTCGTAGGCCAAGTAACTCCCATTTAGAACTAAATAAGAAATATTTACTAGGTGATTGATAACCCCTTAGTGTTCTTAGCCATTCCCCTGTTTCTATGATTATTTTGAACACTTCAGGAAGTTTTGTCAAATTTACTATCCATTCTAGTAGAACACTTGAACTTTATATTTCTCTGGAGGAGAGGATACTATAGGAAATTCAATTATGATCCTATACCTCTGCATTGATATATTCTCTATGTTTCTTTTGTTTCCTTTAAGATTAATTTTTTTGTTGTGATTTTTATTTTTTCCGACTTCCAATGGGTCGTCCTGGCTTGCATAATACCATACATGGAAATATAAGAAATGTGAAATTTTTTTCAGATTGTGAATAAATTTACATTCAAAAGTGCAAGTATACGTGGGAAGAAACAAGTTTGGAAGAGATGTGTCATATATGCATTACAAGTCACAAGGTAGATGTCATATCCATTTAGTTACTTGTCTCGCCTCATAAACAAGGTAGCTCTATAAGTAGACTCAATGATGGTTCTAGGCATGAGACTAGGAAATCTTGATGAAATATGGTTTGGGGTTTAGGTTTTAGGTTTTAGCGCTCATGGTTCAGGGTTTAAGGTTTAGGGTTTAGGGTTCAAGGTTCAGGGTTATGGTTTAGGATTTAGGTTTTAGGTTTAGGGTTTAGGGTTTAGTGTTTATGGTTAGGGTTTACAAATCAAGGTTAAGGATTTAGGGTTTAAGGTTTAGGGTTTAGGGTTTAGGGTTTCGGGTTAAGGATTTAGTGTTTATGGATAAGGGTTTATGGTTTACGATTCATGTTTTAGGGTTTAGGGTTTAGGGTTTAGGGTTTAGGATTTAATGTTTAGGGCTTAAGGTTTAGGGTTTATGGTTTAGGGCTCGGGGTTTAGGGTTTAGGGTTTAGATTTTAGGGCTTAGGGCTTAAGGTATATGGTCTAGGGTTTAGGGTTTAGATTTTAGGGATCATGGATAAGGGTATAGGGTTCAAGGCTTAGGGTTTAGGGTTTATAATTTGGTGTTTAAGGTTTAGGGTTTAGGGGTCAGAGTTTAGGGTTTAGGATTTAGTTTTTACGGTTCAGGGTTTAGGGTTTAGCATTTAGGGCTCATGGTTCATGGTTTAGGGTTTATGGCTTATAGATTAGGGTTTAGGGCTTATGGCTTAGGGTTTAGGGCTTAAGGATTAGGGTTTAGGCCTCACAGGTAGGATTGAATGTTTAAGGTTTAGGGTTTAGGTTTTAGGGTCTAGGGATCATGGTTAAAGGTTTAGGGTTTAGGGTTTAGGGCTCAAGTTTTATAGTTTAGTGTTTAGTTTTATGGCCTATGGTTTAGGGTTTCGATTGTAGAAGTTAAACGCTAAAAGCTTTAGGTTGAATCTTTGAAATCTTGAAAAATTACTTATGTCTTGACAGGATTATACTTTAAAAACTATCTCCTAAACCATGACTCATGGAGCTGTGAGACTAATTCCATAAGGTGCAGAGTGACCCTAATTTCTTATATTTACATAAATAAATTTAAAGTATAAGAAATAATAAAATATAAATAATAATAAATGAAAAACTTACATAATGTAAATTTATGTAAATAGAAGCATGTCAAAAGCATACATAATGTTTATACTACACAGAATGCATACATGTTATAACGCATACATGTTTTACGTTTTCTCTTTTCCCAAGCCATGCCTCAAGGCTTGGGATCCGGTTTGGATCCCCAAGCTTGAGGCATAGACACCGCACAAACACAACAAACAACATGTTTTGCAAGAAAATGTAAAAATGTCATTTCCTCCATGATAAATCAAAATAAAACAATCGATCCATTTTAAAATATATATATACCATGACGTAGAGAAGAGTTTCTTCTTTCTAAAAATATAAATTTTCAAATTTCAGACTAGTATAAGGTTTCCATATTATTTATTTTCTAACTATGCCTTTTTATAGCTATTTTTTGAAGTGTAAATATGTCTATCTTTCATGGTGTATCTTTTCTTTTGGTGATCAAAATTTTAAAAAAATTATACTAGCCCAAACTAGGCATAATTCTATACATATTCAAAAAAACAAAATCTAATTTTTGATATTTTTGAGGTAGTTGGGGCACGGCACACGATCGAAGCTCTGTTATTTTTCAAAACATAAAATTTCTGTACTAGAAAAATCATAAATAAAAATATTCGTTAAAAAATCTTTAAAAATGGAGCCCAAACTAGATTCTCCTAGCTATCCTGTCTATCAAAGGGTTTTCAAAAATACTAAATGGTGCTCAAAAATGGTGGGGGCACGAAAGTCGCTCTTTTATGTTTTTAACAAAAACATGAGCATTTGTTGGTATTTTAGTCATGTCGACCCACTTAAAATTATCCATTTTCAATAAAACTTAGTAGCTTAGAAATTAGACTCAAAATGCTACGACTCATATTTCTACATCATCTTCCAATTTTGAGTGTAACTATTTCAAAAAAATCGTACAAGTTGAAGTTTTTTTTTCCGAGAAAAATGCGTCCACTTAAGATCCCCTTTTGGCCCCCCAACTTGGTGCACTTACCCTATCGGTAAACCCTACTCATTTGAGTTTTAGGTATTTTCAAGCATTTGATAACACTAACTTGAAAACTACCTTAAACACTAAAATTGCACTTATTTCCCTTCTTCACATCATCACAATATAATTAGCAATTTTTGTTAATTAACTAACATCTCTGTCCTCTAATTTAATTAACAACCTTTCGTTAATTAGGTAGCTAATTTTCCCCATCTTGGATGTCAATTTATGTCACTTCATTAGCTAAATTTTGGGCTTTTAATTAATTAATTCCCCTTTCAGTATCTTGTGTTTAATTAATAAACCCTTTTATTAATTAAATATCACTCTCAAAACCTTCTAATTTCACTAATTTCCCTCTACATCTCCTCTAAATAGCTTCTACAAGTTAATCTTGACCTATTAATTAATCCCAAGTTATTAATTAAACTTCCTCTAACTCCCATGTGTCATTAATCCTAATTAATTACCTCTAATCATGTTTATCCACTTCTAATTCTACATCTTCATTATCCCACATTCATTAGGAGTTACATTTTTCCCAAAGAGGAAAGCTATAAAGGAAACCTATTACCTTCTTCCCAAAACACACCATGTCCTTGTAAGACATACACATCCATTTCTCATAAGAGCATTTCTCGGAAGAACAATCTTGTAAAAGTGAGAAAAACCTTAATTGTTGAAGTAGTAAGAGAAGAATCAAACATGGATTTTGGGCCATTTTGAGGAGATCTCTTCCTTTACCAAGATCCTCAATCTAAGACTATCCATGACATGTGCTCGGCTCATAAGGATAGCTACATCTCAAAACACATCCACACAATGAAGGGAGGTTTGCATTTACTATGTTTGTATTAATGTAAGCTATTTGATTTCCTTTCAACTTTATCATGATGTATTTGCTTATTGAAATAGGTTAGGATTTACTTGGTGTTGAATCCTTAGTTTACTTTCATCTATTTCATTTGCATGCTTGCACCATTCTTCCCTTCATTTTCATCCTCTACTTCACATAGAGGGTCTACAAATGTGCTCTCCTTAAGTGCATCAACTAGCACTTCCTTCATCTTCATAGTTTCCTTTATGGAAACTTGTGAGACTTGTTTGTTGTCCTCAACCATTCTTCCCTGCAAAAGAGAAATATGAAATTATTTATCTTTATCTTTCAATGAAAACTCAACCTCTTCCTACTTATGGGATTCCAAAAAAGCTTTCCCATCATAAAATAATGGGTCTCCTCCTTCCGGTTCACAATCTATCACCTCTACATCCTCATTCATGAAGATCTCTTCTTCTATGGGTTGTTCACAAACCTCTTTCTCTTTGTTGTTTTGAAAATCAAATTTGGGCTCCTCACATAGAAACCTCACTCTCTTGTTGTCTTTCAAGACAACCTTCTTCTCCTCACTCATATCCTTCTCCTTGATATTTCGGGAATAATTGCTCACATGGTAACTTCTCTCTCATATTACCTTTCACAACAATTTTCTTCCTTCCTCTCTCAAGCCTCAAGACATGAAGCTTCTTCAACTAATCTCCTTGCATTCTTGTGTGCAAAACTATCCCCATTAACTTGGAAATCATATGTTCCCAACTATTCACCTTCTTCTTTCCCTTCCTTTGTTTCATCTCTTAGAGATCTCTCCAATAAACAACTATAACTCCATATAGCCTCTTACATGCAACCACTACCCTTTTGGGGTCTTTAGTATTCTCCTCAAAGATAACTTCTAACTCCATTAGCCATCTCATAAGCAATAACATTACAAGTGGGCCTACCTCTTTTCTTCACCTTGACCCTGTGTTGGTCTCTTTTCTTTGATAGTTTGTCCTCTCTCAAAGACATCCAACTTTTCTTGTAGGGATAAAAACATATTCATCAACTCTTCTTGTTCACTTCTTTTATTGCAACATCTTCACTTTGTGCATCTTCCATCATGTCCAATCTTGTTTAGACTTTCTTCAACATCTCAACCAAGTATTCTACTCATTGTGATCTTACCTTCTTGTGGGCCATATTTTCAAAAAGAAGGCTTCTCTTTCACAACCTACAATGAACTCAAACAAGATCCTCTCTTTCACTCTATACACTGGCAAGACTTCTCACACACTTATAACATACATATCCTCTTTTCCACGCAAGCTAATTTTTCACAACTTGTAACTATCTCCAATGAGACTTCTTTTCACATTCGTAATGGACTCAAACAAGAGCCTTACACACTCAACCTAGAAAGGAAATACCTTTCTATAATCCCACAAAATGCGGTTAAGGTATGGGGTCTCAACTGAATAAGAACCGATATTTGTAAGTATAGAGCAACACAAAGATTTCTAATAATGAGAACAACATTATTTTTATTGATTTGAGCCTCAATGGGCATTACAACATTCAACATACAGTCTCAATGGACTGTGTAATCACACATACAACAACTCTAAGCCTCAAAGGGCTATACAAACACACGTGTAGACTTTTATTTTATACACCTTCACACAAAACTAAAACCTTCAGACACATAACTCTTTAATTGTTGCAGTTGTACAAAAATAGAGAGGTTTTTCATCATAAGATCAAGATGAACAAAAACCTCTCTCAGAATTTCAATTGAAGCATTTTGAAAATTTGGTTATTTTTTATGCCCTCTTCTCCAACTCGTGAATCTCCCTTGCAGCTCCTCTATCTCTCTCTAAAACTAGACTAACATGCAATTATATTAATCAACTAATAAAAAAGACTCCTAATTTGACTTTCTGATTATACATATACCTAACAAGCTACAATTGCTCCTATAAAACAGGGAAGTTACAAGAAGTTCTATTTCATTAAAATATGTTCCTTAAAACTCTCAATTATTTGGATTGATGGTCAGACGTGCATCTTTTATTCTTATTTTATTTATAAGTCAAGATCGCCCATGAATCGGGATGCTCTTGCATCAATTTTGATCCAGGGTTTGATGATTGATGTTAGCATCCCGATCATTTGTATAATGTTGTAATATGATGTATTCTATTACACATCACACATACGTATTGTAATATTCTTGTGAATACTAAATATAAGTGAAATGTTGTGTGAGATGTATAAATTGATAAATTCTTAATGTTATGTATGATTTGTTCATCATTGTTAGTGCATGTGTTTGATCTTTTTAGTTCTCTCATATAATGAGGCCCCATGTGTTCCGTGCACCTTGCGTGAGACTTTCAATCACAAACTTAGTTGATATGTTGACTTAATGTAAAGTGTACTTGGTATTTCTTGTGCGCAATTTAGTTCAACACAAGACATGTCGATTTAATATACAACAATACAACAAACAATAATCTATGTCTAGATAACTTGATATAAGTTCCTCATGCTCATTTCCATAAAGTATATAGAAGGGTGGACACCTTTCAAACCCTAAAATGTCAAAAATATTCCATAACATGCCTCCTTTTCAAATTTAGATTTTATTTTTTTGGTTGAGAATAAACAATGGAAGTTGAAAATAATATTTTATAAGAATCATGTGCACAAATAGTCAACTTTCTTCAACTTAATGTGAAAGATTGAAAGTTATCTCTTGTAAACAAATTAACTTAGAACTAGAACATCATTTTTTAAAAAAGATATCCAGAAATTTAGACCTTAGTAAATGGCATGACAAACCTCGCCTTAAGATGATCCGTACCCAATGAAGTACGAACGTTTCAATAATTTGACAAAAAGAAATTCAAAGTGATAACGTTAACACTACCTAGGTATTGATTGCTTCTCCTCAGTGAAAAACCGTAAAAGCGACTTTTAGCCGCCAATCAAACCAGATTCAAAATCAAAACTCCAGTGATCGTATCTATCAATGCCTTAGGTAATTGAAATGAAAAGCCAATGCAATGAAGCACCCTCCCAATTATGTAATACGAAGACTTCTTACCCTGGAATGCCATCACAACAAACTTGAAAACACTTTCCGAAACATACATTTCGAGCTCCGCAAACCCGTAAAACAGGACAAATTTAATGTTGAGAAACACGTTAAGTGTGTGAGTTTTTGTTTGCACACTTGCACTTCCGCAGCTCTTGTCGTTGAAGAAAACCAGGTTCCAAAAGGCTTGCCAGTTTATGATTACACTTCTTATCTGAAGAGTTCGGTTAGCAAGAATTCCCTCGCGGAAGGTAAAATCATCCATGCCCACATGATCATAACTGGCTTCATTTCAGGAAATTTAATTCACAATCATCTTGTAAATGGAACTTTTATTCGGAATCACCTTGTTAACATGTATGCCAAATGTGGATCTATTGCCGATGCACACCACGTGTTTGACGAAATGCCTAGGAGAACTGTGTTCTCTTGGAATACAATGATTTCAGGGTATGCGAAATGTGGTAGTGTAGAGGATGCAGTTCAATTGTTTGACAAAATGACTAAAAGAGATTTGGTTTCTTGGAATGCAGCTATTGCTGCTTGTGCCCAGTTTGGGAAACAAGAGGAAGCCCTAAAACTCTATTGCCAATTGAAACAGCAGGCATGTTTGAAGCCTGATCACTTTACATTGACAAGCATTCTGAGCGTGTGCGCTAATCTAACATCTGTGCAATGTGGTAGACAAATACATGTTGATTTAATTAAAATGAGGTTTCAATCAAATGTCTTTTTGGAGCCCTCCATTGTGCAAATGTATGTCAAGCAAGAGAAAGTAGAGGATGCGCGCAAAGTATTTGACAGCATCTGCGAGCCAAACGTGTTCACATGGAACACTATGATTGCTGGATATGCCAAATGTGGTAGATTAGAGCATGCGCGTGAAGTGTTTGACAAAATGCCTGAAAAAAATGTGATCTCTTGGAATACGATAATTGGAAGCTATGCCCAGCACAAGCGTGGCAAGGAATCACTGAATCTTTTCCTCCAAATGCATGGATCATGCACAAAACCAGATCATGCCACCTTCACTTGTGTTCTCAATGCATGTGCCAATCTACAGTCGTTGAAGCAGGAAAACATTTACATTCCCACATGGTTAAAACTGGACTTGAGTTGAATGTCTTTGTTGGAACTGCCCTTGTAGACATGTATGCGAAATGTGAGAGCTTAGGCGAAGCACTTAAACTATTTGAGAGAATGCCTGAACGAAATAAGGTGTCTTGGACTGCTCTGATTGTAGGGTATGCCCTAGTTGGGAACGATGACACGGGATTAACAGTATTTTTCAAATGCAACAACAAAGAATAAATCCAGATCAGTATACTTATGCTAGTGTGTTAAGTATGTGTGGAAGTGTAATGAATGTAAGATATGGCACTCAAGTACATACCCATGTGATCAAATTTGGATTTGAATCAGATGTTCCAGTAGGCAATGCTCTTGTTACTATGTATGCAAAATGTGGGAGTATAGATGATGCAAACCTTATGTTTGATAAAATGGTTGTCGAAACGTTATTTCATGGACATCAATAATTACAGGAAATGTCATGTTTGGAACCATAGAGTGTGCGCAGACACTATTTGATAAAATGCCTACACGAGATTTGCTCTCTTGGAACGCAATGGTAGCAGCATTTACCCTGGTTGGGCATGGTGAGAAGGCAATAGAACTTTATATTCAAATGCAATTGGCAGAGATAAAGCCAGACTGGTTCACATTTGTGAATGTTTTAAGTGCATGTGCCACCTTAGCAGCTTTGAAGCAGGGCAGGCAGGTCCACATACATATAATCAGAAATGGACTCGAGTCAGATGTGCCTGTGGGAAATGACCTTATTCGTATGTACTGTCAATGTGGTAGTATAGAAGATGCTCTTCATGTTTTCAATGATATGCCCGAACAAGATGATGTTTCATGGAATGCCATCATAGCAGGATGTGCTCAGCATGGGCTTGACCAAGATGTCTTCCAATTATTTGAACAAATGGTAGAGCTAGGAATTAAGCTAGATCGCATCACCTTTGTTGCTATTCTATCTGCTTGTATCCATGCAGGCCTAGTGGATAGAGGTTGTTATTACTTTGATTCTATGAGTCGAGATCATTACATCACACCCAGAGCGGAGCATTATGCCTGCATGATTGGCCTTTTTGGTCGAGCTGGGCGCTTGGCTGAGGCAGAAGACATTATCAACAATATGCCAATTGAACCTGATGCTAGTGTGTGGAGAGCATTGCTCGGTGTCTGCAGGATCCATGGCAACATAGAGCTAGCAAAACGTGCGGCAGAATGCATCTTTGAATTGGAACCACAAGACTCAGAAAATTATTTAGTACTTTCTAATATTTATTTATCTGCTGGGAGGCACGATGATGCAGCAAAAGTGAGGAATTTGATGAAAGAAAAGGGCGTGAAAAATTATCCTGAATACAGCTGGATTGAGGTCCATAATAGGGTGCATGTATTCATGGTTGAAGACTTATAACATCTGCAGATGTAGATAATGGCAATTTTGGAGTAACATGTCAGGAAACTAAAAATGCATGGTATGCACCAAGCACTGACTTTGCACTGCATAACCTAGAGTAGGAAGCACTGCTTTCTGGTCAAAAACAGATCATAGCTACAGGCAGACGAGATCAATGTCATGCTGAGGTTACTTGCCAACGGCTGACTATGATGCATGATCTAGAGTCCAGGCAGAAATAGCAATATCTCTTCCACTGCTCTCATAAGTTCTGAAAGTCTGATACCGATAAAAGATGCTGTGTAGTATGTCTTAACTCTACATCGGCTTGCAGCGCTGCCTCTAGTTCGGATGCTTAATCCAGCTATCCCAATATGCTTAATTTCACTCTGCCTCCTCCTCTGCCATTTGCGGGCAGTCATGTTTCCACCAAATTTTGGTTTAGCATTTGCACAGCACCAACAGCTATGTATCTCACCTTTCATAAAGCTACTTGGCATGGAGCAACTGATTGCTGAATTGAAGGGTTATATGACTGCGAGGATTCCGTATACCAAGTAGTTCTCACTTATGGAGATATTGTGGATGGTTGTCATGCTTTGGATTGAATGTTTCAGGAACTCCAAAGAACGAGTGTTTGACTTCTAGCTGGAGAGGCTCCTTTACCTCCTCATGAAGCCATTTGGCATGAAGATTGCTGACGCTATCTGTGAATGGAAATGGAAGTCCAGGGTCTGGATATTGCAGTTGATGATCTCATTATAAGCGGCAGTGCTTCTGCCCTTCATCAGCACTAAATTATAAGCTGGCTACTACTGTTCGTTTCTTGTATATGGCTTTTTGCTTGATGATTACATGTAATAGGAGTGTTTTTTCCTTAAGTACTCTTTTCTGTGCTTGGCCCAGAGCATAATGAAAATTTCCTTTGTACCCAACAAAAATGAGATTGCATGTCATTGACAGTATCTGAGTCGCGATCCTCACTTGCCCAAGGAAAAGCAAAGAAATCCATTGTGAGCAATGCACTGAATGAAAAGCAAAATCTGGATGTATATATTCTTCTCTGTTTGAGTATATATATGTATTTTATATACACGCGCATGTATATATTACTCGCACATATATATTCTGGTAAGATATTCTTGGGACTTCACCATAGTCAAACTGAGTCATGTGATAAGGTATATATGTTTCCGTACGCGTGTGTGTGTGTGAGAGAGAAATTTATTGTGAACTACTCACTGAATGAATAGCAGAATCTGAATTTGAATTCTATGTTGCAGTGCTCTATTTAAATATGGTGAAGTGCCAAGAAAACTTATTATGCATAATATACAGTCAGCCTTTGGATGTCACTGTGCAAATCAATGGCCGTTGCCCTTTGCAAGACCATAGAAATGATGCCAACTGTAGATCGTGTCCTCTACTGTTCAAAAGGGTTGTTAGGGTTTTATTGCCATGTCATCCATCAATTCCGTTATGCAGCTTGACATTCACAAGGGCACATCCCACGCCGCATAATTGACACCAAGGGTTTGTTGTGCTTCACAAAATCCATACAGAGAGAAGAGGGTGAACTGCAGGGGAATTTCCTCTAAGCATTGATGGAGATTGTCAAGCACGATTCGTATCTTAGGAGGGTGTATCAACCCTAAATTAATTTCAAATGATTAATTTAATTGATTTAATTAGGATTGAATACTAAATGTTACATGGCATAGAATGATACAATTATTTATAGATTTACAACGGAAACTAGCTATGGCAAGCATGTCAAACCGATAAAGTACAAGTAGGGTTAGAAAGGTGACTATTAGTTTTTTCAAATCACGTTTAGACCGAGTCATTGCCAGATTTGGAACATATGATGAATTTTGAGTGAACCCGGATCAACCATTTTTCATGAAATTCATGCAAGATCAAGATTGAATTCTACAAATCGACCTTTTCTACTATCTTGAATCGATAGCTCGCAAGGTTCTAATTTTACTCAATTGTTTCATTATCGCATGTATCACACTTTTGTGTGTTGATTCATCTATAACCCTAGCTCTCGTACCTATATTTGCATAACCAATCTAGCTTCTTGCTAGAACCTCAAGCACTCATTAGAATTTAAAATAAAATATGCAAATGCTCGAGTTGAAGTGACCATGGTGGTCACGTCGTTTATGAGTCTCCGAGCGTTGCACTATATTTTAGACTCATTGTAGTTCTTCTAGTGCTTTGTGCAAGTGTGCATGCAATCTAAACCCTTGACCTAGATTTGCACTTGTGCTTCCACACCGATAGCGAGACTATGCTACTTTGCTCCCATGAAACCCTTGTGTAGATATACGAAACAATATTATGCCCTCTTAGGTTGTGATATGTAGTATGAAGATTGTACTTTTGTTTTCTTAGCTCAGTATATGGTGTACATAGATAGGTGTTTGTTAGATAGTAAACGTTTAAGACGAATTTGTATATATATGAGTTTATCACTTGAAATTTGAATCTTAGTGGCACGCAAATCTGACCATAAGCATACAATGCAAAAAATAAAATAGCAAAGAAGAGAACCAACAAAAAGTAGTAAAGGATTGAAAAACTAAAAAAGGGTTGGGACCATACATTCGGTTATGACTATACTATGGTAATCGTCAATCTATACGATCTTGGTCCAAGACTACCACAAGTCAAATAAACAATGGAAAAGGCCAAAGATCTCTGTGACATAGCATAAAGAGATAAACAAACATCAAGAAAGCCAGATCAGAAGACAAATCAAGTGATATAAAAGCGAAACAACAAGGACTTGCGCCACCAAGACTTAATTTCATTGTTCAAGAGCCACATATATAAAGTTTGTCAAAAGCATGATGTAATAATGATTTTGTACAAATTTTAGTGTCTACATTGCCCCTCTTTATGTTAGTGAATAAAATTTACTAGTGTGAAGGAGAGGGTGTACCTAATAGTGTTGAAGCATAAGAGGTTGTTAAGTGTCTTTGATAAAGCAACCAAAACGTGGCAAATAATGTGGGCCACCAATGTGACCCATGCGAAGATTGGGAGTAGCATGATATAGGCATCAAAGAGTGTAACAAACTTGAACAACATATTGTTAGACATGGAGACTTTGACTTGGAATTTCTATAGAGTTGAGGGTGATCAATCCCCAACAAGTGTTTGAATGGTTTTGAGGGAATTAGGTGTCCCATAACCAAGGGAAGAGTGTCACAAGGCATCTTAGTTGGCCCCTAAATAATGCTTCTCATATTTTGGGACAACATCGTCATAGATGGAGCTAGGTCCCAAAAATTTTACAACAAAACCCCTGCAAAATCGTCACTATGCATATGGGCATACTATATGTTGTTATAGTATTGATAATTTTTAGATTTCAATAGGTTTTTTTACCCCTTACATATATAATAAATGTAATAGCGTATTTTCTTGTATCTTATTGTTCGGTGGATATTTGTGTCTAAAGTTTACCATTTGGTCTTATTGAGCTTGTATCTTGATTCATATAGAAGAAGGATGGCCTTGCATAGCCAATCGATCTTAGTGAATTAATGTTCGGTGGATCTTTATGTCCAAAAGTTGACCATTTGGTCATTTGATCTTGTATACCAATCTATATAAGAAAGAGAATGGCTTTGCATAACCAACCACAACTTACTAACTTTAATGTACAATGCATATTTGTATCAAAAGTTGATTGCTTGATCCTTAGCTTTGCATATTGATTTGTACAGGGAGGGGATGGCCTTGTATAGCCGGCCCATATAGTTTCCCCCTTTTGATGAAAGGGATGATAAAAATATAATCACTTGAGGCAAAAGTAATTGTTGATAGAAACTTGAACTTGTGTCATTAGTATTGAATGAAGTGTTGAGAATTATAAATAGAGTCACTTGAGTACGAAAGGAAGCTGTTGATAGAAACTTAAACTTGTGTCATCATCATTTCTTAGAGTATTGAGAATAAGAGTTGGTGTTGATAGGAATTGTATTGACATTGTACTATTTGTGAGTGTCAACATTAGAAGTGGTGACTAGATAGGGTAAGTGCATTGATATAAAGTGCAAATCAAAAATTGTAATTGTGAAAGAGATCTAGTGTTTGATAAAGTTGCATTGACGTTGGAACAAGTGTAAAATAAAGATTGTGACCTTATAGAGGAGGATTGTATTTGTAGAAGTTTATGAATAAAAGAATATGTCTAATAAAGTAGTATAGACTGTAGAAAGTGCACAAAGGAAATCGAGTCTTGATAGAATATAATAGATGGGTATGGAATTTGCCATGAATAGTGATTTAGAAAATCTATTGTAGTGAGCACATAGGGCTAGAACATGTAAATAGTATTGGTGAAAATAAGATTCATAGGACCTAATAGAATTTGAATGAAGTGACATCACATTTCAAAGATACAAATATAAGGGAAATGATGTAGATTTAGTAGTGGCTTGTCTTCATGGAAGCCATAACTTTTGATTTGGGAGTCAAAACGACTCCATTCATTTTTGATGGAAAGATCTCAAAAATTTCTATGCCATAGTGAATAATACTAGCTACTTAAAATCGTTTCAACAAATTTTTAAAGGCCAAAATCATCCATCTATGGCCCAAAAATTTGGGTTTGAAGTTTTGTTCGCTTTTTTTAATTCAAAAATATCTTATCTTTCAGAATCGTGTGAGTCCAATTGATTTGAAACTCAAAGAATAAGTTATTATAGTTGTGTGGTTAATGTGCACAAATTTGCAGGATCTAGAAAGGTAAATTTAAAACTTATTAAAAATAGTTATTGCTAAAAATAGTGAACTGGGTGTGGGTCAGAACTACTAGGATAGGTGGAGCCACTACTTGAGTGTCCTAAACACCTACTCACACTTCTCCATCCACTCAAATATCTTCCCTTTTCATTGAAGAGAAGTGACGAGGCTAAGCAATCTAGGAAAAGTATAGAAAAAACTATGGTAGTAGCCTTCCAATCCAATGAAAATGCATACCTCGGTAACACTATTGGGCATAGGAAAATCAATCACTTCTCTAATCTTTGAGGGATTGAATTTGATTCCCGCCTAAAATAATGTGCCGTGAGATACTGAACCTCGATCTGAAAGAAAGAACACTTAGTAATGTTCCCATACAAGAAGCTCTATAAAACACTCAAAAACTTGTTATAGGCGGTCCTCATGCTCCTCCAATATGTGTGATAAAATCAAAATATCATCTTAGAGCACATGGAAAAATCAGTTTAGGGAAGTTTTGAACACACCATTCATCAACTCATGAATATAACCATGACATTGGTTAGCCAAAGGGTACCACTATGAAATTGTAGTGGTTGTATCTAGTCCAAAAACATTTTTCTAGATGTTAACCTATGCAATCCTCAACTCGTGATAACTTGACTTCATATCAATCTTTGAAAATATGGCGGCACCATGCATTTGATCAAAAATTTCATCAATCTATAGAAGAGGATAAGAACTCTTCACTATCACCTTATACAAATTCCTATAGTGAATATAATGCCTCATGAGATAATTCCTTTTAACAAATATGAATGGTGCACCTCAATGGGACACACTAGGAAAAATCAACCCCTTCTTGAGAATACCCTCTAAGCGCATCTTGATCTCACAAATCTAATGTGTGTTCATCTTGAAGATGGAATTTGAATCCCCAGTCAAGGTAACCAACCATGCCTCTTCCTGAAATCTAGTGGTGTCTTCGTATTAAATAGGTGGTTGGAGTCTCAAAATATCCCGGATGTGATCATCCCCATCCAACTACCTAGATCTAGGTGTAGACACCAAAATTGGGTTACACTTCCCTTGGCCCCCTTTCGAATAACTAACTTAAACATACTCACCTAACATTAGCCCCCTTTCACCCCATATTAACATTAATTTAATTATCCACAATTAATTCAATACTCACCCTCACCCCATTTATTAATTTAATTAAATGGATGCACACCTCACGTAGCTTGACTCACATAGACACCTCACCGTAGACCTATTCATAGCATGTTTCCATAACTAACTAAGACCTAACCCTACTTACCTTGATGAACTAAGACTTAGTATAACCCTAAAAACACATGCCTAGTCTTCCTCTAACCATATTCCCATGTATCTAAGCACAACGTTCCATTTAGACCCAACACCAAATAGCAAAGCAAAAAAAAAAAGCCAATATTTTCTATTTTAGGAAATCTAGGATATCCCTGCCTTAACCAAAGACCGGTCAACCCGAAACCGATGCTGGGTCACCTAAACCGTCTTCGGTTACCATATAACCATTTTTGTAACCTTATTTGAGAGGTTAGACACATTCTCGAGTTTTGGGAGCAAAGGAGATCTGCATGCAAGCAAGAACCAGAGCTCTTTCGCACATCCAGATAGCCATAGCCAACACAACCATTGATCAAAAGGTATCTGCATTCATGGGAGCATTCCGGGAAGCACTTTTGTTGGTAATCGATTGCCATTTCACTGATCAACCATCACCACCACCCGGCCATTGAACCTGCACAACAATAAGTGTGTTTCTAACATGCATCATTTCACTTCTATTTAGTTTATAAGGGTTCTTCACCTTTGTTTATCAACCACCATTTATATTTTTACCTCACCACTATTGCCTTCTTATGAACTTGATCATTCCCATCATTCATAACCATTTTAATCACTTTTTTCCATTCCTGAGTACATCTAAATATTCCTAACACCTCCACAGACCTAAACCAACTCATTACCATCTTTGATTCTGCCCTAGACAGATCCCTAAAACCATGAACTATTGAGTTGTTATATGCTCGCCTTAATCGTAAATCGCTTTTACTAAATTGTCATTAGTCATACTAGACCGACATTAGTCTCTATATTTAGCTTGATCCTGCTAATACCAAATCCCTATAACCCTATTCCAAGTGACCTAATGACACAAAATCTCGACCCTTACTGTTTCAAAGCACCTTGATTATTTACTTTATTTCCAGATCTGATCATAGCCTAGCCTGTTATGTTAGATTTGCTTATTGTATTTGGATGAGATACCTAAATCATATCAACTACAATAGAACCTTATTTATTTATGTCATTTCTTGCATTAAATTGTATTAAACAGTGGGTTGACTACCATCGAGGAAGTATCACACTTCCTGGATCTAGCATATGCTAGGCAGCCCACTGACATATATTGTTTAACTCTTTCTTGTGGTCTTGTTTTGTATTTCAAGTAGTTCCTCCTAGCCAAAAGGAAGCTCTCACAGTCAACATTGGATCAAGAAGTTAGAACGCACAATGACCTTCAAACCGACCATCGCAATGTATTCCTCCTTGGCCCACACCCTTATTTGTTTTGTCTAAATCCTTAAAGAAAACGGTGAAACATTTTGGCATGCCTAGTGGGACCCATCTAGGTTCCTTGCATTTTATTCATTCCTAGGTGAAAGTTGTGTGTTTGTTTCCCTTAAAAAGCTTCCACATTAATTTTCTTCTCTAGAATCTTCCCTTCTTTCTATTGTCTAAAAGCAATTGTGTTTTTGGTGCTATAAAAAGAATACTTATTTTCTCTCATTAGTATTGTGTAGTCATTTTTACACCCACCAAAGAACAAGGGAACCCCATGTGTGCCAACCTATCACCCAACAAGTGTTGGGCGCTCACCCGAGGCATGCACAAGCGCCGAGTCTCTCTTTTATGTGAGTTGAATGGGAAAACATCATCTATGATCCAAATTTAAAGGAAGTGAGTGGAAATGAGACATGCAAGCATCATAGAGCTTAGAATGGCTCCTAGATCAGTGCAGTCATTCCAGACAGAAAAGTACTTAACAGATTAAGAACTAAATAAAAAGCGAAAGGGAAATGCGCAAGGATTCAGAATCATTCCATAAAGATGCATAAAATAGAACCATGAAGATATGTTAATGCACTAGAATCAGTACTAATCATATTCATATAAACTGGTAACCTTATTACATTCATTAGATTCATTACAGAACATCGTAGTATGGCAGACCAAAGTCATGCATCATAACTGAACCCATATCCCTTAGTTCTCAAAAATAAATTTCATAACCCCAAACCCTTGATACATCCTTCTCCTATAGTTCATCTACCCAACCCAATATGGCTCCTCCCGACATTTCTACAGAGCTCCGCTCTCTTATTGATCTCTCTCCTTTTTTTCTTCTGTAGGCACTTGTATTTATAGGCACCCCGAAGTGCCAACTCATCCTTCTGCGGCCTCAGATTTGGCACCAAGTGTCTGAATGTGGTCCTCCATGGGAGCATGCTCCTCAGGCCTAAGCTCTCCACTTTTTTCCATGATGGTCTTCTAGAAGCTTCCATCGTAGGGCATATTCCTTCCTAGGCCAACTGTCACTAGGATGGCACCTTATCCACTCCACATGTGCAATCAGGTCATGCTTTTCTCGTGTCCTGCCCGATATGCCAATTATGGCTAAGTCTCGAGACCCTGTCCTATGGGCATGCATCACGGGTTCTACTGAGACCCTCCTAGAACCTTGCCTTACGCACCTTCTCCTTGGTGCCCATTTCTTAACTTCAGTCTTGCGTGCCCATGCACCCTTTTGGACTTAGTCAATATTTTAGGGGCCCAACATCACCCCACACTTTACCTATTCTCCACCCACGGGAACACTTCTCCAATGAATAAAGAACCAAAATCTTAATGGGGAATGTGATTGGAAAATAATGAATAATGAAGAATTTAGGAAAGAATAAAGAATGGGGAAGTGATGGCATTATTACAACAAGCTAGGAAAATATTTTTGCAAGTTGGCCTCTAACTTGTTCCAAGCATCGACTTCATTTTGCGCTCTCTAGCAGAGGTTTCCGACTAGGGTGCTTACCTCCCAAAAATCAGTCCATCTCCTTGAGTGTTCATAGTGTCAACAATTTTTTCCAACTCCTTGCCCACGTCCTCAAGCGCGTCCATCCTTCTAGTAATCTGTGGGTATAGCTCCTTTAGTTGGTTCTTGATTGTACCCCTTAGGGCCTCAATAGCTTCTGACTTCTTTTCAACCTTAACTAGACATATATCCCGCTCTATTATGTTCCCCTTGTTCTTTTCTTAGAACTCTTTAAGATCTACTTCATAGTTAATGACTAGAATACTTGCCACTTTATCTTTGTCTGCATAGTTGTCATATGTGGCCTCAGCGATATGGGCAAAAATCTTTACATCAGCAAGGACTTTATTGTATTCAACCATGATTTCTACTACCTTTAATTTTTCCTCCTTCTCCAGGCACGCTACTACTTCTTCCATGGATTCTAAGGCTAGAGGTTTCCTCTCCATGGTGAGGATGCACATTAAGTCTTCAAGGCATTCAAGGGAAGATCCATACTTTTGCGTGGGTGGTGCCAAGTCTGGATGCTTCAAAACAATGGCATCTGTGATGGATTCTACCTTCTTATGTACTTTGTGCACCCTTTCCTTTTCTTCCCGAAGTTCATGCTTTAGCTAAGTGCTAATTAAATCCTCTGATTTAAATCCTTGGCCTTATCTTTTAGCTCTTCCTCCTTCTTTTCTAGTTCTTCTTCTAGAAATACTTATACCTATCATTCATTCAAAGATCCTAGCTTCAACCTCAACTGAGACCTTGTTGAGCACGTTGCATAACTACTCATCTGAAAGATGTTGAGCATTTACCAAGGGGTTGTCTCCTTTTGACTCAAGCATTTTCATTAGTGCCCCCTGGCTTACCTCGAAATATGGCTCATTGATGTGGGACTCAATTTCCCAAGAGATCATCTTCCTCATCTAAGGGTATGCACCTTCTTCATCGAACAAATTCATTGCCATGATTTGATCTGTTGGAACGGTGCTTTGGAAGCACATGCAACACCTTGCTGGGATCATTAATGTAGCTCATTCCTTGCCTCTGGATCTCCATGCACTTTCCATGTGTGCATGTGCCCTTAGGAATAGTTACCGATAGACTGGGGCCTCTCGTGTTACCGTGATCTTTCCCTGCACTTTCTTCCTTATCTTCTTCCATCACTATGTCAACGTTGTGCTTCAATTCTTGTTCTACCAAGGCCTCAATGATTTTCGTTTCTTCTCTTTCTGCCACCTTTTCATTTTTTTGTGAGGCTTGGAGTTTTTTGATCCTACGTGCCAACCTCTTCACTTCTTTCCATGTTCTGGGTGCCTTCCTCCTCCACGGATACCCTTACACGCCCCATGAAAAGGAACTTGTTTTATTCTTCTCCACCCTCTTCTTGAACCGCACATGCTTTGAAGACAAGTGGTTCTTGGTCCCCTTTAGATTCATCTTCTTCATCGTCATCCCTCTCACCCATGTATTTCTCTAAGCTCTCTATTTCCTCCGAGTCAACTTCCTCCATCACCTTCTATTTCTTCCTAACTGGGGATTCTAGTATAGGAGATTTTGCTTTCTCTTCCTCTTCCTCTCTGGTGATTTCTCCTCTGCGATAAGCTTTTCTTTCTGGTGCCTCCTCTTTGATTGGGGACCTCTTCCTACGTGTGTAAGTACTTGTTCTAGTGCTTGTTCTCTGGGGGACACCTATTGTGTATCTTGGGCACTTGGTGCCTTTTTCCTTATCTCCTCCGTTTCCTTCTTCTTGGGCGTGGTCTTCTTCCTACCTGTTAGGTCCTCAGGTATAGCTATCTCATTTTCAAGGTAAGTGCCCTTCTCAAACTTGGGCCTTATCCGAAGGTATACATGTGTGCGACCTCCCTGTAATAGTTAGAGTTAGGGGTTTCACCATTTGGACTTCATGCGACACGTACTTTTCCACGTATATGCACTTGTTGGGGTAGACCAACGTCCTGCACATCTCCCTGTGGTCTTGGTCCAAAACTTCTAAGGTCAAGCTTTAACTTCTTGGAATCCTTGAATCTGTTAACTCCCACCTGGAAGTATTGAGCTGTGAAGACAAATGTGAGCTTCCACCATGGGCTCATGGTTTCATCAGTTAACTTGAACCTACCAATACAAAAGTGTTAATATACAATGAACTCAACTTCTCCTATTGTAAGCTTTGGTAGTTGTTCCGGTATTCTCCATTTTGCCCGAACGCATTCCTTAAGCACGTATACCATTTTTCAAGATGCACCTTGTGAATGGGCGTCATGCTATCACAAGTGTATTTCTCAAATCTTTTTACAGGTGAGGGGTCTTCCTCTGGGTACTCCCAAATGAACTTTTGTCTGTTGCATCTGGTACCCTGATCTTTGAGAACACAATGGTTAAGAGGACATTACCAAAGAGAATCTTGTCTCCTTCTGTGCGTTGGTGATAATTTCATCTACAATGTATGTAAACAAATTGTAGATGGTGCCCTCTGATATTCTTCTACAAACATTCAACCAAGACTTGTTTACCTGCGTCCATCTTTCTTGTGTGTTGAGTTTTGTTACCAGGTGTGCAACCATTCTCATTATTGGGTCTTGGATATCCCCGATATCAAAATACCTTGACCCTTTCTTGAATGCATATATGCCACTATTTCCTTAATTGCTTCCTTGTCACATAGGTCGTCCTCTAAGATTTCTCCCTCACAGATAAGGCCTATGAATCTTGAAATTAGCTGAGGGGTTATGCGCATCTTGCGCCTTGCAAAATGAATGTGATCTTCATGTACGTGCAACATCAACCACTGATAGAGGCACTCTGGCTTTCCAAAGTAGGGAAACTCATAGAGTTATAATAAACCCGCCTTCTCCAACTTCACCTTGACTTCATCGCTATAAATTGGTAACCCCTCAAGTGTTCTCTAGTTAGTTAGGCACACTAACTCCAACTCCATTATTTTTCAATCACGTTCATGCGATGATTGTAGTCACTTACTATCATTTTTCTCAAGTGGGACTCCCATTCCATCCCAAGCGAAACCCCATCTGGGTATTGCATTTCTGCATACCATTCCTCATTGGTACCTGTGGTGCTTTCTTGTTGTTTTCCCTTGCCCTTTGCCCTTACCCTTCTTATTTGTTACTATTGGTTTCTTGGGTGCCATTGTGTAGGTTTTCTCTGCACTTCAACGTCTCTTTCTCTGCTTCTCTACCCTTTCCAAGTTTAGATCTCGAACTTGTGAAGAAACTCCTTTCCAACCCATGCCCTAGCTACCAAACCCTCGTTGGAATATCCCCTTCACAAGACGATGCTTCTCCACAACTCTCTCTATGCCCGTGAACTATTTCCCCTAGTTTGTAGATCAAACTAGTCACTCATGGTTAAATTTCTCCAATTTTTCTTCACATGGATCAACTTTGGAAACCCTAGTTCACAAAAGCTCTTCCTTCTTCGTATTCACAATGTAAATAATGAAGTGTCCAACCTTCTATTTATAGTTTTTCCCACTTTTTAACATTAAATGCTACCTTACCTACCACCGTAATTCAACATTCAATGCAGATTTTTGACAAAATATGACTTTAGTGCTTTAACTTATGTGCCCAACCTTACGCGGAAAATTCCCCAACCTTTTGGTGCACAACCAATCCATCTTGATAGGAGACTCTTGCGCGCGTGTAACTAGCGCCGAAGGCACTTCTTCTATCATGATTTTTTCTCTCACCTACCTTGTGTTGTGTTTTCACTTTTTCCTCTCTTGTATACGTGGATCCCCAATGTAGCCTTACCCTGACACCAACCATCCTTTTTCACCTTTCCTCTCATGCACTTCCTCTCCCTAGGCCATCCAACCGGGCTTTCCAACGCAATCCTTCTGGTGCTTCACACTTCAATTTCTTCCACCTTACTCCACCCCACACTAAAATGATGCATGGTCCTCTGCGTAGTTACAACCTTCAAAAAGTAATGAGATTACCAATGCCCAAGGCACAACACAAAACAACAATGAGAAAGGGAAACACAAGAAAAGAAAATGCATTAAGGGAAATCCTAAACTAACTGGCAATACTGCCTTATTTACAAACACCAAGAAGACTTATTTATAGTAGGGATTCACCTACTCCCATTGAAGTGTCCCTGGAAATCTCATCCCATCTAGTGCTTGTAATTGGCACGCACCCAAATCAAGGATGTACGAGATGATGTAGGGACCCAACTAATGGAATTTTAACTTCCAGGATGGTGCAAAAACTTGGAATCATATAGTAGCACCATTTTCCCAACCTCAAACTTCTTGTTCTTAATGTGATGATCATGCCATGCCTTTTGTTTTTATTTTTCAGTTTTCTGGCTCCACCTGGCTAATGATCATCTCTCATCCAATTGCATTAACTTGTCAATTCTTTCTTCTAGTGCTTGTTCATCATCTAATCCTCCCTACGCATGTTATACGAGAGAAGGTAACATGAATTCAACTGGAAGGACAGCCTCCATGCCAAACACCAATTGAAATGGTGTGGCCTTATTCAACCTCTTGTAGGTTTTCCTATATGCCCAAAGAATGGATGATACTTTGTCATCCCAATCTGTCTACCAACATCATAGATCTTAGTCAATGTGTGACTAAGTATTTTGTTAAATGCCTCAATAGTTCCATTTTCTTGAGGGTGATAGGGAGTAGTTTTGTGATGGGCCACCATGAATTCTGACAATAGAATCTTGACCATTTCATTGAGGAAGTGTGTACCTCTATCACTTGTTAAACTCAATGGGCATCCATACCTGCTGATTATGTTTTCCCATAAAAATACTAGTAGCGGTAGTCATTGTATAATCCTTTGTAGGTGTTGCCTCTGCCCACCTTGTCAAATAATCAGTGCAAGTGAGGATATACTGTGAACCAGTCCTTCACGCCACTGGAGAGATTGGTATGACAAGTTGATAGCCCACTTTTCAAATGGTTCCGCATTGGATATTGGTTGCAAGGGCATTTCATCCCTTTTTCTAGGTTTTCCAAGCACTTGAAATGGTCACAAGCCTTGCAAAACTCAATGCAATCTTGATAAATGGTCTCCCACTAAAGCCCTATGAGTAGAATCTTCCACGTGGTTGCATTTCCCACATAGTGTCCTCCTATAATCCCACCATGTGCCTCTTCCATAATTGCAATGCGCTCATGTTCTAGCACGCATCGGCGTAGAACCTCATCATGACCCATTTTATACAGATCTCCACTAATTAGCATGTAGGGCATGGCGCGTATGGCCAACTTCTTCTTCTCCAAGGCCTTCATTCGACTAACCACACCTATTTTAAGGAATAATGCAATTTCCTCTAGATCGAGGGCATGTGCCACAACCTAAATAGTTGTGCATCTGGCATGGTATCCTCAATGCTTTGTGCGTCCTCCCTAAATCAATCCTAGAAAAATGATCAGGTCCGAATTAATTTTTCCTAGTTTGACAAACCACCATGAACTCGAATTCTTGGAACAATAGTACCCACCGACATATGCACCCTTGTAGAATGGGCTTGTTCACCAAGTATTTCAATGCCATATGGTCAGTGTAAAATATAAAAGGGGTTACCAAAAATATTATTTGAATTTATGAAGCACGTAGATCATTGATAATGCCTCATGCTTAGTCGTAGTGTAATTCTACTCTGCTGGTGTCAATTTCCTACTTACAAAGCACAAAGGATGATCAACAATCCCTTCACAGGGTTTGTAAGTACTACTCCAATGGAGGTCCCTGAGGCATCCACATGAACATGAAAAATATTATCCCAAGAAGGGAAATGTAGGATGGGCGTGGTGATAATCCAATCCTTCAAAGTGTCAAATTCCTTCTATTGTGCCTCTCCCCAATGAAAGGCACTCTTATTTCTAAGTAACTCTTCTAAAGGCAATGATGATCTTGGCATATCCCTTGATGAACTTCTGTAGTACCCCATATGTCCAAGGAATCTACACGTGCACTTATGCTTTGACTAGTAGGCTCCCTCAATCCCACAATTATTGCAACTTTTGTGGGATCTACTAGTAGGCCCTCCTTACATATGATGTGCCCAATAATGTTCCAAATGGGGTAGAAAAGACACATTTCTTAATGTTGAGGGATATCCTCAACTACCACGACACCTTTCAAACATTAGCCTTAAGTTGTCACAATGGTCCTTCACTAACCCATATATTGTCCAATCATCTAGGTAGACTTGAAGAAATTTATGGATAAAGTCATGGAAAGCTTGTACCATAATGCGAGAACACAACAGGTGCATTCTTCAACCCAAATGACATGACTATATACAAAAAAATTCCCCACTCAGTGGTGAAATTCATCTTCCTGTTATCCTCCTTTGTGATCCTTACCTAGTGATAGCCCGAGAATCCATCTGTGAAAGAATAGACCTCATGCCCTGCCACTCCTAAGATTTCTTCAGTGAATGAGGTTGGGAAAGGATCAATGATACATACTACATTCAAATCCTTGTAATCAACATAGATCCTTATCCTTCCATCCTTCTTGATACTAATCACCATTGGACTTATCCATTCCGACTCTTCAACAACTTCAATAATACTTGATGCTATCATTTTATTTATTTCTTATTTGACCCTCATGTACGAGGTTAGGATTCATCCGGTATGGTATTTTCCTGACTGGGCACACACCTTCCTTCAGTTTTATCCTCATCTCCCCCAAGGAATGGTGGACGCCTTTAAGCTCATGATACCCGCGTGGGAATAAATCCTCAAACTCACATAAAAGATCAATGATCTTAGAGACTTCTTTCTCCGACTAATAGTCTCCGATGACTACCTCCTTAGGCTCTTCTTCTAAGATGATGTTAAACTTTTTTGTCTATAAAGGCTCATGATAGGCGCGCACCCGTTCATCAGAACTATGTAACACCTCACGCATCCCCATAGAATGGTCAACATATAAGTTTTCCATTTCTTCTCCATCAATAAAATACACCATCTTCCCCTTTTCTTTTTATATACATGCACATTTAAATTATATCTCTTCCATTTCTTCTTCCTCAAAGTGTGCTTCTGGGCTAGGTTTACCTAGCAATTCTTGTATTTTGTCTTCCACCATAGACTATCCCCTATTGTAAGGCACTTGACAACCTGTAATGCCTTATGTACTGATGGCTTTGTACTCTGGTACTTGAATGTTTGAATGAGGTTAGCCACCAATTCTTTCCAATTACTAGTTTGGTGACGCATCTTGAGTGGATGTACCATGCATGCGCATAACCTTGTAGGGTGGAATATAACTTGTGAACACATAATGAAGGTGGAAATGCTTCTTCGCTTCCCATCCAGGACTATCTCACATGCTTGGATATGGAAGGAAGTAGTCTCTTTACCATGGTAGTATTTTATAGCCATGGGCGTGTTGCTCCTGTAAAACCTTACGAAAAGAAATTCTCACCTCGTGCCATTTTAAGAGGTTCTCCTGATGTGTCACCCACCGCCGCATGGTAATTTTTGAGTAGGATATAACTTAACATCTCTCTTTGTTCATTCTCCTCCTTCCACTGAGCTTCCATCTCCTATAGAAAGACCTCAGGGAAGGCTCCTCTTAAGTACTTAGGTAGCTCCTTTCCCCCTAGGTGTCGGACTATATGTGCCTTTTTACCTTTATCACCGATCCTCTCAAGTGTGTCATCGATTAACTCATAGGTCCTATGCACAAAATTATCACACGCTATATTGGTGGTGTCACTTAAGGACTGAGCATCCTCAAACTAGATAACTCCTTCTATGGGATGAATTGTCTCTAGATCCCTGATTGAGCACACATATATTCTATCCAGGACCTCTTCTCCCAAAGGTTTAATATAGGGTGTTGATTTCCCATCAGCTAAGGGTATGATGACTCGTTCCTCCTCATTTTCAAAGCTTATGTATCCTTTGTTGAACCGAAGATCTACATTGTTCTTATAGCACCATGGGTGCCCAAGTAGTGTTGGGAAATTGTCTACCTTAGTGAGCACCAAGACTTCAAAGTCCCTAGTAAACTTAGCCCCTTAAATGGTGATAGTTGCATCCTTTAAGACACCAATGGGCATTACCTTCGTTTTTTTTCCATATACAACACATTTGAAGATGGTTGTAATGTAGGTCTTCCCATCGATGCCATGCATCCAAGGTGAGAACATTGACCTTTGCGCTGTGTCAATGAGGATATTACTAAGGAGCCATCCATCCATGACTACATTTAACGTGATCTCCTATCATAGTCAAGGTTGTGAGGGGAAGGTTTACATGCAATACTTTCCTCTCACGCTCTTCTCCAGTGTGTGGTACCTTCTCTCTCAACCATGCTCCTAGCAAGGGAATAATATTCTCTTGCCTAAGCATTTTACAGACTTCCTTGACCTCATCCAGGTCATCTTTTAGCACCTCGACCTTCCTTCTTTGCTCCTCCCTCTGGGATTCTCCTTTAGACATTAGATTTCTCCTTGTAAACTTTGAATGATGTCCATGGTATCTTGATATACCTCCTTTTGATGCGCAGGGTCTAGGTACTTCCCATGTACCACTTCTTCCCTTGAAACTAGGTTCCTCTGTCTTGGTATTTCCTTTACATGCGTGGCTTTTGTTGTTGTTGTCACCAACACAGGTTCTAGTTTTGACTCACGTGCCACTCTTGGCATCCATTGTGGATTGGCCATTTTTACACTTACCATAGTAGCACCCTTATCTTTCTGGTGCTGCTGGTTCATGTGCTCGTAGAGTTCCGGACACTCTTCATACTTGTGCTTCTTCTCACACCATGAGCATTGTAATAGATCTAGGCACTCTCACTTGTAGTGGTCTGTAGACCCACAATTAAAATAAGTTCCACATGGGAACTCACTCCTTCCTCCTCTGTGGCTACCATGACCATGGAATCCTCCGTGAGAACTTCTTCCACACGTGCCCCCATCTACGCATTCCTCATAATGGCGGTCATCACCCTTAGAATTAATGGCAATGCTGGTATGAGCGCACACCTTGATTAATGGCCTCATGGATTTGATCAATAAGCCTACAATCCTTAGTATCATGGGTTATAGAGGTGTAGATCTTATAGTAGCAAGATACATTCTTCAAATTGCACTGCAATAAAGGACATCTACTCACATCATGGTCCCCATGACAAATCTCACAATCTACTACTACGGTGCGTACTATCTTCTGGGGGAAACTATCCTTGGTGTGCTCCTCTACTTCACAATCTATACACCACATTCCACTATGAGTATCATGAGATGAGTTCATAGAAAACATTTCCATCTACTTAGCCATAGCAATGATTTGAGCTTCAAGAAATGGACTAACTCTAGTATCAACACTTCCAATAGCTTTAGCGCATAGGGTGACTTCTAATGCTTCACGCGGGTCTGTGAAATTTTTATGAGATAAATCTCTTCTAAATGGGTTTATCAACCCTCCAAAAAACCATTGAGCATGTTATGAAGGGTGAATGTCATATGAAAATTTTGATAGGAGAGTCTTAAACCACGCGTCATACTCTCGCACACTCTTTGCCATTCCATGTTGAATCTCCTTCGGGCGCATTGATGCTCTTCTGTTCAAACTTAGGAATGTGGAACTCTACCAAGAAGGCATTCTTTAAAGTAGTATAATCCACCACCATTTGATGAGGGTCATATTTCCTATACCAGCTATGTGCGCACCCTTGCAACGTCATTGCAAACTGACTAGCCTTCCACTCCGGGGTTGTGATCCCCTTCACATGCCATAGAAATTCACACTTGTGAACATGCTCCACAACATCCTCTATGCCCTGGTAGTCTAGAAAGTGTAAAGACATTTCAAATATTACTTGAGGAGGTGGCTGAGGCCCCTGTCCCCTTGGTCCAGATCCTTGGTTTTCCCTAGTGTTTCCTCCTCCATTAGATCCACTAGATCCCGGGTCTTGTGCCCCTAGTTCCACCTCTAGATCCACCGGTAGCTAGTAATGGGTCTAATGTGGTCGCACGCCTAGGTCCCCAACATCCCACTAAATTACGTATGCCAACCATCTACAAAATTGTGCCATACTTAGATGTGTGTCTTGTGCCACTTCTTAACACATTACCCAAGCCTTAAGTATTTTCTCCTGGTCCAAAAATTCCCCCAAATACTAGAATAATATGTGTAGCCATAGAAGTGGGAAATGAAAAATTATATCTCTTAGGTGTAGATCTATCACTTCCACTATTGATACCAACTGGGTCAATGATACTCCTCCCTTGATCTGGAAAACCAAGCACTAGGGTTTGGTCACTAGGTGGGTTCAGATGCACGCCAATGAATTTTCTCTCTCCATGAGATGAACTCTCATAAGAAGCTAAAGGGGTCTCTCTTACGTGCTTTCCAAGATGGGGTAACACAAACTTCTCATGTTCCACATCCTCTGTGTGAAGCTCAAATCCTTCCCACAACATCTTCCTCCATACATCCATCAGACTTGTAACCTTTGAGTTGTCTAGCAATCTCCCTTTCACGTGCTTCACTATACTTGAGCCGTATCTCCTCCCTTTCTTTCTCTTAGTCGTAATATCTGCCATCTTCCTCCACCCTAGCTTCCTCGCCCAATGCTCAGAATGGTTTAGCTAGCCATCGAAAATGCCTCTAAACTCAAGGTAACAATCAAGATCTTCATTTCCAGAGGGATAACACATAGAAATGATCCTCTAGGATCCTCACGAAACTCAAACTCAACAACTTCTAGATAAGAATATGTGGAAATAACATATTCTAGGGTGTAGCTAGCCAGTTCTCCTTTCCACCAATGATCCACACACATGAGTCCACATTATATCTCGCATCTTGTAGCCCTCTGGTACTCTTCTTGGGTCCATGTGCATGATCTATAATACCAGCTTGATCTGGACGCATATGCCGAGAGCCATTCATATAGCTCTACTGGAAAGCAACAAAAAAAGTTCCATAAAAATAATGGTAGATGTTCTCTTCTACCCATCTATGAGCATCAAACTTAGGTCCAGTGCTAAATCTATGAGAAAATTCTTCCTCTGTGCTCTTGAACCATGATTTAACACTTTCCAAAGTTAGGCATTCTATCATCACTTATTACCCAGATCATGATGTATGCCATTTCCCACTACAAATTCGAAAAGAGGTCCCAAAAAAACCAAGATGTAGTCATTTTTACACCCACCAAAGAATAAGGGAACCCCATGTGTGCGACCTATCACCCAAACGGGTGTTGGGTGCTCACTGAGGCACACCTAGTGTTCCGAGTCTCTCTTTTATGTGAGTTGAGTGGGAAAACATCATCTATGATCCAAATTTAAAGGAAGTGAGTGGAAATGAGACATGCAAGCATCATAGAGCTCAGAATGGCTTCTAGATCAATGTAGTCATTCTAGACAGAAAAGTACTTAACAGATTAAGAACTGAATCAAAACAGAAAGGTAAATGCGCAAGGATTTAGACTCATTCCATAAACATGCATAAAAAAAACCATGAAGATATGTTAATGCACGAATCAATATTGATTATATTTATATAAAGTTGGTAACCTTATTACATTCATTAGATTCATTATAGAACATCGCAGTATGGTAGACCAAAGTCATGCATCATAACTGGACCCATATCCCTTAGTTCTCAAAAAGAAATTTCATAACCCCAAACCCTTGATACATCCTTGTCCTATAGTTCATCTACCTAACCCAATATGGCTCCTCTTGGCATTTCTACAGAGCTTTTCTCTCTTATTGATCTCTCTCTCCTTTTGTTCTTTTGTGGGCACTTATATTTATAGGCACCCCGAAGTGCCAAATCATCCTTTGTGGCCTCGGATCCGGTGCAAGTGTCTCAATGTGGTCCTCTATAGGAGCATGCTCCTCCGTGCTTTGAGCTATCCATTTTTTTCTATGATGGTCTTCAAAAGCTTCCATCGCAGGGCATATTCCTTCCTAGGCCAACCTATCGCTAGGCTGGAACCTTATCCATTCTGCATGCACAATAGTGTCATAATTTTCTCGTGTCTTTCCCAATACATGAATTACGGTTAAGTCCCGAGACCCTGTCCTGCGGGCGCATATCACGGGTTCTATTGAGACCCTCCTAAAACCTTTCCTTGTGCACCTTCTCCTTGCACACCCATTTCTTAACTTCGGTCTTGCGCACTCAAATGCCCTTTTGGACTTCGTCAATATTTTAGAGGCCTAACATATTGCATTAGTGAAAGAGCATTCCTCTTCCTATTCATTACTTGTTACATTGAATATCACACTTCGATTTGGGCTTAAAACATTTGCATAGCATTTTGATCTTTTCGCATCTTAGCTCACATTAAAATGAGGGAAACCCATATGCTAGAAGTCATGCCCGGTAATGGTTGATATAATTGAATCATAAAAAGCACATTCTTTCTTCTCTCTTTCCAAACTACACAATTTGAAATATATACATCTTCTTAAAACAACATCCCACTTGGAAGAAGTTGTCAACGATCACATGATCAGAGGATTGATAGTGGGCACCCAACTGGTTATTTCTATCCAGTACCCCATCAGAGGATGGCCCACCCCCACCATAACATAACCTGAAACCTCACCTTTAGAATTTCCTTCTTTGTAGGAAGCCTTCTCAACCAAAAACTCTACTCTAAATTCACAAGTCAGTATTTTAAATAACATAAGCTAAACACACTAAATTCACTTGTTGGATTATGTATTTTCTTATCTTTGTGCTTGAATTTCATTTTGAGGTGTGAGGATATGATTCTTCATTTTTATTTTTTCCTTTCACATTCCGCCATCATAGTTGGAGCATTATGACTTTCTTAGATTGTGTCAAAACCTCATCTTATCATCCCCAAACTTTTGGATTGATTATTTATCTAATATAAATTCACAAAATATTCATTTTTCCTCATTCTTTAGATTTCATAGTAAGCGGAATCGGTCCAAGTGACCTTTGTTGGTTTACATCTAACCACCATCGATTTAACTAACCTTGAAGCATCGGTTCCTTGTTATTTTAGTTAATTTACCCAAAAGACACTTATCTCATCTTCTCTTCTATTTTGATTCTCTATGTATCATTGTAGTCTCTGTACTCTGATAATAGTCATCCTATACAACTTTCATGTATGATAGTCATCATTTTCTGCCTCATTTTATGAAACTATCATTTTCTCACAAGAATGCTTGAGTATCGGTTCCTGTAACCGACATCAGTCACCCCTTAACCGTCATTGGTCAATTAGACTGGAATCGGTCACTCTGTTTTTATTTTAATCAAAAAAATTTACCAACTTTCCCTCCCATAATCTGTTTTGTCCCATCTTTGTTGTTCTCTGTGTCATTTATAGAGTACATTTCACCTGATATATGTTGATTCACATGGTGTTGACTTGCAGACAAACTAACACCCTCGTAATTCACACTAGCTATCAGTCACTCCCACCTAATCCATCACCACCATCCATCCTGTCACCTATGGATTTGACTCAGATAATCCCCATCACTATCAGAGATGAGGAGTTAGCAAGAATCCTTGACCAGAATCCTGCTTTGCCCTCTAGTACTACCTTACCCATTCTTCCACCCGGGATTCCTCAGGACAATTAATATATGACATGCACATATCTATCCCTCCTACTCTCACCCCCACCTCTATGTCACTAGCACCAGCTTGGTGCTACCGTCATCCACTTTACCACCTATGGTGTCTCATATAGATCCCACAACTATTATAACTCCAACATCTACGTTATCTATCACACCCACAACATCAATTGTCCCTCTAACAATTACTTTAAGTATAGCCCCATCTGCACCCACTACCTCACATATACCTATTGCATCGCAACCACCTCCAGTGTCGAAAACTTACACCCCTTTCCGAACCTCATCCTTTATATCCTGTAGTCCTTACCCCCAATCACCACTAGATTTGTTATGACTACCCCACCCACTTACACATACTACCAACAACCCCCGACCTCATCTATCACTTATATTGGCTATGTGCCACCTACATCTATTCCTCTGTGTAGTTCTCATACTCAGTGCCAACATACACTAGCATACCACCCACCTCATACATTCAACATCAACCCCCTTTTCTTTAGGGGCACCCATTCATCCCAACCTACTAATGACCTCATTAAAATTATTATGGAGAAAATATAGACCTTAGAAGCATTTATTTTTGGCTCTCGTAATTCTTTAACATATGATGAAATCTATAATGAGCATATCCATCCATCTATTCCCATTCGTCCTTACATAGTGCATTGGGAAATTCCTAAATTCAATCACTTCAATAGTAAAGAAGACCCACAGAAACACTTGCGGTCATTCAAACATGGATGTTCCCTAATCGCCCATGATGACGCTCTGTTCCTACAAACATTCCCAATGTCCTTGAAAGGACCAACATTAGATTGGTATAGAGGACTACCTCAACATTCTATTTATTCCTTTAATCAAGTAGCCTAAGCTTTCTTAGATCATTTTTCAATCAATGTTACTAAGAAATTCATCATGACCGATCTCTATTCAACTCGATAGTATGAAGACAAATCTACACAGATTTCCATGCCCACTAGCGGAATCTTATTAACCAATTGAATTTCCAACTACCTAAGACTAAACTTATTGAGTTATTCACTAGAGCTTGTGCCAGACACATCTCACCAACTCTGCAAGTCCAAACCTTCTAAACCTTTGATGAAGCGTTCACCATGGCCCAAAAATTGGAAATTTGCGCCATTGAAGAAAAGAAGATCCAATTACGAAACAAGAAAACCCCATTCAAATTAAATGACTCTTCTTCATCTTCAAATCTTGAAAATAAATATTCAAATCCCAAAATATCTGCCAACATGGTAGTCCTCAAGGCGGGTCCACCTCATCCTTCTAATCAAGCCCAACCTTCTTCCAATCTTTCTCCTGTCCAGGCCTTTCAGCTCCGATGGGAACAACAAAAATACACTTCAATTGGAGAGCCTTATTCATTAGTATTGGAAAAGCTTCTTAAAGCTGGAGCCATTACACTTCCTAACATAAAACCTCATACAGGTTTTGATTCTACTCCTCCCATGCCGACATAGTATAAAGAACACAACCACTATAATTATCATCATGATAAAGGACATAGTGATGGTAACTATATAAATTTTAAAAACATTGTTCAAGAGATGATAGAAAATGGAGACCTTGTCATAGACAACCCGAATGTGCCTACAAATCATAATTTACACATCTTTAAAAATCCATTCCCTAATCATAAATCATCATCTAATCAAAATAACGAACCTTCATCTAGTGATAGCAATGTCCGTGAAGTCCACGTAGTTTTTGATATCGTACCAACTGTTCATGAAAACCTACCTACTTCACCTATTGAGGATATCTTGGTATGATATACTCCACCCATAAAGGAGCATACCTCTTCTACTCCTCCAACCATGGAGGAGTCCCCCTCATCTCCCTTGCTCTCACGAGAGGAACCCACACTTTCTACCGATGTTATTTCATCATCTACTTCCTAGCCTTCGAACCATCAATACTTGTTATTCTCCCATCCACAAGAGAATCATCATCACCTTATGCTCCACAAAGAGATAATTCTACCTCACCCAACCTATCATCTCTCCTACCCATGGAGATTCTTCATAAATTTCACTACCTATTGGGGATACTTTTCCCCGAGCATCCTAGGAGCCTATGGACATGATCTTGTTTCTTTTACATACAGAATCCGAGGCTAGCCAATTCTCTATCTCACAAAAATATTTTACAAGGATTTCCACCTAACTCATTCCATCATCATCTTTAGTAGTACTATTTTCATGGCTGGTTGATCATTTGGATTACGTTTATCATTCCATGCTCTGGGGACGTCTTCGGCTCCCCATTTCGACCCAAGTGCAAATGTTTCCTGAAGATACTTCCATGATTTACCCAAAGGTATTTTTGGCAACCAAAACTACACTTACTATGCCGATTGAAAAAAATTCCTCTTCATCATCCCTACCTCCATCCAAACTTCTATCCATCACTACAACTATTCCCAAACCTAAACACCTACCCACACTTATTCCCTCACTCGTATCTAGACCCATCACTACTTTGGGTGACATGCGACATCAAGCCTTACTCACCCACCTATTCAGATTGGAATTAGCCATGTCTTCCCAAGTCCGCACCACATTATCCTCCGCCTAAAAGGAAAACTCAACCTTCTAGGCCACGTCCACCTGGTCTTACCTACCACACCTTTTTCACCTCCCCCTTCCGTCCATCTAGGGCCTCATCCATCAACCTTGACCAAATAGTCTCATATCCAAGGCTAGTCAAAAGATAAATAACCTACTCCTACCTCACGAGCCTTTGTTATACCTCATTCACCCAAAACCCAAACTTCCTCACCCTCACCCATACACTTCTTGCCACCTATACCTCCACCAGTGACTATAACCCCAACCTTGCCTATATGACTTCAACCAATGTTGCCTACCCAACCTCTACCAACCACCTCCACCACAACTCGGTTACCCTCATGGGTAACCCTTCCTCTTCCACCATCTACTTTCCCTTCTACATCATGTACTCCCATGTCACCTTTACCTAAGAAGGTGTAACCCAAAGATAAGAATCCACTACCCTCCAATAAGGTAGTCAAACCAACCAAACCTTCCATCGCCAACTCTTCTACCCCACCTTTACCCAAGTAAGATTCAGCAACATCTAAGACCACTCCACATACCAAACTAGTAGACAAACCCATTCCCTCTCCTATAAACCCTCTTCCCTCACAATCATCCACACATGTATCCAAACCCACACTCACTTCCCATTGTGATCCATTAGTAGGGTCTTATGCCAAAATTTTAACCAATATTTTAGAGACTTCCATCATCACATTATCACCTCTTTGACCTTATGATCCTCTCAAACCCAAACCAAAAAGGTTTGATGAAACCAAGATTTTTTCCTATCATCGTGTACCAAGAAATGATGTTGAAAATTGTAAGGCTCTGAAAACCGTTCTTCTCCAACTTTGTCCTCTTGAATTTTTTTGATGATGATGACCTTCTTGATGAGGACCATTCTCCACCTTCACCTATCACCATACATCATCATCCTTTACCCATTCAAAAATCAATATCTCCACCCCACAACCATTTTTTCCCACCTCTAAAATTCGAGATCAACATGGTCCGTATTAGAGAATTGGCCAAACCACCACTCAAATGTCAATGCACCCTACTCATTTCACAAGGATCTTATCCACCGCTAGGATTTTTCCCCTCATGCCATTATGCCTTTCATGACACACCCTCTCCATTCGCCTCCCTCAGATTAACATGGTTCACATTGCTACGCACTCAAAGAGAAAAGGAAAAGAAAAAGAACTAGCTCATCAACCAAACCCCATGCCCAATATACCATCTGCACCCACTTCCAAAATCACCATCCGTGGACCTACACATACCCTATCTATGATAGGGCCACCCATCATGTAATGGTAAACAACTACATTAGTCTCCTCTAAAGATGTCTTTGTATGATCTCGTCCAAAATTCTGAATCCCACTATAAGCCCTTATTGAGGTTCTATAATCCATTAAAGTTCTACCCAATGACCCCACACTAGTGGCCTTTATTATCACCCCTTATAATGTGGTCTCACTAACCAAATCAGCTCCTTCTTCTACCACCACATGACCACTCCTCAAGTCGCCACCATCATCTTCTTTGAAGAGAGATTTTACCTCTCTAGTCGGATGAACTTGATCTCACCTATTCATTTCTATCTATATCGATATCATACACGTATGGCACGTTATGCTTTCTAGTGGTATTAACATTAACATCATATCCTCCTTATTGGGACCCCAAAATATTGGCTAAGTAAAAAGGTGCGTAGGCGCACATGGCCTAATTGAATAAGGGCTACAAGGAAAAGGCGCGTAGGATAGGGTTTAAGGAAGGGTTTAAGAAAACCCTTCTACCATGTGGACAAAGTTAAAGTTTTAGGACTTAGCCATATTTGGTGTATTGGAAAGGACATGAGAAAAGTGTAATGGATAGTGAATGAGGAGTGGATAAATTACTAGCAGGAAACGTGATGCCTCAAAAGGAATATACTTACTGATAGAGGATTCGGAAGACCATCATTAGGAATGGAGAGATTGGATTGAAGGAGAATGCTTCTATGGAGGACCAGATGACTTGCTTGGCAATGTATCTATAACTCTTCTAAAGCAAGTCTTTGGTTGAAGATGCCTATAAATACAACCGCCCACAAAAGAAAAGAAGAGAGAATCCTTATCCAATAGAGGAGGATAAAGAGCCTCTCCACCTACCTTTTTGTGAAAACTCTATGGGATTGGGTAGAAGCTATATAAAGGAGTAATGTATTAAGGGGTTGGGATATAAATTTTTCTATGTATGGATGAAGGACACGATCCTTTCTTAAAGTGATGTATGACTTTGAAGCGATCAAAAGGGTGTGGTAGTCTAATGGATCCACTAAATGTAATGAGGTTACTGGAACATGAATGAGTATGAATGTAATTGATTTAGTTCATATCTATATATTTTCATTTATTTTCATGGATGTTATGGAATATATGTAAATCCTTGTGTATTTTCCTTTCTACTATAGTTCTATTTGTTATGCTGTAAGTACCCTCTATTTGGAATGAATAATTTTTCTAGAGGTAAGAGCCCTATGATGATTGTATGTCTCATTCACACCTTTATTCATTAAGGTGGTAGATGATGGTTTCACTTAAATCACATAAGCAAAGAGAGACTTAACACCAACACGTGCCTCTATTCATTGCCCGTATATATCTTGGGTAACAAGGCGTATGCACATGGGATTCCCTTGTTCTTTGGTGGATGTAAAAATGACTACATTCCCACGCATACAATAAAATGCATATTCATTCTAACTCTATGCATAATAACCTAGTTATGTTGCACTCCTTCAATGATGCCATCACCTCCACCCTTGGCACTATTATCCTTCATGTTCGTGTAGGCCCTCACAATGTCCCAGAACTATTCTATGTCTTAGAGGGGAGTTATAATATAACCTATTGCTCGGTAGACCCTAGATTCATGTCATGGGTTATGTCCTTCAACTTTCCACCTTTGTTGTGTAAAATTTTAGCATGAGGGACATAACTACACCATCCCCACCGACCTGTTGCCATTTAAGACCTGTAACATGTTGTACTGACCTAACGATGTGCTTGTATCGGTCAAGGCATCTGCCACTACACCCACTTCACCTTCACCCACAAGCCCATCCACCAATGTTGCTTCCACCTCTCCTACATATAATTCTTCTATTCCTACCGCCGCTACATCTTCCACAACCGATAACTTTTCTTCCCAACAATCGATACCCATCATGTTCTCATGTTCAATCATCTAGTGAGTCGTCTATCCCCACTACCCACATATCGACTATCAATCCCTTAGAAGGTGTTTTTAAACACCTCACTCTAGGGGAGTACCACCTATACAATATCAAAACATTCCTCACTCCGCAAGAGTATGGGAACCTGTGCTAACACCCTAGTTATGACTATCGTGTAGGAAAGGTTTTTCCTTACGGTTCCCCCCCACCTTCACACTAATTTAACATATGGGGACTTAATATTGTCACCTATTCACCTGAACCCCATCCCAAACATGACCATTTTCATTTTACCTACAATCCCTTACTAACTTCCGTTTCACCCACACTTTCCTCCACCATTGTGCATGGAAAGACTTTGGCTTCGGTTTTTATGAACAAGGCCACCATACTATCATTTCATGTACCACTATAAACACAATGACCGTAGTGGAATTTTTTTTCCACACCACCTCCCAAAAAGGCCCATGTTGACCTCATTGAGGAAGACAAACCTTCTCCACCTCATTCACCCATGTCACCATATTCACCCACGGAGTCCATAAATCCCTGAATCTATTCCTCGTAACTTTTTTATTTAATAAACACAATTTCCTTGGGACCTATGACCTATCAACATGATGGTGAGGCTCCCTCTTCTTTCCCCTTCTTGTATCCTGACATGATTGATGATGATACACCTTCTATTAATGTCATTCAATGTTAGGATGATGAGTCCATCCTCACCTACCTTGGTGCGGAAGATTCTTATATTCACTAGTCATTACCCTCTAAGATGCAAACCATGTTGAATGAATCGACTATCAAAATCAACATTAATACTCAGGATGACCCACACATCCTAAAGATAGGTCAGTATTTAGATATTGTTAAACATGAAGCTTTACCTCTTTCCTCCGGGACCATAGTAACATTTTTGCTTGGTCTTATGCCGATATGCTTGGTATTGACCCAAAAATTGTGGTCCACAATATTGTAACCATTCCTAATGCCAAACCCATCAAACAAAAGCTATGGAAAATGCATCCTCGCATTACTCTTCTATCAAAGAAGAACTCCAGCACCTTCTCTTAGTTTCCTTCCATCCTACCCATTGACTATCCCCAATGGATTTCTAACATAATTCCTTTCACAAAGGAAATAGGGGGACTCTGCATTTTCACAGAATTCCATGACCTCAATGTAGCTTGTCCTAAAGAGGATTTTCCCCTACCAAGAATTGACCAACTAGTTGATCTCACCGCCGACCATGAAATGCTATCACTTATGGAAGGTTTCTCTTAGTTATAATCAAATATTACTCACTCAGGAAGATCAACACAAGGCTGCCTTCATCACCCCTTGGGGGACCTACTTTACTATCAAGTCATGCCTTTTGGCCTTAAAAACACTAGTGCTACATATCAACGAGCCATGAATTACATCTTCCATGACATCATGCATCACATATTGGAAGATTACGTAGATGATCTTCTTTCCAAATCAAACATTGAGCCGAACACCTGACCATCCTTAAGGTCATCTTTGATGTTTGATCAAGTATTGTGTTTTTCTTCAACCAAAGAAGTGCGTATTTACGATACTTTTAGGAAAACTCCTTGGTTTCATCATTTCTTTGCGTGGCATAGAAGTTGATCCTACTAAAGTAAAGGCTATTCTAGAAATTCCTCCACCTACTACTAATCTCCATCAAATTAAAATATTGTAAGGTAAGTTACAATCCATTCATCATTTTATCTCATAGCTTTCTAACCATTGTCAACCATTTCATCATATTCTTAAGAAGAATGTTTCATTGAAATGCTATGAGATACGATAAGCTTGTGACACCTTAAAACAATACCTTCTTCAACCACCAGTGATCATTCCTCCTAAGGATGACCAACCCTTTTACCTATATATTTCCACCACTGACCATTCTTTAGGTGTCATGCTCACTCATCGTGATTAGAAACACAAAGAGCAAGTGGTTTATTACATAAGACGTACCCTTTTGGACTACAAAAATAAATAAACTCATGCCAAAATTTTTTTACTTATCCTTAGTTTTCGTCGCCACGAAACTTTTCCATTACCTACTCAACCAAAAACCTTCATTGTTACCAATAATGACCCCCTACATTACATGTATGCCAAACCCTCTCAACATCAATGTGTTGCATGTTGGCTTATGCTTCTGCCGACCTTGACCTTAAATTCACTCATCACAAATCCATCAAGGGCTAAACCATTGCGACCAACTAGTAGACACACCTCTTTTGGTAATCAACCCTCTCACTTTGATTTCCTAGATGAATCCATAGCTACCCTCTCAATCCATAGCTACCCTCTCCTTAGACAATACCACTTACCAAATGACACTCTTCTTCGATGGCTCCAAGTGTTAGCATTGAGGTGGGGCTGGTGTTATCCTAATTCCTCTTGATGGTGAACCTATGCCTTTATCTTTCAAACTAGATTTTGATTGTATAAACAATATCACCTGAATATGAAGCACTCATATTGGGTCTCAAGCTTCTTATGCCTTAGATGTTAAGTCAATCAATATGTTTTGTGATTCCTTGCTAGTTGTAAACTAGGTCAATGGTATATACCAATGTCGTAATGAAATACTTCAAAAGTATAAACATCATGTAGACATACTTTTGACTACCTTTGACCATTATGAAATTTAAACCACCCCACATTATACCAATAAATTTGTGGATACCATGGCCTGCTTGGCTTCTCAGATACCTGCTTCACCTATCGATTATAAAATATTTTTCACAATAAAATGGTTACAATCACTCTCTTATTTACCTTGTGAGGTCTACTCCATCGGAACCGTTGCACTTGACCCACGTGACCTTTGGTATAAGAATTTTGTAGACTATCTTTCCCTTTCCATTCTACTTGCTGATCTCACTCATAATGGACAACGTGCCTTTCTTAAAAGTGTCTCTCGCTATGTCATCATGGGTGGTCTCCTTTATAAGTGCGTGGCTTCGACGGTATTCTCTTATGATGCCTTACAAGTTCTAAAATTCCCTACACCATCAAGGAAGTTCATGATGGAATTTTTGGAGGCCACTTTAGTGGTTTAGCTATCATAAAATGCATTCTTTGCCTTTGCTATTATTTTCCAACCCTAAAGTATGATTGACTTTGTGACTATGTTAAATTTGTGTAAAATTTCAGTAACATGCTAATCTTCATCACACACCTAGTCATGCCTTACATGTCACGAGACCTTTGGCCTTTTCTCAATGGGGCTAGGATCTTGGTGGAGAGATCAATCCCCATTCTTCACAATGCCATCAATGGTTTATAACCACTACTGAATATTATACTAAATGTGTAGAATTCATCCCCATCATTTCTACAAAAGGAGAAAATATGTTAATTCATCAACCATCACATCATTTTCACTTTGGTATTCCTCATCAGTGTCATCATTGATAATGGAAAGTAATTCAAAAACAAAACCCTATGTAAATGTGTGTGTGACACTTTTGGCATCCAAATAAATTTCTCGTCACCTTATTACCGCAAAACCAATGGCCAAGCATAATCAACCAATAAAACCTTGAAAAAATTCTTATGAAAGTAGTTGATGATATTGGAAAGGATTGGCATCACACATTCCTTTTACTTTGTGGGCTTATCACACTAGTATTTCACACTTGACTACTTTGCTGCCACACCTTTTTCTCTAGTCTACGATACCAAGGTTGTCTTGCTCTTCAAAGTCCTGATTCCATCTCTCTGCATCTCATTGCAAGACATGCTCAATGATGATGAATTTCTCTAGGATCGTTTGGCACAACTTGAGTTATTAGATGAAAATTGTCTTAATGCTCTTAACCATCTCCAAATCTACAAAAACGTATCAAACATGCCTACGAAAAACACGTCCATGAATGAAACTTTAGGTTGGTGACCTCGTCCTGAAGGAAAATCAACATGTAAGTAAAGAAAAGAAAAGTAAACGAGGAAAATTTTCTCCTAATTAGATTGGACCCTATATCATTACCCATGCCTATGGATCAAGTGCTTATCATTTATCTTCACTTAAAGGTAAACCGAACATGATCCCCTCAATGCATTGTATCTTCGACCATTTTATTGTTGAAATTAAGTCCTATATCACCTTTTGTCTATTGACCGCTCATCCCTTGAGTGTCGTTCACCTTCCATGTTACCCATTTTTGAGGATCAACAACTAAACAAGAATCATGTGATTACCCATCACCTTTCAGCCTTATCTTCAATATGAGTACCATGACTCTATTCATGGATACTTTTCATCTTTTTAAAGATGGAATCCCATGGTTGTTCATCACTTGAAACCACCCCTTTCATAGTTAACCCTTGTGTACTATGGTTTTGTCTTCTAAACAAGAACCTAATCTTCCTCTATAGTCTTTTCCATGACTTAAATGTCCAAACAACAAAATGGGATTCAAATCCTTGAGTCAAACTTCTAGCAAAAGATGACTCCCTCAAAATGGGACATCTCTTCTCTCTATTTTGCTGCTATAAATAGACTACTCCCTTGAAGGACAACTATATAAAGTTATTGCAAAAATACAATAAAAATATCCAGAAGCTTCCCACATCGATAAGCTTGTGAAGACCTCAAGGAGATAATATACTCATCCCATATAGACTTTTGCATCAATCAACCTATTGAAAAAAAAAATGAAAAAATGATGAAATTTTCGTCATGGACTTGCCTATTTTTGATCATGGGTTTCTTGCTAAGTAAACATGTGGTCATACACTAAATTACACTAAACCACCCATTTTCACCTCATTTCTTTTCACCCTAATTTTCTATCCGCTCAAGGGACTTTCCATAACTGTGACATTTCATGATCATGTGAATTTCTTCACCCTTAGAATAGTCTATTATACAATGCCTTTAGGGTCTTACGTTCATAAGCCCATCTAGGGTATGGTAGAATCATTAGGGTTCTCATCAATTAAGTAGCTCTTTTAACATCTCTTACCATTTTCCTTCCTCATTACTTATTGATTATCTATACAGGACTAAACCATCGAAACCTTCATTTAAAATGAGTCAACCATGCCTATGACCTAAAACTCAACCATGCCTATGACATAAAATGAAACCATGCCTATAACCTACATTTAATCAGACCTAAAATATACTAACCCATTCCTCTAATTCATCATATTCTTCCCTAGATTATGGGAGAACTACATTGGCCTGAGGCCCCTTTTCATAGGGATATGTAGGCAACACTTCGAGGGCATGGGCCCTTGAAGGTTAGCTCAGCCACTCTTTACCATAACCAATTTCCCCTTCACTTTCCTATGCATGCTCTACCTTAGTTAGTTTCCATTTTATATCAACAGTTGGAAATTAAACCAAACAAGCACCAATTAACAAACATTTTTACCACTTCATCACATCATTCATTTATTATTTTTATATTTCCACCATAGCTAATATTTGGAAATTTAAACCATAACATGCATGACCATCATCATTTGTCTTCCATGTTACCAACAACTTGGAACTTAAAACAAAACCATAAACCATGACTCCACCATGCCTAAATCGACCTAACTCCATCATTCCTAAACCGACTTGACTCCACCATGCCTGAATTGACTTGACTCCACCATGCCTAAATCGACTTGAATCCATCATGCCTAAATTGACCTGACTCCACCATGCCTAAATTTACCTAAATTCACCATGCCTAAATTGACTGAATCCACCATGCCTAAATAAACCTGAATCCATCATGCCTATGACCTGACTCCATCATGCCTATGACCTAACTCAACCATGCCTACAACTTGACTCAATCATGCCTATACCAACCTGATTCCATCATGCCTAGTCCACCTATTTTCCATCACATACACAATAACAATAGAAATTGCAACCACCAGTATAACATCATATCATAAATATAACCATCATCCATAAATATATACATCCTCAAAACCTATGTATATATGGGCACATGTATAATGACAACACATGTCCCTCATATACAAATGTCTCAAAATCTTTAGCACGCAGGCGGTATAATATACAAACACTCAAAATATCTCATATACATCCTCGATATCTTCCACTGTGCAAGTGGTATAAATAAAAATATACAAAAAATATGTATCATGAACACATATGGTGACTAATCACCTGATATCCATATCTATCTCATCTGTCTCCTCCTCTCCTCTAGTTCGCTGCACCCTGCCAACATCTCTCCACCTAGCATGGGTCTATCCCTTGCCTTTACCTACCTGTAGCTAAGTCTACAGCATCCGTGAGCTAGTTGCCTCTCCTTGAACCTATCTCTTGGCTCGTGCCCCCTTTACTCTCTACACTATGTGTGTGAGATCTGGTCCTCTCACTCAAGGCCTATTGTACCATGTACTCCACATAGGAAGGGATGTCTATCCCTGACAGTAATCAAATGATCCTGGTAGTACCTAGCCTCACTAAGGGCATGCTGGAATCTAGCCATCAAAACTATCTATGGTGGTTCCATGTGTCTCGAGGCACCCTAAAATCCCTGACCTGCTGCGATGGTCTCGGCCCCCTATGTCTATGTGCCCCTACCATCCTCTCTGTACCATGGGACCTTGTCCTACTATTGCCTGTTCCATGGGACCCTATCCTTGAGCCTGTGCCATGACTTAGGCATGTAAGGACATAATCTACACATGTGTAGTGGAAAACTATCCCTCAACTCACGCCACCTCTACTTGTGACCACCATCAACTACCCATGTAAACCGTAATCTAGTCTTGTGAGGAGGCCACCTGTCCCTAGAGTGATTCCCTCTAAACTATGAGGGTCGCCACATCTGGCTCGCCTGGCCTAGGTGGTGCTTCTCATAGATAAGCTGACCACCACCATCTATATGCATATGTACAACCCTCATCATCAATCAATTGGTCGACGGGATGCTCCTCTTACCCGATCAACATTGTAGGTCATGGTGGAGACATAGGTCATGGTGGAGACATACCTCTATTCTATAGAAATGGAGGTGGCACATCTTGGGGAAATCCAAACTATTTTCTGAGCCTCGCTAATGGGGATCATCTCATGCTCATTAGCATGATGCCCCTCTATCCATCTCACCAGTTATAATCCATCCAACTCCACTTTGCCATCTTCTTGTATGAGGGGAAGCCGACATATGGCCTCCAGATAATGTCTACACCAGATAAACCCTCTAGCATGCACCTATAGTACGCTACATCATGTGTAGCCTTGGTAGATATACACTCTCCAATGACAAGTACCCAACGCCCTTTGTAACCAACTTGAACAAAGCCCACCTCAAATGCATCCAGTCGGGGCATACCAATTGGATGCACACATATAATGTGCTCATATGCCCAACAATGTAAGAGAAAGGTACAACACAAGTTGAACCTTATGACCACCCGTAGGTCCATAGCTCTAATAAAGTGACATCAAGTATGTTGGTGCCCAAGAAAATTGGGTCCTATCCTCCATCATGTCATGGAGAACCCCCATCAGTGCTTGTGGGAATCTCCCACCCTCCGCATCTGGTAGTGCAAAATAACACACTACCTCCATAATCAAGACCACTAGCCTCATCTCCTCAGGATGGGCCACGTACATCTCTCCATAACTCAAGTTTGTGCTATGGAACCTCATCTCTACCATCCCCTCTCCAAATACTATCAACATCAGCTCCTTTGATGCCTATGAAGAAATAGAATAAACTTGCATCCCCACTATCGGTAACCGTAGGATCCTATACACGTCCTCTAGGGTGATAATGATCTCACCCGTTAGTAGATGAAATGTGTTGGTCATCTGAATTTGATCGCAAACTCTTCAACTTTGGAATTATCCATAGATATGTAAATAAACACTGTTGCTTTATACTTTCTATTAGAAAATGAAAGAGATAGCTAGTGAATGAATTATGTTTATGTTTAGAATCCGAGTGCGCAGGAAAGGAAATAAGTTAAGCTCATAAACACCAACAAATTTTATCCTGGAAACCTCCAGAGGAGGAAAAACCATTCGAAAAGGGAAATTGCTCTTTCTTCTCACTTTTATTGGCCAATTCAAAATAACAAGTACAAAAGTTACAATAAGTATGAAAGAGAAGTAGATAATATCTCACACTTCCTCCCAAATACTTGCTTTCTCTGTCTCAACACTCCTTTCTTCTACAAAACACAATTCCAACACTAAGAACTTCTTGCTCACTTTCTTTCATGCTTCGATGATCCTATTCTCTTCTACAACCATGTATTTATAGCCTTTACCATGTCCTCTCGTGCATTGGAGAGTGGGAAAGATCATGGAGGAGAAGAGATATTAACAAATTTCCAAATTCTGGGCTGTTCGTTTCATATTTTTGTTTTCTATCTAAAAGAGCCAGGACCGCCACCCAATGTAGACAGGCAATCCCAAGACCACCGCCCTAGTTGGGTGGTGGTTCTATAACCACCACTCTACATAGAGTGGTGGTCATGTTACTAAAAATATAGAACCTCTATGTTTTCATTTTTCCTTCTTCATGCTGATTGTTTTGATGAAGTAGATTCATTTTGGATCCCTATGGATTAGAATCCCATTTATTGATGAATGCGACCATCAAGATCAGCTTCTAAAATATGTGCCTATACTGTCTTACACCAATAAGGCTGACATCTATTCCGTGATGCCACTCCTCTGCCATCATGCTCCCTCATATTGATAGTAATATAGGTGGTACTCTGTCTCTCATCCACAACTGGTCCTCGCCAAAGACCCAACAAATCACAACATTGTATTTTTCACCATACCCACACATCTCTTACCCGAAAAACATACTCCCAAAACCTTATTTACTATTGTACCCCAACCCTACAAATCACCCCTTGTTACCATAATCCACTCGTACCATTTATACTTATTACCCTACTCATTACCCTCTGTGAATATATTACCCTACCTGTCATCACTCCACTTGCTGTTATATCCCATCACCTACCTTTTCCCTCCCAACATTTCCCGCTTATTGACCTATTTCCCTCTAACTCCAAGCTGGCACAAGTCTCTCGGTGACCGACATCAATCCCTCATGTGGCGGCATCGACCACCTATTACCCTGACTGATGCCGGCCAATGCCAACCAACATCGACCAAACCTTGACCAGTATCAGTCACTGTCGTGGTGACCAAATCCATAAAACCCCCATTTTTCCCAAAATTTTTCAAACTAACCTAGAAACCTATCCTACCTTACCCAAAGCTAACCCAAACCCCTCCCCACCCCTATCTAACCTATCTCAGACCTCCCCCCTCCCTCATTACACCAATTTTAACCAAAAATTTAATTATACACCTATACCCAAAAACCCATACCCATACCTTATTTTCCCAAATAAATACATAGAAAGGATGAAATCCTACCTCATCTTGGTGTTGTTGGCATGGTGGTATGGTGGATCTTTGTCTTTGGTCACCCACCTAAACCCTCTCCTACTTCTACCATGCCCAAATCACAACAACCCACTCCTCTAATCCAACCAATCCAATTGATACCTCGAGCTTGTGGACCCATCTCCCTAGCTCCTCTCACCCACTCATACTCTCCACCTCATCCGGGTACAATGGCTTGTCCTCTCTCAAAAACATGGCACAAAATTCAAATAACTCTATCATTTTCTCTAAAGGTACAAAACAACAATGATTAGTAAAATATAGAAATTTTATTCTATAAACCCAACCTAATATGACCGACATCGGTCATATTTGTGTCCAAGCCAACCGACGTCGGTCACCCTATAACCAACATTGGTCAACCCTTCTAACTATTTAGCCTTACTATGCTTCCTTTGCTTGCAATCATCAGTGCTAATGCACCTGTTATCATTCTAGCCACCCATTGAAACATACCTACAAGAAAAAATACCCCTACATTTCCTTTGTTGCATCTTAAGAGTTGTTATTTTACCTATACCTTGGCCTCACCCGTCTATGACATGTTTTCCTAAACTTAACCTACTTGGTGTGACCATTGACCTTATGTACTCGCTTATACCTTGCGATGTTGTTACGTATGTTGTTTTAGCCTAAAACTATACCTTTCCTATTCTTTGTGTCGTTTATCCGACCAAACCTTTGGTGTCTTGGAGCATACCTAAATATTCTTACACTGACCTATGTTGTATTTCTTGACCATATCCTATACCTTAGATACCTAAATCACTTCAACCTTATTTGGATAAACCTATCGACCTTGGATGATGTTGAGTTTGTAAGATCTTCAACATGGTACCGTATTACAATCTATATGTGTGCATGTGTTTTATTTCCATTACCCATGATCCAATTTCGACCACGACCTACTACCCATTACCCAAGTTGACCATCACCCTTTCCTCAATACTCAAATATTTCGCCACCTATCTTCCCAACCTACACATTTATCAAACCACTCACCGATTCCGTATTTTACATCATCAATGCGTAATTTGAGGGGATCACCTTCAACTACACACGGGAAATCAATTCCTATTTTTGTCAGCATTGATGCAGCCTAGAATTTACCAAATAACACCCTAGTCGTGTTGGCACATCACTCAGCCTTGACTAAGCGCTCACCCAAAGTGCGCAAATGTACCAAGTCCCTCTTTAGCTTTGTTGTAGTAGGATGTTAGCATGATGAAGGAAGAAACATATAGATTCATAACTAATCCATCATTCTACAATGCATGCTACCCTCAGATCTATGAAAGAACAAGCTTAAACAATAATCATGATTGAATTAATAACATGCACTACTCAACTACACACAGAATGACACTTAGATTCAGCCAATATCTTCCATTTATTAATAAATATAGAAGCTCCTTACAGTATTGTCAATCTATACCAATGCGCGTATGGATTTGATACAATAATTCAGTCATATGTGTATATGCACACTTCACACTTTGTATATTCTCTGTTACACATACATCCTCACACATTCATACATACTTCTACTATGTACCTAACATCATATATATAGGGTGGGGACTTTCCCTTCACCACTTATCTATTCTAGAAATAGGCCACATCCTATTGATAGCCACATGTTGTTTACAAGCATAGCCACACATGTAAGTGTGCTATCTATAGTCCTCTTGTAGTTAACTGAAGTGTCAATTCTATTCTCATCTTGTCTCCATGAAAAACACTTCAATCCGCTTCTCCAAAGATAGACAATGCATGATGCACACATCCCTGCATTGTTGGTGTGTTCTCGCATGCCACCTTCTAAAAATAGGTCTTCATGCTCAAAATTGGCTAAGTCCTAAAAGCTAAACTTACCTTCCATGTGCAGGTCCTTCTTGTCCTTCGCACCCTTGGTTCTGGGCCTTCTTATCCCGCACGGACTCCTTGTGTGATCTTTGACATGTATTCTTTGATCAACATTACCCCACACTAATCTCATTGTCATCCCGACAATGGGTATCTCCAAAAATTGAAGTAAAGAATAAAATAATGGAAAGAATAAGAATGAAGGAATGTAGAAAAATAAAGATTTTTATTAGACAACCTCCTCTGTATCACTTTGTAGTATCAACTCTGGATACTCCTCCTTTATTTTGGCTTCCAAAATCTGCCATTCAGTGAGTGCTTGTTCTAATTTTTTTGGGATGTCCATAGTAATGGATTCCAACTCATCCCACGTAATCTCTCCTTTCTCATTTTATAGAACCAACACAACACTAGACATTGATGTCATTCTTCCTTCTAAAAGGTCCATCTTCTATGCAATTAGCTTCCCAAGCTCTTCCAGTTGAGTCTTGTGTGGTTCTCGTGCTTCCATTAGGGCCTCACACTTCTGTTTAACCATTGACAATATTTCTGCGTGGCCTAAGGTCTCATCTTTCATTACTCTCTGGACTTCATTGTTTGTTTCTAGGGTCTTTATGTTGATAAGCACATCTGGGGCTGTGCATATTTTTAAAGCCTGGTCTACTTTCTTCAATACTTCTTGTAATGCTTACAACAACCCTTCATAATATGTGATCTTTCTCATCACCGAGGCTTTCTCCCATTCGGCATCTTACTCTAAGCTTCTTGGCTCTGGCATGCACATAGGTTCATCTTCAAGTACCAAGTCCACAAAATTTCCTACATAATGTATCACTGAAGGAAACGTTTGTGGTACCTTGGCCTCCAAGTGTGGCCTTGCTCTGATGACATTATCCCCAATATCCTCTGTGATGCAAATAAACACTTGATTTTTCTTCTGCAAAGTCCTTTCCCTACATTATGTACACTATCTCTGCATCCTTTATCTTCAGCTCCTCGCACAATGCTCTAATCATGGAATCTTTGTCCATGTTTCTTCTAGCCACCTCAATAGAAACTTTCACCAATGCATTGTTGACTTTCTCATCTGACATGATAGTAGGCTTTATTGTCATGTGTTTCATTTGAGGTGCCTTCTTCATTCGTCTCAAAATGCATGACTCTTCACACACATCAGAATTAGGCTCATTCATGTGGGTTTTCATTGACCATGATAGTTTATTTCGAGTGTGCACAGTCACCATGTCCTCATCCATTAGCTTCTAGTTGAATAAATCCTTCTGTACTATCGTGCTCTAGAAGAGGGTGTAGACAATTTTTCCTGCATCCTTTGCATACCCCATGGCTAGTGGAACGTGATATCCACTTTTTCTTCTAGACCATTGCTACTTAGGAACTTTAACTTCCAAATTTAGGACTTGTGTCTCCATGTCTTGAATATTCTCTATAGCTATTTCCTTAGGTATTTTCTCATCCTCTTCTTTTCCCTTTGATTCCTCATCTTGTTCTTCTATGTTCTCTGGAAGTGTAGGAGAATTAGGCATGCTCTCCTCTGACTCTTCCGCCTCCTCATCTAGCTTTAGTTTCCTCCTTCTTTGTGTAGTCACCTCCTTCTGTGGAGAGAGTTTGGGTGATTTACACACAGTGGTTGGAGTAGCACCTTGGGTCCTTGTTCTCCTAAATACCCACTTAAACATGTGCTCCCCTTAGACTACATTCAAGTCTTCATCATCCCCCTTTTGTAGCCGAGGAAGTATAATTGCGTTCTTAACTTCACCATTATTTATAGGATGTCTCCTACCTCTATGCTCCAAACTCCCACTATCTTCATGCTCCTCCTCATCATCCTCCAATTCAATTGGCTTTGTGAGCTTAGGCGTTGGGATGTTATCCATTGTATACTATCCCTTTGGTGGTGCCGAAGTGAAAACTCACCTTATACATATTTGTTATTCTCCATCTTTGGCTTCAATGGAGATACACCAATGCTGCCCCCACATCTACTAGAGATAGATTTATTGGTTTAATATTAAACACTTCCAAAATGATCCTCTCTATATAAGTACTTCTGCCAGATACACATACTTCTTCCTTAATGTATGGTAGTCCTAGTATACCTTATCTTCATTAAAGACTAGTCGGCACATGTCTATAAATATATGAACAGATGCTTAGAAATACCTTACAGTGAATGCGTAAGGCAATTTACATCAAGGGATCTAGACTCCATATTTCATTAGGAAGTGTGCAATGTAGAAATGCTGATATACAACAAACTAAACTTGTTTCCCTACCACTCCTGGTAGGTCCTTTGGGATGCACCACTCTTCCCCAAATTCCGTGGATCCTGTCATACCACTTCTCCACCCTTTGATTTACGTCATTTGTCATGGCCCCCTTGCATAGGTACTTACTAAATCTTTTAGCTGGGGACTTGTTCTCCATGGGGTATTCCCATAATTTTTCCTTTGGTCCATCTAGTACTCTAATCTCCATGAATACCAGTGATAGTAGAACATCCCCAAAACTGATCTTCCCTCGGTGCATGTTTCTTCAACTATTTTCTCTACAATATAGCATACAATGTTGTAGATTATCCCTTCTGACATCTTACACACCTCATGTAACTACATAGTATTTACCTATGACCACCTGCTCGATCATTCAACTTTGTAACAAGGTGGGTTGCAGCTTGCATAACTAAATAGTTCTTCAATTTGTCTATATCCATTCTGCATAGACCCTTCAGGTACCCTAACTCCTGTTTGGCCCTTACAATCATGTATTTATCTACAAGATCACCTTTTATGTCCTCTCCTATGGCCTTCAGACCTGGAATCGATGAGACAAGTGTAGATGAAGTAGAAGAAGTCTTCGTGTACTCTGCTCATGAGCCACTGATACAAGGGCTCATACTTCCCAAAATATGGAAGCTCATACAACTAGTAGACCCCAATTCTCTTCAAAATCTTCTCACCCGCATCATCATAAAATGACATGTCATCCGTTGTGTGCTTGTTCGTCCTAGAAGTGAGCAAGGAATCGAGCTCCTTCTTGTTCTCAGAGTCCTGTGATTGTATTCACTTACTTTGCTCTTTCTAATGGGTGAATCCCATTCCTGGCCAATGATGACTCCTTTTGGATATTACATCTCTAAAAAATGGCTTTCAGGTGCCATCTCTTCCTCCTCGATGACCACCTTCTTATTTCCTTTTACTGCTGCTGCAGATGCCTTCTTCAAGTGCCATTTTTACCTTGCAAATGTCTCCTCTTCAACTCTGTAACTTTGTGAATCAAACCCTAGCTCAATTCAATTATTCCTTAGGTGGAAACTTTGTAACCTAACTCTTTTTGTTTCCCTACTTTTCTCAAACCCTTCACCACTAGGGATGTAAGCTTCTTGTCACACATATCTGGTTGTCATGCTTGGTTTCACACCTTTCACACCTTAACTCGATGACTCGGTTCTTTGCACTTGGATCTTTCCTCAAATACTCTTAGTTGCAACGGTAAAGATGAATCCACATTCCATACTTATATTTTTTTCAATTTTTGATGCATTTATTGCTCCTTTACCTACCAAATATCACCTCATTCATTGACTAAATCCATTCATTCCACATGGTACATCTTTGCACCCACTATAACCTTCTAGTGCACCCTCCTACCCTCTCGGTCACAAACTTCTCTTCAGCGTGCACCCTTCGCCTGAGTACCTCATCACTATACCTTCTTTTGGTAGCTATCATGGCCTCCACTTACCTCACATTATCCCCTCCTTTCATTTATCTCCATCCTCGGTCAATTTTGAGAATGAAGGAAATACATTAAGGAAATATAGAATTGAAAACCTAAGCTAAATGGAAATACTGCCTTATTACAAACACCAAGAAGACTTATTTATAGTAGGGCTTCAACCTACTCCCGTTAAAGTAACCGGGTAGTTGTGTTCCATCAAGTGCTTCTAACTAGAAAACACCTGATTCAAGTATAGAAGTGATAACATATGGCCCCAACCAATGTACTTTGAGCTTTCTGGATGGTGCAAGAACTTTGAGTCATAAAGAAGTGCCATTTGTCCAATCTCAAACTTCTTATCCCTTATGTTTTTGTCATGACATGCCTTCTGCCGGATTTTTCTTGCTTTAAATCCATTGTGCTATGGATTGACACTTATCTAGTTGAACCATCTTTTCGATATGCTCTTCTAAATCTGTTCATTAGCTAGACCTCTAATGCATGTAATGCACAAAGAAGGTAACATAAATTCTATAGGGAGAATATCTTCCACGCTAAAAATCAACTGAAATGGTGTGGCTTTATTCAATCTCTTGAAATTTGTTCTATATGCCCAAAGCACAGTTGACATTTTTTCATCCCAATCCTTTCTTCCAACATCACATATTTTTGTCAAATTCTGGTTCAAAATCTTGTTGAAGGCCTCAAAAGTTCTGTTTGCTTGAGGATGGTAGGGTGTAGTTTTATGGTGTGCAACTATAAAATCATCTAATAGGATCATAATTATCTCATTCAAAAGTGTGTACCTCCATCACTTGTCAAGCTCAAAGGACATCCATATCACGTAAGAACATTCTCCCATAGAAACCTAGCTATTGTAGTTGCTGTATAATCCTTCGTAGGTGCTACTTCTACCCACCATATGAGATAATCTATGCAAGTAATGATATAACACGATCCATTCTGTGCACGGTTGGAAAAATAGGTCCTACAAAGTTAATGACCCATTTCTCAAACGATTCGACACTAGTAATCGGTCTCAAAGGCATCTCATCTCTTTGCCCTAGTCTTTTGAGACACTAAAAATGATCACATGGCTTGCAAATATTTTACGAGTCTTTATATAATGTCTCCCACCATAATCCAACAAGTAGGATATTTCGGGTAGTCGCATCACCTACATAATGGCCTCCTGCAATACCACCATGATCTTCTTCCATGATATCCTTGTGCTCATGCTCTAATACACAACAACGTAATACTTCATATTTTCCTAGCTTTTAGAGGTCACCAATGGTCAACATAAATGGTACCACACGTATAACAAGCTACTTCTTTTCTAATATTTTCATTCCTTCTAGTGCCATACCTGTTCATAGAAAGATAGCAATGTCTTCTAATTTCGTGGGTGCGTGTTGTAACCTATACAACTATGCATCTGGCATGGTTTCTTCAATTTTTGTGCTTCCTCTCCTGAGTTGATTTTAGATAAATGGTCTGGTCCAGACTTGCTTTTCCCTGGCTTCACCACAACTGTGAAGTCAAACTCTTGAAATAGGAGCACCCATCTTCATATTTTCCACTGTATGATGGGATTTTTTTACCAAGTACTTCAAAGCCATGTGATATGTATAAAATAAAATGGTGTTGCTAATAAGTACTATCAAAACTTGTGCAATGCATAGATCATTGACAAAGCTTCACACTCTATAGTTGTATAATTCCATTCAGCAGGAGTCAGCTTCCTACTAGCAAAACAAATTGGATGATCTATAATACCTTTTCTAGGTTGAGCTAACACAACACCAATGGCCATGCTAGAAGCATCCACATGCACATGAAATGGTTTATCCCATGAGGGAAAGCACAAAATGGGTGTGGTAGTAATTTTTTCTTTTAATATCTCAAACGCACGCTTCTGTGGCTCTCCCTAATAAAATGTACCTTTCCCCTTCAGTAATTCTTCAAAGGGTGCAACAATTTTGGCATACCCTTTTATGAACTTTCTATAATATCATGTATGAACCAAAAATCTGTGCACCTCACTTTGGATGGTAGGCGCTTCTAGGCCTAAAACGACTATAACCTTAGATGGATCAACCAGTAAACCTTCCTTGTAGATTATATGTCCTAACATTATTCCAAATGGTTTAGAAAATATGAACTTCTTGATGTTCAAAGAGACTTAATTATCTGCACTACTCAAACATTAAGCGTAGATTGTCACAATGATCTTTCACAAGCCCATATACTGTCCAATCATCTAGGTAGACTGTAAGAAGTTGTGAATAAAATATTTGAGTGCCTGAACAACTATGCACGAGAATAAATCAGAATGTTTTTCAATCCAAAGGGCATCACAATATAGGAAAAATTGCCCCATTTAGTAGTAAATGTTGTCTTTTCTTGATCCTCCTGAGTAATCCTAACCTAATGATACCCAGAAAACCTATCTGTGAAGGAATATATTTCACACCCTACAACTCCTTCTAGTATTTCCTCAGTGAATGGCGTAGGGAATGGATATGTGACACATGCAACATTCAGCTCCCTGTAGTCCACACATATCCTAATCCATTCGTCCTTCTTGATACTAATCACCATTGGGCTAACCCATTTTGACTCATCAAGGGGCTTGATAATTCCATATTTCAACATTTTATCAATTTCTTCTTTTACCTTCTCACAAAATTAGGATTCATTCTGTAAGGTCTCTTTCTAACTGAGCGTGCACCATCCTTAAGTTTTATCTTCATTTCCCCAAGTGATTCATGTACACCTTTAAGTTCGTGGTACCCTCAAGGGAATAAGTCCTGATAATCCCTAAGTAACTCAATGATCTTTGCTACCTCTGGGTCTAACCTGTAGTCTCCAATTATGGCCTCTTTAGGCTCAGCCTCTGAACCTATATTTACCTTATTTTTCTTCGGTGGTTTGTGGTAGGTGCGCGTATCCTTGTCTACACTTTCCAATACCTCACACACCCCTTGTGAATGTTCAACATCCAGGTTCTCAACTTCCTCGTCATCCATGATGTAAACCATCTTTCATTTCTCTTTCTCAAGGTGAGTGTGTTCAAGTAGTATGGAGTCCATTTCTTCTTCCTTTTCAAAACATGCTCTGGACTCTATCTCACCAAATAATTCCTAAATATGCTCTTCTACTTTTGCACTATCTCCCATAGTTAAATGCTTGACAAATTTTAACACCTCATCTACCGGAGGTTTAGTTGAGAAGTAGTCAAAAGTATGGATCATTCCTGCAGTCAAATCTTTTCAGTTCCTAGTTTCTTGATGTAGTTATGCATATACATACCAAGCACGTGCACATCCTTGTAGCATAGAATATAATCTATGCACCTAGAGTGAAGGTGGTAATGCTTCTTGTCCTACTATCCAGAGTCTCTCACACTGTTGAATGTGATGTTGAACAAGTTGATCACCATGATAAGTGTAAATTTGCATAGGTGCATTGTTTCGTATAAACCTAGTAGACAAAGTGACTCCAATACCTTCCCAGTTTATAAGATTATCTCTGTGGACTACCCACCAAAGCATCTTTGCTATCCCACGCAAAGTGTATATACTAACATATCTCTTATTTTAATTTGATCTTTCCACTATTGTTCCATGGCCTTCAGAAAGGTAGGGAGATCTTTTGTCCCTGTATACCAAGGTACTATGATACCTATCCATCGAACCAAATGAAATCCATTCCTGCATGCAACCGTAATTTTTACCTCACGTCTTACCAATTCATATGTACCATGGGCCCAATTATTTTAAGAAATAATTTTAGTATCACTAATAGAATGAGAATCCTCCCACTGTAGGATGCCTTCTTTTGATGGCTCATTGACCTCTGGGTCCTGAATAGCACGTACATAGACTCTATTTAAGTCCTTCTCACTTAGAGGCTCAACGTATGGCATAGAATTTCCATCCATCAAAGGTATCACAACCATTTCCTCCTTGCTTTCAAAGCTGATATACCCCTTATTGAACCTCAAATTAGCATTATTTGCATAACACCAAGGGCGTCCAAGGGGACTGGAAAATTGTCTACTTCTGCAAGTGCTAATACCTCAAAATCCCTAGTGAACTTGGCCCCTTGTATAGTTATAGATGCATCTTTCAACAATCCTATGGGAGTGGCCTTAGTCAGTTTACCATAAATAACACATTAGATGATGGCTGCAATGGGGCCTCCCATTTGTACCCATGTATCTAATGTAAGCACATTTACTTTACGCACATGTGTCAATCAATATGTTGCTCATCAAACCACCCATCCACAACAACATTGAGTAATTTATTTGTCATAGTAAATGCTATCGGGGGAAGATTTACATACAAAATTTGTCGTCTAGTCTCAAGACTTACACGCAGAGTGTTCCCTCTTAACCAATTTCCTAATAGTGGAATAATGTTCTCCTAGCACAACATATTGAACACCTCTGCGAGATCATCGATATCAGTTTGGACTATCTCTGATGCTTTCTTCTACTCCTTTAGGTACTGTATTTCACCCTAAAGATTCCTTAGCACTTAAATGGTATCTGGTAAACTTCCTTCTAATGAGCAGGATTTGGGTACCTTGCATGCAAAAACTCCTCCTTGGTGATCGTAGGCTTTTGGTGCAATTCCTATCTTACGTGCGTAGCTTTAGTACGTGTAGTAATCTTCACTGTCAATTCCTCAAGTCTTTCTACTATCTTTGGCATCCACTAATCTTCTACCGTGTGATGGAATCTAACCATCTCGGCACCTTTGTTTTCTTGCTTATGCTGCTTACTCGATGCTCATATAAATTCGAGCACTCCTCATACCTATGGTTCCTTCCATGAGAAGGAACAAACAATATTCGAGGACATTCACACCTATAGTGGTCGGGAGATCCTCACGTATAACATGTTCCATGAGGGAACTCACCTCTTCCTCCACCATGGCCTCATCCTCTATATCTACCACGATATCCATGTCCCCTTCCACGAACTCCTTTAAAACGGCCCTCATTCCTATCATAACGTGTTTTATTATGATCTCAATCCTAGTGCTCATTCTTACCCTTAGAATTATCTGGATCGACCAATCATCTGGTAATCAAATCGATAATCCTCAATATCATGGGTCGTGGACCTACAAATTTTACAAAAGCAAGATAAATTCTTCCTTATCACATCAGAATAATTAAAAGTGACTAGCATCATGATTCAAATGATAGATCACGGTCCAACACTAATTAATGTACAGATCTACGAGGGAAACTATCTTTGGTGTGACCTTCCACTTCACAATCTATACACCAAATTCTTGAGTGCATTTCATGGGCTGAATTTGCTGATAGCTTCTCTAACCGCTTTGCCATATCTACAATCTGTGCCTCTAGAAATTGACTAATGCCAATGTCAATGTTCCCAACCGACTCAACATGTAAATCTACTTTCAGTTCTTCGTGCAGATCAATGTATGTCTTATGTGATAGTGCCCTCTTAAAAGGTGTAATAAATCCCCAATGAACCATTGTCCATGATGGCTAGCATGAATATCATAAGATAGCTTAGATATAAGTGTCTTAAAATGAGCATCATACTCACGTACACTCTCAATAGTGCCTTGCTTGATATTCTTGAGCACACTTATACTCTTCTGCTCAAACTCAGGGATATGGAACTCTTTCAAGAAAGCATCCCTCAATACCGCATAATCCACACAAGTTTGATCAGGGTCAAACTTCCTATACCAACTATGTGCACACCCCTGTAATGTAGTGGTGAATTAACTTGCCTTTCGCTCAACAGTTGCGATCCCTTTAGCATGCCAAAATATTTCACACATATGCACATGTTTGGTAGCATCCTCTATACCTCTATATTCTAGGAGGTGAAGATACATCTCCATATAGATATTTCGTGGTTTGTTGAGGGCCTTGACCACATGATCTAGATCCTCTTGGGGTTCCCTCTACCTTTAGAACCACCAAATCCACTTTGGAACTAGAACCACCTATACCTCCGATCTGCCACCGTAGTTGGAATAGGACCTCTAGATGCACTCCCCTCTGCCAACAAAAGTAGTACTCTACTAAACCCCTACGACTCGTGAGGTAGTTCCACTTCCAAAGGTGAATCCAACATTCTCGTGTGCTCACATTTTGTGTAGATGATGCACCTAAAAATGTTCCTCCAAATGAAATTAAAGCCGTATGTCCTACCATTTATGTACTTGATCCCTAATTTACTCCTGCTCTCCTACTTCCCAAATTAGTTTTCTAGTTACTTATCTTACTAGATACTAGAAAACCAAGTGCAAGGGCTAGGTCACCATGTGGATTAAGATGCACACCCATGGTATAGGTAGTATCTATTGGCACACTTCTGTGTGAGGCCAAGGGGGATCTCTATCATGCTTTCCAAGATGGGGGAGTTCCTGATGCTCTGGTTCCACGTCTTCTACGTGAGCTGTAAATCCTTCATGAGCCATCTCTCTCCTCCATGCCATACTTTCTGTAATAGAATGTTGCTTCTCTATCTCCCTCTTGCATGCCTCATTATACTTAAGCTACCTTTCCTCTCTCTTCCTTTCTACCACTAGGTCTGCCATCTTAAACCAAACTGTTCTGCCATTACACATGGTGAAGTTTAGTTAGCCATCGGTTTATTCTCTAGGTTCAAAGTTACCATTAAGATTTTGATCGCTAGTGGAATACCTTGCAAATATGTTCCTCTTGGATACCAAAAACTAGAATTCAGCTACCTCCGGGAAAGAGTATGTTGAAATTGAATATTCTAGAATACAACTGTTTAGAACACCATGAAACCATGTATCCATAACATGAGTCCATATCAAATCGACATCATTTAGAGTCTGAAATTATTCATATGTCCAGAAAAGTGCATGATACCTCCAATTCCTTTGGGATGCATAAGCAGTAAGCCACTCATATAGTTCTACATGAAAGATAGCAAAAAAGCTCTCATATAAGCTATCTTACATATTATGTTCTACCCAAGTGTGTGTGTTAAACTCATATCCATTGCTGAACCACTATGCATATTATTCCTCCAGATCATGTATCCATTCCTCAATACTTGCTAGAGTTAATCTAGTATGTCTTCATCATGAACCATCCTGAAAACAACTGAAAAAGAGGTCCAGAAATGGAACCAATGATACAACCTAGAATTTACCAGATAACACCCTAGTCATACCTGGCACATCACTTAGCCTTAACTGAGTGCTCACCGAAGCATGAAAAGGTACCAGGTCCCTCTTTAGGGTTGTTGTAGTAGGATGTTAGCATGATGAAGGAAGAAACATATAGATTCATAACTAATCCATCATTCTACAATGCATGCTACCCTCAGATCTATGAAAGAACAAGCTTAAACAATAATCATGATTGAATTAATAACATGAACTACTCAAATAAACACAAAATGACACCTAGATTTAGCCAATATTTTCCATTTATTAATAAATACAAAAGCTCCTTACAATATTGTCAATCTATACCAACACACGTATGGATCTGATACAATAATTCAGTCATATGCGTATACACACACTTCACACTTTGTATATTCTCTACTACATACATCCTCACACATTCATACATACTTCTACTATATACCTAACATCATAGATATAGGGTGGAGACTTTCCCTTCACCACTTATCTATTCTAGAAATAAGCCACATCCTATTGATAGCCACACACTGTTTACAAGCATAGCAACACATGTAAGTGTGTTTTTATAGTCCTCTTGTAGTTAACTGAAGTGTCAATTCTATTTTCAGCTCATCTCCATGTAAAATGCTTTGATCCACTTCTCCAAAGATAGACAATGCATGGCACGCACATCCCTGCATCATTGGTGTGTTCTACATGCCACCTTCTAAAAATAGGTCTTCATGCTCAAAATTGGCTAAGTCTTGAAAGCTGAACTTGCCTTCCACGCATGGGTCCTTCTTGTCCTTCGTACCCTTGGTTATGGGAATTCTTAACCCACACAGACTCCTTGTGTGATCTTTGACATGTATTCTTTGATCAACAAGCATCGCTTACCAATACAAGCTACAAAAAAAGGGGAACAATGTAGACACCAAAATTGGGTCACACTCCGCTTGGCCCCCTTTCAAATAACTAACTTAAACATACTCACCTAACATTAGCCCCCTTTCACCCCATATTAACATTAATTTAATTATCCATAATTAATTCAATACTCACCCTCACTCCATTTATTAATTTAATTACTTTAATTAAATGGATGCACACCTCACCTAGCCACCTCACATAGACAACTCACCATATACCTATTCATATCATGTTTCCATAACTACCTAAGGCTTAACCCTACTTAACTTAATGAACTAAGATTTAGTATAACCCTAAAAGTACATGCCTATTCTTCCTCTAACCATATTCCCACGTATCCAAGAAAAACGTTCCATTTAGACTGAGACCAACTAGCAAAGCTAAAAAAAGATAGCCAAGATTTTCTATTTTAGGAAACCTAGGATATCCTACCTTAACCGACGCTGGTCAACCCGAAACCGATGCCAGTCACCCTAAACCATCAATAGCTACCATATAGCCATTTTGGTAACCTTGTTTGAGAGGTTATACACATTCTCAAGTTTTAGGAGCAAAGGAGATCTACATGCAAGCAAGAACCAGAGCTATTTCGCACATCCAAACAACCATAGCCAACACAACCATTGATCAGAAGGTATTTGCATTCACGGGAGCATTCCAAGAAGCACTCCCATGACCCTGATTGCCATTTCACCGATCAACCATCACCACCACCGGCCATTGAAACGCGCACAACAAGTAAGTGTGTTTCTAACTTGCACAATTTCACTTCTATTCAGTTTATAAGGGTTCTTCACCTTTGTTTATCAACCACCATTTATATTTTTACCTCACCACTATTGCCTTCTTATGAACTCAATCATTCCCATCATTCATAACCATTTTAATCACTTATGTCCATTCCTGAGTACATCTAAATATTCCCAACACCTCCATAGACCTAAACCAACTCCTTACCATCTCTGATTCTACCTCAGACAGATCCCCAAAACCATGAACTATTGAGTTGTTATCTGCCCACCTTAACCATGGTAGGTTTTAACTTAATCGTCATTGGTCATACCAGACTAACATTGGTCTCTGTATTTGGCAGTCCTGCTAATACCAGATCCCTATAACCCTTTTCCAAGTGACCCAAGTGACCCAAAATCTGACCCTTACCTATTCCAACACCTTGATTATTTACTTTATTTCCAGATTTGATCATAGCCTAGCCTGTTATGTTAGATTTTCTTATTGTATTTGGATGAGATACCTAAATCATATCAACTACAGTAGAACCTTATTTATTTATGTCATTTCTTGCATTAAATTGTATTAAATAGTGGGTTGACTACCACCAAGGAAGTATCACACTTCTTGGATCTAGCGTATGCTAGGCAAAGACACTCTTGGAATATATTATTTAACTCTTTCTTGTGGTCTTTTTTGTATTTAAGGTAGTTCCTTATAGCCAAAAGGAATCTCTCAAGTCAACATTGGAGCAAGAAATCGAATGTGTGCAACAACATTCAAACCGACCATCACAACAAGTATTCCTCCTTGGTCCACACCCTTATCTATTTTGTTTAAATCCTTAAAGAAAATGGTGAAATACTAGGACTCTCCTCTAATCTCTACCTCTCCTCCCATCACTAGTGCAATGAACTCCCGGTCCTCTCTTGTTTCCCTAACACATCCTTCCTATTGTTACCAGGTATTAAAGACCCACATCCCTCCTATGATGGGTTTGGTGAATGCTTCGTATGGTCCACTACTCTCTCTAGAACCTACTCTTTAAGAGTTACAACAACCTCCTACTTGGTTTGAAGGATCTAAGTCCCTAATATTACCTTATTCTTCTCAAGTGGGGTCAATGGTCTACATATTCTTTGGATCTAGGATGGCCTACCTGTGTGGATAACTACATAGGCCCACAATATGCTTTAGAATGTTTACGAATGATTTATTTGGTAATTTTTAATAAACTTGTGAACCTTTGTGCAAGCCTTAGTTTATATTTTCCCCTCTCAACAAGCTCTTTCTTGTGCATTATCAGTCAAAATGCTCTGATTTTACTTGGTCAATTACATATGTTTGTTATGTTGAGTTAAATAATTGTTGAAAACAATCTGATCTAGCAAATATGATTTCTTAGGAAATTTAGTAAGTCACCCAATAGAATTTTGTAAGTATACTTGATTATTTTATGTTTTCAAGTTAAGAGCCTAATATTTATTTTAAATTTGTTATGGAGATTTAGAAAGATTGTGGTGCTCCAAAATATTCATGCACTAACATTCACATTAATATTACCTTTCGAAATATGTGAAGCTAAGGAATCTTGTGTGTCCCACTTATTTTCACCCACCCTCTCACCTGGCTACATCAATTACCAACCCATGCATAATCTTTATGCACACACCAAAAGAAAAGTAGAGAGAAATAACTAAAATTTTGAAATGTTTTAAAATATTTCCTTATGTATGGAAGTTTTTGGTAATATTGACTAGGGCTATAGATGTCTTGTTGATAGTGGAGTAAGGCCATGATTAGAACTAAGCGTAATTTTTTGGGACTATAGACACCTTAATGATAGTAGATAAATTCCTTAGCCTTCCTCCTCCATCAATCCCCATTAAAAATCAAGAAATATAAAAATATAATAATCTTTTCTAAACATTTTCACAAAACACGATAATTCCTTGTCTTTGAGTAGAGAATCTATAAGGCAATGTAAATACTTCATTTGCACACATTGGAATTTTTAAAGTGTTTTCAATTCACTATATTGCATTTCAAATGTATGAATGAAAATATAACTATGCCACATGAATTGAAACTAACACCTAATAGCTTCAAAATAAAGTTAACTAAATAAGAACATCAAGATAAGATCTTATAAAAACTAACTTCATCAAATGCATGGAACTTGAATGAATCAAAACAACATACTCGAGCTATTTTTAATTTTTAGATTGATAACTAAAAATGAACCGAGTTAGCTCAAATAACAACTCGATTTATTTTGTTTTCTTCAATATGGTGAAGAGATCTATCTAAAATGGATACAAGGCCATGTCTAGATCTTCTCTTACTAACCAAACTTGAAAAAATGGATGCAAGATGGAGAAGATATTACAATGGAGAATGGCTCAAGATCAAATGTCTATAGATTTTTATAATATAAATGAGGTGTGGTATGAGGTGTAAAATTGAAAGGGATGCACTAGGTTTGTATTTATAGGTTTCCATTTGGGAAAGTTTAGAATCCTAGTGAATGTGGGACAAATGCAAAAATAGATTTTACAAGTGAATGCACTTTTTGATTAAGATTAGAAGTTAATTAATCTTTTAGGATTAATTAATAAGCCCAAGTAGGCTTAGGAAGATTTCGAGAGCATCTGGAAGGGGTTTTGATAGATTTTGGATGTTTTGGAAGCGAGATTTAGCCAATAAGAAGGTTTATTGGTTAAATGCAAGATTAGAGGCTTAATTAATGTATAATAGATAATTAAGAGGATTACAACTAATGAAGTGTCATTAATTGGCATCCTGAGTGAATAGAAGCATAGTTAGATAATGAAGTGTCGTTATTTGACCTAATGAGAGGATAAGAAGATCATTAGTGCAATTTAAGTATTAAAACTACGTAAGTGGATTTTAGGTGTCTACATTTGCCCCTCTTTGGGGTGGAGTAAGAGACACCGCTTCAAAGATAGTAGAAAAGAACAAAAAAGTAATTTTTTTGAAGGGATAGAAGAAAAATTACTAGAATGAAGGATTCCCCCTTGAGTGTTGATGAGGTGATGAAAGAGGTTGATCAATGATTGAAAAAATGAAGGAAATGGATAGAAGAAATGAAGGGGAGAGGGGGATAGAAGGTGATCCCTATTTCCCCAAGTGATTTGGAAGAATAGTTTTTGATAGAAGAAAATTATAGGGAAGAGAAAGGAAGATGAAGAGAATGGAAATAGATTTCATCCATTTGATGTAAAAACAACTTTATTTCATCATTTTTCTCATATGATCTACGTCATCGGTTCTTATCGAAATAAACACATACAAAAAAAGTGTAATATGACATGAAAAACCATATAAGAACATTTTTTCATTGTAAAAATACTAACTTAATGCAACATACATAATGCAATGCAATATAAGAAAGTAAAAAAGCTAACCTAACATGGAAACAAGTACACACACACATACTCAAACAAATAATGTTCAAGACAGTTGTACCAAGTTTTTGTTATAAAACTTCAACTTCAACCTGTGTGAATTAATGAAAAGGGTTAAGAATGACACCCAAGCAAGGATACATACTAGGTGAATAAATGAAGGATGTAGAAGTCCCATGAAAAAGCAATTGTGCACTATGAAACTTCCCCAAGCAACACGTTTGTGCAAGGGAAAATGGAGATAGCAAGTAAACTAATTTTTTTATTGAGGGTATTTCCAAATGATCCACGAGTTGTGCACAAGAACATGAGAGAATCCAAGAAATATGTTTTGATAAGATGATTTTCTATGTTCATGCACATTGGATTTGATACAAGCTTCATCTGCATGCATGCCATTTATCAATTTTTTGAATTTTACATTTTTTTTGGATTTTTAATGATTTTTTGAATGTTTTTTTGATTTTCTAAAAGTTTTCTGAAGCTATGTATAGGAAAATAAAGAAACATGGATGTCCCTAGTGATATATGGGATGTACAAGGGAAAAATTCCACACATATGTACAAGATAATGAATTTGCAAAGATGCCCCCAACGAGAGATGGGAATATGAAAAGGAAAAATCTTTACAGATATAGAAGAGGAGGATCATCCAGATCAAGGCTAAAGAGGATAGGTTCAAATGAAACTCAAACATAGGTTAAGACTAGCTTAGGATAAAGAAAATGTTCCCTATAGATGTGATAAGGATTATGTACAACAAATCCTCCCAAGGCACTAGAAACCAGTTTTCACCCAAGTACCTATCCAAGGTGCCACAATTGCATGGTTTTCACATTTGGATGACCCGGGTTTTCTTTTAATTTTTCTTGATTTTTTAATATTTTTATTTTTTTGTATTCTTTTTTGAGTTTTGACACCTACCCCATGCTTAAGCATAGAAAATCTTGAGATGTATGGCATTCATAGGTTCACGCAACTCATCTCTGTCAAGATATGCAAGTTTGTATGCTCCTGATCCATATTTTTCCACTATCACATTAGGTCCTAACCAATTAGGTTTGAACTTACCCTTCTTTTCTTTTTCTTTCATAGTGTTGAACTAGTTTTCCTTTAGCACAATATCTCCTACCTCAAACTGATGAGGTATGATATGCTTATTATAGCCATGGGACACTCGATTTTGATACATTTTTATGTGATTGAGTTCACAGAGGTGTCTTTCATCTAGAAGTTCTATCTCTGCTAGTCTAGCCACATGGTAGTCTTCATATTTGTCTAGATAGTCTTTGAGAGACATTCTTAGGGAGGTGTTATCAAAACAACTCTCCTCGTTATGTGGATAACTTATATTTTCATTCTGACTCTGCTGTTTCACATTTTAGGTTATGTGCACTCAAGCTTTCTCCATTGGATTTATTTACATGGCTATAATTCTTCCGTGCACCTCTCGTGCCTTGATTCTTTCTTGCTTTTGTTCCCTCGTGCGCCTTGCACACCTTCTTGATCCCTTTACATTCTTCTATCTCCTTAGATTTTCCCCTTGCATGCCTTCCTCATGTGTAACCACTTTCTCTCCTATCCCATCACACACTCCTTGCATGCATGCATCACTGCAGAGACTTACCTTCCAATCGACTAATTCCATGACATTCCTCTTGCATGCTTATATAGACTCAGTCCTTTTATGTGCCCTCTTTTCTTTCTACTAATGTGAACCTTATTTATGTTGAATGCTCACATCCCTTATGCAAGTATTCCTTCCTCCTACCTGCACACCTTTATGTACACCTTCCCTCTATTTCCATTTTGTGCACGTGCCTTTTTCCTCCACGCCATGTGCCTTCTTCTCGTGCCAATCATTATGCCACATTATCTGTTAGAATTGAGTGTGATCCATGCAGCCTATCAAAGCACACAATTAGGGCATTGAATATTGATGACCAATTAGTGCATGACACATGGTAGAAAAAATGAACAGTTGGCCGACTCCTTCAAATCAATCCACGCATGTCATGTATCTTACGTTTCTAAATGACTCGACATCGTCCAACATCTCGTATCTTCGATACAAAGCTCCGATTGGCATGCACATGGAATTATTAGAGAGAAGTGACACAAGATACACATTGGACTATTCAAATTCAAATATAGGTGGGATTTATTAGATGGAAAATAGGGAAATGTCTCTCACCTAATCAATGCACATATCCAATCGACCTCAACCACCAAATTTTATCAGATCTTTCCTTCTTCCTTCTTCTACACACCAAACAGACATGGGGAAGTGCAACTAATAACCTTACATGTATATTTATAGGCATTTATCACTAGTTATTGGTGGTTGAAGATTTGAATATGAGTTTCCCTCTCTTTCTCTTTATCTTTTCTCCTTCTTCTATAAATAGCAGAGTTTTGATTTGTAAAAATGATCCCTCTCTATTGTAACGGCACCATGCCAAAATGGTGGCTGAATTCCCATGGGTCTTAGTCCTTGGCATGACATTTGTGATGTATTTTTGCCTCATACCATGAATGTAACTGATTGTGCATCTCTTGAGAAATAAAATCATGTTTTTTGGAACTCTTGTCTTCCCTTTCTCGTTTTCATTTATCTTGCCTCTTTTTTTACATTTTTTGGTATGTTGTGCATATTCCTTCTTGTAGTTCCTATGTTTATGTGTTGCACATGTTGGAATGCTGAGCTTGTGTGTTGATTTGTAGTGCACGTCGTCCTCCCTCTTCTTTTGCACCCTCTCTATTTCCTTCGCAGATCATGGAGAGAGATAGACACTTTCCTTCCGGTGGTATCACCTTCCCTACCTTAGGATTTCCCCTTTCTACACATATTTCTATCCCTTGGCATGTTTAGTATAGGATTTACTTTCAGCATTAGGAGTATCAGTAGTGTTAGAGGTAGGTAGAGGAACCGACCTTCTCCAGGAGATCTGTCTAAGCATGTAACATCCCATAACTTAGGGATGGTTCCATTGTAATATAAAACAACTCAGCCCTTTTGGATTTGAGACGCGGGAGCATGTTTGATCGACCAATAGTTTTGGCATGCTTGATGGGAGAGAGTGAAGAGATTTTTGTATTCATCTCAACATGTTTGATGTGTTATTAATGAGATCCGGCCTTTGCAAGCATATTGAAACACATCTCGGTGACTCCTTTGATTTAATGCACCCATTATCTCATGCGAAGACCAGTTTCCCCTCATTTTTCCATTCATTTCTCCTTTTTCCATCATTCAACCTTCTTCTTTTGAAGTCATGGAATCATGACTTCTTTCCCTTTGTGGAATTCTCATTTTCAGCAAGAGCTATTTTTCTCCATTCTCACAGTTTCAAAATCCTCCTCCAAATCAGTTTTATAAGCCCCATTGTCCGAAAATACATATAACCCAACTTTCTCTAATCAAATTGTTTACAAAGAACAAGTTTATGCAAATGATGATGACAACTCCTTGGCTAAAGCTGATTTTGAGAGGTAGGTGTAAAAGATGGAGATTGGCATGATGTAGCTCAGAGTCAAGTGCTCCATAATGGTAGATAAAGTTGGCTACAAGGTTCCTTGTCTATGGGTCATCCCTGTACCAGGATGGTTTAGCACCCAACAAAAGCTACACTTTATCAGTGAGATGTTGCCCCAAATTACAGAGTGGGTAGAAGAAAAGGAGGCTCAAAAATATACTGCGTGAAAACCCTATCAATGGGGTGACCCTACACTACCATCTTACATTCCTCCCACTCCTCCACCCCAAATTACATCATCTCATCCCTCTGCACCTGTTCCCATCTTCTTACATGCTACCACCATTAAGAATTCCCCCTCTCCATCTCACCTTCAATTTTCCACCATCTCTCCTTTTGCGTGCACCTCTGTTCCTTCAACGCATTTGCCTTCCACACCTTCTCGTGATCATTCTCACATCTTCTTCCAAATCCCCTCGTCTAAATGTACCATAAATAAATAGCCCTTGCCAACGCACCTTTCCCAACAAATGTCATCATGTTTGACGACTTTAGAATAGTTGAAGAATGGCATGACTCATGTGACTCCGACTAGGAAGAGGAGATCATACATGTGCCTATTCTAGAAGAAAATAGTTAGTCTCGAGAAGGCGCACTCTGAAGGAGACTAAGTTTATTATAGAGGAAAAACCATGCATGCCTTAGTTTTGCATGCCATAGCCTACAAGCATTTCCCTTCAGGAGGAAAGTCTACAAGAAAATCCCATCTATGGGATTGAGCTACAAAGTAATGTGAAGATAAAAAGGATCAAATAGTGCCCAATAATATATCTATCTAGACTAGAGCCAAAGAGAGAGTTTCCACCAGTCATGCTCACTTCATAACATGAGGTAGAGCTTTAATGTGGCAAAGGTTAGAAACAACACCACCCGAATCCAAGCACAAAAAAATCCAAGTGTATATTTTGGTTTTGATACTTTGAGATGGGTGAAAACCACCATCTGTAAGGTGGGTTTTCACTCTTGTTCAAGACCATTTTCAATTCCAAATCAATTATATGGTTGTAATTTGTGAGGAAGGAAACTACTTCTCCCTACTTGTTGCGGCAGGTTTTACTTGAGCACCCCTTGCCTCTGGTTAGTGTAGGATAGTTTAGGTTTTCTTTCAGTAACACAAGTGCTTGTGCACACTCTGCATGTTTCCTTTGGGACATGTATGATTTTCATATTTTGTACATAATGTTATGCTTCATTTGGTGCGCTCCCTTTGGTGCGTTTCCTTTTTTTTACACTCATGCACCCCTTTTGTTGCTTCTTGGGATGACAGTTCAATTTTGACAGAGGCAGTTCCAACAGTTAGTGCATAGATTTCACTCTCATCAATCCAAGTCAAAATATCTTCACATGAGAGTAAAAGTTTAGTTCAGAGTTTAGACAGAGCTTCAAGTGACTTCAGGAATGTTCTTCAAAGTTATAGATCAGATCTTCAAGATTAGTGCTTGACTCCATGCCCAATGGACTTCTAATGCTATTGGTCTCTTAATCTAGTAGGTATATGGCCTCCAAAATTTTCCAAAACTATTATACAAATAACTCTCCTAGTTATCTGGATAACTTATATTTTCATTCGACTTTGGTGTTTCAAATTTTAGGTTCGCATGTACTCAATATTGCTCCCTTAGCATTATTTGTGTGGATACAATTCTTTTGTACACCTCCATGCTTCGCTTCTTTCTTGATTTTTTTCTTCTGCGTGCCCTTGCATGCCTTCCTACTCCCTTTACATTATTCTATCTCCTTCTATTTCCCCCTTACATGCCTTCCTCCTGCACATCCAATTTCTCTCCTATCTTGTCACACAATCCTTGCATGCACCACTGCAGACTTAGCTTCCAATCGAATAAGTCATGGCATTCCTCTTGTGTGCTTACATAGACTCAATCCTTTGCGCACTCTCTTTTCTTTCTTCTACCATACACCTTCCTTCGTTGAATGCTCACACCTTGTTTCCATATTTTCATTCTGCAAGTATGCCTTCCTATTGTGCGCATGCCTCCACATGATCCTTCCCTTTATTTCCATTTTACGTTCCTACCTTTTTCCTCTATGCTTTGCACCTAATTTTATGCTAGTCACTGTCTATGTCATCTATTAGACTTGAGTGTGATGCACACAACCTATCAAAATGCACCAAAAGGGAAACAAATATGGATGACCAACCAATTGCAGCATGACACATGGTAGAAAAGACAAAAAAAAATGAATAGTTGGCTAACTCCTTCAATCAATCAAGTGCACCATGTTTCTTACATGCCCAGCTTGGCACATGCTTGGACTTGTCAGAGAGATGTGACACAAGATACACATTGGACTATTAAAATTCAAATATAGGTGTGATTTGTTAGGTGGAAAATTGGGAAATGTCTCTCATCTCTTCAATGCACACATTTGATCAACCTCAACCACCAGATTTTATCTGATCTTTCCTTCTTCCTTATTCTACACACCCAATGACATGGGAAAGCACAAATGACAGCCTTTGCAACTAGATTTATAGGCATTTATCATTGATTATTGGTGGTTGAAGATTTGAATATAAGTTTCCCTCTCTTTCTCATTCGCTTTTCTCCTTCTTCTTTTATAAATAACAATGTTTTTATTTGTAAAATGACCCCTCTCTATTGTAATGACACCTTGCCAAAATGATGGCCAAACTCCCATGGGTCTCGGACCTTAGCACGATCTCGTGATGTATTCTCACCTCATGTCGTGAACTTAACTAAATGTGTGTCCCTTGAGCAATAAAATCATGTTTTGTGGAACTCTTGTCTTCCCTTTCTCATTTTCATTACATCTCACCTCTATGTTTACATTTTATCGTATGTTGTGTGTATTCCCACTTTGAGTGCTCATGTTCATGTGTTGTGCATGTTGAAAGGTGAGCTCTGCATGTTGATCTGTAATACGCATATTCCACCTCTTCTTCAACACCCTATGTGTTTCCTTCACCGCTCATGGAGAGAGATTGAACCTTTCCTTCGGAACTATTACCTTCCCTACCTTAGGAATTCCCCTTTCGCACATCCTTCTATCCCCTGGTCCTTGGCATATTTAGTATAAGATTTTCTTTCAGTATTAGGAGTAGTAGTAGCATTAGAGGTAGGTAGAGGAATTGGCCTTCTTTGGAGATCTGTCCCAAGTGCGAAAGGTCCCATAACTTGGGGATGGTTTCATTGTGGTCTTAAACAGCTCGGCCCTTCGGGATCCAAACATGGATGCACATTTGATTGAACAAAAATTTATGGCATGCATGGTGGGAGAGAGTGAAGAGATTTGCATCTTCATATCAGCAAGTTTGATGTGTTATTACTGAGATACAACATTTGAAGGCATATTTCAACACATATGGTGACTCCACTAATTCAACGCACCCATTATCTCATGTGAAGAATAGTCTCCCCTCATTCTTCCATTCATTTCTCATTTTTCCATCATTTAACCTTCCTCTTTTGAAGTCATGCAATCATGACTTCTTTCCCTTCATGGAATTCTCATTTACAGTAGCAAAGCTATTTTTCTCCATTCTCACAGTTTCAAAATCCTCCTCCAAATCAATTTTATAAGCCCCATTATCATGAAAAATACATATAACCCACCTTTTTCTAACCAAAATGTTTATGAAGAACATGTTTATGCAGATGATGGCGAAACTCCTTGGATGAAGCTGATTTTGAGAGGCAGAGTGCAAAAGATGGAGATGGACATGATGCAACTTAGAGTCAAGTGCTCCATAAAGGTACCTAAAGTTGGATACAAGGTTCCTTGTCCATGGGTTGGCCCTGTACCAAGCTAGTTTAGCACCGAGTAGAAACTCCACTTTACCACTGAGATGTTGCCTTAAATTACAAAGTGGGTGGAAGAAATGGAGGCTAAAAAATCTAGTGTGTGGAAACCCTTTCAATGGGGTAACCCTGCACCGCCATCTTACAGAACTCCCAATCATCCGTGTCAACTTACATCATCTCATCCCACCGAGCATGTTGCCAACTTCTTACACACTTCCCCCATTGAGAATTACCCCCGTATCTCACCTTCACATTTCCACCCTCTCTCCTTCCGTGTGTGCCTTTGTTCCTTCAATGCACACACCTTCCATGCATTATGCGCCCATCTTCCCATCTTATTCCGAGTCCCCTCTATCTAATTGTACCATAAATGAACACCCCTTTCCAATGCACCTTTCCCAATAAACGTAATCATGTTTGATGACTGAAGAAAAATTGAAGAATGACATGAATCATGTGACTCCAACTAGGAAGAGGAGATCATATAGGAAATTTTTCTAGAAGAAAAACAATTAGTCTCAAAAGGCACACTCCTGAAGGATATTGAGTTACTTGTAAAGGTAGAACCATGCACACCTCGCCTTTTTTCATGCCAAAGCTTGCAAGTGCTCCCCTTCAAGAGGAAAGTCTACAAGAAAATCCCATCTATGGGATTAAGCTTCAAAGTAATGGGAAAATCACAAGGATCAGACCATGCCTAATTATATATCTAGCTAGTCTAGAGCCAAAGACAAAGTTTCCACCGGTCATGCTCACTTCAGAGCATGAGGTAGAGCTTCAACGTGCCAAAGGTCAACAACAACACCTCTCAAATCCAAGATAAAAAAACTCTAGGAGGTGTATATTATTTTTGTTGATACTTTAAGGAGGGTGAAACACCATCCGAAAGGTGGTTTTCACACTTTTCTAGACCATGTCTAGTGCCAAATCAATTACATGGTCACAATTTGTGAGGAAGGAAGCTACTTCTCCCTACCTATTACAGGTTTTACTTAAGAACCCCTTGCCTCTGGTTAGTGTAGGTTGGTTTAGGTTTTCTTTCAGTAACACAAGTGGTCACACACACTCTACATGTTCCCTTTGCGACATGTATGATTTTCATCTTTTGTACATAGTATTGTGCTTCTTTTATGGTGCACTCCCTCCGCACGTTTCCTTTTTGCACACCGCACACCCTTTTTTTGATTCTTGGGATGATAGTTCCAATGGTCGGTGCATAGCTTTCACTCTCATCAATCTAAGTCGAATATCTTTACATGAGAGTAGCAGTTCGTGTCGAGTTCGACATAGCTTTAAGTGACTTCAGGAATCTTCTTCAAAGTTAAAAATCAGATATTCAAGATTAGCACTTGACTCCATGCCTAAAGGAATTATAAGGCTACTGGTCTCTTCATATAGTAGGAAGATGACCTCGAAAGTCACCAAAAAATTATCCAAATAGCTCTCTTAGTTATCTGGATAACTTATATTTTCATTCTAACTTTGGTGTTTCACATTTTAGGTTGTGTGCACTTAAGCTTTCTCCTTGGCATTATTTGTGTGGCTACAATTCTTAAGCATTCCTTGGCACCTTTCTTCCTTCTTACTTATATTCCTTCATGTGCCCTTGTGCACCTTCCCGCTCCCTTTGCATTCTTCTATCTCCTTCCATTTTCCCCTTGCATGCCTTCCTCATGTGCGCCCTCTTTCTCTCCAATCCCATTGTGTACTCCTTACATACACCACCTGGATACTTACCTTCTAATCTTCTAAGTCCTTGGAATTCCTCTTGTGTGCTTACATAGACTTAGTCCCTTTGCACGCCCTCTTTTCTTTCGCCACCAAGCACGTTCCTTCAGTTGAATGCTCGCATCCTGTTTCCATACTTACCTTATGTAAGTATACCTTCCTCTTGTGCATGCGCCTCCATGCATGCCTTCCCTCTATTTCCCTTTCATGCACCTACCTTTTTCCTCCTCAACTTGTGCCTTATTTTGTGCCAATCACTATGCCATGTCATTTGTCAGACTTGAGTGTGATGCACACAACCTATCAAAGTGTGCCAATAGGGCACCAAAACTAGACTACCAACCGGTGCATGAAACGTGGCAGAAATGACATAATAAATAAATAGTTAGTCAAATTCTTTAGTCAATCCATGCACGCCACGTTTCTTATGTGCCCAAATGACTCTGACATCTTCCGACATCCATATCTTCTACTATAGATCTCTGATCGGGCATGCGCCTAGACTTGTCAGAGAGATGTTGACACAAGCTACACGTTGGACTATTCAAATTCAAATATAGGTGGGATTTTTTAGGTGGAAAATAGGGAAATGTATCTCAACTCATCAATGCACACATCTAATTGACCTCAACCACCATATTTTATCAAATCTTGCCTTCTTCCTTCTTCTACACACCAAACATACATGGGGAAGCACAACTAACAACATTATAGGAAGACTTACAGGAATTCATATCTAGTTATTGGTGGTTAAAGATTTGAATCTAATTTTACCTCTCTTTCTCCTTCTCTTCTCTCCTTCTTCTTCTATAAATAATAGAGCTCTGCTTTGTAAAAAGGATCCCTCTTTGTTGTAACGACACCATGCCAAAATGGTGTCTGACTTCCTATGGGTCGTAGACCTTGACACAAACTCTATGATGTACTCTCACCTCCTGCCATGAATGTAACTGACTATACATCACTTGAGCAATAAAATCATGTTTTGTGGAACTCTGTCTTTCCTTTCTCATTTTTATTGTATCTTGCCTCTCTTTTTACATTTTCTAGTATGTTGTGTGTATTCCCGCTTGCAATCTCCCTGTGTTCTTGTGTTGCACGCATTAGAAGGCCGAGCTTATATGATAATTTGTAGCATGCATCATCTATATATTCTTCTATGCCCTCTCTGTTTCCTTATTCACTCATGGAGAGAGATCAACCCTTTCCTTCTCGGCGCTATCACCTTCCCTAGCTTAGGATTTCCCCTTTCGCACATCCTTCTATCCATGGTCCTTGGCATGTTTAGTATAGGATTTTTTTAGAATTATGAGTAGTAGTAGTGTTAGACATAGGTAGAGGAACCAACATTCTCTTGAGATCCGTCCCAAGTGCGAAAGGTCCCAAAACTTGGGGATGGTTACATTGTGGTCTCAAACAACTCGTCCCTTTAGGATCTAAGATGTGGGTGCACGTTTTTTCAACCAAGAGGAGGGAAGCTCAATTTATAGGGGGATGATGGGCTCTATGCTAAAGTATAGGGAGTAGGGTTTTCACCAAGTAGGAGTGAAAATGGAATTTCTATAATCCTAGAGGGTGGGATGGATCTAAAAATTCTAGTTTGGACCAGTCTTACTTACCATATTTTCTATAATCCAAACAAGAATTTTTTTTGATGCCACTACTTTTCCATTACCTTGAGGGTAATAGGAGTATACCACTTTAGACGGATCTAAAAGTGTTGGCATAATGCCTTCATGGTCTTATTTTTAAAGGATTTACCATTGTCAGCTATAATGGCAGAAGGGATGCCATAATGATAAATAAGATGATTCATGATGAACTTGGAGATTTGGGCACCGGTGACATATGTGAGAGGAACAACTTCCACCCATTTGGTGAAGTATTATGTGGTAGTTATGATATGGGTATGGCCATTTGAGGAGGTAGGAGTGATATTCCCTATGAGATCTAGTCCCCACTTAGAGAATGACCATGGTGTTGTGATTGGTTGTAAATACTACGTCGATGCATGAATAAGGTTCCCAAATTTCTGGCACAAGGCACACTTCTTGACATACTTGTAGAAATTGGTTTCCATGGTAGGCCAATAGTAGCCTACTCTCAATAATTTCTTCATTAAGACCATTCCACTAGTATGGGCTCCAAAAATACCGTCATGTACTTCCTTAATCATTAGGATTGAATCTACTACATCTAGACAATGTAATAGATTCCTGTCATAGCTGCGATGATATAGGGTGCCTCTTAGGAGGGTATAGAGGGCTATATTTTGGATAAGGCTATGCTTTTTAGAGTTGATTATATTTAGGGAAACTTACCATCTTGTAGGTAGTTAAAGATAAGATCATACTAAGGGGATAAAGGACAAACAAATTTAGAGAAAAGGCATGATTCCAACATGTTATATGTAGGTTGTCGTATGTTTTCAACAAAGAATGGAATGTTATTATTTTTGGTGTAATCTATAACAAGGAACCTATTGTAGTCATAATATCTATAGATCGATTTTTCACTCTTGGGATTTTCTCAAATGTGATACACACAAAATACTCTTTGAGAGTCTCTACTAAATTTTTATATGGGATGAGCTTCTCATCCTTGACATTATATTCATCATCGATCTATTTGATGATCAACTGGGAGTGTTCAATGACCTTAAGTTGTTGGATGTTCCATTTGATAGCTAGCTTCATCCCAATGATGAGTTCTTCATATTTTTCTAAGTTGTTGGCACATGGAAATCTGAGGTGAAAATTTTGAGGTATAAAGTCCCTTGAAGGAGTGACGAGCACTACTCCTTCCCCTAAACCACGAAAAGTGAATGATCCATCAAAGTGTAATTGCCACATGAAAAATTATTTGATATACATTAATGATGCATCTAATAGATCCAAACACAACGGCTTTGTTCTAGGTAAAGGTGCTTCAACTAGTTGGTATGAAAGTAATTGATCCTTAATTGAATTCTAATGCACATATTCAATATCAAACTCACTTTGAGTAGGATGATCCAATTAGCCATCCTACCAGTAAGTGTTGGTTTTGACAATAGGTATTTCAGAGGGTCAAATTTAGATATAAGCTTGGTTTTATTTTTAGCAAATAATGGCGAATATTTTGAAAGGTAAAGACGATAGCCAGGAAATATTTTTCAATTTTATGGTAGTTGAGCTCATAAGCGATCAAAGTGTGGATGAGGTAATACACCACTTTCTCTTTTACTAAGATCATATTGAGTGAGCAAGGCGCCAATGGAGAATTGGGTAACAAATATGTATAGAAATAGTGGTTTTCTTGGGGTTAGTGACATGCGGATTAGATAAATACTTCTTGAGTCAGGAAAAGGCTTGTTGTTGTTTAGGTCCCCAAAAGAAGTTAACATCCTTTTTCAATCAGATAGGTGAAAGGATGGCATTTTCTGCGAGATGTGATATACAATGAAGAATGGCTTGGATTTTTCCCTACAAGATGTGAAAATGTTTGAGGTTTTTAGAAGGCATAATTTTAGTAATTACAGTCACATTAGTAGGATCAACCTCAATCCCTCTTCTAGATATAATGAAACCCAATAGTTTACCTAATAGTACTCTAAAGACACATTTCCTTGGATTCAACCTGAATTTATACTCTCTGAGATGTTCAAAGATGCATCTCAAGACCTTAGGGTGTTCTTCTCTTGTTCTTGATTTACCCAAAATATCATCAACATAATCCTCCATGATGTCATTAATCATGTCGTGGAAGATTACTATCATGTCCTATTGATATGTTGTGTCAACATTTTTAAGGCCAAAGGGAATGAACTAATAGCAAAAAGTCCTCCAAGGGATTGTGAAATAATTCTTATGCTAGTAATCTTCTACAATCTTAATATGATTGTAGCAGAAAATCCATCCACAAGAGATATATTTTCGTAACTAGTAGTTTAATCGATAATCATGTCGATGTTGGGAAGAGGGAAGTCCTCCTGGACATGCCTTATTGATGTCTCCGAGGTCAATAAAAATTAAGATACGTATGGGATTATTATGTACTAGAACTATATTGGATATCCATTCTAAATAATCAATTGGTATGATAAACCCAACTTCTAGGAGCTTTTCAATCTCTTCTTTGACTAGAAGGTGGATGCATTTTTCTAAGCTTTTGTTTGATAGGTTTTGCATATTCAGTGCAAAACAAGGTTATGCAATACTAGTGACGGGTTGAGACCTGACATGTCCATGTAGGACTAAAAATAATATTTTTGAATTCTTTGATAAGCATTACAAAAGTCTTATGTTCTTGAGCTGAAAGTGAAGCTCCTAGCTTAACTATTTTAGGTTGTTCTTCGTGCCAATGTTGACATCAATGGTTTCTTCTACTAACATCTTGGATGCCTCCTCCATACACATAGGATCAAGGGGGAGGTTGAGATATTCTTCCAAGGGCATCTCAATGATATTTTCACCCTTGGTGTGGCCACTTTTTATGTCCTTAGTTTTTTCAATTTGTTTGTCAACCAACGCCTCAAAGAGGTTTTCACTATGTGACTTGGAATTTTTTTATTTTGAGGCTTCATGGAGGAAAAATTTCCCTCACATTTTCTTAAATTTTTTTGACCATGTAACTCAGAATCCTCTCCAAAGTATGCACAGGTATCAAGGTCAATGAAGAAGCCTTTTTATGTTCCCCAATAGGAATGTTGTCACGAATACCCATGAATTTGACAATTGTCTCATCATTTTCAAAGAGGTCTATAGGTGCGTGAAGTTTTTGGTCCCAATAAACCAAATTAGGATATATAAGATTAAATTGGGGTTTAAGGGGGTTTATGGTAAAGACCATGGTGTCTAAGAATAGGTTCGTTGAGGCAAGATCCTCGTATTGGCTATGACTGGAATCTATGTCACTATCTGAATGAGAAGATATATAATCACATTCGGAAGAGGTAGAATTAACATTTGAGGGGGCCTGAACCATATGGTCTAATACCTATACCATATTTATCTTATTTGAAATGGGAGTGGGAATGGGATCTTGTATGCCTTGTTCATCTGGACCACACCTGTACCCATTATAGCCCATGGCATACATCATTTTTCTAGGTGTGGCATAATTTGGAGTTTGGTAGCAGGAAGCCATAGTGTCTTTGGGGACCCAAATTGTGGGAGGGTCCAACAATTTTTCTTCTACTAATAGGCCAAAAGTAAGAACTTCCTAATATTTTTTCGTCTGCCTCGGGTCATTTGTAGCAATAATTGGGCTTTCCTCTTGTTCGGGTAACAAAAAAATATTTGAAACTAAGGGATCCTGTTGAAGATTATACTCTTCAAAAAAATATTTAAGAACCTTCATCTCTCATAAATTAAAGGGATAAACATATGTAGAAGCACCATTGTCACAAGAATGCAGTGTCTCTGAATCTACACATGAGGTGAGAGCTTCAGATTGAAGAAGCATAACAATGTCGGCCGAAGGGAAATTCATAAACACACGAGCATGAAAATATATTCAGAGATTTGCAGTGATGAAAGGGATTTGGATATCCTTGAATGGTGATGGTTTGTCCCTCATGATTTAGTTTAATGCACTGATGAAAGGTTGAAGAGATGGCCTACATGGCGTGAATCCATAAGCAACAAAGAAGAATATTATATGGAAGCTCCAAGTCTAGGACATGAAACTTGGTGTTATGAAAAGTAGGTCCTACTTCCATCAGAAATGTTATGGTGCCAAATGATTCATGCTCTACGGTTTTGTATGCTGTGATTGTGATAATGTGGGATTCTAGATCTAATTTTGTCCATCCCAATTGTTTGATTAACTTAAATGTACATATGTTCAACCCATACCATACCTATTGTCCATAAACACCATCTTTATCTTCTTTTGGGTAAAAAGTACTTCGATGTAAAGAGGAAAGTTATGTGTGTAATCATTGTGTGGGATATCTATATGGTTAAAGGTGATGTGTTTGATCGGTGCAAGATTTACAACCATAACTTGAAGGTGGAAAGGATTGATATCCATTGATAGTTTTCACCCCGAAGTGTTTTGTAAATGATATATTTATGGAATTTTTATATCTTGAGAAGATATATGATTGATATCTTAGTATTAGTCTTCTTGATTGTCTCTAAAAGGTCATACTGGCTATCCTAAGGGGTAGTCCGAGAAGTATATGGAATTGTGAGGTGAGCATGCCATGTTACCACAACACAATATACGCTCTTGATTCTTATAGTATTCACATGCTCATTAGAAGAATGAACATAACCAATAAGTGAGTCAAATGGATTGCTAGATTGGGAGTAAACATAATTAGTAGCTTTATAGTTTTTAAGAATACTCACCCGTATTTTAATTTTTCTCTATCTCGTTTATCATGCTTAGGGAAAGGTTCCTTGAATATCCCCATTTTTTGATTAGGTGTTTGATGTGGTTCAAGTGAATCAACCTCTATCTCTCCACTATTGATAAGGTCTTGGAAAAAGTGTTTTAGTTTGAGGCACTTGTCTATTTTGTGGCCTTTGACGGATGATACTCACAATATTCATGGTCTTTGTACCATGATGGTTTAGGTGCATCATCGACATAGGGTATTGTTGTAGGGTAATTGGACCATGTTTAATATGTCCAACTATTTAAGAATCATGGACAAGGAATCCATGAGAGGAGTGAACATTTGATGTTTTACTATAGGTTGAATAGGCCCTTTAGTAAGTTTGAAAGGAGGAACAATTTGAACTTACGTTTACGCTTAGAATCCGTTATTCTGTCACTTACAAAATTTTCATTTTTGTTTTAAAAACTTGGTTTGTCTTTATCTTTGGATGTTTGATTGTCTTTTAATGGTTTCAATGTCCCTTTTGTGATCAAATCCTTTTTGATTTGGGTACCCTTTGTAGGCACCAAAATCTTTCATCCCTCGACTTAGACACATTCGTGACCAAAAGTGATGCATTTGCAACACTTCAACATTCCGATCATCTTTTAATTAATTTATTTCACACACCCCTCACATATCCCTAAGGTCTAGATTATTTATTTATTTATTTAATTTAGTTATCACCCTCACACCTCACTATGACACCTCACTAACTACCTAACCTCCTCTAAAACTACCTTCTAAAAATCACTAACTAACTTTCTAAAAATCACTAACTAACAAACCTTCTAAATATCACTAACTACTTTATAAAAATCACTAACTAACTAAAAATTCTAAGAAAAAATCTAACCCCTTTCATCTAAACTAAATTTGTTTGTGTTTTTTTACCTGCTCCTTATCCTAACTACATCAAAATCCATCTTTTTACTTTGAAAAGGAAGAAAATCACCCGTTTAACCAACTTAGTTAATATTTTCTGCAACCAATGGTGATTTTCCTGATCCTCGGTGATCTATAAATATGTGCATTCGGACCTCCTTCAGAGAAATATTCTCACATTTTTATAGGTACATTTTTCCTCATTTCCAAAGCATCAGAGACCCATACATCCTTCATCAACTTTCACCAACGTCACGTCACTCTAGAATCATTGAATCAATTATCATACTGTTCATTTTTGTCATCAAATCATCCTCCATCCATTTAATCTTCATTCCATCAATTACGCAAGGTAACTATTATTGTTTGTCTTTGATATTAGGTAATATTACTCACATCTTATTTATTGTGTCATATACACTCTAAAATCCTACTTTAGATCTTAATCTAATCAAATTTATCTCTAATTTTCTTGACTGTACAAATTTACTACAATCACCAAAGCAATTCACCCAATCGTCGGTGATTCCTGTGCAATATTTAACTTTTTATAAATCTTCCCGATCTTTCTTACTATTTCCATTTTTTCTAACTCTTTGTCAATATGGCAATTTTAGATGGTAATAAATTCCCCATTGCTGATTCCTTCCCTGTTGTTCGACATCCACTCTATTGGGAGCAATATGAACTCCTTCATGACCTAGAGCTCTACGCAGTCTTGAACACACCCTTCAACCATCTTGAAGCTATCTTCGCAACAAATCAACACATCCGAGAGGCTACTAAAGCATTCTGGAATACATATGACGAAGCTATAAGGCTCCATGAAGATCTAATACAATATGAGCATAACTACGAGGCCAACCTAGACCTCCCAGACAAAGACTACCACATTGCTTCATAACTTAACACCCATAACCACATCAACATATCTAGTACTGACACTACACTTTCTCACCTTTTTGACACCCTAGAGGAATCCTTTGATTTCTTTATGGAGGACTACATTTCTATTCCCGATTCTGACACCACCAAAGAAGAGAAAGAAGTAATTGACTCTGTAGGATCTAATGTGTCTAAGAACCTATATCCCGACTCAAGAGTTAGATTTCTGGATATAAGTCATGTCATTAGTATACGTATGTATATCCATATAAATAAGTGACATTAGCTTGTCATGTTTCTATTTCATCACATTGTGTCGCAATCTTAATATTATTAAAAGCTTAATTATTTCTAACTAGGTTGATAAATGCCAAGGAAAGTCATTGGGATTTTTGGGGAATGGATTTTTCCAGATAACCTACCCATTTATTTACTAATATCATCTTGTTTAAATGCTTTGACTTGTAGGCTTACTTACAGGAGAATGAGCCTCGTTTTCTGTCTACATGGTGCACAATATCACATAGTCCACATTGCGGGTATCTTAGAAACCCGCCATACTGAGGTTGAGTCAGGTGGTTACCCTCTTGAATGAAAAGAAAACTCAAGGTAAAAACCATGCTCGACATTTTGGCATGCCCGATGGGACCCTTGTCCCTTTTTAATTGCTTCATTTTATCATTAATTTGATCACTATTTTCACTAACTACAAATTTCCAGTGATTGGCTCAATTGCACACAATTAGATCGATCACACGTGATTATCTCAATCACACATGATTATCTCAATCATGCATGATTATCTCAATCACACATGATTAGCTCAATCAAACGTGATTAGCTCAATCGCACATGATTATCTCAATCGCACGCGATTAGCTCAATCGCACATGATTATCTCAATCGCACGCGATTAGCTCAATCGTCTTGAAGCTATCTTCATAACAAATCACTACTTCGATGAGCTACTCTTGAATCATTTCGGAATGTATATGACAAAGCTATAAAGCTCCATGAAGATCTAATATAATACGACCATAACATCGAGGCCGACCTAGACCTCCCAGAAGAAGACTACCGCATTGCTTCATAACTTAACACCCACAACCACATCAACATATCTAGTACCGACACTACACTTTCTCACCTTTTTGACACCCTAGAGGAATCCTTTGATTTATTTATGGAGGACTACATTTCTATTCCCGATTCTGACACCACTAAAGAAGAGAAAGAAGTAATTAACTCTGTAGGATCTAATGTGTCTAAGAACCTATATCCTGACCAAGAGTCATATTTGTGGATCTAAGTCATGTCATTAGTATCTATATGTATATCCATATAAATAAGTGATGTTATCTTGTCATGTTTTCATTTCATCACATTGTATCACAATCTTAATATTAATAAAAGCTTAATTGTTTCTAACTAGGTTGATAACCGCCAAGGAAAGTCATTGGGATTTCTAGGAATGGATTTTTCTAGATAACTGCCCATTTATTTACTAATATCATCTTGTTTAAATGCTTTGAATTGTAGGCTTACCTGCAGGAGAATGAGCCTCTTTTCTTGTCTACATGGTGCATAATATCACATAATCCACATTGCGGGTATCTTAGAAACCCCACATTATTGAGGTTGAGTCAGGTGGTTACCCTCTTGAATGACAAGAAAATTCAAGGTAAAAACCATGCTTGACATTTTGGCATGCCCAGTGGGACCCTTGTCTCTTTTAATTGATTCATTTTATCATTAATTTGATCACTATTTTCACTAAATGTAAATCACGGTGATTGGCTCAATTACACACGATTATCTCAATCACATGTGATTATCTCAATCGCATGCAATTATCTCAATCACATGTGATTATCTCAATCGCATGTGATTAGCTCAATCACACGTGATTAGCTCAATCGCACACGATTAACTCAATCACACACGATTATCTCAATCGCCCGAGATTCCTTGTACTACGTTCTTATATCATTTCATAATCAATCAATAGTCTATTTTCTATTTATTCTAATATGATTATAGGATATTTTTCCTCTGGAATTATACATTCTTGCATTTGCTAAGCACATGCTCGAAATTGCTAAAATTTGGAAAAATAAAAAATGAAATAAAAACGCTCTCACGGTAAGTTTTTGAAAACCATTTTTTTACTTTCTTCTTTGCATATTTGTTCACTTGTTATCATAGAAATTAAAACATTTCATTTTGGGACTTTAAAATGAACCATTGCATACTTGTTGATCATCTAGTACTAAATAGAGGACTTAATTCATCACATTCACTTATCTTCCCTCACACACAACCAAACCACTCATTAATCCAAAATTCATTCAAACATTTCCCACCTGTGAAACTGATTGGGATTTCATCACCTAATAGTGAAGCCAAATCAATGTTATGGCTGAGTATAAACATCTGCCTATTGGTATATTTTGGCTTGACACTGACTCCCTTATCACGGTGGGACCGTAAGTGAGGGGTAGGCCCCAATACCACGCCCATATGATAATAATACGACTTAGGCCTCACGTACCTTTAGGTATATCAATGACTCGATCTTAAACATACCTGAGACCAACCATAGATGACCATTTCTTAGAAACCTCATTAACAATCTTACACATTTGAATTTTCATAATTAATCAAGATAAATACAAAACAACTCTTTGCTTGTTCTTTCCTGTTGTTTGTAAAAAAATAATCTAGTTGTTTTTCCATTTTCTAGGATCATTTGTGTGTTTTTTCCTATCATGGTACTTACAAGTCAAAAGCACATACTCAAACTTCTGAAGACATGTCTACATCGCCATTCATAACTCAAGAATAGGTCCCACTTCATAATACACCACTTCTTGTGCCCTTTTCCTCACCAATGCACCAAAAACATTACTTTATCAAATAGACACAACCAATCCCTTTTCTGACACACAAACTTGGATTGAATCAGGGAAATTTAATAGACATGAAATAGGAAAACTATCCTTATATTTCCCATACCATTATCATGGAAAAATTCTTTATGCACTAGAATCGAAAACTTAATTTTACTCATGACATCTAAACTTTGTTTTTACAATAGGTGAAACCCTTTCTTTGAATAAATGTTAGACTCAAATCCCATTGTGATCAATGCCTACTTAGTAGCAAGAAATGTTCAAATTCAACCATTCACACCCCACTCTACTCCATGCGATTACAACCCTTCATCTTCCATTGCACAAGTCATTTATAAATATTAAGACCCTATTGTCCAACAGTTATATCCCTACACTTCAAATCAACTTGAAATGCTAAACAATAGTCAACCCCATATTTCTACAAGATCTACTAATCCTTTTGAAACATCTAATGAACAATTATTCACTAGTCACTTTGAAACACTCAATGTCTCCTTAGCTCTCGTCTATGATCTTCACATGATATTTTAAAACACATCCGCTCAATAATAAAAATCCTCACCGAGTCCTTCTATGGGATCCACACCTCCTCTAAGAAGAAATTCTTCTTCCTCATCAACTCCTCCATCCTTCCCATAGGTATTGACACCCCCTTCAAGTGTCATCGCTCCTTCTACAGTTATGCATTCCCAATAGTTTACAACTCCCATCCAGAACATCACTATGCCCATTCCCACAATGAAAATATTGGTTAACACTAGTGTTATTGCTAGTATGCAAACCATATCACAATTCATGCCACAATCTTCACAACTATTGATATTTGCACAAAACCATTATCTCAATAGAATATCCCATGATACAACATCCCATAATGAAGCATACCATAACAAGAACCGTCCTTTTCCAATTCGGCCATACATTTCTAACAAACACCTACATATTCAATACCTCTTACACATCCATCGATGCCATTGAAATATTAGTATGTTCAAACCTCACAACCTCCTACTTTGTAGTAAGGTTCCTAATCCCATCAAAACACCCCACAACACAACATCCCTTACTATCAAAACATCCCCCAACAAAATGTCCCATATCAAAAACACATACCTCAACAAGTACCTACCTCAACAAAACACTCCTTAATACCATGTCCCACAATAGAACAACCCTTATCAACATAACATAGCATATCAATGTAACATCCCACAACAAAGATCAAGCATACCCACAATACAATCAGTATTTGTATCAACCTAGCTCATCCCTACAACAATCAACGTAAATTTACCCCCTTCAGGATCTGCTGAGTCACATATATAGTTTTGAAGGTGCTTCATCAACATCCAAGAATGCACTCTCCTATGATCAAATTTGTAATGATCCCATCCATCCTTCCATACCATATAAATCATATCCACCTCATTGGGAACTTCCTAAACTTAATAAGTTCTATAGAAAAGAAGATCCCCAAAAACACATCCGTGCTTTCCTTCATGCATGTTATCTGATAGCTCATGATTAGGGCCTCATGCTGAGGACCTTTCCCATGTCCCTTTCCCACCCTACCTTATATTGGTACAACAACATTGCATAACACTCACTATTTTCTTTCACACAAATTGCAAAACTATTCTTAGACCACTTCTCCATAAACATAGCCTGTAAAATTACCATCAATGATTTGTATGCCATTAGACAATTTGAAGACGAATCCATTGCTGATTTTTTTCCCATTGGAGAGCTACTACCAATCAACTATCCTTCACGCTACCACAACTAGAGCTAATCGATATCTTTTTCATGCTTGTGCCAAACATATCTCATCCACTTTACAAATTCAAATCTTCAAACTTTTTATGAGGCCTTTACCTTGACCCATAAATTAGAGTTGTAAGCCCTAGAAGATAGATGGATAAAACTTCATCCTAATAAGAAAAAAATTGAATTCCCATCTAAATCAAGTAGCCAACATAGATAAGTCTAAATCAGATGAAAACGTATTCGTATTCAAATCAACTCCTAAATAAAATCCTACCACTAAACACATCTACCAACAACATAACTATCACCCATAATAGAATCTTATGGCACACTTTTGATAAATTGCTTGCTTCCAACATGATATCACTTACACCCATTTGACCCATTGATATATCATTTTCCAAACCCATTTGGTATCAAGATAATGATTATTGCAAATACCATAGGGTCAATGGTCATGACATTGAAAGGTGTCACACATTTTGCAATGTGCTTTAGGACTTGATTGAAAAAGGTGACCTTCACTTATATAATCCAAATGCACTTTCTAATCAGAGTCTAGACATATTTAAACAACCTTTTCCAAATCACCCTTCTTCTTCCGAGTAACCACAAATGAACACAATTCACACCATTAATATAGTAACTAAAATTGAGCCAATCTCTTTGTCTGCCTTATCACTTAACAAAATAAAACCCATGAATTGACTTCACTACCCAATGATCCTAAAATAAGGACTATGAATTTTTCCCTTGATGAAATCATTGTTCAAAGCCTTCATGTGTCTTTAACACCTACCAAGTTGACACCCACAAAATCCACACCAGAATCCGACAAGCTTGAAATTACCAAACCATCGCCCACTGAGAACATTCCCACATCTTCACCACATACTATTACCGAACCCATACCCCTGCCCTCGACACAAATCCACTAGCACCGCCACCTAAGTTTACAAATATAACCATGATACCACTTGAAACATTCTTAGTGCAACCACCTCCACCTAAGTCAACTAGGGGTTGTAGTCATTCTCAACCCGTAAAAATAAATAATCTAAAATATGCTAATCACTTAGACCACACCATCCAAACTTCTCCCTCTTCATTAGCTTCAACCTCGACAAATACACTGGTTCATCTAAAGTTTTGAAAGGACCTAATAAGCAGGGTGTAGTTCAGGTCTTTATAAGTCCTTATTATGATGAGACCTATCATTTTCATGGTCCTCCACCTTTACGTCTGTCATTTCATCCAAGAAGCATACCTACTTTTGGAGATCCTCTTGTCATGTCAAAACTAAGACCTATGAGACCCCTAAATATAACATCATTCAAAATCCAAAGACCCTCATTGTAGCCTCCTAGATCATAGTCTCCTGCATACCCTTCTATTATCATACTAGTTAATCACTTTATTGTTATAGGGAAAAACAATGCATCAGCCCCCACCATGAGTCGTACTGCGCTCGTCATCACGTAATAGAAATCCATGTTTGATTCTTACTCCCCATCTCCTGTGTAATCTGTTATTCTCCATGGATGTTGCTTGTACAAAATCCTAGTTCTCTATATATCACAAGAAATAGAAATCCTCCATGACTACCAAGTAAACAATCTATTACCAAATATCTCGTTTCACCTACTCCTAAGAAAAATCCAGTTCTCATCTAAACAACTCATTTATTACCAAGTAAATAATCTATTACCATCACTTATATAAAATAACTCGAGAGGATCACGACTTACCATTATTCATTCTTTGCTTAGATTAATGATATCTCTCTATTAAAAGGCTCGTGATTGATAGTCATGCATTAATAGCATATCCTCTCACCTTTGACCAACTTAAATTGGCCAACATGTTTGTTTCTCAAACCCCCCCAGATCTGTTACGATCCTTTAATGACACTATCACACCCACATTAGATACATGTTATTCTACAATTTAAAGTCAATGTCAAGACTTTACCTGAAATCTTCTAAATTATAGAAGGAGAGTTCTAATACAATATGATGTTAGGACACCCTTAGATACACACCATGTACTGTGTCCCTTTTACTCTCCATTGTTTTCTTAAATATGAACATGAAGGTAAGAATTATACTATCCTCGCGATCTGAATCCATTCACTAATTTTTATATGATGTACCACCCAAATTATGTATTTGTACCTAAATCTTCATTTGAATAATCTGATCAAGCCTCTACTAGCACATTGATATCTTCTTCTGAATTACCTGATGATTCATCTTTCACTGAGGCCATAAATTTTCTTGCCTTATGGGAGTATCACCTCCTCATGTGCAATTCCATCCCTTCACCTAAAATGTATAGACATCTCGACAAACAACCCATGTACGACCCTAATGTTAGAGATGCTATCTCCTACAAACCAACCTATCTAAAAAAACCTAGTTTATGGAAGATTTGATAATCTGCCATCCCATCCAGATTAACCCACAGCATGCCATGCCATTTGTGTTAAAATTTACATCCTTTGACAACCCAAAATTTTCTCGCATGTGTCTCCATTATTGTTCCTAGAAAGTTTTTGGCCTCAAAACTTATGAACAAGGAATTCATGATCAACTTGTCATATGTACCCTCAAACCTCATGAGAAAAGTGAGGTAGGTTAAAAAAGTGTCACCCTTAACATGTACAAAGCCACTACATCCAAACTTGCTACATTCTTAACTATCTCTGAACTAGAACCAACATCGTGAATGAATCCTAAAAACCCCATAAACACAGTGTAACTGTACCCATCCCACCTAACTTTTTTTAATCATTACTTTGTATTGTTATGACCAATCACTTATCAATTCTTATCAATCTGATCACTCCATTAAAACACTACCGCTTGTTCATCTAGAAATGGTTGAGGAAGATTTACCTACCATAGATATCCTTCAATGTCAAGACGACCAGGATATCCTATCTCACATGGGAGTTAAGGATCGTTATCTTCATAAGTCCTTACCATCTGAAACACCCACTCTTCTTAATGAATCTACCATCAACGTTAACATAGGAACACTCCAAGATCCTCATATAGTTAAGGTCGGTTAATCACTTGATCCACAAGAATTGAATTATTTTACCTCATTCTTAACAAAATATCACCAAGCCTTTGCCTGGTCATATAGTGATATACTCGGGATCGATCCCAACATTGTTCTACACAACATAGTCACATACCCTAATGCTAAACCTATCAAGAAAAACTCTATTAAATACAATCATGTATAACTCTCCTTGTCAAGGAAGTGTTCATGAACTCCTTTTATCTGCCAATTTCATCATACCCATTGACTATCCACAGTGGGTCTCCAACATCATCCTAGTAACTAAAGCCTCAAGAAATATTCAAATCTATACAGATTTTAGGGATCTCAATATTGCTTATCCAAAGGTTGATTTCCATCTCCCAAACATGATCAGCTTATCAACCTCACATCCGACCATTAAATGATCTCCCTTCGGATGGTTTTTCTGGTTATAATCAGATTCTTATCGCCCCAGAAGATCAACGAGAAAATAACTTTTATCATCATTTAAGAGACCTTTTGTTATCGTGTCATGCAATTTTGTCTCAAAACACTGGGAAATGTACCAACACGCAATGACCTAAATTTTCCATGATATTATCCAAAAAATTATGGAAGATTACATTGATGACCTTCTTGGGAAGTCTAAATCATGAAAATATCATCTTAGTGTCCTTGAATCAATCTTCACCCATCTTATTCAATTTTATCTCTGTCAGAATCCTACAAAGCGTATTTTAGGTGGTCCCCCGGATTTTTTTTTGGGATTTTTCATATCTATTCATGGGATTGAATTCCATCTCATAAAATTTAGGGTAATCATCGATATGCCTCCACCTTCTAATCTTAAACAAATACACAGTCTGCAAGGAAAATTACAGTCCATCTGATGTTTCATATCACATATCTTCGATTTCGCCATAAACCATTTCACCATATTCTTCACACGGAAATAGTGTTTCATTGGGATTGTGACTGCTAGAAGGCCTTTGATGAAATCAAAAAATATTTATTATCACCCCCTATACTTACACCACCTTGTGAAGGGGATCCATTTTATCTCTACATCTCTACCTCAAAACATGCCCTAGGAGCCATAATTGCTCACCATGATGATCAAGGTTATGATCAGGCCATGTACTACATTAGTTTCATGCTTTATGAATATGAAACATGATACTCTGAAGCCAAAAAACATTATTGTGCATTGTAATTTTCTACTTCCAAACTTTGACATTATCTCCTCAACCACAAAATGTACATTGTCACTAGTTTTAATCCACTTAAATCCATACACGCTAAACCATATCATAATGATCATATAACTCGATGGTTGATGCTAATGACTGAATTTGATCTTGAAATTATACCACAAAATTCCATTAAAGTTTAAGCCATTTTTGATCAACTCGCTGAAGCACCTCTTCCAAATAATCAACCACCTCATGAATACTTTCTTGACAAATCCATCAATAACATTAATGAATCTGACAACTATGAATCAAAATTCACCCCCATTAAAATGACCCTCTTCTTTGATGGTGCTAAATTTCAAGAAGGTGGAGGGGCGGTGTCATTATCATACCACCTGGAACATTCCCATTTTGTTATCATTAAAACTTAACTTCGAATGCACTAATAATATGGTAGAATATGAAGCCTTAATAATGGGCCTTACTACCACTATTCTCCTAGGTGTCCATGATCTGGAAATCTACGGAGATTCACAACTTGTCATTAGTCAAGTCAAAGGAGAATATCAATGTAAAAATGAGGTCCTTTAGAAGTACAAGGCCATTTTCAATTTTCTCCTTGGTGCATTAACCATTACACCATTCAATCTATTCCATGATCTTCTAATAGATTTGCAGACACCATGACATCTCTTGGCTCTCTTATCCCTTTTGAGACAGAAAAATCAAAGGATAACACTAAGATGTCAGTATTCATTCAACGTTTGGATCATCCTTCACATCAAAATGAGCTACCATCCATTAATTTCATTGACGAAAACTCACCTGATCTTTGGTACATGCAAATATATGATTACCTTTATGAATGCAAAATCCCATTAGATATATCACAATCCATTAAATTATCATTTCCACAATAGGCCACCCGCTTTGTCATCATAGGTAGTATTCTCTATAAACGTAATTTTGACAGAATAATACTACAATGTCTTAAAACACATGATTCAACCAAAGCAATTTAAGAGGTGCATGATGAAATATGTGGTGTTCACTTTAGTGAAAACACCATCACTAAACACATTATACGGTTAGGGTATTATTGGCCTACTATCACCAAGGATTGTTGTATGTACATGAAAAATTGTGTTAAATGTCAACTTCATTATGATCTTATTCATATTCCAAGTCAAGCGCTATACCCTCATGAGACTTGTGGCCTTTTTCTCAATGGGGATTAGACCTCATTGGCTCAATCAATCCAAAATCATCTCAACAACATCATTCAATCATTGTTATAACTAAATACTATACTAAGTGGGTTGAAGCAATTCCTTTGACCTCAACAAAATATGGACCCATCATTAATTTCATATATCAAAACATTATGTCGCTTTGGCATCCCACATAAGCTTATCACAGATAATGGGAAATATTTTAAAAACAAGGAAGTCAAAAGTCTTTGTGATACATTCAACATCAAACTTAGCTTTTCTTCACCATACTACCCTCAAGAAAATGGAAAAGTAGAGGCCTCTAACAAAACACTCAACAAAATCCTCATGAAAACTATAAATGATGTAGGTAGAAACTAGCACACTCAAATCCTATTCACTCTCTGGGCTTATCAAACTAGCATTCACACACCTACCAACGCAACACCTTACTCACTCATCTATGATTCTAAAGCCATTTTGCATCTTGAAATTAAAATTTCATCACTATGTGTATCTCTCAAGAATTTCATCCCTGATGAGAAAAATCACCAAGATCATTGTACGTCGGAAAAGCAACAGGCGAGCGTGAGAATCAACAAGTGACTCTTCCATGTACCCGACCTCCCGAGGTCGTGCCGAGACAGCCGGTGGGGTAGAATATGCAGAAAAACTAGTTGGGGAGTCTAATGTCTTCGACACGCACTAATGGTATTTGCGAATCTAAGGCAAAGAAGGCCCTTCTAACTTAGACTGGTGTGATAGATCGATTAGTGAGGATGACTGCTTGAAGGCTCCAATCAATATCGAGCTCTGGCGTGATTCGATCTATGGGTTGTGGGATGCGTGGAAAATGACCCGGGATGGTTTCGTGTATTTCTCCTGATAGGGTTATATGGCGAATATAGTCAACTCTATGGACGATTCTTTGGCCTAGTCCAAAATTCTCTAGCTTCGTTAGCTGTTGTGTCTAGTAGGGATAACTGTTGAATGATGATAGGTGGAATCGGAGTAGACTGAAATACTAACTTACATAGGCCAGTGTCTATGTCTAATTCTCTTATGGATTCGTTAGGCTGTGGGATTTGTGGATCACAACCGTAGACTCTTGGTTGTTGCGGTTCTGTTATGGTCATACGCGAGATCAAGTTCTAATCCCTAGTATCCAGTAATCGTATGCTTTCTCGGCCTCTACGTTTAGAACCAACAATTGTGTGATTTTCTCAGAATACCTTATAGGTGTTCTAGCAACTTGAATTCTTAAACTGGTATCTATATCTACGAGGGTGTCTCCAGCGTCTGGCTGTGGAACTAAAGGATCGCACCCGAATATTTGTTCTCTTTCAAATCCTTCTACAGTCATGCGGATGTTTTCTAGGATAACCTATAGTTTGGCTGATTTGACCAAAATGTGTGTGCTTGGTCGTCTTCGATGTTTAACCCTCTCAACTGTGACCTGATCTGTTGGAAGTCTGTTGTTGTTTGGAAGACTTGTATCCTAAGGTTTTGGTCAATGTCAGTTGTTGCCACTATGATATTGGGCTGGGGCACAATTGGTTCGAAAATGTATTCCCTGGGCTCCCTAGGTCCCGTAATTGTCATGCAAAAGCAGTAATGAAACAAACTATAATAAAGTAAAATCTAAGTACACTTCTAGCATATGTAATTTCTTTTTGTATTTTCTGGCAATTTATAAGAAAGCAGCTATTTAAAATATTTAGAATTGACAACTAAACTAATAATGTAAAACAAACAAAATAGCCGAGTGTAGCTATTTGTCTCAGTGTAATTTGTATATCTATTCTAAACAACGAAATAACTAATCTATTTGCAAGATTCTCGATCCTACCTCAGAAGTGAGGAATGAATCATAGTTTCTCAGAAACTATCAATCCCCACAACCTCCCTGGCAATATCAAGAATGGAAATAACTGAAATAAAGCGATTAACTACTTTATTTGATAAGTTCTAACTAAAACTTTGAAAGATGAAACCTAGATTTCACAGAACAGTGGCGAATCCGACAGTGTGTATGTTCTTGTCCCCTCAGTATGATCTCTTCGTTCTTTGTGCTCACGTGAATCCAGAAAAGCGTGGAATGCTTGCATCAATAGGAATAGATATTTGGATCAATGGACAGCCTTCAGAATGCAGACAGAATAGAATGCGGATAGGAGAGGGATAGCGCAAGAGTACAGAGCTTGGCCTATGCAATTCCTAGCGGGGTCTCTCTGCGAATCATGCAACAAAAGCGTCGAACTCCGAAACTAGTCTGTATGAAGAGCAAAACCTGCAACTTTAATGGCTGCCTAAACTATTCTACTCCAAAAACAATGATACTGTTTGCACAAGTTGGATCTGTGGCTTACCAACAGCAACACAATACTAACCAAAGCATTCAATGAGAAAACTAAGAATTCTAAGCAAAGGAAAACTAAATCTGCTGTAACAAGAAATTCAAAAGCAAACTTTGGAGCAAAACTCAGAGGCCAAAGTAATGTTTGCACTTGCACAAGTTGGATATGTGGCTTACCAGCTGCAACACAAAACTGAAACAAACCTGCAACAAACTATGCTACCAATCCTAAGCAAACTAAAAAGACCACAGCACTGAAAAATAAGAAAGTTGGAGTGAAAATGGTGGCCATTTGCATGTGCACAAACCATGCATTTATAGGAATTCCAACACTCAAAACCAAAATCAAATTGAACTCCTAAACAATAAACAAAGGAAAAAAAGTATTCCAGGGGACCAAAAACATTAATGCATGCCCAAGTTGGCAAGAAAAGTGGTGAGTCGTGATATTTCACGCGGGTCGCGTTAAAAGAGCGTCTGGAAAATGCGGGACCGCGCCATCAAGGGCGGCGGTTTCGTCTTGAAGGCCAAGAAGCCAAAGAAAGAGGAAAGAAAGGGAAAACAAAGCACGCGGGGGCTAAGTGGGGCATGCGGGATGTTAACGCATATCCGAAGAGCTCTTTACGGATCCCAAACACCTTTCGAGGAGACTGTATCATCATTGGGGCACTTGTTACATTGTTGCAAAGTACACCCTACAATTTTGGGTACATACAATCATCTAGCACAATTGGAATTGTTAGATGAAAAACGTCTAGTAGCTCTTAAACATCACCAAGTTTATCAAAAACGCATTAGTAGGGCATACAAAAAACATGTTAAAGAACGAGATTTTAAAATCAGTGATCTCATCCTTAAAGAAAATCAGAATGTGACTACATTAGAGCAAAGTAAATGTGTAAATTTTTCCAATTGGATTTTCCCTTATGTTATCACTCACAAATATGGGTCAAGAGCATATTATCTCGCTTCTCTTGATGGGGAATTTGAGGTGGAACCCTTAAATGATCTACACTTGTGGCCTTTCTACTATTAAGTAATTTACCATGATGATGCCAATTTTAGTCAAATCCTATTCATTCTGTTATTGCACCAAATTCGTAAGGGTCACTACACTTATCCATCAGCATCATGAACATTGGGCATGTGGATGTAGGTCACTTGTGTATTTATCCCCTCCTCTAAAATGGTTTGTTAGGGTTTTCTTCCCTCAACTTAAAAAATGAAATAAATCCATTCAATGCTAAAAATAACAATAGACTGATCCCTCAAAGGACAACTATTCACAAAATGTAAATTATCAAAAACATATATTGATCCATCGAAGGATGACTAGATATCTAAATCATGTACTTATTCCATGATGGACAACCATTAAAATCAAATTCATAAAAATGTAGACCATACCCTCGAAGTATGGCTACTCACATATAAGGCTTCCCACATCAATAAACTTTTACAAATGTAAAGCATCTAAGAAAACTTCCGACATCGATTAACTTTCCCATCATAAAGAAAACTTTCTGAATCAATCAGTTTGCTTCAAAATATTATAAAATCTAGGGCATTGATTCCCTATAAACCCGTTGAAAAGGAGAACCTTTTCCCCTTATAATGGCATGCATTGAAATGGCCTCCTTCTCTCTTTTATCCTATAACAAAACACATTTTGTTCGAATCCATTGTGATTTACCTAAACTTGTCCAATGACAATATTATTTAAAATTTTGGAAGGCTACAAGTGCAAGTGTTATCAAAACCCATTATACACATTAAAATTTAGTGGGGTGTTCTTTCCACTTTTACTGTGTTTTATTTAATCACATTTTGATTTTATACATTTTGATCTACTCACATTTTCCAAAGTTAGTTAAACATCAAAAATAGTAATCAAAACATAAAAATTTCTAGATATCAATATATCCAACACATATAACATACAACACACACATATCAAAACCAAATACAAAGACCACATCATCATCATCATTATATATAAAATCCTGAATGCAAATAACTACATATAACCTCAGGGGATTCTATGAGCCTATCAACACAAGTATAGAAACCATCACCATCATATATATAGCAAAGTCCACTACAAAAATGTCCATATAATCAAAATGACATCATACATAAAGAAAATGGGCTTCCACGACCCTATATACAATCATATGGTAAAGTCCATCAAACTAGGATCAGGAGTGCCTCCCACTACATGACCACCACCACCAGATCCTCCCTCACCTGTCACTTCCTCTTAGAAGTCTATGAGGTGGCTACCCCACATTCGCCACACTATGACTGGGCCTACATTGCTACCATGGTGCCCCCTTGGGCGGTTAAATGATCAACGTATAAAGTGGCATCGAGGTAGTTCTTGATGATCATATCCACATAGTATTCCCTCTCTACTCGTATATCCTTGTTGGGCCTCAAAATATTGGCCAAGTGATAAAGGGCACATATGCGCGCATGACCAATAAGAAGAAGGTCGTGCAAGAAAAAGTTTTATAAAGGGTTTAGGAGAAACCGGGACATGTGCGCAAGGTAGGAAAAAGGATATATGGACATAGCCATTTTTAGCATTCTAAGAGGCACTGAGGAAAAATATGACCCGAACAGGTGTGCCGAGTGGATAAGGTTCCAACCTAGAGACTTGGTGGTCAAGAAAATAATATTCCATGCATGGAAGGTTCTGAAAGACATCATTGCAGAAAGTGGAGAGCTTGGAATAGAATAAGCATGCTCCATTAGAGGACCACATGGACACTTGGCATGTGATATGCTCTTAGAGGAAGGCATGGTGGTGGGTGTTAAACCTATATATAGAGATGCTCGGGTAGAAGAAGGCAACATCAAGAGAGACCTAAACCGAGAGACACACCGAATGGAGAAGAAGCCGATAGACAAGGTTGGAGATCATGAGGGAATGCATCAAGAGTATGATGTTTGCCAGTAAGGCTAGGATTTAGAGCATTAGTGCTAAGGGGTATAATGGATGTAATAGGCCTCTGTATGGTGTTAGAATATGTAATAAGGGATGAACTAGGAGGGCATAGTTAGAATGTCACACCAGGGAAGATCTGCAAGAGATAAGTTTGAAGTCTTTTGATATGTATGGTCTATAATGACCACTTTTAAATGTAATGTGGTTACTGATATTGTGATCAATATAAATATATGGCTCTATTCTGAATATATGGTTCATGGGTGCAAACCCTAGTGTCATTTCTTCATGTTATGAATAAGATATGTTCTTTATATGATGTTTCTCTTGTTAGTTTCATGGGTATATAGATGTCTTAGCTCATCCTATGCTATTAGAATGAGTACATGAACATTAAATTTTATGCATCTAATCTTATATCAATGGAAACATATTCTCACAATGCTCACATAAAGGAGGGCTCGGCACCACGCATGCCGTGAGTGAGTTCCCAACACCTGCTAGGTGATAGGATGATGCGCATGGGATTAGAAAGTTGTATTGAGAGTACATAAAATAACTACAATCCTCATAATGAGAATCCACAATCATGCCAAGAGAAGGTGCCACAAGTTCCCCTCTTTGTCTAACCATCGTTGATAGCTCTGTGCTGAAAATAGAAGGCCAAAGTGATCCCTAAGGAATTATTGAAGGTCTATCTCTAACTCTTGTACCTATCTCTATCGAAGAGACACATCAAGATGTTCTTAGAGGCTATCCCACTCTACTATCAATCTAACCTTCTCTGTAATGAGAGTATCCCAAGTCATCATTCTGCTCTTTTGAGAAACATCCTTCTTTACATCCACTATGGATTTCTCGGTCATCACTATCACAATATCCTGGAGCTACAAAAATAGGCTCAATTCTCTCCTTGTTAACCTCACCACCCTCCTCTGCCGAGGCCGTAATTTTCTAAATGCTTGTGTAGCCATCTATATTGCCCTCTTCCACTCAAATGTCTTAAATGACCGGGACCACCATGTAGTAATATCTAGGGTCACCATCATATATCAATCACAACTATATGACCATCCTCATCCGGACCCCTTGTACCTAGCTTCTCAATGATGATTCCAGGGCCTATTACAATAGCCTGTGGAGTCTCAATATCCCCATCCTCTTGCTTGTACAAAAATTGATCCTTAGGTATATCTTGAACTAGGCCAAACTGTCTCATGACCCAACTAAAATGTATTAACTCATCCTCTCCAGATATGTAGCCATGAACCCATATGTCTTGCTATAATATAATAAATCCTCAAAAAACTAAGGCTAATAAGGAAAGTCTACCAAAATGTAATATTGATATCAAGTCTTTGTAATAGGTAGGACCCTTGGCCTTCCTGGCCCGACCTAAAATCTAGCTCCACCTCATAAAACCTAGATGCCTCACCTCAATAACACTAGGAACTCCTAATGAATGAGAAATAACAATGTACTTGTGTGCCCAACACTATAATAAGAATCCAACATCTATCCCGTAGTGCTTGTGGGTAGTCCAATCCCATAACTCTCTGTATGTTTGTACCAAAAAGGTAGGGAACTCAAAACTATACCATGCTCCATCATCTTTGCAACTACCCCTGTCATCATCCATGGAAACCACCCACCTCCTGAATACGGTAGTGTAAAAATGATATCCCCATCATCATTATGGTCATCCAGGAGAGAACCATTTCTCCCAGAATCATATATGGTCTGGTAATCAAAATCTTCAAATAATTATTTAACACCCTCGGCCTCACCCCCATACAGCCATTGCATAATATCTTCTCTCTCTACATCCAATATACAATAAAAAGATTCCCCTAACTGCCAGTCTAGTAATCTGATGAACATCCTTGAGAGTGATGCTCATCTCTCTTGTGGGTAGCCAAAAGTATTGGTGGAAGGATTCCACCTCTCTATCAAAGCCAGAATCAAGCTGTGACATCTATGTACTCTCCTGTAAAATATCATCCCACCAAATCCCATAGCCTCCAAGTGATCCCAATCATCATCAAATAAGTCATTTCTAATCTCGTCATGAAAATTAAAAAATATCCTCATAGCATGAGCCTAACATTCAAGCATGTATAATATAACTCTAAACATCCCACAAAGTCTAAAACATCTATCAAAAGGCATAAATTTTAACTTAAAACACAATCTATTTTAATTTTAGGAGAATCATTGGTGATTCACCTCAATTGCTATCGATTGAATGAATCACCAACAATTCTTGTAAATCTGACCTAGGGCATCCGTGTGCCCCATTATGGATTTAAATCCCAAAAATTGAAAAAAACCACAAAACTATACAAAATTACAAAAATACTTACCCCCGCCAAAGACGGGCTTCCATTTTTCGACTCAAAGAAGCCATCTGGACAATATTTTCATCTTCCAAGCACATTTTTCTCACCAAGTCACCTTCTGACAGGTCATTGTCACATACAATAGCAATGTGATAAATAAACAATACATTTTGGGTATTTATACCCCTAATTTTCCACACAATGTAATCACCAACAATTGTGGCAATCGCCGATGATTCCCTTGTTTTAGGCTTTTATGCCTACATTTCCCAAAAACATGTCATTTTACCCTTTGCACAAATGAGCCATGTAAACACAACATCGGGAGTTTTCATACGTCCATGGGAGATGAGCCCTTTGGCCCCCATCACTTGGTTTTCCCGCTCAACAAATTTACCTAGTAAGGGTCATATGTCTACAAGTGTCAAGCCCTTTGGCCACCTTGTCAATTGATTCTCCAACATTTTCCTTGAACCATGTCCAATCAGGGAAAGCCTTTTTAAAACAAAACACACTGATGTTAAATGTATTATGCTATAGTAGAATCACCCATATAAACACAACTCTTCTTTATTGTTTTTGTCCAATGATTTTCCAAAATTGCACATGAAAAATGGGCAAATGTAGACACCAAAAATTTGCATCCCTCAACTCGGACACATTCATGACCAAAAAGCGACGCATTTGCGACACTTCACCATTTCAATCATATTTTAATTAATTTATTTCACACACCCCTCACATATCCCTAAGGTCTAGATTAATTAATTTATCAGCCTCACATCTTACTATGACATCTTGCTAACTAGCTAACCTTCTAAAAATCACTAACTACCTTCTAAAAATCACTAACTAACTAAATATTCTAAAAAATCTAACCCCCTTCATCTAAACCAAATTTGTTTATGATTTTTACCTGCTCCTCATCCTAACTACTTCAAAATCCATCATATCTAGTTTGAAAAGGAAGAAAATCACCTATCTAACCAACTTAGTTAAGATTTTCTACAATCGTCGATGATTTGCCTGATCACCGATGATCTATAAATATGTGCATTCAGACCTCCTTTGGAGAAGGATTCTCACATTTTTACAGGTACCATTTTCCTCATTTCTAAAGCATCAAAGACCTAGAAATCCTTCATCATCTTTCACCAATGTCACGTCACTCAAGAATCATCAAATTGATTATCGTCATGTTCATTTTTTTCATCAAATCATCCTTCATCCATTTGATCTTCATTCCATTAATTACATAAGGTAACTATTATTATTTTTCTTTGATATTAGGTAATATTACTCACATCTTATTTATTATGTCATATACACTTTGAAATCCTGTTTTAGATCTTAATCTAATCAAATTTATCTCTAATTTTCTTGACTGTATAAATTTACTCCAATCATCGAAATTCACCCAATCGTTGGAAATTCTTGTGCAATATTTTACTTTTATAAATCTACCTAATCTTTCTTGCTATTTCTTGTTGTTTGCTAACTCTTTATCCAGTATGGAAATTTCAGATGGCAATAGATGGTAATAAATTCCCCATTGTTGATTCCTTCCCTATTGTTTGACATCCACTCTATTGGGAGCAATATGAACTCCTTCATGACTTAGAGCTCTGCGCGATATTTAACACACCCTTCAACCTGTCTTAAATCTATCTTCATAAAAACTTAGTGCATTTGAGAGGCTATTGAAGCATTTTGGAATGCATATGATGAAGCTATAAGGCTCCATGAAGATCTAATACAATATGAGAACAACTACGAGGCCGACCTAGACCTCCCGAGATGAAGACTACCATATTGCTTCAGAACTTAACACCCATAGCCACATCAACATATCTAGCACCAACACTACACTTGCTCACCTTTTCGACACCCCGGAGGAATCCTTAGATTTATTTCTGCAGGACTACATTTCTATTCATGATTCTAACACCACCAAAGAAGAGAAATAAGTAATTGACTCTATAGGATCTAATGTGTCTAAGAACCTATATCTTGACCAAGAGTCGATTTGTGGATCTAAGTCATGTCATTAGTATCTATATGTATATCCATCTAAATAAGTGATGTTATCTTGTCATGTTTTCATTTCATCACATCGTATTGCAATCTTAATATCAATAAAAGCTTAATTGTTTTTGAGCAGGTTGATAACTTCTAAGGAAAGTCATTGGGATTTCTGGGGATTGGATTTTTCGGATAACCTACCCATTTATTTACTAATATCATCTTGTTTAAATGCTTTGACTTGTAGGATTCCTGTAAGAAAATGAGCCTTGTTTTCCGTCTACACAGTGCATAATATCACATAGTCCACATTGCGGGTATATTAGAAACCCGCCATAATGAGGTTGAGTCGGTGTTTACCCTCTTGAATGACAAGAAAAATTAAGGTAAAAATGTGTTTGAAACCCTTTTCTATGACTTGTTTAAAGTTAGTGACACAATGCATTTGTAAATGGAAAGAAATGTCTAGGTTTAGATTGGGTATGAAAATTCTAACTAATTTATTTTCTAGAATTGAATAAGGGAAGTGGCTAGCTAAACCCCACCATCATTGTAAGAAACTAGAAAAGGTCTCATTAGGTCTTTATTTTGCACTACATAAGTCTAACATGGTGATGTCACTTTCTACATTGAATGAGAAATGACGTACAAATATTTCCACTAACTCAGGCCATGTGAAGACATACCCCTTAGGTATATGAAGAAACTACTCCAAAGATTGACCCCCTAGACTTTGTGGGAATAAGTGTATAAGGTAATTGTCACTATAAGCCACTTCTTGACATGCCATGTAGAAGCAATTGATGTGATCTCGTGGGTCACCCTTCCCTCTATGATTATTGATACTTTTTACTATGTGCAAAGACATTAATTTCATGAAGGATTTGTGAGTATTATTTTCATGGATTGTAACTCTTATGTGAGGTGTTGATATTTTGTAGGGGAATCTGGTATGTACACCCTGCTATACTTCAATGTTTCACCCTCTTTGTCTTCAATATGAAGTTCAATATGTTTAACCTTAGGTTTTTCTTGATGTGCATCTTTATCTATATCTTTTTGCACATGGGAAGCTAAACTAGCTATTTTTCTACTAAGGGTTTGTATCTATTTTTGTATAGTGACTTCATCATCTTTAGGTCCTTCTTGATTTTCATGCATAGGAGGTGGTTCTTTGCACTTACGTTGCACCCTAACTTTGTGAGGTATCTTAAGAGGTGGTAATTCATAACCACTCATGTGTTTGGGTACCTTGGTTTTATCAGTTTTGTTTTGGTGATATGAAGTAGAGGCATGTCCTTGTTTTAAGTCATCATCCAAGTTAATAAGAGGACATTGTACCTCTTCTTCTTCATGGGTGGTATAGGTAGGTGGAAAAAAAAATCATATTCAGGTGGCATCTTGGCACCTAGTTCTACCACTTGTTCAAGCACCCCTTATTAAGATAAAGGAAGTCATCTAAGCATGTGGGATCAAAATTGAAATCATCCCGAGGTGAGTCTTCTTCATCACCACTATGATCAATTAAGTCATTTGTTTCTTTTACTATAGAGAAGAGGGGTCCTAAATCATGACCAATGAAAGGATTAGACCCCAATCTATTAGATGCCATCCTTGTGATAAGGGGCATGGAGGAATTTTTCTAAAAAGGTTTTGTTAAAATGTGATCAAGGATACAATAAACCTAGGTAAGAACCTATAGCGTGATGACGGTAAAGTTTGCAAAAGAATGTCAACAATTGGTCAAAAATAACGAATGGTAAAGAACCAAAGGATCAAATAGGATTGTCCTAGGAAACAAGTCTTAAATATGTAATATCAAGGAAAAATCATGCAAGTTTTAGAAAACCAAACCAATATACCAGAAAATACCTCTTATGTAAAGTGTATCCCAATAGTAGTTTGACGCAAGATGAGCAACACGATGTTAACACTTAAGTCTGGTTTAAGATAAACAAGGCATAATTATTAACAAGGGGTTAAAGTAAATTATGAATCAAATTATACTATAACTGATCTAGATACAAACAAGGCCTAAATCCCAAAAAAGTGGAAGTTAAAAATGTGAGCAATGTAGCGATACCACTTAGTTACGTTAATCAAGATTTGTGAAAAAGTCGGATATTAGTATCGAAGTAGTATTGATATGACATGAACAATGTAACCACAACACATTTCAAATTCAAGGTAATGTTTGGAAGAAAACAAAGTCAAAGTATACCAAGGAGTTTAAAATGTGGGCAGTGTAATGGCACAATCTAGATATTTAGATCAAGTTTACGAGAAACAAAATGTAAGTATCACAATTGTATCAAGACAATGCGAGAAAAATAATACCTCAAAGGTTGATCAATAATGAAGCAATCCTTACTATGATGAAGTATTGATATGGGTATCAAGATCAATGGCTATCAAGATAAGAAGATGTATCAACACACTTTTAACATTTACCATCCAGTCTCAAGCAAGGATGATGTAAATGGATGCAAAAGTGGTGGACACAATCAATCAATAGCACTAGGAATGTATGTTTTCTTTTTTATAAAAAGGACAACAAGGAAATAAAGGATTAGATCAAATGGGGGTGAAAAGTACTTGGCGTTACTTTGACAAAGCTTCACCTTGACTTAAGGAAAGTGAAAAACCAAGACAAAGTAATACTTCACAAATTTTAAGATGAATAACACTAGGCTCAAAATTTTATGGACTCTCCCTTGTTTAAAATAACAAGGTTTTGACTCCAAAAGAAATTATTTCTCTTTGAGAGTTCATAGAATGTGATGGATAAATTCTAGTTGGCTCCAATTCACAAGTTTCCTATTGGTTCGGTCTCAGGTGTCACAAACTATCTCTGTGAGCGCGGTTTGCCAATAAAGTCACAAAGTGACTAAATATTAGAGTATCTTAGCTTTACTTTTCCCCCTTAAATACAATGAACAATAAATTATGTTTAGTTTTTGTTTTCACTGGGGTTGCGTGAAGATAATTTTGACTCTAATCTCAAAAAATTCATACTATTCAGTTGGGTAGAGGATCACTTCCCATTTCATTCAACATTTTTGTCAAGGTGTGAACTACTTTGGGGTTCCTAGGGGCATCCTCATGGGTATTATGGCTTATGCCAAGGAACTTCCCCTAGTTTAAAGTGGATGAGATGTAGCACTTAATGGAAACCTACACATATAATGTGTTGAATAAAAGTGGTGTGTTTTTATCTTATGGATTAAGAAATGAGGTCTAGATTATCATTGGTAACCTATAACATATGGTAGTTAGAGTTTAGATTTTGATTCTTTGACAAGTGATGTAGGTTATGTGCACAAAGGATTTTAGTAATTTTTAATAGCAAGTGAACCAAATTTAATTTTGATTCTCAAAATCATCCAAGGACATAAGATAAGAGCATACACAATGATTTGGTTCAACTAGATAAACGTAAAGGAAAACTTAAAACTGAATGAACCTTAAACAAAGTGTGATAATTTGTTTATTCCCTTAAGCCAAAAAAATGAAATATGAGTTTTTTCAATTTGACTAAGTGTTTATAAAATGAAACTATTTTTTTTTTTGATTATCAAGATCACCCCAAGGTGTGAGAGAAGAGCATACACAATATTTTAGCATTTAACTTGTATAAATCATGGAAACTAAAAGAATTCATAAAAAAATTAAGTAAATTTGTTAGAAAATATGATTAGAAATGTTTAAAACCTATAGAAAATAGTTAGGGAAAACCTACAACCACCAAAAAACACAAAAATAAGAATTTAAAACCTTGAAAATAGTGCCAAATTTAAACAATCATGTCAGTCAGCACCCCTTTCAACAACGATAGCATGGCCATGATAACACCAAGGAAAACTTGATAGCATGAGCACGTTCTTGAGAGCGTGAGGGTGACCTTGAAAACACTAGTGCACTTCTAATGGAACCAACACATCCTCGACAATACCAATGTAGACTTTAACACAATAGCACACCTCTCGACAAAAACACAAACATAGAATAAATAGGGTAACATCAATGCATCTAGAGAGACACCATTGCGCCTCCATAACACTAGTGTGGTCAAAACACAGAGCCAAAACATAGGTCAACATATACATGCCATAAGAGACACCAACATGGCCTTGGAAACATGAGCATGACCCGTGTAACACCAATGCGACCCTAATCACACCAACATGAGACCTTCCTATAGATCACTAAAACATGAGAATTTTGACAAAAATTGTCAAAAACTCAAAAAAATTTCTATTTGGTTCAATTTTGATAGTACCTCACCTCCTTTGATCCTACAAAGAGCACAAAACCCAAGAAATCCTAACTAGACTAGTTAAGAAACCTTATATTTAGCCAAAAATGCAAAAGAGGGTTAGTTTAAACAATTTGAAACAAAGCTTGAAAAAAAGACAAGGGACTAAGGATTGGTCCCACCGGGTGTGCCAAATGTATGCATGAAAAGCTAACTATGCCATATGAATTGAAACTAACACCTAATAGCTTCAAAACAAAGTTAACTAAACAAGAACATCAAGATAAGAGCTTATAAAAACTAACTTCTTCAAATGCATGGAACTTGAATGAATCAAACTAACATACTAAGATATTTTTAATCTTTAGATTGCTAACTAAAAATGAACCTAGTTAGATCATATAACAATCAGATTTATGTTGTTTGTTTCAACATGGTGAAGAGATCTCTATAAATGGCTACAAGGACATGTCTAGGTCTTCTCTTACCAACCAAACTTGAAGAAATGGATGCAAGATGGAGAAGATATTATAATGGAGAATGGCTCAAGATCAAATTTCTATAGATTTTGCTAATACAAATGAGGTGTAGTATGAGATGTAAAATTGAAAGGGATGCACTAGGTTTGTAATAATAGGTTTCTATTTGGGAAAGTCTAGAATCCTCACTCATATTTTTCAAGTTATGGGCCAGTGGGCCTTGGGGTGAAATTTTTCCCTAAGGGCGGGCCTGTGGGTGCAGGGGAGAAAATTTTCCAAAAGGGCAGGTTGGCGGGCCACGGGGAGACTTTTGGAAAAATTTCCATGTGGGGGTAAAAACCACATTTGTACCCACGCTCTGTGGGTTCACCAGTCCATAAGGGACATGTGGCGTTTCACAAGTCGGCCATGGAAGAACAAGGCGGCGGAGACATTTTACAAATTCTCCCACACAGGGTGAAAGTCATCTTTGCGCCGGCACTCCCGTAAGTCCACAAGGGACACGTGGTGTCTCTTAAGACAATGCAGGGAATGTAGGGTGGTGGGGAGAAAATTGGCTTAACACCCCGAAGGGCTAAGAGGGTAAAATTGACCTGCACTCATGGAACCTCAAGATGCCACGTAGTAGCCCTTGGTTGGCTACGGGCTGGAAAGATAGCAGGGCAATATTGGAAAATTTTCCAAAAATTTTCTAAGATGCAAAAGACAAAAAGGTACCCATTCCTTCGATGATGCCTTATGACGCCATGTGGCATAACCTGATTAGTTGCGGGTAGACGAGGAAAATTTGAAAATTTTTCCCAAATTTTTCTAGAAAGCTCTAAGTTAAAAAAGGGATCCGCTCCTCTACTGAAACCTCATGGTGCCACATGGTAGCCTTTGATTGGCTGTGGGCGGGTGGGGCATGGGGAAAATTTGGAAATTTTTTCCCAAAAATTTCCTAAGCTCTAAGGGAAAATTTGGCCGCGGGCTTGCCAAGGAAAATTTTCCCAAAATTTGACGCCAAGGAAGAAAAACTTTAGAGGGCCATAACTTTTGATAGGGATCTCAGTTTAGGGAAAATAAGGACTTTCTAGAAATATCTCAACGTCCTCTTTACTCGGTGATCATTGATTTTTGATTTTGATAAATTTTAAGGGGTAAATTTTAAGAAAAAGGCTGCAGGCTTCTACAAAGATCTGAATGGTATATTTTAACTTGTGAGATTTTTCCAATTTTATCTTATTCCTCTCTAACATGTCAAATAGACATGGAAAATAATTCTTAGATGGATTTAAGGAGGATTCAAGATTCAATTTTTCTAATTGATTTGCAATTTGAACATTTTCGTTTCTTGATAGAAAAATGACGCAAAACGGTTTGAGCCCAACTTTTCTAAGTTTTGAGATATATCCTTAAATGTCTTTGTCTATTTGAACTTGTTTAGGGCCTACTAATCCAATTCAATCATTTAATTTGTTATTTTATTGTTGTAGGCTCAAACTATGCATTTTTTATTGAGATAATTACCAGTTTGAAATTACAAATAACAAGGATCAAATTTTGATGGGTCTAATTACCATTACTTCTTACAAGTATTTAGAATACATTCCAATTCCAAGATAACATATTTTATTTTATTCAAATCAAACTATTCAAGACCAAAATGTAATTCTGATTTAAAAATTTTCACATTTCAAAGATAGAGTTCTGCACTTTCCTTCATATGCATTTACTTCTTTCAAGCAGAGATTCCAATACATTGAAATAATCAGATTCAATACAACAATGCAATTTGAGAAAAGTATTACATTCATTTATTGATTTCAAAAGGCAATTTTACATCTTCCCTCTTTTATTTCTTCCAAAACATATATTATATACAGGACAAAATAATACATTTTCTTCTCACGTGTTTCACATTACTACTTTTCAAATAGAGATTTCATAGAGTATGCTAAACAGAAATTTCTGATGGAATAACATCATATGGACAAAACAAAACCATTTTTGTTAATTCAAATGAACTCTTACAACTTCCTTTCCATTCAATTACAAAATACAATATACTAAACACATATCATTCTTTTACATTCTTTCTAAATAGAATACAAAGTATAACTCTTTTACATTTCAAATTTCACTTGTAAATCTATACAACATCTTCCCATTAGAAAAATTTACAAGATCATCCACTTCAATCAAAAAAGTTACAATGAAATTTCATTTCACAAGGGACTGTCAAACTATCTTTTCTCAGCTCCAAAGCAGCAACATGCATTCTTCTCATTCATCCAATTTGATCACAACAGGAGTAGGGGAAAGGCAACGCTCTCCACCCAACCAAGACATCCAATGAAGAGGAGAAGCCATCCTTCTTCATTGGCCCCGAGCCCCAACCACAAAACAATAGAAGATGTGATCCAACTCATGGCAACAACAGGATTCCACAAAACATACACACAACATTTTCACAATAAAACACAGTCCAAAATAGAATGTAGTTTTACAACTACATTAACACATGAAAAACAATACTAAGGCTTCATCAAGCAAGCCAAAGGAGCAAGAACTATGGGGGATGCTGCTTATGCCTCCCAAGGGGAAAAATGGGTATCACCACTTGAGTATAACCCATATATATATATATATATATATATATATATGATCATCATTTCAAACCCTATCATGCCCTTATACCTCCCCCAAGCACCACTTATTCCTCACATTTTATTATATCTCCCCAACCTCTTATGGCACCCCATAATGAGTAAATAAATGCAAGTTATTTCTTTGTAATGTGGAACCCAAATCCCCAACTCCCTCCACCCTTATACCTCCCTAAAACCACTTGTGCCTCCCACAAAATAACCCCATAGTATTCTCCTACACCATTCTTAGGCCATCTACCCAACAACCCACAATATATACCAAACATTCACACAAATAAATTTACATAAATAAAAGAAGAGAATTTCAAGAGCTAAGCTCTTACCTCTCCATGATGGGTTTGTTCCTAGTTCAAAATAGTAAGCTCCTTCCAATGTAAGAAATCCAAAAATCAACCTTACACAAACATACACAATTCTTCAAAAATTCTCCAAGCAAGAGCTCCCAAAACAACAAGAAAATTCTCCCAAAATGAAGTCTCCCAAAAGTGAAGCAACCCAAAACAAGGCAAGAAATTTAAATTTTATAGAGGGAAGAGAAGAGGATGAGGTGGATCTATGTAGGATGCCACATCACACATACTCAACCCCAACCCCAAAATTCCACTTCATTCTCCAATGCATAATAAATAGGTGGGTGAATAGAATAATATGAAAGATTTACTTACACACTCAAACAAGTCCATACCCCATAAGGACTGAAATTAAATTATGTAAGAAAAGTGCAATTACAACATTCAAATTGACTTGTAAAAATGCATTAAAAGGTCTGAATTTAAACCTCCAACCATAAGCAAGGTTGGTATGTAAATTTAAGAGGTATGGGAAAAGTTTAACTTGTCCCACAAGCCTCCAAAATCAGCCTCCAAGGAAAAATTTGAATTTCCAAGAAGGTGAAGTGTTTCACATTCAAAATTTAACTTACACATCACTTACAAGGTCACTTACACATTACTTAAACATTTTAAAACATGTCCAACAACTGTATTAATTACATTATTATGACATCTTTTAATTAATTAACTAAACAATATGATTACACATAATATTTACACACCATTAAATAAATAATGAAAGGAGTAAGTGCACCACGAATAAACACATGAAAAAATTAAACAAAAGGGACCAAAAATAAAAGAAATACATAAAATACCTTGGTCACATTTAAAGTTGATCCCCCATGGGAATCCCTAATACTAACAAACACACACACAAATAAAAATAGTTTCCATCGTGACCTTGTTGAATTCATCTAAAATTCCAATGTGGTTGGTCTCTAATCCCTCGATGTTTTTTGTGATAGTTTAACCTACAAAACACAAATACCTCCTTCGGCCTTGTGGCCATATCAGAACATCCAAACTAATATAAATATAATTAAAATTCCAAAATCATCTAGATATATGAATCAAAACAACATCCAGAAATATAACAATATCACTTATAGTTTTATCAATAACTATATCATCCTCCAATAATTTTCCATTTCTAGGTCCACTCACAATATCCAAATATCACAAGTCCGAACAACATCCATAATATAACCATGTCAAATAGTATACCATCATCAACATATAAAATGAATCTAATAATCATCATGCATCACAACCGAATCTAGTCAACAATAATCCCTGATCTAACATCTAACATCATACTATAATAAAGTCCATAATAATGTCCATAATATAATCGATGCAGTGTTATGATCAGTATAAAAGGTTTCAAAGGGAAGTGGAAACTACATACCCCTCCCTTTAGACTCGAATTCCTCCTGGAAGTCACTAGAACAAATGTGGGAACCGAACTCGTAATGATGTAGCATCCTCCCATGTAGCCTGCAATCTCATCATATTTGTCCCATTACACCAAAACCCGATCAACCTCTCTACCTTCAAGGCCCAGTGGTCCTATAACCTAGGATGCAAATGGGCTCCACCATCACCTTCCCCGATCCTACACCCGTAATGATATCCAATCCAACACATGAGAAGGATCTGCAACATATCTCTTAAGAACATAAACATGAAACACATCATGTACGCGAGACAAGATGGGTGGAAATTCTAGATGGTAAGCCAAAGGGCCAATATGCTCTAAGATCTCAAAAGGACCCAAAAATCTAGGAGCTAACTTAGAAAATTTTCCATAATGGATAGGGATCTTATGTGGCCACGACACGAAGGAACACCTTCATGCCCACATCAAAACTATAGTCGGTCCTATGATGATCTACATACTTCTTCGCTTTTCTTGAGCCCTCATGCAGTCTTTGTCTAATCAAACCACCTGCTACTCCATGTCCCGCAACAAATCTAGTCCAAGAGTAACCCCTGTCCTCTAGCCTGTCCTAGCTAAGAGGTGTCCTACACTCCCTACCATACAAAACCCGAAAAGGAGTCATGCCTATATAACTCGAAAATTATTATTGTAGGAAAAATACACTAAATACAAGTACTCCTCCCATATAGATTGCTGATCCATGACATACATCCTAAGCATATCCTCTAAGATCTGATTCACCCATTCATCTGGTCCATTTGTCTCGGGGTGATATGCTATGCTAAAATTGATCTTCGTCTTGAGGTCATGCTGCATGGTAGTCCAAAAATGGGAAGTATATAAAGGATCATGGTCACTAATGATCTTCGTGGAATCCCATGCAACCTGAAAATCTCGTCAAGATACACCGTGCTACTATTCATCGGAGAAAAGTGAGCCACTTTTGTTAATTTATCAACCTTACCATTATGGTGTTGTGGTGATATCTTGACATCGGTAGCCCAACAATGAAATCCATGGAAATGGTGTCCCACTTCCATTCCGGTATAGCATGAGGAAAGAGAAGGCCAACTAGATGCTTGATGCTTGGCCTTAACTCTTTGGCACTCTAAACATCATGACACGAACTAGGACATGTCTCTCTGAAGTCCTCTCCAATGATATAATTGTCTCAAGGTGGTGTGCATCTTCTTCACCCTAAGATGGGTTGAATAGGGTGCACAATGTGCCTCTGCCAAGATGTCCTACCTCAAGCCTCCATCTCTAAGAACATAAATCTAGCCTCTGTGCTTGAGAAGACCATCTACCTCTAAAGAAAAACCATCAAACTTCCCTTCGAGGGGTATCTGAGACTCAATCTCTGCTCGAATTGTAATGTAGAAGCTATTAAGAGGAAGCTATCAAGAATATTACTCTACAAATATGTGCTCACTAAGGTGGCCATAGCCACATGTCTCCATCTGCTAAGAGCATCTGATACCACATTATCCTTCCCTTTCACATGCTCTATCTCCATATCATACTCACAAAGAAAATCCATCCAACACCGCTGACAAGCATTGAGATTTGGCTGCGTGAAGAGGTGGCGAAGACTCAAGTGATCTATCCTAAGTGTGAATCTCGACCAAGTAGAAAATGCCTCCATCGAACCAAAGCATGCACAACTACTACAAGCTCAAGATCATGAGTCATATAATTAAGCTTGTAATATTTGAGTTTGCGAGACTTAAAAGCCACTACTCGCCCTCTTGCATCAACACACCTCCAAGCCCTGCTATGGAAGCATCCGTGCAAATGAAAAACTCACCTTGTGGATCCGAAACTATAAGAATAGGTGTTGTAGTGAGAAATTACTTGATGTATCAAGGCCTACTTCATCTGTCTAACCAAAAAAACTTCTTCTCTTTCCTCTAATGGGATGATGGGGTGTGCAACCGAGAGAAGTCTGAAAAAATCTCCGAGTAGTACCTTGCTAATCCCATGAAGCTACACACCTTAGTCAAAGTAGTGGGTGCTGGAAAATCCATAATATCTCTAATCTTGGAAGGACTGATGGTGATACCTTCCCTAGAAATGATATGACCCAAATACTACACCTCCATTTGAAAAAATGCACACTTCTCCAAGTTCCCTGTAAAGTTGCTACTCTTGAAGACACTGAAGAACTTGGTGAAGGTGCCCCTCATGATCCTCACGTGTATGTGAGTAAATAAAAATGCCATCAAGGAAGATGAGCACGAAGTGATCTAAGAAGGTCGTGAATACCCCATTCATCAAACTCATAAAAACTGTGGGGGCATTAGTCAAACCAAAAGGCACCACCTTTGTGAACTTATAGTGGCCATATATCATATGGAAGGCAAGTATTATAAATGTCTACCTCCGAAATCCTCAGCTGATGGTAGCCTGACTTAAGATCAATCTTAGAGAAAACCATGGCTCCCTTCATATGATCAAACAAATCATCAATGCAAGTAAGGGGATAACGATTCTTGATCATCACTTTTTTCAGCTGGTGGTAATCAATACACAATTGCAAGGATCCTTCCTTCTTAACAAATATCACTTTGTTATCCAAATTCACCCCCTAGGGTTAATTCGATAACATACATCAGAATTCTCAAGTCCCAGGCAAATTGATTGATCCAGGGCAAAAAATCATGTCTCCAGGGTCCCCTCAGATTTTTTCTAACTTTCCTGTCCAGGAGGAAAAGAGCAAGTTCTGAGGAAAGGTGAAAAAAGTGGCAAAAACAAACTTGGGACAAGAAAAATCGTGAAAATTGGCTAAGTCCTAGTCCTCGCAATAGTTGGAATAGTTGGGACATCAAGGCACGGATTGGCCAAAAAGCCTCCAGGCGGCCCGCAAAGCAAAGGGACATCTGGGACAGAAGGACACGTAGGGCATGAGAAGCCGATCCGGCCGAAGGAGGAAGTAAAATTGACTAATCACGAGCAAAACGATTTGGGACATTCGGGCCGTGAGGACGTGAACTGCCCGGTTTAGCCGAAACAGAGAACTTTAGCACCGTGCCGGTTGGGCTGGAAGTACGTGGTGGACGCGGAAAGCCGGTTTGGCTAGAGGAGAAGAAAATTGACTAATTTCTTTGGGACATGTGGGACAAAGGAACATGAACCGGACGGTTCGGCTGAAATGGGGAACTTCGCCTTTGGGGACAGTTGGGACAAAGGGACGCGTGGGACGCGGATAGCCGAAGAAGCCGAAAGCTAGTCAAGCAATGCCACGTGTCATCGGACGAATGAGGGACAAGGAAGCCGATTTCAGGCAGATCGGGAGTTTTTTTCCCAAACAAGACCTTTGGGACATCAGGGACAAAGGGATGTGAAAAGCCACCGACCCGCGGACAATCAAATCACGACACGTGTCACAAGGAGAAAGTCCAAAAGTCAAAAGGCAAGGTTTTAAGCACTGACCCGAGCCAATAAAAAGAGGACACGTGTCCAATGAAGCAGGGAAGGAGAGAGAATTACGCATCCAATCAGCGCTCGACACGTGTCATCTAGGTGGTAGAGCGCGGGAAAGATTTTCAAAACGCATTTTCACCTATTTTGTGCCCTAAATGTTCAGATCAACATATCTTTCGATCCAGAGCTTAGATTTGCATGTTCTTTATATCAACGGAAAGCTTGTGAAATTATCTACATGATTTCAGGGTTAATCTTGAGTTTTGGTGTAGTATGGAGAGATAAAATTGAGAAACAGCTCTGACACATGTTCATGGCCAAAAGTGACTTTCCAATGACTGCATTTAATGCGAATGGGTCGCATTCTCCGTAATTATGTCAAAGTGACGGGGTATGGGTTTGTAAGGTTCCCCCATGCTGTTTTAATGCACCTACAGCCAAGAAGGGATGGGCTCTCATGTTTTTGTATGTTTCTGTCTCCTGGGCTCGACCCATACATGTAAAAGCTAGTTTTGGGCTCATTTCTAAGGGGGAACATTTTTGGGCATAGCAGACTTCTTCTTTCACCTCCAGCAAGTGATTGATGCAAGGATTAGACCTCTCCAAAGATTGTAACAGTTTTCTTTTACCTCTCTGAGGGTGTAATGCGTGTTTTTTGACACTGAAATGATAATGCAAGATCTGTGAATGGGTTTTTCAGTCCTATGTTTGTATTATTTGTTTCATTTCAGATCCTAAATTATACCTTATCGTCTATGTATGTTTTATGCTATGAACTTTGATCTATGTCTATTTTCTTGACATAAATGTTTACCACTCCTTTTGGTGCATCACCACCTTTAGTTAGTTTCATATTTTTGCATTTCTATCCCTGTCTCCTTGCAGTTTAGAGTAGGATTAGGATCTGAGCCTCTGTAGTTTTGCAACATATAGATCTAAATCAGAGGAGTTTGAGGAACCGACCTCTAATATAGAGATTCCTATCTCGAGTTTCTCAAGTCCCCACACTTGGAGAGAGGTTTCCATGTTTTACAATCACACTGGATGCTAGAGTGATCAACCTAGAAGCCTGATCTGCATCCAGGGGTGCTGTGAGTCTGCAACAACAGTTTTGGCACGCCCGGTGGGACAGAGGTCTCATTTTTATTGCAGCAAAGTTGATGTGCATCTGCTGCAATTTTCTTTCTTAAAAAGAGCTATTATTTGCATATCTGGCAACTCCAAGGGGAAGAATCAACTTGTTTCAAAGAATGCAGGCCTGAAAACTCATGAGAAGAATCACCACAAGGTCAAGAGTTGGAGAAGAAGAAGTGCTGTTTGAATACCTGCAGTTATCTCCAAGAAGAAGGCAAAGAGGAAGAAGGATTCAAAGGTCTCCATCTCCACCAAACAAAACTCTCTCAACTCCTCCACCTGGTAGGCCTTTCATTCAGTCAACAAGGGTTTTAAGACCAATCAGAATGACACAAAACAACCCCTACGTCAACTTCATAGGTAGCAGCCCACTTGCTCTCAATGCACAACATCCAGTTCCTATTATAGCCTTGAAGAACATTCCCTACTTCAAGAAAATCAGACTACTGTGCGATCATGTTAAAGATATTGCTAACCTTTGTGCAATCCATGAAATCAATGAAATGCAAGTGGTCACAAGTTCGGCATCTTCATTCAAGGGTAAAGCGTTGCAATGGTTTAGGAGCCTTGGAGCAGTTCTATCACAAATTGAATCAGTGTGTATTGCACTTCACGAGCAATTTTGGGAGAAGGGAGACAACTTGTCTCTTTTGGAGCAGTGACAACTATCAAGAGAGCCCCCAACGAGTAGTGGTCGACTTCAACTTCAGATTTCAAAGGTCTTGGGATAGGATTCTAGTGGCACATCGGGCCAACAAGGAAGGTGCTTTTCTATACTACCTTAAAGCTTTGAATTCTAATATTTCTATGTTAATTCAATCTATGAGAGGCACAACCTTACTGCTGCTTATAGCATTTCCATTAGAGCCGAAAACTATCTTATTCAATTTGGTAAAGCTGGCTCTTAGGCCTCCCATGCCCTTGTATCCAAACTTAGAAAATACAAGCATTAGTCAAGCACCCACTTTAGCTCCTGTTCCCACCCCTATAAATCAAAGTTCAAGTGAAACTTCTACTTCATCCTCTAGTTCTTCAAATGAACTCCAAGAGGTCATGAAACAGTTGCAAAATTTGGGAAATGAGGTAGTTACTATCAAAAGATAACAAGCTCAAAGTGCTAGACCGTATCAACCTCAAGTGCAATACCAGGATAGGCCCCCATACCAACAAAATAGGTTACCAAATTAGGATGCAAATCAAAATCAAAGCCAAGTAAGGCCTCCCGCTAATAGACCATTTCAGCCCTATAATCCAAATGCCATATCTGCCTCTAAGGCATTAGTGCCAACACAAAATAACATGGCCCAAGAATATGATTGGTGCTTTCCATGCAACGAGCCTCATAACCAATCCATGTGTTTCAATGGTGCCCTCAATCAAGCATTGATGGTGACAACTACTGGTGTGGAGGGTGAGGGTGGTCAAGGAAACAACTAGCAACAAGAAACATTCCAACAGCAATCAGCCCCAAATGACACCACATTGGTGAACTGGCAAGCAGAGGATTTCTGTGGCATGAATCAAGAAGTTTCTCAAGGTGTTGCAGCCAACACAAGGTCAAAGAGGAGAAATTTGGGTGAAGAACAGCCATTAGCCCCAGCCAATCCACAACCTTCCACGACTCCACAAATGATTGGCAAGCAAAGTCTCGTTTCAAACATGCAAGGAGCACCCAAACTAGCTCCTAAACCAACTTAGATGCCGATTCTTTCTTGCTGCCCAGTGCAAGGACTGAATGTGAAAGCTAGGGGACAACAGAGGGATGCTTCATCCCCATTCAACATCATTGATCAGATGAAGAAGACAAATGTAAACATATCAATGTGGGAATCACTATCCATCCCAGGCCAAAGAGATTTGCTACAAGCTGCCATGAAGGACTGGTCAACTTCGAACCAACAGGTCCAAATGCAAGAGAAGGTACTCACAAATGCTGCCCAGCCTGAAGGAAATCATGGAAGACAAGCAAGGTAAAATGTTGAAGCCCCCTCCATTTTATGTTTCATTGATCATAGGAGACAAGTTGGTACATAATTGCATGATTGACTCTGGGGCAAGTAGTTCAGTAATGCCCAAGCAAATAGCTAATCAACTAGGGCTTCAATATGAAGTCATCTCCAAGGGCGTAGTGCAATTAGACGGGACAGTAGTGACAACGGTTGGAGTAATCAAAGGTTTGAGCCTCACACTGCATGCATGTCCCAACGTAATAGTGTTACAAGATGTGTCAGTCATAGACCTGCCACCACTCTTTGCATTGTGCTTGTCAAGAGACTTCACTGCTAAAATTGGAGGCTATCTTTCGGTGGATTGGTCACACATGCTATTCAGAACAAGGTATGGAACTAAGGCCACAATCAGGTCTGAACCTATTGCGAACTTTCACATTGAGCCTTACACTACCAGCCAAATCAATACCAACTGTTCAGCATTTGATCAAGAAGATTATCCAAGCACTGATGAAGCTGACACCAAGGTTGGAAGCATCCCAGATTTGACTCTTGATGAATGGGCAAGAAAAGTGCATGCCTTTGATCCTTATCAAGAAATAGAAGAATCTGAGCTAGGGGTTTATTGTTTACATGAAGAGGATCAACCTCTCCCCAGCATCACCAAGCCAGATCATAAGGACAAGAATGAAGTATGGCAATTGTTCTTTGATGGGTCAAGGAGTAGACAAGGTGCAGGAGGAGGAGCTATGCTCATTTCACCGCAAGGTATAAGGTATTACTCAGCCTTCCATTTTCAGTTTTCTTGCTCAAACAACACAGCTGAGTATGAAGCCTTAATTCATGGACTGCACTGGGCAATGAAGAGAGGCATCAGGAATTTACAAGTATTTGGTGATAGTGAGCTGGTCATAAACCAAGTCAAAGGAAAAAATGCTGCCAAAAATGATCTCGCTTAAGTGCTACAAAATCGGGTATGGGATCTTATTGAAGATTTTGAAGCTTTTAGCATCAATTCCATCCCAAGAAGAAAGAATGGAGCCACTGACAGACTTGCAGTAATTGGGGCTATGTTTGATGTTGTAGAGAGTATCAAAAGTGAGAAATCTCAGCGTCATATCAAATTGGTTATGAGACCAGTTGTTCCAGATAACAACACAAGTTGGCAAGTCTTTGAGAATGATCAACAAATTGTTAATTTCCTACAAGAAGAAGCTGAGTTCTCCGCTAGAAATCAAGACAAGCTAGAGAATCAATATGGTGATCAGATAGTACAGCTGAGAACTAACAAATTACCAAAAGGCCTCATAACCTTGGAGTCAATCTTCAACCCGAATGATCAGTTCCGGAAGGAGAAAGTGAACATTCAAGTAAAGGGTGAAGATTCAGAGCCTATTTTAGTGGAAGAAGGAAAAACATTGCAGATTGGCAAAGTAAGTACCTCACAAGAGAGATCTGATTTTGTTCAGCTTTGTCAAGAGTTCCCAGATGTCTTTGCTTAGACTTACAAAGATCTAAGAGGTTTCAACCCAAAGCTGGCACAACATACTATTGAGCTGGATCCGGAATCCAAGCCTCGAGGTAAAAGCAAAGGCCGGTGAATCCCCATATTGAACCTCTCATGAGAAAAGAGTTAAGCAAGCTTATTGAGGCCAGTATCATCTTCCCCATCAAACACTCAAGTTGGGTCGCCAACTTAGTCCCAGTCAGTAAGAAAAATGGAGAGATCAGGTTGTGTGTCGAATTCAGAGATTTGAATAGAGCCTCTCTTAAGGATCATTATCCACTCCCTTCCATAGAGAAAATATTGTAGGTTGTAGCTGGTTCAGAAAGGTTTTCACTACTTGATGGCTACTCAAAGCTACAATCGGGTTATGGTAAGGGAGGAAGATCAGATTCAAGACAACCTTCACAACCAAATGGGGAACATATGCTTACAAGAAGATGCCATTTGGCCTATCAAATGCTTGGAGCCAATTTCCAAAGGGCAATGGATATGGCATTCAAGGGGTTGATCAATAAAATAGTTTTGATATATCTTAATGACATCACCTTGTATTCTCCAAAAATGCGGTGGATCACCTTTTCATCCGAGGCGGGTATTTCGAGAGGTGTAGAAGGTTTAGAGTGTCATTGAATCCAAAGAAGTGTATATTCTTGGCACACGAGGGCAAATTGTTGGGCCACATTGTCTCTAGGGAAGGGCTAACAATTGATCTTGAAAGGGTTGAAGCCATCCGAATGCTCCCATTGCCACACCACAAGAAATCTCTTGAGCTTCTTGGGAAGGATAAACTTTGTCCATGATTTATGCCTAATTTTTCCACTCTTGTGAAGCCTCTAACAATGATGTTGAAGAAAAGTCCGGCATTCAAATGGACAGAGAAGGCAAGGAGAGTTTTGAAGCAATCAAAGAAGCCATCTCCCAAGCACCAACTCTCATCAACCCGGACTTCTCCAAGGATTTCATCCTCTATGCATTTGGAGGTAATGACACTATTTCTGCCATTCTAGTACAGCAGAACAAAGATAATGATGAGCAGCCGGTCGCCTTCTTCAGCCAGAGCCTAGATGACTATGAGGTGAGGTACTCTTTTATTGAGAAGCATGTGCTTGCAGTAATCAGAAGCTTGAAGAAATTCAAGCATTTAATCTCAAACAACAAGGTCCGATTGCTGGTCTCACATGCTGGGATTAAGGAATTCCTCCTCAACAAGGATTTGAATGAGTAAAGGGCAGGTTGGATCACCCATGTCATGGAGTATGACATTGAGATCAAGATCACCAAGCTAGTAAGAGGGAAAGGATTATGTGAGCAGCTGGTTTTGGGGAAGCAAAAAGAAGTATGCAACAAAGAAGAAACTGTTTTGATAGTCCAAGATAGCCATGAGCCAAGTGGCAATCAAGAAGAAGACAATGCTGCCCCGACTCCTTGCTGGACCCAAGGTATTATGCACTTCCTAGGCACAGGCCTATGCCCTCCAGAGATGAACAAGACCCAAAGGAGACACTTCAGATTGCAGGCTATCCCGTATGCCATTGTTGATGGAGTTTTGTTCAAGAAAGATGTGAATGGAGTGCTGCTGAGATGCATTAGCACAGGTCGATTCAAAGGGTATTGGAAGAGTTTCATGATGGACCAGCTGGTGGCCATTTTGCACCAAGAGTGACAGCTCTAAAAATCATGAAGGCTGGTTATTATTGGCCTAAAATCTTCAGTGATTGCTATGCATGGATCAAGAGGTGTAAGAATTGTGCATTCTTCATAGGAAAAGAGAGACTTGCTGCCCTTCCATTGCATCCAATCTCGGTTGACCAGCCATTCATGCAATGGGGTTTGGACTTCATTGGAGTCGTTAATCCCAATTCAAGCCAAGGACACAAATGGATTTTTGTGACCACAGACTACTTCACCAAATGGAATGACGAAAGCACTCAAAGAGGAAAATGAGTCTAGCATCTTAGACTTTTATGAGGGAATAACGACAGATTCGGTGTACTGCTACAATAATCTCCGATAATGCATTGGCATTCATTGGATCTAGGGTGACTGAGTGGGCTGTCAAGAACGGTATTTACCTAAGCACTTCATCGAACTATTAACCTCAAGGTAATGGCCAGGCCGAGTCTACAAACAAGAACTTGTTGAGGATCATTAGGAGGACTCTTGATGAGAATCAGAGGTCTTGGCATACCAAACTGAAATCAGCCTTATGGGCTGATAGGATCACTCCCAAAAGATCCACAGGTAACTCTCCATTTAGGATTGTCTATGGAAGAGAGGAAACCTTGCCCATGTCACTTGAGTTGCCAATGTTGGAACTCATGAAGCAGCTGGAGTTGCTTGAATTTGAGCCCATGGAGATAAGGTATGCAGAGTTGATGGAGCTGCAAGAGATCGAAATCGGGCATCCCAAGCAATGGAAAAGGATCAAGCTTTGATCAAGAAGACCTTTGATAGAAAGGCCAAGGATAGATCTTTTCAAGTTGGAGATCTAGTGTTGAAATGGGATGTGGATAGAGAAAACTGGGAAGGCATTCAAAATTTGATGCCATTTGGAGTGGCCCATACATGGTCACAAAGTGCAAGAACAACAATGCTTTCTAATTGGCCTCATTGGATGGTGAAGAACTGCAGATTCCAGTCAATAGAATCTATCTCAAGCATTGCTTCTAGAAGGAATTTCACTACCTCTGTAAATATTAGATTAGATTTTCTTTCCTCCAAGTGCTTGTGCACATTGTTTTGCTGTAGGTTAGTTTTGTTTTCCCTAAGTGCTTTGGCACAGCTTGCTGTCCATGGAGATGTTTAGCAGTCCTTGCTTTCATCAGGTGACATTCCATCTTCCTCCTTGCACATTTTGAGTCAGTTAGGGTTCTAAACAGAATATTTGATGACTCCATGCCCAATGGACTGCTTCAGGCAAATGGCCTTTTCATCTAGCATGCAGATGACCCCGCTGAGTCACCAAATTGTTACCCAAATTCACCCCTCGGGTTATTTGATAACATACATCAAAATTCTCAAGTCCCGGGAAAATTGATTGATCCAGGGAAAAAAATCATGTCTCAGTGGTCCCCTCGATTTTTTCTAACTTTCTGTCTGGGAGGAAAAGAGCAAGTTCTGAGGAAAGGTGAAAAAAGTGGCAAAAACAAGCTTGGGATAGGAAAAATCGTGAAAATTGGCTAAGTCCTAGTCCTCGCAATGCAGTTGGAACAGTTGGGACATCGAGGTGTGGATCGGTCGAAAATCCTCCAGTGGCCGTGAAGCAAAGGGACATCTCGGAGGAAGGATGCACAGGTGCGAGAAGCCGATTCGGACCAGAAGGAGGAAGCAAAATTGACTAACTGCTGAGCAAAACAGTTTGGGACATTCGGGCCGTGAGGATGTGAACCGCACTGGATCGGCCAAACAGAGAACTTTAGCACCGTGCGTCAAGCCGAAAGCACGCGGCGGACGTGGAAAGCGGTTGGCCGAGGAGAAGAAAATCAACTAATCTGCTTTGGGACATGTGGGACAAAGGAACACGAATCTAAGGTGAATCGGGTGAACTGAGAAGAATTTGTCCCTGCATACCCAAGACAGCTTGGAAAAAATGTATGTGTGAAGGACGCGAACTGGCGGGTTCGGCGAAACGGGAACTTCTCGCCTTTGGGGACGATTGGGACAAAGGGACGCATGGGACGCGGATAGCCGAAGAAGCCGAAAGCCAGTCAAGCAATGCCACGTGTCATCGGCTGAATGAGGGACAAGGAAGCCCATTTCAGGTGGATCGGGAGTTTTTGTCCCAAACAGCACTGGGACATCCGGGACAAAGGGACGCGAAGGGCACGAAAAGCCGGCAGACCCGCGGACCAATCAAATCACGACACGTGTCACAAGGGAGAAAGTCCAAAAGTCAAAAGGCAAGGTTTCAAGCACTGACCCGAGCCAATAAAAAGAGGACACGTGTCCAATGAAGTAGGGAAGGAGAGAGAATTACGCATCCAATCAGCGCTCGACACGTGTCATCCAGGTGGCAGAGCACGGGAAAGATTTTCAAAACGCATTTTCACTGTTTTGTGCCCTAAATCTTCATATCGACATATCTTTCAATCCAGAGCTCAGATTTGCACGTTATTTATATCAACGGAAATCTTGTGAAATTCTCTACATGATTTCGTGGTTAATCTTGAGTTTTGGTGCATTTTGAGAGAGAAAATTGAGAAACAGCTCGACGCATGTTCATGGTTAGAATTGACTTTCTAAAGCGACAGATTTAATGCGAATGGGTCGTATTCTCCCGTAATTCAGTCAAAGTGATAGGGTATGCATTTGTAAGGCCCCCATGCCGTTTTAATGCACTGTAGTCAAGAAGGGATGGGCTCTCATGTTTTTACATTTTTCTGTCTCTCCCGGCTCGACCCATGCATGTAAAAGCCAGTTTTGGCTCATTTCTAAGGGGGAACATTTTGGGCATAGCAGACTTCTTCTTTCACCTCCAGCAAGTGATTGATGCAAGGATCAGACCTCTCCAAAGATTGTAACAGTTTTCTTTTACCTCTCTGAGGGTGTAATGCATGTTTTTGACACTGAAATGATAATGCAAGCTCTGTGAATGGGTTTCAGTCCTCTGTTTGTATTATTTGTTTCATTTCAGATCCTAAATTATACCTTATCAGTCTGTGTATGTTTTATGCTTTGTGAACTTTGATCTGTGTCTATTTGCTTGTGAGAAATGTTTCACCACTCCTTTTGGTGCATCACCACCTTTAGTTAGTTTCATATTTTATGCATTTCTATCCCTGTCTCCTGCAGTTTAGAGTAAGATTAGGATCTCGAGCCTCTGTAGTTTTGCAAAATAGAGATCTAAATCGGAGGAGTTTGAGGAACCAGCCTCTAATCCTGGAGATTCCTCTCTCGGTTTCTCAAGTCCCCACACTTGGAGAGAGGTTTCCATGTTGTGCAATCACACTTTGGATGCTAGAGTGATCAACCTAGAAGCCCGATCCGCATCCGGGGGTCTTTGTGAGTCTACAACAACAATCACTAGTGCACCCCAAGGGATACACTAGGATGGATAAATCCTTTCTTCAAAATGCCTTCAAGCTACAACTTGAGCTCATAGAGCTCTAGTGTGGTCATCGATAAGGTGCTCGTGAGATAGGCTCTGCTCCAAGAACTAGATCTATGTGAAAATCAATCTCACGTGAGGGTGGTAACCCCGATAGCTCCCCAAGAAAGACATCTCAAAACTCTCTCAATATGGGGTGATCGTCTAGAAATGGTCCACTAGACCCATCGTTTGATCTATCTTGAATGCAATAACATACATCTGGAAACCCCATCATACAAACCACTTAAGTTGCATAATGAGAGATGGTGTGGATAGAAAAAGGTCTCGACCCTAAAATCACCGACTCATCTACCAAATCATTTGCACAAGATATACCCTTGTGGTAATAATTCACTCTGGCCCTGTGTGCAGATAACTAATTCATACCCAAGATAACTCCATAAGAGCCCAAAGGAAGGATACAAAGATCCGAGGTAGTGGTGAAAGGTCCCAAATCCACCACACACTCCTTAACTAAGGAGTCTACAGAGATCTTGGCTCTAGAAGCCATCTCAACATCCCAACTATGACCCTACCTAACTACCACCAACCTACATCACTCTACTAAAGATGGTGCAATGAAAGAATCAGAAGAACTAGAATAAAACAAAATGGAGGTAGGAATACCACCAATGCTACCTGTAGTCTCAATAACTATACTCTAATGCTCTACCTAGTAGTTCTTGACCACTGTGTACATCCTATGACTATGCCCCATATCACCAATAGTAGGCTCTGAGATCTGTGTCTTACCCTTGTTGTTAGGGTTCTATGGGCAATCTCTCCAAAAATGTCCAATAACACCACAACCAAAATAACCACCTGATCCTCTCCCCTATGTAGCAAGTCCGGTTGGTACTCTGGAGGTCTGTGGTGTGGATCTTGATGATCTGGCTATGGTCTACTGAGGTCTCTACTAGTGAGCTCCTACTGAGTGAGCTCTCTGGGCACCCTGTGTCCTGATGGGACCCCTAGGAGGAGGCCCCATACTTTGACCTCTCTATGCATCAAACCTTTGAGGAGGTCTATAAGGTGGGTGGGACTGCTGCTGCTGCTTGCACTGTTGTTGGGGTCTAAAAGATGACTGTGTTGAACCCTATCCACCTTAAGGAAGAGGTACTAATCCCCCGATCTGTTGTCCTGCATTTGATGTATGCGGCTCCGGACTCGGTCTCTAGCCTCTGGGTCTTTCCCCAAGTCTCCTCTACTATATAGGCCTTCTTGATGGCCTCAACTAATTTTTTTGGACAATGAATCCACACTGCACCTCCAATGTATAGATTCAGGCCCCGAATGAACCTGTGAATCTACACCTACTCATCTTGCATATAACCAACATATTGGAGTAGATCCAAAATCTACTCTCATACTCAGCCACTATAAGAGATGCCTGTCGGAGGTCATGAAACTCATCTATCCACTGCTATATGAACCTCCATGACAATTATCTATTCCTGATACACTCCACAAAGAGCTCCCAAGTAACTGTCTCGAGAATCAATGTGGAGCTTCGCTCCTCTGTCCTCCACTGCACACCAACCGCATCCCTCAATAGATGGCTCCTAACATGAGATTTTGTGTTGCTAGAACAAGGACAGAGCTTGAAGCATCTGCTTAAGCTCACCAACTAGGCCTATGCCTAAAATCCACCTATGTCACTAGAATAATGTGATGGTTGAAGCTTCAGGATCTCCCTGATGTGATCTACAGTTGTGGTCTGACGACCTCTAGGTCTCTCTGTATGCTCATCCCTAAGCCTAGGGATCCAAGACCTCTCTCTATGTCCTAAAACTCGGTCACCCTGTTCCCTCTATGGTGACTCTACCCTGGATGACTCTACATGGGATTTCTCTCCTCCATGCTCCTCACTGGGTTGAAGAGAGACTCGACCCTCAATGGAATGGACTCTATCATGTCTAGCTGCATGTCCTCCTATTGATCCTCTGCGTAGAGTGGCATTAAAATCTTAAAGATTATGTAAAATATGGGGTAGGATGGTTCTACAACATGATCTAGTGGTGGTAAGTCTGGGTCTATGTGAAAATTCCCCTTGTCCCATCTGTGCCTCCTACATAGACCAAGGTGAGAGTTAGTTCATTTTTCTAAGTTTTATTCAATTTCCATGTTTACTAAAATATGCAATTTCTAAACTAAGTTGTTTTCTAGATTTAAAAGTGTGCTAGGTTTAAGTTTCATGTCTCAAGTTTTATAGTGTGCCCAATGGTCCAAGCTTCTAAACCAATGCTCTGATACCAAGTGTAACACCCGCTAAAAGACCCCACTTGAGACCCAACAATAACCTAGGATTGGTTAGGAAAAATTACGGAATAATTTTTAAAAAAAGAATCTACAACTGTGTTACAAGACAACAAATTGTCACTAATCTGGTTTTGGAACAACTATAATCTACTAGAATATAATTTTCTTTTATTAATAATTATTAGAGGTCATAAGGTCCAAAATTTAGGGTTAGAAGTTTCAATTAGGTTCAGAGGGAAATTCCTCACCATACCCACTCTCTAACAAGCTTAAATTTTCAACTAAATTTTTATCATACGTAGCACATTAAAAATTTCCCTAAATCAATTCCATTGGATAGGAAATTTCCTCACCTTTCCATTGATATAAAGAATTCCTCCTAACTCCTCATATTTTTCAAGTTATGGGCCAATAGGCCTTGGGGTGAAAATTTTCCCCAAGGGCGGGCTTGTGGGCCAAGGGGAGAAATTTTTTCCAAAGGGCAGGTTGGCAGGCCGCGGGAAGAATTTTGGAAAAATTCCCCTGCAGGGGAAAAAACCATGTTTGCGCCTATGCTCCCATGAGTCTGTCAGTCCACAAGGGACACGTGGTGCTTCACAAATCAACGCGGGGAGAACGGGGCAGCGGGAGACATTTTGTAAATTCTCCCACGTGGGGTGAAAGTCATATTTGTGCTCGCACTCACATGATTCTGCAAGGGACACATGGCATCTCCTAAGCTAATGTGGGGAAGGAAGGGCAGTGGGGAGAAAATTGGCTTAATGGCTCGAAGGGCTAATAGGGTAAAATTGACCCACGCCTCCACCAGACCTCGCGATGCCACGTGGTAGCCCTTGATTGGCTGTGGGCCAGTGGGACAGCGGGGGAAACTTGGAAAATTTTCCAATTTTTTTTTGAGATGTAAAAGAAAAAAAGGGACCCTTTCCTCCGCTAATTCCTCATGATGCCACGTGGCATCACCTGATTGGTTGCGGGCCGGCGAGGAAAATTTTGAAATTTTTCCAAAAGCGCTAAGTTAAAAAAATCCACCCCTCCACTGACACCTCATGGTGCCACATGGCAGCCTCTGATTGGATGTGGGCCGGCGGGATGGTGGGGAAAATTTGGAAAATTTTCCCAAAAAAATTTCCTAAGCTCTAAGGGAAAAATTCGGGTTCATGGGTCCGCTAAGGAATTTTTTCCCAAAATTGACACTAAGAAAAACTTCAAAGGGCCATAAATTTTGATAAGGAGTTCAATTTAGGGAAAACAATGACTTTTGTAAATCTCTCAATGTACTCTTTACTCGAGAGATCATTAATTTTTGATTTTGATAAATTTTAAGGGGTAAATTTTAAGAAAACGTCTTGTAGGCTTCTACAGTGCAAACTGGTAAATTTTAACTTGTTAGATTTGTCCAATATGATCTTCTTCCTCGCTCAACATGTCAAATAGACACGGAGAATCATTATTAGATGGATTTAAGGAGGATTCAAGATTCAATTTTTCTAATTGATTTGCAATTTGAACATTTCTATTTCTTGATAGAAAAATGACTGCAAAACGGTTTGAGCCCGATTTTGTTAAGTTTTGAGTTATTTACTTAAGTGTCTTTGTGTATTTGAACTCTTTTAGAGCTTACTACTCCAATTCAATCATTGCATTTTTTATCGAGATAATTCAGTTTGAAATTACAAATAACAAGGATCAAATTTTGATGGGTCTAATTGCCATTTATTCTTCCAAGTATTTAGAATACATTGCAATTCCAAGGTAACATATTTTATTTGATTCAAATAAAACTATTCAAGACCAAAATACAATTCAGATTTCAAAGTTTTCCCATTTCAAAGACAAAGTTATGTACTTTCTTTTATATGCATTTACTTCTTTAAAGCAGAGCTTTCAATATATTGAAATAATCAGATTCAATACAACAATGGAATTTAAGAAAAGTATTACATTCATTTATTGATTTCAAAAGGCAACTTTACATCTTCCCTCTTTTATTTCTTCCAAAATATATATTATATACATGATGACTAATACATTTTCTTCTCATGCGTTTCACATTACCACTTTTAAACAAATATTTCATAGAGTATGCTAAACACAATTTTCCAATGGAATAACATCATATGGACAAAACAAAACCATTTTCATTAATTCAAATGATCTCTTACAACTTCCTTTCCATTTGATTACAAAATACAGTATACCAAACACGTATCATTCTTTCACATTATTTCTAAATAGAATATAAAGTATAACTCTTTTACATTTCAAATTTCACTTGCAAATATGTACAACATATTTCCATTACAAACATTTACAAGATCATCCACTTCAAGTGGGAAGGTTACAATGAAATTTCATTTCACTGAGGGACTATCAAACTATATTTTCTCAACTCCGAGTAGCAACATGCATTCTTCTCATTCCTCTAATTTTATCACAACAGGAGTAGGGGAAAGGAAACACTCTCCACCCAAGCAAGACATCCAATGAAGAGGAGAAGCCATCCTTCTTCATTGGCCCTCAAGCCCCAACCAAAAAGCAATAGAAGATGTGATCTAACTCATGGCAACAATAGGCTTCCACAAAACATACACACAACATTTTCACAATAAAACACAGTTCAAAACAGAATGTAGTTTTACAACTACATTAATACATGACAAACAATACTAAGGCTTCATCAAGCAAGCCAAAGGAGCAAGAACTATGGGGGATGTTGCTTATGCCTCCCAAGGGAAAAATGGGTATCACCACCTGAGTACAACCCACCAATATATATATATATATATATATATATATATATATATATATATATAAATATCATTTCAAACCCTGTCATGCCCTTATGCCTCCCCCAAGTACCCCTTATTCCTCACATTTTCTTATATCTCCCCAACCTCTTATGGCACCCCATAACGAGTAAATAAATGCAAGCTATTTCTTTGTAAGGTGGAACCCAAATCCCCAACTCCCTCCACCCTTATACCTCCCTAAAACCACTTGTGCCTCCCATAAAATAACCCCATAGTCTTCTCCTACACCATTCCTAGGAAATCTACCCAACAACCCACAATATATACCAAACATTCACACAAGGACATTTACATAAATAAAAGAAGAGCATTTCAAGAGCCAAGCCCTTACCTCTCCATGATGGAGTTGTTCCTAGTTCAAAACAGAAATCTCTTTCCAATTCAATCAATCCAAAAATCAACCCAACACAAGCATGCAACAATCTTCAAAAAATTCTCCAAGCAAGAGCTCCCAAAATAGCAAGAAAATTCACTGAAAATGAAGTCTCCTAAAAGTGAAGCAACCCAAAACAAGGAAAGAAATTTAAATTTTATAGAGGAGGGAAGAGAAGAGGATGAGGTGGATCCATGTAGGATGCCACATCACACATCCTCAACCCCAACCCCAAAATTCAACTTCATTCTCCAATGCATAATAAATAGGTGGGTGAGTAATATGACAGATTTACTTACACACTTAAACAAGTTCATACCCCATAAGGACTGAAATTGAATTATGTAAGAAAAGTGCAATTACAACATTCAACTTGACTTGTAAAAATACATAAAATTTCTAAATTTAACCCTCCAACCATAGGCAAGGTTGGTATGTAAATTTAAGAGGTATGTGACAAGTTTAACTTGTCCCACAAACCTGTAAAATCAGCCTCCAAGGAAAAATTTGAATTTTTCAAGGTGGAGTGTTTCACACTCCAAAGTTAACTTACACATCACTTACACATCTTTAAAACATGGCCAACAACTCTATTAATTACATTCTTATGACATATTTTAATTAATTAACTAAACAATATGATTACTCACAATATTTACACACCATTAAATAAATAATGAAAGGGGTAAGTGCACCACAACATAAACACATGGAAAAATTAAACAAAAGGGACCAAAAATAAAAGAAATACATAAAAGTCATTGGTCACATTTAAAGCTGATCCCCCATGAGAATCCCTAATACTAACAAACACACACACAAACAAAACTAGTTGTCATGGTGACCTTGTTGAATTCATCTAGAATTCTAATGTGGTTGGTCTCCAATCCCCGATGTTTGCTTTGTGATATTTTAACTTGCAGAACACAAATACCTCCTTTGGCCTTGTGGGCATATCAGAACATCCAAAATAATATAAATATAATTAAAATTCCAAAATCATCTAGATATATGAATCACAACAATATCCGGAAATCTAACAATATCATTTATAGTTTTATCAACAACTAAATCACCATCCAATAATTTTCCATTTCTAGGTCCACTCACAATATCCAAATATCACAAGTCCAAACAACATCCATAATATAACCATGTGAAACAACATATCATCATCAACATATAAAATGTCTCTAATAATCATCATGCATCACAACTGAATCCAGTCAACAATAATCCCTGATCTAACATCTAACATCATACTATAATAAAGTCCATAATATAATCGACAGTGTCATGATCAGTATCAAAAGGTGTCAAAGGGAAGTGGGCACTACACTAGCATAAATTTCATTGATCACTTATTGAGTAGTTGATTTACATTCTATCGGACAGGTGCATTTAATGTGTGTAATGAGTGTACAGGTAATAGGTCACAGGAGAATGTGGGATTCAGGGAAGCTACACAAATTTTACACAAGCAACCCATGAGGCTAAGTCCTAACCATGTTTATTGTATGAGGCCTTAGTATTATATTTCATTATTTTTGGCACCATGAGTGACCCTCATTTGTAATGTAGTATGTCATGTAATATTAATCTTGTTTAGGATGTTTAGTTACTTTGTAAACTTGATTTGGGGACTTAATGGTCCCCACTTGCATTTAGTTTTGTGTTTGGGTAATGGTGTATTTAATTAGAGGGGATTAGGGTCACATGTGAACCCTTGGGTGGGCCCCACATCCTCTACACTTGTGCCCAAATGTGCCAAACCCGAAATTTGGCTATTTTAGGCATTTTAAGTGACCTCTTTTTAGTTTGGGAGTTCCCTTAGCATGAAAATAGGCCCTTGGACCCTACCTAATAGGTAGGGGGCTTAATTCCAAGGCATAGAGGGAGTTTCCCTCCCATTTTCGTCCATTTGGTCACATCCATGTAATTTGAATGGGTATGTGTGTTTTGTTAAAAGTTGCACAAGTTTGTTTTGTTGTTAATTTTGGGTAATTTGGGAGAAGAGGGTTAAAAGCTATTTTATCTTTTCTCTCTTTTGATTTTGAGAATCTTTGACCTTGAGAGAAGAGAGGGGTGACACATGTCACCCCTCATTTGTGAGGATTTTTGTTGGCTTCTCTTCAAATTCTCCCTCATGGGGAAAGAAGAGGACTTTTTTTGGAGCTTTTTCTTGGAGGCTTGTGGATTTTGGAGCTAGAGCTTGCTTGGATAAAGAAGTGGAAAAGTTAGAGTGTTGGAGAGCTTTTGGAGGTAGGCTCCTTGAGCTCATTTTATGTTTTATATTATGTTAGATCTTAGTCTTGTTTTGTTTAAAAATTTGTGTTTCTTTTTGTGTGTGGCTATTTGTTGTTATGCTTGTTTTATTTTTTTCCATCCATCATATGGAATGATGGATTTTGGAGTTTTGGGGAAGAGAGGTATTTTTCCCTCTCAAACCTCATGGCTTGATAGCAAGCCATGTAAGATCTTTATTACTCCCCTCAAATGGTTTGAAGTGGGGAAGGTGGTTCATATGGTTTGAACCCCATTCCCCATTCTTGGAGAGGAAACCCATTGGTTTTTAAAATCATTCCAAGAAGGATTTTGGTGAATGGGTGGAGAAATAAGAAGGGTTTGATGACTTTGGAGGAATAAGGAGGTTGTGGAGATTATTGTTTATGTGCAACCAATGTTGGCTATAATTTTTTCACTTGGAGATCTCTTTCTTATCTTCCCCATTTTGGAGGTCGAATATGGTTTCTCCTCCTTTCCTTCTTTGCAAAAAAAAAGGTGTTTTCTTAGTATTTGTCTTGTCGTATATGTAAATTTTTTTTGACTGTCTCCCTTTATCTTGTGAAATTTTTTGGAAGTTAGTTCTCTCTCCCATGGGCTTGGGGGAGGCTAGCATGTCTTCTAACCTTGGAAAGGCATGTACTAATGCCTAAAGGTTGGGTGGTTAAACAAGCCGTTTTCATCTTGTGTGGGTTCTTTGAAATTTTTGAAGTTGGAGCTCAAGTGGAAGATAGTTGGAGTTACTTGTCATCATGGTTCTTCATTGTTACCTCTCATTGCAACTTTAAGAACATGGCTATGTGGAGATTTTCATTATCTTGTAATATCCCTATTTTTTATTTGGTATTACTTGTAAACTTAAGTCATTTTTTCTTGAGAAATTTCCCTTCAATCTTGTAATAAGGTTTCTTGAATAGCTATGTATTTGAGTATATTTTGAAAATGTGAACTTAAACCCTTGGAAATGAAAGCTTGTAAGATAGATATAAAAATATCTTAATAAGAATTGTTGTAACTCCATTTTGGAAGGAAAGTTTGTTTATTGGAAATATTGTTTTTACAAAAAGAAATATTGTGATGTTACTAGCATTAAAAGAAAATGTGATTTCTTCTTTGTTGGAATTCCCTCTTGTAGAAATCTGCAATATTTGTTTAGTTATTACATTTGAAGGAAAGTTAAAATTACATGGAGCTTGAGGTCTTATTTTAAATGGTTATATTATCATTCTTATAATAGATCTTTTCTTGCAAAATGTTACTAGTATTATACAAAGAAATGAAACCAGTTATTTTATTTTATTTTCTTTCCCCGTGTGAAACTAAATAGATGATTGTATTAGCGAGGTCAAATTTGAATAGGTATATATATACCGTGTTATATTTCTACAAAATATCATAACATTTTATATATTAATATGGTTATACTATGTACTAGGAGAAATTAGTATATATTATAATATATACATTTTAATTTATATATTGTAATATAAAATTTACTGTGTAACTTATATATATATATATATATACACACACACACACCGTATTATTAAACTTTCAATAAAATAAAGAAAATAATAATAACAAATAAAATAAAATAAAATAAAAACAAAAAATATAAGAAATTGTATAATACCGTGGGGAGGGGCCAAGTCCTCCCCAACCCTACGCTCAACCCACCATTGCCCCCACCTCTCCACACCTCTGCCACCTTTGCTTGCCACCACCCCCACACCTGTCACCGCCACTCCTCCCCACTTTCTCCATTGTGACCCCCATGACTCTCCCCTACGTCGTCCCACTCCTCCACCCTACCACGTCCCCCAACAACGTCCACTCGGTCACACCCCATCTCCCTCTTCCCACGTTGTCGCCCCTTCCTCCTCGTGCAACACTCCACCCTACCCCACTCCACTCCAAACCCTAACCAACCCAACCCAAAATCCATAGCTTTTTAACACAGTTCCATTTTGTTTAACTATGTTTTTAATTCATTTTTGGTCTCCACTCTAGCAATAGTTTTAATAAATATATTTATGTGTGTGTGCGAGATAGATTTGTTTCGTATAAAAATAAAAGATTTGGGTATTTCAACATATCCAACCAAAGAATGTATCTGGTGGAAATACATACAAACAATAAAACGACATCAATATTTTCTCATCAAAAGAGAAACCCCATGAAATCCTCTCTCCTTTGCTCCTCCACAACCTGTGCATGCAAATAACAACACAAAGAAAATGAGAAGAAGAATAGAAAGAAAAAAAAAAACATAGAGATAATTAGGGCAACTTTAGGGTAAAATTCAAAATCAATGGTCAGGATTAGGTTTGATCCAAGGGCCCAAAATCAACCCTACATACTTTAAGTCATGGGAATTTTAGGGGATTGAGAAATAAAATTATAGGGGATGAGTGTGTAAACTATTAAGCAAAAGGGGGAAACTAATTAATTTAAAAAGGTGTGTGGATTTATTTGGGGACCTTAGTAAGCTAATTAGAAATAAATAATTAATTTGTTTTGGGTAAACTAAAGTTGTATAAATTAAATTATTAATGGGAAATGGTTCAAAAAGGACTAATATTAATTAATCTCTTTAAAAAAAAATTACCCAAAATTTTCTAGTCAAATTTTGGTGTGGTTTTCAAAGTGTCCCAAAGTGGGCATTACATTCTAGAAGTGATATTTAGCCCGAAGAAGGTTTATTGGTTAAATGCAAGTTCAAAGGCTTAATTAACATATAATAGCTAATTAAGAGGATTAAAACTAATGAAGTGTCGTTAATGGGCATCTTGAGTAAATATAAGCATAATTATATAATGAAGTGTTGTTATTTAACCTAATGAGAGGATAAGAAGATCATAAGTGCAATTTAAGTATTAAAACTGCGTAAGAGTATTTTAGGTGTCTATAATAAAGTTAAAATATGAGATTGTGATATTTTTTGATAACACAAAATCTTTATGTGTGCTTGTATATTTTTATAAGTGAACTAGAGATCCAAAATTTGAGAGAATGCTTTGGATAATTTTCTGGGTAGATTCTCCATTTGTTCTTGTGTCCAAAACACATGCCTAATTTCATAAGTGAAATCATGAAACATCTTAACTTTCACTAGGTAGTATATAATTGCATACCTTTGCTTTACCATATCTTCCACACAATTTCCCTTTTCAAGCATTTCATTATTCATTTTTACTTTGGGCCTTTCTATGTTCATTTTCTCCTACACCATTTGTAAATAATTTTACCTCCTATTTTGTAAAACATTTCGATGCTATCACGCAAGCCTCACACAAACCCATTTTCCTTTGTGTAAAGTATTTCTTGCTCACATTATTTCATAAACCCTATGCATAATGATTTTATCTATTTTTGTATTCCCTTATATCCTCCATATTTAGTCTAGAGCCATCATACATAAAATGTCTTTGTGCAATCCTTTCATAGCCATAACCCAAGTCTCACAAATCCCTTATCTATCCATGACACTTTCACCCATATGAGACCACATAAAAATTATCCAACTTCTCACGTACTCTCAACACTCATCCAATTTCCTAGTTGTGTTAAACAAGTTGTTTCATGGACAAACTAGTATCACATGTTTCTAATCTACACATCTAGGAATATACAAGTCCCAATAACACTCGGTAAAATATAGAGGTCGGGGATGAGTTAAGGATTCCCAAATGATATTGTACCAATTTATGCCACATGTCCCAAATGGGCACCCTATTTGTTATCTATATCCTAAGCTAAGTCTTAAAGGTGTCCGAATGTGGTAAAATTGGTCCTTGCCACATTTTAACTATCGAAACACTACATAGGGTAAATGAGAAGGAATTACATTCCCATTTGTGTAAACTAGGCAAGTAATTATCCCTTCATTCAAATTATCACACATAATATTAATTATCCACTTGTTTTCTTCATGTATACAAGACAAAGGTAAATTATTGAGGACAAGTGGGAAAAAAATTGATATACAAGGAAGAACACACAAGAATTATTATGTGTGGAATTGAAAATACTTCCATTAAAGAAGACACCATTGTGAAAATATATGCATGCACTAGAGGAAAGTCTACATCTTTATCCCATTACATAAACCTCTTTCATACACTATTAAACAACATAAACCAAAGATTCAAAAATGCAAAAATTTCAAATCACCCAAGGGACAAGTTGGATTTCCTACAAATCACAACATCATAACCAAACATTTTGTTAGAAGATATCAGTTGAGTACAAGTAAAATCCATGTTAAAGGTTTTACTTCCTAAAATGAGGAATTTAATTTATGTAACCAGGCATGCCATACTACATCTAGGCTTAGGACGTTGCAAAATATAAGCATACCACATCCAAGCTTGTTCCCAAGCGTTGCACCAATATTCCTTATTACAAAGGATGTTTATTGACATAACATACCTTTATATGTACAACTTTGCATTCAATATGCATATATCATGTAATTTTATATTCTTAAATCCAATTTCGAATATTCTACCACCATTAATAATTGTAAGCACTCTTCATCTAAGTTTTTCGTATAAATACATAAAACAATCTTATTGTAAGGGTCCTTGAATTTGGAATAGAGAAGATTCTAGGAGTTTATTTTCACTTTCTTTTACTCACTTAACTATCCATTTTCTTGAATTATTTTTTCTTCTAAATTTATCTCGATTTCGCTTTGAATGAATGTTAAGGATTCTCATTGTTGATGGAATATACTATCTTCATTCAATGGCTAGCAATCAAAGAGTGCATCATATGTGTCTAATGGAATTAAACAATCCTCTTATTTTCTAAGACCTTCCCCTTAGTCTCTACCTTTTGATCAAGTGAATATTGGTTTGAGTGTGGGCATGGTTATCACAATCCTTGAAATTCAAGTGAGCCAGATAAAATGATAAATATTTTCTACTTATTCTCTTTCTTCCTTACCATAATCTCTTTTGCACTTTTTTAATCAATTATGTTAGTATAAGAACTAAATCTTTAGCATATAATCAGTGAACTTAGTATATTAATGTTGTAAATGATACTCGTGGATAAATATTATTTTTTTATGGCTTTCCATGTATTCATTAAGTTTTGAATGAATGATAATAGATTTTTTTACTAGTAGAATCCCCCAAATTGACTTATTTTTTGATGTATTCTCTAAGCCACTATTTTTCCACATTGGATAATTTTTTTGATGTACTATAAAAGACCCTTAAATCATAAAAACTACTCTCCTATTGTGTTGAGTTATTCCTTAGCAATTTTAGGACATTAAGACCTGAAGAGAGGAGAATAAAACATTGGAGAAAGAATTCCCAAACTGTGCTAAACATCCTATTGTGCCTTCCCACATGTGCCTCATTTTCTAGAGAGGTATATCCTCAACCATTAGCACAAGACCCTATCTACATTTACCATGCTCACATATTCCTTATCAACCTTACAACAACATCAAAATCCCTTCAAAGTGTGGGAGGGGAATCAAATTGTGACACTTGTGAAAATCAATAGGTGAGATTACTATTTTTACAATACCCCCAATCTTAACTACCTATTTTTATAAATCCTAAACAATATTTTAAATACTCAAAACATTATTTTGATAAAGTATTTGTGAAAATATCTACAAAGTGATCTTCATAATCACACAATTCAACATACATTTGTTCATTGTTAAACAACTCCCTATGAAGTCATATCTTGTGTCAATGTGTTTGATTCTATTTTTAAAAACAATAATTGGACAATGATATTGGTAATTTTGTGTTGGAAAGAATACGTGTTGCTTCTTCTTGATTATGTATTAGGTATTGTTAGGAAATAAGAGATAAAATATACGAACAATCCCTCACAGAATCACAACAGTAGAAACTAATATGTAGAAAATATTACAGATATGAATTAAAAGTGTAGAATAAAATAACAAAACAAAAAGAGATAATATTTAATGTGGTTCACCCAATTTGGGATACATCCACTAAGAATCACTTACTTATATTTTATTACAAGCCACTTCTCTCTCAATACAATACCCAGATCTATTTGGAGCTATGCTTAACAAACTCTATAGAATTCACACTTGAATTTAGCCATATGTACAATGTTACATCATACATACTATATGCACAAAACCACATAAGTAGACAACTGCTTAAGAATTTTTACAAAACTGTGGGTATAAAAACAATGGGCCAAAACCATCCCATAAACATATGGGTCAAAATCCCTTATCATTGTTATCTCCGCATCACATCACCCTATGGTTTGCACACGTGTGTGTGCTTGAGCTCATGGTGTGATTGGATAACATGGGAAATATCTCCAAGTTGTGGAACTTGCTACTTGAGATAGACCTCTAGAGAAAGTTGGTTCTTGCTCTTAAACTACTTGACACAATCTACTCTAGTTCAGCAAAAATATCTACCCTAATCTAACTTTCCAAGGGACCAAGGAGAGAGAGTGCATGAAAACAAAACCTACACTAAGGCTAGGAAATTCCAAGTTGGAGACTTGATACTAAAATGGGATGATGATCATGTAAAGCCGGAAAGCATTCCAAGTTTGATGCGAGATAGAGTGGTCCATACATGATAACCGAATGTAAAGGTAGCAATGTCTTGGTTGGCTTAGTTGGATGGTGAGGAATCAGATTCAATCAATGGAATATATCTCAAACATTGCTACTAGAAGGATAATTTCTCACCCGGTACATATTAGTATAGGATTTCCAGTTCCTCCAAGTGTTGGTGTAAATTGTTGCTATTGTTAAAATAGGTTTCAATTCCCTAAGTGTTAGTGTACATGCTCTATTGCTTCTAATGTATGCTTTGTATACAGTTCATCACACCCAGGAAGAGAACTTGCAGCCATAAGAGAATTAAATTAGTAGGATATCAATATTGGGGTAGGTTCAGGTGTCTCTAGTATACTCCAACAGATCAGATTTGTAGGAAGTCAAGTGAGGGAAAAGCTTTCAGGTTTCAAACAATTTTCTACTCTCACAAACCTCAAATTTAAGATTTCTTACAAAAATGAGAGTACAAACGGTGGAGGGCAGTCTCAAGTTCAAGAAGCATTTTAATGACTCAAGGTAAAAATTTTCAAAGCTTTAGATAAGATTTTAGATCACCAGATAGAATCCATGCCCAATGGATAGCTATAGGTAGCCGATCATACTTCATCCGACAGTAGATAACCCTACGGAGTTGCCCAAATTGTTATCCAAAATTCACCCCTCAAGGTAATTTTGATAACAGAATCATTTCTTCAAGATGAGTAAGTGGAAATGGCTCAAAGGAATTTTTTAATTTTTTTGGATTTTTGGGTACCTCTTTGCTCTCCTCTAACTCCCCTATCCAAGAAAAATCATAGGAGATAGTAAAAACTTGTAAAAATCCAAAAAAATGAATTCATAGGCCTATTTCAATGCAAATCAAGTCTGAGAGCTATGGATGGAACCAAGGTGGATCATATTAGGGTTTTTCATACCAAATTTGGGCCTAAAATTCTAAGAAGGTAGTGAAATGTGGCAAAATCAGATATTTTGTACCAGACCGCACATGGGATGTCAGGACGTGCGGGACCGCATGGATGAAATCATCGATTTGCAAAGGGTGTGGATAAGTTGGATAAATTTGGTCTGAGCAGTCCATGGGACATCGGGACAACTAGGACCCACATCACCAAAAAATCCACAGACAGAAGGAATCTCACGGTTAAATAAATTTGGCCAGGCGATCTGCGCGACGTCGGGACATCAGGAACTGAAAAGCTGAAATCGCCATAGCAAGAGAAAATTGGTTAAGCTAGATATTTTCATTCTAAGTCTGTATAGGTTCACACTAGACAGTTGGGACCCGCAAAGGTGAAAAATCCAATCACAAAGAAATGTGGGCAATGCAGAGGTCAACAACCCTCATGGCCCTGTCAACGAGGGAAAAATGAGACATGAAATGCCAAAATCGCCGTACCAAGTGGGAGTGAGAAAAAGTGGAGAAAGGAGGCCTAGGAAGTTCAAGTACACATGGGACATGAGTTCCCTAAAAATCCAAAATATCCACATATAAAGGCAAATTCAATGCCTAACCCTTCTAATCTTCAAATGACCATAAATTTTGACTCAGAGCTCTGATTTTCATGAAATTTGACTTTCTAGAACAAGCACAATGTACTATATGCCACAAAAACTATATTTCTTAATTTTTTTGAGGGTAGGTATATAAAAATAAAGGAAAAATATACATCTAAGATAAATTAAATACCCAGTCCCGTTAAATGATAGAAATGCGATGCAGACCCAAAAATAGTTTCTTGCACTTAGAAGGGCATAAATTTTTCATTTCTCAACAAAAACGTACAAAAATGGTACCATTGGAATCATGGTTCCATGCATGATGTACAAAAATTGAGAAATCTATAATTTTATGAGGGATAGATTTAGAGTTTTTAGAAAACGTGCCCAATTTAGAATGATGTTTTATTTAGTAGTTGAGATGTATTCAATGAAGCATGGGATGAAATATTTCCTTTGTTGTACATTATGGGACAAGTATGGGGGCCTTTTGAAAGTAACAAAACATCATTCCACTCCATTTATTACCTTTTGCAAGTGGTTAAAGGAAAATTTTGGGATTTTCATTTTCCCCCTCTCTCTCTCTTCTCGGATTCTATAAATTGGAGTGTTGGGCTCTTTGTAAGGAGAGGTAGTTTTGAGTAGACAAAATCTGTCAAATTTTCTTTGTGAAGCCAATGTGATACATGCCCTTGTAGTGGACTCCTTGCATGGTGATCTAGGCCGTTACTTTGTAATAGATTGAACTGTGCATATCCATGAAAGTAATAGATACAAGTTGTGGATGTCTCTTCCTTGATGTGTTTGTTTACATTCCCTTGCCCCTTCAATCTCATTTCATGTGTGTTGTGCCTATTTATGCTCTTTTAGGGATCCATTATCATTGTTTGTGTATGAAATGTTGTTATGAATGCATTATTGATGGACTGTGGAGAACTATTATCACCTCTTCTAGCATGCATTTTGCTTCTACTTTTCACACATTGGAAGACTATCCTCATTCACTCTTTTTGGTGTATCACCACTTTAGTGTAGGCTTTATTTTCATGCACTCTCTCTCCCTAGTCCCTTGGAAAGTTAGATTAGGGAAGATAGTTTTTCTTGCATTAGAGTAGATTGTGGCAGGTAGTTTAGGAGGAAGAACTAGCTTTCTTTGGAGATTTATCTCAAGTAGAAATTCCCACAACTTGGATATAGTACCCATGTTGTCCAATCACACCGTGAGCTCAAGCACACACACTTGTGCAAACCATAGGGTGTTGTGATGCGGAGATAAAAATCATTACCGTGGAAATACAACTATGGAAAGTGTACATTACTCTTAGTGTATAATCTTCAACATTTTCACACATGAAAATAGGCTCCAAAACCTAAAAGGTATAAAAACTCTTCACATCCATGTTTCTTGACATGTTGTGGATGTGGCTACCACATATTTTAATTTTTCCAATGAAATTGTAAAGATGGGATGTTTCTTTAAGGCCCATGAAAATTCTCCGAACACTTTGATATATATATATATATATATGACCAATCAACTTGAAATCATCATATCAGAATATAAAATCCCACGTGAGAGTTCTTTCCTTAAATATATCTTAGAACTCTCTTCCGAACTTGTCAACATGAGTCCTTTGGTGACTCCATAACACTTGAAATACGATGAAATATATATATGATATCAAACCTTGTGGTCGTTAAGTGCATTATACATTCAAAAATTATTTTATACAAAGTTGGATTAATATTGGATCCCTTATCATATTTTCTTAGCTTTTTTCCTATGGAAAATAGTGTTAGTTTTGGTGTTGTCTTGGTATTCAAAATTTCAAACAACTTCTATAAAAAATTTACATATTTGGATTGATAAATAAAAATTCCATCCAGTAATTAATTGACTTTTATGACAAAAAATTACTTCAATAGGACTAAATCTATCATTTCAAACTCTCTTTTCATAATTGAATTGAACAATTTTTTGAAAAAATCTTATGAAAACAAAACATCTACATATAAAGATACATTCAAAAATTGACCTTGATTATTCATTTGTTATATAAAGCGTGGGATCATTGTTGGTTCTATTTAATCCATTACTTAACATGCATGATTAAATGTGACTATACCAAACTATTGGTGCCTTCTTGAGACCATAAAGATCTTTCTTTAATTTGTACACCTTGTGTTTTGACAAAAACTTAATATCTAAGTGGTTGTTACACATTATATTCTTCTACAAATCCATTCAAAAATGCAAACTTAGTATCATTTGATATGTTTTCTAATTGTTTGGAGTGTTAGGGATAAGGTAGTTATAACTATGTCAAGCCTAGCCATTGGGGTAAAAGTATCATTATAATCAATTTTGAATCATTGTGCAAATATTTTGGCAACCAAACTTTCTTTTCATTTCTCCATATTTCCTTTTAAATTAAGTTTTTTGTCTTATAGACCCACTTTAAACTTACGACATCTTTTTTCGGGAGATTTACTACATCCATGTATCATTCATATTAGTGGATTAAATTCCATCATCCATGACCTTTATCAAATTTTAATCTCTAATTAGTTCATAAAAATATAAATGATCATGAGAAAATAATGCAAAATACAAATTTAAGTCAACATTTTCTTCACCTTAATCATCGAGCTTCTTCAAACTTCTTGTTTTCCTTGAAATATCTCTATAGTGAGATCTTAATGAGGCTATTATAAGATCTGAACAATCACTACTATGAGAATAAAATGCATGATTTGATGCTTATCCTTACTAAAAATTGATGGAAGGGATGAAAATCCACTTGATTTGTCTTTGGAGTAGGATCTTGAAGGATTTTGAGGTGAGGGTATTGTGGAAGGTGTCGGTGGAGCGAGACATTTTGGAAATAAGTCTCCACTTTCGCACCATGTTCATCTAACACATTCAATTTGAGGTATTAAATTGATAACAATTTTTCTTTTTTCTCTGCTTCAACCCATGCTTCTTAAAAAAATCAACATATCTACTAATAATAGCCTATTTTGTGATGTGATTGTATAATTTATAAGTTTTTGGTTGTTTATTATAACCCAAAAATACATTTCTCACCTCTATCATCAAATTTATTTCTTATTTCTTTTAGAAAATGTGCATATGTCACACAACCAATGAATATTACATGTAAAACACTATGTTTCTCATTACTACATGATTTTGGAGAAACTATATCCTTCAATCTTCTCATTAAGCATGTATTTAAAATATAAATTAGACAAGCTATAACTTCTTCCTAGTATGCATTTGGTAAGTGCTTGACCTTGAACATACTTCTAGGTATTTCCATTATAGTTTTATTATTTCTCTATGCTACACATGTTTAACCCTTAATTAAAGTTTAGGTTAATTTAATTAGGTGTAAATTAGAATAGATATTATTTACAAATATAAAAATATGATACAACATAAATACTAATTCATATTTACATCTTAGCTTATATAGGAAGAATTTTCATACACTAATTAAACTAACATATAATAAAAAACACAAAAATGAGGTATATAACCACTTAGATTATTCCTGATGATTTTAAGAGAGATTTGGGATTGTGCAACAAAGAAATAAGAAGACATAAACCTAAGTAACCCTCATAAATTTTACTAGAACTGTAACTACACATAGTTCAAGACCGTAACATCAGGGCATGAATATACCATATCATCCAACCCCTTTTGTATTATCTTGGACTTGCTCGAGCCCGAATCTACAAATTTCTAGGCTACGTACATTCCTATATTTTTCTATCATTTCCAAATCCTAGCTGTCACACATGCAAAAATCTCTCCAAATATATTGAACATCACCTCAAACCCTATCCATGGAAGAAGAGTCTTGAAAAAAAAACACTTTAAGGGTTTTAGGCACCCTGTGCACCATCAAAATTGGCACAAATTTGAAAATTCCTCAAACCACACATTTTTATACACCTAACATGTGATATCTAGATATATCAAACAAATTTGGCCATTTCTTTGACCATATTTTCTTTGACTTGTATTTTACTAAAAACACTTAGAGATATGATGTTTGGTTTCTTGTAGATGAGAGATGTGGCTTCCTTGACCTAGTTTTTAGATTTCAACATGATATAGGTGCTTCCCTAATGACTGTAGATGTGTAATTATGAGTTTTAGGGATCTTTAGATACGTTTTGCAAGTGTATTAAGTGATTACTCTAGTGCATTACTTTATGAGTCATAGGTTATAAAATGAGGTAGTATTTAGTTACTTATATAAGGTTCCATAGATGATTTTTTAAGAAATAATGACCTAAATGAAGTATAAAACCAAAAAATATTTAAATTTGAAATTGTAGTTAGAATTTGTGTTAGTCCAAGGATGTATAAAGAGGTTAGGAACAAATGGTACGAACCTAACCAAGAGTACGTAATGTGCTAAATGAATTTTGGAGCTGGTAATAGGATGTATCTCTATATATTTTTTGCATTGAATTCTTGGGATGTCTTAAGATGTCACTTTACAAGGATAAAAATTTAGACAATGAACTTTAGAAAGCTATAAGTAGGAATAGAGAATTATAATTTGTCATGCAAGCAAGATTGCATAATCAAATCAATAGTTTCCAAAGTGTTAATTACCAAATTTGAGTGCCTATATTTCCCCCCTTAAAGTTTGAAATAGAAAATTACATGCTTAAAGGAAATTGTACTGAGTCTGTAAACACACTTTTATTTTTCTCGAATGTTTGTTTTTTAGTCATGTTTGGTATTGAAATTCTCCATGATGAAACCTAAAACATAGAGTGTAATCAATTTCCATGATAGATCATTGACCCTAGCTCAAATAAAACTTGTAAAAGAAAATATTTGCATTTGCGTATATGTAAAGTGAAAAGATGTAAATAAGGAAAGAATACACTTTATTTCTCGTGTTTTTATTTTTATTGTATATTTGTATTGCTAAACCTCACTAAAGGATTTGGGGTGATCAGTCCCTAATCAGTGCCAAAAACAAACCAAAGTGTTATGTGCATGTAACTGAAAAATGGAAATGTGCAAAAGAGATATGAAGAAAGAGGCACAAATGCACCCATGGCAATGAAGAATACCATGTATTAAAGTTATTCAATAACTATAATATCTTCCTCTTAAGTTATAATATGATAGGAAACATTAAACATAAAACCCTTCACTATTTTACTACATTATATAACCCCTCATATCACACTGTTGCATATAGATATAGGCCCAATTTTGTAAATAAGGAAATAATGTATAAAATATAATAGGTGCCCCCCAAAATCTCCCCATATGTTAAATACCTGAGTATGAAATGAAACAAATAATAAAATATGTTGACAATGTGCTAACAATGCTGAACTAGGAAAGAGACCCACGCCCCCAAGATTCCTAATACTAAAACTGAAACCGATTTTTGGTGCAAAGAAAGAATGAAAAATTTCATGCCCCCTGTACTAATATGAATTGAGTAATTTGAGTGTGAAAATTTATAAAAATGCTTTATAAACTAGTGAAATCTTGAAAATGCTAAAAAATTTGTTGAAATTTCCCTTATCAGAAATGTATATGGGGGTTAAGACTGTACCACATGGTCTTGAACAAAGTGTATAGTTTTAACCCTGTGTTGATTCTACCATAATTTTATGAATGACTAAATTTATGAGTGCATGTACCCTTTCTATACCTGCATCTACCCCCATAATTTTTTGTGTCTACTGAAAAATGTAGAATAAACCTAGATAGATGCCCCATATTTTGAGGAATGTGTGAAAACCATTTTTGATCATGTGGCTCAAAATAAATTAGTTTTTACTAATAAAATAAATGTCTAAGAAGTTGTGTAAAGTGTTGAATATGTGACCACCTTTGAGAACCTATATATACAAAAAGAAATGTGTTTGCGCATGGTAGGAACCATGGCACACAACAAAAATAATCCTAGCAAATAAAAATGATAGTAGAAACTAGAGAAACCAGTAGAAACAACACATGTAGAATAAAACAAGAACATCATCAATTCATCCAAAGGAAAAAAATGACATACAAATTTACACAAGAGTATTTTTAAGCCTACATACATGGGACACATATAATGTTACATGTCATCAGGTTGAGTAGGAGTACAAACAAGAAAAATCAATTAAAAATAAGATAGACATGGTGAGACAAACATGGGATGCCCACATTTTCACAATACAAATAAGGCACATAGGCAACAAACAAGAAAGCAATAAATAACACACACAATCATGTATATACAAGAAACCAAAGTGTCAAACATAATAACATTATGTAGTAACCAACATAAGTGAGATATATGAAAAAATATGTCAACGATACACAAGACACATGCATTAGTTTTATTAATTTAAAAATAAGAAAGTACAAAATACACACACACACACACAATTGATCATAAATGAGGAAGTGAAAATGAAATGTAATAGAACAATAACACTTGTAGAATGGGGGTGGAAATTTCCCCCAATGATGAGAATGTATGGAAACATAAGTGATCATATAAGCATGTACCAATCTGCGTGTCTTGAATTTAACTCAATATACCAAGTGAAAAAAAATGTGTGAAGAAATAGAGCATGTTATCTATCAAGAAAAAGTGACAAACAACATGTATAATGTAAAGTGCTAACAACTCAAGTAAGATGCACATGTCCTAATTTTGTATTTTTGTAAATATATGTATGTTTTTATATTATCATAATGCATAACTATGTACAAAATATGTGAGTAGGAAAATAATCTATCCAATGAGAACCTCTTGAGGAGTTAAAGGGGATGTCGGGGATATGGAGGCTTGAGCCTTAGTTGTTCTAGGGAATTTGACTCAAATGTGAATTCCATGGAAATATTAGGAGGAGAGAAAGGTGGAATAGATCCACAAGAAGCCATGTGTGACTTAGATGATTGGTGAATATGATTATGAGGGGAAAACCCTACAACGATAAATTTTTAACCATGTATGAATTAAGAACTAGTGTATTAGTAGGAGGAATATGATGATATAATAAATACATAAGAGACTCAATGCAATGAGGGTAGCTTGTATCAACCTCAGAAAGAGGGAGAGACACAAGGCCAACCACAAGTATAAGAGGTGATATAAAAGCATTAGGACCAATAAAAATATACCAAGGTATGCACAAAGTAGCATATGTAATATTATCATGAGTGGAACCATGTATACAAGTTAGCAAAAAATAGCATATAGAAGTGCATCAATTATAATGGAAGTGATCTTAGAAGATACAATGGAATCCTTTTGTAGAGCATTATATAGAGACTCAAACATGTGCCAAGTAATAGGTGTAACAAAACAGTAGGTGAATACGGTTTCCCCCAAATATGTTAGCATCATAGAGTGAAAAAAATAGAGATAATTAAAGGAGAATAGAAACTTACTAGTGGAGATAAAGTAGTATGAGTCATTGAAGATGATGTGCTCAATCGGGTGAAGTAGTAGTATCGAGTTTGAAAGGATAAGAACCAATGGTGATGGTGAAATTAGTGATTTGGGAAGAAAGCTTGATACAATTATGAAGAGTGGAGGGTACTACATACATAACATGAATCCACGAATGTCCTAAGAGAAAATTATAACTAGGATCATTGCAAATAACATGACATAAGGTGGGGAGGGTGTGGGATCGTAAAATGATGTGCAATGTGATTTGGCCAAGGGGATGATGTAGTATATGATCAAATACAAAATAATATGAGGATAAGGGAATAAATCATTAGTAGGAATGCCCAAAGGATGTAAAAAGAAATATTTCAAGTGTTGAGGCTAGAGCCATCATCAACAAGAACATGTTTGACTAGATTATTATGGAAAATGATTTACACATAAAGTTAGAAACCACCATAGTTGATATATTGAGGAAGTAACTCATTAGAGGTAAAATATATGGGCTTATCTTGGAAAATAAGATAATTCTTGACATATTCATCAAGAGTGATGGACAAAGAAAGAGTAGAATCCATGAATATGAGGAAAAGAAAGAAAAATGATGAGAATGATCATACATTGCAAACCCCTAAATAATTAGGGTTTAAATATCAGTAGGACTAATACATAAGGAGTAATTCCTAGATTAGGTTAAGGGTTTTATCAAAAGTAGGTTCACAAAAATGTTTAACCCTAATTAAATTTTAGGTCAATTTAATTAGTTGTAGATTAGAATAAAATTGATTTACAAATCTAGAAAAGATGACATAACAAAAATACTAATTCAAATTGCAACCTAGATCAAATAGGAATAATTTACAAACACCAATAAAACTAACATGTAATCAAAAACACAAAATGGAGATATATAAGCACGTAGCTAAGTCCGATGATTTTTTAAGAGATATAAGACTATTCAATAGAGAAACATGATGATTTGAACATAGGTAATCCTCATAACCTATAATTGAGCTGTAATTGCATGTGGTTTAGGGACATACCATCATGTTAGGACCTGTAACATATGGTTTACTGCATTTAGTATAGTCTCATACCTAATCTAAGCCTAACTCTAATGTTTTTGAGTTACTCACCTTCCTAGATTTAAATGTTGTTGTCAAACCCTAATTTTAGCACATGCAACAAAGCTCTCCAAATGTATTTAAAATCACCTTAAACCCTATCCACAGATGAAAATTTTGAAAAATAAAAATTAGAAGGGTTTTGGGAATCCTTGTGCACTATCAACATTGACACTACTCTAAAGAGGCCTCAAATCACACATCATTCTCTTCTTAGCATGCGATATCTAGATAGATCAGATATATTTTGCAATTACTTTGAACATGTTTTCTTTGACTTGGATATTGCTAAAAACACTTGGAGAGAGGATGTTTGGATTCTTGTAGATGAGAGATATGGTTTCCTTGACTAGTTTGCAGATTCATACTTGATGTGGGTGCTACCCTAATGATTGTATATGTGTAATACTTATATTTTGAGAGATTTATATTCCTTTTACAAGTGTATGAAGTTAGTGATCTAACTCATTGTCTTAGGAGTTCCAAGTTAGTAAATGAGGTAGTGTTTACTTGCTTGTATGGGTTATGCAGATGATTTTTAAGAAAATACGACCTAGATGAAGTATAAGACCCAATGAAATATTTAAATTTGAAAGTGTAGTTAGAATACATGTTAGTACAACATTATACAAAGAGGTAAAAAATGTATAGTATGGTCCTCACTAAAATGTACAAATTCTGGCTAGGAGAAGGGAATGTGCTAAATGAAGTTTGGAGTTAGTAAAAGGATTTATCTTTATAGATTTTGTGCATTTAATTTTTGATATGTCTCAACATGTCAATGTGTAAGGATAAACATGCTAAATAATTAACCTCATAAATTTATAAGTGGTAATAGAGAAGTGACATTTTCCATAGCAAGAGTGCCTAGTCAAATCAAGGGTTTCAAAGTACAAATTAACAAATTTAAGTTTCTAAAAAACCATTATTGTGAGGTGTATATATGGTTCTTTTTTACTATTGGTAAATGGTTTTGAAGGGACCATACCCTGAGCATAAAAGGCTAAAAATCCATGATGGACACTAACAACAAAGTGGTTTTTTGATACGTGGGGGCCATACCCCAACAAAAAGACTAAGAGCTAGAAATTCGAGAAAATATTCATAGGAAGGGACAAACTACCAACAAGGATCCTGACTAATGACATATAAAAACAAAATAGAAGCATCAAAATAGCAAAAAAACAACAAAACAAAGCTAAGTCATAGATTTTATGTATAATTTCAATGCAATATTCAAGGATTTGTAGAGGTGGATATCCGTTTTCATTTCTAGATCCTGGATGCTCTCAATGATTATATTCTTTTTTATTTTTTCATTCTTCCAAGAAGACCCCGAGATATGAAAATCCTCACAAACCTGCTATACATTTTTTTAATGTGGTCCAAAACTTCCCTATGTATTGCGTTTTGGTTAAAATGCATGTCTTCCACCTGTAAAACCCTTTCCTCCAAGTCACTGAGTTGAGTGGAGAGGTTGTTTAGTTTCTCCTCCAGGTTAGAGAGGGTAGAGGGGTCTAGATTGGTTTTAATGCCTTCTTTGATAAGAATGTCCACATTCTCCTCGATCCCCTAATGGCCTCAGCCTATTGTTTGATTTGAGTAAACAAACCTGAGCTAGAAGGAGGAACATGGGAAAATTGACTAATTTTCAACAAACTCTCAGCTCCAACAATTTCCTTACCCTTTGAGCTACTATAAAGGGTTCTTTTGGTAGGGGGAGGATCAGACAAGGGCTCTCTAACATTTAGGTTCTTGGTTCGAATCCTTGGCTAGTGAGGAGAATGTGGGGCCGAGTAAGGCCGAGAGGGGGGGGTCATTTGTAACCACATTTAGAAAGTAGTGGCGAAGGAGGAAAATCACTCCTTGGTGTAAATGAAGAACCCTCATATGAGATTGAACCTCCCTAATTAATTTTTCAAGTGAATGTAAGATGTAATAAGGAAAACTAACTTTAGTAGCATGCCTGAAGTGATTCAAAATGACTAAATGGTGTAGAGGCGGTGGTTGAGAAGTGACCTTCTAAAGTAATGTAGCAGACAACCATTTTTGCTACCTCATTGAATAGTGTAGGGATGGAGGAACAATGAACTCCCAACTTACCGATTTGTAGAGAATTACCACCCACTATGAAATGCTACTCCTTAGAATCTCTATCAAACTTGTTCTAGAAAATTTTTACCCTATCCATGCTCACGCCAAGTAATGAATGATATCATCCCCTTTTAATTGTAAATTCTTTACCTTTGAAATGGATGACTCTGTCTTTCCATTTTGTAGCAAATGTCAGGGAGATATGGACATCATGGCCCTTAATTCACTACATGAACTCAGTGAAACCATCCACACTTAAAAATTCCCATAGCTCTACATTATTTCTCCATGATAAGTTGTAAATGGGCTCTACCTTGCAACGAGGACCCCTCATGGTGTAATGGAAGCTCACAAGAAAAGTGTTGACAAACCAGATACAATGATAAAACAACCTAGAACCATGCTTGTATACTAAAATTGCAGAGCTTTAAAGCTTAGCCCCTTGGAATGTAAAATTGAGATAAAAACCTTATATTTACACCCGAGAATAAAAGCAGCAAAAAAATCCATTTAAAGGAATGAATTTGCATAGGCTTGGAGTAAAAGAGATCATCACCCCACACATGTTGAGACCACCGTCTTAATATGATTAAAGGGTTGAGTTCCTCCCACTTCATTATAAATGATTGAATTAGAAAGCGTTGAAATCTCCTCAAAATCATATCATATTTTAAAATTATTAATTAAAACTCATCATTAGTAAGCATCATCGCGCCACATTCATTCTCTATAAACATGACCAATTTCAATGTTTGAAAAACCTTTGCATAATATTTTGGCTTTAATTATGAATTTTTTATGGTCTAACTGGGAGGTTGCGAAAAATAAGATTGTTGATAACATTCAAAGAATCACCCTCAATGAATAAACTGTTTCAAGTCGCAAAGGGACAAAGAACAATAAAAAAATGAAACCTCCTTTATCCTCCTTGTACTAAGTAACTTTGGTATGAGGGAAAAGATAAAATACAACTTCTATTTTTCCTAAGGACCTTAAGGACTTGGGAAAAACAACATTGAAGTTTATTCTCCTTGTTGTCTCATCTTAAGTCTAGCAAGGGTGAAAGACATGACAAAAAAAGTATCTTCCTTGTTGTATTGTTCGAAGTTCCTTCAAGATGAAGGACACCTCCCTCAACGGTCTATAGCTAGAAAACCATCCTCACATAGATATGGATGGATAACCATCCCTCACTAGTTATGGAAAAAAATATTACTATATCCCCTAGTGCTTGTTGGTGTGTATTTTCCACATCATCAGGTGAGTCATCTCACATAGGTGAGATCATAGGTCCATGTATCATTTAGGGGTCATTATGAGATTCTCTTACACGTCGTTGCATCAAGACGTCAATGTGTCATATGTGCCATTGGGAGTTACACTTATATTATGGGAATGTAACACCCCCTCTCTACTCAAGTTATCATGATTGCAGCACTGGGGGTTACTCAGCACCTCCTATATGTACACCCCATTTGATCTATGAGATAGAGGAGAGTTTTATGGCTTAACCAGGTTCTGCCGTGTTTCAAATATTTGCATGCACATTCGGTTGATGCTCACTCCTCCCGAGATCTCTTCACATTGTCATTCACACATCCGTTGATGTGCACATCATCCCTTGTGATCCTCACTTGCGGGTTTTAAACCCTATTTCAGTGTTATCAAGATAGACCCTCCTCGGGGTATAGAAAGAAAAATGAAAAATAAAATATTGTATTTACACCTAATGTTAAATAGATACTAGTAATGGTAATAATCCCGGTACTAGTACCAATCACATAGAGTGTTACCTGGTACTACCCCAACCCATCGTAGAGCTAGAAAGGTTTTGGATGGTACCATAACTTGTAGGATCTTTGGTACTAGTTCAACAATTTGGACCATATAGTTAACACCTCCCCACATCTTTATTAATGAAGACCATTTCTTGGAATGTTAGAGGATTTAATGGGAGTGGTAAGCAACACACTCTTAAGGATTTGAGAAAGACCTATAAGTCCACCATCATGGCTATTCAAGAAACCAAGATGATTTTTGAAGCTTTGAAGACTTGCAACAAATACTTTTGGAAAAAAGTAGAATGGAATACTTTTGACTCAAGAGGGGAATCTAGTGGTATTTCTATCTTTTAGGACTCTAATTTAATCTCGGGTAAGTTGGTTTTCTCCTCCTCTTCCCTTATTTTTGTTTCTTTTAGCACCCAAGACAATTCTACTAGTTGGATTCTCTTGATTATCTATGCTCCTAATACTCTTCATGGAAGAAGATAAAATTAGAGTGTTCTCAAATCTTTTCATTCTAGTTGTAATAACTGGCATTGGATGGTCTTGGGGAATTTAACACTCCACTTATTTCTTTTGAAAAGAAAGGTAGAACTTATATTCATAACTCGAGAATGGATGATCTTGTAGATTTCATTTCTCACTCTAATCTCTTGGATCTTGAGCTTCATGGTAATCCCTATACCTGGTCTAACAAGAGACTTGGGGATGAGATCATTCAAGTCCGACTTGACCAAGCCATTATATTTTTTGAATGGATTTTATCACTATTTTTCATCTCTCCTCTCTCCCTAGAATAGGCTTGGATCATAATTCCATTATCCTAAATCTGTTAAGTGATGATAAACCTACTCATTTCTCATTCAAGTTTGAGAAAATGTGGCTGAATCATCCAAACATCAAGGAAAAAATCAAGGAGTGGTGGATCTTAGATGTGGAAGGTACAACACAATTTAGATTTTTCTATAAGCTTTAAAATGTTAAAAGAAAGTTAGAGTCCTGGAATAATACTATTTTTGGAAACATCTTCATTCATAAAATACAAGTTAGAGAACATATCGAAGCTATGGAAAAATAATTTTAGAGAATGGTTTGTCCCATTATGATCATATTTGAGAAAAAAAACCCTTCTTTCTGAGTTCCAAAATATTTGTGCTAAAGAAGAAACATTTTGGAGGTAGAAATATAGAGTTGTTTGGCTAAAAGAGGGTGATAGAAACACCAAATTTTTTTCATATGACAACTCTCAAGCACATGACTCATAACAGGATTTCAGAAGTTTCCCTTCCAGATGGTTCTGTTACTTTTGATCAAAAAAACATTAAGAAAGAAGCTCTAAGTTTTTATATAAACCTCTTGAATGATAACTCTTCTTTATCTTTGGAGGGAATGAAATATTTTTTGGATTGTATCTCTTAAGATCTTGTTTCTTTAGAATATTTCAGCACTCTTAGAAAACCTTCTACTTTAGAGGAGTTTCAGAAGGAAGTATTCTCTATGGAAGAAGATGAATCCTCAGGCTTGGATGGATTCTCTACAAGATTTTATTAAAAATTCTAGGAAATATTCCATGAAGATCTTCTAAAAGATGTGAATGAATTCTATAGGATTGGGAGACTCTTGAAAGAAATTAATAACACCTTCATAGTTTTATCTCCTAAGAAATTGGAAGCTAAAGATTTTAAGCACTTTAGACCTATTAGTCTCACAAATGTTTTGTACAAAATCTTTACTAAGATTCTTACTAGTAAAATTCATCCACTGATCCCTCTCCTTATCTCCAATCAGCAGGGAGGTTTTATGAAGGGTAGGCTTATACAAGATGGTGTTGTGATGGTCCATGAAACCATCCAATTCATGGAAAAATCAAAAAGAAGGCATGGTTTTGAACTTGATATGAATAAATCCTTCAATAGAGTCTCTTAGGATTTCCTTGATAAGGTAATGGAAAAATTTGGGTTTGATGCTCACTTCAGAAATATAATTAGTGTTTGTATTTCAACTCCCAGATTCTCTATAAATGTCAATGGCATAACACTGGGCTTCTTCTCTAGAAACAAAGGCATCTGACAGGGAGACCCCATCTCCCTCTAATCTTCATCATCATGGTAGTCAGACTTAGCCAATCAAATACTAGAGTAGTTTCTTTGGGTTACCTCAATGGTTTCCAACCTATGTCATTAGAGATTATGATATCTCATCAGAAATTTGCCAATGACACTATTTTTATACTTATGGCCTCTCTTTTTAAATAAAAGATGATGAAAACTATTCTTAATACTTATGAGGAGGCTTCAGGATAGTAGATTAACTTTGAAAAAATCTCTCTATTTTTTCAATACTCCTCCAGGAAGGCAAAGGAAAATTTCTTAGATTTTGGGTTGTGAAATTAACTCACTTCCTACCTCTTATCTTGGCCTCCCTTTAGGAACTAATAAGGTTTATTTGAGTGTTTGGAATGATTTACCATTTAGGTTTTAAAGGAAGCTAGCTGGATGAAAGGGAACCATTCTTTCTAGTGCAGGAAAAAGTATTCTAATCAAGTACACACTTAAGAACCTTTATATATATAAATTATTTCCTTGGTTTTATTCCTTCTTTTATTGTGGATAGGATTGGGATAATTCAAAATAAATCCTTATGGATGGTCACAGAGGAGAAAAATGATTCCACCTTGTCGCCTGGGATAAATCTTGCACCAATAAAAGTGTAGGGGGATTAGGGATCAAGAACATCAAGAATATGAATGTTGCTCTTGTCTCCAAAATGAGTTGGAGGCTACTCAAAGAGAACCTCCCTTGGAATGATATTATTAAATTCAAATATCTGAACCAAGGTAAAGCACATGACTTCCTCAAATTTGATTCCCTTCCCAGTGGTTCTATTTTTTGGAACAATCTAGTTAAGACTAGGAAAAATCTTGAGAAGGGATGTAAATGGACCCTTGGAAATGGAAAATACATACATTTATCAAATGAAAGGTGGGAATATTTTCATAATCTTAAAAACAATTACAATTGGGAATAGCTTAAAAATATCCGTACAACAACCATTGGTTAGTAGGTAAGTAACTACATCTGCAATATTGCTGGAAGATCTCGGTGGAAGAATTTAAGCTCGGCTTATCCTAGAACATAAAGAAATCCTAAAGGAATTGCAAAAATCCTCATCCACATCCCCATCATCTAGATAAAAGTTAAGGATGAGTATATTTTTATGAATCTACCCCCAAAATAACTGGACATGTCAATTCTAATCATACGAATTGAGAAATAACTTCATTAAAAATGATGAAGGGAATATCATTAGAATAAGAAAGATCTATGCCCTTATTTATAATTTTGTTTTTTTAGATTAATTAAGTGCTCAATATCCAAGTAAGCTCAAAAATTCAATCATGGTTAATATGTATTTTGGACCATATTATTCCTTGTAATATGTCTTTATCCCGACCTACATTCATATGGTTCCATTCCTTTGATGTAGATTATTTAGTAAGAACCGGTTTCCAAGTGTTGGTTGATGGAACCCCCAGTGACTTTATTTGGAGCAAGATCTGGTTCAAAGAACTCACTCCTAAGATCAATCAATTCCTTTAGCAGGTATTAAATAAAATTATCCTTATAATTGATAATCTTATCAAGAGGGGGTCTACCATGCCCAATAGGTGCTATCTTTCCAAAAAGAGAATGAATCTATTCATAATATTTTCTCGTGACTGTCCCATTGTTGTTGCTCTATGGAATCTCATTTTTTCTAGATTTTTAATTACCTATAAGTTCCAAGATGATATTGTACAAGACTGAAATAGTGGCGTTCACCTTTTAAACATGGTGTACTCTAGAGGCTTTGGAATATTTTATTCCCACATACTATATGGAGAATTTGGAAAGCTCGTAATTCTCTCATTTTTAGGAATGTTAACAACTCCATCAAAAGGATTCTCAATGAAATAATAGTTGTAGCAAAGGAAAAAATTCTTATATTCAAGCCTCCCAAAAATGCTAAGTACCCTAAGGAAGAGGAAAGATTCCCGAGGGCATGGAACATTGATTTCAACAGGTCAATTTAATTCTCCCAGCATTGATAGGGATCTTGTTTAGTGGATTCCCCCACATGAAGGATGACATAAATTGAATTTTGACGGGGCCTCTAAGAGAAAATCGGGGCATCGGAAAAGGGTGGCTTATTAGAAACCATTATGAACTCCCAATTGCATCCTTTGTAGGACCAATGGGAAAAAAATCTAACCACTATCCTGAGGCCCTTGCCACTCTCTAGGGAATCGAGTTTCCAGGATCTCAAGGTGTATATATGGTTGTTAAATCTTTCTTAATTCTATTATTTTGGTAAAAATTCATATATACATTTGATATGTGATCTCCACCCATATTTGATCCCAACACTTTTAATGACCACTTTATTTCTCTTCCATGGCCTTAAAGTCTTTGAAAATACCAAAAACTTTTGATTTGTTATTTAGGAAATAAAATCATGTCTTTTTGCTAAAATCATCAATAAAAGTAAACAAATTGAGAGGATTTCACCAATTTAAGGTGTTTGCATTGCTCCACATTTATCTATATGGAAAATTTCAAGTTGAGCCCTATAAATATATTACATCCATAATAGAAAAGCCTTTTTATGTTGCTCGCTAGAATAATAATACTTGATTTATTTGGAAGAGCTTTGCACAAATTGTTTTTATTGGTAATTTTTGGAAAAGGCTCTAAGGGCTATACAAAGGATATAACATGAAAGCTCATAGATAAAAAAAAACAAAACCCAAAGGCTTGAGTTGAAAATGCCTTGACTCAACGCAGCCCAACCACATTAGAAAAACCCCATTACAAAGAGTAATGTAGTTACAACAAGGGGTACAAAAACAAAAATACAATAAAGAAAAAGTTAGCAATCAATCCGCCTATGTTGAATTCTTTCTCGGTCCTTGTGCTAGGTCCATCATGCTTCAACCGTCTCTACTCAGAACCTCATCTTGATTAGAACTACTCAGTACCAAATTCATTTTATTATCCTTATCTTCTTTCTCCTTATCATGATAGAGATCCAATCTCGACCAAACACAATAAACACAACATTCATCCTTTGTGCATTTCTGATCAAATTTATATTTTCAGCCTTGATTTACACCTCCGAATCCTCCAATGCTTCCATCTTGTTAGAAAGGAACTTGATGATACTGCTTCCATCTTGAGCACTAAAAGAAGAGACCTCAACCAAAATCTAGAGTACAATTGCATCATCAAGATCCTTTTGAGATTTTATTTTCATCTACATCAATTTCATAAGGTCCACCAAAGAGAGAAAATCTTCCCAAGACTCCCTAAGATATTACCCGAAATCCCAAAGCTAGGAACATGAGACCCAAATTTTACCAAGATCAAAATAAGGCCTAATGAAGAGGATCCACCACCTTTTCTACTAAGAAATCATGAATCAAGTCTTGTAGAGAACAAACCAGAAAGAAAGGAATATTGACTTTCCTATTTCTCAAAAAATGATTTAGTAGAGTGAAATTATGGGTATACAAATTTCTATACTTTCCATATAAGGTAATGAATTTAATCAAGTGAAAAAAACTTGAGGCCAACGACTTGGTAAATCCATTCTATCAATTCAATAATCCATATAATGGATTTTTTCATCATCATTAAAAAAATTTTCAAGTTCCTAGGTAAGCCTTGTTCTATCCTTAAAAACCTTAATACATTCAGTCTCTAGACCTATTACCTTGACGATGTAATCTTCATAATAAACTATACTAATCCCCTAAACCATAATAAATCCATTATCCCAAGCTACCTTGAAATCCATGGAGAAAGTTTCATCATGCCTTTTCAAATTGATAAGATAGTTTGTAATACTACCCCACTTAAAAATTTCCCAATTTGTATTGTCCCTCTATAACCCAATGTAAGACAAAGGATCAAATTTCACCCTACTTTCCCCATGCTCACAAAATGGAAATAAATCTCCAAATTACACAACAAAAGAGTATGGAAACATAAAATGGGGTAATTTGTTTTAAGATTAAGACACAATAACTTCACACAAGCCCGAATGATGGTTATAAAAATCCAAATCACCATCACACACTAAACATAACAATTATCTGTCATTATTTAATATATTTTTGGTGTCAAATCGAAAAATTGCTTCTAAACTCCATGATGATTTTGAGAGTGCATGAACCCCAAAATTTTCTAACCTTTCCGCACAATGATTAGCTTCTCTAAACACATGTTTAATATCGAGGCCTTGAAACTTAGGATAGAGATGAAAATTTTCCTCCATTATGTTTCAAATATTCATATTAGTTAGCTCTCCCATTCATAGCTTGAATTATGTAAAGAGAGTCACCTTCAATTTGAAAATATTCAATCTTTCATGAGCTAGCCAAATAAGACCTCTTAGCACCACATATGCATCAACATAATGGTTATTTTTATACCCTATAGGTTCAACATAGGCAATGATAAGAGAAATTTATGATAGAAAATCAACACGTAACCTTCTTTGACTGACCTCTCAAGGTTGTGCTGAGACAACCAGTATAGAATGGGAGTGTATGTGAGTGTGGTGGTGGATATCAAGATAATTGAGAAATATTATGTCTTCAAAACGTAATATTAGGATCCGCAAGTCTAAAATAAAGAATTATCTAACCTAAAAAGTGTGATGGATCAATCAAATATGATAACATCTTGGAGACTCCAATCGATATAGAGATCTACCGAGATTTTTTTATTGGTTGCTTGAACATGCAGAAAGTGACTGCGGGTGCCTTGTATGGATTTCCAGACAAGGTCATGGAGGTGAAAATGAGAGACGTAGTAGAGCCACAAGGACTATGGGAATTTTTCGATCTATTTGGAACGTCTTAGCCTAATCAGCTACTATGTTTAGTAAGGAAATTTGTGCAATAATGTCAGGTAGAAGTGGTGAATATCCGAACACCAATGTATGTAAGCTAGTGTCAATGTCTAATTGGTCAAGAGGCTTGTTGGATTGTGGGACACGAGGATCATAAAAAAAAAAAAAAGACTTATGGAGGCTGTGGTTCTTGTATGGTCATGCGTGTAATCAAAACCTATTGTTAGGAGTAGTCCAATAATCATAGGATTGATTAGAAAAAATGTTTAGTGTGTTTAGTTTTTCTATTTTCTCGAGAAAAAGTTATAGGTGTGTGTAGAACTATTAAATGTAAACTTGTACAATTTGAGTTATCAATTATGTCCCGTTGGGTGTGGGACAAAAGGATCACAACTGTACTTCTTTTCATATCGGACCATTGATGGTCATGCACAATGAATTGAGATGATCTTAATAATAAAAATAACTATAAAAGGAAATCTAATCTATGTTTTTTTTTATTTTCACGATATATCGTAGAGAAAAATAATGAAAGCAAACTAATCTAATAAAATTAAATGTTTTTGATCTTTTCCTATTTTTTTAAACAATGTGTATAATATAATAAACAAACTAAATGCAAGTAATCAACCTGATGTAGCTAATTAATTTTGTAGATATGTGAATCTAAACCTAAAAAATAAGCTAATTTAATAAAAACCCTTCAAACCCTACCTCGAAGTGAACAATAAATCATAACCTGAAATATCTATTGTTCCCCACAGACTTCCTTGGTAATTTCAAAGAGAAAACCTTCTAATGATTTGACCTACATGTGATTTCCTAACTAAATGAAATGAATAATTTTATTACTCTATTTGATATGTAATTGAAACTAGTGATTTGAAATTGACAATTTAACAAATAAAGAAAACAAACACACAATTCCAACTGGATAAGTAAGAACTTTGGCAAATCTGGTTGTATCTATATCTATCCCCTTAGTTTGTTCCTTTATTTCTCTAAGTGTTCATATGATTCCAAGGGATTGGGAATGCAACAACAACAACAGGAGGATGGTGCTTGAGCAATGACAGCTTGAAGGTAGTCTAGATGTAATGCTAGTAGAAGTGAGATAGCACAAGAGATCTGAGATTGGCTATGAAATTCCTAGCAAGATTTTGGTAGCTTAAAGGTAGTCTAGATGTAATGCTAGTATAAGTGAGATAGCACAAGAGATATGAGATTGGCTATGCAATTCATAGCAAGATTGTGACAGCAATACAATGCAAGATAAAAAAATTCTTAGGGCCTCTTTTCTTGAACACAAACATGTAATATATAAGAATTGGGTAGGATGTGCCTTCTGCATAAGGAAAGAAGAGGAAATTCCAACTAATTAAAGAACATGCAAAAATAGAAGAGGGAAGGAGAACCAAACAATCAAAACTATTTTTAGATAATTTGGCTCACGGATGCATCCTAGAAGTGAAGTTAAGTGAATCGTCGCATGTTAGAAACATGCATGATGGAATATGGAAAAATTGGTCAGGACCACCACCCTACTTCGGCAGAAGTCTTGGCATTAAAGGCTAAAAAATGCACAGAAAGAAGAAGGAAGCTAGAACAAAGTGTGGGAAGGCTAAGTAAGAATGTCTAGGCTACAAATATACACTGCGAATGGGTTTTGGAGCTCGAACACCTTCTTAAAAGGACTTGAATCATCATTGGGGACTTTTTAAACCATTTTTAACAATATAACACATGAAACTTTGGGTGCGTACATGTTGCCTCCTCAAAGATGTGTCTTAGACATGAAGAGGCATAAAACATAGATTCCAAGTATGGCTTTCCTGAAATAGGGAGTCAGAAGCTATACCTGACACGCCTATGTGTAAAAACATCACCATCCAAGCTCCCGATCGCTGTAAGAGGAAAAGAAGACTCAAGTGTAGATAAATAAGGTATCAAAAATAAACCTTAAATTAAACTGAAAAATAGGACTTACAATTTGTATGGGGATATAAAGATATACCTATGCCAACACTCCAGCCTTATGAACCATATACTCAAAATGAGGTTAAAAATCATATATATATCAAAACAACTCATTTTTCAATTCTTTTGTGCATATTCTATTTGGCGAATTTGGAGCTTTGGACCCTCGATGACCATTTTCGATGAGAGTACAGCTGAAACAACTATTACAAGATTGTGATCATGCCTCCATGAGCGGGAGATCCACCAACATGGTCTAAGGTTGGTTTTTTTCACTTTTGCATTTCCATACGTAAACGTGAAATGTTTGAAATTTTTCCTAGAGGGACTATTTCCAAAATTTGTTGTCTTTAATGAGTGTCTAGGGGGGTGCCCATAGGGAAGTCTTTTGTTTTTTTCCAAATGGTCATTTTTGAGATTTTTTAGGGTTGAAAGTGTATTTTGAAAATTGGTTCAAGATTGCTACCCAAAGTAGGGCGGAGGTCATGGGACCACTATCGTACTAGGGTGGCGATCTTAAAACTACTACCCTACATTGGGTGTGATTCGAACAAAATGATCAACAACATGCATTAACTTGAATTTTTTTGGATTTTTGATGTTTTTTCATGTTTTTGGTGATCTTATCTTTTGATATACATTACTAACTTGCCCTTTTTCCATGTTTTGGTGAATGTAGAAGAAGGAGGAGTACATCCATTGGAGCCATGAGTGGGAGTGTGATTAGATCCCTGGGATCTTGGATTAGTTGACTCAGGATAAGAGGGATACTCTCCAAAGAGAAGGCATTTGGAAGATTGCACATGTGCCCCATATTTCCCATTCTAGTCACATATTATGTGACTTATTTTCTTATTGGGAAGCATACCAAAATATTTTTGTTACCAGTGCAAGAGGTGAGTGGAATATCACCCTAGAGGACATATACCAGATACTTAGGAGGAGACTAACTCTAGAGAATACAATATCTAGGGCTGAGATGACTAAGTGGGCCACCTACATGGGAGACTTCATTGTTTAATTTGGTTTGAAGAAGGGAATCAAGGTCTGGTCCATTTCCACTGCTCCTATCTCTACCATTTAGAGAGCCATCATGGGCATCTTATCCTCATAATTGATCGGGGACAAGGAAGGTGACACACTACTCTACTATTGGGATCCCATTATTCCTCAAATTGAGGCATATGACCACACATATGCTAGGGGAACAAATATTTTGGGGACTACTTATCATTATTTGTATAGGGTAGTCAGATTGCAGGGGCAGTCACTAAGCCACCCACTCTTGTTATGAGCTCGGTCTATGAGCGCATCACCCCTATGGAAGGGGAGTGCTGGTATTGGATCCAGGGGCTATTCAGAAGCAAGGTGGACATTTATATTATTTATTAAGATGCCACATCATCCAACAGCCTCTTTGACCATGAAAAACATGGTTTCCACACCCTACTAGGATATGGCAGGGTTATGGGGACAAGAGGTGACCATGGTGGTAGCTTTCTCTACCACAAGACAATTAGTTGGGAGAGTCGAGACTCATCCATTTGATCGGGTTCCTCAACAGTTTGGCCTCCCATATGTTGACATACTTCCCCCAGTGGTACCGGTCTATAAGACCATTCAGGAGGCCTGGAAGGGCCCTAGAGGAGATCCCAACTAGACAGTGGCTACCCTTGGAATTCCTATTATAGTGAGGCATGTGGTTTGTGCTTGGTGGGAATCGATGTCCCTTCGGTGCCTTTGCTTTAGATTATGGCTGCTCCTTCTTACAATAGAGAGGAGGATGAACCCATTGACATAGACTCTAATTCTGAGGAGCGCACAGGAGACGAGACTGAGGAGGAGTCGGTCGGGAGAGGAGACAAAGGAGGTGGGGGTCAGAGAGGAGACAAAGGGTGAAAGGGGAAGTGTTGAGGTTGGTGAGATAGCCCATATGGAATAGGAGGAGAGAAACCCTGAGTGGTATGATACTCATGATATGCTAAGGGTAGCACATAAGGAGGTGAGTGTGGAGAGGCAGGACCTAGGTCTCGATGAGACACTTCGTTGAGATGGGTAGAGAGACGATGAGTTTATGATAGGACAAATTTTGGCCTTTGGATTTGGGGAGACCCCACAACCACTAGTAGAAATAACCACTGAACCTACCTGGATGCCTAGAGATTTGAGTATGTTGATACTCTTCTCATGACTTTATTAGTTAGAAATGTTGGTTTGTTTTGCTTCTCTTTTTTTTAGTTTGCATTTTTTTTGTTTTATAACTCATTATTTCTTCCTCTTTTTTTCTTGCGGTGAATGAACAAGAGTGGAAAGATCTCATTCAATGGGTGTGTGTGGACAATCCACTCGATCCCCTCGGGGAATAACTGAGATGATTTAACTATTGACTCAGGCCAGCCATTAACATCCCGCAAAACACATTGACTGTTTTCTCTGTTAAGAGGATAGTGGAGGTGGGGACCTCCCTTCATAAATAGGTTTTTGGATATGGGACCACCGAGTGATTGATGGTGGAACTATTCTCGTAGTAATACCACAATCGGTGGCTACCACCATGAGAACTCACACCATTCGGTTCATTCCCAACGTCATCGCAACCACAATAAGAGCCATGGACATGGCCGGGATCCATCGAGAGGATCTCACGAGGATTGACAGGACACTGGGACGTTTACTTCTTTGTTACCATTTTTTCCAGCACTATATGCTTTTTTTTTTATATATTTCGTGCTCATTGAGATCATTTTGACCATGCCTAGTGCATGATGACATTGTATACAAACCTAATTCACCATGTGATATATGTAGACCCTTACTTTTTGTTTGGTAATCCATTGTATCTAAGTTTGAATTCTTTTTGACTAATCTCTTATGTGTAATCTAGATGTTTATAATTTCTATTTTTATGCTTTTCATAATGTATGCAAAGTGGGTGTGAATGATAACAAAATGATTTCTTTTTGTATTTTATAATGTTGATATATGATAATGTGAACACAATGTGATAATAAAATTTATTTTCTTTAAGAAATATTTGATACTTCATGTTGGCTTGGTAAAATGTGGTGATACAATGTTATTATTAGTAAATGTACATTCCCACTCCCAACTTCATGCAACTAGTAAGATGCAAGGGCTCAACAATGAAAGCCGAGAAAGGCCACAGGTTATGAAAATTTGTTGCATGGTAATGATGAGGGAAAGACAATAGTTTGATAGAACCAAATTGTGACGCTACAAATTCACCCTAATAAAGTTAATTCATAGTTTAGAATGTGATCTTCTTTCTATTTTATCTAGACTTAGATCCGTAGATAACTACTTGGTTGAAAAAATCAGGTTTTGGGGTTTTAAACTCTTTTGGATTTTTTGACATCTAACTCACTTTGTTTTGACTAATGGTTGCAAAATATTTTAATTACTATCTCTAAATTTCAATTTTATCAATGAGACCCCCTACACCTTGCCCCATGCTACCAGTAGGGAGAAAAGGCTCATCACCATAGACAAGGCATAGTTGAGTAAGGGAATTTCTCTCCTTTCCCAACCCTACATCACCAATAAGAGATGTAGGATCAACACAGAAGGTTGGTAGGGAAAAGAAATGTGTAAAATAATTTTTTTATGTGGATTTTGCATTTGAATTACTTATTTAGGAATTTTTGAATGTTCTTATTTCCAAATAGATGTTTATGGGATATATGTGACACCATGAAGCTTCTAGAACAGACTATAGGCAAAGACACCTAATCTAGAAAGAGACCAAAAAAAGAACCAAGTATGCAGGCCTTGGTATGGTTATGGTCAAAACTTTGTCTTATCCTATTTGAATTGATGAAATGATTTGGAAACATTTGATGACACTATGAAGATTTGTAGAGGTATGATTTGAATGTTTTGCCAATATTTTTAGAAGTTTTTTGGAATTGCTATAAGAATAAGTCCCTTGATCAAAAATTTTACAAAATGAACTGGTAGATGAAAGTGCAATGCAGATGTAGTAATGTACATATGAAAATGCTAATGGATCATGCGTAATACCTCTTTAGGTGAAGAGAGTTCATAGATTCGTTAAACTCCTCACCCTCTAGTGTACACAAGAGAAATGCCCCATTTTTGTAGTCTTTTATTACTCGATATGGACCTAACCACCTGGGTCTGAATTTTCTTCCTTTTCCGGTATTTTTGTTTATCTCATTGTAAATTCTTAAGAAAAAATATCAATCATATATTTCATGTTCATAGACCTTCTTATTGTATTATCGAGCCATCCGGTCAGCGTAAACATTGTGCTTTGTTGTTTAGTGTTGCGTCTAGCCTCATCAAGAATTTCTAACTGAGAGTGTCATTCTTCTCGATAGCCTTCTTCCCCTAGGATTCCTTGTAGTGAAATACAAAGACTAGGTATTTAAAATTCAAGTGGTAAAATTATTCGCACCAAATACCAAAGAAAAGGGGGTTGCCTTCGTTGGTGTTCTAACTAATGTCTGATAGGCCCATAAGGCTGGAAAAATATTTAAATGCCAATCTCATTTGTTCTCTTTAATGGTCTTAAGGAGGATGGACTTTAATGTCTTATTTGTAGCCACATCCTCGTCCATTAGCCCGAGCAAAATAAAGAGAAGTTTTTGATGAATTATCTTGAACTTTGCACATAGTTCACATACTTATTCCTTTTTTAAAATATGTGCCATTATCCAAGATAATGACATGTGGGACCCGGTACCTAAAAACGATTTGGTTCAAGATGAACTTAGCGATTAAAGACCCAGGTATAGTGGTAAGAGGCATAGATTCCACCCACTTAGTAAAGTACTCTGTGGCCGTGATTATGAAGTTATGGCCATCTGTTGATGAGGGAGAGAATTTCCCTATCAAATCCATGCCCCAGGGGAAAATGGCCATGGGGTTACGCAATTGGTTCTAGAGCTTGTGTTGGTATGTGGATCTCGTGGGAGAAATCTTGACATTTATGAAATCAGTGCACAAACTCTCTGCATCCTACTCTAGAGTCGGCCGAAGTAGCCCATCGATGTATATTTTGAGTAGTGGCATGGCCGCTAAAGTGGGCTCCACATAATCTGCTATGTGATTCATAAATCATATTTTTAAATTATTTTGCGTCAACACATCTTAACAAAATTCCGTTGAAGGATCTATGATAGAGAAATTGTTCCAAAATAATGAACTTAGTGGTAATGATGCATAATCACCTTATTTGTTGTGATGTTGCCACTTTTGGATACGTATGGTCCACTATAAAAATAACGATTTCAGTATACCATGGACGTGTAGAAATGGGGGGCCTAGTCTCGATGAAGTATACACACTCCTTAAGGAAGTTTAGATCTACCAGATCGCTCCCATCCAACGGATCATCACTAACCGACCTGCAATGATTTTTCCTTTGATAAATTTCTGATTAACAAATGTTAACTCAAATTCTCCCATCAAAGTTATGAAGCACCCAAATTTCTTAGATAAGGATCCTTATGTGAGGAATGTCCGCAAGTGATCTAACTTAACAATAACCCTCGTTTCTTGATTAAACATATAATGTCTCAAATATTTCGTCACAAATAATATGAAAAGGCATTCTTTTTCTTCCTATGTGTAACGTGTCTCATAATCAAGCAATGTTTAACTAATAAAATATACCGCATGTTCTCATTTATCATCATCTTCTTGAGCCAACATGTAGGCTAACGAAATGTCCATAGCTCATGAATAAAAGATCAAATGGAGATCGACCTAGGTAGCATGAGCATGGGAAGGGATAATAAGAATTTTTATGTAAATCAAATTCCTCGTTACATTCATCTCGTCAAACCAATGTTATAATCATTTTTCAACAAATTGTTGATTGGTGAATAGAAAAGGTCAAATCAGGCATAAACCTTCAAATTGCCCCAAGTTTTCCAAGAAAAGATCGATGAAAGACTCATCGTCGGTGGAGTCATTTTTAGTACAACTCAAATTTTGGCTGGGTCTACATAAATTCCTCATAAAGATATGATGTATCCCAAAATATTTACTCCCATTACACCGAACACACATTTTTTAGGATTTAACATGACGTCGTATTCAATTAAATGAGAAAGGATGATACAAAGCACCTCTAGGTGATCACAAAATTTTCTAGCCTTAGCTAGAAGGTCATCCACATAGGATTCCACAATCTTATGTATAAGATCATGGAATATATAATTCATCACCCATTAGTACGTGGCACTAGCGTTCTTAAGACCGAATGACATAACAACATAATAGTAGGTTCCCCAAGGAGTTATGAACATAGTTTTGGCCTGAAATTCCTAAGAGATTCTAATTTGATTGTACCAGAGAACCCATCCATGAGAGACAACAACTCAAAACCATTTTTCACATCAACAATAACATTGATGGATGGTAATGGGAAATCATCTTTGGGATAAGCCTTGTTGATATCCTAAAAGTCTATACAAATACAGATCTTTCCATTCTTTTTTAGGATAGGGATGATATTAGATACCCACCATGAGTAGTTAACTATCTTGATGACTCCTACCGGAGGATTTTCATCACTTCTTCCTTCGCCATGAGGGCCACCTTTGGATTCATGGGCCTTGAATTTTGCTTAATTGGCTTAACATTTGTCTTGGTGACAAGATTGTGCACTACAATGTGTGATGAAATTTCTGTCATTTCTTTGTAGCTTAGGAATGCTCTTTGATGCTCCTTAAGGACATGGTATGTATTTCAAATTCCTTAGGAGTTAAAGAGGACCCTAGTTTCAAGATTTTTGGTTCTTCCTCAGTCCCGATATTTATGTTGATTGTTCCCTCAATCAAGGTGGCATTTCCTACCTCAAAATCGGGTGGGGTTAGAGGAGGAAGCGTAAATCACCCTCTTATCCCACCTCATAAATTTTGAGTTCCTTCCTAGGGGAAATTTCAATCACGGGATTTACGAAATAGGAGGAAGAGTGTGGAATTAGGGAAAGATCAACCTCGTGATGAGTAAGATGTAATTCGTGAGAGCATTTAGATATCCTAGAGTTTCTTTGTCAATGTCAACATGATCTGCAATGATAGAATCACTCTCAGTCTCTATGTATGTCAACATTAGAGTTACCAGTGTCTTACAAACCAAAGGTTCTGCATGAACTGAGACTATGAAGTTTTTATCTTCCAACTCACTGCTTGGAGTAAAGCGAGAAGAAAAAGTTGCTATCGAGTTTGCAAGGAGGTTCTACTCTCATGGAATTACTTTAATTGATATGAATTCAAACCTCTTTGTTAGATTCAACACTTCTGTTTTGTAGTGTTTAAATGTTCATCTATAGTCTCATATACCTTTGATACTGATTTACATCAAGTGTGAATCACCCAACACCCTAATATTAAGAGCACCCATTATTTTGGCTATAATGAGACCAAGTAGAAGGGCTTAATATTCAACCCCATTATTTGTGCATTTAAAGTTTAATTTAAAGGAAAAAGGTAGAATCCTTCCCTCGGGAGAGGTAAGAATCACACCTGCCTCAACACCAAAACAACACTTGGCTCCATAAAAATTGAGAGTCCAAAAGTTACTTTGAAAAATGGATGTTGGATCATCCTTTGAATTTTCCTCCTTTACCTCATTTACTTCAACCATATAAACCTTATCTTCAAGAAGAGAACCGAGTCCTAGGGTATGTCCCATACCCATAGAATTGAATGGAAGAAGGATAAGTAAATACTTCTCCAATTTCTTGATGATATTCGCTATGGTTCCTAACAATATTATTTCTAGGATGATGGTTTCATCTTTGGTATTGGAAATCCTTCGATCAGTCCTGTGACTTATAACTCTGTTGTAGGAACCAAATTTTCTTCTGGTACAAAAATTGTAGGTTTGTTTAACTAATTCATAGGAAGATTAAATTAATAATGGACCCCTGGCCTCTTCCTTAAGTTAGCCAGATGTATTATAAAGGGTTTTGGATCACCCTACGCCACGAAGACCTTCCTGAAATGTAGGAATTTGACTTCTGAATTAACATGGAGGAATTTCCTTCATGCGATGAATCCAAGGATGGCCAAGGATCATATTATAGTTGGTTTCCTAGTCTATAATATAAAACTTGGTTAGTACCATCTTAGGCCCAAGGGTGACTAGTAACACTATAGTTCGATTGATGTTGCCTTGAGGCTATCATAGCCTCTCAGTGTGTTTTATGTTGAAGAGAAATTGGTCTCTCTGTAACCTAGATTTTGAAGGAAAGATAAGGGAACTATGTTAACTACTGCCCCGTCATCAATCATCACATGCTTTACATAGTTATTGTAAATCCATACTTGTAAAAACAACGCCGAATCACCTCTACAAGCTATTTTAGCATCCGTGGGCATTTTCGATGTCGAATACAAATCCAACATCTCTTTCAGGATTCCCTGGAGGATAGACATCAAATTCCATGTGGTTTATTTGTGCTTCTGGAGGAGGGGTGACGTTAATCAAATGACCAAGACCTAGTGCTTCTAGTAGAGTGGCTCTGTGAGCAAGGGAATTCTTTAAAAGATCCAAGAAGGAAATGTGAGAGAAAGTCTTAGTTAAATCACTGATCAAGTCATAAGCTCTTATTGGCTTACATAGCATATCATGAATGCCATTTGATATAGTTGGCTAAATCAGGATTGGATGTGAAGAATAATCCTTGGTTCTAGTGGCAACGTTAATCTATGGTTAAGTGTCCAACTCCATCAGCCTTACAATTTTTGTTTATTGGCAAACATCTTAAGGAGGTTCCAATTGTGGGTTTGATGAAGTTGAGGATTCACGATCATGGGTCCCTATTACAATACCTTTGTTCAAACCATTGGAATCTATTATACCATATTTTAGATGTGTGGGGAGAGGATTGTTAAAGATTCCAAGCTGTGTGTTCTATGGGGATACCGGTCCCATGTAGTTGTTTTGAGTTGGCATTGTTGGGTTTGCCAAAAAAATGAAAACAATCAATTATCTCGATCCTCTAGAAAATCTGTAGAAAATTGTTATAATCATGGCATGTTCTTGCGTCATGCCTGCAAACCCTATGTAAAACTGCAATATAAATCAAGATAATAATCTTCGGGCATTTGGTTTGTACCTTGTTGCGGTTTGAAACTATGATTATTATGTAGTTGTTAATTGTTATAGTTAAAATTTGGGAACCCTTGCCATTGGTTTTGGAATTGGTTTGGATACTCACCTAGGTATTGGTTATGGATTTGTGTTTATGTTTGGTCTTGATTGTTGAGGTTGTTGTTTTTGTTATTGTTGTTGTTTTTGTTTACGGTTAAAATCTACAATGTTGACTTAGGGAGATAAGTTATTGTTTCTTTGATTGTTGCCATTTTTTTTGTTATTGGTAGCATTTGTATTGGGAGGATTAACAACATTAGGATTTTTGGGCTGGTCAATAACTTCATCTTTCATGACTCCATGGTTCTCATTAAGGACCTTAGGCCCTTGATTATTATCTGTACTATTGGAATAACCAGGGTTATTTTGATTAGGGGTGACTGACATTTCATTTGATCCATAATTCTTATGACCATTGTTAATGGCTACTTGGTCAATTCTAAGAGCACCCTCTAGAACTTCTTTGTATCTCTTTAGTGGGAAATTTTGAACCTCTTCCTTTGTTTCCCTATTGAGGGAGTGGAGGAACAAATTATAAAGTTTCGTCTAATCCATATTTGGAGCACTTGTAGAGGAGTAGAGAACCTGTGGCCACATTTGAATGAAGTGGGCTACGGACTCGTTGTGCTCTTGGGTGATATGAAGGAATTCCCGATTCATTGTTCTCAAATTTTTTTATATCAAAATCCTTAATAAATTCTGATACGAGTTGCTTGAAGGAGTGTATTGAATCCTTTGATACCCTATAGTAGCAATTGAGAGAAATGCCTTCAAGTGTCTTAGGGAAAATGTTCACAACAACTGCGTCCCATGGGAGCATCTATCAAATCCCCGTTGCATAAGCTTTGATGTGGGCATTAGGATTGCCCTCTCCATTGAGTTTCGAAGATCGAGAAAGGGTATTAAGAGCATGAATGTCGGGATGGAGAATTCTAGAGGATCCTTAAGATATTTAGAATAGGTACCCATTACGTACGTTTCTACCATTAAAGATCCTTATTGGGGAGGTGATGGTTGCATTGGTTGCTGAAATGGGACAACATAATTTTTTTAGGGTGTATGGCATCCCCTATGACTATCCATATGGAGCTAGGTAAGTGTATAAATCACCCGTGGAGATTTAGAATACATGTGTATGTAGGGGGTCAATTACTTGGATATGGAATCGAAGGCACGACGCTAGGGAACATTGCATTTCTAGTTGGTATGGTGTTTGAGAATGCACTTATGGCTGGTGCCTATTGTTGATATCTAGATGTGGCTTGAGAGGGCATACCCTAGGTGCCCATCTCGGTCGATAAATCTCCGGGTTTGGAGTACAAGTATAAACTAGAGAATTCTACGTAGTAGGTATTTTTCGTAATTCTGTGGATAGGGAGAAGTTATTTATTTCCCCGCGTATGAACTTTGAGCATTTTGGGAAAGCTCTAGCTCCTTGAATTTGTCTACCAACACCAAGATGACACATTAACCATTGATGGGGTGGTGATTTTCTTAGGTGATTTTTGTTGAACCCTTGGATATTATTGAGGAGTGTGGTATCCTACTATGAATTGTTCACTATGCTGCCACCCCTTATTAGCAATATTTTTGGTTGGTGGCTTGGTAGTGTTATTGGTTTGGAGTAAAACATCACCTTTTCCTTGTAACCTATCAAAATATCAGTTCATATTCTAGAAGTGTTGTTCACTCCTATCATATTGTGCTAAGTATTCCTCATCTAGATGTGGGAGTTGGTCCGATTGCATGCTAATGGGATGTCAAAACAATACCTAAGGAGATGAACTTGCTTCCCTAGTGAAAGTCATGTTGTTTAAACTTGATTGTTCATGAGGATAAGTCTGTGTTATTTGGTCAAGTTCCTCAATGTGTATAGAGGAACCAACATTGGTTCCCTGAAGAAGAGGGTTTGAGAGCGGTTGAGTGTTTGTCCACCCATGTTGAGAGTGAATGTGATTTTTGTGGTATACTGTTTGGTAGTTGTACTTGTCAAAACCTGGATGGTTCGACCATACTCATTGTATATTGATAAATTCAAGGGGTATAATAATACCGTAGAACAAAGAATGTATGAAGAATGTGAAAATTTTTAGAGACTAGCTCTTCACGTCAGGTTCACCAATTTGTATGATAGAAAATCAACACGTGACATTCTTCGCACCCAACCTCTCAAGGTCGTGTAAGGAAAACAAGTGTAGAATGGGAGAGGATGTGAGTTTGATGGTGGTTATCAAGATAATAGGGCAATATTATGTCTTCACCATGTAATATCGAGATCTACGAGTCTAAAGAAAATAATTCTCTTCTAACTTGAAGCAGTGTGATGGATCAATCTGATATGATAGCTTCTCGAAACTCCAATCGATAGCAAGATCTCTGAGATTCTATTTATTGATTACCAATCATGCGGAAAGTGACTGCGAGAGTGCCTTGTATGGATTTCTAGACAAGGTCATGGAGGTGAAAATGAGAGATGTAGTAGAGCCATAGGGATTATGGGTGATTTTTTGGTCTAGTCCGAGAAAGTCTTAGGTGATCAGATTCTATGTTCCGTAAGGAAAGTTGTGTAATAATGTTAGGTGGAAGTGGTGAAGATCTGAATACCAATGTATGCAAGCTAGTGTCAATGTCTAATTGGTCAATAGGTCTATTGGGTTGTGGGACCTAAGGATCATAAGAAAATATTTGTGGACGTTGTGGTCCTTGTATGGTCATGCACATAATCAAACCCTATTGCTAGGAGCAGTCCAATAATCGTAGGATTGATTAGTATAAATGTTTAGTGTGTTTAGTTTTTCTATTTTCTCAACAAAATTTTTAGGTGTGGGGAGAACTGTTAAATGAAAACTTGTATCAATGTCAATTATCAATTCTAGCCCGTTGGGTTATGGGACTAAAGGATCATAATTGTATGTATTTTCTTATTGTGGATTGTTGATGGTCATGTGGAATGAATTGAGATGATCTTAATAAGAAAAATAACTATAAAAGGAAATCTAATCTATGTTTTTGTTATTTTCACTATATATCGAGCAAAACTATGAAAGAAGACTAATTTAATAAAAGTAAATGTTTTTGATATTTTCTATTTTTTTTTTTAAACAAGGCATCTAATCTAATAAAAAATACAAGTAATCAACTAGATGTAGCTAATTACTTGTGTGGATATGTGAATCTAAACCTAAAACAAATTACCTAATGTAATCAAAATCCTTCAAACTCTACCTCAGAACTAAAGAACAAATCATAACCCCGGAGGAACTATGGTTCCCCATAACTTCTTTGGTAATGCCAAAGAGAAAACCTTCTAATGATTTGACCTACTTATGATTGCCTAGCTAAATAAAATGAACAATTTTAATAATCTATTTGATATGTAATTGAAACTAGTGATTTGAAATTGACAATTTGACAAATAAAGAAAACAAACACACAATTCTAACATAGATAAGAAAGAAATTTGGAAAATTTGGTTGTATCTGTATATGTCCCCTCAATTTGTTCCTTTATTTCTCTGAGTGTTCATATGATTCCAAGGGATTGGGAATGCAAAAACAACATCAGGAGGATGACACTTGTGTAATGGAAACTTGAAGGTAGTCTCGATGCAAAGCAAGTAAAGAGAGATAACACAAGATATTGTGGATGCAATGTATAGTCGAGCTTGGATATGAAATTCCTAGCAAGATTGTGGCAACAATACAATGAAAGAAAGATACACAAAAATTCTTAGGGCCTTTTTACTTGAACACAAACATGGAATATACAAGAATTAGGGATGGGATGTTCCTTCATGCACAAGGCAAGAAGAGGAAGTTCCAAATAACTAAAGCACATGAATAAAAAAGAGGGAAAGAGAACCAAACAATCAATACTATTTTTAGACAATTTGGCTCATGTATGTATCCTAGAAGTGAAGTTAAGTGAATCTTTGCATGTTAAAAACATGTATGATGAAATTTGAAAAAATTGGTTAGGACCGCTGTCCTTCCTGGGTGATGGTTTCAGAACTGCCACCCAGGAAAGGTAGTTGTCCTAGCACTTAAGGCCAAAACATGCACAAAAAGAAGCAAGAAGTTGGAAAAAAGTGTGGGAAGGCTAAGTAAGGATTTCTAGGCTACAAATATACACTGTGAATGGGTTTTGGAGCTTGAACACCTTCTTGAAAGGACTTGAATCATCATTGGGGACTTTTGTAACCATTTTCCAACAATGTAGCACATGTAATTTTGGGTGCATACAAGAACCCATACTATCCCTTATGGTACCTAAAACTCAAGTTGGAATAGGATTCCCCTTTGAAGCTCCATCAAATTTGATCTTATCCCAAATGTTTGGGGGTTTATAGCACTTAATATTACAATGAATATCAACCCTTATCCTATTAGTAAATTAAAAATTATGCTCTATACCAAAGGACTAGATAATAGCTATCTCATGAGAAGGAACCCTTTTATCTTATTTGAACTTAATTATTGAGATATTATTATCAATAGCCCACAAAACCACATCTCCAACCCTAGTAGCACTCTTATGTTTCTCCTTAAAGATTATATTATTCCTTTCTAGCCATAGACCCACAAAGAATGGGGAAAAGCTAACATCTAGGCTTCATAGAGGCATTGTGAAGAAAAGGGAGACTCCCATTGAGAAAATAAGTCAAAAATATTTCGGATAAATCCAAGACACTTCAAAAACTTTAAAAAAACTACTAATTTTTTTGTGAAAATTAAAATTCTTAGAAAAGATGATGAATAGATTCATTATCCTTTTTACACAGAATACATCTATTTGGAATCATCATACCTCTATATTGCAAGTTATCAATAGTAAGAATTTTATTTTGTATCACATGCCAAAAGAAAATATTTACCTTAGGAATAAAAAATTTATCCCAAATTCATGTTATCCATATTTTGCCCTGACAATATATTGGATCAGCCACGACCCTACATAGAAAGAACCTAAGAAATCACGTTCAAATCCTACAAACAAGTTATAGAGGGACTCTACAATGGGGTGGCGGGGCCTGCAAAAGATCAAACGACCCTGTGCAATAAAGAAATTTGAGAAACAACTCTGTCAAGAAAATCCATGCTTTAAATATAGAAAACAAACTCAGGAAGGATCTAAAATTAAATAGCAGAGTCAGAGCATGAGGTAGAGTGGTGTCAAAGGAGCCAGAGGCTCGAAGAAAAGAAACGGTGAAGGTTCAAAGCCGTCGGGCTCTCAAATGACTCAGAATGAGCCTCGAAACGACTAAGTATGGAGGAGACAACAGACACTACCAAATGTCAAAGTAGTGAACCTTTAAAGATTAAATCCCAAGAAGTAGAATCAAACAAGCGCTAGGCCCCCACGTGTCCTAGGTCCAAAAATGGGTAGAGTCAAAGCTAAAATTCAAAATGCGGACAGGGTAGGCCTAAAAAAAGACTAAGTATAGAAGTGCTAGCGGAAGCTGCCACGCGTCAGCTCGGTGCATCCCCAAAGGAAAAATCCTGAGTGGAGACTCAAAATTTCACCACCCTCCACATAGCTAATGGTCAACAAAGGTCAAAAGGAGAGCAGGCCCAAAATTGGTTAAGTCTCCGACCCCATGGAGGCCTCCACGTGTCTCACCGGTGCATTGTCAAAAGGAAAGTCTGGAGGTAGTTTTCAAATGACCACGAGCTTGCTTTGCATGCCCCAAATTTTTTAAAATGGAAAAATTTAGGGTTTGAATAGTCAAAGAAAGGCAGGCCGGTGGAAGGTGCCAAGTGTCAGCATGACGCCATTTTAAAGGTAAAATTGTAGGAAAGTTCTCAAACAAGTGCCAAGCCTCCACGTGTCCAGGGTCAAAGTTTTTGGCCTGCCAAGAAAAAGAATCATAAAAAATACAAGGGACCCCAAGGAGCTCATGGAGGCCACCACATGTCAGTCTAGCACTATTTCAAGAGTGAAGGGTAGGGGCCAAATCTCCAAGGTGCGCAAGGCTGCCACATGGACCCTACAGGGGTAGACTCTTTAAATATTGTGCCCCACAACCCTAATATTCAAATGGCCATATCTTTTGACTGGAGAATCAGATTTGGGCGGGAGAAGACTTTCTGGAAACGTCTTGACACCCTCTATGCCTTGGGAACATAAAATATCATTTTGGGAAGGCTCTGGTAGGTGAAAACTAGGAAAAATTCTTCCTAGGCCATTAACATAGAATCTGATCTCTTCAACTACTAGATCTAATTCGATTTGACCTTTGGGAACCAGAAGTGACATATTGTGGGTGGATTTGTAGGAGGCATTGATATTCAGTAGTTGAGCTTTCAAAATAGGGTTCAGTGCGTGTCTCAAGGTGGTTGGAGCAGGATTCAAATTTTTTCCTCTTCTCTCTTCCATTCTTGCTATATATTGTAATAGAGGTGCACATTCAAATGGTTGGTCATTATTTCTCTTCTACCCCCTTTATCTTTCTTCATTCGGGTTGAATGTAGAGTCGAAGCCTCCTCTCATGGCTCTGTAATGGCATTTTCTTGCCTCTTGCCCACTAATGGTGCACTGTGTAACATTTTGGAGCAATAAAATATGTTTTGTGATGCATTTGTCCATCCTTGGCTTATTTTGTTGTCTCTCCTTACCTCTCATTGTCGTAGGGTATACTGTGCATAATTTTGATGTCTATTACAAGTCCGGGAGTTGTGTTTAATGGGTTTTGAAGTGGTGTTCTATGTGAAATCTATCTTTGGTCTGTGGTGCATTCTGTCCACCCTCTCCTCTGTTCACCTCTCTCCATTTTAGGCAGTTGGGTCTGTGATCATCCACTTCCTTTTCTAGTGTATCACCGCTTAGTGTAGGATCTTTCACCCTCTCTCTCTCTACCCCCTTGGAATGGTTAGATTAGGATCGTTAGGTTCTGCCTGCACTAGAGTAGCTTATGGCAAGTAGATTAGGAAGCAAGAACCAACTTTCTTTAGAGGTCCATCTCGAGTTTTAAAAGTACCATAGCTTGAGAGATGGTCCCATGTTATGAAAATCTTATCAAATGAAATTTTTTGAAATACCAAATATGAGAGGTCATTTGGGGGTGCTATGATTTTTTACTAATAGTTTTGGCATGCCCGATGGGACCTAAGGTGAGATCTTCCATCTTTCCAAGATGTCTCATTACAACAATGAATCATAAGCCACCATGCAACCACACTAACATTTTTTGCATGGTGGGACAAGTATGAAGCACCTTACCACTTCATCTTAGTAGGTTGATGTGTTCCTATTAAGGGTCAGCCTTTTGAGGCACTTTCAAGCACATCGGTGACTCCATCTGGTCAATAACCCATCCTCTGAGTTGTAGACCTTTTCCATTCATTTTCTTCTTCCATCTCTTCCATTTCCCCCCCATTCCATGAAGTTGTGCAATCATGACTTCATTTCCTTCATGGAACTCACACTTACAATAGCAATGCAGTTCACCTCCAATGCATTTTTCAACTCCTCTAGATCAACACTATGATCAGATCCAAAGTAACTATGCTTACCCATATGAGCAGGGTCAAAGTTAGTTTGGCCATGGAGCTTATCAAGAACAAGGGTATGCATACAATGACAACAATCAAATGGAGAATGCTGGTTTGTTGGAGAAGATTCAAAAAATGGAGGTTGGCATGGTTCAGTCAAGGGCCATAGCACAAATGAAGGCATTCAAGATTGGTTATAGGGCACCTTGTCCATGTGAATGCCCTTTTCTAAGACATTACAGCCCTCAAGAGAAGATTGACTTCATGGTTGAAATTATGCCTCAGCTTACACAGTGGATTGAGGACATCGAGGCTTATGAGAAAAGTGCAAGATAACCTTGTCAATGGGTAAGTCAATCACCAGCTCCCTATCCTTCATTTCCTTTTTCTCAAAATTTATCATTTTAGCAAAGTGTCATGAGTCAAGCCCCTCACTTGCTACCCCAAGTGTTAATTTATTTTATCCATCTCCTAGTCTTCCATCTCATTTCAATTCTTGTCATTTTCCCATCCAAATATTCATCCTCCAAACAAATAATAAGTTCTACCTCCCTTCCCACCACAAAAAATTACAAAGCTAGTTGAACCCCAACCTACCACTCCTCTTACTTTCCCAAGTCAATGTTGGGAAGAGACTCAAGAATCCAGTCAAGGATAAATAAGAAGAAGCAGAGCCTAAAAAAAAGAAATGAAAGACAATCTAAAGAGATGGGCTACCAAATTTGGGTTTACAAAGATCCCATGGTCAAGCCAATAGAGGAGGTCAAGGTTAAAGAGCCGGTGGTGGCTGAGGTTGAATTTGCGGTAGAAGAAGAGAAAGAACAAGAGCGGGAAGATCAGCGGTGTGTTTGCTCCAAATGTAGTGTACCTAATGGAAATTTGTCTAAATAGAATGCTGATCTAATCAAAGCTACACAACTATTTAAAGATGAGGAAAAATCAGCTCTAAGACCCATTGGAGAGGAGCGGCTAGGAGATATCCAACCGGTGTTGAGACCACTCAATGAAGAAAACATCATTGTAAATTTTTCTTTCATTTCAAGGGCCTGATTTGATTAATGAACCCATGATGGAGGAGGACCATACAGTTTCGAGAGGCTCTAAGTGTGGAGCAGGATACAAAAGAACCCTCATTTCTTCCTCCCACTTCCTCCCCTTCAAGATTTGATGTTGAATAAAAGTTTGATCTTTCAATCTTCATGTTTAAGAGTGAAGGGAGCTATGGTGATCAATTTTCAGATCAAGAGGACACCATGGAGGAGGTAGAGAACATGCAACAAGACAATAAGGGGGCATCGCTTGTCAGACTTAGAAGATTTCTTTAATGAAGAGGATCCTGAGGAGATAACATCATTTTTTCCTCCATATTCCACCTTCCAAGCACATGAACCTCACTGTCATGAAGGAGAATATCCAAGTGCAATAACTTGCATTCCATAATGGCCCTCTAGAACCAAGGTTGGAATATCTTGAACTTCCATGTTCTTCAAAGGAGGAGGAAGGAAAAAAGCAAGAGAATAGCACCATCCCTCTCACTCCATTCATCCAAGAGGGTCTATAAGAAAAATACATTCTTGGAATTAAATTTCAGAATGAGGGGCACATTCAAAGGATTGGATCATGCTCAATTAGATATTTGGCTTCATTAGAGCCAAGGGAGAAGCCAAAATTGGTCATGCTTTCTTCTAAGCATGAGGATGAGCTCCAAAGTACCAAGGATAAGTTGTAATGCCTCTTCAATATAAATGAAGAGCAACTAAAAGAGGCATTTTTCTTTTTCTAGCTGGCACCTTGATGATTTGGGTGGAGGACCAACTTATTGTCAAATTTTCACTCATACATGCAACCATATCCAATGTCAAATCATTTACATGGCTGCCCCTTTTGAGAAAGGGAAGATACTTCTCCCTTCCTGTAGCAAGGTTATTTTAGCTTCTTTCTCTCGTTAGTTTAGGAGTAGGAGTAGATTCACTTTCAGTAGAAGAAGTGCTTATGCACACTCTGCATGTCTCATTTGAGGCATGTATGATTTGGTCTTTGTATATAAGTTTTGTTTGTTTTGCTCCAAGGGTGCATCAGGCCATGCTCTTCAGTATTCAAGGTAGAAAGACTCATAGTTGTCTGCAATAGTTGCTAGTTCCAAAAGGAAACAAATGTAGAGAAACTTAAGCCATTTCAAAATAGTCCATTTCAGGGATAGATGAAAGCCCCAAGGTCAAACAATTTTCTACTCTTAAAATCCTTATTTCAAGATTTCTTATGAAAATTGAGAGTGCAAATGCGCGGGCAGGTTCAGGGTTAGGTAGAGGTAGCAAAGGCGGGCATTCGGGGTCCATTTTATAAGAAGGATCAGTTTTAGGCCATCATTCTTGACTCCATGCCCAATGGATGCTTCAAGGCCACTGGTCCATTCATCTAGTAGGCAGATGCCCCTACGAGTCACCCAAATTATTATCCATATTTTTCCCCTCGAAAAATATTGGATCATCCACGACCCCGCATAGAAATAACCTAAGAAATCACGTTCAAATCCTACAAACAAGTTGTAGAGGGACTCTACAATGGGGTGGCAGGTCTGGGAAAGATCAAATGACCAAGTGCATTAAAGAAATTCAAGAAACAACTCTATCAAGTGAATCCATGCTTCAAATCCGGGAAACAGACTTAGGAAGGATCTAAAATGAAATAGAAGAGTTAGAGCATGAGGTTGAGTAGTGTCAAAGGAGCCAGAGGCTCAAAGAAAAGAAATGATGAAGGTTCAAAGCCGTTGGGCTCTCAAATGACTCAGAACGAGCCTCGAAATGACTAAGTATGGAGGAGACAGTGGACACTGCCAAGTGTTAAAGTGGCACACCTTCAAAGATTAAATCCCAAGAGGTAGAATCAAACAAGCGCCATGCCCCCATGTGTCCCAGGTCCAAAATGGAGGCATAGTCAAAGATAAAATTCAAAAGGTGGATAGGGCGGGCCTCAAAAAAGACTAAGTATAAAAGTGCAAGTAGAAGCTACCACGCGTCAGCTTGGCACATCCCCAAAGGAAATATCTTGAGCGGAGACTCAAACTTGTGCTAGTCCTCCACTTAGCTAATGGTCAAAAATGGTCAAAAGGAGGGAAGTCCCAAAATTGCTAAACTCTCTGACCCCGCAGAGGCCTCCACGTGTCTCACCAACGTGTTGTCAAAAGGAAAGTCTGGAGGTAGTTTTCAAATGAATGCAAGCTCGCTACATGTCCCACCTTTTTCAAAAGGGACAGATTCGGGGTTTGAATAGTAAAATAAGAGGTAGGCTGGTGGAAGGCACTAAGTGTTAGCACAAAGCCATTTCAAAGGTAAAATTGGGGGCAAGTTCTTAAACAAGCGTCAAGCCTCCATGTGTCCAGGGTAAGATTTATTAGCCCACCAAGAAAAGGACTCAAAAAAATAAAAGGGACCCCAAGGATCTCGCGGAGGCTGCCACATGTCATTCTGGAACTATTTCAAGAGTGAAGGGTAGGGGCCAAATCTCCAAGGTGTGCGAGGCTACCGTGTGGACCCTATAGGGGCAGACTCTCTAAATATTGTGCCCTGTAACCCTAATATTCAAATGACCATATCTTTTAACTAGAGAACGAGATTTGGATAGGAGAAGAAATTTTGGATATATCTTGAAACCCTCTATTCCTTTAGAGCATAAAATATCATTTTGGGAAGGCTTTGGTAAGTGAAAATCGGGAAGAAATATTCTTGGCCATTAATGCAGAATTTGATCTCTTTTACTACCGAGATCTCGATACAATTCGACCCACTAGGGAACCGGAAGTGAAATATTATGGGAAGATTTAAGGGAGGAATTGATATTTAGTAGTTGATATTTCAAAATGGGGTTCAATGCATGTCTAAGGGTGGTTGGAGCAGGATTAAATTTTTCCCTCTTCTCTCTCCCATTCTTCCTATATATTGTAATAGAGGGCACATTTAAATGGTTGGTTGATGTTTCTCTTTGTCCCCCTCTCTCTTTCTTCCTTAGGGTCGAATGCAGAGTCAAAGCCTTCTCTTATGGATTTGTAATGGTGTTTTCTTGCCTCTTTCCCATTGATGGTTCACTTTGTAACATTTTGGAGTAGTAAAATCTGTTTTGTGATGCATCTGTCCATCCTTGGCTTATTTTGTTGTCTCTCCTTACCTCTCATTGTCATAGGGTATACTATGCATAATTTTGATGTCTATTGTAGGTCCTGGGAGCTATGTTTAATGGGTTTCAAAGTGGTTTTCTGTGTGAAATCTATCTCTAGTCTGTGGTACATTTTGTCCACCCTCTCCTCTGCTCACCTCTCTCTATTTCAGGTAGTTGGGTCTATGATCATCCACTTCCTTTTCTAGTGTATCACCACTTAGTGTAGGCTCTTTCACCTCTCTCTATCTCTTTATCCCCTTAGAATGGTTAGATTAGGATAGTTAAGTTCGCCCGCACCGGAGTAGCTTACGGAAGGTAGATTAGAAAGCAAGAACCAACTTTCTACAAAGGTCCATCTCAAGTTTTGCAAGTCCCACACAGCTTGAGAGATGGTTGCATGTTATGAAATCACATAAAATGTCAAGTTTGAATCACCAAATCTCGAGAGGTCATTTGGGGTGCTATGATTCTACACTAATAATTCCCTTCCAAAAAGGGTTAATAGGAGGAAGATGTCGAACAACCACATAAAAAGTCTTAATAGTATAATCACCATCATTAGACCAAGCCAACACCATAGAATCTTCTTTAGGGAAAGAAGGAATATGTAGGCCTTCAACATTAGAGTTAAGGACATTAATTGATTATTTAATAACAAAATTTTCCCCTTCCCACCGCAAATTTTTCCAAGACCAACCAAAGTCATTCTTATTCCAATAGTCCCTTAAAAGAATTCCAATGGAAGATTTAAACAATGGAGCAATTACATCTCAAGTTTGTTGATTAATGAAATATAATTGTAGACACCAAAATTGGGTCACACTCTCCTTGGTCCCTCGTCAAATAAATACCTTGAACACATTTACCTAACCATGGCCCCTTTCATCCCACTCTAATATTAATTTAATTAAATTAATTCATTATCTCACAATATTTATTATTTTAATATCCTAATTGAGATAATGCCCACATATCCACCTCATCTAGCCACCTCACCCTAAGACCTATTCTTAGTAAGTTGTCATAACTAACTAAGACCTACCCAAACCCTAAAAATCAAAGCCTATATTCCCTCTAACCACATTCTTGTCCATTAGAAGGAAGCTTCCATTCTATTCCATGGAGCAAAAATGGGTGAGATCCAAGAAAATCAAAAGGATCTGCCCATTTTAGAAAACCTAGGAAATCCCACCCTAACCGACACCGGTCACCCTAAACCACCACCAGTCAACCCAAAACCACCATCGGTTACCATTTAACCCCCAAAACAACCTTATTTTGAGGTTGACACATTTCGGAGAGGCTGATACATCTTTTGAGAATGAGTGACGAAACCAGAGCTGCATGCAAGTAGAACTAGCATCCATACACGCATCGAACATCTATAGCCAATACCAAAACAAACTATAGAGTCATTTTTCCCTCATAAGAGCATCGAGGAAGTGTTAGTGCCACATGGAGTTCCTTCCATTTGATCACCCACCATTCCCAACATGACATCAAGCTCGTACAAACAATAAGTTTTGTTAACCTACACTGGTTCATTATCATTTGAGTAGATCCTTTTACTTCTGTTGTTAGTTTCTACTCACATTCCCATTCCCCACCATTTTAACTCCATGTAAACTTAACCATCCCTTTACCCACACGCTTGAACTTCCCATATCTATATTTTAATCATTCTGTGTATACCTAGGACCCACACGAATCTAACCATTGCCATTCCATTTCCATCTAGCCTTAAATCTATCACCTTGCTAGGTTTTTATCGAGTTTCCTATACCCTGACCATACCAACGCCAGCTACCCACAACCATCACCAGTTAAACTAAACTGACATCAGTCATACCAGACCGACGTCGGTCTCTGTGTTTTTAACTAGAAACCAAGAACATAGTTTCCATTCTCTACCTAATACCCAAAATATCTCAGAACTTAACCCTAACCAATACCTACACTCTGACAAATACCTTGACCTTTGGATTGGTCATAGCTTAGCTTGTTATGAACAAATTTACTTATTGTAGATGAATGAGATACGTAAATCATTTTAACTACAGTAAGATTTCCTTTGTTATTAGCATTAAGTTGTTTTAAACAGTGGATTGACAGCCATCTAGGATGTATCACACTTCGAATCTAGCATATGCTACGTAGTCCACTGCATATACTATTTAACTATTATTTGGAGGTCTTGTTTTCCATTTTGGGTAGTCCACCGCATATACCCTTATTTGTTTTGTCAACATTCGAAGAAATGCCGTATAATTAGGTGAAACATTTTGGCATGCCCGGTGGGACCCATTCAGGGTTCTTTGCATTCTTTCATTTCTAGGTGAAAAGGTTGTATGTTTTTTTCTTTTCTAAAAAGTTCTTACATTAAATTTTCTCCCCTAGAACCTTCTCTTCTTCTATTGTCTAAAAGCAATCGTATTTTGGTGCTTTAAAAAGAACACTTCTTCCCTTTCATTAGTATTGCATTAGTGAAAGAGCATCCCTTCTCCTGTTCATATTTTTTTCATTGAATGCAACATTTCAATTTGGGTTTAAAACTCATTTCATTTCATTCTACTTCTCTGCATTAGCTCACATTAATTGAGGGCAACCTATATGCTAGAAGTTATGCCTAATCGATTGTTAACAAAAAAAAATCGTAGAAAAGAACTTATTTTCTCTTTCACTCTTTGAGTCTTACCAAACATCACAAAATTAAAATATATACACATTCTTAAACAACATCTCACCTAGAAGAAGTTATAGGTGATCACATGATCATGACACAATGGGCACCCCACTAGTTATCTCTATCCAGTACCCCATCAGAGGATGGCCCGCCCCCACCATAACATACTTAAAACCTCTCCTTGTAGATCTCCTTCTTTGTAGGAAGCCATCCTCACAAAAAAATTCTATTCTAAAGTTCATGAGTCAGTCCTTAAATAGCATAAGCTAAACAAACATAATAGAAAAAACACTCTTAGGATCGTATTTTTCTTAGTGTTTCTACTTGGCTTGCATTTTGAGGTGAGAGGTCATGTTCTTCATTTTTCTTATTTCCCCTTGCATGCTCCTCATCATATTTGGTGTATTCCAACTTCATCTGAGTGTGCCTGGACCATATTCTCATCATTCTCATAATTCTAGGTTTGATTCCACATTTTATTTTAAATCACAACCACATTTTCTTCATCGCTATTTCAATTTCACAAAGGATCTGTGTCGGTCTAGCGACCATCATCGCTACCTTCGACCATCATCGTTTCACTCAATCGTTGTCACCACTTTGTTCTTTTGGTTAACCTACTCAAAAGGACACCTATTCACCTTCTTTAGCTATTCAGAGTCTCTGTCACTCTTATCATATTCACTTACCTGGTAATTCCATCAACATCTTGCATACTTGGCAAAATATTGGCCTTTTTCCTTGTTTTGACCAACTATCCACTTTCCACAGTGACCGACCGCGGTTACCTATGACCGGCGTCGGTTTAACCTAACCGGCATTGGTTAGCTTGTGTAATTTTCTAGCTAACATTTTAACCCCAATTCACCTACCACCGCATATTTATCATGTCTAAGCTGTATTTCTACATCATTTACGTAAAGAAGTCCTTCCACGTCAGTGCTTGTTCACATGGTGCTGACCTGAAGCCAAAAAATTCCCTCATATTCCACGTTAGTCATAAACCACTCCCACCTAGTCCTTCACCACCTTTTATTTTATCACCCATGGATCCTAACCAGCCTATCACCATCGCCATAGGAGATGAGGGGTTCCTACAACTCCTGACCGTAACCCTGCCACCTTGAAGTTTTATCTTTCCCACTCATCCACTCAAGATGCCTCAGGTCATTTGATATAAAGCATGCTTGTGTTTATCCCCCTGACACTCGCTCCTACTTCGTGTCAACCCCCCTCTAGATCCACACTACCTACATTTGTCTTTCCCCATTCGTTTGTCAACTAGGTCCCATACCTACTATGAGTGTCATGTCTGCCACATCTATTGCACCTGCTACATCCACTATACCTTCGCCAACCACCTAGAACATAACCTCATCTGCACCTATTGTTTCATATATACCCATAGTTACATAACCACCCCCGATGTCGGTGACCCCTACCCCTTTTCAAAATTTTGTTCTTTCTATTCCACAATCCTTAGCCCCCATTGCCACTAAGGTAACTAAGACCCTTCCACCTCCATATACATACTATCAGCATCCTCCTATTTCATCTATCATTCATTTTGGGTATGTACCCCCTATTTCATTCCCTCCTTCTCAATCTACCTATACGGTAGCGCCATATATTGGAATGCCACCCTCATCATATGCCCAACACCAACCCTCTTACACTACAAGAGTCACCCAACCATCACAACTTACGAATGACCTAATCAAGTTAATGATGGACAAGATACAGACTTTGGAAGCATTGGTTTTTGGCTCCCGCAAAACTCTCACATATGATGAGATTTGTAATGAGCCTATCCACACATCCATTCCTATCCGCCCATATCCCATGCTTTGGGAAATCCCTAAATCTAACCGCTTCAGTAGCAAAGAAGACCCGCAATAGAATTTGTGGTCTTTCAAACATGGGTGTTATCTGATCGCCCATGATGATGCTTTACTTCTGAGGACCTTTCACATGTCTCTGACTGGGCCTGCATTAGATTGGTATAGTGGGTTACCTAGACAATCTATCTTCTCATTTAATCAAGTAGCCAAAGCCTTCTTGGATCACTTCTCCATTAACGTTGTTAAGAAGGTTACCATGATTGACCTCTACTCTACGCATCAGTATGATGATGAATCTATCGTAAATTTTGTTGCTCGTTGGCATAGCCTGATTAATCAACTCACATTCCAACTGCCACAAACTGAACTCATAGAGCTCTTCATGCTAGCTTGTGCTAGACATTTTTCAACAACCCTGTAGGTCTAGACTTTCCAAACCTTCAATGAGGCATTCACCATGGCACAAAAGCTAGAGATTCGGGCCATCGAAGAGAAGAAAATCCAACTACATAATAATAATTCGGCATTCAAATCAAATGATGCCTCTTCTACTTCAAAACCATAGAAAAATTATTCAAAATCCAAGGGAACCGCTAATGCACAGTGGTACTTAAGGCCAGCCCACTCATCCATCAAATTAGGCTAGTCCCTCATCTAATCTTTCTCATGTCCAGACTTTTCAATTTAGACAGAACAATGGAAATACCCCCAATTGGGGAACCTTATTCTTCTGTCTTAGAAAATCTCATTAAAGTTGGGGCCATCACCCTTCCTCCCATAAAACCACACACTGGTTTTGACCCTGCTCACCCCACACCCGCATGGTATAAAGAGCACAACTTCTGCAACTATCATCGAGTAAAGGGTCATAGTGATGGAAATTGCATCACTTTCAAAAACATTGTCCAAGAAATGCTCAAGAAAGGTGAGTTAACCTTGGATAATCCCAACGCACCTACCAATCAAAACCTACACATCTTCAAGAAACCCTTTCCTAATCATGCCCCTTCTTCCAATCAAACTGGAGAGACCTCAACTCATGATAGCCATACCCACGAGGTCCATGCTATTTTCAGCGATGCACCCATTGCTACCTAATTACCTCATATTCCTTCCATCGAGGAAATCCTAGCCCAAATTCCTCCACCTGCACTTGAACCCACCTCACCTATTCCTCCACCTACACTTGAACCCACCTCACCTATTCCTCCACCCATAGAGGAACACCCTTTTTCCCTCGCTCACCTGTGAAGGAGCCTCTTATTAACATTGAGATCATTTCACCTATGGCTTCTCCACCTAGAGAATCATCACCCGTAGTACATCTCCCACCCATGGAGGAGCACCCATTATATCCTCCCCAAAGAGGAGCACCCATTTTATCCTCCCCTATCAAGGATCCAGTAGAAATACCTTTGCATCTAGGTGACCATTCTCCATCAGCTACCCAAGATCCTGCGGACTTACTTTCAGCTCTCTTACCCATGGAAGTCAAAGCTAGAAAATTCCCCATCTCTAAGACTCATTTTATGGGAATTTCCATTGGATCGTCATCAACCTCACCTACAATAGTGCCTTTTTCATGCCTAGCCAATCCCCTAGATTATGTGGATAGGGCCTTACTTTGGGGGCATCTTCTAGTTCCTGTCTCAACACAAATGCAGATGTCACTTGCTGACACTTCCACTATCTACCCAAAAATATTTTGGCCAATTGAACCAAACACAACTAAAACTATCAAAAATGCCACCACGATATCCCTCATGACTCAACTCACACCTCTACTTGTAACCCAACATGCATCTAAATCAAAACCCACACCTATATCATCTTCCTTTCCTAAACCTATTACTTCCTTAGGGGTCATCCCAACCGCTAGCCTTACTCATCCACCCATAAAATTAGATTTAGATACATCCTCCAAAGCCAATAGCAAACCTACTCTGGCCCCTAAATAGAAGAACCAATCCCATAAATCTCATACTCCAACCTCACCGATTACACCTTCATCACCTTCACCCTTTCTGTCTGTCCTAGGACCTCACCCTCCAGCGTGGTTAAGAAACCTCCACCCACCAAGAAACTAAAAACACAAAGTGACCCATTCATCCCTCATAGAAATTTACCATACCTAAGCACCCGATACAACTTACACCCACACCTACAACATCTTTACCACCCATACCTCCAATACCATCGATAGCTTCTGCATTACCCCCAACATTTCAATCTCTTTCCCCCTTGCCTCCTTCACAACTTGTGCCAGCTACCTTCATGGAACCTCCATTATCCCCATGGGTGACACACCCCCTTCTCGCCATCTACCTTTTCCTCTAGAGTTCATGTGCCCGTATCACCTTTACCCAAGAAGGTGCAACATAAAGAAAAAAATCCGCTACCCTCCAATAAGGTAGTCAAAATAACCACACACTCTCCTTCCAGTTCATCTACCATACCCCTACCCAAAAAAACATGACCAATACCTAAGATCACACCACCAAAGACCTAAAACCGTAGCTTGACCTACTCCCCTCTTGCAAATACCATTCCTCTACATTTAGCCGTACCTACACCCAAACCCACCTTCACTTCCCATTGTGATCCATAAGCGGGTCCTATGCCAAAATCTTAACCAACATCCTTAAAACTTATATAATCACATTACCACTTCTTAAACCTTATGACCCACTCAAACCCAAACCAAAGGGGTTTGACAACACCAAAATTTGTTCCTACCATTGTGTGCCAGGCACAATGTAGAAAATGGAAAAGCTTTAAAAACCATTCTTCTCCAGTTGTGTCCTCTTAAAGAAAATTTTGACAATGATGACCTTCTTGATGAGGACTCCATTTCACCAACACCCATTCCCACATCTCTTCCCTCACTTCCTACTCAACAACCCGTAACTTCACCCCCACGACACCGGAACCACCTCCAAGATTTGAAATTAACATGGTTTGCATCAAATAAATCATCAAACCTCCACCAAATGTCATCATGCTCAACTCATCTCACAAGGTTCCTTCCCACCACCGGGATTTTTCCTTCATGTCACTATCCCTTTCATGGCTCACCTACATCACCTACCTCCCCACCTCATATCAACATGATCCACGTTATTACCCATGCTTAGAAAGAAAAAGGCAAGGAAAAGGAAATCGACCCACCAAACAACCATATACCCAACATACCATCTCGCACCTATAGCTAAAATCACTATCTATGACCCCACATATTCTATTTCAAATGGGGCTACACATTGTGCCATGCTCAAACAATTACACCAATCCCCCCTCAAAATGTCTTTGTATGACCTCATCCAAACCTCAGAATCCCATCGTTAATCTCTCATGGAGGTCTTGCAATCTATTGAGGTTTTACCCAATGACCCTACACCCGTATCCTCCATTATCACACCCCATCATGTAGCCTCTCTCACCAAATTACCACCTTTATCCACACCTCCACGTACTCACCAAGTAGCCTCCCTTAGCTTCTCAAAAGAAGAGATCGCACCACACTAAACTAATGACCCAGACCCAACTCTCTTCATCTCTGTCCACATCAATGATATATGTGTACCACATGTTATGAACGATGGGCGTGCTAGCATTTATATCATTTCCTCCCAAGAATTCACTCAAATGCGCATACCTGAAAATTGCATGCATAAACATCCCGTGATGTTGCGTTCATACAATGACGCTATCACCTCTACACTTGGCATAGTCATCCTGCACATTCGTGTGGACCACCACACTATTCTAGAATTGTTTTATGTCTTGGAGGGGGAATTTCAATATAAATTGTTGCTTGGTAGACCCTAGATTCATGTCATGGGTTGTGTTCCTTCCACTTTGCATCATTGTGTAAAGTTTGAGCATGAAGGACACACCTATACTATTCTGGATGATCCATCACCTTTCAAAATGTGCAACATGATTTACCAACCTAATGATGTGCTTATACCCATTAAGGTGTCTACCTCCATGACCACTGCCTCTTCACCTACACCTCTACTCACCACTGAAACCACTACCTCAACCACACATGCCTCCTCCATTCCTATCACCGCCACAACCTCTAACACCAAACCATTAGCCTCCTAATATGTTAGCTCCACCTCTAATCCAGCCTCGACACATCATCTATTCCGACTATGCACATACCAACCACCGATCCTTGGAAGGTATTTTTGAACACCTCACTGGGGGAGTATCACCTATTTAGCATCAACACATTCCTTACTCCACAAGAATATCAAGTATTCACCAACACTCTCTCTATGATCACCGTATAGAGAGCACCTCCTTTATGGTCCTCCCCACCTTCATACCAATCTCACCTATGGGGACTTGATACTACCACTTACACATCCGAACTACATGTCACAAACTTTCCCATTTTCCATAGAATTCTAGTCACTTACCAATCACTGTTTCGCCCACATCTTCCTACACCAATGTGCATGGAAAGGTTTTGGTTTTGGCTTTTATGAGCAAGGCCACCATATTGTTATTCCATGTACTACCTGCAAACATAATGACCGTAGTGGTATCGGCTTTATGGAACCACCTACCAAGAAGGCCCGCATTGAACTCATTGAGGACATTATCCCCTCTCCACCTTCTTCACCATCATCACCACCTTCACCGATGGAGTCGATGGATCCAGAATCCATTCCTCCTAACTTTTTCTTTTCATAAACATCATTTCCTTGGGGCCTCTAACTTATCAACGTGAGGGCGAGGCTCCTTCCTCTCTTCCCTTCCTATATCCTAAAATGATCGATGACAATACACCTTCGATTAACATCGCTCCATCTCGGGATGATGAATCTATACTCACCTACCTTGGTGCTGAAGACTCATATATTCATTAGTCATTAGCATATGAGACGCAAACCATCTTGAATGAATTGACTATCGAAATCAACATTCATACTCAGGATGATCTGTACATCCTAAATATTGGTCAATCTTAGATATCGTTGAACATGAAGCCATCACTTCCTAACAGAGGAGTGAGGTGAAGGACATATTCTAGAATGATGTGTATGTCATATAGGAATAGTGACATACGGTATGTTGTAAATATTTGGCCAAAGTATCGCAAGATGCTGGTTATGTTGTCCTATGTCACCTAGTTTAATACAACGTGATATCAGATGAATATTGGTAACAAATATTCAGATATGTTCTCTAAATAGATCACTTAGTATAAAGTTTAGCGTAGGAAAACCAAGTTTTCAAAGTATATGATAAGTATTCAATACTTAAATTTAACATAAATAGATCGGTAGATTATTGAGTTATGAAATGAATAGATCGGTGGATCACCGAGTCATTTACAGCTACATATGGTTATCTATTTGAGATTGATTGGCATGAAATGTTTGTTCTAAATAATGCTTTATATAGAACAAAGAACATTATATATATAAAAATTTCCTTGTTTCTAAAGTCTTAAAATGGGAATGTTACATCTTGGTATCAGAGCTGAAGGTTGCATCCCTTGGACCTATGTGTCCATAACCTGATGAAACTTATAAAATTTCTTGTAATAGAAAATGGTTAGAACAAAAGGAAATGTTGCAAATAACCCTCTACCATAGGAAGGAGCAACAACCGCCCGTAAATTTGATGAGATCCTTCCCGCCCTTATGGACGCGAGAGATCATTTAGCTTTACTTGAACAACAAGTAATGGGAAATGAGGAGGAAGATGATTTTGATAACAATAATCAGCCACCTCTGGGGGACAACGCCAATGTGGGTGTTGATAATAACAATGTGAACATACCTGTTCAGCCTAAGAACAAAAAGGCTAGGCTGGCAGTTGAACTCACTAATGACATAAAAAGGATAATTCCACCCAAGTTTGATGGCACCACATTAGGAGATGGGGATGAGAATTGGATCAATGAAATGGAGAAATACTTTGCAATAAGGAATTTCTTAGAAGAAACAAAGGCGATATGGGGAGCATATCAGATTTCTCACGAAGCATCTTCATGGTGGGATAGTCGTAAGGATGAGTTGAATATTGATGAAGCTAATATCACTTGGGATCAATTTAAAGGATACTTCAGGCAATGATGGCTACCGTAACTTTACTATGATCAGAAAATGACTGAATTCCATAACTTAGCTCAAGGAAAGCTAACTGTAACTGATTACTAGGAATGGTTTACAAAACTTCTTAAGTATGTACCTTAGTACCAAACTGATGAGAAGTTCAAGATAAAAAAATTCATCATGGGATTGAATCCCATTATAGGAGGAGAGGTGGATGTTCACAATCCAACTACAATGGAAGGTGTTTTTGAAATGGCGATAAGGCAGAACATAAATTGAAATTAATTTCTACTCATAAGGAGGAAGTAAGGAAGAAAAATCCCAACTCCTCTCTTCATCATCTCTTGTACCTAAGAAAGGACCATGGAATAAATTTGGAATGAAAAGTAATATTTCATCTGATACTAATAAGAAAGCAGTAGAAAACAAGTTTTCTAATAATGCATGGAATAAGTTTGCTAAGAATAATAATAATAGACAGAAGTCCTATGGGGGTCAGAACGATAACTTTAAGGCTAGAAATAAACCCAAGCCTAGGAAGGGACCTGTAGGAGGCTATTATAACTATGGAAAAGATCATTATGCAAATCAGTGCCCTTTGAAAAAGGATGATTGTAATCAACAACACAAGATACACGTTGCAGTAGCTAACAAGCAGGTTGAGAAACATGCCTCACCCATAGAAGTTCCGGGTAAGTTATTTGGCTTACCTATAACTATTCTTTTTTATACTGGAGCTGCTAAATGTTTTATTTCTAGTAAATTAGCATCAAAACTAAAAGGAAAAGCTGGAAACATGGATAAAACATGGACTGTATAGTATGGGAACAATGTTGTTCATACGGTTAGTATGTGTCTTTTTGGAGCAATCCTTGATTTACCTAACTTTTCCATGGAGGTTGATCTTTATGTTGTACCTTTGGAGTCTTATGATGTAATTATAGGTGTTAATTGGTTAGCAAATCATAAGGCTAAAGTGAACTATTTTGAAAAACACATTAGTTGTTTAGATGACTTGTAGAAAACAATGAGATTCAGGGTGTGAAATGTGAGATTTCTATTAGAAAACTATAAGCTATGCAACTTAAAAAGGACAAACATAGAGGTTGTACCTTATATGCAAAGAAAATTATCGAATCAAATGAAGAGAAAAACAATGTTATGGGACGATATCCGTTATTACGAGACTTCAATGATGTATTTCTGGAAGAATTTCCAGGTCTTCCACCCAAAAGGGAGTTTGATTTCATGATTGAGATCAAGCTCTGAATGAACCTATTTCTAAAGAACCATATCGAATGACTACTACAAAATTAGTAGAGCTTAAGGCTCAATTGTAAGAACTTTTTTGAAGTTTTTGTTAGTGCAAATTAGCAGCACCCCTTGATGTTTTCTCATATTTCTAATTTGATAATGGGAATCCACCGTGATGTGATTGCACAATATGGAATCTTTTCCCCAAGTGTGGGACTTGTAAAAAGGGAAAAACTCTCTAGATTAAAGGTTGGTTCCTCTACCCTCCGATCAAATGTATTCATGAATTTTGTAGAGGTTTAACTCAAAATCCTACCCTAATTCTGCCAAGGAGACAAGGTTAGAAGAGAGAAAAGAAAAGAAAACTAAACTAACAAGGTGATACACCAAAGGAGTGGTGAACATCTATTTCGTAGATTGACACATATTATAAAAATGGAACAAAATCATACACACATTTCTAAAATCGTAATGAAGGATCAAGATAGGGAAAACAACACAAGAAAGGATTGAAAATTCATTCATAGAGCATGCATTGTCATTTCCATTTTTAAATACAGTGCATTACAATAGGAAAGAGGTAGAAAACATGTTGTAGTCCTAAAAGAGGTTTGATATTCCAAAATTCACTTGCTAGGTGTCGAGGGATCCTATAGATCATAAAAATGTCCAACCCATTACAAACGAGCCAAATCTGGCTTTTAACAATGAAAACCTGAGTTTAGGAAGGAGAAATGCAAGAAAATTGAAATGAATGATTCAACCACTGACCAGATCCATCAAACTAGCATGGGTACCCTTAAAATTTCATTTCCCAAGATTTTTGACCATGCTAGAGAAGAATGGAAGCCATACTGGATTAAAAATGGTGGTTGAATGTCAATTTTTCTTTTTTCCCCATGCCAAATGTGTTTTTCTCATTTTTCTCTCACTAAACTCCACCAAATTTTTTTTTGAAGATTCCATCATGTAGAGGACTTCAATAGATTTCCAATGACACTAAAATCGAGAAAAATTGATGTTTGGATCGAAAGATATGCCCCTCTAAAGATTTGGGGCAAAATAGGGGCAAAAATTGGATCGACGGGCCAGTAACCAAAAAAATTCACCGTTTTTGAATTTTGGAAAAAATTCCAAAATCGCTCCGCACCCCACCGCTCCACTGCCACGTGGTGCATTCCCATTGGTCTATGGGTTCAAATGGCCATTTTACGCTTTTTTGAACTTTGGAAAAATTCCAAAATCACTCAAAGTGCCCCGCCGCACCACTACCACGTGGCACACTCTGATTCGGCGTGAGCTTGGATCAATTCTCTTTCTTCTTCGAGCCCACGGAACAAATTTTCCTTTGCACCATTAGCAACACTTTGGAAAAATTGTCAAATTCTCCCAAAGCCGCTGACCCCTGCTGGCATTATGGACACGTGGCGGCCTCCTATTGGTTCGCGGGGCTTCGGGCCAAAAAATTTCTTTGCACCCCCGCTGAGCCCTTCGGAAATTTTTCTAACTTACCTCCGCTCGACCCACCATTCCGCTGCCACGTGGCACATTCCTATTGGTGGCAGACCTTCCTAGGGAAAATTTCCCTCAAAAACTCTGTCGAGCCATAACTTGCAAAATACAAGGAGTTAGAAGGAAAATTTTACCTTTTTGGAAAGGTGAGGAAATTCTCTATTTGATGAAACCATTTCCAGAAAATTTTGAGTGCCTGAAAAGTGAAAAAAATTGACTGAGGCACAAGGAAGGAAGAAATGAAAGAAATTTAGCCAAAAATAAACAAGGGGCTTATTTTGGATAACAGTTTGATTAGACCAAGTGTTTCACATTGGGGAGCATCCATAATTTTTGTGAAAAGAAGGATAGAACCCTTAGATTATGCATTGATTACAGAATGTTAAACAAAGAAACAATCAAGAATAGAAACCCACTCTGTAGGATTGATCATTTATTTTATTAGATGCATGGAGCATTGTTATATTCTAAGATATATCTTTGATCTGGATATCATCAATTGTGAATTAAGGATGAGGATATACATAAAACAACTTTCAGAACAAGGTATGGACATTATGAGTTCATGGTTTTACCTATTGGATTAAATAATGCACATGCAACATTTATGAATTTAATGAATAATATCTTTCAAGAATACTTGGAAAAATTTGTGCTCATATTCTTGGACGTCATTCTCATATATTCTAAAAGTATCAAGGAACAACATGAGCATTTGAAGATAGTTTTGGAAATATTAAGAAAGAGATGGTTATTTGGTAAGCTATCTAAATATTCTTTCTATGACACATAAGTACACTATTTGGGATATGTAATGAGCAAGAATGGACTCACTATAGATCCTTCAAAAATTGTAGCTATAACGGAGTGGCCTGCACCCAAGAATGTACATGAAGTTAGAAGCTTCATGGGACTTGCTCGCTACTATAGGAAATTTGTAAAAGATTTTTCTAAGGTAGTTGTACCAATAAATTTCTTATAGAAGAAAGATAAAAAGTTTGTTTGGAGTGAAAAATGTGAAATTGCATTCCAAACCTTGAAAGAATAGTTAACTTCAGCACCTATTCTTGCGGTACGAGATCAAACCAAATCATCTTCAGTTATTCATCTCTGTCATTTCTAGCATATCCGAGTCTCAATTACCAACAACAAAACTCACTTTAATTTGATTTAAATTTATCATTCTCATATTTTTAAAGTAACTTAATCAGATCTAGTGACCGCGATTAGTTACCTTCTCATATCGGTATCGGTTCACTAACCAACATCGGTTCCTATATGTTTTGGTTAATTTTCCCAATAAAATATTCAATCCACCTCTTGGTACTTTTTGTGACTCGTTTCTATCATTTTTAACATTTCGAGTCTATGTTACTAACAATAGAGTTTAGTTTCATCTATTTACACTCTTCATTCTCAAATTTTCAAAAATATTTGATTTATCCATATGAATCGATATCGGTCCAAGTGACAAAGATCGATTACCCTACTAGCATCGGTCTCTGTGTTTTGAATTTTCTGTCAAAAAAAAGATCAAATTCCACTTTCCATATTTCTTCTGTTATCAGTTTATGTGTTTTTGTACCATCTACAAAACTCAGATTACATGTTTTCACTCTATTTACATGGTTTTTACTTGTCTCCAAGTCAATGCCTTAGTTTTTCATGCCATTCGTTACCTCCAAGTCCTTCACCACCTTCCATCTCATCACCCACGGACCCCAACACTCCTCCTTTCATAGCTATATGTGATGAGAAGTTCAAAAAATTCCTGGATCACAACCCCGCAACCTTGCAGTATTACCTACCTCATTCTTTCACCCGTGATTCATTAGGACAACTTTTATACATGATGCTTGTCTCCATTTATCCTACTATTACATTCACTTCTATGTTAGCTAACACTAGTGTAGTCTTACCTACTACTACTACCTCACCTTATTTCATCTCTCAGATCATCCCTACATTATCGGTATCTATTGTACCTATGATGTCCACTTCCCCATCATCCGCGGATCTTACTTTAGGGATCCCCACCTCATTAGTCCCTGTTACTTTGTAACCTCCAATTGTGTTGACCCCATTTCAAATTCTATTCATGTCCATACCTGCTACACTACCACCTATTTCTATGAGGGTCTCGACACAAATCCCTCCTACCTATACCTTATCTCAACCACCACCTGTTACTTATAATTCCTATTCAGGGTATGTACCATCATTATCTACCACTACCTACATTCCACCTTCTCAATTTACCTACTCGTAACCTCCATACACTAGAGTACCACCCATGTCTTATTCATCATATCCACCTCCCTATACCACGGAGGTGCCTCTCAGTATAATCTGACCATGGATTTGATTAAAATGATGATGGACAAGATGTAGACTCTTGAAGCATTTTTTTTTGGCTCCCGAAACACATTGACCTATGACAAGATTTATAATGAGCCTATTCAATTTTCTATTCCAATTCATCCCTACCCTGCACATTGGGAAATGCCAAAATTTAATCGGTTCAATAAATAGCGAGGAGGATCCACAATAACATTTGTGATCCTTTAATCATGTATGTTATCTCATTGTCCACAATGATGCCTTAATTATTCAAACTTTCCCAATTTCCTTAACAAGACCGACCTTAGACTGGTATAGTGCTTTACCCAGACACTCTATCTTTTCATTTAATCAATTAGCTCAGGCCTTTCTCGATCATTTCTCCATCAACATTGTCAAGAAGGTTACCATGATCAACTTGTATTCAATATGAAAATATGACGACGAGTCTATCATAGACTTTGTCACACATTGGCAAGACCTTATTAATCATCTTGCATTCCGATTGCCTCAAACTAAACTTATAGAGTTTCTCACTAGAGCTTGTGATTGTCACATCTCTCCAACTCTCCAAGTCCAAAATTTCTAAACATTTAATTAGGCATTCAAAATGGCTTGGAATCTTGAAAATCCATACTATCAAAGATAATAAATTACAATTGCATAACAAGTGTGCTCCTTTCAAACCGAACAAATCTTCTTCTTCTTCCAAATCACAAAACAACCATTCAAATAATCATTCCAAATTAAAAGGATATGCCAATGTGGTAGCTCTAAAAGTTGGTCTATCTTGTCCATCCAACTAACCAAAACCATCCACTAATATTTCACCCGTTCAGATTTTTCAACATAAATATGAACAAATATGTTATAATCCCATATGGGAACCTTATCCCTCTCTACTGGAAAATTTTTTGAAAGTAGGACCTATTGTTCTTCCACCGATCAAACCACATACTGGTTTTGATCCTTCACATCCTTTAATCATCTAGTATAAAGACAATGACTATTGCAATTTCCACATGTTAGGGGCCATAGTGATGGAAAATGTAAAACATTCAATAATATCATTCAAGAAATGATTTATAATGGAGATATCATTCTTGACAATCCTTATGCACCAACAAACCAAAACCTACACATCTTCAAAAACCATTTCCCAAACCATAATCATATGTCAAGCCAAGTAGGTGAAACCTCTGAACAAAAAATTCATGAGGTTTATGCAGTCTTTGATATAGTGTCGGTTTATTCTACTCATTTGTCTCACATCCCCTCTATTGAGTAAATCCTTGTGCGTGATCCTTTACCCAAAGAGGAGTCTAGTCCTTCTAATCCTCTTATCACTATGGAGTCTATCACACTCATTCTTCTACCCATGGAATAAATTACCGCATCTACATCATTGTGTACCATTGAAACTATTTTACCTGTTCCTCTACCCAAGGAAGAGCTAAACCTATCTACTTTGCTTCCCGAAGAAAACCTACATCACTAGTGTTGTAATATCCTCCACCCATAGAGGAGCCATTTGTATCCTCCTTGCCCATAAGTGATACATCTCCCAGGATCTTCCAAGATCCTGTTGATCTCATTGCATCACTTTTTCCTACCGAGTTAGAGGTAGAAGCTTTTTGGTGTCACTCAATTTAGAATTTTGGACAGGTGTCACAACCCACTCATCAATGTCTAAACCAAAGTTATTTTCATGATTGGTAGATAAGTTAGATTACATCAATCATTCCATGCTTTGGGGGCACCTGCAACTCCTAGTATCTACTCAAATGCAAATGTCATCCATAGATACTTCTACCATCTATCCAAAAGTCTTCTAGTTAACCAAGACCATAAAACCTAAACCATTTGTAATCAATTCTCTTTCATTATCCTTTCCTTCACCTCAACCCACACCTAAACCTTTACCAACACCAAAAACATCACCTACGCCTAAACCCACAACTACAAGGGGAGTATTTCCAATATCAAGTCTAACCCATCCGTTTATGAAGATCGATCTAGCTAATTTTTCCCAGACTATCACTAGACCTATCCTCCCACCTAAGAGGAAGACCCAACCTCTTAGGCCATAAACCCTAGTATCTCCACCACCTCCTCTTTTTCCTTTACCACTCCCATCTATCTTAGGTCCTCATCCATCCACTCTGGTCAAGCAACCCCTACTCAAAGTAAGCCTAAAACAAAGCCACATGATAGCTTTACGCAACCTTCTATTCCACCCAAACTAGTTACATTACCCATGCCTGCTCCATTACCCGTACCTTCACCTTCCCTTCAATCTAATCTCCCGATAATACCTCCTCATACAACTTTCACTTGAACCTCTCTCTCACTTTGGTTGACCCATCCACTTCCATCTTCTACATTCCCCTCTACCTCACGCGCTACCCTGACACCTTTACCCAAGAAGGTGCAACCCAAACCCAAGACCACACTACCTCCCAAAAAGGTATTCAAACCTACTTAGGTTCCAATTCCACCCTTGAAACACCTCTTCTACAATATTCACCTAAATTTCCATCCAAACCCACTCTTACCTCTCATTGCGATCCCTTGGCAGGGTCTTACACTACCATCCTTGCTAACCTTTTAGAAACTTCCGTCATCACATTACCCCCTCTCAAGCCTTATGACCCACTCAATCCTAAACCAGAAGGGTTTGATGATACCAATATTTGTGCCTATCATCGTGTGCTAGGACATGATGTTGAAAATTGTAAGGCCCTTAAGAATATTCTTCTTCAATTATGTTCTCTGAAGATCTCTTAGAAGAAGATGACCTTTTGGATGAAGCTCCCATTTTGCCCTCACCATTGTTGCCATACATCCTCACCCCATTTTTATTCAATGACCTTCACTTCCACCTCCACATCCCTCTTATCCTCTCTGACCTTTGAGATCAATATGGTATAGACTAGAGAGTTAGCTTAACTTCCTCCGAAATGTAATTGTGTCATCCTTATTTCACAAGGTTCTTATCCTACATTAGGATTTTGTCCTTCTTGTTGTTATACCATTAATTAATCATCTCCATCTCTTCCATAGGTGAACATGGTTAAATTTTCCACTCAATCTCGAAGGATTAAGGGAAAGAGAAGATAGGAAACCCATCCACCACAACCATACCCAACATTCCATCAGATCTTGCACCCAAGGTAAAAATTCGAGGGCTAACCTATCTAATTTTAGATGGTGTTCCACATCACACCATGGTCAAAACATTGTAGTAATTACCTTTAAAAATGTCCTTTTATGATCTTATGAAAACCTTTGAATCTCATCGACAGGTGTTTGTTGAGATCCTATAGACTATTGAAATGCTATCAAATGACCCTTCACTTGTCTCTTCCATTTTCACCCCTCATCACGTAGCTTCTCTTACCATCACGCCAAAATTTTCCATCCCCACTACTAATCATATGATTTTCGCAGATCGTTTCTTTGATTCAAAAGTTGTTCCTTTCCATTCAAAAGATCCTGACACCACCCTCTTCATCTCCATGTATGTCGATGATATGCGTGTCTGATGTGTTAAGATTGATAGAGGTGTGAGTATCAACATCATTCCCTCCCATGTGTATAAAATTTTTTGCATACCCTCCTGTTGCATGCATAATAACCCATTTATGTTGCATTCCTTCAATGATGTCATCACTTCCACCCTTGGCAATGTCATCCTTCATATCCATGTGGGTCCTCAAACTCTTCCCAAACTCTTCTACGTCCTAGAAGGAGAGTTCTAATATAACATGCTACTTGACGACCCTGGATTCATGTCATGGGATTTCTACCTTGACTCTCCATCATTGCATCAAATTTGAATATGAGGGGCACCCTTACATTATTCCCACCAATCCTTCACATTTCAAAACTTGTAATATGTTATACAAACCAAATGATGTCCACATCCCACTCAATTCATCTACTACCATTGTATATTCATCCACTACCACTACCACTTCATCTTATACCACTTTCACTTCATCCACCACCACTTCCAGTTCATCTTCCACCAATGCCACTTCTTCATCTTCTTCTATTACCAATTAATCTTATTCTACTATTCTTGCTCCACCTACCAAAACTAAGTCATTTATTCCCACCGATGTCATTTCTTCTAAAGCTGGCCCACCTACATCATCCCAAGATCCCAATAGTTCATCTATTCCCGCATCCCAAGTCCCAACTTCTGATCCCTTGGTAAATGTTTTTCAATGTCTTTCCTTGGGGGAGTTGCAGCTCTATAATGTCAATACCTTCCTTACTCCTCAAGAGTATGGTAGTCTCCACCAACATCCCCATTACAAAAAATGTATAGGAGAGATTTTTTCATACGGTCCTCCTCACCTTCAAAAACCTGACCTACAAAGGATTAGATACCTCTTCTTGTTCTCCCAAACCACCACCACTAACCAAACCCTTTTCTTCTAATTTCAGATACCTTACTAACCATCATTTTCAACATAATTTCCTCCATCATTGTTCTTGGAAAGGCTTTAGCTTTAGTATTTATGAACAATTCCATCACACATTTATACCATGCACTACTCATAAACATAAGGAACAATGTGGTATTGGATTTTCCATACCACCTACTATAAAGAAGGATTGAATCAACCTCGTAGAGGAGGATTAATCTTATAAACCTTTATTACATATCTTTCCATCATCTACACTATCTTCACTTTTCACACCACCTTCACCCACGGAGTTCATGGATCCATAATCCATTCCTCGTAACTTTGTTTTTTTGTAAACATCGTTTCCTTAGAACCTATGACCTATCAACGTGATGGTGAGGATTCCTCTTCAATTACTCTTTATTATCTTGACATGATTGATGATGACACACCTTCTATAAACATCATTCAATGTCACAATGATGATTCCCTTCTCACCTATTTAGGTACAAATAATTCTTATATTAAGAAATCATTACGTTTGAGACACAAAGCATGTTGAATGAGTCGACCATAGAGATCAACATTCACACTCAGGATGACCCCAAATTCTAAAGATAGGTCAATCTTTAGACCCCATTCGAACAAAAAGCCTACACTTCTTTCCTCCATGAACATAACAATTCCTTTGCTTGGTCATATGTTGACATGTCTAGATATTGACCTCAATATCATTGTCCATAACATTGTGTCTATACCCGATGCTAAAATTTTGAAACAAAAGCTACAAAAAATGCATCCACACATTACCTTTCTTGTAAAAGATGAACTTTAGCAACTTCTTTTTGTTTCCTTCATCTTACCCATTGATTATCCACAATGGATATCTAACATCGTGTCTATTACTAAACGACAGGGGACTCCTTATCTACATGGATTTCCATGAAATCAAACTTGATTTCTGAAATGATGAATTTTCTCTACCTAGCATCAACCAAGTATTTGATCTCATAGCTTATCATGAAATTATATCTCTCATGGATGGGTTCTCAGGTTATAATCAGATATTTCTCACACTGAAGATCAACATAAAACCACCTTTATCACCCCTTGGGGGACTTTATGCTATCGAGTCATACCCTTTGGCTTGAAAAATGTTAGTGCCACTTATCAGTGTGCTATGAATTACATCTTCCATGACATCATGCATGACATACTAGAATACTATGTTGACGATCTTCTTGGTAAGTCCAAGAGTCGTGCAGAACATCTCCTGTCCTTAAAATCATTTTCGATCATCTTATCAAATACTTTGTTTTCCTTCAACAAAGTACGTCTTTTTGTCCTCTCTATAAAAATACTTGGTTTTATCGTCTCTTTGCATGGCATTGAAGTTGACCCCACTAAAATCAAGGCCATTCTCAAGATGCCTCCACCCACTAACCTAAAACAACTTTGTAGTTTGCAAGGAAAATTGTAATCTATTTGACATTTCATTTCCCAACTTTCTAATCGTTGTCATCCTTTCCACCATCTTCTTAAAAAGGATGTCTCCTTCAAGTGGGATGATGAATGCCATAAAGCCTTTGAAGTGTTGAAGGCCTATCTTCTTCAACCACTTGTGCTCATCCCACCTAAAGATGATCAACCTTTCTACCTTTACATTTTAGCTATTGACCATTCCTTGGGTTCCATGCTCACTCATCGTGATGAGAAACATAGGGAGCAGGCGGTTTATTACATAAGTCGTACACTTTTAGACTATGAGACCAGATACACTCATGCCGAAAAAATCTACCTTGCCTTAGTCTTCGTCGCCACCAAACTTCACCACTACCTACTTAATCATAAAACCTTCATCGTCACTAACACTGACCCTCTTCTCTATATATTTCCTAAGTCTTACCAATAACAAAATACCTCACATTAGCTCATGCTCCTCGCATGTCTAGACCTCGAGTTTACTCATCAAAATTTTATTAAAGGACAAACATTTGCTAATCAAATTGAAGACGAACTACTTCTAGACATCAATCCTCTAACTTTAACTTTCCCGATGAATCAATTTCCAATATTTCTCTTAAAGACATGGATGACATGGCCTACCAAATGACCTTATTCTTTGACAGTTCCAAATGTACACATGGGGTGGCATGGGTGTTATCCTCATTCCTCTTGATGGTGAACCTATGCCTTTATCATTCAAACTTGATTTCGAATGTACTAATAACATGGCCGAATATGAATAACTCATACTAGGTCTCCAAACTGCCATTGCCCTCGATATTAAAACCGTTAATATCTTTGGTGATTCTCAACTAGTAGTAAATCAAGTCAATAGATCATACCAGTGTCATAATGAAACCCTTAAAAAGTATAAACATCACGTCGACATGCTTTTGACCACATTTGATCATTACAATATTTAAACCACTTCATGTTCCACAAACAAATTTACAGATACGATGGCTTGTCTGGCCTCATAGATACCTACCTCGCCGATTCAAATTTTTTTGTCACGATGCAAAGGGTGTAGTCACCTTCTCACCTAAGTAATGGCATAAATGTTTTGTTTGGTATAAGCAATACGTTGATAACCTTTCCCTCTCCATCTTACCTCCAGATCTCATCCATAATGGTAGATGAGCCTTTCTTCAAAAGGTTTCCCGTACGTTTTCATAGGTGGTATTCTCTATAAACGTGGATTTGATGGTATCCTACTTAGGTTCCTAACAAGTTCTGAAATCCCATATACCATAAAGGAAATCCATGATGGATTTTGTGTTAGACACTTTAGCGGTCACGTTGTTGCTAAATGCATCCTTTTCCTTGGAAACTATTAGATGAACCTTAACTAATATTTGTAGTGCCCACTTCCCTTTGACACCTTTTGGATACCTATTTTGATATTGTGATTACATTATAGACATTATTATGTTTTGATTTAGTATGTTGTTAGACATTGATCATGGATTATTGTTGATCTTGATTTGATTATGATGCATGATGATTATTAGAGACACCTTATATGTGGATGATGATATATTATTTGACATGGATGTTTTATGGATGTTGTTTAGACATGTGATTTGGATATTATGAGTTGATCTAGAAAATGGATATTATTTGATGAGGATATAGTTGTTGATTAAAAATGCAATTGATGTAGTTGTTACTTCGATGTTGTTGTGATTCATTTATATAGTTGGTTTTGTGATTTCATTTATATCATGTTGGATGTTCTAATATGGCCATGAGGCTGAAGGAGGTATTTATATTTTGCAGGTTAAAAATATCACAACAAAAACATCGGGGATCGAGACCAACCACAATGGAATTCTAGGTGATTTTGACAAGGTCGCCATGACAACTTGTTTTATGTGTGTGTTGTTTTGTTAGGGATTCACATGGGGGTATCACCTTTACATGTGACCATGGGGTTGTGTATTTTATTAATGTGGTTAATTTTTATTATTGTTGTATTTTTTTTTATTTGTGATGTGTTTCTTTTAATTAATTAAAATTGTGATAGAATTAAAGTGAGAATCATTTGATTAAAACTTAAATAAATTAAATTGGGATATGGGAAATTAATTATAAGAGTTGTTGGTTCTTTGTATTAATTATGTAAGGGATGTGTAAGTTGTGTAAGCGCTTGAGTAAGTCAATTTTGGAGTATGAAATACTCCACCTCCATGACAAATTCGAATTTTTCCTTGGGGGCTGTTTTTGGAGGCTTGTGGGACAAGTAAAACTTGTCCCATGCCTCTAAATTTAATTTACTAAACATACTTATGGTTAGAGAAGTGATTTGTGACTTTTATAATGAATTTTATTAATCATTTTTCTTGTTTTGGGTTGTACTTTCCTATATATTTTTTATTTTGTTATCCCTTGAGGTGTGGGATTTTTGGAGTGTGCAAGTAACTTGTCATATTTTCACCCACCTCTTTATTGTGCTTGGGAGAATGGATTTTGTCTTTTGTGTTTGAATTGGAGGATGTGTGATGTGGCATCCTACATGGATCCACATCATCCTCTTCTCTCCCTCTTCTATATAATTCAAACTCCTTGCTTGTTTTGGGGTTGTTGAACCTTTTTGCATTCTTCCTTGGGGTGCATTTTTGCTGTTTGGAGCTCTTGTGGATTGTGGAGGAATTTGGAGATAACTTCATACTTGGCATTATTGTTTTGAACTATGTTCTTGGCATTTGAATCTCTATGTTAGAAACAAAAGTAACCATGGAGAGGTAGGAATTTAACTCTCCTTTTTATGTTGTCATTTTCTTGATTGTGTTGTGTGAATGGTGCATGCTTTGATTTATTTATTGGCTGGTTGGGTAGACTACCTTAGGGATGGTGTAGGAGAAGGATATGGGGAATCCATATGGGGGGGCATAAGGAATGCCATTGGCATTAAGATTTTGTGGAGGGAGTTTGGGTTTGGGATCCACCATGGAAAAGAAATAGCTTGCATTTCTTACTTTGTGGGGGTATAAGGACATTTGTAGGGGGCATAAGGAGTGATTTTTGGGGGGCATAAGGATGTGTGTGGTGAAATTTATTGGTAGTTTGTTCTGGTGGATGCCCAATTCCCAATAAGGAGGCGTAAGTAGCTTCTCTCATAGACATTGCTCCTTTGGCTTGCATGATAAAGCCTGAGTTTTGATTGGAATGTTTTCAAATGCAGTTGTGAACTGCTGTTTTGTGTTGAATTGTGTTTTAAATTTGAAATGTGTATGTTGAAAGAATGATGTGTGTTGTGGAAGCCAGTTGTTTCCACGGGTTGAATTACACCTCTAATTGTATTTTGGTTGGGGCTCGGAGTCCAATGATGAAGGAAGGGTTCTCCGTTCATTGGATGTCTTGGTTGGGTGGAGAACGTTGCCTTTCCCCCTCTTTTGTTGTGATCAACACGGAGAAAGAGAAAATGTGCATGTTGTTGTCTGGAGCAAAGGAAAAATGTATTTTGATAGTCCTTTGAGATACATATTTATTTATAACCTTTCCCACTTGTAGTGGATGAAATTGTAACATTTGTATTTTGAAGAAAATATGTTGTAATTGTATTTAAAGTGTTAATATTTGAATTGTGAAAGACATTTATATTTTGTTCGGTTATTGGAAAGAAAGAAATAGAATTATGTTGTTACAATCAAACTTTGAAAGATGTATATTCTATTGAAATCAATAAAGAATTGCAATTTCATCTCTCATTACATTGTTGGGTTGAGTTGGAATATCAAATTTGTGATTTGGAATCTCTATTTAATTGTAAAGGAAAGAAAATACGTATGTAAGGAAAATACAGTAAATTGTCTTTTGGATATATAAAAATTGGAAATTTGACTTTACAATTTAGCTTTGAAATGGTTTGTTTATAAACAACTGAATGTATTAGATTAGATTGGAAAGGAAATGTCACATTTGAGGGATAAAATTGATATACAGTTTTAAAAGAAATAGATCTCTATTATAAACTTTAAACTAGCAAATGAATTTAATTAAAATGCACAGTTCGGACTGCACACATTAATCAACTTGGAAATGTTAAAATTTAGTATGTTGTATCATAAATGAACTCAAATTGATAAAGAAAACTTAAGAAAACTATTTAGAACATTACAAAATCGAGCCAATCCTTTCCTCAACCGTTTTCTATCAATTGTTGGACAAAATTCAAACTTGAATAAATTGAGAAAATTTACTTCCCTAAAACACTTTAAATCCTTCCTAGATAAATCCTCCATGTCTGTTTGGCATGTTGAGTGAAGGAGGAGATCCAATTTAATCAAATTTGAAAGTTGGAAATTACCAATTGGCCTTTTAAAGCATGCAGATCATTTTGTAAAATTAACCCCTTAAACTTCGACAAAAAGTGAAATTTATGATTCCTGTGCAAATAGGGCATTGAGAGATTTATAGAAATTCCTTGTTTGCCTAAAACTGAGATTTCTAGCTCAAATTATGAACCTATAAAGTTTCTCTGCCTTGGCGATAAAATTTGGGAAAATTTTCCCTAGGGGGCTCACGGCCTGTAAAATTCTCATTAAGATCCTTAAAAAAAAATTTAAAAAATTTGGGTTCAGAATTTTTTTTGAATTTTCCTCCATTGGCCCACAGCCAATCAAAGGTTTCCATGTGTCCTCACGGGGCAGCAGTGGAGGCACGGCACCACTTTTTCCCTTAGGCCTTTTTAAAAAATTTTGGAAAATTTTTATCTTTTCCCCGCCAAACTCGGCCCAACTAGAGGGTGCCACGTGGCACCTTGGGGTGTGACAGAGGACGAGGAGAAATTATTCGCTTTGGAAGTTTTTTTCCTTTGGAAAATTTTCATAAAAGCTCCATGGCCCCACACTCCCGCCTCTACCTCGAAAAACCTCCTTCGCAAATGCGTGGACCCACGCGCGCAATTACCCTTTTACCGTCCCTTTGGCAAAAGTTCCCAATCGCTCCCACCACCATGCCCATCCCTCTCCCTTATTCCCATATTTAATGGTGGAGTGCCATGTCTCCCTATTGGACCCGCGAGCGTGTGGGCACTTTATTGGATTTACCTCCCTCTCGGAAAATTTTCCACAAGGCTCCCACCGCCCTGTCCTTCCCTCATCCTTTCCCGATCTAGCTTGGAGTCGACATGTGTCCATTGGAGGGCCCACGAAGGTGCGGGAGAATTTTGGAATTTTCCCCCGCACATGAAAATTTTCAAATACCGCCCGTGACCCACCAACCCGACAAAGGGGTTTTCTTCCCCTCTTGCCACGTGTCCCCTTGGGGAAAATTTGGCCTCCAAAGTTTGCTTGCCCATATCTTGAGTTTCTGAAGGAGTTAGGAGGACTTATTTATATCATTGGAAAGGTGAGAAAATTTCCTATCCAATGGAAATGATTTAGGAAATTTTGGATGCATTAAGTATGAGAAAAATCAAGTTAAAACTCTAAGCCTGTTAGAGAGTGGGTATGGGGATAAATTACTCCCTGAACCTAACTGAAACTTCTAACCCTAAAATGTGAACCTTGTGACCTATGATAATTGTTTTAAAGAAAAATTATGTTCTAGTATTTTATATTTGTTCTGGAACCTAATAGTGTTAACTGTTGCCTTGCAACTTGGTTGTGAACACTTCTAATAAAAAAATTATTCCATAATTTTCTAACTAACCCTAGGTTGTTTCTTGGGTCTCAAATGGGTTGTTTGATGGGAATCACACTTGGTATCGAGTGGTGGCTCAAAATATTTGACCATTAAGCATATTAGAAAACTTGGGACATGAAACTTAAACCTAGCACACTTTTAAACCTAGAAAATAACTTAGCTAGAATTTGTATATTTTAGTAAACATGGAAGTTGTGTAAAACTTAGAAAAATAAACTAACTCTCACTATGGTATGTGTGAGAGGCTCATACGGAGTGAGAGGAACCTTCACAGAGACTCAAACTCGCCACCACCACCACCACCACCAAATCAGGGTGTAGCAACTATTCTACCCCATATCTTGTAGACCCCTCAGGATGTCAATGCCACTCTACACAGAGAATTAGGAGGACATGTAGCGGTCATGATAGATCCCCTTTTATTGAGGTTCAGGTATCTCCTTGACCCAGCGAGGAGCATAGAGGAGAGAACTCCCATACATAGTCATCTAGAATAGAGTCACCACCTAGGAGACAGGGTGACAAAGTTCCAAAGTATAGAGAGAGGTATCGGAGCCCTAGGCTTAGGGATGAGAATGCAGAGAGACCTAGAGGTGTCAAACCATAGTCATTGTAGATCACATCAAGGAGATCCTAAAGATTTGGCCATAACATTACTCAGGTGACATGGGTGGATTTTAGGTAGAGGCCGGCTAGTGAGATTGAGAAGTTACTTCAAGCTTTGTCCTTATTATAGCAACACGAAATCTCATGTTACAATCTATTTACTCAGGGATGGAGTAGGAGTATGGTGGAGGATAGAGGAGCAGAATTTCCATGTAGATTCAGAGATAGTGACCTAGGGGCTATTAAAGGAGAGATTTAGGAGCAGGTACTTGTCATAGAGGTTCATATAGAAGAGGATCGATGAGTTCCATGACCTTCGATAGGCATCTCTTCTAATAGCAGAGTATAAGAGTAGATTTTTGGATCTACTATAGTATGTAGATTATATGCAAGATGAGTAGGTGGGGAGTCACAGGTTCATCTGGGGCCTGAATTTAGATATTGGAGGTGCCTTTGTGGATCCACTACCCATAGAAATTAGCATAGGCCATTGAGAAGGCCTATATTACAAAGGAGACTCGGGGAAAGACCCAACAAGCTAGATACCAAGTCATGAACCACATACAACAGATGTAGGATGGTAGATCGAGGGGTTAGTACCCCTTCCTCATGGTGGATAGGGTATAACATAGTCATCCTTTAGGCCACAACAGTAGTAGCAACATTAGTCCCACCCACCTCATAGACCTCCACAGAGAGCTGATGCATAGAGAGGTTAGAGTATGGGGTCTCCTCCTAGGTGTCCCATTAGGACACATGGTGGACCCAGAGCTCGATCCACAAAGAGCTTGCTAACAAAGACCTCAGTAGGCCATAGCTAGATCATCAGGGTCCACACCATAGACTTCCAGGGTACCTACGGGAGGTGCCACTCATTGGGGAGGATCAAGAGGATGTTTTGGTTGTGGAGTTACTAGACACTTTTGGAGAGATTTCCCATATAACCCTAACAACAAGGGTAAGGCACTGATTTCAGAGCCAACTCTTGGTGACATGGAACCTATCCATAGGATTTATGCAAAGTGGTTGAGAACCATAAAGTAGAGCATCGAGCATAGTCATTAAGACCACAAGTAGCATTGGTGGTATCCCTACCTCTATATTTTTGATTCGGTTCTTCGATTCTTATATTGCACCATCTTTAGTAGAGTGATATAGGCTAGTGGTAGTTATGAAGGGTCTTAGTTGGGATGTTAAGATGGCTTCTGGAGCCAAGATCTCTATAGAATCCTTAGTTAAGGAGTGTTTTGTGGATTTGAGACCTTTCACCACTACCCCAGATCTCCATATCCTACCTTTGGGCTCGTATGGAGTCATTTTGGGCATGGATGTGTTATCTACACACAAGGCTAGGATGGATTGTTATCACAAGACTATATCTTATGCGAGATGATTTTAGGGGTCGGGAGACCCGTTTCTATTCACACCATCTCCACTATGTAGTTTAAGTGGTGTGTGGGATGAGGTTTTTAGATTTATGTTGTTACAGTTAGTGATAGATCGGAGGGTGGGTCTAGTGGACCATCGCTAGATGATCATCTAATTTTGAGAGACTTTACAAATGTATTTCCAGGGGAGCTACCGAGGTTACCACCCCCATGTGAGATTGATTTTCATATAGATTTATTTTCTGGAGCAGAGCCTATCTCACAAGCACCTTATTGGATGACCACCCCAGAGCTCTGTGAGCTCGAGTTGGAGCTTGAGGGCCTTTTGGAGAAGGTCCTTATCCATCCTAGTGTATCCCCTTGGGGTGCAGGTGATCTTTGTGAAGAAGGATGGATCCTTGCGGTTGTGTATTGATTACCACCAGCTGAACAAGGTAACGATCAAGAATCATTATCCTCTTCCTCATATTGATGACTTGTTTGATCAGATGAAGGGAGCCACAGTTTTCTCTAAGATTGATCTCAATTCAGGTACCATCAGTTGAGGATTTCAGAGGTAGACATTCATAAGATCACCTTCCATATGAGATATGGGCACTATGAGTTCACAGTGGTGCCTTTTGGTTTGACTAATGCCCCCACAATGTTCATGAGTTTGATGAATGGGGTATTCAAGACCTTCTTAGATCGCTTCGTGATCATCTTCCTATATGACATTTTTATATACTCACATATGCGTGAGGAGCATGAGGGGCACCTTCACCAGGTTCTTCAGTGTCTTTGTGAGCAATAGATTTATAGGAACTTGGAGAAGTGTGCTTTCTTTTAGACAGAGGTGTAGTATTTGGGTCATATTATTTCTGGGGAAGGTATCGCAGTTGATCCTTCCAAGATTAGAGACATTATGGATTGGCCAACACCCACTATAGTGACTAAGGTATGTAACTTGATGGGATTAACAGGTTACTACAGAGATTTGTTCAGGACTTCTCTTGGATTGTGCACCCTATCACTTCCCTTCAAAGGAAAGGGAAGAATTTTGTTTGGTCAAAAAGATACGAGTAAGCCTTCAGGACTCTAAAGGAATGCCTCACCATAACACCTATTCTCATAGTTCCAAATCCACAAGGTGAGTTCTTTGTTTGTACAGATGCTTCGTTAGTAGGCCTTGGAGGTGTGTTAAATGCGGGAAGGTAGAGTAGTGGCTTTTGAGTCTCAAAAACTCAAATATCACGAGCTTAATTATCCTACCCATGATCTTGAGCTTCATGTAGTTGTGCATGCTTTAGTTAGCTGGATACATTTTCGTCTTAGCAAGAGAATCACACTCAGAAATATCATTTGATTCTTCACCACCTCTTCATATAGCCCAATCTCAATGCTCATTAGTGGCATTGGTTGGAGTTGCTTTGTGAGTATGACATGGAGATTGAGCATGTGAAGGGGAAGGATGATATGGTAGTAGATGCTCTCATAAAATGGAGACATGTGGCTATGGACACCTCACTAAGCACAAATTTACATAGTAGTATCCTTTAATAGCTTCCTCTTGAAAACTTCTACATTGCAATTCGAGCATAGATCAAGTCACAGAGACCCCTTGAGGGGAAGTTTGATGGTTTCTCATTAGAGGTAGATGGTCTTCTTAGGAATAGAGGCCAGATATATGTTCCCAAAGATGGAGGCTTGAGGTAGGACATCTTGGTAGAGGCACATCATGCACCCTATTTAGCCCATCTCGGGGTGAAGAAGATGCACGCCACCTTGCGATAGTTGTATCATTAGAGAGGAATTTGTAGAGACGTGGCCTAGTTTATGTCATGATGTTTAGAGTTCCAAAGAGTTAAGGCTGAGCATCAATATCTAGTAGGCCTTCTTTATCCTCATGCAATACCGGAATGGAAGTGGAACACCATTTCCATGGATTTCATTGTTGGGCTACCGATGTAAAGATATCACCGCGATGCCATTATGGTCACAGTTGATAAATTGATAAAATTCACTCACTTTTCTCTAGTGAAGACCACTTATACAACTAGATCAGTGGCAAGGGTATATTTGGATGAGATTTTTAGATTACACGAGATTTGATGGAAGATCATTTGTGACCGTGATCCTTTGTACACTTCACATTTCTATACAACCATGCAGTATGTCCTCGGGATGAGAATCAACTTCAGCATAGCATATCACCCTAAGATAGATGGACAGACTGAGTGAGTGAATCAAATTTTAGAGGACATGCTCAAGATGTATGTGATGGATCAGCAGTCTAAATGGGAGGAGTACCTATACTTAGTGGAGTTTTCCTATAATAACAATTTTAAGAGTTCCATAGGCATGGATATTTTTAGGCTTTGTATGGTAGAGAGTGTAGGAAACCTCTTAGCTGGGATAGGTTAGAGGGCAAAGTATTTCTTAGACCATCTCTTCTACATGACATGGAGCAGCAGGTGGTGTTGATCGACAGATATTACGGGAGGCACAATACAGAAGAAGAAGTATGCAGATCAACATAGGATTGACCATAGTTTTGATGTGGGCATGAAGGTGTTCCTTCATGTCAAGCCACATAAGAGCCCTATCCATTATGGAAAAGGTTCTAAGTTAGCTCCTAGATTCGTTGGTCCTTTTGAGATCTTGGAGCGTATCGGCCCTTTGGCCTACCGTCTAGCATTGCCACCCAGCTTGTCTCGCGTACATGATGTTTTTCATGTTTTCGTTCTTAGGAGATATATTGCGGATCCTTCTCATGTGTTATATTGGACATAATTATAGGTGCAAAATCAGGGGCATGTGATGGTGGAGCCCATTTTCATCTTAGATCATAGGACCCTAGGCCTTCGAGGTAGAGAGGTTGATAAGGTTTAGGTGCAGTGGGACATATATGACGAGACTGCAGCTGCATGGGAGGATACTACTTCATTATGAGTTTAGTTTCCAAATTTGTTCCAGTGACTTCTAGGAGGAAGTCGAGTCTAAGGGAAGGGGGATGTAGTGCCCACTTCCCTTTGACACCTTTGGATACCTATTTTGATACTATGATTACATTATAGACATTATTATGTTTTGATTTAGTATGTTGTTAGACATTGATCATGGATTATTATTGATCTTGATTTGATTATGATGCCTGATGATTATTAGAGACACCTTATATGTGGATGATGATATATTATTTGACATGGATGTTTTATGGATGTTGTTTAGACATGTGATTTGGATATTATGAGTTGATCTAGAAAATGGATATTATTTGATGATGATATAGTTGTTGATTAAAAATGCAATTGATGTAGTTGTTACTTCGATGTTGTTGTGATTCATTTATATAGTTGATTTTGTGATTTCATTTATATCATGTTGGATGTTATGATATGGCCATGAGGCTGAAGGAGGTATTTATATTTTGTAGGTTATAAATATCAAAACAAAAACATCAGGGGATCAGAGACCAACCACAATGGAATTATAGGTGATTTCGACAAGGTCACCATGGCAACTTGTTTTGTGTGTGTGTTATTTTGTTAGGGATTTCCATGGGGGATCACCTTTACATGTGACCATGGGGTTGTGTATTTTATTAATGTGGTTAATTTTTATTATTGTTGTATGTATTTTATTTGTGATGTGTTTCTTTTAATTAATTAAAATTGTGATAGAATTAATGTGAGAATCATTTGATTAAAATTTAAATAAATTAAATTGGGATATGGGAAAGTAATTATAAGAGTTGTTGGTTCTTTGTATTAATTATGTAAGGGATGTGTAAGTTGTGTAAGAGCTTGTGTAAGTCAGTTTTGGAGTATGAAATACTCCACCTCCATGAAAATTTTGAATTTGTCCTTGGGGACTATCTTTGGAGGCTTGTGGGACAAGTAAAACTTGTCCCATGCCTCTAAATTTAATTTACCAACCATACTTATGGTTGGAGAAGTGATTTGTGACTTTTATAATGAATTTTATTAATCATGTTGCTTGTTTTGGGTTGCACTTTCTTACATTTTATTTATTTTTTTGTCCCTTGAGGTGTGGGCTTTTGGAGTGTGTAAGTAACTTGTCATATTTTCACCCACCTCTTTATTATGCTTGGGAGAATGGATTTTGTATTTTGTGTTTGAATTGGAGGATGTGTGATGTGGCATCCTACATGGATCCACATCATCCTCTTCTCTCCCTCTTCTATATAATTCAAACTCCTTGCTTGTTTTGGGGTTGTTGAAACTTTTTACATTCTTCCTTGGGGGCGTATTTTGTTGTTTGGAGCTCTTGTGGATTGTGGACAAATTTGGAGATAACTTCATAGTTCAAATTGTTGTTTTGAACCATGTTCTTGGCATTTGAAGCTTTATGTTGGAAGTAGAAGTAACCATGGATAGGTAGGAATTTAACTCTCCTTTTATGTTGTCACTTTCTTGATTGTGTTGTGTGAATGGTGCATGCTTTGATTTATTTGTTGTTTGGTTGGGTAGACTGCCTTAGGGATGGTGTAGGAGAAGGATATGGGGAATCCATGTGGGGGGCATAAGGAATGCCATTGGCATCAGAATTTTGTGGAGTGATTTTGGGTTTGGGATCCACCATGGAAAATAAATAGCTTGCATTTCTTACTTTGTTGGGGGCATAATGAAATCTGTGGGAGGCATAAGGAGGGATTTATGGGGGGCACAAGGATATGTGTGGTGAAATTTATTGGTGGTTTATTCTGGTGGATGCCCAATTCCCAATTGGGAGGCATAAGTAGCTCCCCCATAGACCTTGCTCCTTTGTCTTGCATGATCAAGCTTGAGTTTTGATTGGAATGTTTTCAGATGCAGTTGTGAATTAATATTTTGTGTTGAGTTGTGTTTTAAATTTGAATTGTGTATGTTGAAAGAATGTCGTGTGTTCTAGAAGCCAGTTGTTGCCATGGGTCAAATTACACCTCTAATTCTATTTTTTTGGGGGCTCAGAGGCCAATGATGAAGGAAAACTTCTCCTTTTATTAGATGTATTGGTTGGGTGGAGAGCATTGCCATTCCCCCTCTTTTGTTGTGATCAACTTGGAGAAAGAGAAAACGTGCATGTTGCTATCCCGGAGTAAAGGAAAAATGTAGTTTTATAGTCCTTTGAGATACGTATTTATTTGTAACCTTTACCACTTGTAGTGGATGAAATTGTAACATTTGTATTGTGAAGAAAAGATGTTGTAATTGGATTGAAAGTGTTTATATTTGAATTGTGAAAGAAATTTACATTTTGTTCGGTTATTGCAAAGAAAGAAATAGAATTTTTTTATTATAGTCAAACTTTGAAAGATGTATATTCTATTGAAATTAATAAAAATTATGTGTTCATATCTCATTGCATTGTTGGGTTGAGTTGGAATATCAAATTTGTGATTTGAAATCTCTATTTAATTGTAAAGGAAAGAAAATACGTATGTAAGAAAAATATGGTAAATTTTCTTTTGTATATATACAAATTGGAAATTTGACTTTACAATTTAGCTTTGAAATGGTTTTTTGATGAGAAACTTAATGTATTAGATTATATTGGAAAGGAAATGTCACATTTGAGGAATAAAATTGATATACAATTTTAAAAGAAATAGAGCTCATTATAAACTTTAAATCGTGCAAACGAATTTAATTAAAATGCACAGTTCAGACCTGCACACATTAATCAACTTGGAAATGTTAAAATTTAGTATGTTGTATCATAAATGAACTCAAATTGACAAAGAAAACTTAAGAAAACTATTTAGAACATTGCAAAATTGAGCCAATCCTTTCCTCAATCATTTTTTGTCAATTGTTGGAAAAATTCAAACTTGAATAAATTGAGAAAATTTACTTCCCTAAAACACTTTAAATCCTTCCTAGATAAATCCTCCATGTATGTTTAGTATGTTGAGTGAAGGAGGAGATCCAATTTAATCAAATTTGAAAGTTAGAAATTACCAGTTGGCTTTTTAAAAGCCTGCAGATTGTTTTTGTAAAATTGACCTTTTAAAATTTATCAAAAACTAAAATTTATGATTCTATTTCAAATAGGGCATCGAGAGATTTCAGAAAGTCCTCATTTTCCCAAAAAATATATTTATAGCTCATGTTATGAACATCTCAAGTGTTTCGCCATGGCCCGAAAAATTCCCATTAAGATCCTTATGAAATTTTTAAAAATTTTGGGTTCGGGAAAAATTTTGAATTTTCCTCCGTTGGCCCGCAGACCAATCGAGGCTACCACATTTCCTCATAGGGATGTGGCAGAGGTGCAGCACCACTTTTTCCCTTAGGCCTTTTTTAAAAAAATTGGAAAATTTTTATCTTTTCCCCCGCCGGCCCGCAGCCAACTGAGGGTGCCACGTTGCACCTGGGGGTGACAGTGGAGGAGGGAGAACTTCTTCTCTTTGGAAGTTTTTGCCTTTGGAAATTTTTCATAAAAATATTCGCAGCCCCACACTCTCACCCTACCTCGAAAAAACCACCTTCCACGGATGCGCGGAACCACATGCGCAAGTACCCTTTTTTTTTTCGTCCCTTTGGCAAAAGTTCCCAATCGCTCCCGCGCCACGCTTTGTCCCTCTCCCTTCTTCCCATGTTAAATGGTGTAACGCCATGTGTCCTGTCTAACCCATGGGTGCTAGGCACTTTATTGGATTTACCTACCCCTCGGTGTATTTTCCACAAGGCTCTCTGCCCCATCCTTCCCTCATCCTTTCCCCGCTCCGTCTTAAAGCCGACACGTGTCCATTAGAGGTCCCGTGGAGGCATGAGAGAATTATAGACTTTTCTCCCTACATAGGAAATTTTTCAAATACCATCCACGACCCGCCAACCCGACAAAGGGGTTTTCTTCCCCTCTCACCACGTGTCCCCTTGGGGAAAATTTGGCCTTCAAAGTCTCGCTTGTCAATATCTTGAGTTTATGAAGGAGTTAGGAGGACTTCTTTATATCACCAGAAAGGTGAGAAAATTTCATATCCAATGGGAATGATTTAGGGAGATTTTGGATGTGTTAAGTATGAGAAAAATCAGGTTAAAACTCCGAGCCTGTTAGAGAGTGGGTATATGGATAAATTACTCCCGAAACCTAACTGAAACTTCTAACCCTAAAATGTGAACCTTGTGACCTCTGATAATTATTTTACGAAACAATATGTTCTATTATTTTAGATTTTTTTGAAACCGATAGTGTCAATTGTTGCCTTGCAACTTGGTTGTGAACACTTCTAATAAAAAAATTATTCCATAATTTTCTAACTAACCCTAGGTTATTTCTTGGGTCTCAAGTGGATTGTTTAACGGGCATCACAATATTGGTGTGACTATGTCGAATGTTGTGTGAAATGTTATTAGAATACTAACCTTCACCATACCCCTACTCACACCTTACAACTCACCAGAACTTTTGGCCTTGCTCTCAATGGGGTTTGGATCTTGTCGGCCGAGATTAACCCTCACTCCTCTTAATTCCATCAACGAATCATTATCGTAACCAAATATTACACTAAATGGGTCAAATACATTCCTCTCATTTGTACCAAATATGAAAAATTATGTGAGTTAATCAATCATCACATAAGTTTTCACTTTGGCATTCCCCATCACCTTATTACAAAAAATGGAAAACGGTTCAAGAATAAAATCGACAAAATATTTTTTGACGTCTTCAGCATTCAACTGAGTTTTTCTTCACCTTATTACCCATGGACCAATGGATTGGCACACACACATTCCTTTCACTTTATGGGATTATTGCACTAGTATTATCACATCCACCGTGGGCTACACCTTTTTATTTAGTATATGGCACCAAATCTGTTTTATCTCTTGAAGTCAAAATTCCCTCTCTTTGCATATCGCTCAAAGCCATGATCAATGAAAATGAATTTTTCCAAGATCATTTGTCACAACTCAAGCTTTTATATGAACGTCGATTAATTTATCTCGATCGCACTGTAAATCTATCAAAAATGTAATTAATGAGCCTATGAAAAATGTTTCCATGAGTGAAATTTCAAGGTTGATGATCTTGTTCTAAAGGAAAATCAATATGTTACCAAAGTAGAGAAAAGAAAACTCAGAAAATTTTCTCCTAATTGGCTTGGACCCTATATTGTTACCCATGCCTATGGATCAAGTGCTTATGGCTTATCTTCTCTTAAAGGTAAAATCAAGCCCAAGCCCCTTAATATCTTGCATCTTCAATCATTCTCTACCGTTTAATAAAGTACTACATCACTTTATGTCACCTATATGCTCATCCCTTAAGTGAACCTTTCCTCCATTTACCTATTTTAAGGACCAATGACTAAACCAGGATTGTGTGATTATCCATCACCTTTCATCCTTGTCTTTAATATGAGTACCACGACTCTACTCATGGCATGATTCTCATGGATACTTTTCATTCTTTTCAAGATGGAATCATATGCTTGTTCAACACTTAAAACCTCTATTTCAAAGCTAACCTCCTTGTGTTATGATCTTTCCTTCACAAAAGAGGCCTATACTCCTTTATAGTCTTTTCCATGACTTCAAGTTCAAAATAAAAAGAAAAAATATACATGGGATAACCAAAAACTCAACTCCTTGATTCAAAATTCTCACAAATGGACGAATCCTCAAAATGAAATCTAGTTCTGTTTCTTTATGCTATAAGTAGATTGCTCCCTAGAAGGATAACTTTAAAAATATAGCTTTATATTGTGTTTAGTCTATCAAAAAAGAATACTAATATGTAATTCTTAAATAAAATAATTCTAGAGCTTCCCGCATGAATCAATTTTAAGAAGACTTAAAGAAAAATTTATTTATCCCAATATAGACTTCCTACATCGATCAATCTATATATACAAAAATAAAATAAAAGAAAAAGAAGTCAAGAAAAATATAAACTTTTGTCATGGACCTGCCTATTCTAGTTTTGGGTATCTTGTAGAAGGGGCATGTTGTCCCATAACAAGATTATGCTAAAAGCAAACCCTTCCACCTTACCTGATGTTTTATTATCTAGAAAACCAAATCAAGGTATGGAGCATGTACTTTACACATTGTGATCACGTAACTTCTTTCACTTATAGACCTATCACATCATGCAACGTATCTAGGAACTTACGTTCATTGATTCTAAGGATATTCCATTTAGGGTCTATTCAAACTTGGGGCATTTTTATTCTATTAGGTTCACTCCTTTGTTTACTTATTGATTCTTCTACACAAGACATGACCTTTGAAACTTAGTTTCTGGGATTTCTTCTCCTTTCACCTACATTTACATTCATCATCTACTTCAATCAACTCATCTTACACATCCTACAACCTAGACATAATCATGCCTAATCAACCTCGACATAATCATGCCTAATCAACCTAGACACAACCATGCCTAATCAACCTAGACACAACCATGCCTAACTTACCTTACCCATTTGACCATACATAAACTCACCAAGTTACTCACCTACCTCATCTTATTCTTCTTTATCCTATGGGAGAACTACATTGGATTGAGGCCCCTTTCACAAGGGCTATGTAGGAAACACTCTTAGGGCATGGGGCCCTTCGAGGTTAGCTCGCCACCCATTTACATAATCATCATTTTACCAAATCAAATAAACACTTAGTTAGATTCCATAACAAAAAAATATGGAAGTTAACTTTAAATCAAATCATAAATCATATATACCTCATCATTTATTTTCCATCATGTCAATAACTTTGAAATTAAATTGAATCAACACAAAGAAAAATAAACCATGCCTAAACAACCTCGTTTCCATAGTAATAATATGTTCTAAATTTAAACCATTTTACCTTAAGATCATTTCCTTTTCATATTCAACAATAAAAAAATCAACCAAAACACGTGAAGCCACATCATAGTCACCATGCCTAACTCATCTAATTTCCATAAAAATAATAACTTGGAAATTTTCAAATTCAAACCATGCCTATACCTAACTCCACCATACCTAAAAATTGACTCCATCATGACTAAACCTTCTAAATTCATATTGACTCTACCATGCCTATACTTGACACCACAATACCTAAAACCTGACTCCATCATGCCTAAAACTTCTAAATTCATACCAACTCCACCATGCCTCTACCGAATCCACAATACCTAAAAACCGACTCCACCATGCCTACATCTGACTCCACCATGCCTACATCTAACTCAACCATGCCTAAACCTTACCTAGTTTCCATAGCCTACAAAAAAAACCTACAACATCCATCAAGTTAAGTTTCCATAATAACAAAAATGGAAATGAAACCAAGTACATCATCAATCTAATATCATAATCAACTATATAAAGGGAGTGTCTGTGTATCAATACATATATACACAGGTATAAATAATAACAGTATCTCAAAAAATCTCATGTACAATCTCACATCTTCGGCACATAGGCTAGTGTATATATATATATATATATATATATATATATATATATATATCAAAAATCAAAATACAATAACACATATCATCCTGTCTCACTCCAGTATAGGGCCCTCACCTCCGCTATCACCTGAACCCTCAACTAGTCTTGGCCTCTACCTTCTCATTATCTCCCACCCTATAATGGTCCTAACTTATGTGAAATCATCACCTTCCTCTTTCCATGCTTATGAGACCAATGACTACCTATGGAATTGGTACGTGGGTTTGTGTACTAGTCCTCGAGAATAGCCTCTGCTAGGCCCTATGCTTGGTGTATGATATCACATCAATATCGACATCGTTGGATTTTCCTAGTAATAGTGGGCCTCATTTAGGGTATCCTGAACCTCTCTATTGATACATTCAGAGGTGGCACCATTTCCCTAGCTCTAACCTATGGAATTTTTCCTAATAATAGTGGCCTATGTCCTCTTACCCGTACTCAAGAGGAACCTATCCTAGTGCTGAGATGGTGCTTGCATGACAAACTAGCTGCATCTGTAATGTCATGATCTATGCATGGTGCCACTAACTGAACTTATAAACCTGTAATATGTTCCTACAACACTTCTACTTATGCTACATTTCTTGCGATAGCCTATGTAGGAGCATGAGCCTGTTCTACACCAACTAGCCCTATAGAGTCACAACTTGTTCCTATAAGGTGGAAACATGTGCCTATAATATGGATACCTTACCCCCATCACCTATCTATTCGCACCTATGCTAACTACCCTTGTAACCCTATCACATGTCCCCGTAGGGTGGTCATATGATCATGATATTTGAGATAGTTGCAGCAACTATAATGTTGTGACTGGCATGTAATTGATCCCTCCGCAAAATAATGGTGCAAAAGTTTTTCGATCGAGTCTAGGTGGTGCTACTTATAGCCGAGCTACCCACCACTGCCTATATACATCTATCATACTGACATCATCAATCCTCTTATTCGCCACCTTCTCCTCCTACCCTATCGGCAATGTTAGACGTGATGGAGACATAGGTCTCTCCACACCATCCCTACGACACTTCATAAATGGTGGAGGCACATCATGTCACATCCTAAATTGTCTTCTAACTCTATATAATGGTATCATCTCATGCTCACCTACACATATGCCTTGTATCCATAAGAAATACTATAACCCCTCCAACTCCTCAACCATACCCCTATAGGATGGAAAATCCACATACAACTACCACAAAATATCAATCACCGACAAGTCATGCAACATCCTCCCGTAGCAAAGATCAACATCATGTGTAGCAATATCCACCCTCGATTTTCTGCTATAGGTACCCATCTCCTGAATCTAACTTTTTACACACCTCGAAACTAGTCGTATCATGGAAGGCCTATAGGATGTATACATATGATATGTCGATACGCCTAATGATGTAATAGATATATGTAGCACATGCCAAACCACCTAATCCTCCGATATGCCCATAACTCCTGTATAGAAGAACTAAAAAATTTAGTTCCCAAGAAAAGAAAACCCTCTCCTCAATCATATCTTTCAAGCACACCCATTATTTCCTACAGATACCTCCCACCCTCTAAATGAGGGAGTGCATATCACCCAACCGCCACCATCGTCAACATTGCTAATATAGTCTCTTGAGGAAAGTTGCATACATATCCCCATAACTAATGCTAGCACTATGATCTCTCTACTCACCCATCCCCTCTCTAAACACAACCAATATGGGCTCCTCTAAAGCCTCTAATGAGATCTAATACACATGATTGCTAATAATTAAAATTCACAAAACACGATACACATCCTCCAATGTGATAGTCATCTCACTAGTAGGTAGATGGAAGGTATTGGTCATTGCATCCCATCTATTGATGAGAGTGACCATCAAGCTATGATCTCGTACTATGCGCCTATAATACCTAATAGAACCAAGCCCAACCTCCTGTATATGCCTCCACTCATCATCCATGACAGTAGGCCACATTTGTTTCAATAACGGTGGCACCTAATCCCACACAGTGATTTGATGCCTTGCCTGCATCACTACTCAACCACGTTAATCAAACCAATCTATTAGTAATCAATTCCCCCACACCAAAACAAGCCCACTCCTTACCTATTCCTTTCCTAGGTTACCCAATGTTCACATTTAACACTTCACTTATTTTCCTTAACCTACTTTATTCATTGTGTTCCTCACCTTAAATTTCTACCCTACATCCTTAACAATTCAACATAGTTACCATAACCTACCTACTTCATCATGCCTCACCTCAGACCTAGTATATTCTATTTTACCTAACATAAACCTATCCCACCCTTTCCTAACAATTTTACCTTCCCCAACCCATTTTTAAACAACTTCAACACTTTTCACAAGTGGACCGAAATTGGTCACCCTGACCTGTACTTGGTCACTGTTACTCCTACAAATGTCAACCGACGTTGGTCACTAGTTTAGCACTGAAATTGAAACCCCATGTCCACCATTTGCAAAAAAATTTTAAAAAAATACCTAAAATCTACCCCAACCCACCCAAATCTCACCCATATTCATTTATCAAATTAATTAAACCACAACCCAACCCTCCATTTTTCACCTTCATTTTTCAATAAAAACATGGATGGAAAATAGATCCTACCTCTATCCAATGTCGTGTCCACCGTGGCATCTCTCGGTCTCCGAGATGGTGGTCCTTCCAATCCTTTTCCCACCTCCACCATGCCTAAATAAACTCCACAACTCTCTCCCAATCAAATCACTCCAATCGATCTATGGACCCAACAATCACAATCCAATCACTACTCACCTCTCTCCAACTCAGCCTAGATAGTACCTCTATCTTTTTCACCAAGTCCAACAAGCCAAAAGACCCTCTTTGTCATTTTCCAAAAGTATAAATTAACAAATGAATCCGTAAAAGGAGGATTTTAAATTTTTTCCCCAAATACGACTTGATTGACATCATTTTCTCTTGATCGGTATCAGTTACATTCCATACTAAACCATGGTTAGTTTATCTTAACAGGTATTAGTTACCCTTAAACAGTATTGATTAGCTTCCTTAAGCCCACTATACCACTTTTTTCCACATTTGATTTCCTAAAATCCTTTTTGTCCTACCCAAGTCTACACCTAGCCTTATCACTTAACCTAATTGCCTAATTACCTATCACCCAACCACCTTGTAATTTGGGGCATGTTGTTGCCTCTACCTAAGCATTTCCTATCACCTTACCTATTACCTAACCTACCTACACCTATTTGACACTTGAATTCACCTACTCATTATACCTTGCTACATTGATACTCATGTTATTTTACCTACCAACCTTGTCTTTCCTTATGCCGTGTTGTTTATCTTGACTAGACCAAACCTATTATTGCTTTGGAACACACCTATTTCTCATTCTTCCACCTAGCCTAGTTGTGTTTACAAGACCATATCATATACCTTAGATACATGGATCCCATTCACATTGCTTGGACAAACTATTGACCTTTGACACTGTACAGTTTATGAGCTCTTCATTATAATACCTTATCACATTTTATATGTGTGTGTGCATTGAATGCCCTAGCCCATTACCTATACCCATACCATCATTTTCCTTGCCCTCATTTTACCTAGTTTAGTTTCACTCCACCTACCATTTTATCAAACCCATCACCAATTCATCCTCTTCCTTCACCAATTCCAAGTTTGAGGGGGATCACCTTCACTCATACTTGGGACAACCACTTATGTTTTTATCTGTATCATTTATCAAAACAAACTACATGATAAAAGGGAGAAAATGTAGACACCCAAAATTGGGTCACATCCCCTTAACCCCTTTCAATCCAACAATTTGACACATATATCTAACCATGACCCCTTTCGATACATTAACATTAATTTAATTATCCCTAATTAAATTAATTCTCATCCTCACATCATTATTAGTTTAATTACTTTAATTAAATTAATTTATCTACCTCACCCCTCCACCTCACCTAATGCCACCTCACCTATCCAACTCACCCAAGACCCATTCCCTAGCCTATTAATTAACTAGGACTAGGTCTATACTTATCCTAACTAACTAAGACTTAGTCTAGCCCTAGAAATTAACTCCCATAACTCCTCCAACAAAGATTCTACTTATTTGGGCATAGTTTATCACTTAAGACTCAAGTTTAAAATATCAATCAAACCAAAAAGAAAAATATTAGGCTATTTTTTGGCAACCTTAACCTTTTCCACCTAAGCTGATGTTGGTTTTCATTAGTCAGCACCAGTTACCTAACTACCATTTCTTACTTTATATACACTTTCACAACTCTTCACAAGGGTTGGTCATTTAGTTATTGGAGCTCTCTTGCATTCAAGATCAAATCTTCAAGCTCTCTTACATCCCGATGATGAACACACAACCAAAATGTAAGAAAAGAAGTGAGGTCCTTTTTTAGAGCAATGGAATACTCACACAACAGCACAAAGGCTTCATTTCTATGGCACTAGACCCAGACATCTCCTCTACAATCAACCACCAACCATCCCCACTCACAAGATCTACAAAATACCAAGTAAGTATTGTGATTTTATCATTTGTTCTTATTCTATTATAGATCTCTTGTTTTCTTTCTGTGTTTGCATTCCTTCCACTACCCGTATATCACCTTCTTCCCACCAACCTGCTATTCTACCATCCCAAGCCTTTACACCCTTTTTAACCTACCTTTCAACATACCTAAGTCTTATTAACGATATCATCACCTTATTAACACAACCTTTACTCTCTAACTAATCACAAAGAGGTTTAAAACCTATTTTTAATAGTTTCACACCAATTTACCCTATCGACATTGGTCACCAATAGATGTCGTTCACCCTCTATACCAACGTTGGTCACCTAGTTGACATCGGTCTCTATGTCTGTTAAATTTCCCTCAAACAATGACCTCATCACCACTCCAAAAAAACCAAAAACCCTTCCCCGACTCCACTTATACTTCACCCACAACCTCTGCCTCACCTAACATCCTACCAAGCCACTCAGATCGAATCCTAGCTTTACCATTTTAGAAATATTTTATTGTATGTTGTTAGAGAAGCCTAAATCTTATAACTACAATAGGATGTACTTGTTTATTATTTCATCTCACATTGATTTGTATTAAATAGAGGATTGACAACCCTCTAGGAAGTATCACACTTCCGGATCTAGCTATCACTAAGAAGTCCTATGAATCTTGTTATTTAATACTATTTTGTGGTCTTGTTGTGATTATTATATAGGTCATTCCTCCTAGCCAAAGGGATGTTCACACAATCATCTTGGATCAAAATTCTATAGTGCACACAACGCCTTCTACCGTCTACATAACACAGGTATTCCTCATATGCATGTTACCTTCTTATCTGTTTCATCTCTAGTAAAATATTAGTGAAACATGTAGGTTAGGATGAAAAGCAAGTGAGTTTAGGAGGGTTATATTTTTTATTTTTTCATTTTATCACATTTCAAAAGTAAAATTTGAGAAGTCACGACTACGATTTGGCAAGAAGTCATTAGCCTCTTTGTAATAGGAGATTCGATGGCTTCAGGATGGGGAAAGAGGGATCCGAAGGGCTGATGATGTTTGCTAGAGAGCCAATGGCATAGAGGAAGGTTTTAAGGGAAAATGATGTCATCCGGGGTTGATGGCATAGGGATTTGGAAAAAATTGCTACATGATTTGACTTTTCACTCCAGAAATTATTGTTTAGATTTATGATGTTTACCTATTGTCACTTTGTGGATATATGTAGAGTACATGATCCACTTATGGTAGAGCATAGATTTGGCATGGCTTATTGGGATGATTTCAATATTTTTCATAGGTAGAGGTTACCCAGCTACATGGTTAGGGATTCGGGGCATCATGGAGATACCAAGGATACCATTACATATGAATTTATTATAGATGTCTTTAATCGTATGGGAGACCAGGTCCATCACCTTTCGGTGGTGGAAAAGATAGGAGACGATGGAGATGGCCTTGATATTGGAGGATGTACATGGTATTTTTTGGTTACCGATTAGTAGTACTGTATGTATTGTAATCCGACATCGATGTTTTAGAGTGGAGAGCATTATCCATATGGACTATGGGGAGTAGTATATATGATGAGAACATGTTGTGTGATTGACTTAACATAGTGCAAAAACATGGATTCCAGATATCTAAAAGGTGGTTATGGGGATCGTGGTGGCATGTATAGTGTGCCATAAGGAAGATCAAGTCATATCATTGTTCTTGATTGCAATATGAAAATATGTGGTGGATCATGGAGTTTTTTTAAGACAAGGCACCACTATATGGGTACGTTTGGTGAACAATTTATATAGGGTGCAGTTCAAAGGTCAAAGGATTATGGGACTTATCATATTATTGATTGAAATGAATATATGAGTGGTTCCCTATGTATAAGATGACACATACACCATAGGTAGTGTGTTAAAATGCCTCGAGATTACTTCAATGGGCACATAGGCTGGTAGTGAGAGAACTTAGAGAATTCCAACCATTAAAATAGGTGGGTCTAGGTGATCTTAGCTAACAATCCTACATAGGTAATGTGGATCGGTTTCCCACTAGCCGAGAGTAGAGTTTTTGGATACCATGTTAGAGGTGATGGGACACTACGTCTATCGGGTGGAGACCCATTGAATGAGTTAGATCACGAGGTAGGTAGGAGACCGATGTGTATAGTGATACCACCATTATCACTCTACCATTGGTGTCATGTCATAGAGGATGGGGAGAAAAGGTGAGGGTATTAACACTTTGAGCCCGTAGGATACGGACAATGAGCATACTAAGTAAAAGTCAACATCACAATGGTGGGGATGTTCAGGACCCACCATAGATCATAGAAGTGAGTAGTTCAAAGGAGGTATCGATAGAGGATATATAAATTCAAGACCACAGGTTTGGGTGGGTCCTAGTACTATAGGAGTGAGCACCATGGCTCAGAGGGCATATGATGTGATGACTTGGAAGAGGATATTTGAAACCATTTAGAGTATAGATGACCATACATATAATAAAGATGCCCATACCACATTAGAGAGGGGATATTATCATGGTCCTAAGAGATAGGTGGGTGTAATATGTTAGAGATAGAAATCACTGTGATAAAGAGGAGTTATTAGAAAAGCGAGGAGATGATGAGACTATCTAGGAGAGACTTGGGATACCAGGTATGACTGATATTTTTTATATGATTTTGTAAAATGGGTTTGTAGAGTTCTTTTTGCATAAACTCTTTTGATCACCATTTTTTTCACCTCGGCCCTTGTTTCTTCTACTCTCCCAACTCAAAAATTGGATAAGTATGAAGTTGAATGTGGAAGGTGTCCACATGTCTTGTTAGCATGATCGGGGCATTCAGAAGAGGAAAATCCCTCAATCTTGAAATGTGTCATCCACGTGTCTCGGGTCCGATAACGATTCCCTAATGGGTTGAAAATTCAAAAGCATAGTAAAATAAAGCATGCCCTCCATGTGTTTCCCAAGAACTCTTCCCAAGTAATGAAAAAGAGGAATCATCCCCAAACTAGTGTGTGCTCACCACATGTCTCACAGAAAAAAATTGGAGAATCCAGTTCAGAAAAGACACTCAAGAAAATGTTCGCTCTCCACATGACAGAAATGATTATAACCGACTCTAGAAGCGAAAGTTGGGAAAATTAAACAAAAATCAAAAATATCTCAATAAGTGGTTGAGATATTAACCCATAAGGAAGATCATTGAATGCTTCAGTAGAAACTTTAGTTCCAGTCATCAAAACACGAGCCAAAAACATCTATAAAAGAAGGTCTGATCCAGCCAAAAAAGGGGATGAGCTTTTAGAAGAGAAAAGAATACATAGGTGGTAAAAGAGTTTCAAGGTTTACTTTTTTATTGGTCAAGCATTAGTAAGACTCATTTATATAAGGAAGTTGTAACCTAGTTGACTAGAACTCTCGGACCTATCTTTATGGCTCATATTCAATCTTAGCCTCTAAGGAAATTTGTCTCATGGGATCAAGGAAGCCCACTCATTCTCGCTTACACCCCCGTGCAATGTGGAATCCTATTCCAGCTAATACGTTGAAAGTGTTTCCCAAATTCGGTGGAGAATAATTCATAACTCCTAAGTAACACCTCCAAGACATATTAGAAATATACATAGTACATTATATAAGGGAGAAAGACACCTCCTTATGATTATTAGTTGCTTCCTTTAAAGGAAATCCCATAGATTGGTACTGATCCTTAACTCCTAACACTATCAGCACTTGGGATCAATTATTAGAGGTGTTGGTGGTAAGATTAAACAAGAAGGGAGATATATCATCACTCCTGCAACAACTTATTAACATCAAGAAGGTCCACAAGAGCTAATGAAAATTTTAATACCATGTGCCATAAAACTTGGTAAAGTATTTTGGCCATAGCAAGGCCACCCATGGGTATGGATATTTTCTTTTATTTGAAAGCTCTAAATTCAGATGTTTTGGTAATGATTCAATAATTAGGAGGGGATTCCTTACCACAAGCCTATAACATTGTTGTCTAAGATGAGAATAATTTAATAGATGCTAGGAAACTCCATCCTAGGACCCTTCTGCTAGTATACCCTGAGATATCCCCCTTCCACAAATGCAAGTACCAAGACCTTCTCAATCCCCTACGTCCTTATATAACTACACATCTTATCATACATATCTTACTACCATGTCCTCATCTTATTCTCTTGAAAAGGAGGAAAATACAAATATCCTACATTTTTTTAATGAGATAGTAAATCTTAAAAGGAATTGGGTCACCTATCTAAGACAAAATTATCAAGGTATCAGACCCACATATTCCTCTCAATATCATAATACCCAAATACACTTAGTGTGTAACCATCTAGCCAATTAGTTCCTTTTATAATGTCACTCCAAACCATTCTACCCAATAGAGGGAGAGAGATAGTACCTAGAAAAACAATTTGGTCAAGACCCCAATGCATGATACTTCTCTTGTAATAATCCTCAAATTTCGAGGGATTTCCCCCAAGGGAATTTACAACAAAAGGTGGCCAAGAAATGATAAAGAGAAGGCTATGATTCAGGTATGTCTGGACCTTGTCAATCTATGAGAGTCTAAAATTCTCCTTTCACACCAAAAATTCAAGGCATGTCCTTGGAATATGAAGTGGAGATCACACCGGAACATGATATTTTCTCTTGGATAGAAGGAGAGGAATCCATGTTTACAAATGAAGCATCTATTTCAAATCTGTTTAGTTTAACTACAACACTCACTTTAAGAAAATAATCATAGAAGCGATGACACTCTGATCTCAAATCTGACTGGAAATACACACAGAGAGCCTTCAACCATCATAACCATGTTTCTGTCCATCACCATGAAGCAAGAGGGACTGTTCAGAGTCAAGATACCCACCACCCCACCGGAGAAGGGATGAAATACCATTCATCATCTAAATTGTTTCCACTGGACCAATAAACATAGTCCAACAACTTAAGAAAGTGTCAGCTAACACATCCTTGTGGGATCTTCTGAGAATCTTAGAGTAGAAAGAGTTACTCCAAAAAGTGTTTAAACCAAATGATGATCCAAACACCTCGGCAAGGAGAAGGAATAGGTAAAATTCACCCGAGTCTCAATGGAGGTAGTACTATTGAATCAAAAAGGAGAGGTTAGTAAACCAAGGCCCAACCCCTTCTTTATGACTCTTATCATAGGAAAAAAATTATTACATAATTCCATGATAGACTCAGCACAAGCACTATAGTCATGCCCAAGGTGATTATAGATGCCTTGGGCATTAAATATGAACCCTTGAAGAAAGGGGTCATGCAACTAGATGGGAAGTCTATCCAAACCATTGGAGCTATCAAGGGACTCCCATTACAACTCTATTCCTACCCGAATATAACCATATTGTAGGATATCATGGTAATCAACGTCTCACTAGTCTTTAGACTTTACCTCTCTCATGATTTTATAGCTAAAATTAGAGGCTATATGTATCTGGATTGGTCTCATCTGATTATATGGACCAAATACGGGTCCAAAATGAAGGTCTTATCAAAACCCCTCTCTAAGGAGCATATAATAGACCAAGTGGCTTCTAGTTTCAAAGCTTCCCATGCTATGATCACCAGGGAAGAAGAATTATACATGGAGGATGGGGAACCCCAAAGTGACGATCATTTTTCTAACCTCCCACTCGGCGACCCTTTTGGGAACTTTGATTCCACTAGTTTGGGCACTTATGTCATTTTTGATGAAGATTTTGCAATCCCTAAGGTGGAAAAAGGACATGGTGAAAAGAAAGGGAATTCCCCCAGAGGTTCACAAATATGGACCCTATATTTTGATGGGGCCAAAAGTAAGAATGGATCAAGATCTGAAGTGTGTCTGATTTCCACGAACGAAAGAAATATACTCCAATTATTCCATTTCTAATTCTCATGTACAAGTAATGAGGTAGAATATGAAGCTTTGTTACATGGATTATCCACAGCCCAAAAGGAAGGCATCAAAATGCTGAGAGTGTTGGGTGACTCAGAATTGGTGGTGACACAAGTAAGGAATACTTCTACCATAAAGAATCCTAGGATGAGATCCTATCAGCATCGGGTATGGGATCTTATAAATAGTTTTGAAGTCTTCAATATTAAGGTAATTCCCAGAATCAAAATATGGAGGCCGATAGGATGGCCAGATAGGGTATCAATTCAACCCATTTTAGGATTTAATAGCAAATAAAAACACCATAAAACTGATCATCCACCCTTCTATCCCTTACAATTTTGATCATTGGTAGGTATTCGATAGTGACTAACATATCATATACTTCCTTCAACAGTCAGATCAATTTTCCAATCAACTCCAGCCCAAGATTGAGGAAGCGTATGGAGATCATATTATCTAGCTAAAAACAAACAAACTTATGAAATGGTTAATTACCCTGGAGAGTATTTTTGACTCAAACGATACTAGTTCAAACTGAAGGAAGTTTGTAGCAATAAAATAGGGCTATGTCGAATTGGAAATAACTAAGGAGAGATGACTAAAATTCACGAATTCGGTGACTCAAAAGGAAAGAGAGAGACTCATGGCCTTATGTCATAAGTATGATAAGGTGATGGCTTGGATGTATGATGACCTATATGGTTACAATAAAGATATCATTTAGCACACCATCGACCTTGAAGAAGGAACTAAACTTATGTGCTAGAAACAAAGGCCCATGAACCCAAAGATAGAATCCCTCATGGCTGAAGAATTGATAAAACTACTAGAGGCTCGCATAATCTTTCCTATTAAGCACATGATGTGGGTCTCTAATCTACTTCTAGTAATAAATAATGTTGAAATTCAGCTCTACATGGATTTCAGAGACCTAAATAGGGCCTCCTAAAGGATCACTACCCTTTACTATCTATGAAACAAATAATATAGACAGTGCAGGCTCCGAGATGTATTCTTTGTTGGATGGTTTTTCGGGCTATAATAAAATATGGCTCATGGAAAGAGATCAACATAAGACTACCTTCACAACCAAATGGGGAACTTTTTCCTATACAAAATGCCTTTTGGACTCACTAATGTTAGGGCTACCTTTCAAAGGGCCATGGATTCCATATTTGGAGCATTGATAAAAATGTAATCCTCATATACCTTGATGATCTCACAATGTTTACCAAAACAGAGGAGGAGCATTTCAATGCATTACGAGGTTGTGTTTAAAAATGCCAAGAAATTGGAATCTCTATGAACCCAAAGAAATGTGTCTTTAGAGTTCCCCAAGGAAAACTCCTGGGACATATTGTGTTAAAGGAAGGAATCTCCATTGACCCTAAAAGAATCAAGGCCATTCAGAGCTTCCCTACCGAGTTAAAAAAATCGTAAAGTATTTCCTAGGAAAAATCAACTTCATTGGAAAATACATCTCTAATTTCGTCAGGACCATCCACTCGATCACCCTCATGATAAAAGGGGACCTCAATTTCAAGTGGACAACTAAGGGTCATCTAGCCTTTGAGGAAATAAAAGAGGTTGTTACATCCACCTTGGTGCTATGTAATCCATATTTCTCAAAATATTTTATTATGTATGTATACGGGGTAAGCATAACATGGCATCTGTATTGAACCTAGAAAGGAGAATTACAACGGGAGGAAAATTTGATCGCCTTATTTTCAAAGACCCTCCATGAATATGAAACAAGAAAAAATTCGTGGAAAGACAAGCTTCGCCATAGTCAAGGCTCTCTACAAAAATTCCATCACCTCATCACTCATAATAATATCTAGGTCATGGTAGGTCACTCAAGTGTCAAGAAATATATAATAGAGGGTGAGATAACTAAGAAAAAATCCAATTGGGCCACTAAGATCCTTTATTATGATATTGAGGTAAAGCTCATGAAGCTTGTGAGAGGTAGGGGCCTGTGTCAATATTTGATGTAGGAATCTATTCCCCTAATCAATGATGAATGCGAGGAGATAATGTATCTTCATGAAGGTGATTTGAAAGGATGGGTCTTAGACATGATCCACTTTATGTAGATCGGAAGTATCTTATTAATCTCCCCTTGAAAAAGAGGAGATATTATAAACAAAAAGGGATATTTTTTTATCATAGTTGACAACTTCCTTTTCAAGAAGAATTTTAATGGAATCCTACTAAGATGTCTGGAAAATGGGAAGCCAAAAGATTCTTACATGAATTATATCATGAGAGCTCGAGGGCCACTTTTTGGCCTAGACCATAGCCATAAAAATCCTACAAGTAGGATATTTTTGGCCAAGCCTATTCACCGACAAATGTAGAAGTAAACAGTGCAAGGTATACCAAATTTATATCGGTCTCGGAGGAATGTTGCATTACCTTTCAACCCCATCTTATTCAAGGAACCGTTCGCTCAATGGGGTCTGGAATTCATCGAATGGTTAATCCTACTTGAGTATTGGCCATAAATGGATCCTCATAAAGAATCGACTATTTGACCGATGGGTGGAAGTGGTCCCCCTTAAAAGGCCACAAAGAATGTAATCCTGGGACTCCTACAAGATATAACTACATGCTTCACCCCCTCCCCACACTATCATATCAGATAATTTCTAAACCTTTGTCAAAACCAAATTATTTCATTTCATGGTAAAGCACAAGATCTACCTAAAAACATCTTCTAATTATTACCCACAGGGAAATGGTTTGGTGGAATCTACCAATAAAAACTTAATTAGACTCATAAAGTGAATGGGGCATGAGCATAAGAAATTATGGCATGAGAATATCAAGACAACCTTATGGTCTGATCAGATCACCTCGAAGTAGATCTTAAAAGCTTCACCATATGAGATAGTTTATGGAAAAAGTGCCATCATGCCAATTTCCCTGGAGATCCCCACATTACAATTATTTAAAAAATCTGAAATAGATGAGAATGGGGTGATTTAAGTCATACTCACCGAGCTAGTGGAGCTTAAGGAGAAATGAGAGTCTACTCATGAGGCCATGATTAGCCATCAGGGGTAGTCAAGACTTGGTTTGATCAAAAGATGTTGGAACCAAACTTCCGGAGTTGGAATTACTGATCTGAAATGGGATGCTCTGAGCTACCAAGCTTGGGAATCATGGAAATTTCAAAACCCTATGTATCGACCCTTCATGATTAGCGCATGCAAGCAACACAACTCGTTTGATCTTGAAACTATGGAAGGTGATTCCTTAGCAATTCCGGTAAATGGAATTCATTTAAAACCATTCCTATAAGTCCCTTCATCAAATTTATATTATATGTACAATTTTCTTTTTGTTATTTTGTTTGTCTGTTTTGTCTTTTAATAAGTGTCTCAGACACGTGCCATTTATGGAGACACCTTGCCCCTTTTGAAGTTTTGGAGGGAGTGTACCTCCATGTTTTATCCCCAAAATTAATGATCCAGTGAATTCCTTGACACTTGAGAGGAAAATATTTCAAATTGACACAAAATCCCTCGAAATACTCAGAGTTCAGCACTTGAGTTCATTAATTAGAAAGGGGTTGTTATGTGAAGTGACCATGTTTATGCGTGAGCCATTACTCTTCAAGAAAGAATGGCTATTTAAGATATTGGGAGCATCTAACAAGGTTCATTACAAATGCTAAGAGTCTCTGAATCAGTTATCAAACATCAGAGTTAAGATAATTCTAGCCTTTCCCACCACTCAAAAGGATGCCATGGCAGCCTCTAATTTTGCACCATCAATAATGTATCAATTCCCCCTTGGCCTCTGTAACCAAGATTGAATATTCTAAATGGAAGGTCTCAGTTCATTAACTCTTCCGTGATCTCCGACCCCACCGATAATGTCTTTGACCCAACCCTCAACAATAATCGTAAAGATTTAAGGGAGGCGGCCTTCTCTAGGTTTCTCAACTTGGTAAAATCCAAATATTTCATCTCTAGAATATGGACACATCACTCGCTCAATACATGGTAAATTTTGTGCACCCCTTCCCTGAACTCATATGGATGTATGCACAATGTTTCAATTCAGGATCCCATAGCATTTATGGCAGAAATTTAACAATGGTGATCACACCATAAGCCATCAGGGACATGTTGGCCATAACTCATGACCAAACGACTAATTTCTATCACATGGACAAGCTCCAAAGTGTCTGGGTGCAATTCCAAAACAAATTCATGTTCCTTAATAGGGACCTAAGATAGGAAGACATAGGTGGATCAAGTACCACGTGGTTTCCCATTCCATTGAAGTTACTATAAGTGGATTCTCAAGATGCATGTTCCATGCTAGAATTCATTTTCGGGAAGGATTTTGATAGAGGCATGGAGGATTAGTAGATGGATGCCTTGTTTCAAATGAGTTTTGTCACCAAGGAACAGTGTATTGTTTTGCTTTCACCGAAGTCATCGTAAGATATATGTACAAGCAACTTGCCCAATTCTTGGTCACCTTAACATTAAGGTATTCATCCTATCTGTTCCATCTCATTTTTATTAGAATGTTAAATATTTTAGTCAATTTATGGCTTTGAATATATGGGATATGGAAGTGGACCCTTAAAAGGTCATTCCAATATCTCGCATGGACTCATATATTGTCCCGTTCATCAGACGTATATGAATTCTTCAATTCTTTCATGAATCCCATCTTACTTGAGATTGACCAATAAGGGATCAATAATAGGATGAATGACTTGGTTCCATATATCCACGATCACCCCTTTGTACCCCTGTGATTACTTCTTCGCCAGAGGGGATTCTATGATTTACCTGCATGGTTTTGGGGAAGAATCCTTCATGCTTCTCAGGGTCCTCATGAAGCGAGTGGTTGGACTCGAAATAGCCAAGAAATTGATGCTTCTTGAAATCAAATTCATCTCAAGCTAGAAGAAGAAGGAAATTTTTCGACCTCCCCTTGAGCAAGGGAGGAATTACTATACTAAAAAAGAAGGTGGAGCTCCTACGGTTTTTTTTTATTCAAGACTCTTGGAGGTACGACCTAGTTATAAAAATGGTTGTGACTCTAGTCCTTAACAAAGTCTATGAATTTTGCACACATGAGCCAAGGGAATTTTTGAAGCAAGGTTGAGCCCCCAGGAAGAGTCACTCGAGATATTTGTCGAGCTCAAAGACATTCCAACCCTAGTTTGGGAGACATTCCACTAGGGAAAATACAAGTATGACCCTACTCTCACCATGACTAAGGGACTTTGAGAAGCCCTAAAAAAGAGGGACTAGAGCATAGAAAATATTGAATCCTATTGGAAATATAGGTAGGAGATTGGCAAGACCACCCAAAAATTTTAGGCCATCTCCACTGATGAGCAGTGTGAAGAGTTTTGGGATGTGGATCATGTGTCTAAAAAAGAGAGTGAGGATACAATCAAAATCATTCCAGAGAGGTCCGTAAAATTGACTATCAAATACTTCAGTCCACATCAATAATTTCTTGCTCTACCTTCACCTTCCATTAGCCTAGAAAAATCTTCCCATTCGAGTGCTCTAGACTTGGAACAAGTAATTATCCCTTCGGTCAAGGTCACTACATAGGAATCAACCTCAAGTCCAAGCACGTAAGAATTTAAATTTAGTTGTGGCTCCTATTTCCTTGCCACCCTCCCACCTCCTAAGGATCCTTAACCCACTCCCATTCCACCTCCACTTTCCCTTCTAGTAGTATCCCCTGACCATCACCCCATCGCAAACTCTCCCTCCACCGGGAGATCTCTTTTTTCTGAAATATTTTTCCACTATCCCAATCTTCTCCCCATGTATGGTAACACCTCCTTCCTTGGCCCTGGTAATTTAAATGCATCAATCCAAAGTTATTATTCCCTATATTCTCATCACCTAGGTTCCCATTCATGGGAGGAATGGTCCCTTCTTCTTCCAATTTTTGAGACAAGCTAAGTCCGCCAAGGCTTCCCATGATTAGAGAAGGAAAAAGAAGAAGAAAGAAAAGGTAACGCCAACAACGAAGTAGATGCATTCGTTGTATGACCATCAAAATATCTATTTAACAATCACCTGAATCATTCTCCAGGTAGCCAAATATGCTAAACAGATGCATCCTGATGATTATTCTATTAATGTTGTTACGGTCAATATTTCTGAGTTCTTGCCTTAGAATGAGGTTGAACTGATGAGTGAAACTATGGAAGTAGTCACTACAGACCACCTGAAGCTCAGCAATCAGCTAAAAAAGGTGTAAACCAACCTTCAAAGGGTAGAGGCCACTATGGCCAGCCATATGGTCGAAATCAAGGCCAAAGGTAGGGAAATAGACCAGCTCCACAAGGAGTTGAGGGGAGCCCCATCACTGGAGGCCCTTACAACTTCTCAGAAGAGGTGGTGAAAATCTAAGCTAAGTTTTGTGTTATCAAGGTGGAAAGGGAAAACCTCCAAACAAATCTTAAATCATCTGAGGACGTGGTCAAGGACTTGACCCTCAAATTGGGACAACAATCCCACAAGGGGGAATTGTAACATTAGTGCAAGAGCTATATGCTTCATGTTGTGACTAGATTTCCACTAAGGAAATGGATTTAGTCCCCACACTTAGATTTATATCCGATGTATAGGGATTGTGCTCCAATGTGGGAAACACATCCTCCACTTTCACCGATGTGGTGTCCGCCAAGGTCCTTGGATCAAAACTCTTGATTCAAAAACTTTATAATGATTCAGACTCTACCCTTTAGGGGGATGTGATTACAGACATGACGGCTAATCACTATGAAAATCAAGGAGATTATGAGCTGTAATAAGGATTCCATCAAATGCCAAAATATCTTGACATAACTCCACTAGGGAATCAAAGAGAGGAAGTATAGCATCAACAAATTAGTTTAGTTGGGCTTCCCTTCTCCCTTTCTTGATGATTCTATAGTCCTCACAAAGGACCAAATTCAATAGCTCCTAGTTGCCAAATGCCAAGATAAAATTTTCTTTCAGTCTTTAAAAGAGAGCTCTAGTGTGGCTAAGGTGGAGACCATTTTAAACACCATCATGTAGTTGGAGTTCCACTTACATGTAGTAGTGTAGAACCTCAAAAAATTCTCATATAAGGAAATAATCGATCTTGATTGAGCCTTTCGAGCCTTACAGAGGAGGACCTATTCAACGGAGACAGTAATGGCTCAGATATTAGGATTCCCCACAACATCTCTCGAGAGGAATTTTTGGGCCACAATTTGGTTTTTGAGAATAGAAGGATCATCGGGTTCTTCCATAACTTGCACATAGTCCCTAGGTGAGTCATCATAATCAGAGAGATATTTTTGCATTAACTCTTTTGATCATCATTTCTTTTTATCACCTCAGCCCTTATTTCTTGTTCACTTATCTCAAAAATTAGCTAAATATGAATTTGAATGCGGAAGATTTCCATGTGTCCTATTGGCGCAATCGGGGCATTGAGGAAGAGGAAAAGGCCCTCAATCTTGCAACATGCCATCCACATGTCTCGGGCCCGATAATGATTCCCCGACGGGTTGAAAAGTCAAAAGCATAGTAAAATACAATGTACCCTCCACGTGTAGTATGAGCACTCTTCCCAGTAATGAAAAAGAGGAATCCTCCCCAAACTAGCGCACACCCACCACATGTCTCATAGGTGCAGATTGGAGAATCTAGTTCCAGAAAAGACTCTCAAGCAAGCGTCTACTCTCCACATGGTAGGAAAGGATTATCACCAAATCCAAAAGTGACAGTTGGGAAAATTAAACAAAATCACAAATATCTCAATAAGTGGTTGAGATATTAACCCAGAAGGGGAAGATCATTGAATGTTTCCAGTAGAAACTTTGGTTCTAGATGTCGAAACAAGAGCCACAAACATCTATAAAAGGAGGTCCGATCCAGGAAAAAAAAGGGGAGGATCTTTTGGAAGAAAAAAATTAGACAGAGGTGGTAAAGAGTTTCAAGGTTCAATTTTGTATTGGCCAAGCCTTAGTAAGACTCATTTATATAAGGAAGTTGTAATTTGTGCCACTCCGGCCTCATATATTATTTTCTCTATAAATCAAGTTCTTGTTCTGTGCACCATTGGATTTCATATTCCGAGTCTTTCTTTTCTGCTAAGTAGTTCTAGATAATTTATAAAATCTATCGTGTTATACGCCCTTGGATTTAACTTATCTATTATTTACGTTTATCATGTGTTTCATCTTCACAACTCTGATTAAATCTAAAGTGTTTCTAAAAATAGGTAGATCATGTTATAATGCTCTTCAAGCTATTTTAAAGAATCCCTTTAGATATCTCTTTGTCCCTTTTAAATCTATTATGGCACATCACCTTGGTTAGTTTTATGTTTCTTTTAAGTTTTTTTCCTAACCCTCATCTCATACTATAGAGCAGAGACAACTTCTCTAAAATATGGAGGCTACCTTAGGCGCATGTCCTACTAACCCTTCACATAGTTGACTAGAACTCTCGGACCTATCTTTATGGCTCATATTCAACCTTAGCCTCTAAGGAAATTTGTCTCATGGGATCAAGGAAGCCCACTCATTCGCTTTACACCCCGGTAATGTGGAATGCTATCCTAGCTAATACGTTGAAAGTGTTCCCCAAATTCAGTGGAGAAGAATTCAAAACTCCTAAGGAACACCTCCAAGACATAGTAGAAATATGCACAATACATTATATAAGGGAGAAAGACACCACCTTACGATTATTAGTTGCTTCCTTTAAAGGAAATCCCATAGATGGTATCGATCCTTAACTCCTAACACTATCAGCACTTGGGATCAATTAGGAGAGGTGTTGGTGGCAAGATTCAACAAGAAGGAGATAGATCATCACTCCTGCAACAACTTATTAACATCAAGAAGGGCCCGCAAGAGCTAATGAAATATTTTAATACTAGGTTCCATAAAACTTGGTAAAGGATTCTAGCCCTAGCAAGGCCACCCGTGGGTATGGCTATTGTCTTTTATTTGAAAGCTCTAAATTTAGATGTTTTGGTAATGATTCAATCATTAGGAGGGGATTCCTTACCACAAGCCTATAACATTGTTGTCCAAGATGAGAATAATTTAATAGATGCTGGGAAACTCCCTCCTAGGACCCTTCTGCTAGTATACCCTGAGATATCCCCCTTCCACAAATGCAAGTACCAAGACCTTCTCAATCCCCTACATCCTTATACAACTACCCATCTTATCATACATATCTTACTTCCACGTCCTCATCTTATTCTCTTAAAATGGAGGAAAATACAAATATCCTACATTTTTTTAATGAGATAGTAAATCTTAAAAGGAATTGGGTCACCTATCTAAGACAAAATTATCAAGGTATCAGACCCGCATATTCCTCTCAATATCATAATACCCAAAGACACTTAGTGTGCAACCATCTAGCCGTTAGTTCCTATTCTAATGTCACTCCAAACCATTCTACCCAATAGAGGGAGAGAGATGGTACCTAGACAAAACCATTTGGCCGAAGACCCCAATGCATGGTGCTTCTCTTGTAATAATCCTCACATGTCGAGGGATTTCCCTAAGGGAATTTACAAAAAAATGTGGCTGAGAAATGATCAAGAGAAGGCTATGATTCAGGTATATTTGGACCTTATCAATCTATGAGAGTCTAAAATGCTCCTTTCACGCCAAAAATTCAAGTGATGTCCCAGGAATATGAAGTGGAGATCACACCAGAACATGCTATTTTCTCTTGGATAGAAGGAGAGGAATCCATGTTTACAAATGAAGCATCTGTTTCAAATCCTATTCAGTTTAACTACAACACTCACTTTAAGAAAATAATCATAGAAGTAGACACTCGATCTCGAATATGATTTGGAAAGACACAAAGAGAGCCTTTAACCATCATAACCATGTTTCGTCAATCACCATGAAGGAAGATCCAAGAGGAACTATTCAGAATCAAGATACCCACCACCCCACCAGAGAAGGGATGAAATACCATTCATCGTCTAAATCATTGCCACCTAGACCAATCAACATAGTCCAACAACTTAAGAAAGTGCCAGCTAACACATCCTCGTGGGATCTTTTGAGAATCTTAGAGTAGAAAGAGTTACTCAAAAAGTGTTTAAACCAAATGATGATCCAAACACCTTTAGCAAGGAGAAGGAACAGGTAAAAGTCACCCGATTCTCAATGGAGACAAGAATATTGATACAAAAGGGAGAGGTTAGTAAAACAAGATATCAAACCCCTTCTTTATGACTCTCATCATAGGCAAAAAATTATTACATAATTCCATGATAGACTCTAACACAAACATTATAGTCATGCCCAAGGTGATTGCAGATGCCTTGGGGATTAAATATGAACCCTCAAGAAAGGGGTCATGGGGCTGGATGGGAAGTCCATCTAAACCTTTGGAGCTATCAAGGGACTCCCATTACAACTCTATTCATACTTGAATATAATCATATTGAAGGATATCATGCTAATCGATGTCTCACCAGTCTTTGGACTTTACCTCTCTCATGATTTTATAGCTAAAATTAGAGACTATATGTCTTTTGATTGGTCTCATATGATTATATGGACCAAATACAGTTCCAAAATTAAGGTCTTATCAAAACCCTTCTCTAAGGAGCATATAACAGACCAAGTGGCTTCTATTTTCGAAGCTTCCCATGCTATGATCACCAGGGAAGAAGAATTATACATGGAGGATGGGGAACCCCAAAGTGATGATCACTTTTCTAACCTCCCACTAGGTAAACCTTTTGGGAACTTTGATTCCACTAGTTTGGGCCCTTATGTCATTTTTGACGAAGATTTTCCATTCCCTAAGGTGGAAAAAGGACATGGTGAAAAGAAAGCGAATTCCCCTAGAAGTTCACAAATATGGACCCTATATTTTGATGGGGCCAAAATTAAGAACGGATCAAGATCTAAAGTGTGTCTGATTTCCACGAATGGAAGAAATATACTCCAATCATTCCATTTCTAATTCTCATGTACAAGTAATGAGGTAGAATATGAAGCTTTGGTACATGGATTATCCATAGCCCGAAAGGAAGGCATCAAAATTGAGAGTGTTTGGTGACTCAGAATTGGTGGTGACACAAGTAAGGAATACTTCTACCACAAAGAATCCTAGGATGAGATCCTATCAGCATCGGGTATGGGATCTTATAGATGATTTTGAAGCCTTCAATATTAAGGTAATTCCCCAGAATCAAAATATGGAGGCCGATAGGATGGCCCTGATAGGGTCTCAATTCGACCCAGTTTAGGATTTGATAGCAAATAAAAACACCATAAAATTGATCATCCACCCTTCTATCCCTGACAATTTTGACCATTGGTAGGTATTCGATAGTGACTAACAAATCATACACTTCCTTCAACAATCTGATCAATTTGTGAATCAACTCCAGCCCAAGATCGAGGAAGCGTATGGAGATCATATTATCTAGCTAAAAACAAAGAAACTTATGAAATGGTTAATTACCCTGGAGAGTATTTTTGACTCAGACGATGCTAGTTCAAATCGAAGGAAGTTTGTAGCAGTAAAAGAGGACTATGTCGAATTGGGAATAACTAAGGAGAGATGACTAAAAGTCACGAATTTAGTGACTCAAAAGGAAAGAGAGAGACTCATGGCCTTATGTCATAAGTATGATAAGGTGATGGCTTGGATGTATGATGACCTATATGGTTATAATAAAGATATCATTTAGCACACCATCGACTTTGAAGAAGGAACTAAACCTATTTGCTAGAAACAAAGGCCCATGAACCCAAAGATAGAATCCCTCATGGCTGAGGAATTGAGAAAACTACTAGAGGCTCACACAATCTTTCCTATTAAGCACACGATGTGGGTCTCTAATCTACTTCTAGTAATAAATAATGTTGAAATTCAGCTCTACATGGATTTCGAGAGACCTAAAAAGGGCCTCCCTAAAGGATCACTACCCTTTACTATCTATGAAACAAATAATATAGACAGCGCGAGCTCCGAGATGTATTCTCTCATTGGATGATTTTTCAGGCTATAATAAAATATGGCTCATGGAAAGAGATCACAGAAGACTACCTTCACAACCAAATGGGGAACTTTTTCCTATACAAAATGCCTTTTGGACTCACTAATGTTAGGGCTACCTTTCAAAGGGCCATGGATTCCACATTTGGAGCATTGATAAAAAGGTAATCCTTATATACCTCGATGATCTCACAATGTTTACCAAAACAAAGGAGGAGCATTTTGATGCATTACAAGTTGTGTTCAAAAATGCCAAGAATTTGGAATCTCTTTGAACCCAAAGAAATGTGTCTTCAGAGTTCCCCAAGGAAAAATCTTGGGACATATTGTGTCAAAGGAAGGAATCTCCATCAACCCTAAAATAATCAAGGCCATTCAGGAGCTTCCCCTACCAGTTAACAAAAAAATCGTCAAGTATTTCCTAGTAAAATTCAACTTCATTAGAAAATACATCTCGATTTCATCAAGACATCCACCCGATCACCCTCATGCTAAAAGGGGACCTCAGTTTCAAGTGGACAGCTAAGGGTCATCTAGCCTTTGAGGAAATAAAAGAGGTTTTTGCATCCACCTCAATGTTGTGTAATCCATATTTCTAAAAATATTTTATTATGTATGTATACGGGGCTAAACATAGCATGGCATCTGTATTGAACCGAAAGGAGAATTACAAGGGGAGAAAAATTTGATCGTCTTCTTTTCAAAGACCCTCCATGAATATGAAACAAGAAAAATTCATGGAAAGATAATCTATTATCCAAAACCCCCAAGGTAATTTTGATAACATGCATCGATTGTCGATCTCGAGCAAGTAGAATGATTCAAGGCCTGAAATCATGTTTCTGGGGTCTCCTTGGTTTCTTTCTAACCCTCCTGTCCAAGAAGAAAATCTAACATTTTAAAAGTATGTGAAAAAGTTGCAAAGAGCCAGGCTTGAGGCCGAAATATAGAGAAAATCGACTAAGGCAGCACTAGGGACAGTTGGGACGTCGGGGCCCAAATTGGCGAAAACCCACTTGACGATCTCACGCAAAGAAAGGGACATCTGGGCCGTGGGGATGCGCGGGATGTGAAAGGGCGAACCGGCCGAAGGTGAAAAAATTGACTAACTATTGTCCAGGTAGTCTGGGACATCTGGGCTGTGAGTACGCGAAGGATGCGAAGGACGCGAAAAGGCGAAACGGCCGAGAGAAAACAGTTAGCCCATTTCGGGCGGTTCGGAGAAATTTGTCCCAGACAGTCTGGGACAATTGGGACAAAGGTATGCTTAGGATGCGAACCACCTGGATCGGCAGAAATAAGGAACTTTTGTGCTGGGACACCAGACAAAAGTACACATGGGACACGTAAAGCCAAAAGAGCCGAGAGCGAATGGAAATGTGCCACGTGTCTTCGCCTCAAAGAGGGACATGGAAGCCCAAATCGGGTGGATCGGAGAAATTTGTCTCAGACGGTTTGGGACATCTAGGCAAAAATATGTGAGGGACGTGAAGACCCGGAAAAGCTGCCAACGAATCAGAATGTGACGCGTGTCACAAGGGGAGGCGCAATAAAATTTCGACTAAGTGTTTTTGGGCCCAAAAGTTCAAAGGGCGAGGTTTGAAGGGTCAGCCCGAGCCAATAGACACAGGACACGTGTCTTAAGGTGGGGGAAGTGCAGAGCTGGGGAGGATTTAGAAAATTTAGCAAAATTTTTGGCCCAAAACGAAAAGGTAAAGGTTTTCCCGCTACCCTGTCAACGGAACCAAACGATGCCACGTGTCCCAAGTGGCAGGGGCGCTAGAGGAAAAAAATGGAAAACTTTCCAAAGTTATAAAAAGTCAAAATTTTTAGAGGAAAACCTACACGAAAGGGAAGGAGAGATAATTGCAAGGCCAATCGGTGCCCAACACGTGTCATCCAGGTGGCAGAGCGCGAAAAATTCAAAATCCGTTTTTGCCTATTTTTGCCCTAAAATCTTCAAATCACCATAACTTTCGATCCAGAGCTTGGATTTTCACGTTCTTTATATCAATGGAAAGCTGGTGAAATTATCTACACAATTTTGGGGTAAATTTTGCATTTTGGTTCAGTTTGGAGTGAGAAAATTGAGAAACACCTCTCGGCACGTAATAATAGACAGAAATGACGTTTCAACAAAAAGCTTTAATGCAATGCAGAGCAGTTTTGCGTTTCGCTAGGCAGAGTCCGCCATTTTCCAGATTCACCACTTATATCGTAATGAGATGAGTTAAATGCAACCTAGAAGTGGTTGGGGTAGATCTATATTTCCTCTCTCTTCCCTCTCTCATTCTTCCTATAAATTGTAAGGAGGGGCTTCTTTCTAAAAGTTGAACTTTCTGTTTTGCCCCTCCCTTCTCCTTGGCAGTGAATTTGTGGAGTTCAAACCTCTCATTTAAAACTATAATGCAATCGTACCTCTTGGCATTTTTAGTGTATTGTATCGACCTTTAGAGCAAGTAATGCATGTCCGTGGACGGTTCTCAACCCTCTCTATGTTCATTTGCATCCTCCTAATCTTTCACCGCAAATTTTGTTATCATGCATGATCTTGCATCACATTTGAATGGTTTGTGTTTATTGGCAAGATAGGTGTTCTTCATTCCTCGGTGCATCACCTCTGTTAGCTTAGGTTTATTTTTACGTATCTTCTTACCCCATCTCCTTGGCAAGATTAGATTAGGTTTTGAGTAACCCTCTGCATTTTTCGTGTGCATCTGAACAGACGAATAGGAACCAGCCTTCTCTGGAGATTCCTTTCTCACTTTTACAAGTCCCACACTTGGAGAAAGGATTCAATGTTATGCAATCACACTAGATGCTAGAGTGATCAACCTATAAATCGATCGGTCGTGGGTACTTTGTGATTTTGCATCAATAGTTTTGGCATGCCCGGTGGGACCCTAGAGGTCTCATTTTTATTGCAGCAAAGTTGATGTGCATCTGCTGCAATTTTCTTGCTTGAAAAGAGCTATTATTTGCATATCTGGCAACTCCAAGGGGAAGAATCAACTGGTTTCAGTAGTGCAGGCCTGAAAACTCATGAGAAGAGTCACCACAAGGTCAAGAGTTGGAGAAGAAGAGGTGTTGTTTGAATACCTACAATTATCTCCAAGAAGAAGGCAAAGAGGAAGAAGGATTCAAAGGTCTCCATCTCCACCAAACAGAACTCTCTCAACTCCTCCACCTGGTAGGCCTTTCATTCAGTCAACAAGGGTTTTAAGACCAATTAGAATGGCACAAAACAACCCCTATGTCAACTTCATAGGTAGCAGCCCACTTGCCCTCAATGCACAACATCCAATTCCTATTGCAGCCTTGAAGAACATTTCGTACTTCACTTTGGAGAAAATCGGACTACCTGTGATCATGTTAAAGATATTTCTAACCTTTGTGCAATTCATGAAATCAATGAGATGCAAGTGGCTGTCAAGTTACTGGCATCTTCATTCAAGGGTAAAGCATTGCAATGGTTTAGGATCCTTGGAGCTGGTTCTATCACAAATTGGAACCAGCTGTGTATAGCACTTCATGAGCAATTTGGAGAAAAGGGAGACAACTTGTGTCTTTTGGAGCAGCTGACAACCATCAAGAGAGCTCCCAATGAGCAGCTGACCGATTTCAACTTCATATTTCAAAAGACTTGGGAGAGAATTCCAGTGGCAGTCAGGCCAACAACAGAAGGTGCTTTTCTCTACTATCTCAAAGCTCTAAATTCTGATATTTCTATGTTGATTCAGTCCATGGGAGGCATAACTATCCCTATGGCTTATAGCATTGCCATTAGGGCTGAAAATTGTTTGATCCAAGCTGGAAAACTTGCCCCTAGACCTCCCATGCCATTGTTTCCAAGTTTAGAGAGTCCAAACACCAATCAAGCACCTAATTTGGCTCCTTCTCCCACTCCTAGAAATCAGAGTTCAAATGAAGCTTCCACTTCATCTCCAAGTGCCCCAAATGAGCTTCAAGAAGTCATGAAGCAATTGCAAAACCTAGGCAATGAGTTGGTTACTCTCAAAAGGCAGCGAGCCAAGGTTTTAGACCTTCTTATCAACCCCAGTGCTCAGCCTAATAGGTAGCCATACCAACCACAAAGGCCTCCTCATCTAGCTGGAAATATAAATCAAACAAGGCCTCCTACCAATAGACCATTTCAGCCCTATAATCCAAATACCATATCTGCCTCTAAGGCATTGGTGCCAACACAAAACAACATTGCCCAAGAGTATGATTGGTGTTTTCCATGCAATGAGCCTCATAACCAATCCATGTGCTTCAATGGTGCTTTGAATCAAGCATTAATGGTGACAACTACTGGTGTGGAGGGTGATGGTAGTCAAGGAAATAGCCAACAACAAGAAACATTCCAACAACAATCAGCCCCAAATGACACCACATTGGTAAATTGGCAAGCAGAGGATTTTTGTGGCATGAACCAGGTAGTTTCTCAAGGTGTTGCAGCCAACACAAGGTCAAAAAGGAGGAATTTGGGTGAAGAACAGCAATCAGCCCCAACCAATCCACAACCTTCCATGGTTCCACAAATGGTTGGCAAGCAAAGTCCAATTTCAAATGCACAAGGGCAGCCAAGGACAGCTCCTAGGCCAACTCAAATACCAATTGTTGCTGCCCATGTGCAAGGAGTGAATGTATAAACAAAGGGACAGAAAAGAGATCCTTCATCACCATTCAGTATCATTGATCAGATGAAGAAGACAAACATCAATATATCAATGTGGGAATCCCTATCCATCCCAGGCCAAAGAGATCTGCTGCAAGCTGCCTGAAGGATTGGCCAACTTCAAATCAGCAAGTTCAGATGCAAGACAAAGTGCTAACAAATGCTGCCCAGCTTGAGGGAAATCATGGAGGATAGCAAGGTAAAATGCTGAAACCCCCTCCTTTCTATGTTTCATTGATCATTGAAAATCAGCTAGTGCACAATTGCATGATAGACTCCAGGGAAAGTAGCTCAGTAATGCCTAAACAAATAGTTGATCAGCTAGGGCTCCAGTATGAAACAATATCCAAAGGGGTAGTGCAGCTAGATGGGACAGCAGTAGCAATAGTTGGAGTGATTAAAAACTTGAGTCTTACCTTGCATGCATGTCCAAACGTTGTTGTTTTACAAGATGTATCAGTCATAGACCTTCCACCACTCTTTGCCCTTTGCTTGTCAAGGGACTTCATAGCCAGGATTGGAGGATATTTTTCTACTGATTGGTCACACATGCTGTTCAGAACAAGGTATGGAACCAAAGCCACAATTAGGTCAGAACCTATTGCAAACTTCCATATTGAGCCTTACACTCCAAGTCAGATTAATGCCAATTGCTTAGCATTTGATCAAGAAGATCACCCAAGCTCTGATGAAGCTGACACTAAGGTTGGAAGCATCCCGGATCTAACTCTTGATGAATGGGCAAACAAGATACATGCTTTTGATCCTTATCAAGAAGTGGAAGAATCTGAGCTAGGGGTCTATTGTATACATGAAGAAAATCAACCTATTCCTAGCATCACCAAGCCAAACCACAAGGATGACAATGAGGTATGGCAGCTATTTTTTGATGGATCAAGGAGTAGACAAGGTGTAGGAGGTGGAGCCATGCTTGTTTCACCTCAAGGAGTAAAGTACTATTTAGCTTTTAGATTTCAGTTTGCGTGCTCCAATAACACTGCCGAATATGAAGCCTTGGTGCAAGGGATGCATTGGGCAATCAAGAAGAAAATAAAGAACTTGTAAGTCTTTGGGGACAGTAAATTGATTGTAAATTAGGTTAGGGGACAGCATGCTGCCAAGAATGATCTACTCAAGTGCTACAAGAATAGGGTGTGGGACCTCATGGAAGATTTCCAGGGTTTTGGCATCAAATCCATTCCTAGGAAAGAGAATCAAGTGCTTTGTGAAGCTTGCAGCAAAGAGGGGCAACCTTTGACATTATGGAAAGTATTCAATAAGACAAGGTACAACCAAACATCCACGTGATTATGAGGCCTTCAAATGCGGATAACAATGTCGAGGGCAAGTGTTTGAAAATGACCAGAAAATCATTCATTTCTTGCAGAAGAAGAAGCCGAGTTCTCACCAAGAATCAAGAAAAATGGGCAATGATATGGTGACCAAGTGGTATAGCCGAGAACTAACAAGCTACCCAAGGACTTATCACTTTGGAGTCCATTTTTAATCCCAATGATCAGTTTAGAAAGGAGAAAGCAAAAATTCAGGTCAAGAGAGAGGATTAAAGTATCCATCTTGGTAGAAGAGAACAAACCATTGTAAATTGGAAGGATGACAATCGAACAAGAAAGGTATGAGTTCATACAAATGCTATGTCAAGAGTTCCCGACGTGTTTGCTTGGAGCTATGAAGACTTAAAAGGTTTCAATCCCAACTTAGCTCAAAGCATACGATCGGTAGAAACAAAGATCAATCCACACATGGAGCCTCTCATGAGGAAAGAATTGGATAAGCTGATTGAGTCAAGAATCATATTCCCAATCAAGCATTCTAGTTGGGTTGCCAACTTAGTTCCAAATCGAGAAAGAAGAGTGGAGAGATCAGATTGTGTGTTGAATTCAGAGACTTGAATAGAGCCTCTCTCAAGGACCACTACCCACTTCCCTCCATGGAGTAAATATTGCAGGTTGAAAGCTGGTTCGAGAAAGGTTCTCATTGCTTGATGGCTACTCAGGCTACAATCAGATTATGGTGAAGGAGGAAGACCAGTTCAAGACAGCCTTCACAACCAAATGGGGCACATATGCCTACAAGAAGATGCCATTTGGCCTATCAAATGCTGGAGCCACTTTCCAAAGGGAAATGGATATGGCATTCAAGGGGTTGATCAATAAAATAGTTTTGATATATCTTGATGACATCACTGTATTCTCCAAAAATGCAGTGGATCACCTCTTTCATTTGAGGTAGGTATTTCAGAGGTGTAGAAGATTTGGGGTATCATTGAATCCCAAAAAATGCATATTCCTGGCTCATGAGGGAAAACTTCTAGGCCATATTGTTTCAAAAGAGGGATTGACGATTGACCCAGAAAGAGTTGAAGCAATTCTAGCGTTGCCATTTCAAGTCACAAGAAGAGTCTTCAAAGCTTCTTGGGAAGGATCAATTTTGTCCACTGGTTTTTTCCAAACTTTGCATCTCTCATAAAGCCAATAACGCTGATGTTAAAAAAGAGCATGGCATTTAAGTGGACATCTTAAGGCAAGGCAAGTTTTGAGGCAATAAAAGAGGCTATATCTCAAGCTCCCACTCTCGTGAATCCAGACTTCTCCAAGGGTTTCATGTTATACGCCTTTGGTGGTGGAGACACAATTTCTGCAATCGACACAACAAAACAAAGAAGGATTATAACAATCGGTTGCTTTCTTGATTAAGGCTTGGAGGAATATGAAACTAGATACTCTTTCATTGAAAAACATGTACTTGCAATGATCAAGAGTTTAAAGAAATTCAAGCACCTAGTCTCAAACAACAAGATCCAATTATTGGTCTCTCATGCGAGAGTCAAGGACTTCCTTCTAAACAAGGATTTGAATGAGAAACGTGTAGGATGGATAACCCATGTCATGGAATATGACATCGAGATTAAGGTCACCAAACTAGTACGTGGGAAGGGACTATGCGAACAACTAGCCTTGAGCCAGCAGGTTGAAGCAGGTAATGGAAAAGAGGTTGTCTTGGTACTACAGGATGGTCAAGAACAGGAAAATGATGTCGTGTGTCGACTCCTATTAGACTTAGAATATGATACACTTCCTACAGATAGGCCTATGCCCTCCAGAAATGAGCAAAGCAAAGAGGAGATACTTTAGATTACAAGCCATTCCATATGTGTTTGTTGATGGTGTTTTGTTTAAGAAAGACATCAATGGAGTTCTATTGAGGTGCATTGGGACAGGTCAAATTGAGAGGGTGTTACAAGATTTTCATGATGGAAATTATAGAGGACATTTCACCCCACGAGTAATAACTCTCAAGATAATGAAGGCAGGGTATTATTGGCCCACAGTGTTCAGTGACTGTTATACATGGATAAGAAAGTGCAAGAAATGTGCACTCTTCACGGGAAAAGAAAGACTAGCAGTGCTTCCATTGCACCCAATTTTGGTTGACCAACCATTTATGCAATGGGGATTGGACTTCATCGGGGTCATCAACCCAAACTCAAGCCAAGGCCACAAGTGGATTCTCACGGCGACGGACTATTTCACCAAGTGGACCGAAGTAGTAGTGCTCAAAGAGGCAAGTGAGTCTAACATACTAGACTTTTATGAAGAAATAGTGACCAGGTTCGGTGTGCCGACCACTATCATATCAGATAATGCATTATCATTCATAGGTTCCAAGATTATAGAATGGGCTGTCAAGAATGGAATCTATTTGAGCACCTCTTCAAATTATTACCCACAGGGGGTAATGGACAGCAGAGTCCATGAACAAAAAGTTGTTAAGGATCATCGGAAGAACTCGGATGAAAACCAAAGGACATGGCATACCAAGCTAAAATCAGCATTATGGGCTGACAGGATAACACCAAAGAGGTCTACAGGTAGTTCTCCCTACAAATTGGTCTATGGGAAAGAGGCGATTGCCTATATCATTAGAATTTCTAGCATTGGAGCTCATGAAGCGGTTGGAGTGTATCGAGTTCAAACCAATGGAGGCAGTGCACGCAGAGTTGATGGAATTGGAAGAAATAAGAAAACATGCGCAGTTCGATGATTAAAAAGGATCAGATCTTAGTAAAAGATGGTTTGACAAGAAGGTAGGAGCAAGGACCTTCCAGGAGGGGCACCTAGTTCTGAAATGGGATGCAGTTTAGGTGAAACCTGGAAGGCATTCCAAGTTTGATGCCATTTGGAGCGGCCCCTACATGGTCACGAGATGTAAAAGTGGTAATGCCTTCCAATTGTCTGCATTGGATGGAGAAGAACTCCCGATTCTAGTTAATGGAATCTATCTTAAACATTGCTACTAAAAAGGAAAAGGTTTACCCTTGTAAATATTAGCCTAGATTTCAGTTCCTCTAAGTGCATATGCACATTGTCTTGTTGTAGTTAGATTTCTTTTTCCCTAAGTTCTTTGGCATAGGTTTTGTCACTCTCAGGTTGAATTTCTACAGTTTAGAGTGCTCTCAAAGAATGAGTTGCGGTATCAGGATCGGGATCAGAGATCAAGTTGGCTTCAGGTTATTACTCCATGCCCAATGGATTGTTAAAAGGCCACTGATCTTCTACCTAGCAGGTAGGTGACCCCGAAAGTCACCAAAATCGTTATCCAAAATTCCCCCCAAGGTAATTTTGATAACATGCATCAGATTGTCAGTACCAAGCAAGTAGAATGATTCAAGGCCTAAAATCATGTTTTCGGGTCTTATCGGTTTCTTTCTAACCCTCCCTGTCAAGAAGAAAACCCAACATTTTAAAAGTATGTGAAAAGTTGCAAAGAGCCGTGCTTGAGGCTGAAATACGAGAGAAAATCGACTAAGGCAAAGCACTAGGGATAGTTGGGACGTCGGGGCCCAAATCGGAAAACCGCGAGATGGTCCGTGCGGCAAAGCAAAGGGACATCGGGCCATGGGGATGCATAGGATGCGAAAGGGAAAACCAGCCGAAGGTGAAAAAATTGACTAAGCTGTTGCAGCGGGCGATGCAGTCTGGTACATCTGGGCCGTGAGTACGCGAAGGATGTGAAAAGGTGAAGCGGCCGAGAGTAAATCGGCCCATTCGGGCGGTTCAGAGAAATTTGTCCCAAACATGCCTGGGAAAATTGGGACAAAGGTACACGGAGGACACAAACCGCTTGGATCAGCCGAAACGAGGAACTTTCGTCTGGGGACACCCAGACAAAAGTATGCGCGGGGACGTAAAAAGTGAAAGAGCGAGAGCGAATGGAAATGTGCCACGTGTCTTCACCTCAAAGAGGGACAGGGAAGCCTGAATCGGGCAGATTTGAGAAATTTGTCCCAGACGGTTTGGGACATCTGGGCCAAAAATACGTGAGGGATGCGAAGACCTAGAAAATCTGCCAACGAATTAGAATGTGATGCGTGTCACAAGGGGATGCGCAATAAAATTTCGACTAAGTGTTTTTGGGCCCAAAAGTTCAAAGGGCGAGGTTTGAAGGGTCGACCTGAGCCAATAAACACAGGACACATGTCCTAAGGTGGGGGAAGTGCAGATCTCAGGGAGGACCTAGAAAATTTAGCAAAATTTTTGGCCCAAAACTAAAGCAGTAAAGGTTTTCCCGTGCCCCCTCACAAACCAAACGATGCCACGTGTCCCAAGTGGCGGGGCGCGGGGAAAAAATGGAAAACTCTCCAAAGTTATAAAAAGTCAAAATTTTCAGAGGAAAACCCGTGGAAAGGGAAGGAGAGAGAATTGTATGGCCAATCAGCGCCCAACACGTGTCATCCAGGTGGTAGAGCGTGGGAAAAAATTCAAAATCTGTTTTTTCCTGTTTTTGCCCTAAAATCTTCAAATCGCCATAACTTTCGATCCAGAGCTTGGATTTTCACGTTCTTTATATCAATGGAAAGCTGGTGAAATTATCTGCATGATTCCAAGGTCAATATTGCATTTTGGTTCAGTTTGGAGTGAGAAAATTGAGAAACGCCTCTGGCACGTAATAATAGACAGAAGTGACGTTTCAACAACCAGCTTTAATGCAACAGACAGTTCGCCGTTTCTGCTAGACAGTCCACCATTTTGCCAGGATTCGCCACTTCTGCCATAATGAGATGAGTTAAATGCAACCTAGAAGTGGTTGGGGTAGATCTGGATTTCCTCTCTCTTCCCTCTCTCATTCTTCCTATAAATTGTAAGGAGGGGCTTCTTTCTAAAGGTCGAACTTTCCTGTTTTGCCCCTCCCTTCTTCTCCTCGGTAGGTGAATTTGTGGAGTTCAAACCTCTCATTTAAAAATATAATGCAATCATACCTCTTGGCATTTTTAGTGTATTGTATCGACCTTTGGAGCAAGTAATGCATGTCGTGGATGATTCTCAACCCTCATGTGTTCATTTGCATCCTCCTGATCTTTCACTGCAAATTCTGTTATTTGTGCATGATCTTGCATCACATTTGAATGGTTTGTGTTTATTGGCAAGATAGGTGTTCTTCATTCCTCGGTGCATCACCTCGTTAGCTTAGGTTTATTTTTACACATCTTCTTACTCTATCTCCTCGCAAGATTAGATTAGGTTTTGAGTAACCCTCTACATTTTTCGTGTGCATCTGAACAGAGGAATAGGAACCAGCCTTCTCTGGAGATTCCTTTCTCATTTTTAAAAGTCCCACACTTAGAGAAAGGATTCAATGTTATGCAATCACACTGGATACTAGAGTGATCAACCTATAAACTGATCGGCGCCTGTGGGGTGTTGTGATTTTCATCAACACAAGCTTCTGCCATAGTCAAGGGTCTACAAAAATTCCATCACCTCGTCACTCATAATAATATCTAGGTCATGGTAGGTCACTCTAGTTTCAAGAAATACATAATAGAGGGTGAGATAACTAAGAAAAAATCCAATTGGGCCACTAAGATCCTTGAGTATGATATTGAGGTAAATCCCATGAAGCTTGTGAGAGGTAAGGGCCTGTGTCAATATTTGATGTAGGAATCTATTCCCTAATCAAGGATGAATGCGAGGAGATAATGTATCTTCATGAAGGTGATTTGAAAGGATGGGTCTTAGACATGATCCACTTTATGTAGATCGGGAAGTATCCTAGTCATCTCCCCTTGAAAAAGAGGAGATATTATAGACAACAAGGGAGATTTTTTATCATAGTTGACAACTTCCTTTTTAAGAAGAATTTTAATGGAATCTTGCTAAGATGTCTGGAAAATGGGGAAGCTAAAATATTCTTACATGAATTACATCACAAGAGCTCGAGGGCCACTTTTTGGCCCAGACCATAGCCATAAAAATCCTACAAGTAGGATATTTTTGGCCAAGCCTATTCACCGTGATCGGGTAGAAGTAAACAGTGCAAGGTATACCAAGTTTATATCGGTCTCTGGAGGAATGTTGCATTACCTCTCAAACCCATCTTATTTGAGGAACTGTTCACTCAATGGGGTATGGAATTCATCGGAATGGTTAATCCTACTTTCAAGATGGCCATAAATGGATCGTCATAAAGAATCGACTACTTGACCCGATGGGTGGAAGTGGCCCCCTTAAAAAGGCCACAAAGAATATAATCCACGGGACTCCTATAAGATGTAACTACATTCTTTGCTCCCCTCCCCCGCCACACTCTCATATTAGATAATTTGAAAGCCTTTGTCAAAACCAAAGTATTTCATTTCATGGTAAAGCACATGATCTACCTAAAAGCATCCTCTAATTATTACCCACATGGAAATGGTTTTTTGGAATCTACCAATAAAAACTTAATTAGAGTCAAAGAGAATGGGGCATGAGCATAAGAAATTACGTCATGAGAATATCAAGACAACCTTATGGGCTGATCAGATCGCCTCGAAGTAAATCTTAAAAGCTTCGCCATATGAGATAGTTTATGGAAAAATTTCCATCATGCCAATTTCCTTGGAGATCCCCGCATTATAATTATTTAAAAAATCTGAAATAGATGAGAATGGGGTGATTTAAGTGATACTCACCAAGCTAGTGGAGCTCAAGGAGAAATGTGAGTCTACTCATGTTGCCATGATTAGCCATCGGGGGTAGTCAAGACTTGGTTTGATCAAAATACGTCGGAACCAAACTTCTAGGTTGGAACTACAGTCTCCGATATGGGATGCTATAGCTACCAAGCTTAGGAATCATGGAAATTTCAAAACCCTATGTGTCGACCCTTCATGATTAGCACATGTAAGCATCACAACTTGTTTGAGCTCAAAACTATAGAAGGTGATTCCTTAGCAATTCCGGTAAATGGAATTCATTTAAAACCATTCCTGTAAGTCCATTCGTCAAATTTATATTATATGTACAATTTTCTTTTTGTTATTTTATTTGTTTGTTCTATCTTTTAATAAGTGTCTCAGACACGTGCCATTTACGGAGACACCTTGCCCCTTTTTGAAATTTTAGAGGGAGTGTACCTCCATGTTTTATCCCCAAAATTAATGATCTAGTGATTTCCTTGACACTTGAGAGGAAAATATTTCAAATTGACAAAAAATACCTCTAAATACTCATAGTTCAGCACTTGAGTTCATTAATTAGAAAGGGGTTGTTATGTGAAGTGACCGTGTTTATGCGTGATCCATTACTATTTAAGAAAGAATGCCTATTTAAGATATTGGGACCATCTAACAAGTTTCATTACAAATGGTAAGAGTCTCTAAATAATTTATCAAACATCGAGTTAGGATAATTCTAGCCTTTCCCACCACTCGGGAAGAAGGCCATGTCATACTCTAATTTTTCACCATCACTAACATCAATTCCCCCTTAGCCTCTCGAGTTTCATCTTGGTTGCAGAGTCGGGATGATCAATTCCCCCTTGGCCTCCTTAACCAAGATTGAATATTCTAAATGGAGTGTATCGGTTCAGTTGACTCTTCTGTGATCTCGACCCCACTAATAATGTATTTGACCCAACCCTCAATAATAATCCTAAAGCTTTAAGGAGGCGGCCTTCTCTAGTTGTCTCAACCACGGGAAAATCCAAATATTTCATCTCTAGAATATGGACACATCACTCGCTCAATACATGGTAACTTTTGTGCACCCCTTCCCAGAACTCATACAGATGTATGCACAATGTTTCAATTCAGGATCCCATAGCATTTATGGCAGAAATTTAACAGTGGTGATCACACCATAATCCATCAGGCACATGTTGGCCATAAGTCATGACCAAATGACTAATTTCTATGATATGGTCGAGCTCCAAAGTGTATGGGTGCAATTCCAAAACAAATCCATGTTCTTTAATAGGGAGCTAAGATAGGTAGACATAGGTGGATCAAGGACCATAGGGTTTCCCATTCCATTGAAGTTACTCTAAGTGGATTCTCAAGATGCATGTTACATGCTAGCATTCATTTTCCGGAAGGATTTTGATAGAGGTATGGAGGATTAGTAGATGGATGCCTTGTTTCAAATGAGTTTTGTCACCAAGGAACAAGTGTATTGTTTTGATTTCACTAAAGTCATCGTAAGATATATGTACAAGAAACTTTCCCAATTCTTGCTCACCTTAACATTACGGTATTCATCCTATCTGTTCCATCTCATTTTTTATTAGAGTGTAAAATATTTCAGTCAATTTATGGCTCTGAATATATGGGATATGGAAGTGGACCCTTAAAAGGTCATTGCAATATCTGCATGGACTCATATATTGTCCCGTTCATTAGACGTATATGAATTCTTCAATTCTTTCATGAATCCCATCTTACTTGAGATTGACCAATAAGGGATCAATAATAGGATGAATGACTTGGTGCCATCTATTATCATCACCCCTCCTACACCCTCCGATTACTTCTTCGCGCAGGGATTCTATGATTTACCTACATGGTTTTGGGGAAGAATCCTTCATGCTTCTCAGGGTCCTCATGAATTGAGTGATTGGTCTCAAAATAGCCAAGAAATTGATGCTTCTTGAAATCAAATTCATCTCAAGCCAAAAGAAGAAGGAACTTTTCGACATCCCCTTGAGCAAGGGAGGAATTACTATACTAAAAAGAAGGCGGAGCTTGGCCTTATGAAGAAGCTAGCTTCCTACGGGTTTGTTTTGATTCAAGACTCTTGGAGGTACGACCTAGTCATAAAAATGGCTGTGACTCTGGTCCTTAACAAAGTCTATGAATTTTGCACACATGATCCAAGGGAATTTTTTGAAGCAAGGTTGAGCCCCCAGGAAGAGTCACTTGAGATATTTTTCGAGCTCAAAGACATTCCAACCCTAGTTTGGGAGACATTCCACTAGGGAAAATACAAGTATGACCCTACTCTCACCATGACTAAGGGACTTTGAGATGCCCTAAAAAAGAGGGACTAGAGCACAAAAATATTGAATCCTATTGGAAATATATGAAGGATATTGGCAAGACCACCCAAAAATTTTAGGCCATCTCCACCGATGAGCAGTGGGAAGAGTTCTGCGATGTGGATCATGCGTCTGACACAAAGAGTGAGGATATAATCAAAATCATTCAAGAGAGGTCCATAAAATTGACTATCAAATACTTTGGTCCACATCAATAATTACTTGTTCTACCTTCACATTCCATTCACAGAAAAAACTTCCCATTCGAAGCTCCAAAGCCTGAAACAAGCAATTATCCCTTCATCCAAGGTCACTACATAAGAATCAACCTCAAGTGTAGCATGTAAGAATTTAAATTTAGTTGTGGCTCCTTTTTCCTTGCCATGCCTCCCACCTCCTAAGAATCCTCAACCCACTCCCCTTCCACCTCCACTTTCCCCTTCTAGTAGTATCCCTTTGACCATCACCCCATCGCAAACTCTCCCTCCACCGAGAGATCTATTTTTTATGAAATATTTTTCCACTATCCCAACCTTCTCCCCATGCATGGTAACACCTCCTTCCTTGGACCTGGTAATTTAAATGTGTCAATCCAAAGTTATTATTCCCTATATTCTATCACCTAGGTTCCCATTCATGGGAGGAATGGTCCCTTCTTCTTCTTCCAATTTTTTGAGACAAGCTGATTCCATCAAGGCTTCCCATGATTAGAGAAGGGAAAAAAATAAGAAGGGAAAAAAATAATAAAGAAAAGGCAACGCAAACAATGAAGTAGATGCATTCATTGTATGACCATCAAAATATCTATTTAACAATCACCTGAATCATTCTCCAAGTAGCCAAATATGCTAAACAGATGCATCTTGATGATTATTCTATTAATGTTGTTGCGGTCAACATTTCTTAGTTCTTGCAATAGAATAATGTTGAACTGATGAGTGAAACTATGGAAGTAGTCACTACTGAGACCACGAAGCTCAAAGAATCGGCTAAAAATGGTGCAAACCAACCTTCAAAGGGTAAAGGCTAATACAACCATCCATATGGTTGAAATCAAGGCCAAAAGTAGGGAAATAGACTAGCTCCATAAGGAGTTGAGGGGAGCCCCATCACTGGAGGCCCTTGCAGCTTCTCAGGAAGAGGTGGCGAAAATCCAAGCTAAGTTGTGTGTTGTCAAGGTGGAAAGGGAAAACCTGTAAACTAATCTTAAATCATCTGAAGACCCAGTCAAGGACTTAACCCTAAAATTGGACAACAATCGACAAGGGGGGAATTGTAACATTAGTGCAAGAGCTATATGCTTCTTGTTGTGACTATATTTCCACTAATGAAATGGATTTAGTCCCCACACTTAGATTTATATCGATATATAGGGATTTTGTTCCAATGTGGGAAACACATCCTCCACTTTCACCAATGTGGTGTCTGCGCCAAGATCCTTGGATAAAAACTCTTGATTCAAAAACTTTATAATGATTCGGACTCACGCCCTTTAGGGGATGGGATTACTGAGACATGACGGCTAATTGCTATGAAAATCAATGAGATTATGAGCTGTAATAAGGATTCCATCAAATTCCAAAATCTCTTGACATAGCTACACTAGGGAATCAAAGAGAGGAAGAAGAACATCAAAAAATTAGTTTAGTTGGGCTTCCCTTATCCCTTTCTTGATGATTCTACAGTCCTCACCAAGGACCAAATTCAATAGATCCTAGTTGCCAAATGCCAAGATAAGATTTTCTTTCAATCTCTAAAAGAGAGCTCTAGTGTGGCTAAGGTGGAGACCATTTTAAACACCATCATGTAGTAGTGTAGAACCTCAAAATTTCTCATTTAAGGAAATAATTGATCTTGATTGAGCCTTTCGGGTCTTACGAGAGGAGGACCTATCCAACGGAGACAGAATGGCTCGAGATATCGAGATTCCCACAACATCTCGAGAGGTATTTTTGGGCCACAATTTGGTTTTTGAGAATAGAAAGATCATCGGGTTCTTCCATAACTTGCACATAGTCCCTAGGTGAGTCATCATAATGTAGAGTTATTTTTTCATAAACTCTTTTGATCATCATTTTTTTATCACCTCGACGCTTATTTCTTTCATTCACTTAGCTCAAAAATTAGCTAAATATGAATTTTAATGCGGAAGATTTCCACGTGTCCTATTGGCTCAATCGGGTCATTGAGGAAGAGGAAAAGGCCCTCAATATTGCAACATGTCATCCACATGTCTCGGGCACGATAATGATTCCCCTAATGGGTTGAAAATTCAAAAGCATAGTAAAATACAATGTGCCCTCCACGTGTAGCCCGAGCGCTCTTCCCAAGAATGAAAATAGGAATCCTCCCCCAAACTAGCGCGCAATCGCCATGTGTCTCACAAGCGCAGATTGGAGAATCAGGTTCCTGAAAAGACTCTCAAGCACATGGTAGGAAAGAATTATCACCAACTCCAAAAGTAAAAGTTGGGAAAACTAAACAAAAATCATAAATATCTCAATAAGTGGTTGAGATATTAACCCAAAAGGGGAAGATCATTGAATGTTGCCAATAGAAACTTTGGTTCTAGACATCGAAACAAGAGCCACAAAAATCTATAAAAGGAGGTCCGATCCGGGAAAAAAAAGGGGAGGATCTTTTGGAAGAAAAATTTAGAAAGAGGTGGTTAAAGAGTTTCAAGATTCAATTTTGTATTGTCCAAGCCTTAGTGAGACTCATTTATATAAGGAAGTTTTAATTTGTGCCACTCCGACCTCATATATTATTTTCTATATAAATCAATTTCTTGTTCTGTGCACCATTAAATTTCATATTCCGAGTCTTTCTTTTCTTCTTAGTAGTTATAGATAATTTATAAAATCTATTGTGTTATACACCCTATGATTTAACTTATCTATTATTTACGTTTATTATTCATTTCATCTTCATAACTCCAATTAAATCCAAAGTGATTCTAAAAATAGGTAGATCATGTTATAATGCTCTTCAAGCTTTTTTAAAGAATCCCTTTAGATATCTCTTTGTCCCTTTTAAATCTATTATGGCACATCACCTTGGTTAGTTTTATGTTTCTTTTAAGTTTTCTCCTAACCCTCATCTCACACTATAGAGAAGAGCCAACTTCTTTAAAATTTGGAGGTTACCTTAGGGTGCATGTCCTACTAACCTAAGGTATCTAATGAATTTGATGGTTCATCTGCAAATATAATCATCAACGGGTTTGACATTGTTAGTGATATGTATTACGTTTTGGTTTTGTAGAGTGAACAATGGAGGAGTATCTCTCCCTAATTCGAGTTCCCACCATGAGATCCTAAACCCTATGTTAGATGTTTAGGATACTATAATGATGGTGGCTTCGGTAGCATCATTGGTGGGGATTTAGTGAGGTCATTTCATCTAGTGGTAAAGGCATCCATGACATTGAGGAGATATTTGCATGCACTAGCGATGAAGGCCATTGAAAATATAGATGTGATGTTGTAAAGTTATTTGCAGCGAGGAGTAAGCCTTGGTTTAAGATAAGTCATCTCATGTAGTAAATTACTAGAGAGTTATGATGTGGATCATGTCATTAGAGACCCATCTTGTTAGATCACATGGAGAGGCATCCGAAGCTTGATCTAGGGTGACATCCTAGCTCGCATAACGAGAGTGGCTAGTACAGCCCCATCGTCCCAAAGCATCAGAGATCCCCCATAGGGGGAGAGGGTTCTTGAGTCATATTTTATATGGGCCAGAGCCATTCTCTATGATTTTTTCAATGTATACAAATTGATTACACACATACACACATATGATGAATATTTTTATTGTATTTGGGTATTTGGATGTTTGGTTTATTATTTACTTATCATTTTCTTACTTTTTGCATGTATGTATTTGATAATATGATGGTACTTAAGAACATTGGTAATGATATTAGATACGTAAATTTAGTGAGAGGGGGGATTAGTAAGATAACCATCCCAAATGATGTGAACAAGCCAGGAGGTAGAACAAGGCCAAGATATCCAACAATAGGATGTTCGAGTATGATTGGGTACATAAATCCAAGAAATGCCATAGGCCTAAATGAGGATGCACATAATACCACAGCGATCCAATAGGAAAGGTGGGGGATAATTAGAACCAAAATATATGAAACTAGGACCAAGGCACTCTAATGGTAGGAGAAACCATGACGTATGTGGTGATGAAAATAAAAGGAGAAAATAACCCAAGAAACGGTGTAATAAGGTATTTGAGATAGTGTGATAAACCCAAGGGAGGTCGAGATCCCAAGAAAATGTAGAAGGTGTTGTTAAAAAACTCAAATGGGGGCTAAGAGCCCAAGCGAATGCGATGTATTAGGAAAAAGAAATAAAATAAGATGTATTCAAGGTAATATAGATAACTAGCCATGAGGGGAGAAAGATCACTGAGTTTTGGTGACGATATCATCAAATTGATTAAAGATATGGCTTCTAGCATGGGTCATGAGGTATTTGATGGCATGTTGTGTAATAATGAATTTCCTATGAACATTAGACCGCATGGTGAATAAGCTGTAATCTATCTGATCCTCCAGTCGTGTGAGAATATCACATTGAACAATATCCATATTGGGATGAGGAGCAAAGTGGGGTGGTGGTCCATAGGTATGTTTTGGTCTAGTTATTATAGATAAATAATATATACACTTGGGTAGATTTCTAGGTCTTAAAGAATACTAATGTATACAAGATTCCTAAGAAAGAAAACAAGTGGTTGACAACTTCTTTTGGGACTTTTGCTTTATCTCTTACACTTTTATTGTCCTTACATATCTTACATCTCTATCGAAACTTTACTAATTTATCTTTTATGACCTTAGACACTAATGCCAAATTAGGATAGAAGCACCCAAGCGCTCTCATCCCTTCTAGGTGCTCCTGGCCTTCTTTATCTTCCTCTTACTATATTGGGTCTCTTTTACTTCTTGGTCAACTTTTAAAACTTTGGGTTGTCTCTTAGTTTTCAATCACAAAATTCAAACAAGAGAATCATATATATACTTAATTATTGCTCTTAAATTAGGGGTCAAGAACATAATATTTGTCTATGATCACCTAATCTTGCATTCAAAGGCACAAGAGCATTAAAAATCATACATATAACACATCCATACAAGAGACAAGGGTTGAATTTTTCTACATACACATCATATTAGGGAGTTAATTCTATTCCATCACACACATTCTACATACTTGGTACATTCTATATCTATCCTACTACCAACATGAAACTTGCACAAGGGAATCCAAGGGCATCATTACACACACAAGCATAAAGAACTACATGGATTCTAAAATGTATTACATTTCTCAGTACTAAGTTCACTCTTTGAGTGACCACCTGGGTTAGTCTAAATCCACATTCTATATATTTTTATTAGATTTGATGTGGTTTGTGGACATGTGTAGGTAGTTATCTATTTTGTAGGTTATAGGTACAATCGACAACATTACAGCCAAACCGAGTGACAAATGAAGTTCAACAACAAAGATCCTTCAACCCATAAAGGATCAAAACCTAAGCATCTAAGCAATCACTAGTGCCCGGTTTGGTCATTAATGCTTAGGTTCTCTTTTCCTCCCTGTGGACACTTCTATCTCGGTACAATTTTGTGTTCAAGAACCCTCATTGAGCCTTGATGACACTATTCCCAGCCAAATCCAACAGTTACCCATCCTAAATCATCTCTAAGTTACATTAAAATAATCTAAGTCATCTTACTCTTTCATTTTCTTAGGGTTTCATATATTTTAATTCTTGTTGCTTGTCCATTCTTGTATAGCATTCGTTATAGTACATTATTATGAAATTAAGAATTAATTAAATTTATATTAAATCATTTATAGAACCCATTTGATCTAACCTTACCTTCTCAACATGCATAAGATCATCTCTCCTTCTTTTGAATTTATGGACCAATCCTCTTATCCATCCTATGCACCCATCAAGGTTTATAGCATGGATCCCATTTTTAATTTTATACAGGTCCGTACCCAACACCCCTGTCTTCTTTATCCCTCAATGACTGACCCAACTACCAATGTGGTCACCAATCGATGCAATAGGTAACCCATGAATCCAATTAGATCTATTCCACCACCTATTACCTCTACAGTTCCTCCCGACACCTCTAAATATTATGATGTCATTTATAAACTAAAGAATACACCGACCAAAATATATCTTTACGATATTTTACACAATGTACCTAATTTTTCTCATACATTAGAGGTTTCCTTATGTTCTATTCACATTGCAAGTGAAAATACCCCTATTTCCTTCACCCATTTTATTCATTACGTCAAAAACCTACCACATGCCATATCATTCAATATTGAAGACATCCTTCCTAATTTCACTGATGAACCTTTATCACCATTGCTTATTACAACTACTATTAGTTTCCATTATATAAAACACATTAATTGACAATGACTCCATGGTAAATCTATGTTCCCTATCATTACTCACACAATTGCAAATTCCTCATAGTCAGATCACAAAATCCTCTACTCTTGTTTGTGGATATGATTCTACTACTCAAACATGGAGTTTCATCATCACCTTACCTTTATGAGTTGGGCCCAAAACCTTCCCACTTTATTTTAAATAATTAATGCATAATTTTAGTTAAATTTTTACCCAGTCAATTATGGATTCACACTATACATGTTGTTTCTTCTATGGTTCATCGATGTGTCAAATTATTACACTATGGATATGAGCATACCATTTCCACCATCCCCAACACATTCAATTTTTGTATAATAGAAATAGTCATTGCCCTAACTATACCCCAATTTAATCTAATTACATATCATAATATCAATGTATATAATGTCGGTGAATCCAAAGGTGCTCCCATTGCTTATTCTTCTACCTCCACATTCACCCCTTCCATCCCTACACATACCAATGATATCATTTCCCCTACCACTATTCCACCTTTCACTACTCCTCTTTTACCTACATCTACCATGACTCCTAATTGTTGGTGTATAAAACTTATTTCATCATCATTCAATGACTTATCCACTATTAATGGTTAGTCATCTCACTTAGTGAGAATAGGTCATATTGGAATAGTTCAATAGGGTAGTGTGCATGTGTCATGCACATTATTTACAAAACACTCCTATATGTACCCCTATTTTCTTATCTATGAGCATGATAGACACTCCACAATCTTTCTCTACTTGATTCTCATTTTGATTCGATCTCTTTATTACTACATGAAGCATTCATGAATCCATTCAAGTGTAACTTTTCTCGATGTCTGCAAGGTTTAGATTTATTCCACATATAATAATCCAACATTACTCTTCTATTTGTTGATCCACCCTTTTGGGATGAGTATTTACTGCAGACCATATTCGTCTCTTCACAATGCCTACTTGTGTAACCATACATGGAGTTTCTCATCATTCTATAGGTTTTTTGGATAATTCCTTCATCTCCTTTTTTGGGAGTTCCCCTTTAGGTTCTTTTATCACTTCCACTATCTCGAAGATCATCACTAGTCCACCATTTCTTGTGGATCCTCTTCTATTGTTGTGGGGTTTTAATTTTCCTTCATTTCACTTAGGCATCTTTTCGGCAGATGTTCCTCTTTCATACTCGCAGTTCTACGCTTATGGAATTACCTTGAGATATTGTTCACGTGTTTTCCAAACCTTTGTTACATTTACATGGACTAGATTCAAATTTATTTATAGGACTACCTTTAGTTTCCTTCATGGAGTGGGCGGAATTTCAGTGTACCATTTTTGTCCTTCCTAAGGGCATAAACATTGTTTGATTTGGATGGAATTTCTTTAGTCTACATGTGGAAGACCACATCATCAACACTATTTTTGGAGACTTCATAGAGTTTTATACTTCATATTTTGTTGCTAGGATTCTTTACCAAACCCTTCACCAAAGCCAAGTATCCTTACTTGTGCACTCATATTAGGGTGAGGTCCACTACTACTTTCATTCATCTTCTTTGGGCCTTCTTGTCTTTCTCTTGTCTTTAGGATTCCATTTCATCTTCCTTATTTGCCATTTCTTCAGATTCACCATCCCTTCATAGAGTAGTTGGCACTTCCACCTCACATATGGAGCATCATTCCTTAGATAGTGTTGGTTGTCAAATAAGGAATTTATTGAAAACAACAGTCAGGGGACAGAAAGTCCCTCCTCTTTAATGGGAGAGGTTCCCTTATGGAAAGCAAAAAGCTATTCACAAATGTACAATGTTTGGTTTTAAAGAGGAACTTTGATATCATAAAAGTGTTTGATATAACAGATCATCAATACAAAAGGATAGAAGAAATAAGGAATGGGAAAAGGTAGAATAACACTCTCAGGAAATATAGATAACAAAATAATTCCTTACAAATGCTAGAATGGAATCATATAGAATAGAATCATTTGCATTAAAACCACAAGATGTTATTTCACAGACACAAAGTTCCAGAGATGACATCCACAAGAATACAAAGCTTCTTGATGTAAATAGATTAATTATTTAATAACTTTTAACAGATAGAAAGGAAAGAACAAGCATAGATAGAAACAGAAAGATAGTTCTTCTTGTATTGATAGCTTTTTACTCCTTTACACTTTCAAAAATAACAAGAGTTCCACCCTTGAAAATGGCATAGAGAGCCCATTATATAGCTTAAAAATTGGTTACACTTGGTAACCATTTATTTTAACTAAAATATTAATTAAGGAAGTTCTTGACACAATGTCCTTAATTAGTTTACAATGAGCTCGATTCTAGGAAAAGAAGGAGAAAAGGAGAAACTAGGAGAGAAAACATCCACTTATTGCTAAGGAGGGCCCACTGACTTGAGAATCCATTGCCTAAATTTTTTTAATGCCTCAGCTATCTCCCTACCTCATGGGATTGATGTGTTGGCAGTGGCATGAGACCAAGTGCCTAGACATTTCTCCATGTCCTTATCAAACTTGGTATGTTCCAGGTATTCTTTATTAGCCTCTTCAATGGCAGATTGAAGAGAGAAAATATCCTTTATCTTCTCTTTGGTAATCAATTCTTCTTTGAATAGGTATTCTTTGAAAAATGTCCTAAACTGAGTTTTAATCTCTTGAAGAGAGAAAGGAACACCTGAAATTTCATCATGAAGATGATAATGAATATCCTTAAAGGTAGATGCAACACAAGTCTTGAAAGATTCTCCCTTCTGTCAACTGTTTCTCAATTCTCCCAAGGCTTCTTCTAGAATTTATTTTCCAATCAACACTGACACACCCATGACCACGACAAGTTGTCTTTGGCATCATCAAACACTTCTTATTGGCCAACAATATCTTTTCATCAGCTTGTACCATCGGGCAAAGATTTGTGATGCAAATACTCAAAGCTTCATTTCTTTGTCCATAGTCCTATTAGAGGAGGAGAGTTTTTTTACTGTGTGGCCAACTTCTCATTGATTTTGAAAGCCTCTATAATGAAGTTCAAGCCTGCAATGGTCATGTTATTAACCATGGCTTCCATAGCCCTTCCATAAGTGGAATATTTGTGTATATCCTTGATATTCGGACCTCATCTTGACTGGGAATCATAAGATGTGGAAGGGCAGTCAGTGGAGTAGGATCCAAAACCTTATCTTTAGCCAATAATGACTTGATGAAGCTAGAAAGAACTTGATTTTGTTCTTCCAATTGTTCTATAGTTTGCTTACCCTTTTCCACTCTCTCAATAACCTTGGTTACTATTTCTTGGAGGTTATGTACCTCACTCTCAGGAGTAGATTCTCCCATTGGAATTCTAGAAAGTTCTAGGTTAGAGGCTAATAGATCTTTCTCTTCCTTATCAACCTTAGGCTTTGAAACCTCTAGAAATTGTTGGCCTTGAGCATCTGTCACTATTCTTGAAGTTGTTTTAGCTCTCTTTTATGGAGGAGGAGTAGTACCTAACAAAGCTGCCACAACATCAAAATTTGGCCCTGTCAAATGGGAAGAAGGTTTTCTCTTCCTACTATCAACCAAGGGTTACACCCATGCAAAATTAGAAGAAGAAGAAGAAGGGACAAGAGGTCCAAGAGCAAGTGAACCCATGGCACTTAAGGTATTCACCACTGTTGCCTCTAGTAAAGAGGTGAGTGAGGCATCTAGAGCTTCTTGTGCAGAGGAATATGTGGTACTAGGAGGTTCAGTGCTAGGCACCTCCTTCTCATCTTCTACTGTAACTTCTGAAGTTCTTGTAGGGTTTGGTACTTCACCATCATCACTTTCACTGAGAAAAATAATGTTCTCTAGCCCTGAAGGTAATCTTGAATTCTCTAAAAGGGTTCTTCCTCAATTGGCTCTTGTTTAACCTCTTTTATCTTCTTTTGGTACACTTGAGTAGAAGAAGAGGGAGTAGATGATTCAAGTTCTTTAATTGAGGAAGGAGGAGGGGTTTGTATAGGTACCTATGTGTTGGGTGTATGTGTTTCCTTCCTAGGTGTTGAAGTATCTCTAGAAGAAGATCCGCTTTGATTCTTCTTAAGCTCTCGAACCTTCTGTCAAACAAAACTTTTGTTCTTACAAGGACAGGGCCAAAATCTCAACCAAGTCATCCTTCTCCTTCTTGTACCAATCCAGATCTTCTAAAGGAGTATGTTTGATTGATGTCTCATATTCAAAAGACTGTAATTCTTCATCATCATCCTGGAACCCTTCAGGAATTTGATAGAGATTGAGCTCTTTAATTAGTTGCAGAGAGAGTCTGCCATAGTGCCTCCACCTTGCTTCAAAATCATCTGCACAATCAGACGGTAATCCCAAAGATATCTAGCCTTTGTGGTGATCATTTATTTTGAGGTTCTGATCAATGAACTTATTCAAATCAAAAAAATTCCTAGGCTTGAAAAAGTGGATAGTGAGGGGAGCAATGGCCCTTTCTACATTTTGGGCATCCAAGGTTGTTTTACATGTATAGTTTCCCAAAGAAATAGGGAAGTGCAGACCAGAGATTTTCTTGTCCCTACAGGTTCTATGTAATTTATCCAATTACTGCACACTTCAACTAGAGCCATCTTGTCATTACAAAACATGGGGAGCTTGAGAGGTGTGTTTTCATAACCAGCCAACCTGATATATGAAAACCTCCTGAATTGAATAAAGAAAGCTCCATACTTAGTTATCAGGTTCATGGCTTCATCAGAAAACCTCTTGGCAGTATCACCTTCCAAAATCCTTACAATATACATGGTAAAGGCATCATTAACTCTTCTAAAATTGTGGTTGCTAGTTTCAAGGGTAAATTGGGGGCAATATGCATAAATAGGCTCATCCTTCTGGCCCTCCATGTATGTGAATCCAAACCACTACCAGGATGCTGCTAGGGAATACATGAGATAAGAAGTCATATAGAACTTCTTAGTCTGCTGCACATTAGACAATTGCTCGATCAAATTCATGCAGATGATTTCTGCCCAATTTATGTTCTGATTACCTTTGCAAATGATGTTAATAAAAGGGCACATCCAGAAGTGAAATTCATTAGTAGAGGGAAATCCCATGACACGAGCTAGAAAAATGATGAAATCAGACAACTCTTCATTGAAATCAACCCTAAATAACACCTTAGAAAGTTGGGACGCTCCCTTCTTAGGGTTCTTCAACCATGATTTTGTTATTCTTGCCTTATATTTATCACTTTCCTACTCAAACAAGGTCTAAGGTTAATATTGAGTGAGAATGATGGATTCTTCAGTCTCTGGAATGCATAGGAAAGCACTAATGGCAGCAGCATCTAGTTTGGCAATCAACTCCCCATGCACATTATTCAATTCTTTGGTGTCCAAGTTATAATGAGCTCCATAGGAAAGCATGATGTCAGCACATTATACAAATATAGGGAAACCAACCGCATAAGCAAATCCATTGTCATTGATCATTTGTGCCATCGAAGAAGGATTAGGGAAAGTCAATCTGTTCCAAAAATCCCCAAAATTTAGGTGCCAAACCTCACTATCTCGATATCAAGAACAGAGGTCTCAAGAGGTGATACATGTTATTTTCTTTGGAATTTGATCTTCATGTTTTCAATGCATAGAGGAAAACCTTCAAGGGTTGAGTTCGCAATGAAAATGCAAAGAGAGCAGAAGTATGAGCAAATGACCTTAATTGCATGGATTCAACCAAATGATGGTAAGTGAGAAACAAGTCAAATGCATAGAGGATAGTCCCATTAAATAGCCATTTAGGAGAGAGAAGGTCATTAAATGTGTATTAAATTCATATTACACTGACTCAAAAAGATAATAATTGGGAAGATTAGAAAAGACCTGGCCCGAGATGGTCTTTGGTACATTTGGGACATGAGGGACGTGAAAACGTAATCCGGCCGATGCGGGTGATGTGGGTAATGCGTGCCAAATGAGCACGGGTGGTCTAGAAACTTGGGAACGTGAGGGACATGAACATATGATTTGGCCAATGATCACAATGTAGGTGATCGGGGAATAGAGAGCCGGGTGAACTTGGGACAAATGGGCCAAAAAGTTCTGATAGAACTGAAAATTAAAGAATTTTGGGGAATGTGGCCGATCGAGGAAGAGAAGGATCGGCAGAACTTGAGACATGAGGGACAAAAAATTTTGACAGAACCTCAAATCACCAAAATAAATCCAAAAAACACAAATTTTTACTATCTCCTCAACTTTTCACTTCACTAGAACATCACTAAAGAGTGTCAACTCAAAAAAAAATTGACTTTCAAAAGAGGGAAAAATTTGAGAGGAAAGCAGTGGCTCTTTCTCGGGGATGACTTGGCCAGATCGGGAAGAACAAGACAAGGCAAGAACTTTATAAAACCTTGGGGAAGAAGACTAGCATGTAATCCATTGGGCCACAGAGTCAAAAGGAAAACCAATACAAAATACAACACACAAACGAAACAGGGAGAAGCCAACACACACTATACATAATATACAAAGAGACTTCTTATTTACCTAGGACTTGAACAATTTCAGGTATTGCCCACTATAAGGAAGTGGGAGAGAGGAACCATCCATGTAATCAAGATAGAAATAATTTTCACTAGCAAAATGCCTGATTTTGAAAGGACCAAGCCAAAGAGAATCAAACTTACCATGGCTTCCTCGAGGCTCATATCTTTTATCCCACAACAACAAAATGTCTCCAAATTCTAAATTTCTAGACCTATCCTTCTTATAAAACAAATATTTTACCTTCTGCTGGTGGGCAGATATTCTATCAACAACGTGCAACCTGTCTTCATTCAACTTATGAAGATATATGATCCTTTTGTCTAAAGAATCATTGAAACTAGTGTCTTCAATGGCCTTCATTAAGTACAAAGCTATTATCTTCACTATCATTGGTAATTGGGCTTCCACACCATACACCACTTGAAAAGGGGACATCCTAATAGCTCTTTTAGGTGTAATCCTATCTGCCCAAAGAGCATCATAGAGTTTCTTGTGCAGTTCTCACGAGATTCATTAAGCTGGTTTCCTTAGTATAACCACCAGATTTTTTTGTTGATTTTTCCTATCCATTCCCTTGAGGATAGTAATCTAAAGAGTGAGAAAGGGAAATGCCATATCCATAATAGAAATCCATCATCTCAAGCAGAAGAAAAATTTGAAGCATTATCAGTCACAATCTTGTTTGGCACTCCAAACCTTACCAAGATGTTTTCTTTGATAAAATTACATACCACTTCAGAAGTGGTACTTTTTACTGGAATGGCTTCTACCCACTTAGTGAAATAATCTATGGTAGTCAACACATGAGTATGTCCAGCACTTGAAGATGGGTTGAGTGTTCCAATGAAATCTAAACCCCACTATTGAAAGGGATCTTCAATTACAACTGGTTTAAGTGGTAAGGCAGCCAACTTGGGTCTTCCCACAAAGGTCTGACAAGCTTCACATTTATCAACCCATTTTGATGCATCTTTAAACAAAGTAGGCAAATAGTATCCAACATAAAGAATCTTGTGAATAGTAATAGCAGATGAGTAATGACCTCCACATGCTTGATAATGGAAATCTGAGAAAAGCTTCTTATGTTGTTCTTTGTCAACGTATTTAAGAAATATTCCATCCACTCCTCATTTGAACAAAGCATTCTCCCATAGCACATACTATGTTGATATTAGCTTGATATCTCTCTTCTCTTTGGCTATCAAGTGAGAGGGAAACTCCCCATAGGTGAGAAAATGAGAGATATCAGCATACCATTCATCATTCGAGTTGAGAAATAGAACAATAGGAACATCAACCTCATCCTTAGGTAATTCATGACCAACTCCTTCAGTAATGAGTTCACACAAGCCTTTACCCCAAACTATTTTGGTTAGTATGATGTCAATATCATATTATTAAACCTTTGCTACCCAGTTTCCTCTCTTAGTTCCAAATTCTTGCTACGTAAGAATAGAATTGATGGTTGTATCAGGAACAAGCACCATAGAGTGAGAGTTAAGAATATAAAATCGAAACTGCTTAACAACTTTAACCACTGCAAAAGCATGTTTCTCCATCATGGTGTATTTTAACTCATGATTTTTAAGAATGTAGCTCATGAATGAAATTGGGAGCTCATGATCATCAGAATCTTTCTGGGTCAATACATCAAGGGTGCTTTATGTGGCATAGAAATAAATAATAAAATCTTTACTAAAATCTGGACATGCTAAGATAGGAGTCCTAGCAATAGCCTTTTTAATTCCTTCAAATTCTTCTTTTGCTTTAGAGGACCAGCCAAATGTTTGTTTCCCTTTCATCATTTGAAAAATATTCAAAGTTATCTCTCGTAAAATCAGCAATGAATCTTCTCGGGGAATTGGATCTTACTAAAGAAATAATGCACTCCCTTCTTACTTGTGGGAAGAGGAATCTACTGTATATCTCGAACTTGTTTAGGATCAATTTTGATTCCATCTTTAGAGACAACATGCCCTAATAATTTTCCCTTTGTGACACAAAAGACAGATTTCTTGGGATTCAAAGAGACCCCATGTTCCCTGCACTTCAAAAGAACTATTTCTAGATCTTTGAAAAATGATCAGCTCTAGTTTTGGAAAACACTGAGTTAGGTCATCTAGATACACAACAATACACTTTCCTTTCAGGCTTCAAAATCCAAGTCCCTAGCCCTTTGAAAAGTGGCACCGGCATTGATGAGTCCAAAAGGCATCCTCTTGTAGGTAAAAGTACCCCAGGGGGTGGTGAAGGAAGTCTTGTGCTGATCTATGGTATCAAATTCCACTTGATTATACCTTGAGAAGCATCAAGCATGGAAAACATTTCAAACCCTGTAACAGACTTGTAAAACTTGATCCATCATGGGCAGAGGGTAGTTGTCCTTCAAAGAATCCTGATTCAGATTCCTGAAGTCAACACAGATACGAATCTCACCATTTTTCTTCCTGACATGTACAATGTTGGCAATCCATGTTGAATGGTGAATGGGGAAGATAATTTTAGCTTTCAATAATTTTTGTATTTCCTAAAAAATGGTATCAACAATCTTTATATTGTACTATCTTTACTTTTTCTTGAAATGTTTAATCCTAGAGTTTGAGAGGAATGAAATGCTACATTTCCTTTGGCTGGAAAGCTTTTAGATCATCATATGAATATGCAAGAACATCCATATACTTCTTCAAGAGGTTCACTACCTTCTTCTTTTCTTCTTGCGTACAACACTTTCCAACGTTCACCATTTTGGGGTCTGCAGAGCTCCCAATGTTAATCTTTTCATACTCAGCAGATTACCACTCTCCTTTAGAAGCTTTAGACTTAACATACCTGTCATGTTTATCAAAAATTCCTCCAAACTCACAAGCCTTTTAGGTATCTTGTTACCTTTGAATCTGATGCACCCATCTTGATCTTTCTCCTCTTTGACACCTTCCTCATTGGAAGATACACTCTCACGAGGAAAATTGTCACTTCCTTCGAAGTAAAATTGTTCAAAGTTATCCCGAGCTCCAAGAAAGAAATCAAATGTTGATCATCATTGAAAAATTGCTAGTTACTTGCATTATCAGGCACACTTGGCCTATGGATCATTTCAATGGTGAATTTATCTTGAGAGAAATCAGGGTGAGGTATCAACAATGATCCTGAAACAACTAGTGAATCAGCCCTGGTGTTCTTTTCTCTTGGCACTACTTCAATGGAGAAGGCATCAAGAAATTCAATAGAATCCCAAACTAGATTTTTGTAATGCTTCAACCTTCTATTCTTTACTTGAAAAAGGTCTCTGACTTGTTTAACAACTAGTTTTGCATCTCCATGAGCCAGAAGATTCTTCACACCTTTTTCTTTTTCCACATTAAGTCCAAGGATGAGGGCTTCATACTCTGTTGTATTATTGGTATTCTCAAACTGAAGTTTGAAAGAGAAAGGGTAAAACTTTCCTTCCAGAGACATCAACACCACGCCAGCTCTAGAACCAGCTGAGGAGTAGCTTCCATCAAATTCTAGATTCCAAACACCATTAGGATCATGAAGTACTTCTTTGGGAAGTTTAGTTTCCTCCAGAGACATAATCATATAGTTACCATGTCCAATATCTTCATAGATTATTTGTGCTTTGGGATCATCTATTTTTACACAATATACTTAGATTACTTCTCAGGCAACAACTTCTCCATTTTTCCTTTGACTGGTATAAGGGCATGTGACCAATCCATTTGAATTTCTCCTCCCATGTCTTTACAAAAATTCCTACTTAACAACATACCATATGAAGGAGGGATATCTGCACTACCAGAATAGTAGCCAAAACCTTTTTCTTAGGTAAGGTAGCAAAAGCTACCTGTGCATCTTTAATCCTTCCCACCAAAGGCACCTCCCTACTCTCCATAGAATAACATGAACCAATAGTGCGTGTGAGGGTGAGACCCAAAGCATGAGCCACTTTGGTAGGCATTACATTATCTGATGCTCCTGAATCTATGACACAATTGCTAAGTTTATGGCCTGCTATAAGAAGAGTCACATAAAAAGGTTTGATTTTCTCATTAGATGAGGTGATTGTAGCCACAAGATTTGGTTGGGGTGCGGAGGATGGAGTAGGTAAAAGGCCTTTAGAGGTAGTTTTGGAATGGGAATTGACAAAGTGGACCATTTTGGCAAAGGCTTTGGGGTGGGTTTGATAATACTCAACCTTTGAAATTTGAACTTTTATTTTCTTAAGATGGTCAATGATATCAAAAGATCCGGAGATGGATGGGGAATCATCACTAGGAATTTTAGGCTTATCAAGTTTTGAAGCTAGAGAAAAATAAGTTTTAGAAGTAGAAATAGGAGAAGGATTATCAGTACTGACCTTTTGTGTGGAAGCAATAGGAACATGAGATCCTCTTCTTGCCACAACTGGGATAGTTGTGGAATACTCTTTATCTTTCTTGATGGGCTGCATCACTTTTTCCTTCTTATTGGTCTATTCTCATGTCATAACAACATATGACTCACTATTCATATCTGCTACTACTTCATCATAATCATATTCTTCATCAACACCCTTAGTAGTGAGAAAATTGACCGAGATCCATCAAGTTCTTCCAATTCCTCCTCATCCTCCTCTCTAGATTCTTCAAATTCTTCATTAGCTTCTTCCTCAGGTTCCTCAACTTCACAAGTTGCATTGATAGGGACCTTGATGGGTGGTCCCTCAATTTCCAACCTTGTTTAAGAAGAGGGAAAATGGTTCTTGGGTTGGAAGTTTCTTCTTGGGACATCTTGATAAGGAGCATGTTGAGCCAATTGTTTCTTGATAGCAATGAGGTCATTGGCTAGTTTTTGTACTAAGGGATCTGCATTAGCTCCAGAATTTGAAGAAGAAGAAACAGATGCTTTAGACTTGGAAGGATCTCTTTTCAACTTGCTAGACATGATCAAGTCATCCTCAACACTAACAACTAATATTTTATCCTCATCCAATGTTGCAAGATTAGCTCTCCTTAATGCATAGCTTACCTCAGGAAATTGAGCGTTTAGGAAAAAACATTTTTGAATCTGGTCCACGGGTCGGGTGTCCAGTGGGATCTTATTAATCAACTTATTGAACCTAGCCACAAAATCTCTCATAGGCTCTTGTGGTTCTTTCTTGATTTGAGAAATCTATGCTAGCAGAGCATGCACATCTTCTACAGGTTTAAAACATGGTTCTCAAATCTTGTCCTCATAGTAGTCCAATTGGTAATGGCCCCAGCAGGAAGGTGATAGAACCAATCTGCTGCATTATCTTGCAAAGTCTCTACAAAAAGCCTCACCGAGACATCTTCATGCTCAACACCAAGGACTCCACATGCAACTATGAAGGCTGCAATATGTTCATCTAGGTGCACTTTACCATCACCTTTGAACTTGGGAAAGTTCTTTCTGTTACCCCTAGGTAACTCATGCAAAGGCTGAGGAAGGGAAAGAGGCCCAACACAGTGGCCCCAAGGTAATGGAACTACCATCCTTGGAAAGACTACTTGAAGAGGAACTAAAACACCAGCAAGAATTAAAGCACGAAGATTAGGGTTGAGTTTCTCTTGAGGAATACTACTTCCAAGAGTTCTATCTTCAACAAGGGGTGTGCTTGTGGAATGAGCTCTTCTATTTCTTCTTGTTGAAGGAAGAGGAAAACCTTGCTGCTCTAGGAGATGAAACTGAGAATCTTCAATACCAAGGGCTCTCCTACCATGAGTAAATCTTAGAGTCACCAGATCAAAGAATGATCAAGAAATTTTTCACAAACTGGAATCCGTCAAAAATGAATCCCCAGTAGAGTCACCAAAAACTGTTGGTTGTCAAATAAGGACTTTATTGAAAACAATAGTCAGGGGATAGAAATTCCCTCCTCTTTAATGGGAGAGGTTCCCTTATGGAAAGAAAAATCTATTCACAAATGTACAATGTTTGGTTTTAAAGAGGAACTCTGATATCATAAAAGTGTTTGATATAATGTATAATCAATACAAAAGGATAGAAGAAATAAGGAATGGGAAAAAGTAGAATAGCACTCTCGGAAATATAGATAACAAAATAATTCCTTACAAATGCCAGAATGGAATCATATAGAAAAAAACCATTTGCATTAAAACCACAAGATGTTATTTCACAGACAGAAAGTTCCAGAGATGATATCCACAAGAATACAAAGCTTCTTGATGTAAATAGATTAATGATTCAATAAATTTTAACAAATAGAAAGGAAAGAACAAGCACATATAGAAACAGAAAGAGATATCTTCTTGTATTGATAGCTTTTTACTCCTTTACACTTTCAAAAATAACCAGAGTTCCAGCCCCTGAAAATGGCATAGAGAGCCCATTATATAGCTTACAAATTGGTTACACTTGGTAACCATTTCTTTTAACTAAAATATTAATTAAGGAAGTGCTCGACACAATGTCCTTAATTAGTTTACAATGATATTGATTCTAGGAAAATAAGGAGAAAAGGAGAAAATAGGAGAGAGAACGTCTTCTTATTCTTTGAGGAGGGTCCACCGACTTGAGAATCTGTTGCTCGAATCTTTTAATGCCTCAGCTATCTCCCTGCCTCGTGGGATTGATGTGTTGGTAGTGGTGTGAGACCAAGTTCCTAGACATTTCTCCATGTCCTTATCAAACTTGGTATGTTCCAGGTATTCTTTATTAGCCTCTTCAATGGTAGATTGAAGAGAGAAAATATCCTTTATCTTATCTTTGGTAATCAATTCTTATTTGAACAGGTCTTCTTTGAAAAATGTCCTGAAGTGAGTTTTAATCTCTTGAAGAGAGAAAGGAACACCTGAAATTTCATCATGAAGATGACAATTAATATCCTTAAAGGAAGATGCAACACAAGTCTTGAAAGATTCTCCTTCGCTAACTATTTCTCAATTCTCCTAAGGCTTCTTCAAGAAATTTTATTTTCCGTTCAACACCGAACATCCATGACCCCGACAATTTGTCCTTGGCATCATTAAACACTTTATTGGCTGAAAATATATTTTCATTAGCATATCCCATCGTGCGAAGATCTCGTGATGTAACTACTCCAAAGCTTCAGTTTTTGTCCATAGTTTTAATAGAGGAGGAGAGTTTTTGTTACAGGTTGGCCACCTTCTCATTGATTTTGAAGGCCTCTATAATGAAGTTCAAGCCTGCAATGGTCATGTCATCAACCATGGATTCCATAGCCCTTCCATAAGTGGAATATCTATGTATATCCTTGATACTCTGAACCTCATCCTGACTAAGAATCATAGGAGGTGGAAGGGAAGCTAGTGGAGCAGGATCCAAAACCTTATCTTTAGCCAATAATGACTTGATGAAGTTGGAAAGAACTTTATTTTGTTCTTCCAACTATTCTATAGTTTTCTTACCCTTTTCCAATCTCTCAATAACCTTAGTTATCTTGTTTCTTGAAGGTTATGTACCTCACTCCCGTGAGTAGATTCTCCCATTGGAATTCTATAAAGTTCCAAGTCAGAGGCTAATATATCTTGATATGACTTATCAACCTTAGGCTTTGCAAACTCTAGAAATTGTTGGCCTTGAGCATCTATCACTATTCTTGAAGTTTTTTTAGCTCTCTTTTATAGAGGAGGAGGAGATGTACCTAACAAAGCTGCCACACCATCAAAATTTGGCCCTATCAAATGGGAAGAAGGTTTTCTTCTTCTTTATCAACCAAGGGTTACACCCATGCAAAAGTACAAGAAGAAGAAGAAGGGACAAGATATCCAAGAGAAAATGAACCCATGGCACTTAAGTTATTCACCATTGTTACCTCCAATAAAGAGGTGAGTGAGGCATCCTGGAGCTTCTTGTGCAAAGGAATCATTGTAGTAAGAGGTTCAATGCTAGGCACCTCCTCATCTTCTACTGTAACTTTTGAAGTTCCTACAAGGTTAGGTACTTCACTATCATCACTTTCACTGAGAACAATAATGTTCTCTGGCCCTAAAGGCAATCCTGAATTCTCTAGAAGGGGTTCTTCCTCAATTGGCTCTTGTCTAACCTCTTTTATATTCTTTTGGTACACTTGAGTAGAAGAAAGAGGGAGAAGATTATTTAGGTTATTTAATTGAGGAAGGAGGAGGGGTTTGTACAGGTACCTCTATGTTGGGTGTATGTGTTTCCTTCCTAGGTGTTGTTCAGTATATCTGGAAGAAGATTTGCTTTGATTCTTCTTAAGCTCTCAAACCTTCCTATTAAACCAAACTTTGGTTCTTACAAGGAAAGGGGCCAAAATCTCAACCAAGTCATCCTTCTCCTTCTTGTACCAATCTAAATCTTCCAAAGGAGTATGTTTGATTGATGTCTCATATTCAAAAGACTCCAAGTATTCATCATCATCCTAGAACCCTTCAGGAATTTGATAGATATTGAGCTCTTTAATCAGTTTCATAGAGATTCTGCCATAGTGCCTCTGCCTTGCTTCAAAATCATCTACACAATCAGCCCAGTAATCCTCAGTATCTAGCTTGTGATGATAATTTATTCTGAGGTTCTGATCAATGAACTTCTTCAAATCAAAACAAGTCCTAGGCCTGAAAAAGTGGACAGTGAGGGGAGCAATGGCCCTTTCTACATTTTGGGCATCCAAGGTTGTTTTACATGTATAGTTTCCCAAAGAAATAGGGAAGTGTAGACCAGATATTTTCTTGTCCCTATAGGTTCTATGCAATTTATCTAATTGCCTGCACACTTCAACTAGAGCCATCTTGTCATTACAAAACATGGGGAGCTTGAGAGGTGTGTTTTCATAACCAGCCAACCTGATATATGAAAACCTCCTGAATTGAATAAAGAAAGCTCCATACTTAGTTATCAGGTTCATGGCTTCATTAGAAAACCTCTTGGCAGTATCACCTTCCAAAAGCCTTACAATATACATGGTAAAGGCATCATTAACTCTTCTAAAATTGTGGTTGCTAGTTTCAAGGGTAAATTGGGGGCAATATGCATAAATAGGCTCATCCTTTTGGCCCTCCATGTATGTGAATCGAACCACTACCGGGATGTTGCTAGGGAATACATGAGATAAGAAGTCATATAGAACTTCTTAGTCTGCTGCACATTAGACAATTGCTCAGTCAAATTCATGCAGATGATTTCTACCCAATTTATGTTTTGATTACCTTCATAGATGATGTTGATAAAAGGGAACATCCAGAAGTGAAATTCATTGGTAGAGGGAAATCCCATGACACGAGCTAGCAAAATGATGAAATCAGATAGCTCTTCATTGAAATCAACCCTAAATAACACCTTGGAAAGTCGGGACGCTCCCTTCTTAGGGTTCTTCAACCATGATTTTGCTATTCTTGCCTTATATTTATCACTTTCCTACTTGAACAAGGTCTGAGCTTGAGCTTGAGTGAGAATGATGGAGTCTTCAATCTCTGGAATGCATAGGGCAGTAAGTAATGGTAGCAGCATCTAGTTTGGCAATCAGCTCCCCATGCACATTAGTCAATTCTTTGGTGTCCGAGTTAAAATGAGCTCCACAGGTGAGCACAGTGTCGGCACATTGTACAAAGATAGGGAAACCAGCCACATAAGAAAGTCCACTGTCGTTGATCATTTGTGCCATGGGGGAAGGATTAGGCAAGTCAATCTATTCCAAAAATCCCCAAAATCTAGGTGTCAAACCTCACTATCCTCGATATCAAGAATAGGAGGTGATACATGTTATTTTCCTTTGAATTTGATCTTCATGTTTGTAATGCATAGAGGAAAACCTTCAAGGGTCGAGTTCACAATGAAAATGCAAAGGGAGCAGGAGCACGAGCAAATGACCTTAATTGTAGGGATTCGAGAAAATGATGGTAAGTGAGCAATGAGTCAAATGCATAGAGGATAGTCCCATTAAATAGCCATTTAGGAGAGAGAAGGTCATTAAATGCGCATTAAATTCATATTGCACCAACTCAAAAAGATAAGAATCGGGAAGAGTGGAAAAAACTGGCTCGGATGGTCTTTGGTACATTTGGGACATGAGGGACATGAAAATGTGATCCCGCTGATGTGGGAAATACAAGTAATGCGGGCCAAATGAGCACGAGTGGTCTAGAAACTTGGAAACATGAGGGATGTGAGGGATGTGAAGATGTGATTCAGTCAATGCATGTGATGTGGGTAATTGAGGAATAGAGAGCCTAGGAAAACTTGGGACAAATGGGCCAAAAAGTTCTGACAGAACTAAAAGTTAAAGAATTTCAGGGAATGCGGCCGATCGAGGAACAGAAGGTCGGCAGAACTTGGGACATGAGGGACAAAAAGATCTGATAGACCTCCAAATCACCAAAATAACTCCAAAAAATGTGAATTTTTACTATCTCCTCAACTTTTCACTTCACTAGAACATCACTAAAGAGTGTCAACTCAAAATTTTCAATTTTCTAACTTTCAAAAGAGGGGAAATTTTGATAGGACAACATATAGGAACTACACATTATCATTTCAGGATCTTCTTCTTTACTTGATACACGGTGGTCTTTGACATGTTATTCATCTTAGGAGGTTAGATAACATTTCTTCATCTCTTCTCTTCTTCTAAATATTGCAATTTTTACATGAGTACCTTATTAGGCCTTTAGTTTCCAGGACTCATTTGACACATCTTTATTAGGTTGTTTAGGGGTGTCTTTTATATCTTGTAAATGGATGGTTTCCCTCGGGGTTTTTTTTTCTCCATTACTTGATATTCTTATTGTACATGGGTACCTCATCAAACATCACTTTTGGGACCCATTCTTCTTCTCTTCTTATTTTCAAGAAATATTGTTTTTTACATGGGTACCTTATCAAGCTTAGTATTCGGGCCCTATTGACATATCTTTCTTAGTTATTTAGGGATTTCTCTTTCAGTTCTTAATTTCCATGACCTCTACATCAACTTCGATGAAGGGGGTGTTGGTGTATAGGACTTGTTTTGTCATCATTTGAAGACTTTTCCACCATTGATGGTTAGTCATATCACTTAGTGAGAATAGTTCATAGTGGAATAGGTCAATAGGGTTAGTGTACATGTGTCATACACAGGAGTTACAAAACACTCCTATATGTACCCCTCTTTTTCTTATCTATGATAATGTTAGACATTATGTTTTCTTTCTCTACGTGATTCTCATTTTGATTTGTTATTTTTCTTACTACGTGAAGCGTTCACGACTCCATTGAAGTGTAACTTTGCTTGATGTGTGTGGGGTTCCAAGTTGGTCCTTATATAACAATATGACACTAACATCCTTGATAATGTTACCCAACATAATAATGTCAACACCGATGATTCCGATGATGAGGTCGATGTTGTAGAACTTACCAATGAAAATTTTTACAACCTTACCTTTACTCCTATTGAGATAGAAAAATCCTATTTCTAAGACACTTTTATTACTATCAAGCACAGTGAGTATCAATTAAACTAACCTTCTCCCTCTACTACATTCATGATCCATTTTCAGAAACTGTACATACACTAGATGTCATGCCATCTCCTCATACTACCCTTTCTCTGCAGCTCAATCCATTCACATGCACCTTACTCATACATGACTCTTATTGGCCTCATATCCCATTTGATCCCACTTGTTCTCAATCCATTTACACACATGAATGATTAGGAAAAATAGGATTCACACTCAATAATATATTCCTTCCACTTCACTTTCCACATATGTATCATGGATATGTACTCATTACTACTGCCTATGGCCTCCATGTCTTCCATTTATTAGTCTTCCTTGCACATACACCTTTCTCTCCGCCAACCCTCGGACAATATTGGATTGATTATATTGGTTGCACTCTCGATCCCAATCATACTAATATTCAATTTCTAATTCCTTTTGGTCACATTTATGTTTGCAATGATTCCTTTCTTGTGTATACCCAAAACCTAACTCACGGGTATGTACATCATTGTGCACAACCACCTTTTACTAATGAAGAATATGTTATGGGCATGTATAATCTATGTCACATAGGATTTTTCCATGATCACCCTCATACTACGGCTTACTATATCTCAAATCCCAATCCCATCACCTATGACCCTGACACTGACGACATCCTTGATGAGTTTACTTGATTCATCACTTACACACTTAGGGGGCATCACACTATCTTTCCCCTCCATCACCATTTGATGTCTCTATTGGTTTCTCTCAGTTCACTTGCTACACATCATGCTCCACGCTTCAAACTAAATATTGTATAGCATATAATATCACCACACATACGTTACATTCATTACCTAATGATGTACTCTTGTTATATGGTTCATGACTGACTATTGAGGGGATAATTCCTACATGAACCTCATTTTTTACATCCTATCTAATCTCTCTCACTCCGTGATGCATGACTATATTTTTTAGCATTACCACATCCCTGGTTAACAAAATTTACCTTCATTACCCAATGAAACACTCTTTTTCTATGGTTCATGCTTGATTGTTGAGGGTACAATTTCTTCATAAAACTCACTTGTCACATCCTGGATACTCTCTCTCACTCCATACTACATGACTCTATTTTTTAGCATTACCACATCCCCTGGTTCACATAATTTACCTTCATTACCTGATGATTCCCTCTTATTATATGGTTCATATGTTACTATTGAGGGATCATTCCTAAATGAACTTTATCTTATGCACATTTTTGGGGGAAATGCAGCCCGTCTCATCTACACAATTTACATAGAGCATCACACTTCACATGCACATGGAATTTTCACATCTTGGTTGTCTTTACTCTTGTTATCTTAAACTTTTTACATTTTGCACTTTGTTTCCTATGCTAGTTGGATACTTAGCATGTCACTATCTTTTTATATACAAACATGCACATTCATTTGGTATCTTGAGGTGAACGCAAGACTTTTTCAAATTTTTGTACGATGCATGATGCTCAACACTACTCTTTCCCAGTCCTATCAAGGGTCTTGGGGTATATTTCTTTTTCTACTATCATACTCTATCCAACACAAATTCTATCATTTCAATATTTACTACTTCTTGGCACTATCACTTACTTTTCATTGATCTTACATGCTTTGACATACTATTTATCTTTCTAACATACTAATGGGTGCTTCATGTGTAGAATTTTCCTTACATGATTATATACAACCATGGTTATCTATCACTTTTTGTTTACTCTTGATTACTAATGTTTACTATTGTTTAGGGGCCATGCCATATGTTATGGTTAATCCTTATTTACTTTTAGTCGCTTCAAACCGGTTGTCTTGTGACATTGTGATCGATGTCCCATGTTTGAAACTCAATTTTTGTAGTCCATTTTATCTTCATAGCTTATTGTTACATTGTATTTTATTATAGGCTCATTATTTTTACAACTAACACTTGTTTACTAGTCCATCTTGTTTCCATGTGGCTTATCTATCCCCTACCCCCTGTAGGTATCTACTCCTAGATATGCATATTAGTATCAAGTCCTCTCTTTTGGGACACATTCTCTTACAATCGTAACATGAACCCCAAACAAGGGGAGAATCTATTAGGTGAAAAAATCACCCTTATAACAATACAAAGTTACAGAACATATCAACACAGTACAGAATTGGCAACAACACATAGTCACATAGTGATCTCAAAACATACTTGGGTTACAAACATAGAGTAGACACTATCACTTAGTAGTAGACAAGCATGATGGGAACTTGTGACCCACCTAGGCATTTGTATCCTAGGGAAAAATAACATTTTCTCAATACAACACAATTTCCAACAATTTCCAATACAGTTATACTGAAGATCAAACACTTGCCTCCAATTAAAAAATCCAATCATTCAATTACAATTGAGTTACAAATCGAAACGTTCCATCTATAGTGGCACTTGGGGAATTGTCATGGATGGAGATAAAAATAGACTTCTCTCACCAACACTCCTCTCTTGGAATGAGATCACCCAAAACTCCCTCTTGGCATGAGATCACCTAAAAATTCATCCTTGGTGTGAGATCACCCAAAAAAATCACTCTTCATGTGAGATCTCCCAAATCCCACACCCCTTTTGGTAACAAGAAACTCAAATCCATAGCATCTCTAAGTAAAACATGACAAATTTCTATCCTTTACTCTCATATACATCAGGTGCACACTTTCCTTTTACTTTTACACACTTTTACTCATTTATACGTATATTGCTCTCCGATTTTTCCAATACGGGACTTGAATATTATTTTGATCTTCTTTTACTTGGTCCATCCTTGTATACAAAAGCAATCATCCTATGTCTATCAGCACAAGATATAATAGCACACACCTACACTTACAATGCACCCCTAGGGTGCACCTTCCCTTCATAGTTTCCATGCTTCGTATTATGATCACTTCATGCTTCATTTATCCACTCAACACACTATCAACTACACTCTTCTATGGATTATAAGGTACACATATTATACTACTTTATGACATCAATTATTTACTAAAAACATAAAATGGTGGTAAATGTAGATACAAAATATATGCACTTGGGTACATTTCAAGGTCTTAAAGCATACTAATGTATTCATGATTCCTAAGAAAGAAAACATGTGGTTGAAAACTTCTTTTGAGCCTTTTCCTTCATCTATTGCACTTTTATTAGCCTTGCATATCTTAAATCCCTATCTAAACTTTATTGGTGTATATTTTATGGCCTCAAACACTAGCACCTAGTTAGGAAAAAAGTGCCCAAGAGCTCATGTCCCTTCCGGGAACTCCCGACCTTCTTTATCGTACTCTTACTCTTTTTAGTATATTTTTCTTCTTGGTCACCTTTTAAAACTTAGGGTCACCCTTTTAGTTGTCAATTACGAAATTTAAAGAAGGGAATCATATACATACTTAGTTATTTCTCTCGAATAAGGAGCCAAACACATAAGCATTATTTTCATCACCTAAGATCACATTCAAAGGAAAAAGAGTATTACAAAGAATACATCTAACACATCCACATAAGGGACAAGGGATGTATTATTCTACATACATAACATAGGGAGGGGAGTTGATTCTAATCCATCACACATATTCTCCATACTTGTACATTCTATATCTATTTTGCTATCATTGTGAAACTTGTACATAAGGGAATCATAGGGAATCATTACACATAAAAACACACAAAAATACATCATGTATGAAATGTACTACAATGATCGGTACTCGAGTTAACTCTTTAGGTGACCAACGGGGTCAGTATTACTCCACATTCTACATATTTTTATTTATCTATTTTGTAGTTTACATGTATAACTATTTACATTACATCAAAACTAAAATGAAAAAGGAAAATCAATAGTGAATCTCCTCCAGGACAGAAAGGATAAAAACCTAAGCATCTAAGTAGCACTAGTGCCCATTCCGTTCATTAGCATCTCAGGTGCTCCTGTCTTCCTATGGGAACCTTTTTCGGCATTTTTTGAGTTTTAGAATCCTCATTGATCCTTGATGACACTATTTCCTACTAGATATAGAAGTTACCTAACCCAGATCATCTTCAAATTACACAAAAATCAGCTAAATCATCTTCCTCTTTCATTTTCTTAGGGTTTCATATATTTGAATGTTTGTTTCTTGTCCATTACTATATATTATCATATGTATATCATTCATTACAATATGTTACTATGAAATTAATGTTTATTTTAATTTATATAAATTAGTTGATCAAGGGAATGTGGTTGACTCCAAAATAATCTTATCCACACTTAAGATTGTGGGAAGAACTTTTGGAACACGATGCTTGTCACGTAGAATGTGACAATTGGAATCGATGTGTGCGCAATACTTATGAAAAGATAAAAAGAAAGGAGTTGAATTGGAAGGATATGTAGCCTTTTTATTTGGTCACATTTGACCTCATCTTCAAGGTTCTTCATGTGGTGTAAATAGGATCTACTGATTAGAAACATTGTACCCGAAGCCTCATGTCATGTGCAATATGGCTTGGTAATAAGAGAATGAGTAGCCAAAAGTGTAAGAGGTATGGAAATAGGTCTTGTAGGCTATAAAGGGTTAGTGACGGTATCTAATGAGGGTGAAGATGTAATAGCTGAGGATGGTGCCAATGGAGATGTGTGTCACCTAGTCATCAAGGTGTAGTAAATAAGATCATCACCCATGAGATCATCAGCTTTGTGGTCAAAACCAACAACCTAATCATTTGTTTTAGTTATGGAAAATGGGTTGGATAAGTCAATGGTAGTATGTGGAGGTGTATCCGATGGAGCAATTAAGGCTCAAGTACTTGTGGGGAAGAATCATTGAATGTGATTGAAGGTTCCTTTTATACTAGGATGATATTTAATTTTTTATTAATTGAGGTGCATATGATTTCTTGGTATCGTAAGACTTCGATCACAAATATGGGTGTATATAGCCAGGTGAAGGTCATATAAAGTGTAACTATCATATTAATTTTATATGGAAGAATCCATCATGAAATATTCTATTATGGTATTGAGTTAGACTATACACTCTAATGAGGCTATGGTGTTTGTGAGATAACTACAGGAATTGAAGGATCCTTCTTGTGATGCCACAAGGAAGGAGGAAGATGATATATGATGAGTTCGGGAAGGTCAAGTATTGATTATAAGAGTGATCTCATCAATGTCATCTTCGCCCAACTCTAAGCGATTGGAAGGCGTGCACCATCTAACTCAGGATAGCTGGAATTTCCATGCAAAGTATCTATATGGTTGATTAAGAAAATATTGAAATGAATATATGCCTAAATCTAGTTACAATGTATCAAGTAAATGATGAAAAAATGGAGTAAAAAAATTACTTGATAAAAATAAGCTAAAAAGTATGAAACCCTATTTTTTAAGAAGAGATAAAGAGACTTAGTTATTTCACAATTAAATATGGACTATGCCAAATGGTGACATGATGAATAGAGAGGGAGAATTTTCACACATATGCTTCGAAAATTGTGTAACTACAAGATCTACATAGACTAAGGCACCTGGAAAGGGTAAGGGGTACATATGGGTGCTATAAACCTTCTATGGGCACCTATGACTTCTCATAACCTCATAAAACCTCCTTTAGAGGATCGTAAGATATTCATTATCTTTTTTTCTTATTGCTAGTAGGTCACACAATGATCACCGATGTCATTGATAACCTACAATAAATAAATGACCTGTAAAACCCTCAAGAGTGCATTAAATCCCAAAAATAAAATAATGTAAATGAGGGGTCATATTGTGCACATCTGTCCAACGAGTGATCTTACAATTGAGTGCATTACAAAGCATTTCAAACCTAATGTATTTCTCTCTCGTGTGTGAAGAGATTTTGCCCTAGGTTGATCTTGTATGAGTCACACTTGATAATGAGCAATAGCTAGATGTAGAAAATGTAGATAGATATGTGCATGAAACAATGAGCTTCCCCTCCTATGAAGTGTATGTAGAATAATGTAGTTCCTTTCCCTTGTGTGGATGCTAGATGGATTCTTGAATACTCTTGAAAATGGTCTTTTAATGTAACCTTAGGTGGTGTTTGTCCCTTTATTATGATCACATAACTTTATATTATTTGATTCCCTTTCTTTAATTTAGTAATTAACCCCAAAATGTATGACTACAAAAAATATAAGATTCCCAAATAGCTAGAAATGACCCAAAATATGTGAGCAAAGTATAAAGAGGTTAGGGCGCCTGAGGGGACGGGGACACCGACACTGGCATCTTGGCCGGGCACCTGGTGTCCAGTGAAAATGCTAGTGTGTGAAAAGATAGACTAGGATAGAAGGAGTGAAGATCAAAAGAGGCAAAAATATCAAGAAAATATGGCCAAAGACATAGGTTAATTAGTAATTTTCTTACTTAAGAATCATATGAATAGTAGTATGTGACTAGGACTAGATAGATACCCAAAGTGCATGATTTAGTGTATACATTTTCCCCCACTTTATCTTGTTGATTGAATGCTCGATAACATAAAGTAGATAAGATATACGTGCACTGATAACCATAACGATTGATGGCGAAAATCATGTTGAGAGACAAGAAAAAGTGTGGAGTGATAAAAATGTGAAACGTGGATGCTAAAGAAGAGGAAGTGCAAAAAGTGATGATGATGATGAACCTAGCGGGAGAACGTATGTGTGGATGTCATGAGATGCATATTTTTGATGTCAATTATAGTTGATGTGTTATTTTTGTGTGATGATGATGTGACTATCACTTTTCATAAGGAAAACCCTACAAAATAGAAGAAAAAAATAGTCAAATACACATGTATATGATAAAAATTTGTAAAAAATTATGTAAGAGAATATGCACAAAAACAAAAAAGGAACATGTGTACCTTATCCGTGATGAGTGAATGAGATAGAAATGATCCTGTAGATGTTATAGAAGAAATTGTTTTTGGGTGATCTCACACAAGTTGCGTGATCTGCAAGTTTTTGGGAGATCTCATGCGAGGACATGCAAGTGTAGGGAGAAAATTCTGGTGTCATCCTCTAACCTTTAACTACTTCCTAAAATGTATAACACCACTGTAGATAGTGTGTAAAAATCTGATCCATTTAGAATAGTTTTGATCCATCATGAAAGTAGAAGATGATGTGTAGTGCATGCATGTTGAGTAGTAAGGATTGTTCATCCAAGAAAAGCTATTGTGTGAAGCTATGAGAAATGGGATGAACTGAAATTTTTTGTGTAATTACCCCTAGTCATAGGTGTCCATGAAGGGTGAAGGGCACACAGAGCTACTATCTAAGTCTTGGCATTGGTGTTTGTGTTGTGCTAAGGACCTAAGTCAATATTTGGGTTGTTTCTTTGAATAACTACTATGTTGTACCAATATTGAGCTATGTCAAAATATGACTATAATACAATGTATGGGGTGAATGATTCACCGATAGATTCCCACTTGTGTAGATTGCATGCAACATCACTTAGGAGTATGCGGCTCAAAGAAGGACTAATCGCTATGCTGAAATTATACCCTGTGGGGGGGAGTGTTCTTGGTATAAATCAAGGAAAACACAAACAAAGTGGCTAGAAAACAAATGTTCATGCATGAAAATAAAAATATGCATGTAGAAGACAAGAGATAAGATAGTAAGAAAGCACACAATGTGTTATCTAAGACACAAGAATAAAATAGAGACTATGAAAAGTGGGTTTCAAACATGGGACATCACTCATGATGTCGCAAGACAATCAAGGCCGTAGTGGCCACAAGCATACAAATAATCAAAGAACAAGCAAGACATAGGAACAATCTCATAAAAAATGACAAGAAATGAAAGACAAGAGAAAACAATGTAACATATTGCCATGGAAGAAAATAGACTTGTAAGACAAATTCTACACATGAAGCACCTGTTAACATGTTAGAAAGATAGAAAGTATGTCAAAGCATGTATAATCTGATATAGTAATGTGATATGAAAAATGAAACAATAAAACTTGTAGTGTGTATGAAAGTGGATGCCCCTAGGAGCCACTATGGGACTAGTATGAGATATTGTGCCAAAATCCAAGCTACATGTAAAGATCTATGTAAATGCTATGATAAAAAAATAAAGAAAATTGAATTAAGATGTGTGTATGATAAATGATAATGACATACAAAGTATATGACTAACATGTGTGATAGAGTGTCCATGTAATGAGTAAATGCAAGGAAGACTAAATGTAGCCAAGATATGTGATATGCTATGGATGAGATGGAATGGAATTCATAGTGAATTATAGGATCATTTTTCCCCCTTAGAGAATGCATATGAGTATGTGTGTGATGAGGTTCATTTATACATACCCCTCATCGGTCATGAATGAACCTGTAGAACACTAGTGCATCATTAGGTAAGGGTTTGAATGTGAGCTAGAAAGATGTGATTGATAAAGTTTAGAGTGTAAATAACACTTGAGTGAGTGAATGCATGAGTGTTGTGAGTTTTATTTTATATTGAAACCCTCGACATTTGAGTATGAACCATGAAACTAGATTGATTCATAGGGTAATGAACGCAGCGTGTAGAAGTACATGCTAGAAAGACATGTCATGAATGTGTAGAGTAGATGTTACATAGAAAGACATGAATGCATGAAATGAGGAGTGTGTAATCTGTAATGTGTAGCATGTAATGTGTACTATAGTTTGTAGTGTGTGAGGTTCATGTGTATAATATTCCCTCAATAAATCAAGTATGAACCGTAACAGAGAGTGTGTTAAGAGGTAATGAGTTATGTTTTATTCATAGTATCTCTTAAGGTGCATAACATTGAGTGGGTTTTTTATTGGCTTACCCAAAAAGTGGTAAGGTGATAGACACCACCACCAATCTTGTCAATGATAATATAAGGGCCAAGCCAATTAGGCTTGAATTTTCCTTTGAAAGGAGCATCGACATTCATGTTTTTCTAGTTTTATTTTAATAACATGTCACCTATATTGAATTCACGAGGATGATTTTTGATATTGTATTCCTAGGTGATGCGATACTGATATGCATGAAGATGTTCCGGTGCTTAGACATGGCAGTGTCCAACATCTCCATCTCATGTAATATTTTTTTCGTGCTATTAATTTTACGTAAGTATGCTTTTGAGTGAAACACGTAATGAGGGTATCTCGAGTTCTAATGGGATGACATCCTTAGTACAATATAATATTTAAAAGTATTGAAATTAATGGGCATAAACACACTAGTACAAAGAGGGCCTAAAGAGTTTAGAATATTTCATTAAGCTAGCCATCACCACTAACATCAAAATTATTGCATAGAATTTTGACAATAGTTTTATTAATGGCCTCGACTTGGCCATTTCCCTATGGGTAATAAGGAGTAGAAAATTATTGTTTAATTTTGAATTTTACGCAAAACTTTTTAACCTCCTTATTTTTAAAAGAAGATCCATTATCGGTGATAATGGCAGAAGGAATTACAAAGTGTGTAATGATTTGTGTAGTGATGAAACTAAAAAGTCAATACCAATCATAGTCCAAAGTGGTGCAACTTGAACCATTTAGTGAAATATTTTATGGCCATAATAATATACTTGTGTCCATCATCGATTCAAGATTTATCATGCCAATAAGATTGAATACACATAGACAAAATGACCATGATGGAATGATTGGTTGGATATCATATGCAGACACATGGTGAAGATTATCATGATTTTGGCATTTATCATAGCGTGTAGCATATTCTAGGCAAAGTGCTTCTCCATAGTAGGCAAAAAATATCCCCAACGTCAAATATTTTGACATATCTTTTCCAGAGAAATGGGCACCACACATGTTGTTGTGTATCGTAGAGATAATGAAGGGGATGTCAAAAATTCCTAGACATTGTAGTAAATGGTCTTCAAATGCATGTTTAAATAATTATGACCGTATGATGACATAACGGATGACATCATGTTACAAGTGACGAGATTCATGATTTTTTTAGTCCATCAATAATGGTTTGTCGGTATAGCAATTTGTAAATCAAAGTAAACCACGTGAGGTTGCCACAATTTCGTAATGGTACAAGATGCTAGAGGCAGAGTGGAAGTGGAAGGATGTCATAGGTGTTGAATAATGAACATGGCATGTTCATCGGTGATGTCTTGATGGATAAGTGATATCACACCCTGACCATAGCATTTATATGATGATTTTCCTTATGTGGGATGGTATTAATAGAGTAAGACTTAAATATAACCAAGAGATCTTTGACAAGTGTATTATATGGGATTAAGTTCTCTTCTTTTGTGTGGTATGTATCATTAACTTGATTAATAAGGAGATGTGAATCATCGTGTATGATGATATTTTGAATGAGGAGCTTCCTAGCAGTTGATAAAGCCAAGGATGAGGGCTTCATACTCAGCAATTTTATTAGTATAGGAAAACCCAAGTGGTATGTAAAAGGGAGAGGATCACCATACAGAGTGATGAATAATATCCCGACCCTAGAGCTAGAGTGACAACAGGACCCGTAAAAATACATTGTCCAAGTATCAGAATTGATGGCATAAGTAGTGAAATCAACATAAAAGGAATCAGAGAAAGGAGATGTATTAGGCAAGGGTGTTTTACCTAGTTGATCCGTGATGACTTGGCCTTTAATTTATTTTTTGGGATGAATTTGAAGTCAAATTTGGTAAGTAGCATGACCCAATATGTTAGATGTCCCGAGAGATGTGTATGGGATAAAAGGTATCATAATGGATCTACTTTAGTAATGATATGTACTTCATTGTTAAGAAGATAATGGTGCAATTCGTCTAAAACAAAGAAAAGACCAAGACATAGCTTTTCAACATAACTATAGTTGTATTCATAAGAGAGTAACATCCGACTGATATAAAATATCGCCCTTTCACATTGAGAATCATCATGTTGTATAAGGATGGAACCTAAGGAATGAAATGTGGTGGAAATATATAATAAGAAAGGATGGTAGGCCATGGGTAGGACTAAGACATATAGATTTAAAATATATACTTTTATGCCATCAAATGATTTCTAACAGTGAGCATCCCAAAAAAACTTAGTATCCTTCTTCATCAAGCACGTAAATGGTTGGGTTTTATCAAGTGAGTTGCACAATAAATCATTGAATAGCTTTAATTTTACCTTGTAATGAGTGTAATTGATGTAAATTTTTGGGGAGGCATGTCAATAATTTCCTTGATTTTATTAGGGTCTATTTTGATACCACATTGTGATATAATGTATTCAATGAGTTTTCTAGTTATGACTCCAAAAATACACTTTTTTGGATTTAAATGTACTTTATACTATCATAGTCATTCAAAGAGTGTGTGGAGGTCTTGAGCATGTGTATAATGGTGTCGTGATTTAACAAGTATATCATCAACATAGGTTTCAAAAAAATTATAGATATAATCGCAAAATATGTGTGTCATTGTGTGTTGATACATGGCCCCAACATTTTTAAGGCCAAAGGGCATGACTGTGTAGAAAAATGTTCCCCATGGCATAGTAAAAGAATTTTTTTCTTGATCTTCTAGATTGATTTTGATTTGGTTGTAACCAATGAAGCCATCCATGAAGGAAAGAATATCATACCCAGTTGTGGAATTAACAATGGCATCGATGTGTGGTAAAGGGAAACTATCTTTGGGACAAGCCTTGTTTAGATCATAAAGGTCCATGAAACAACGTACTTGGCCATCTAATTTCATGACATGCAAAATATTAGACACCCATTTAGGATAATCAAAAAAAAATCCAACATCAAGGAGGCATGTATTTCTTATTTGATAAGGAGTGTGCCTTTGGGTGCATTTTAGGGATTTTTGTTGAACATGCTTTCCATGGGTTAATAACGATGTTATGCATGGAAACATATGGATCAATTCTATGCATATCATTGTAGTCCCATGTGGAAATGTCTCGATAATTCTTGTAGAACTTACTTTTATCTTGTTGTTAAATGGGTGTGAGTGAAGTGGCTAACAGTATGATTCACGGGTTATCAAAAGTTCCTAGGTTATATTATATGGTATCCTCATTGAGAATAATGGATCGATCCTGAATGTATGGGTCATTAGGGATTGTATCATGAGGATCGACATTATCAATGAGTATATCAGACTCTCTAAAGTAAGTGGTGGCATGAAGAAGTGATGGAGAATGCTTCTTATGATGAAAGGAAGGGAAGTAATCGTAAAATGACATGTATTCAAGAAGGGAGTCCTTAGTAGTAAAATTATTTAATTTATCCCAAAAAATAGAAGTAGAATCATTTATGAGGTTTGGATATACCAACGGAAGTGAAGAAGTATACAACCAAGTGTAAGATTCCAAAGGAGTTATATACGGAAGATAGTATCTCGTACTAGAGAATTTTTACTTCCCAACTTTAACTTAATCAAATGAAATAACAAAAAAACTAACCTCAAAAGACAATGGGGTTTCTGATACCCATGATGATGAATGTTGATGTTGATGGTTGATTCAAGGCATAAATATATGAACAAATGCACAACTTCTTCCTTCTAATGAGATAGGCCACTTGCAATGCACAAACAATCAAAAAATATAGGATTAGATAGATATATGGTGAAATTCTTGGAAAAGGCTAGTCCCTATAAGTCAATGGACTTCCTTCGAAGTATATCAATCTATGCTCAAAAAATAAATCTGATAATGATGAGATAAAAGGATAAAATAGACGATATAACCAATAATGAAAATGAAAAGGGACTCATGTGGTCCAAAGCTATATTATGTTATGATGGTGATACCTGATCCAAATTGAGTCTACTTAATCACAAAATGGCTCAAAGGAGCAAGGACGTATATAGTTGTGTACTCACAAAGGTGATCAAGATGATAGATTTAATTTAGATTATTGATAGGGTACTAGAAATGGCTGAAAAGAGATTTTTATGATGGTACATACACCTATAAGGGAAGAATGGTAATAAGTGATAGGATATGGATATCTAAAAAATAATCTTAGGGATTAAATGATCTAATAGATAGGGATCATGGACGATGAGGCCTATCGACGATGATTGAGGCGCAGTTGTCATTGATTAGGAGAATCATTGGTGATTAGTGTAGAAATGTGCAGCTGATAGTAAATGAGATAAAGTTTATTAAAGCTTATAAATAATGTAGAAGGAAAGACACTTGTATAATTTTATAAATGAATCCGAGAGAATGAAATTACCCGAGAGACGGAAATTATATATGTAAGAAGATCATTGATCTAATTCTTAGATGTTGTAATGAGATGCAAATGATGAAGAAGATATTATTGATGTTTTTAATATCTGTTGGGATGATCTCTCGACTCTATGATGGTGGCTATGATACAAAGAAAATGTAATGTAAAGTCTTAAAGATCCAACAACATGAAGAAAACTTGAGCATTATCCTATCTAACCTTGAATGGAGGCCTAGATCTTATTTATATAGGGTCATCACCGACCTTAGAGAATCGCTGGTGATTGGTAAGATTGTCAAAGATCATGGTTCTATAGGGAAATGGTTGAAACGAATTCCTAAATCAAGATTTTTGTTTGTTTTTATGAAGGGTATATGTTGGAAAGAGGTTATGCGGGTTAGGGAGGTTGTTAAATGGTTAAGAAGATGTTGATTTTGTTTTTTTTTATTTTATTTTGGTTTTCTAAGTGGTTTAGGTGGTTTTAAGAAGAATAAAATAGGATTTTATAGTTGTAGAATGATATTTACAGGGAGTAAATATAATGGGGAGAAATAATACTTAGGATAGATGATAAAAGATTATATGATAGTCATGTGATAATGTTGAGGGACATTAGCGGAAGAATACATGAGGATTAGCGATGTTAATTTTAGGTGTCTATATTTTCCCTTTTTTGAGTGGTTTTGGACAAGCCAAGAGAAAAAAACAAGATATGAAAGATAATGATGTGAAAGATGCAAAATTATATGATGAGGTATTCCCCTAAAACTAGGGACTGATGACTAAAAAAAGGAATCGATCAGGATTTTGGAAGAGATAGATGGATGAAAGATGAGAAGGTGGGAGATGAAAAAGGATGCCCCAAAGAAATACCTGGAGTTTGAAATGACCATGTCGAAAACATAAGCTAAACATGGTAATAACCTTTAAAACACATTGGTAGGTAACATAACACGGCCTCAACGGAGGTGACGTTAATGGCCTATAGACCCGTGAGTCAGAAGACTACTACAAGGATGGAGGGAATCCAAAGGGAATTCGTTGTGATATATGTACTAAGCCTATAGGACCAAAGGGTCAAAGGCAGACATCAAAATATGCATAAAACTATGAAGATGGTCAAGACAATGGTCTAGCTGGTGTCCATGATAGGATGCAAAAGTGTATTGCCACAAAGGTGGAATTTTTGAAGGTATATGGTGCCCCAAATAAGACACAAGATGGGGTGCCTACCAATGCAAAGGAAAAAATATATGAGGTCAACGGACAAAAACTCGATGTTCTTTGCAAAGGTTGCTTATGAGACTTGGAAGTCAAGTGATAGGACAACCAAAGGGTTTGTGTCCTATAGACATAACTTAACATTGATGAGGGATGAAATGATAATTTTATAAGGTCAAAGGACCATAGTTTTATGTTTCCACAAAGGTGGGCTTACGAGGACTAGAGAGGGGTCTAGATGGTGGTCGGGGAGCAAAGTGTTGAAGAAGGCATTGAGTCGACGATGATGTCATTTTTACTAAGTAGATGTGATGTTTTTGAAACAATGGTGTAATGTTGAGATGTTCTCAAGATTGTATGGATATTGAGAAATTTTTATATGATGATAAATATTTATAGATTTCGATGTATGTAAGGTAATGACATCTATTAAAGTTAAATATTTTATATGATGTGTTTTTTTTTGTATGTCTTAGCCATGGTCAAGAATGAAATGTGGAGTGATTTATTTTGTATTGGATTTGATGCATATGTGATGGGAATAGATATGGTGAAGGAACTTCCACTTTTGGTCTAAAAACAAGTTTTTACATAAGAATAATGATGGGTACTCACACATAGGATCTTGGATATAGATGGAGGTGAAATGTATACATTCCTAGGACATGGGAAGGGTTGACATGTGTAGGTTATGAGGGAGGGTAGGTTCTTATTTTAATGGCTTCATAGGAAACACCATAGATTTCACTTTTTATTTTGAGGTAAGCTAATCGATGGGAAGTTTTCTTTAATGGGAAACTTGATTGATGCGTAAAGCTTTCCTAGGACGCTTTTGATAATTTGACTTTTTTGAAGGTTGGTCAATGCGGGAAGCATTTTTACATGGGTATCCATCCTTCAAGGGAATGGTATACAAATTTTTACTTTTTTACTTATGATATCCATCCTTCGAGGGGTCGGTATATGATTTTAATAGGTAGTTGTCCTTCAAGGGATCAATCTAATTTTCTTTTTTACAATATGATTTTGATATTTGAATAGTTTTTCTTCAAGGGACCAGTCTATTTATTTTGATAGGATTCATCCATAGATAAATCAAACTTTATTTTTAGCTGAGTTAAGACCTTAATAGACCATTTTGAGGAGGGGAAGAGATGTGCACATGAGCTACACATGTGTGTCCTCTTACATGTATTCACTTGGTATACAAGATGGATGGATATAATGATTTTGAGGTTCCTGCTAGGGAGGAACTTTTCCATATGAAAATGTGATGAAAATAGCCATGGTACTCATATTTAAGGTTTTTAGGATAGTGACGGAAAGAACCACATACTTTCAAATCATTACGATGATAAGATGGCTAGTTTTGATGATGAAATAAGATATTTTGATGTGACTACTATAATGACATTCAAAATGTTAACAGTAGAAAGGCCATAAGTGCAAGGTATTCAGAGATTCCTTTTTAGGTGTACCATCAAGGAGGCTAGATGGTAAGCTCCTAACCCATACTTTTGAGTGATGACATATGGACCAATCTAGTTAGGGGAAAACTTTCCACATTTACTCCTTTCCAGAGTAGTGACATTTTTATTGGATTGAGAGGATAGGGTTGGTGAATATGCACTAGGGGGAAGTGTGCAAGGTAAGACTTTAAAATTCTCAATAAAGAGGAGACCCCCTTTTGTGACACTATGGCTAGAGATAACATGTGCCGAAAGGAACTATGTCTTTTTCCAAGGATGATCAAATATTTAATGTTAATTGATTGATTATATGGTAAACAAGTGAGAACCTTTGATAAAGGATCTATTAAAAATATAGATGAGATATGAGAGGATGATTACCGAGGAGGGGAGATGATATTTTTCCTTTTAGTCATGTGTGATGATTTTTGTTTTGCGTAGGTGGGTGAACCGTACTGATTTGAGATAAAGGAACTTCAATGGAAGGTGATGAGAATATGTCATCAGGAAGGTTTTGCAAGATGTAATTGAGGATGACCCCTTTGTCTTGTAGATGTTGTTGAGGACACTGACAAGGGTGGAGGTGTAGATGATATTGATGATGGCTTATGATGATATTCTCCTGGGAGAAGATCATTGAAAAGGAAGATTCATTCGATTATGTCATTTAGTGTTTTACAACTTTCTATTCTATAACCTAGGCTTCGATGGTAGGCACAAATTTTATCTTAATCATACCGGAAGGTTTCGATTATGTGGATTGTGTGTTTTGATAGGTGGTAATGTGATGATAGAGGAATATATGATCCTCTTGAGGATGTCAATGTAAGTCACTTTCGGGTGATTTAGATTACTCGAATTTTGATTTTGATGTTTATTTACAAAAATTCTTGGTATGACGTGCCTAATTTCTAGATGTGGGTGGATATATGGATTTCACATGGTGTTAGAACATCATAGGGATGTTGTGAGGGTGATAAGAAAGAGGATGTGATCCAAGGATGGGATAGGATGTGGGATTGATAAAATAGGATGATGGATGAGGTGCCAAAATAGAGGAAGAGGGAAGGATTATGGATGAGATATAGTGTGAATACGTGACATGATATTGAGATAAAGGATGGGGTCCCAAAATATATGGTAAAGGTGGAACTTGATATGGGATGGATTTGGATTATGATGGATGGTAAGGGTGAGGTCATTAATGTGATGGGATTTGATTGTATAGTTTTTTATTCATAATAAGGTTCCATACTTTGGATGACAAGTGAGGATATAGGGACATGATTGGATCTGATTCAGTGAGAGAGATGTTATCTCTAGACATGGTTGAGGTGGGTCACTTTCACATGAGCCATATAAGTCTTTGATTTGTTTTAAAGATAATTAGATGATGAGGTATTCAATTATAGGTACCTCCTTTGTAGTGGTTTCTAAAGTCAAATATAAAGTTTGTAAGGAGGTAATAGGTGATTGGATAGAAGAAAAAGGTGACACCAATGCGTGAGGAATACAGTAAAAGAAGATCTATAGATTATGAGTCCTCTAGGGAATATCTTATGATGAAGGGGTCTCCTCATGGGGAAGATCATGTGCGATAGTGTTGATGATGTGACTCGAAGGATGCACAATATCTATATGAACTAGATCTATCGAGGGAATTTGATCATAAATATAAGAAAGGGAGAAATATGTGGCAAGATCATTTAATTCACACGAAGTTATAGAGGATTTATATGGAACATGTGTAGATTGAGGATCTAGTTTTCCTTCTTCAAGGGATTAGATTTATAACTTTCTAGCCATGGTGAAGGCTTCGTCAAAAGTATGGAACATGTGGACCTAAAGGGTAGATGAGATGTGATGGGAACACGATAGAGGAAACAACTCAATTAGTTTTAATTGAGGTAATGTAAAGGTTAATTGATTGATATAGCTTTTACATCTAGTGAAAAAGTTGACAATGGATTAATTTTTAGATTGTTTGATGGTAGAGAAGTCAAAATGGTGATTTTATGAGAGATGTTGATAGAGAAGTGTTTAAGAAACAATAAGGATATTTGCGTGAAAATAATAAAAATATCTTAGGGAGAGATTTGTACCAATCCAAGGAAGGTCCTTCAAGTGACATAGGAAAGGTTATAAGCATGGGATATTGATCATGGATGATGAGATAAACACGAATGTCTAAAGGCTATTATGTGTTGTTGAGGATCCTCTGCCATGGAACATAGTGAATTCATAAAATTCCCAATGCGGAGGATAGGGCTTTGTACGATATCAAGGATGGATGGGTTCATTACAAACATAATCATAAGTGAGGAGGTGTTTGGGTCCCATGGTAGCATCTTCTAAAATGCCTAATTTTTTCAATAGAACTTGTATGGGATCATTTGTAGGGTTAAGCGTGAGGGAATTAAAATGTGCATGTGGATGATAATGTAATTGATTTGATTGATGATGATGAAGATTAGAATGGTTCTTTTGTATATGGGTTTGAAGTGGGATTGATAAGGGGTATCCTAAGAAGTTAATAATTACAAAGTAGGTTTTTATAAAGGGATGTGCGGAGATGCATAGAGATGTTGATTTTTTTTTCTAGATAAGGGATACTAATTGGGCCTGATCGGGGATGTATGTAGGGATTTGAAATGTATGAGGTATCAAGAGAGGTATTCAAGTCGAGATAGGTTAACTTGATAAAATAAGGGGTATGTTAAGATTTTGATGAGATTTTGATGGAGGGGATGCAAAAATCATCGATTGATGGGATACACTTACCATGGGATGATGAGTGATAGTTTGTAAGTGATATAGACTTAAAGGAATTTTGTAGGGTTGTTAGATGGAATTATTTTAGGGTTGTATGAATGGTTGAAAGGTAGAGGGTATATAAGGGACAAAAGGTGATCTAGATGGCTCTGGGACTATGTCGATCTAATTGAATTTGAATGGGAGGTGATAGGTTGATGAGACTAATGGATTACATCTTGTGTAGGGGATGTTTTGAGATTTATTGGAATGAAAATTTGTAGAGGAATATGATTGTAAAAATGAATTGTAAGGGATAAAAGAGTATGTTTATGTGGAGGTTTGATCCATATTAAATAATAGTTAACTAATTATGATACAAAAAAATTCTAAGAGAGATAGAAATGAAATAGACAAGTCAAGAAGAAGAATTTTAATTATTTTGGTTAGAATTTAGATGTAGAGGGGGAGGATCATAGGGAACCTAATGATATGGCCATTCTAAGGTTGGTTTCAGTGTTTTTAAAGGAAGGATTCCTTGATATACCTAAAGGTATGTGAGGCCCGAATCTATGTTAAGTGTGTCATGCGACAAAACACTATGACGTGTTTCCTATTGGGTGATGAAATCCCATGTAGGTCCACTTGGGTAGGTATGTTTTAGTGTAAATTTTAATTTTATGTGATTTGGTTTTGTGTGGGCGAGATTAAGTGAATGTAATCTATTAACCTCCTAATTAAACTATTAGATAATAAAAGAATGATAGGTTCATTTTAAACCCCAAAATAATTAAATTCGATAAAGACAACGAACAAGAATGCAATGCTTTGAAATAAAAAGAAAGGAAAGAGGAGCACCCATAAAAGACTTCCTTTTTAACTTTTAATTTAATTTTTTTAGCACAAACTAGAGAGCAACAAGCAAAAAAGCTCCCAAAAAAGCAACCCGCAAGGGTTAGATGAAAAAAAGAACATAAAAAGAGAAATAGATGGTTAGGGGATAATTGAGGGAGTGATCGCAAGAATTCATAGATATTGTCATTGATTGACAGGAATCATCGACAACTCACACCAATCACTAGCAATTTAACTAGATCACCGATGATTGCAAAGTAGAAAACCTAAGGGTGAAAATTAATAATATGAAATGAAAGAAAAGGGATAAGGGTCCATTGGGTGTACCAAAATATACCAAATTTTTTTCTTCCCAACTTTAGCTTAATAAAATGAAATAAAAAATAAAATTACCTCGTAATATGGCAGGTTTTATCAATACCCATGATGATGAATGTTGATGTTGAAGATTGATTCAACGTCAAATACATGATCGGGTCCACAACTGCTTCCTTTTAATGGGATAGGTAATCTATAATGCACAAACACTCATAAAAATATAGGATTAGATAGATATGTGGTGTATTTCCTAGAAAATTTCAGTCCCTGGAAGTAAATTGACTTCCTTGCAAGGATGTCAATCTGCATTCAAGAAATCAATTTGATAATGATGAGATAAAATGATAAAATAGACGATATAAACAACAATGCAAAGGTAAAGGCATCATGACACGGTCCAAGGATATATGAAGTTATGATGGTGATACCTTATCTAAAGGGAGTGTTGAAATCACAAAATGGATCAAAGGAGAAAGGACACAATATATGTGTACTCACAAAGGTGAGTAGGATGATAGATTTAATTTAGATAACTGATAGGGTGTTAGAAATGGATCAAAAGAGATTTATATGATAGGGTAGACACTTGCAAGGGTAGAGTGGTAATAAGTGATAAGATCTGGATAAATAAAATGTAATATTAGGGATTAAATGTTCTAATGATATGGATCATGGAAATTGAGGCCGATTGACAAAGATTGGGTTGATCTTTGGTAATTAGGATAATCACCAATGATCTTTGTGGAAATGTGCAAAGCTAATAATAAACAAGACAAAGTTGATTAAATCTTGTAAATAATGCAAAAGGAAACACACTTACCTTGTACAAGTTGATCGATGAAGTTGAGAGGATGATATTACTCAAGAAAGGGAGATTATAAATGGAAGAAGATCATTGAGATGATTAATGGATGTTGTAATGAGATTTAAAGGTTGTAGAAGATATTATTGATGTCTTGAATGTTGTTGGGCTGATCTTTGACTCTATGATAGGGTTATGATACAAATAAAATGCAATGTAAAGTGTCAAAGAACGATCAACATGAATAAAATTTGAGAAATTTCCTAGAAAACCTTAATTGGAGGCCTAGATCTCATTTATATAGGGTCTCTATCAACCCGAGAGAATCATCGACCATTAGTAGGATCATCAATGATCCAGCTTTTATGGGAAAATGGTGAAACTAAATCCCAAATCGACATTGTTTTTTATGAAGGGCGTGTTGTAGAAAGAGGTTATGTGGGGTAGGGAGGTTGTTAAATCATTAATAATTTATTGATTTTGTTTTGTTTTATTTGATATTGGTTTATGTTGACAATTTTTGCACTAGTGTAAAAATGGGAAACTCAAAACTTCATTACAATGGATAGCATTGGTGAAGTATACCTAAGCTAGGGGAGGTTCTTTCAAAAATATTGTTACTATTGAATTAATTAATGATTACATGAAATATGCAGCTATGTGTGCTGTTACAAAACATAACAGATCACATAGTCCTGTAATTTCATGTTATCTTCAAAAAAAGAACACAAAGCACCAAAGGACAACTGTGTTGTCTTGATGAAGACACCAAATTGCAAGAATAGATGAAGTGTTAGGTTTTGGAGTAGCAATCATGACTATATATTATAGAAATTAGAGTTCATTACTGGATGTTACAAGTATTCTTAATGTTCTTTCATTCATGATTAATACATTTAATTATATTACTGAGTAGTTTAGTTCATCATACAATCCATACATAAATCTGAAATGCAGAAAGAAATACACAACTCAATTTTCAGAATTCAATGTTTTATTCATAAGGAATGTAAAATGTTCCCACACAAGCCATGGGATGTAACTGAAAAGTAAAGTACAACTATTGAAATAATATGTACACATACATGAAAGATAAAATAGAGAAGTATGAATGAACCCATCATTTCCTTGGGGTTTCTCCTTCAATTGATGCATCTTCATCTTCACTTGTTCCTTCTTCATCTTCATTACTGAAAGCATTTTACCTGAAAAGAAGAAAAGATAAATCTATCAGTTAAGAGATCAGGGTTAATCCATATTCCTATACTATCCAAATTTGTGCATATGGATCTCTTAACAACATGAGATATAGATTACTTGAAGATCAAATAGTATACATGATTTATTCACTCAGAAAGAAGGAGAGAGAAGAAAAGAAAACCATGGACATAAGAGAGGCCAAAAGGCCTAAATATTTTCTAACTATTTTCTTAAGTGTGCAGGTACATGTTAAACTAAGAAGAAATAAATCATGTCTTACATTCCTCATTATAGATAAAGATTGTAGAGTTCAAAGACTTCTATCCTATAGTACATGAAGTAGATAAGTGACAAGTACATCTTTGGTATGAAGGAAAATTCAACTCAAATTTCGAAACTATTTTTGAAATAGAAGAAGTTGCATTACAGAACAGAGGAGAGACTTGCAGATAAAAGTACATGTTCCAGATTACTACTGAAGAAGAAGAGTAAGAATTTAAAGGCTTAAGTTAAATGGAAAGAGAAGATTATGGATAATGCATAATGAAGAAGAAGTCCGAGAAAAATTTGATAGGGCTTTGCCATGTGAAACGAAAATTTACATCTTTCCATCGTGTTTTTTTTAACTAATACATGCTTTAAAAGTTGTATGTAAATCAAATAAGTGATACAAAAAGTAGAAAAGCATGTCATGATCAAGATAACAGTTATTATGTTTCAGTTTCCAACAACAAATCAAATTCAACAAAAATTGATACATTCTGTATTCCGAATCAGAAAGTACATCTATTACAGCTGAAACAGAAATAAAAGAAGGAAATCTAGTAAAATTTTGATAGGGCTTCACATGTAAAATGGACATTTTAAATTTTCCAAAGCATACATACTAAGTTGTAAGAAAGTAAAATAATGGAAGAATACCAAAATCTGGGTTGCAATGTTCAAGCCACAAATTGAAAAAAACACATATGTAGATACTGATTTATGAAAGAATACAACTCAAAGAAATGAATATAGGTAACAAGAGAATAGAGCCAAAAGCATTCAAAAATTTGAAATTATATAGGTACAAGCAAAGGATCTTAGAAATAAGAAAACTCATGCATTTACAAAGTTGAGGAAGATTCAAACATTTCATAAATTCATGATTCACATTGAAAATCAGTTCAAGTTACATATCTAAGGAAGGAAATACAATTTCGACTTTAATCGAAAATCCCACTAAATGGGTATAAAAACCAAAGAAAGAAATAAGTACTTACTAGTTAAATTGAAGCTGATCAAACCCTCAAATGGTCATTGAGTTTAGAGACAAAAAGGATAACCCTTAATGAATTCCAATTCAAAGACCAATTTTGTCCCAGAAAACACATTGAAAATTCAAAGGAAAATGAGTATCAAATATTTTGAAGTCAAAATGGCAAAGAAAAAGTAACAATGGGGCTTATGAGACCAAAACTTACCATTATTTTCCAAACAATATGATGGTTACACACCTAGAGCTCAAGGTGATTAACAATGGCCACCACTCAAGAGAAGCTCAGTAAATAACCAAGGCATGGCCACAAAAGAACTCAAGAATGTCGATCTCATCAACCCTTCAAATAGAGGCCAAACAACAAAAGCTGAAACAACAAGAAATAATAGTGTACAAACCCCTTATCACATCATAGAACCATCACCTGGAATAACATTATAGAGCTCAATTAAGCAAGGAATCAAAACCTATAAGACCCTCTCAGAGCTTGGAGCAATAAAAATGGTGGCCATTAAACCTTTCAAAGAGTTCAAGAGTTGATCTCGACAAAGAAATGATCACAAAAAAATACATATGCAATACCCATATGTAGCAAGAACCGAGTTCGAAGATCACGTAAGTGGTGACAAACTTCATAACCACCTCCTCAGAAAACTCAAATAGAGTAGAACCATAAAGATACAGATTTAACCAAGCTCAGAAACCATTAATGCAGAGGGAAGAGTTTGAAGGACTTCAACAATGGTGGAAAATACCCACAACTACCTTTCTCGGAAAACTCAAAACAGAGGAAAACTACAAAATGTAGAACCGACCAAGCTAAGAGAGTCAACCTGTTAAGGAAGCCGAGCTTCATAAGATGAAAATGGCATCGATAATTTTTTTTTCCTAGGGCTTCGCCACAAACCAAATGTGAAATGAAAAGTGGATGAGGTTTGAGTTGTTTTGACTCACCCACCTAAACTTTAGCTTAACCTAACCCTAACCAAGGGTCAGTGATCAAATGATCAATATTTGACAAGTACAAAGATCAATGCTCAGGGATCAATCTCCAAAAACAAATCAAACCATCATGGTCAAATGCCACCGGCCACATTAATTGTGGGGTGAAAACCCTAAGCAAAAGTACAGAGATCGCCTACCCGAGATCGATTGCAAATATCAAAACAAACTTAAACCAAGTTAAGATGCCACAAAAAAATCACATGAAGGGGTGACTCATCATCATGAGGGGGCCAACCCTTATTATTTCAAAAATTATTTGCATTTGACATACCAACAATAGTCCAAGCTCAAATATTCCAAAAGTGCCGACCAAATCATGTGTGCAATGATCAAACCAAAAGGTGTCCACCTTATTCTATTCACAATACAAGCTAACCAACTATACAATTTGATATTAATCAAAAGTGGAAGAGTATATTATATGACCATGTGTTATACAAGAGTGGCCGAACATGGGATGATGGTTTTTACAAAGTTACCTTCCCACATGTGTTTGAGAAATCATGGTGATTTGCTAAGTCCACAAGAGTGGCCAAACCATGGTGAGACTATTACTGAACTACAAAGGTGGTCCCCACTATTGAAGGGGTTGGAGATGATTTATAGTGTGTTATCCATGTGATCACTAGAGGAAAAGGAATGTCAACATCAAAACTTGAGCTTGGAGGTGTTCCCATTAAGTGGATATTTTGATGAATTATTTTTGCAAGTATTACAAATATTATATTTTTGATTTTTCTCAATACATAGGAGTATTTTTGCATGCCTTCACAAAAGGATAGATTAGGAAGAGGATAGAATCTACATACACTAGGAAGACTTGCTCATCAGAAAGATTTATTATTAGCAAATTATTCACCCATGCTTTTCTTAAAAATAGAACAATCAACTGTAGTTTGACTATATGTAATCAAAGGTTATTAATTCCTCTTTGTATTAGTTTGCTTTATTTTATTTCTTTATTTATTATTAAATAAAGGATAAAAATAGAATGCATGGGCGAGTACAACCTTAGTATATTTTTAGGAAGGGTGGGTAAATTAATTTTTCTATATATTGTGTGTGCTTAGGGAAAGCACAAAAGAATACTTTTAGATACATGAGTGTTGAAGCAATTTCTACCAGTTTTACCCTCTGAATGAGAAGTAATTTTTTCCTTTCCAATTATTTGCAGTCTTGTGTATGTTCCATTAATATTGTGAATCTGAATTCCCTGATTAATCATCTTACCGTGTTGCAAATTCAATATTTTCTACATGATATTAATGTGTATGTTTAACTTAACAAAGATTGTTGTTATCTCCCTCAATACATCCAAGTGTTTACCCTTAATTTTCTTCATAAAATTGTTGTCTTATGCATCAAGAATTTATTCCCATATCAATTGTGCATATACTCAGTCAAAGACCTCATAAAAATTTGGTGTATCACCTCGCTTTAAAATGTCTTACAATCATCATTTACCGTCAAACCGCAAAAAATTAGTTTAGGATACATCAATAAGGAACTGGAATTAATACCGAGAGACTCACCTTAAAATTGGTATACCCATTGCACTGAGGTGTTTCCATTTTATCTACGAAAGAGAGAGATAATTTCGCAAGCTTAGAACACCTACAGCATCTCTACTGTGGTGCACTTTCAAGAGATAATAGTTTTTGGCACACCATTGTGGGACCACAAATCTTCATGCATTACCTAGAAAATTTATAACAAGAAAAATTTACTTTCGGGAAAACAAGTTGCAACAATTTATTCTAAAGATTTAAATATCTATTCGCAACTCCGTAAAACTAATTTCAGACCAATATTGCAGCATGTTCCATGCCTAAAGTGACTACAAGTTCATCGGTAAGAGGAATTCCTTCTGATTTTATTTCTTTACCTTTGAATTTTGCAAGAAGGAGAAGAGTTGGTAATACTTTACCTTATAATAGACCTAGTTTTGGTAACCCTCCTCCTAATATTCCTTCACCATGTATCAATTTCTCTATTCAGATCCCAATTTTTAAATGGCTACTTAACCACCTAGAAATTTTTTGACCTTTACTAATGGCAGCCCATTAGTAATCCCAATTTATCATGACATCTCTAATGCTACAATGAAAATTTTTCCATCATTCATCGGGTGAAAATCAAAGTTACACCTACAGAGCACATTAAAGATGTTGCAGCCTTATGTTTAGTTCATAATATCACTCATGAAGATGTAGCTTTGAGACTTTTAGTTGCATCTTTCAAAGGGAAAGCCTTGCAATGGTATAGAAATTTAGAGATTGGAAGCATAAGAACTTGGGATGAGTTAGGTGGAAAATTTTGAAAAAATTTCAAGATAATTCAGATCATTTATCTCTCATAGAATAGTTGGCTACCATTAAAAGAGCTCCCCATGAATTTATGTCTAGTTTCAACATTTCTTTTCCAGAACTTGGGAAAGAATCCCAGTAAGTGTTAAGCCAGAAGATGACCATGCTTTCCTTTATTATCTTAGAGCATTAAATAGTGATATTTCAACTATGATTTAGTCTATGGGAGGTGAAACTCTGATGCTTATGATATTTCTATAAGAGCTGAAAACAACCTTATTCAAGCCATAAAAATAAGCACCAAGGCCTTCAATGCCTTTTCTAGTGGATTTAACCTATCATAATTATATAATGTTGTGTGCACCCTCATCGATGATTTTTTAAAGATTTACAGACTATGGGGAATAAGATGACTTCAATTGAGAATAGGCTTGCATTACCTAGCAGACCTTATCGTAGGCTCCTTATTCAGCAAAACTAGCAAAATAAGAAGCCTTACTAGCATAATCAAAATTATAGGTAGCCTTATCAACAAAGGTAGTTCGACCTAAAGGATCCTAGTTCATCTAACACTTTTGTCCTAGTTAATATGGCTACGGTAAGAGTGGTGTCAACCTTGTAATCAACTTCATTTAGCCGTTGGTTGCCTAAATGCTTTTCTAAACATAAGTCTTGTGAACACAACCTCAATATTAGACATTGTTCATGCCTCAAATGGAGGGTGGGAAGCAACATACTTAGGTTTAGAAGGCACCCTGAGTAGAACTTAGTTACCCGGGAAAGTGAGGATGATTTCATTATAGTTACTACTAGGGCTCAAGAAAATTTAGAGAATGTAAAAACAACAAAGCCTCGTTATACCCACTCTCATGTGTCTTTGTATACATATCATGTTTCAGCATTAGATGGTTTTCTAACCTATTTATGGATGAAAAGACACATGAAGAACATGCTCATGATCCTTTTAAAGAAGTTGAAGAACATATGTCTGGTGTGTATTGTTTACATGAAGAAAACACACTTCCCTTGCTATCCAAAACAGAAAATGCAAGAGAAGGGATTTGGAAGCTTCATTTGATGGATCTAAGAACAAGAAAGGATAAGGAGTGGGTTTTATTCTCACTTGACAAATGAAAGGTATTTTTCAGCTTTGAGTCTCCAATTTTGATGCACTTGTAATGTAGCTGAATACGAAGCATTAGTTTATGGCTTACTTTGGACCAAAAAGAGAGGTATTGACATGTTACGATTTTGGTGATTTCGAAAGTTAGTTTTTAATCAAGTAAGAAATTTCAATTTTGTAAGAATCCATTAATGAAGTCTTACAGGACATAGAGTTTTAGACTGAATTTAAGATTTCAAAGCTAGTAATATCCAGTCCATTCCTAGAATAGAAAATAAGCATGTAAATAGACTTGCAACAATTGGTGCTAGTTTTGAAGTGCTGGAACAAATTAAAAATAGTGAGATTCAACCTCATATAAAGCTAATTATCAGGCCTTCTATACCTAATAATGATTTGAATGGGTAGGTTTTTGAAAATTATGAGAAAATTTTAGTTTTTTGCAGTAAGAAGTTGAATTCTCTGTGGTAAATCAAGATAAATTACAACACTTATATGGTGACCAAATTGTTCAGTTAAAGATGAATAAACTACCTTGAGGCTTGGTCACATTAGAATACATCTTCAGTGTTGATGACCAGTTAAGGAAAGACAAAACTAAGATGTCAACACACGCTGATAACTATGAAGAGATCACAAGTTGATGAAGGGAAAAATTTGTTTCTCGGAAAGGTATGCTCCTTGGCTGAAAAGCATTCATTTATTAATCTTTGCAAAGAATTTAAAGATGTTTTTGCTTGGAAATACCAAGACCTAAAAGGGTTTGATCCTAGTTTAGCACAACATACTATTGAATTGCAGCCAAATTCCAAGCCAGTTAGGAAAAAATAGAGGCCTGTAAATCCCAAAATAGAACCTCTAATGAGGAAAGAGTTATCTAATTGATCGAATCAAGTATTATCTTTCCAGTTAAGCATTCAAGTTGGGTAGCCAATCTTGTTCTTGTTAGGAAAAAGAATGGAGAAATTAGATTATGTGTGGATTTTAGAGATCTTAATAAATCTTCATTAAAAGATCATTACCCACTTCCAAATATGGATCAAATTTTAAGAATAATTTCTGGTTCAGATAGACTATCTCTTCTAGATGGTTATAGTGGATACAATCAAATTCTAGTCCGAGAAGAAGATAGGTACAAAATAGCTTTTACCACTAAGTGGGGTACTTATGCTTACAAAAGAATGTCTTTTGGCCTTTCAAATGTTGGTGCAATGTTTCAATGTGTAATGGACATGGATTTTTGTAGTAGCTTGTTAAATAAATGCATCCTTGTTTATTTAGATGATGTTACTGTATTTTCAAAAAAATTCAAATGAGCATCTAATACACCTAAGGTAGACTTTTTAGTTATGCAGATAATTTGGAATATCATTGAATCCCAAAAATTCTATCTTTTCGGTACATCAAGGTAAATTACTTGGACATATTGTTTCTAAGCAAGGTTTAAGAATTGATCCTTTCAGATCGAAGCCATATCATAGCTATCATTGCCTCATCATAAGAAAGCATTATACATTTTTCTTGGAAAAATCAACTTTGTTAGAATATTTGTTCCAGATTTTTCAGCATTGGTTAAACCATTGAAAATTATGTTAAAGAAAGAGAAAACTTTCTCTTGGACCAGTGAAGGGAGAGAAGGGTTTGAAGTAATTAAAAAATCCATCTCTCATGCTCCCAATCTTGCAAATCCAAATTTAGATAACGACTTTACAATGTATGCACTTCCAGAGCTGAATCAATCTCAGCCATATTATCTCAAGTTCATGATGAAAATATAGAACACCCAATTGCTTTCTTTGGATAGATATTACATGATTACGAAACAAGGTACACATTTCTTAAAAACAAGTGCTTTCAATAGTCAGAGGACTAAAGAATTTTAAATACATGCTTTCAAACAACAAAATTCATGTTCTTGTTTCTCATCCAAGTGTGAAATCTTTCTTGTTAAATAAAGAATTGAATGAGAAAAGAACAGTTGGATAACGAAGGTCATGGAGTATGATGTTGATATTCGTGTTGCGAAGATAGTTTGAGGTAAAGGTTTGTGTGAACACCTAATTACTAATATGGAAAAATAGCAAGTTGTAGAACCAGAAGATTCAAAACAACATGTTGAAATTACGTATCAGCTATCAGACATCATGGTTCAACTAGAAAATCAGCAACCTAAACTTATTCAAGAAGTTTAGGAATCAAGATGGATGACTAATTTAGTTAACTATCTATAGCATGGAACCTATCCGGAAGGTATGGATAAGAATAAATGAAGGTATTTTAGATTACAACTTGTACCCTATGCTTTTATTGGTGGTGTGTTGTTTAAAAGGGACATAAATGGAATCTTGTTACGATGCATTGACTATGATAAAATTCAACAATTATCATCATAATTCCATGAAGGACCTGCAGGAGGTCATTTTTCAGCATGTACCACATTGACCTTAAAAATTATGAAAGATGGCTACTATTGGTCCATCATATTCAAGGATTGTTTTGAATGTATTAGAAAGTGTAAGAAATGTACTTTCTTTGTTGGAAAAAATATTTGACTTCGCTGCCCTTCAGTCTATTTTAGTTGATTAGTCTTTTATGTAGTGGGGTCTTGAATTTATTGGCATGATAAACCCATCTTCGTCACAAGGACATAAGTGGATTTTAATTTCTATAGATTACTTTACATGCTGGACTGAAGCAATAGCCTTGAAAGATGCTAATGAAACCTCAATACTATCCTTTTATGAAGGTATAGTGTATAGATCTGGTGTTCTAAAGCAACCATCATTTCGATAATTCTTTAGCATTTCTTGGTGCAAAGGTAAGAGATAAGGCTGTCAAACACAAAAATTATTTAAGCTCTTCATCTAATTATTACCCACAAGGTAATGGGTTAGCTGAAAGTACTAATAAGAATATTTTAAGAATCATCAGAAGAACACTCAAAGATAACCAGAGAGCTTGGCATCTAATGTTGAATTTAGCACTTTGGGCTAATAGAGTGACTCCTAAAAGATTAGTTGGCAATTCACCATACAAGCTTGTTTACGGAAGAGAAGCAAGAATTCCTATTTCAGTTGAATTACCCACATTAGATTTTCTACATAAAATGGAGTTGCTTGAGAATGAACCATTGCAGGTTCGTTATATGAAGATTAATAGAATTACAAGAGCTAAGAGATCAAGCTCATGTAAACATGGAAAAGAATCAGAAACAGATGAAGAAGACTTTTGATAAGAAATCCAAATTCATAATCTTCAATGAAGGAGACATTGTGTTAAAGTGGGATGTTGATCATGCAAAGCTAGGAAGACACATGAAGTTCAATACAATATGGAGTGGTCCTTACATGATTTCATCTTGCAAAGAACATAATGCTTTTCAGCTTTCGAGGCTGAATGGAGAGGAACTTCCCATTCCTGTGAATGGTATGTTTCTCAAGCATTGTTATTGAAAATCTTACAGGACTGTTTAGAGTAGGATTTTCCTTCAATAAGTGTAGTTTCTGCACATTGCAATATTTTTTCAATTCAATAAGTGAATTCATGCATGTGATCTGGTTTACTAGATATTTTCCCATTTTTAGTTCATTTTGGAAAGGTTGGACCTTCAAAAAAATATTTTTGGTTACATGTTTTAGACTCCATGCCCAATGGACAAGAGTAAGGCATTGGTTTACAAGCTAGCACGAAGCTTTCCCCATATGATTGAAAGGAACGATAAGAATATTGTTCTAAGCCACGATCTCAGATGATAATAGCACACCACATTATATTTGCAAAGAATAAGAGCTAAAATACCATATATGGAAATCCATCATAATCCATAATGCTCAATACATTACAATAGAATGACTTGAATTATTCAATAAGACAGATGTACATATAAGAGGAGGGAAGTGCAACTACTACCTAAATTAGTAGTGAAGAACTCCCACTAACCGACATCTTGGTAGTTAAGTTAACTCCACACAACTGAGAAGCTAACTCAACACAACTAGTAGGCTAACTCCACACAACTAGTACACCTAAGCAAGCTAACCCAATAAGTGTAGGGCTAACACAAGTGTAAGAATTATCCTGATAAATAAATAAAAGGATAAATAATAACCTACACTAACACCCTCCCATAAGCATAGCTTAGGTGGGTGGAAAATAAGGTGGGTCCTAGCAACAAGGCTTGATGAGGTACCCACGTACAATAATTGGGAAAATTGGACACCACAAGGTACCTAAAACCAATAATAACAAAGTAGAGAGAAAAATCCTGCTACAAGATATCCTTAGAAGCTCGGCTCCAAAAACTCGTACAATATTAAAGAAGTGTGGTGCACATTATGGTCTGAATCCACTACTCAATCATATAACTCAAAAACAACTGACATTGGGCTTCACCAGAATAGCTCCATGTAAGGAGACTATCAATGGAGTGATGTCGAAAATGTAAAAAAACACCAAACATAATTTGATCAACTGCTACAAATAGGTGTGCCACAATCCAAGAACAACCAAGGCAACAAGGCAAGGACACAAGATCCAAATAAATATGAGTGTCATGATCCAAGAAAATCCAATGTAACAAAGCAAGGACATGAAACCCAAATAAGCAATATCAACACCACACCCTCCCATACTACTGAATGAGTAAAGTGATACCAGATATGTATGAGTTGCCAAAATCAACTACTTGAACACTGACAAACTAACACTGGGCTCCACCAGAATAGCTCCCCCAAAAGAGAGACTGTCACCATGTCAAAAGAAATTTTTCAAAAATACAGATCCAAAATATTTCAACAAACAAGAGAGATATAAATGTATACACCCATAGATACAAGAATGTAATACCCAAAATTTTAGGATGTTGGGCTCAACCGAAATCATGTCCACAAGTGATCACAACACCCTCCCAAATTTAGCACTTTATAATTAAGTGCATGTAAATATTACAATGAGTAATAGTACCTTTTGCATTTGGAATATGTGTATAAAAATTTCACCAATGCGTAGATCTCGAAAAAATACACAATTTCAAAAAAGATCACCTTAATCCAAGCTATGGATCAAAAGTTATGAGCTCTACAAGGTTTTGCTATTAAAATAATATTTTAATGTTGATCTTTTTAAAAGGTACACATGACACCCAAATGTCCAAAGGGTAAAAGAGTGCATCCACACGATACATGCTTGTGACCAAAGGATAAAATCCTGCTCCCAAAACCTAAATGTCTAGAGGGTAAATCATTACATTCAGAGGGTACACATTAATATCCAATGGATAAAAGAATGCACCAGAGGGTACAGATCTATGTCCAGTGGATAAAATACTGCATCCAAAACCAAAATATCCAAAGCGTAAAAGAATGCATCCGGAAGGTACATGCTTATATCCAACGGATAAAATAATGCACCAAGAGGGTACAAATCTGCATCAAGTGGATAAAAGACTGCATCCAAAACCAAAATACCCAGAGGGTAAAAGAATGCATCTGAAAGGTACATGCTTATATCCAATGGATAAAAGAATGAACCCAAAGGGTACAAAGTTTACGTCCAATGGATAAAATACTGCATCAAAAACTGAAATACTCAGAGGGTAAAAGAATGCATCCAGAAGGTACACACTTATATCCAATGGATAAAAGAATGCACCCAAATTTGACTATCTCAAAACATGGTCAATTTTATAGTTGATTCTAGGGTTTTGGCACCTTCCAAATCTAATTCCACACTCCATTTTGCATAAAATGCATGCTACAAAAAATTGCTAACAAATTCCATATACATGAAAAAAATAAACCCTTGCTTGCAAAGAAAAACTTACAGATGGATGTCTACATCATCTATAGCTCTGATACCATGAAAGGAATGATAAGAATATTGTTCCAAGTCATGATCTTAGATGATAATAGCACACCACATTAGATTTACAAAATAGAAGAGCTAAAATACCATTTATGGAAATCCATCATAATCCATAATGCTCAATACATTACAATAGAATGACTTGAATTATTTAATAAGACAAGATGTACATATAAGAGGAGGGAAGTGCAACTACTACCTAAATTAGTAGTGAATAACTCCCACTAATCGATACCGGTAGTTAAGTTAACTCCAATAGACTAGTAAGATAACTCCACACAACTAAGAAGCTAACTCAACACAACTAGTAGACTAACTCCACACAACTAGTACACCTAAGCAAGCTAACCCAACAAGTGTAGAGCTAACACAAGTGTAAGAATTATCCTGATAAATAAATAAAAGGATAAATAATAACCTACACTAACAAGGATCGCTAGAAATGTTGACAATTTTTACACTTGTGCAAAAATGGGAAACTCAAAAACTTCGTTATGATGGATATCATTGGTGAAGTATACCTAAGCTAGGGAGGTTCTTTTATAAAATATTGTTACTATTGAATTAATTAATGATTACATGAAATATGCAACTATACGTGTTGTTACAAAACATAACAGATCACATAGTCTCAGTAATTTCATGCTATCTTCGAGAAAAAAGAACACAAAGCCCCGAAGGATGATGTGTTGTCTTGATGAAGACATTGAATTACAGAATAGATGAAGTGTTAGGTTTTGGAGCAGCAATCATGACTATAGATTACAAAAATCAAAGTTCATTACTAGATGTTACAGGTATTCTTTAATATTCCGCATTCATGATTAATACATTCAATTATATTCCTGAGTAGTTTATTTCATCATATAATCCATACAAAAATCTGAAATGCAGAAAGAAATACACAACTCAATTTTCAGAATTCAATGTTTTATTCATAAGGAATGTAAAATGTTCCCACACAAGCCATGGGATGTAACTAAAAAGTAAAGTACAGCTACTAAAATAAGAGGTACACATACATGAAAGAGAAAATAGAGGATTATGAATGAACCCATCATTACCTTTGGGTTTCTCCTTTGGTTGATGCATCTTCATCTTTAGCTTGTTCCTTCTTCATCTTCATTACTGAAAGCACCGTACTTGAAAAGAAGAAAAGATAAATTTATCATTTAAGATCTTAGGGTTAATCCATATTCCTATACTATCCAAATTCATGCACATGGATCTCTTAACAATAGGAGATATAGATTACTTGAAGATCAAACAATATACATGATTTATTCACTTAGAAATAAGGAGAGAGAAGAAAAGAAAAACCATGGACATAAGAGAGGCCAAAAATCCTAAATATTTTCTAACTGTTTTCTTAAGTGTGCAGGTATAGGTTGCAGTCAAGAAGAAATAAATCATGTTTTACAGTCCTCACTATAGATAAAGATTGCAGAGTTCAAAGGCTTCCATCCTATGGTACATGAAGCAAATAAGTGACAAGTACATACTGGTATGAAGGAAGAATGCAACTCAAATTTCAGCAGCTATTTTAGAAATAGAAGAAGTTGCATTATAGAACAGAGGAGAGACTTGCAAATAAAAGTACATGTTCCAGATTACAACTGAAGAAGAAGAGTCAGAATTTAAAGGCTGAAGTTAACTAGAAAGAGAAGATTATAGATAATGCGAGAATGAAGAAGAGGTCTGAGAAAATTTTGACAGGGCTTCACCATGTAAAATGGACATTTACATCTTTCCATCATGTTGTTTTTAACTAATACATGCTTTAAAAGTTGTATGTAAATCAAATAAGTGATACAAAAAGTAGAAAAGCATGCCATGATCAAGATAACAATTATTATGTTTCAATTTCCAACAACAAATCAGCTTCAACAGAAAAGTGATACATTTTGTATTCTGAATCAGAAAGTACATCTATTACAGCTGAAATAGAAATAAAAGAAGGAAATCTGGGAAAATTTTGACAGGGCTTCACCATGTAAAATGGACATTTTAAATTTTCCAAAGCATCATACTAAGATGTATTAAAGCAAAATAATAGAGGAATACCCAAATTTGGGTTGCAATGTTCAATCCACAAATTGAAAAAACACATATGTAGATACAGATTTATTACAATACAACTCAAAGCAATGAATACATGTAACAAGAGAATAGAGCCTTCTAGCATTTAAATTTTTTTAAATTATACAAGTACAGGTAGAGGATCTCAGAAATAAGAAAAATCATGCATTTCCAAAGTTGAGGAAGATTCAAACATTTCATAAATTCATGATTCACATTGAAAATCAGTTTCAAGTTGCAGATCCGAGGAAGAAAATACAATTTCTGACTTTAATCGAAAAGCCCACTAAATGGATATCAAAAAATTAGAGTAAGAAACAAATACTTACTGGTTAAATTAAAGTTGATCAAACCCTCAAATGGTCATCGAGTTTAGAGCCAAAAATGAGAACCCAAAACGAATTCCAATTCAAAGACCAATGTTGTCCCATAAATCATGTTGAAAATGCAAAGGAAAAATAAGTATCAGTATTTTGAAGTTGAAATGGAAAAGACAAAGTAATAATGGGGCTTAGGAGACTAAAACTTACCATTCTTTTCCAAACAATATGATGGTTACACAGTCCGGAGCTCAAGGTGATTAACAATGGTGACCACTTCGAAGAGAAGATCGTAAATAACTAAGGCATGACCACAAAATAACTCAAGAATTTTGATCTCATCAACCCTTCAACGAAGCCGAACAATAGAAGACTAAATGACAAGAAATACCAGTGTAAAAGCCCCTTATCACATCACATAACCATCACAAGAACAACATTACAGATCTCAAGTACGAAAGGAATTAAAATTTACAAGACCCTCTCGAGCTCGAGCAATAAAAAATGGTGGCCATTAAACCTTTCAAAGAAGTTTAAGAGCCGATATTGAAATAGAAACAATCACGTAGAAAATATAGATACAATACCCATTTGCAAAGAAGAGCCAACCTCTAAGATCATGGCAAGGGTGACAAATTCTATGATCACCTCCATAGAAAAATCAAACAGAGCAGAACCATTAAAGATGCAGATTCAACCAAGCTCATAAAATATTAATGTGGAGGGGAAGAGTTCGAAGGACTTCATTAATGGCAGAAAATACCCACAACTACCTTTCTCAAAAAACTCAAAACAGAGGAAAAAATACAAAATGCAGAACCGACCGAGCTAAGAGAGTCAACCTGGTAAGGAAGTTGAGCTTCATAAGATGAAAATGGTGTCGATAAAAATTCGCAGGCTTTTCCTACGAACCAGATGCGAAATGAAAAGTGGATGAGGTTCAAGTTGTTTTGACTCACCCACCTGAACTTTGGCTTAACCTAACCCTAACCAAGGGTCAGTGATCAAACGATCAATATTTGACAAGTACAAAGATCAATGCTTAGGGATCAATCTCCAAAAAACAAAGCAAACCATCATGGTTAGATGCCACCGACCACATTAATTGTGGGGTTAAAACCCTAACCAACAAAAGACAAAGATCAACGACTCCGAGATTGATTGTAAATTTCAAAACAAACTCAACTTGAGTTAAGATGCCATCGACAAAGTGCATGGAGGGGTGATTCATTGTCATGAGGGGGCCAACCCTTATTATTTTAAAAATTATTTTCATTTGACATACCAACTATAGTCCAAGTTCAAATATTCCAAAAGTGTCGACCAAATCATGTTATGCAATGATCAAACCAAAAGGTATCCACCTTATTCTATTCACAATACAAGCCGACCAACTATACAATACAATATTAATCAAATGTGGTAGACTATAGTATGACCATGTGTTATACAAGAGTGGCCAAACATAGGATGATGGTTTTTGCAAAGTTACCTTCCCACATGTGTTTGAGAAATCATGGTAATTTTCTAAGTCCACAAGAGTGGCCAAACCATGGTGAGATTATTACTAAACCGCAAAGGGGGTCTCAACTATCAAGGGGTTGGAGATGATTTATAGTATGTTATCCATGTGATCACTAGAGGAAAAGGAATTTCAACATCAAAACCTGATCTTGGAGGTGGTCCCCATTAAGTGGATATTTGGATGAATTATTTTTGCAAGTATTGCAAATATTTATTTTTTTATTTTCTCAATACACAGGAGTATTTTTGCATGCCTTCACAAAAGGATAGATTAGGAAGAGGATAGAATCTGCATGCACTAGGAGGAGACTTGATAGTAAATAAATATTTATTATTAGCAAATTATTCACCCATGATTTTCTTAAAAATAGAATAGTCAATTGTAGTTTGACTATATGTAATCAAAGGCTATTAATGCCTCTTTATATTAGTTTGTTTTATTTTATTCCTTTATTTATTATTAAATAAAGGATAAAAATAGAATGCATGGGTGAGTACAACCTTATTCTATTTTTAGGAAGGGTGGGTAAATTAATTTTTCTATATATTGTGTGCCTTGGCAAAGCACAAAAAGGACTTTATACAAGAGTCTTTGAAGCAATTTTGCTAGTTTCACCCTCTCGAATGTGAAGTGTTTTCTACCTTTCCAATTATTTGTAGTCTTTTATATGTTCCATTAATCTTGTGAATGTGAATTCCCTGATTAATCATCTTACCCTGTTGTAAATTCAATATTTTCTACATGATATTAATGTGTATGTTTAACTTAGCAGTATTGTTGTGATCTCCCTCAATACATCCAAGTGTTTACCCTTAATTTTATACAAAAATTGTTGGCTTGTGCATCAAGAATTCATTCCCATATCAATTGTGCATATACTTAGTCAAATACCTCATACAAGTTTGGTGTATCACCTCAGTTTTAAAATGTCTTACAGTCATCTTTTACCCTCAAACCCCAGAAAATCAGTTTAGGATACATCAATAAGGAACTAGCCTTGATATCAGAGACTCACCTCAAAATAGGTATACCCACAGACCTGAGGTGTTTCCATTATATCTACGAAAGGGAGAGATAATTTTGCAAGATTAGAAAACCTACAACCATCTCTCTACAGGGTGCACTTTCGAGAGATAACAGTTTCTAAGTGGTTTGGGTGGTTTTAAGAGGAATAAAATAGGATTTTACATCTCGTATAATTATTTTTACAGAAGTAAATATAATGGGGAGAAATAAGACTTATTTTAAAGGATAAAAATGATATGATAGTGATTTGATAATGTTGAGGGGCATTAGCGAGATATGGACACAAGGATTAAAGATGCTAATTTTAGGTGTTTATAGTATCCGAAAATGAATTTTCTATATTGAGTGGGAATATCCCATGACTCTATGATTCCTTATCATTATTGGCCTAGGCCATTACCAAAGAAACCATAATGAACTAAATATTGACATCTAAGGCCATATTTGGAAAAATATGGAGCAGATGAACTAGGAATGTCAGTAGTATGCTCAATAGAATTACAATATGCAAATGGTGATGGATCTTCTAGAACATCGTAGAAAATTCCTTGATAAAGTAAGTTAAGTCACGTATGCAAAGTGGATGGAACCACATAGATCCAAGGCCGACAAGAATAATTTTATAATTAAGGTTGTTGGGAATTAGGTGGCATGGAATTGGAAAATTGCATGATCCAATAGTAACTAGAGTACGATAGTCTCTAAGACACACTTGGGGATATTATCAATTCCCCAAATAGAGATAGAGGAAGGAGCCAAAGAGGATTCAGATAGACCCAATTGATGAATAAAATCAATATTACAAATATTAATTCCCAAACCATTATCGAATAAAGCACGCTTGACCCCGATATTATTAATACAAACTTGAATGTACAAGGGGGTCATGTTCTAACATTTCTTGAGAATGCAACTGATTGGATGTGAAAGTAATTTGATCTTCATTGAAAGATAAGGAAGAATTAAACCATGATACACATACACTGGTGAGGTATGAGGATGGATTTATGTGTTAGCTAAATGGGACTTCAGTTTATCGATACAATCAAAATGGTCCCGCAAAAAGGCATGGATGGAGACCTCCAATGTGATAAAACCCTAAGAAAGAAAGAAAAATCTAAGGGAGACCTAAGCAAGTACGAATGATTCATGTTCACCAAATGATTAAGAAAATATTTAAATAAATAGATGCCTAAATCTAATTGTAATGCAACAAATAAATGAACAATGAATGAAGTAAAAAAATTGACCTAAGTAAAATAAGCTAGAAAGTATGAAACCCTAGTTAAAAATAAATTATAGAGAGACTTAGATGTTTCAAAATTAAATCCATACTGTAATGAAGTGACAATATGATGAGCGGAGAGGGAGAAGTGTCGTAAAAATTCTCAAAAAATTATGCGATCGGAAGATATGCTTAGACTCGGGGTACATGAAAAGGGGAAGGGGCACTGCAAGTGCTACGAGACTTTCTCGAGGCACTTGTGACTACTCAAAACATCGAAAACCTCCTTCGGAGTATCGTAAGATGTTTTTGTCCTTCAATTCTTTTCACTAGTAGGTCACACTATGATCGTTAATGTCACCGATAACCGTAGTAAAGAAATGACCTACAAAACCCTCAAGAGCGCATCAAATCCCAACAATAAAAATAATGCAAATTAGGGGTCAAACTATCCACAACTCTCAAATGAGTGATCTTGTTGTTGAGTTTTGCACTACATTTCATACCAAATGTATTTTTATGTGCATGTGTGAAGATATTGTGCCCTAGGTGGCTTGTGTGCATGTCGCACTTGATAGTGAGCAAAAACTAAATGTATAAAATGTAGATAGATGTGTGCATAGAAAAATGAACTTCCCTCTTATGAAGTGTATGCATAATAATGAAATCCCTTTCCCTTGTGTGGATACTAGATGGATTTTTAAATGCTCTTGATAATGGCATTTTAATGCAACCTTAGGTGGTGATAGCTAATGCTTAGTGCTTAGTCCTTTATTAGGATCACATCACTTTATATTTATAACATTCCCTTGCTTGAATTTTGTAATTAATCGCGAAAAGGCTGACTACCAAAAATATAAGATGCCTAAACGGATAGAAAGGACACAAAAGATGTGAGAAAATTACAAAGAGGCCATGGGCTCCCGGAGGGAATGGGGCACCGACGCTAGTGTCCCGACCGGGTGCTAGTGTCTAAAGTAAGAAATGTTGAAGTTTGAAAAGAAATACTTGGGCTAGAAGGAGTGTAAGATCAATAGAGGCAATAAAAATTAAGAAAAGATGGCCAAATACATGGGTTATTTAGTACTTTTATTACTTAGGAATCATATGAATAGTAATATGTGACCAGGAATAGATAGATACTCAAAGTGCATTATTTAGTGTCTACAAGGGTAGTTAAAATGTTAGTGTTCCTGAAAGGGGATACGTGACAGTTCATAAAGTGTGGGGAGCTAGTATGAACCCTTTTTCTTAACTATATAATAGTTCCAAAGGTTAGTGTCCCCTTGAATCTTATAAATAGCTCCTTAGTGAGAAAACTTCACACACTAACATGTAGAAGAAGTCATTATGTGCATACAATGAGTCCAAGACCACCCTAGGAGAATATTATAAGATAGGGAATATTGAAAACCATGAATTTAACATAAAGATTCCTAAGGGGAATAATGATTGGTAACCAAATACACCCCATACAAGGCATCTATCGGTGATTGTATCCTTAACAAGCCATTCATGTAGATTTTAAGTTATCGATAGAATAACCAAGGGAATTGATGAAATATAATGATTCCACACACGTTCCTACTCCCTCATCGATGAGAGAACTCTTAAACATGGTATGACTAATATGAACTAAGATGAAGAGGGAAAGATTGTTCACACGAAGTAATATCTCATCCGAGATCATAGAGGCTATATGAAATTGAATGTATGAATGAACATCCATGGTGAGATTAGTATGAATAGAGATCTCCTCACATTGTTGAAGGATACTTTCCTTTGAGCCATGTAATGTAGTAATCTTCCCTAAAGAGGGAGGGAGGAAAAGGAATCTTCATGTTAAACAACATATTCGTGATAAGCTCATGATGATGAGGCGACACACACATGATTTTTAGGAAGGGAACTGGAAAAAGAATTTAGGAAATTTCTTCGAGAGGATCCCAATCATCATGAATGGATTGTATAGTAGGATGAGAGTGTTAAGATTCCTTAGAAAAAAATCCAAAATGAGTAGGGGTGATTAAGGAGACTTTTGAAAATACTTCTTTCTCAATTCCTATGCCATCAACCCCATAAGCTTGATTTACATAGGGTTTGATGGTGTATGTCGATAGAGATGCAGATCAAGACACAATCATCATTACAATAAAACTTCCATAGGGGACGATGACGTCCTGGGAGGCAAGTTTTTCTTCTTTGAGGAGTTTTATTATGGGGTATAGAGGGATATATGACCCTATGAGTCTAAGGTTGGAATGTTACAGGATATTCTGGTTCTACATAAGCTATGACATGTTTACATCATTAATTGCAACCATATTTTCAGGAGGGTAATCCATGTCAACTACATTGGTTGTAGCATTTTCTTGCTTCTTAGAAATTTCAACGACATCATGATTAGGCATAGGATTAGAAAATATTTTTATCTTTTCATTATCTTGGTTAATAGCTTCATGATGATATTTTTGTTGATACGTGTCATGGGATTTGACCTCTTTGTTCAAATGTTCACAAGTGATGGAATCATAGTGAAATTTGGGTCCTAAGAAGAAGTTGATGGAAACCATTTGGAGTTCACAAAAATTCTCATGTGAGTGAGCCCAATTAGCATGCCCAAACAATTTTTACTCTCATCATGTAAATTAGGAATAGGTCGAGAAGGATATAAGATCATGGTGAATGGCTTAGGTAGGGGATGTTTCGACTCTTCCTTACTCAATGGTTGATGATAGTTGGGCTAGTTTTTTTATTGGGTTTTTAGTCAATATTGAAAGCAATTCTATTTGAAGAAGTGAGAAGAGGGAGACTACCTAAGACTCCATCATCCTGTCGTGTTCTTATCATGAGAGAGTTGAATAATTTGAACTTATTTGTTTGATTTTGATTAACTAAAAATGTGAATTTTAAGAGTTAATCTAAGAAGTAAAACAGTGAAATAAATGTTTAGATTAAATAAAGAAAGTGACCCAAGCAAATAAGAAAGTAGAAATGTAAAACCCTAGAGTGCAAGGAGAGTTAGAAAGAACTCAACTGATTTGACAAGCTTGATGAACTATGTCATAGAGATGGATGGATAAATAGGAGGAAACGACTGTGCCAAGGTCCATAAAATTGTAGATCTGAGAAATCTAAGTGGATTAGGGCACCTAGGAGAGAATCATGGTGCCTATGGGCACCCTAGTCTCGATTTTTAGGTGCCCTGGTCCATGAAAAAAATCTACAAACCTCCCTTAATATGTCTTTAGATATTCGTCCGCCTTCACTTCCTCTCACACTACATTTTCTAGAATGCATTGTATGTCACTAGAAATCAGTGATGAAGTAGAGACATGTAAAACCCTAAGACAAATATCAAACCCCTAAAAAGGAAAGATGCATATGAAGGGGTCAAAAATTCCTTAGCTACAAGAATGGTGGACTTACTAACTAAGCATTGCACTACATCTCAGACCTGATATAATTCTATGTGTGTGTGTGTGTGTGTAATCATGCCTTAGGTTCTCTTGTTCCAGTCACACTTTGTGAAATTAGCGAGCAATAACTATGTGTAGAAATGTAATAAAATAGTGGATGGAATAGAATAAACTTCCCTCATATGCAGTGTGATACAAATGAACCAACCTTATGCCTTGTGATGGAGTTAGATGGATGTAAATTGAGACTTTGATGGATGTAATCTTAGGTGATGATAGTAGTGTTTAGTACTGGGTCCCTCATTATGGTCTCATAACTTTATACTTATATGGTTATCTTGTTCTAATTCAATAATTAACTCCAAAAAGGATGAACACTAAAAATATAGAAATCTCAAATGGTAAGAAAGTTCCCCAAATATGGATATAAAATGGAAAAAGGAACAGGGAGCTCCAACTAGGACCAAGGCACCTGTGGGTGCCCTAAGATAGCCCTGGGCACCCTATCAAGGATAAAATGATGTAGAACAATAGAAATATACAGGCATGTATGTGTGAGAGGTCAAGAATGATGACAAAAAGAAAAGAAAAATTGCCAAAATACAGGGGTTAATTAGTACTTTATTCACTCAAAACCCATATGAATATTAGTATAAGACCAAGACTAAATAATGCCTAAAGTGTGTGGTTTTTTGTCTACATTTTCCCCACTTTATGTTGGTGATTTGAACACTCAAGTAACATAAAGTGGATAGATATATGTACTTGATGTCCACGTAGAGTGATTCGGAAAGCATGTCAATGGACTAGACAAAGTGTGAAATGATAAAATAGTGAAGTGTGGAAACTAAAGATGTAAAAGTGCAAAAATTGGTGAGAGTGAACCTAAGGTGAAAAAAAAAAATTCGTTTCCGATGTGTGTGATGTACCTTCATGGTTAGTATCGTGTATGCTTCCGCAGACCGTTGTTTTTTTTTACACCTTTTTGTAGTTGTTGTTGACTTCTTTCTTCTCATACGAGACGGACCTACAAAGGATAAGATGATCAAGTAGTCAAATACACATGTATATAGTATAAAGATTGTAAATGGAAGTATTAAAAATGTAAAAGGAACATGTGCACCTGATCCGTGATGAGAAAAAAAGGGTGTAAAGAGGATATCTTGTATTGTGAGTTTTTTGGGCGATATCACACCACCCGGCGAGAAGAAGTGAAGATGTGTGAAGATATCTTTGTACTTTCTATTTTTTAGGTGATCTGACACCACTAGATGAAGTAGTGTAGAGAGGAAATCATTGTATCCTCTAACCTATAATTGCTCCCTAAAATGCTAAGGAAAACCATGTCCTATAAAATTCATTATGTGTGGGGCTAGTAGACTAGTTTGAACCCACTCAATGTATAACCTACAATGTTAAGGACAAAAACTTGAATTGAATTATACTAGTAGAAAGCATTGTGTAGTGTAAAACCCCAAATGATGCCCCCTCTTTGAGGGTGCATGCGACATCATTGATAGGAGAATGTAGCCCCAAAAGAGGACCAAATGTATGAATTGTGCCCTATAAGGGGAGTGAATTCACTTGGTATAAAGCAAAGCACACACAAACAGTGGCTAGAAACAAGTGTTATTACAAACAAACATGTACGTAAAAGACAAGTGTAAGCTACCAAAAATGTAGAAGCTAAAATGTAAGTAAACCTGTAATAAAGCAATGTAGATCTCTAAAGTGGGTTACAAACATGGTACATCACTCACAATGTCACAATACACTCAAGGCCACAATGGACACATAAAAAAAGTAAGTTTGCACACCAAAAAAAGGGTGAGGACCACATAAAATAGAAATTAAAGACAAGAAAGTAAAAACAACAGATAGTCATGGTAGTAAGTAATCCTACAAATAAATGTTTCATATGAAGCACCCATTAGCATGTTAGAAAGATAATCCATATGTCAAAAGTGTGTATAAACAAGTGATGTAAAGTTCTAAGTACAAATTAAATAATAGCACTGGAAGATACAAATGTGGATGCCCCTAGCGACCATTGTAGGAGTGGTAGAAGGAAAGCATCGATGTTACATGTAAGAGAACTGTATTTGTGATCACAAATAAATAAAGATGTGCACTTTCATATGTGTATGGTAAATATAATGACATATAAGATACCTATCTATCATGTGTAATAAGCGACCATATACAAGAAAAAGTAAGCAAGAGTAAAAGTAACCAAGATATGCAATATGTTGTAGATGGATGGAGTTGAATGCAAGATGGATTAGAGGATTCGCATGCCCCCCGGGTTAATGGATTTATATACAATGAGGTTCATTTATTTTTCCACCTTAGTACTTAAGAATGAACCACAAACAAAGTGTGTCATCGAGTTAAATGTTCAAGGTGTGTGTTGTGTCTAATGTGTTGTGATGAGTGTGTATGCATAGTGGTGATATGCGACCTAGAGATGATGTGTTTGTGACCCTATAGACAAAGAGTATATCATGACAAGAATATCGAAGGAGTGATGATTTATCCAAAAGTGTATGTCACTAAATGATGAATAGAGGGAGTGATGATGTAGCCTAAAGTGTATACTACTACAAGATGAAGGAAGAGGTAACCTTTTAGCGTAAATCATATATCACTAACCTAGGAATGTCACATGATATAAGGTCAAGTGATGAACACGTGTGTGTGATAATTTCCTTTTGATTGGTAAACTCTCAGCAATCGAGTATGTATCGAGGAACTAAAGTGTGTCATAGGGTAGTGACTGTAATGCGTAGAATAATATGTAGTATATGTGATGATAAGAGATGACCATGTGATGATTAAAATGTGTAAATATGCGGTGTATAATATGAAATGAAAGATGAGTAGATAACCTAATAGTGTGAAGTGCATGCAGTATGTGATATGCATGATGAGTAGTAATGATATGTGCGTAGACCATAAGAGTGTGATACATGTGTGATGAATAGTAGTATGGGGTGTAAAGTATGTATGACGTGTCTATGCACAAATGTTGAAATGCTATAGACTAGTTGTAAAATGTATGATGTAGGATGTAAGACATATAATGTGAGATGTGTGAAGCAACACAATGTGTAATACCTATTGTGTAGTGTGTGGGGTTCATGTGTAGTATGTATCCCTCAACAATCAAGTGTGAACCGAAGCACAAGAGTGTGTCATCAAGTAATGGTGATGCTAAAGTGTAGATGAATGTGCCTATGTAAGGAGATTAATGGATGATAATGCAAAGAAGAGATATGTGCTAATGCTAACATGAGAGTGGGGTGTATAAATGTTATGCCCCTAAGTGAATGGAAGATGAAGAATCAATCATGTAATATCATCTAAGAGATCATCAATTTTAGGGTCAAATTCATATGGATAAGCATTAGAGACCTGATAAGCAATAGTTTCTAGTTGATCATGTAATGAGCCATTGAGGCAAAAATTATACATACCCATGGCATATTCCTCATCAGTGAATGGAGGAAGTGGAAAACCATGTGCATACAAATGAGTGAAATTTTATGAATAGCCAAGAAAATAATTATTTCAAATAAAAAAATGACAAAAGGGCATGGGAAAAGATATGTCTGTATGGTCAGGATCTAGATTTCCCCAATGTAATCAAGCCATGATTACCATAATGTGAGTGGAGAAGAGTGAGGAATACATGATAGATAAACTATAAAATGGAAAAAATGCAAGCCATAAGAAGTAATATGAGATGAAGCCATAATATAGATTAGGAGCATAAATATGAGGATATACATCCTAAAAAGAGAAACCAAGTCAAGCTAGACCATCATGTGAGAAAATGGTGTCATCACAAGTAGGATCAAATGGAATATGTTCCCAATATGAATCATTCATGAAAAGTGTGCAAGTAAATGATGGTTGTGCTAAAGAGAGGTGGTACATGTGAAGGTGTAGGTGATAGAGAGATGTCCATAGATTAGATAGGCCCCTGATAAAGAATCATAGTAGTAGTAGTTAGGTGGTGTAGAAGATATTGCATCTATCACACAAATGGCACCTTCAAGTGGTGGCAGATGAGGTAGTTCATCCATTAGTTGAGGGTCATCTGTAGTATTAGTGTGTGGAATAGGAAGGGTAGTATTAGGATCTCGGTCACAATATTGGAATGCATCACAATTGTGAAGTACAGTATATTCAATACCTTCATGTATGAATTTGACACAATGATGTATGGTAGAAGCAATGGCTTGCATGGCATGGAGCCATGGTCTACCAAATAAACAATTATATGATACTAGAAAATCAATGATAAATAAAATGGTGTTGAGGGTTTTTGGTCCTACAAGAAGGTAATGTAATGTGACCAAAAATGGACGAATGGAACCATCATATGCACGAAGTGAGAGGGAAGATGGACTAACATCACGAGTGGAAAGACCTAAATTTTTGAGGAATAACATAGGAATAGATTAAGTTTAGATCCATTATCAATTAAAGTGTGCTTAATGCTATTGAGAATGTGAATCATAATATGGAAGGGTGGGTCCTTATCAAAAAAATTTAAATCAATGGGAAGATTAGATTTGAATTATAAGTGTTGGGAAAATGCATCTACAAAATTTTGATAAAATGAGTCAGGATGCATATCAACACAAATGTGGGTAGTAGCTAGAAGGTGTTGGAATCTATAACTTACATCAGGATGTGCAAAAAAATAATCACCGATTGAGATACTCATGATGACTAGACTCTAGGATAATGAGGATGCTAAAAGCGTGAAAGCATTCAGTTCACCAAAATGATTAAATAAAAATGTGAATTTCAAGATTTAATCTAAGAATTACAACAATGAAATAAATGTTTAAATTAAACAAGGAAAGTTACCCAAGAAACTAAGAAAGTAATAATGTAAAACCCTAGAGTGCAAGGAGAGTTAGAAAGAACTCAACTGATTTGACAAGCTTATTGAACTATGTCGTAGAGATGCACGGAGAAATAGGAGGAGGAAAAGAAAGTGTTGAGTTCCAGAAAAATTGCAAATCGAGAATTTTGAGTGGATTAGGGAACCTAGGAGAGAATTAGGGCTCCTGTGGGTGCCCTAGTCTAAGTTCATGGTGCCTTAGTCTATCAAAAATTTCTACAAATGTCCCCAGAGGTGTCATTGGATATTTTTCTACCATTTCTTCCTATTGCACTAGCTTTATGGGACTGTGTAGTATGTCCTTGGAAATCATTGATGAAGTAGAGAATTGCAAAACACTAACACAAGTATCAAAGACCTAAAAATAAATATGCATATGAAGGGCTCAAACTATCCTTAGCTGCCACAATGGTGGACTTACTAACTAAGTGTTGCAGTACATTTCAAACACAATGTAATTTTGTGTGTGTGTGTGTGTGTGTGTGTGTGTTTGCAATCATGACCAAGGTACTCTTGTACCAATGGCACTTTGTGAAACTAGCAAGAAATAAGTATGTTTATAAATGTAATAAAATGGTGGATGGAATAGAATAAACTTCCCTCATATGTAGTGTGATACAGATGAACCATCATTGTGCCTTTTGATGGTGCTAGATGGATGCAACCTTAGGTGATGATAGTAGTGCTTAGTGTTTGGTCCCTCATTATGGTCTCATAAATTTTATATTTATATGGTTCTCTTGTTCTAATTTTGTAATTAACCCCAAAAATTCTAACAAATAAAAATATAGAAAGCTCAAAAAGGCTAGAAAGTTCCCAAAAGATGGAGATAAAGTGGAAAAAGGATCATGATGCCCTGATTGGGACCGGGGGTGCCCTACCAATGATTAAATGATGTAGAACAAAAAAATAGACTGGGAATGTATGTGTAAGAGGTCGGAAATGATGACAGAAAACAAAGTAAAATGGCTAAAATATGGGGGTTAATTAGTACTTTCTTCACTCAAAACCATATGAATAGTAGTATGAGACCAAGACTAAATAATGCCTAAAGTGCATGATTTTGTGTCTACAAATTATTTCTTGGGAGGATCTTTCTTTAATTCCCTCATGATTTAGTCTTTAATTTTGGTTTATTCAAAGGCTTCTTCTAGGGAAGTAGGAGAAAAGTACCTCACCTTGTATTAAAGGTGAGGCTAATGGGATCGTAAGAAAGGTTGGAAGAGGCTATCATTAGAAATATTATGCTCTTCCTGTGTAGATAACGTCTTCCAATGTTTTCTAAAATCTTGTGTTGATTTGATCTCATATTGTTGAAAATTTATAAAAGCATTGATATTGTTTTCAAGTAGATCATGATATTGGAATTTTTTACTAGGGTTGTCACTAGGGACTCTAGCTCAACTATAGAGTTAGGAGGAAAAGTATAGTACCAATATAGAGCATCTCCAATAAGTTTTTATGCTAGGAGTTTAGTGTAAGTGCATGAAATTGTTATGATCCACTCCTTGTAAAGATTTCTGAAATCCTTGATATGAAGGGTAGGATAAGTAGACCCGTCATAAGAGATAGAAGGAGAAATGCCACCAATATCCATACTAGTGATATAAGGTGTTAAAGGATCTTGTTGGAATTCTTACAAGACTTTATTTTGGATGGTGGGTTGTGTGATGTACACCCCATTATTCCCATTTTTGAAGGAGGGGTGTTGTGCCTTAATATCCCTGTTGAAGAGTGGTTGACTAACTAAGCCATGTTGGCTTGCATTTGGAGAAACTGAGTCATAGTAGTAGATTGTTGTTGGATCATTTTGTCAATGAGTTGAAGAATGAGATTAGTAGGGTCAGAATTGGAGGCATTTTCAGATGAACCTATTTCAGTAGCTTTCCCCTTTTCTACCCTATGATCAAGTTATTCGGAAATGAATTCAAGAAGACGCTTGCTAAGAATTTCTTCATATTTTTTTATCTAGAAACCGAGATAGAAACTTCGAATCTCAAGAGGATGATCAAAAGTTTCATCATTTTTTCTTCTTCATCATCATTAGGTAGAGCATTGCGGTAGGTGAAAGGCTTCTTTATAGGTTTTCCTATGGCGCATGCAGTCCTTGCAAAAATTAAATTTATCTTTAGGATGATATAATTCTGGAAATGTCTATAGAATAGAGTTAGAGGACCCCTGGTCCAAATACTCCATGGAGTGATGATATATTTAAGAAAATTTCTAAAAAGATGTCTACATACACAATCAGCTATACATAAGGGTGTACATAGGGGTCGAAGGCATCTAGAGGTAGATCTAGAAAGATAGATAGAATCAAGAGAGCAAGTAGGTCTACGCAGGGGTCAATGAATTTCATAGATGAGAAAACAAGAACATACAAAATTGCCTCTAGGTGATGGTGTTTATGATGATAGATTTTGAGGTTTTGTAGGTTTTGGGTGTATAGATGAAGTCAAATTTAAAAATGAGTGATTTTAATGAGCTATGCTCGATCAAATGGTTTGTAGGATTCATGACGGGCTCACCAGATAATGTATACAGGCCAAAGATGTGTCTCAATATCTTCTTGCACTCCTAACTCATTCATTCTACAAGAGTATCGAGGAAACTAGTGGGAAAACAATGTACCAAAGCATATAAGGGGATGGATTAAAGGGGCTACAACGAGCACTAGAGTAACATATCAAGAGGGAAATAATCCCTACACTAGGTTAACCTAGGGTTTCCAAGGCCCACAGTCAAGATAGAAGAAGGAACCCTACTGAGATATTGGTAGTTGGGTGTGGAGAGGTATATATCAACAATAAACATGCATGATATGAATAAAATGAAAATGGTGATAGCTAAGGAGCTAATAATGGATAATATTATTATGCTAACTAGCACCCAAAAATATGTAATACTAAGCTAACATAGCACAATGAGAAAAGGAAATGAACTTATCTATGCAAAATGAAAAAGATGGTTAGAGCACTCACCTTGTACCTATAAGGTGGTCACCGATGCATCTATCTCTCCATAGAAACAACACATCAATAGAGAATCACTATTCAGTGGAGAAAGGAAACACCATTCCTATCCTAGAATCAATATAAGTGACTTGATAGTGTAAAAAACCATCCAAGAATAATAGTATCCAATCCAATCCAAGCAAGATGCAAGATGAACCAAGAACTATGCGAGTAGATGTGAGGATGACATAAAGGAGTAGAGATAATGGAAGTTCGAATGATTTGGCTTCCTTTTCCTTATGAATTTTAAATGATTGTTAAGTATATATATGAAACCATTGCTTGTGGGCCATGACATCGGCCATGGGAAAATATAACATAGACATCATCACCCATGGGCGAGGGTGTCAAATAAGGGAAGTGAAAAGAGGTAATTTGTTGTAAAAAGTGAAAATAGTGTGTCGTAGATAATGGAAGTAGATAAACATGGTATAAAGTGGTGGAATGAAAGTAAAAAGTTATGAATGTGATGTGCATGAGTCCTCGGAGCATAAGGATAACTAGTGCAAGGAAAACTAGAGCCAAGACCAAATAAAAACTCTCTTTTTGTACTATCTCTAACCCATAATGGTTACATGAATAACCATTCCCCATTCCCAAAAGGCCCCTTAAGGAACCTTCTATAGAAATGGATGCATCACTCGACCCTTATGTACATAAGACAAATTGTTAGTAACATGTATGAAATATGAAAAGTGAAAATTTAGGTGTATACACAATGTTATTGTTGAGTTATCACAAAAACATTGTGTACATTCTTCCTTATTCTACCTCTAATATTTTAGTATTATTCTAATCTAAACAGCCGACATGTTGATCTTATGGCTGCTACATACTGTTTTTTTGTGAAGATAGTATGACTATAGGATGCTTCTTTAATGCCCACAAAACTAGTGTTGTTCCAAAGTGAAAACATAGTTGAATGTGTTTTTCCTGTCATTTATACTGTCAACGTTGTCACTATTTATATAACCTATGATTTTGAACTCATATGATGTTGAATACAAGATTTTATGTTTTTTTAGTTCCACATACATACCTCAAAATCCTTTTCTAGCTTGCCAATGTGAATCTTTAGGAGATTCCATGAACCTTGAGATGAGGTTCACACCATACATAATATCAGGCCTTGTGGTTTTCAAATACATGAGACTTCCAACTAACCTTTTAAACAATGTTGGATCCACCAATTATTTGTTATCTTATTTTCTTAACTTCAGGCCTATTGTAGCTGGTGTTGGCGTTGGATTGCGATTCAACATGTTAAATCTCTTCAAAACATCATTATCATACTTTTCTTGTGAAATAAAAATTCTAGATTATTATTGTTGAACTTCAATGCCCAAAAAGTAGTGCAAGAGACCTATATCTTTCATCTCTAATTATTAAATCATCCACATATAAACAAACAATCAGAATCTTACCTTGTTCATTTATCTTGATGTGTAAGGTAGTTTCATTTTTACTCCTACTAAAATCAATCAGAATAAATAATAATCAATCATGTTGTACGATGCTCTAGGCACTCACATGACTCCATAGATAATTTTTCTCAACATATGCACCTTTCCTTCATGGCCTTCAATCTCATAACTTTTTGGTTGATTCACATATACTTCCTCTTAAAGAAATCCATTCAAGAATGTTGATTTCACATCCATCTAATATATAGGCCTTTTTTTTGGGCCAAAATTTCTAAAATTGTTCTTACCATGTCTAAATGTGCTACTAGAGAAAAAATTGCATTATAATCTACTCCATATTGTTGTGTAAAACCTCTTGCAACTAGTTTTTCTTTATGTTTCGTCATCGCTCTATCAACACTATACATGGTCTTGTAGACCCACTTCACTCCTATCACATCCTTTCCTTTTGGAAGATATATCAATTCCCATGTCTAATTTTTCTCTATAACATATATCTCATCATCCATTAATTGAGCCCAAAATTCATTATTTATAGCCTCTTAAAAGAATACTAGATCAGAATCTTGAGAAAATAAAGAAAAAAGTGAAAAATAGTTAGTTGTATCAACATTATAAGTCTCATTAAAACTCCTTGTTTTCACTACACTAGACTATTGAAGATGGGCTATTTTTGGTAAACTTCTTGTTGAAGGAGTTACCTCTTGTGTTATTTTGAGGTTTATTTTGTATAGTTGAAGATGACTGTAATCTTGGAGACCTCATGGCTATAGATGGAGGTGTAGCTTGTGCTACAACTTGATATGAATGTCCAAGATTGGAAGGAGATATAATACCTTTTGTTTTATAGTTTCATCTACAATATTATCATGAGGAATAGTTATTGCTATGATGAATATGTTGTCTATACTTCCATCCCGTGAATCATTTCCAATAAACTAAACATCTCTGTTGATTATGAATTTTCTTATCACCTGGATTGAATAAATTGTAATATTTAGTATTCTCTCGAATATTCAACAAAAATATATTTTTCTCCTTTTTGGCTAACTTATTCATTAGATCATTGAAAACATGTAGATATGTCACATAACCAAAGATTCTAAAACAAGAAACATTGTGTTTTCTATGAGTCCAGCCTATTGATGAACCAGTTTCAAAAAAATTTGTTGGAAAATTGTTTAAAATGTAAACAACATTTACTATTACTTCTACCCAATACTCATTTGGTAGATGCTTGGCCTTCATCATACTTATGGCCATCTCCATTATGGTTCTATTCTTTCTCTCCGCCACACCATTCTACCGTGGTGTATACCAGTAGTAAAATTCCTTTGGATACCATGATATGTGTAAAAATAATAATAAATGCATTGGAAACATATGCAACTCTTATGTGTGTCCTTAGAAATTTGATGTAGTATTTGTTTTACTTCTCCATTAAAGCCTTGAACTTATGAAACATGTCAAAATCATATGATTTGTGTCTCACAAAGAACCCATGTCTTCCTTGTATAGTCATCTCGAAAGTCAAAAATATGAACTCTAATCAAATATATTTATGTATAGGTCCACATAAATTTGAATGAACAATATCAAGTGTTTCTTGTGTTCTTATTGATTTTACAACTAGAAAGGTCTCTCTATATTGCTTTCTCAAAATACATCCTATTAATGCAAAATTACAACACCCCTAATTGCTTATGATATTTGGTACGGGGAAACTAGTGCAACATACATAACATGGCACTATCATGTAGTGTGGGACCTTATAAGGAGGATAATCCTCCATAGAAAGCCGAATTCTTCCTCTAACCTAGTGCCAACTTCTCTAAAGTGCAGAGAATGGAAAGATAAACTAATCCTATTCTAATGATTTCCAAGGAGAGAAGAATAGAAAGATTCATTAAATAAAACTAATCTAAATGAAGGTGATGCACCAAGAAAGGGTGAGACAATCCAAGTGAGTGAAATATAGGGAGAAAACCGGGAAGTAAAGAGATGATAGAAACACCACAGTCAAGACAATATTCAATTCCCTATATTGATAAAGCATAACAAACTATAGACCTTGCGAATAGATAGATACATGCATAATATACTTATAAATATAATATAAGCCAAAAGATACAATTAATACAAGTTAGGGAGAAAATGGCCACAAATATTACTCGAAACATGCACAATCCATCATATCATAAGCACAAGACAAAATCCTTTACAATAATCCCAAATTTGAGGCCTTTAGCTCACAATAGCTCTGGAACAATTTTGACATAGTTCCTTTTCTTTTTACGAAAATCCTCCTTTAAAATGAGGAAAATTTTATAATATATAGGCAATTTGGGTCACCAACTGGTAGGATGCATTAAAGAGGTATGGGAAACCATTCATTTTGGTACTTTTCCTACATGAGCGGTCATGGGCACCATGCCTCATTAATTCTAGTTGTTGGGATGTCATTCATTCACCTACCCTCATCTATCTTGTAACTTTTCCATCATTCGATTGTTCAACCACATTGGGTTAGATGTCATCCATCCTCTTTAAGAAAACCACCTAGTCAACGAGTTCCTTTCCATATTTGGGTTTGATGATCATCTAATTTTGATCCGTACAATTGTGAGAAGGCCATCTAAATTGATTATCATCCAACTCATGGGGTTGGACGACGTCTAACTTCGTGACCATACATGCTTCTTGTCATTGCCGACCAACTCAGGAGTTTCCATCTTCACATTGTGGGTTGTCTACCCAAGAGGTTGGATGGCCTTCTATCTCTATTCGTATGAAACACTACCTATCTATTCTTGCAACCGACGAGATGACTAACCCATTGAATTGACCAACCATGTCGTATAACTATGAGCCATCCATCTATGTTGGTCATCAAACCCTAAGGGTTTAGACGACATCTATTTATGTCAACTAACCTCTATGTATGCCTTCCATCCAACCAATTGTAACCTCTCCATCCAAACCACCACAAAATTCAGCTGACACACCCATTCGACTAACCCATCACCCATCCAACTAAGCCAACTAATCTCAAACTCCACTAATTTTCTAATAAGTTTGGTCGCCAACTCTAATATTTTCCATGAAGAAAGTGAACTCGAACCAAGCCAAAACATGAGCTACCCTACATATTGCAAAATCATTTACCTTTTTCCATCAACTACCAATGTTACGACCTGCTAATTTATCCATTTCACAGGGGGTGTAAAAATGGATAACAATTGGCAACTAGCAGGATGATCTTCCTTCTTAATCTTGAAGACTTGTGACCTTAGGGGATCCATTGGATATGGAGTCATATTGATTGTTGGAACTAGCCCATCATTTAAAAATATATCTTCCAACTTCGGGAGCAATATGGGATTTTAATTTCAAAATAAATCTTGGGTTGAGGAATGGTTGTTTCTTCAACAAAATTTTCTGAAACTAGATAGTGCAAGAGCAAAAAGGGCACAGATATATACAAATAGAAAAGTTCATACGGATTCCAAATAGAATATGTAGAGATTACACAAGCACTTATTACAAAAGTAACCTAAAGTAAAAAAACGCAATGTGCTATAAGCACTTGGAGGAATTCAACTCCTAAACTAATATGTAAAAGAAGGATATTTCACTCGATAATAATGCTTAAGATAGATTCCATTGATTTGTAATTTACAGGTTCTTATCCATCCAACCTTTATAGCTGGAAAGCATTGTTTTCTTTACAACATGAAATCATATAAGGGCCACTCTATATTGCATCAAACTTACAGTGGCTTCCCATCTTTTTCCTGTCTACATCTCATTTAAAGACCAAGTCTCCCTCTTGAAATTTTATAGCCTTTTCCTACTTGTCAAAGAACCTCTTTATCAATCCTTGATCCTTCTCCATGATGTGCATATATTGTCTACTCATATCCTTCAATTCCATGAGCTCTGCATATCTAGCTTCCATGGGTTCAAAATTGGGTAGCTCTAGCTACTTGATGAGTTCCAATGCGGGTAAATTGAGTTCTATAGGCATCGTTGCCTCCCTTCCATAGAATAATATGTAAGGAGTTGTTCCTTATGACTTCTTAGGAGTAATCCTATAAACCCACAAGGCTAACTTCAACTTGGTGTGCCTAGTTCTCTGGTTCTTGTCTAGTATTATCCTTATAATTTCAAAATGTTTTTGTTGGTGGAATCGACTTCCCATTACCCCGTGGGTAGTAATTTTACTAGGTTCTCAAGTATATATTTTTTTACTACCCACTCTATTATCTTGGCACCTAGGGATGCAAAGCATTATCGATATAATGGTGTCTAGAACTTTGAACCTTGTCATTTTTCCTTCATAAAAATTTAGTATGTTGGCCTCATTTTCTTCCTTGAGTGCAACTTCCTCCGTCCACTTGGTGAAATAATTTTTGGCTGTGAGGATCCACTTATGGCCCAAACTAGAATTTGGATTAATCAACTTAATGAAATCCATCCCCATTGCATGAATGGTTTATTTATAGAAATGGGGTGGAGTGGAAGGGATGCTAACTTTTCTTTTCTTGTGAAGAAGGCACACTTTTTACACTTCCTAATCCATGCATAGCAATCATTAAAAAGGTTAGGCCAATAATAACCTACCTTCATAATTCTAAGAGATGTCACCCTTGGGACAAAATGGCCACATGTTTCTCTGTCATGAAATTCATGTAGCACCTCTCTCTGTAGCACTTGAGGCCTTAGGAGGACACCATTTACATCTTTCTTTAACAAGATATCTCACCATCGATCAATGCAAAGGGGGTACAATAGATCCTGAAATATCTTCTTTTGTCCTTGCTCAACCCTTGAGGACTTTTACTTGTTTGAAGGAAATGGAATATATCTTGAGTCCAACAAGGATTGGGTGAGGCATCGATGATTTCTCTTAATCTCTCGTGTAGCACCAAAACAACCTCTCCTTTACCACTTGACTCGCATGTTGTCCCAAAGCTAGTTATTCACATAATCCCTTACCCCTAACCAACTTGGTCACCTTAATATCAATGTCATATTTCATGACCTTGGTTACCCAACCCCTTTTTTCATTGAGGTCCTTGTTTAAAATAAAATATTTTATACCAACATGTGTGACTAGTAGATGAATCCTATTATTTGACACTAAATTTTGAACTTCTTCAAAATTCTAATCATAGAAAGGACATGTTTCTCAATGAATGAATATCTCACCTCATAGTCAATAAGGCCTTTCCCGAAGAATGCAATAAGATGTTGCAATCCTTCTTTCCTTTGTTGTACCAAGATTGCAAATATGGTGTCCAAACCACCGAAGGAATATAGAGAGAAGTATTTGGAGAAATCTAGACTAATGAGAGTTGGAGCTTGAGATATGGCCTACTTTACATCTTCGAAACTCTCTTTTCCCTCTATTGTCCATTTGAAAGTGAAATTATTTTTTAGCATCATCGTTAATGGATTCACAAGAGTGGAAAAAAATCAACATAAACCTCGAACAAAGTTTATCCTCCCCAAGAAGCTTTGGAGAGCCTTCTTATGACTTGGAAATGGTAGAGCACAGATGGATTCTACCCTCTCTAGATCAATTGTCAGTCCTTCCTTTGACATGATATGGCCTAGAATTTTACCCTCATGTTTCATGAATATGCACTTTTGGGGTTCAAGGACACTGCAAACCTCCTGCACCTTTGGAAGACATGTCTAAGATGAAAGAGGTTAATTTCTAATTTTTAGAAAATAAAGTGATGTCATCAAGATAGACAAGCACTATTTTATTTATGAAATAGCCCCTTAAATGCCATATCCATTGCTCGTTGAAATCTTGCTCTAGCATTTGATATCCCAAATGGTATCTTTCTATAGGAATAGGTGCCCCATTTTTTGGTGAAGGTTTTTTTGAACTAATCCTCCTCATTCACCATAATCCTATTATAGCCCGAATATCCATCTAAGAGGGAGAATATTTTTAAACCATAAAATACCTACAGAATCTACTCCATGGAGGGCAGAGGATAGTGATCCTTGAGGGAGGCCTTGTTTAAATCCTAAAAATCCATCCAAAACCTGATTTCCCTATTCTTTTTCCTAACAGAACTAGATTTTCCACCCAACTTGAGTGCTGACTAGGAAAATGATACTCACCTCAATGATCTTATTCAGCTCCTCCTTCATGAGAGGATTTATATGAGGGTTGACCGGCCTTTTCTTTTTTTCTTGACGAGCTTAGCCTTCGGATTCAAATCAATGGTGTGTTGTGCCAATTTTGGGTTAAAACCCTTCAAATCATCATAGCTCCATGTGAAAACATCTGGGAATTCCTAGAAAAATCCACAAGGTTGTACTTTTCTTGTTCACTACTCATCTTTCCTATTTGGAGTGTCTTACCTTCTCCAACTAAAATGAGTTTAGAATCCTCCTTTTTACTTGAATGTTGGCATTCTCTTTCCATAATTGATTATTTGGGTTGAATATTGACTCTAAATTCACTAAACCCTTTAGCAATTTGTTTTTCCGTAGCTACACTATTTGATCCCCATCTTGTTTGCTTCAATTTCTCCATATTTTTAGTTGAGAACTCAGCCTCCTCCTGTAAAAAATTAATGATTGTTGATCATTCTCAAAAACCTACCAGCTTGTGTTATTTATCCAACACAGATGGCCTTACAATGACATGAATATGTGGTTTTTCTTTATCTCTCTTGATATTGTCCACCACATCAAGTGTTGTTTTAATTGCTCCAAGCATGTCCATGGCCTCATTCTTCCTCCACGGTATGGCTTGAATAATGAATGCTTTAAGGTATACAATATGATCCCAATACCGATGCTTTTAGGCTTTTAGTAGATCATTCTAACCATGTTTCCTCTAACCTAGTTGACAATTAACTCAATATCCCTAAACACACTTGCAAGTTTTTAATACCCCTCTTTCTTTCCCAATGCAACCCATAGATTAAAGCCTCACACTCAATTGTATTTTTGAACAAGTAAACTGAAAAAATAAAGTTAAATGGTACTTCATACCTTTGGTGAAAAAAGCATTGAACCTCCTCTAGCACCTTTCCTACTCATTAAACCATAAAAAAAAACTGCCACACTTCATTCTCATCCTTTTTCCTTAGCTTGGTGAGGCTAGTGGTGGGAAGATTCTCCTCATGAAAACAATAAAATCCCAACTCAACTTCTTCCATTTCCTTTTATGGGTTGAAATCATGTCTCCTATGAGCCCAATCATCAATCGTTAGGTCTAGAATTCTCCCAACCTTTATGTTTGTCTCTTGAGCCTCCAAGCATTCTTCTTATTTGAATATGGTACAATGTTAATTGATTGGGCTAGGAACATAAGGCTCAATGTGAAAATTGGTAATTGGCTCTGACATTATCATAGCATTAGCTTCATACCTTTTCCTAAATAACATGTGGGACCAATCAGCTGATAGGTACCCACCAATCCTGGCTATAAAATCCCTCGAAAGTCACAAAGAAAATAGCGGTGGAAAATTAATCACCGATACATCCTGTAGAACTGTGACATTGAGGAAAGAATGGAGCATAAGGCTTAGTTCTTTGATCACTCCAACTATGCCTATTATTGTCCCGTCCAATTGCACTACTCCCTTTAATATTGGCTCATATTTTAAGCCTAATTTATTTGTAATTTGCTTCAGCATTACTTGAGTTTGCTCACCCTGAGTCAATCATGTAATTGTGCACTAATTTTTCCCAACAATCAATGAGGCATAGAATAGTGGAGGCTTCACATTTTACCCGAATGAATTCTCCTTATGCATACGGTGTTAGTAAGAACCCTCTCTTAATTTTTGATGGATCATTAGAAGGGGACAAATTTTCCATAGTTGTTTACAACAAATCTCACTGCCCTGGAATTTCCAATGATTCCCACATGGAAATACTGACATTGGTCTTCTTCATCTAATAAATGATATTGAAAGGAGGTGGGTTTAATTTTTTCCCTTGATGGGCTAGCCTTTTTGGTACACAGGTTGGTCCATGAGCTTTCATGACTGGTATTTTGGGATAATTTTACACAATGGGGTTCTACAACAACTTTCTTGGGTTGGCTTTGTGCATTAGGAGCTAGATTTTTCCTACCAACTCCTTGTTGAGTGAGAGTGGGTTGAGAAATAACTGGACTAGATGATTTCCCCTCCTCTATGTTCCTTTTCTTTGATCGTGTATTAGCAACCACACCATGGAAAGGAGATTGATTAACCCGCAAAATTCCTCCATCGCCAATTAACCAGCGTGGTTTTGATTGGTGGAATCTCTTCTTTGAGCTACTTGCTTATTTTCTTCCTCACTTGGATCTTGGGTCACCCCAATGGTCTACACCATCAAGGCTTGATTCAGAGCACCATTGAAGCACGTTGATTGATTATGAGGTAGGTTATAGGGGTAACACCATTCATACTCTTGCAAAACATTTTTCCGATTAGGAACCAAAGCCATTGATGTTGAAACTATATTTGGAGTTATAAGATTGAAATGGCCTGGAAGTTTGAGACTGCCTTTGGTTTGGATTTTCTTGTTTCGACCAGTGGGAGGCCTGTTAGGATGATATGGATACCTATTCATTTGATCTTGAGGCTGGTAAGGTTTAGATCTTTGAGCTTGTTGCCTTTTGATTGTCACCAACTCATTCCCCAAATTCTATAGTTACTTCATGACTTCCTGGAGTTCCTTGGAAGTACTAGAATAAGTGGAGGCCTCATTGTTTCTCTACGATTTATATAGGATCTTAAATAAGGACTATTTCAGGTGCTTGACTAGTAGAGGGGTTTCCCAATTCTAGATATAGAGGCATAGGTGACCTAGGAACTAGATTTTCGCTTGAATAAAGTAATTCTTTACTCTAATAGCTATATCATATGCCCTGGTAGTGTTGTTCCTCCCATGATTGTATCATCATAGCTATGTCAGAATTTAGAGCCCTCAAAAAGTAGAGGAATTTACCTTCCATTGTTATCCTCATAGAAATTAGAATCCATTCCCACGTCCATTAGAACCTAAAGTTGAAGTCATCCATCTGCTCATTCGGGGCCCTCTTGATTGTGGTTAATTGTTCCAACAAAGACATATTATCTTCCTTCTCTCTAAAATGGTTGCACAAGGCTGAACACAACGCATCCCAAGTTTTTAATTGACCCTATTGTTAGGATCCTAAACCATTGTAGTGCCTTATCTTTGAGAGAAGAAACAAGGATCCTAACTATAACATCCATCTCATTGATCTCGTGAATGGCATGAGACATTTGCAATGTCTTGAATATGATCAATGGGGGTCGTATGATTCTCCCCAATGAAGTAAGGAATTCTCTTCAATGATGCCACCAAAATAGGATTATGTGCATTGAGGGTGAGTGGACTACCACCTATGAAATTGAAAAATGGGTTTGTTAGCGATGGTGGTTATTGTAGATGTGCCATTATGATTGGCTTGAGAACCCTGGTTGATTGAAGGAAGGGTCTACTAGGTGGAGGTGTTGATAAGGTTTTGTTTGGTGGAGATGGATACCTTTGTACTCTTCTTCCTCTCCTTCCTCTTCCTGGTGATAACTACAAGTATTCAAAGACACCTTCTTCTCTTTCTCTAGACCGAGTTTGAATCCTTCTCATAAATTTACCAAGCTTGGACTGATGAAACAAGTGGATTCTGCCTTTGTGGTGTCGGATGTGTTACTTCAAATCCTCCTATAAGCTATAATTTCAAAAAAGAGCACATCAAACTTGTTGCAACAAAAATAAAACTTCTTTGTCCCACCGAGTGTGCCAAAACTGTTAATGCAAAATTACAACACCCTTGATTGCTTATGATTTTGTGTATGAGGAAACCAGTGCAACCTATATAACATGGGATTATCTTGTAGTGTGGGACCTTGTAAGTAGGATAATCCTCCAGAGAAATTCAGCTTATTCCTCTAACCTAGTGCCAACTTCTCTAAAGTGTAGAGAATGGAAAGCTAAACCAATCCTATCCTAATTCTTTCTAAGGAGACAGGGATAGAAATATGCATGAAATAAAACTACTCTAAGTGAAGGTGATGCACCAAGAAAGGGTGATACAATCCAAGTGAGTGAAAGATAGGGAGAAAAACGGGAAGGAGAGGGCTGGTAGAAACGTGACAGTCCAAGACAATATTCAATTCCCTATATTCATAAATCACAACAAACTATAGACCTTATAAAGATATAGATACATGACCAATATACTTATAAATATAATGGAAGGAAAAAGATGCAATTCATACAAGTTAGGGAGAAAATGGCCACAAAACATGAATTTTATTACTCAAAAACATGCACAATCCATCATATAATAAAAACAAGACAAAATCCTTTACAATAAGCCCAAATTTCAGGCCTTTAGCTCACAATATATTTGGAACAATTTTGAAAAAGTTCCTTTGCTTTTCCAAAAATCTCCTTCAAAATGAGGTGAATTTTACAATATATAGGAAATTTAGGTCACCAACCGGCATGATGCATTAAAGAGGTATGGGAAACCATTCATTTTGGTACTCTTCCTGTACGGGTGGTCATGGGCACTGTTAGTGCAAAATCACAGCACCCCAGATGTTGATCGATTTCTAGGTTGATCACTCTAGCATCCAATGTGATTGCACAACATTGAAACCTTTCTCCAAGTGTGGGACTTGTAGAAATGAGAAAGGAATCTCCAAAGAAGGCTGGTTCTGCTCCTAAACTACCCGCCAAGAGCTATTCTAGTGCGAGTGCAAGCTAATATAAACCTAATCTAACCATGCCAAGGAGACAGAGAGAGAGAGAGAAAAGGGAAAAATAGAAAAAGCCTACACTAAAATGGTGATACACCAGAGAAGGAGAATGTTGAACATCTATCAAAACTGCCATGGAACAAGGAGAGGTGAGCAATGGGAAGGATGGACAGACGCATCACAGGCCCAAGGATAGATTTCACACAGAAAATGTCCCAAAACTCCATGAACATAGCTCCAGACCTACAATGAACATTCAAACTTGCACAAATACCTGCAATGAAGAGAGGCAAGAAGAAAACAAGTGAAAAATGAGCAAGGATGGACAGATGCATCACAAAACATGTTTTTGTTGCTTCAAAAGTTTGCACAGAACATCATTTCAATAGTAAAAGGCAAAAACGCCATTACAGAGCAAGGGAGGAGGTTCAAACTCCATTTTCAACCCTAGAGAAGAAAAGAAGGGAGGGCCAAGCTGAAAAGATGAACAACTTGTAATAATAATGAGCCAAATCTGGATTTTACATCGCATGGGTCAAGCCCAGGAGAGAGAAACGCGGGAAAACATGCAAGCCGCCCAACCATTGACCAAAACACATTCTTTATTAAAATCGGTGGTTGAAACATCACTTTTGGCCATGCTGAAGAAGAATGTGACCCATGTGCATTAAAATTGGTTGTTGAAATGTCGCTTCTGGCCTTGATGAAGAAGAATGCGACCCATTTGCATTAAACTGGTTGTTGAAACGTCGCTTCTAGCCATTCTTTGCGCTGCCAGAGATGTTTCTTGATTTTCTCTCTCTAAACTAAACCAAAATGAAAAATTGACTCTCGAATCATGTAGAGAATCTTGCTATATTTCCATTGATATAACGAACGTGCAAATCCGAGCTCTGGATCGAAAGTTATGGCGATACGAAGATTTAGGAAAAAAAGCTAAAACGGATTTTGAATTTTTTTCCGCTCTACCACCTGGACGGCGACACATGTCGAGTTGATTCGCCACGCAATTCTCTCTCCTCCACCTTTCCGTGGGCTTCCCTTTGAAATTTTGATGTTTTGTAAATTTGGAAAATTTTCCATTTTTTCCCAGCGTCCCCGCCATTTGGGACACGTGGCATGCTTTGGTTAGTTGACAAGGGTGCGGGGGATCTTTACCTTTAGTTTTTGGCCAAAAATTTTGCTAAATTCTCTAAGTTCTCCCAAGCTCTACAGTTCCCACCTTAGGAAACGTGGTATGTTTTGGTTCGTTGGCGGCTTTTCCAAGTTTTCGCGTCCCTCGCTTCCCTTTGGCTGGTTGTCCCAAACTGCCTGGGACAAATTTCTCCGATCCGCCCAATTCGGGCTTCCCTGTCCCTCTTTTGCGGTGAAGACACGTGGCACATTTCCATTGGCTCTCAACTCTTTCAGCTTTTCATGTCCCATGCATCCTTTTGGCCCAAATGTCCCTGGGACGAAAGCTCCTTGTTTCGGCCGAACAGCCGAGCCGATTCGCATCCTCCGCGCACTTTTGTCCCAACCGTCCGGATCGCTTGGGACAAATATCTCCGAACCACCCGAAATGGACTGACTTGTGCCAAACCGGCCAATCCGCGTCTTTCACGTACTTTTGTCCCAACTATCCCAACTAAGCGAAGCGAGACTTAGGCAATTTTTTCCCATTTTTCCAGCTGATTCGGATTTTCGCGCCCCGCGCATCCCTTTGGCCCAAATGTCCCAAGCTGCTGCATGGACCGCCTGGAGGCTTTTTGGGAGGTTCGCGCCCAACATCCCAACTGTCCCAAGGACCACTTGGACTAGGACTTAGCCAATTTTCTCCGTATTTCGACACCAAGCTTGGTTTACGCAACTCTTTCACCCCTTCTAACCTCGTTGGATTTTCTTCTTGGGACACGGGAGAGTTAGAAAGAAGCAGAGGGGGCCCCAGAAACATGATTTTGGGCCTTGAATTGATCTACCTACCTGGGACTTGAATAATCTGATGCATGTTATCAAAATTACCTTAGGGGGGTGAATTTTGGATAACAGGCACCATGCCTCATTAATTATGGTTGTTGGGATGTCATTCATTCACCAACCCTCGACTAGCTTCAGTAACTCGTCCATCCTATGATTCATTCAATTGTGTTGGGTTGGACGTCATCAAACTTATTTGAGAAAACTTCTTAGCCCACCGTTTAACCTGATTATCATCCAACTTCATTGGGGTTTGACGACGTCTAACTTCATGACCCTACATGCTTCTTTTCGACCAACCTAGGAGTTCTCATCTTCATATTGTGGGGACGTCCTTCCCAAGAGGTTGGACGGTCTTCTATCTCTTCCCGTATAACACACTACTCTTCTATTCTTGTAGTCGATGAACCGACCTGCCTAGTGACTCGACCAACCATGTCATACAACTCTAAGCCATCCATTTTTATTGGACGTCAAATCCTTGAGGGTTAGGGACAACATCTATGTATGTCTACCAACCTCTCCATATGTCATCCATCCAACCAATATTAACCTCATTTGTCTAACCCACCAAAAAAATCATCCGACACACCCGTCTCGACTAACCAATTGCCCATCCAACCAAGCCGACCAACCTGTCACCTGTCTAACCGAGCCAACCAACCTGTCACCCATCGAACTGATCCAACCAACCTCAAACTCAGCCAATTCTCTAATAAGATTGACACCAACTCCAAGATTCACCACGGCGAGCTCAACTCGGTCGAGCCAAAATATGAGCTACCCTACATACTACAAAAGTATTTCCCTTTTTCCATCAATTTTCAATATTCTGACCTACTAAGTTATCCATTTCATAGGGGGTGTGGAAAATGGATAACACATCCTTCACAAACCCTATCTATTTTTTGAATTAAAGGAAAAAAATTTATCATATTTTTCTTATAAAGAAATTTTAAACCTCAAAAATTTAAATGTCCAAACCTGAGATGTCATAGCCACAATTCATCTTTTATAATTGACTAAAATTTGGATTTGATTTTTTATCTCTAGACTAAGCTCTAGATTGAGCGTGAGCTCGGAATGAGAAGTCTTATCTCGAACTAAAATGTGCTAGCTTCAAACTGAATTGTCTTAGTACGAGAATAAACTATATTAGCACATGACTAGACCGTATTAGCACCACACCGAACTAAATGAATGCAAGACTCGAAGTGTATTAGCAGCAAACTAAACTAAATTAGTGCATCACTAAACCGTATCAACAGGACCAAATTAAATTAGTACAGGACTGAATTATATTAGCACTAGACTAAACTAAATCTTCCTTAAAGGAAGCTCCAAAATGCTCATTAAAAATTTAATCTAATTTAATCTAATTACACGGTTATAGTATCAAGGGAAACACTTCATCCACATTTTTGTGATCAGCTAAGTACTAGGGGTTGATTCCAGTATCACACATTCATTTTCTTCAATATATACTTTGTTTCCTTTTTAAGCTAATTGACCAATGATCATTAGATTAAGCTTCAAATCAGTAACATAATAAAAATCATGCATAATATTTTACTCCCTCTTTTAGTTATGATTCTGGTTGTTCCTTGAATTTTATAGAAACTATATTATTATTCCCAAGAGTAACATCAATATTCACTAACTCATCTAAAATGGAAAAAAATTCAAGTTTCTTAACATGATTATTGCTTCAGAATCCAAATGCCAAACATCACAAGAAATTTCTTGAGAAATATTACATTTAATATGTGATAAAGAAGGTATTAATTAAACAATACTTGTGCATGGAATAAACATGGAGCTTGGAGTAGAGCTCCTAGCCTAATTTTGATTATGTTTGTTATGGTCATGTTAATTTTTCATGCATTCATAAGCATAATGCCCATATTTATTACAATAGTGGCACTTTGCATATGAGACTTATCATATCTCTCACCAAAAGAGTGATTATGACTATGTCGTCTCCCACTTTGATTTTTGACCACTATTGCATCCTCTAGGTGAACTTTGTCCCGTATGCGAGAGAAAAATCAAAGTGAATGAAAGATAAACAATAAACTTGCAAACCTTCCAATGTAAACCTCGAAGGATATATTTTGAAACTATATAACCTTTGCAAATTTATTGATTTGTGGGTGCTCTTGAATGGCCTCCAAAGATGAGTATAATTTCTACGAACATAGTAGTTGGAAATCTTTAGAATGCAAATTGACAGAGTTTATTTGCAAACAATTCAGGAGGATTTGGGATAAGACAAGTTTGCAATTTATAGAAGTAAAGACAGTTAGAAATTGGTTGAACACGGTTGAATGCACATGTGCTAAAAATAACATTAGAGGAGCTTGTAGTAGTCCTGGGGCATTTAGAGGCAGTAATGGAATTAATTGCAAAAGTTACATCCGAAAAGGTGGTTTTACATGTAATTCAATTTCCCCCACCTTTCTAGGATTCTAGAAGTGTAGTTAATTAGGATGAGGATGTGGAGTCCAAGTGGAGTTCAAGTGGTTGTTGACTGAAATAGGTGGAATTAAATAGCTAAATTTAATCAGTATTTAATTGTGAGGAGATCATTAACCATTTAAATAAATAGGTGTTTAATTATATTAGCTAGAAGGTGTTATGAATTAATTTAATTAATTCCAAAGGCATGTTAGACTTAAATTATTTATTTCTAAAGGGAGTATTTGAATGATGGAATTAATTTAATTAATTCTAAAGGGGTGTACTACAACAAGATATAATTAATTTAATTAATTCTAATTGGATAGAAGCGGGATATAAATATGTATGTATTTTAGGGTGTCTACATTTTCCCCTCTTTAAAGTGTTATTGTAAAGTAATAGTGCTTTAAAGATAGTAGATGCATGAAGATCGTGCGAGTGAAAAATGTGAAGCATTTGGATTCCCGGCAAGCAATGAAACTTTAGGATGCCCCAACGATCAAAATGGTACAGAGGAGGAATGCCCCCTGCAAGTGGATGACATGGCAAGGTGGTGGATAACTACTTGATAGGAAGAAATCAAGGGATTGGAACAAAGATGGGAAAGTATTGTGCTCATAACATGAGTTCATTTGGAGAGTAATTTTAGAGAAACCTTTTTTTTTTTGTACAATAGATTCATCACCATGATTATGAAAGAATCAAGATGGTTAACCCAGATGCGCATAAAAAATAAACACAACAAAGAAGAGAAAAAGGAAAAAAACCCAATATACAAAGTATGTGTCGGCATTAGGGTTATAAAGGAAGTAAGATGTAATCATGCTTATATTGTAAGTGGTCCAAAAATTAAACATCAACAATGCAACACAAAGCCAAAAAAGAAGACAATCAATTATACCCCTAATGCATGCCACAATAATGATTAAGTAAATAAAAATGCTCCCAAGTTAGAATATGATCAAACTGGAAGAGCGGAGTTAAAGTGACTCCTTATTGCACTCTTGTTGGATTTGTTGTGCAAATGATTAGAGTTAAAATTGCCCCAAGCGAAGTTATATCGCTAAGGAAAAAAAAAAATTATGACTTGCCCCAAGCAAAGTTAACATATCATGTAAAGGGAAGAAAGTGATAACTGGAAGATCGGAATGATCACTAGGGTAATAGATAAAGGTATGAATTTTATCAAGATTGTATTGATATGTTGAATGATTCACTTTAAGGGTTTTCCAATTGTAGGATTTCTATGACAAGTGAATATTTGTTTAAATTTTTGTAATTTTTTATTTTTATTTTTTAGATTTTTGAAATATTTGAAAAATTTTGATATAAAAATTCAAACAAACATGAAGACATAAAAAAATAAACCATTCCATGGCTTAAGTAAACCAGAGGGAAAAAAACACATGCAAGAAACATGAAATCATGAAACAAGCATTGAAAACAAACCCAATATGAATAGGAAGGAACAACACCAAAGTTATATATGAACTAAGATGTAAGTAAATTTCTTGTAATTGGTCTACAATAAAGGAAAACAAAGTAAAACAAACAATAATAAACTGAAAGAAGAAAAATAATCATCACAATGTTGACAAACCATAACAAGACATAAACACAACATGCGAAACAATGTCTAATGATATGCCAAATGTGTTCCACATTAAATAACTAGAAAAATTTGAATGCCCCCAAGTGATATCTTAGCATGTGAGAGGATTGGATTGAGATGAAGAGAGGAGTGATAATTATATACTCTTGTCATATCCCATTGAAGTTTGATCTATATTGGATTAAAATGTAAAATCCAAATGTGCCCCATGTAAATTTATATTGCAAAAGGGTAAATGATTTCCTTGAGCATAGATATACACCACGAGTAATAAAAATGAGTATGATTTGTAACGATCATGAGGAGCTGTATTAAATGGCGAAATTGTTGAACTATGTTATCCGATTATTGAAAGTTTTCAAACATTATCTGAATGTTTTTTTGTGACAGTTTTATATTGTTTTTGGTTTTTGGAAAAAATTTATATTGTTTTTTTATTTTTGAACAATTTTATATAATTTTTGGGATTTTAAAACTTGGTAAAAAGAGCGCACTTCTTGAAAGTAGGTGCAAATAATTAAAATCATTCCATTCCATTGGTAGAAATGTAGATGATAAAATGATAGGGTGTTTCACTCGCTCATAGATCCACACAACTAGGAAGATGTAAGGGCTCATCACCTTGAGCCAAAAAGGACGTGAAAATGAGGTGAATATTGATATGGAAGTGAAGATAATGGATGTGACAACACAAGGTGTAACAATGATCCACGTGAGAAAAATGTAACTCATCTATAGTAAAGATTATATGGCTGATTCCAATATGATTCCACTTTATAGGTTTTGACTTGACTTAGATTCATAGATGGCCTATTGATTGGAAAAAATTTGGTTGAAGGAATTGTGTCTCTTTTTAACATGAGAAACTAAATTAATTCTTGGGATATTTTTGATTAAGCACTTTGATTCAGATTTCATAAAGGATTTATTAGTTAATTATTTTTATTTTTATGAAGGACCCCCTACATGTTGCCCCATGCCATCAGTAAAAGGCAAGGGCTCAACACCAAAGACAAAATGTAGGTAAGTAAGGGTTTTTTCCTTTCCCAATCTCGCACTGTCAATAAGAAGTATGGGCTTATCACCAAATACTGTGAAGGATAAAAGGTGTAATGATTTTATATTTTTAAATATTTTTAATTGATTTAATTTTCCTTGTATGTTGATAGTGTGCTTGTTGGGAAGGAACATTCTACCCCAAGTCTCAGCCTCATGCGACTAGTAAGATGCAAGGGTTCAACATCATAGATTGAGATGGGCGGCCAAAAAGGACCGGATAAAGAAGTTTAGTGCTTTCTATTAAAGAGAGAGCTTATTTGAAAGGATGATTTTTCCATCAGTAAGCTTTGAGACAAAACCATAGGTAAAAATATTTGAAATGGTAAGAACCATAACAAAAGACGAGACACACAATGCCCAATAGGAACAAGGTTAACTTTGTGTGAAATAGGTGAAGAAAGTGAATATATGATAATGGTATGATTAAGATATCTACTAATAGATGGAATTCTTAGCATTATTTGTACGCACTTTTCCATTTCCGATTTGCAAACAATTCTCTAATACAAATTTTTATTCTTTTTTATGCTTTTTGAGTTTTCTGAATGTTGGTGGATGAGGAGTTGAAATGGACTCATCAAGAAATATTTCCATGTTTATTGAAGTTGAATGGTCCTGAGATATGAGGCTTATGCAGATGAAATCCAAGTCAAGAGAGGGAATTGTAAAATTGATAAGTCCTGAAATACGAGACTTGGACGGACATGAGCCAAGTCAAAGGAGTGAATCTGAAGATTTGATAAGTCTTGTAATATGAGACTTGGGTGGATAGGAGCCAAGTAAAAATATTGAATCAAACAATTAGATGGGTCCTGAAGAACTAGACTTGGGCGGATAGGTTCCAAGTCAATGTATGTGTGATTAGATGATTTTTCGATGAGATCGAAATACATATGAGATGTTAGAAGAATATTTTCAATGCGTGGAATATGTTGAGATACATATTCATCTATGAGAAAAAGATCACGAGGAAATAAGGATGGATCTCTATATGTATACCTAGGGTTCCTTGTAAGCCATATAGAGGAAATAGTCAATGCTTCTCCTTTTGGGTTGTGAATTAGTTGATTGGACAAAATATTTGTAATTAAAGTTTAAAAAGGTTGAATAAGGATATTCCTGGGTATATGTACCTCATAGAGTGTACACATGAAGATGTCTTGACAGGTAGGAATCATCATCGATGAGATGCCCACAAAATTGATCATTTGAGGTGTAATAGACATAGAAGGTTGTGGTGTCGCAAGTGTCCAAGATTTTTGTGGTTGTGGTTTGACAACAAGACTAGAGATGTTAGGCGTAGGAGCTAGAACAGAAAGAATAGAATCAAGCTTGATGGTGCTTGATGATGGACCCTCTTCTGTTATGTCAAGGGTTATTGGAGAGTCTTGGAGAAAATTCAAGCTCTCGTCAGGTGTTAGAAGATTGTTGTCCAAAACAGGTTCAATGTTTGTTTGGACTAAAGGAAGAAAATATGTAGAAGAAATAGATTGGTTGGAAGGGAGAGATAATTGACTTTCATCATGATCTCATTGAATGTTAGTATGTATAGAAGTGGGGAAAATAGTCAACTCTTCAGTAGAAGTGGAAATTGACGTGTCATTGGTTATGAGAGCTTTGTTGTCAAGCTCTACAAAGATATCTTCATCATCGATTAAGTCTTGGACATAGTTCTTAAAATGTGCACATTTATCGGTTGAGTGGCCATCAATGCAATGAAAATCACAATATGTGTGAGGTTTTTACCAATATGTCTTAGGTTCTCCTTCAATCCAAGGTATTGTAAGGGGATATTTTATCATCCTAACCACTTTGAGTTGATGAAAGACGCTAGAAATACTTTTGTTGAGGGGTGTAAACTTACGTTTAACTTTGTGTAGTGTAGTGTATTTTCTAGGTTGTATGATTGGATTTTTTACTGATTGGTCATGTATTTTGAGAATATTACAATTATCCATGACACAAGTAGTGAAGAAATTATGATTTTCATAGACATGCCAAGATTCATTGTGAGAAGTTATAATATGGTGATTATTATGAGTGAGATTGAAAGAAAAATGTTTGAAAATTTTCTCTGAGAGGTTTGCAAAGGTGGTGATGGATCCCTTTAGAAGGTGTAAGAAACAATTCAAAGTTTTTCCTCCTAGAAATCTAGGAAAAAGGCATAAGAGAAAGCTATCGCTATATGCCACTTCATGGCATGCTATGGAAAATGATTTGATATGCTGTCTCGGATCAGTTTTTCCCTTGTATTTTTTGAATTTGGGTGTCTCAAAAGAGCATGGGAAGGGTATGCGTAAGATGTCCATGTTGAAAGGATATGGACACAATTCATCAAAATTGAATTATTTACATTGTTTTTGCATACCCGCAATGGTGTCTTTCATCATTTTCCATTCTTGGGCAAAGGATGAATTATATAAATCCACCATTGTAATGAGAAATGAGGAGAGTGAAGAAAGGTACGATGAATAACGTAACCCTTAGAAAAGTGAATGCTAAGATGGAAGCGATGAAAAGGTTTGAAAATCTTGACCCTTAGCAAAGTGAATGTTAAGATGGAAGCGACAAAAAGGTTTGAAAATCTTGACTCCTAGCAAAGTGAATGCTAAGAGGGAAGAAAAAAAAGGGTTAGTTGATTACCCGAATCTTAATCAAAATGAGAGTTAAGAGAAAAGGGATGAAAAGAGGTTAGACGTGTTCTACTCATTAACAAAAATGAATGTTAAGGGAGAAAAGACGTGACAAGGTGAACATGGTCAACTCTTAATCAAATGAGTGATAAGAGTGATGAAGAGATGTAAAAAGGTTAACTCCTAACATGATAAGTGTTAAGATAAATGAAAAATGGGGGAAAGTGAAACGTGCTCAACACTTAACAAAATGAATGTCAAGGGAGACAAGACTTAACAAGATGAAGGCAATCAACTCTTAACAAAAGGAATGATAAGAGTGATGAGAAAAGGGACTTCACAATACTTAACAAAATGAATGATGTTAAGGTGGAAGATGGAAAAAGTGTTAGTTTAGAAGAATCTTAGCAAAATGAGTGCTAAGAAAGATGAAGGAGCTTGAAATATGTCACAACCTTTTATGAAACTGAATGTAAAGAGGGAAGAGACGAAAGAAGTTAGTGTGATCAACTTGTGACAAAGTAAGTGTGACAAGATGAGACTTAAAACACGATGGACGATGCTCAACTCTAAAAAAATGTGTTAAGGGAAGAGACTTAGGAAAAATGATGATTTTGTTTGACTTTTAACAAGATGGATGTTAAAAAGGGAGACTTAAGAAGACGATGAATGATGTCAACTCTTAACAAATTTTTTATTAAAAGATAAGATATGACAAAGAAGTGGGAGTACGAAAAGAACAACAAAGTAAAGGTCATCACAAGAAATGAATGAATGATGACGAGAAGGTCCAAATATCACAACAATGGAGATAAGAGATAAGGGGAAAGTGATGGGATAGCTAATCTCAAATTAAATCAAAGCGAATGTGTTAAAGAGAGAAGTGATGAAGTGATGATGAAGAGAAAATATGACAATAATAAGGATAAATTTGGAGATAGCGAACACAATAGAAGATGAACCCAAATAAGGAGTATTTGGGATTTCAAAAAGAAGGTGAAAAATAATCCAAGTAAAATGTACTTGGAAAGATGAAATGAGGATGAATGTAGAATCCAAACAAGGAGTGTTTGGAAAATGACAAAAAGATACGAATGTGAAAGATGAATCCCAAATAAGGAGTGTTTGGGAAAAAGTGAGTGTGGAACACTACTACAAAAAAAAAGAAAAAAAAAAAGAAAATAGAAAGAGATTTTTGATTGATTGTTTGTTTGTGGCCTCTACCTTAAATTGGCTTGGACAATGTTTGGCTTCTTAGGTGGCTCTCTCAACTAGGTTTCAATAGTATATCCGAGCGAGCATGATGCTATTACAAGATGATGGATTTACTTTACCCCCTTTAAACCTTGAGCAAAAGTCTTACTCATAATGAACTTCTTGTGGTCGCCACTAAGCATATCCGTGACTCTAACTCATAAGGATTTACTAGTCAAGTAGGAGAAAAGGTTCCCGTTTCAGCCACCAGTTCCCTCAAGGTGTGGACTACTTTAGGGTTCCTAGAACCAACCCCTTTGTTATAGCTTAAGGCTTATGCCAAGGGGTTATGTTCTAGTTGAGCGGTTGATTTGTAGCTCTTAACTGAACCTATAATTACAATGTTTTGAATGTGGTGTATTTTATTATCTTTTGAGCTTAATGTGGTTTAGTTGTACACCATTTGACAACCTACAGTTAGTAGTTTTTAAGTGTTTGATCAATCAACATGAGAGTGGGTCTTGCAAGAAAATATTAGAATGTTGGCCGAGATGGGTAGAGTTCATGGTTTTGATTTCCGATATCGATTTAAAAAGTGCGAGGAAAGAAAATAAACGTAAAACAAACTTTGATTAAAAAAAAAAAGAAATGTTAATTCCAAAAAAAAGAAACAATCACGTTTTTATTTCCAAGATCACTTTGAAAGTGCAAGGAAAGAGAATATGCGTGAGCTTTTTATGTTAAAAAAATTAGATATAAAAAAACTACAATTTTTGTTTGTTTTTTTTTAAAATGACAAGTGTTAGGAGAAATGAAACCATAAATTTTCTATAATTCTAAATCAGAAAATTCTTTTTCCATTACATAGATATTTTCAATACCTTTCCATAAAAAATGAAGTCATTCTAAGTTTGGGAGAAAAATTATGGCTTCCGGAAGATGGGTTATGGTAGCACTCTCAATGAAAAATTTGAACATGAGAAAAACACCCCAGTAACTGGTTTTTTGGGTTTTCTGACTTCTGTACTTCATCTTAGAAGCTAAAATTTTGACAGCAAGGTTAAAAAATAACAATAAACATAAAGAAAGAGTTAGATCACAAAATGATTAACTAAAATGAAAGAAATAAATGTGGGGACTCCCACCGGGCATGCCAAAATGTATGCAGAGAAAAATCACAGTGAATGAAAGATAAACAATAAACTTGCAAACCTTCCAGTAACCTTCCAATGCAAACCTCAGTAGGAGAGATTTTGAAGCTATATAACCTTTGCAAGTGATTGATTTGTGGGTGCTCTTGAATGGCCTCCAAAGATGAGTGCAATTGCTACGAACAAAGTAGTTGGAAAGCTTCAGAATGCAAATTGATAGAGTTTATTTGCAAACAATTCAGGAGGATTTGGGATAAGACAAGCTTGCAATTTATAGAAGCAAAGACAATTAGAAATTGGTTGAACATGGTTGAATGCACATGCTAAAAATAACATTGGAGGAGGTTGCAGTAGTGCCAAGGCATTTAGGGACAATAATGGAATTAATTGCAGAAGTTGCATCCGGAAAGGTGGTTGTGCATGTAATTCAACTGCCCCACTTTTCTAGGATTCTAGAAGTGTAGTTAATTAGGATGAGGATGTGGAGTCCAACCTGAAGTCCAAGTGGTTATTGATTGAAATATATGGAATTAAATAACTAAATTTAATTATTATTTAATTGTGAGGAGATAATTAACCATTTAAATAAATAAATTTTTAATTATATTAGCTAGAAGGTGTTAGGAATTAATTTAATTAATTCCAAGATAATGGTAGAATTAAATTAATTTAATTGTGAGGAGATAATTAACCATTTAAATAAATAAAATTTTAATTATATTAGCTAGGAGGGTGTAGGAATTAATTTAATCAATTCCAAAGGCATGTTAGAATTAAATTATTTAATTCTAAAGGGGAGTATTTGAATGATGGAATTAATTTAATTAATTGCAAAGGGGTGTACTGCAACGAGATAAAATTAATTTAATTAATTCTAATTGGATAGAAGCGGGATAGAAATATGTATGTATTTTTAGGGTGTTTACACTTCCTCTCGCTTCTAGGATTGAATTTGCCTCTACCACTACCACGATTTATTAAAGTCTAAGATAAAAAAATATTGTTCTAAAGTTGTTAACGACACTGTTCAATATTTGCTCATGATTTATGAGATGCAGATCTCATCGATTAAAATCTAAATCAAATCCTTAGTTTCTTATATGGCTACAACCAAAGGATCAAATTTTGAAGATGGACTCCTAAGAATCTTTTCAATTATTGTCTTATCTCCCAATTTTTCTCCATGAGATTTAATCGATTTATTATGCCAACAACATAGGTAAAGAATGACACTATGGAGTCTAATTATCCCAACCTAATTTTTATTTTGTCTCTTATGATCATATCACTTTTACCGAACTCATAAGTATAGTGCCCATATTTCTTGCAATAGTGACACCGCATATGAGACTTATAATGTCTCTCACCAAAAGATTGATTATGACTATGTCCTCTCCCACTTTGATTTTACGGACCATTGTTGGATCCTCTAGGTGAAGATCTTCCTCTTATTTTAGGGTTGAGCCTACCTCTAGTGTTGCCACATTTTATTAAAGTCTAAGATGAAAAATTATTTTCTAAAGTTGACATGATCCGGTCAATATTTGCTCATGATTTATGATAGATGCACACAACTCATCAATTGAATTCGAATAAAATCATTATTTTCTTCTATGGCTACAACCAAAGGATCAAATTTTGAAGATAGACTCCTAAGCATCTTTTCAATTATTCTTCTATCATCTAATTTTTCTCCATGAGATTTGATCTGATTTACTAGGCCAACAACATAGGTAAAGAATGACACTAGGAATTCTAAGTATCCCAACCTAATTTTGATGCTGTCTATTATGATCATATTACTTTTCCCGCACTCATAAGCATAGTGCCATTATTTCTTACAATAGTGACACTTTGCATATGAGACTTATCGTGTCTCTCTTATGAATATGTCCTCTCCCACTTTTCTCTTTTGGACCACTGTTGGATCCTCTAGGTGAAGTTTTTCCTCTATTTTTAGGGTTGACCTTGCCTATACTGTTGTCACAATTTATTGAAATCGTAGAATGAAAAATATTGTTCTAAATTTGTACCTTATCTCGTTCAATAATTTCTCATGATTTATGAGAGATGCACACAATTCATCAATTAAAATCTAAACAAAATCCTTAGTGTCTTCTATGGCTACAACCAAAGGATCAAATTTTGAAGATAGACTCCTAATCAGATTTAATCTGATTTACTACACCAACAACATAGGTAAAGAATGACACTACGAATTCTAATTATTTCATAGAAATATTCTCAAAATCTCTTCTAAGTAATTGGAGTTTGGCAATTTTAACTTTCTCCTTACCTTGAAATGCAACCTGGTGAGTGTCTCATGCTGCTTTTGCTTGATTGGTTATTGTCACTCTAGGAAGTATACTTTCATGCATGGGGTGATGAATAAAGAAGAGGGATTTTCCATATTTATTTCTTAATTCTTTTAAAATATCATTCTCTTCCTGAGAGAGTGCATTACACGCAACTGGATTTGGAGGCTTTGTGTACCCATTCTCAACAATTTCCCACACATCATGGGATCTAAATAATGACTTCATGGTTAGAGACCAACATTCGTAATTTTGCCTCTAAGTTGAGGAGTTTATAGACTTGGTAAAGACACTCCATATGTAGAAGCCATTAATACATTGTCAATTTAAAAATTTGCTCTGAAAAAACAACACTTTGATACCAATTTGTAAGATATTAACAAATAAAACACAACAAATACAAGATAAAATCTTCAAAATATACTCGAGAATGAACACGAGAAAATACTACCGTGTTTATGGTCCTCAAAATACAACTTATTGGTCCTGAATTATTCATTCATTACAATGATTACATTCCTCCTCTAATATAAGAGGGCTAAAACTAATAATAAAAAATATGCACAAATCTAAACAAAGCATTCAAACTTTTAAAAATAATGCATGTTATGGATGGATAGAAGGATTTCTTTTTTTTTTATTTACTTTCCTAAAAATAGGAATATACGCATGCTTCAAGACAAACTAAAAACTAACGCATGTAAAAGGCAAGCGTAGTTTGTGTCATGGGAGAAATTACTATTTTTCCGACAATAGCTACGTCTACGATGAGCTGCATAAGAACATTTTTCCTATAAATTCAATTCTTAGTATGGCTATATTTACCAAATTATATTTGTTTTTCTTTCTCCGATGTTCTTATGAAACTTTCTTGTACTATTAAGTTGTTGGAAATATGCATGTGATGCATATTTAATTCCAACAATGTAATTTTTTTAGGAAAGCTAATTTTAGCTTTAGTCTTGTTTTAGTTTGCTTTAGTTAAGTTAGCTTTATCTTATTTTTATCATTAGATTTAATTCAAATAAATCTGTTTTAAATCATGCATAGCATGCAAATGTTTTAAAGCATGAGTTTAGATTTAGAATGCTCGGTTGAAGAGCTGTTAGTGGGTGAGTTATTCTATTTAAATAACAGCAATTGTAATTGCTTTATTATGCACACACAAAGGTGTGAAATCTGCACAAGCAAGGAAGGATGTGCATTGAAAGCACACAATTTACGCACTGACTTGATTGTAAAGAGTCTGAAGCTCGAGTATGATGAAGCTTTTATTAATGGAGATTATGCATGCAGTGGTGCTAGTTCGAATATTCATCTATTTATGCAAGTTATTTAAGTATTTCGTTTATTTCTTTTATGTTGTTTGTTGTATAAGATCGCATATTTTCTTCAAATTGGTATCGGAGCGAGGTTGTTCAGCAGCTTATTAAATTGGTAGCAAGCAAGCTATGGCTTCTACATCCGGTATGGAGACACCGCAATTTAATGGAAAGAATTACTTAATACCGGTCGTTGACCATAAAGGCACTATTTAGATCTCAAGACGTGTGGGAGATCGTTAAAGATGGGTACACAGAGCCCGCACAAATGCAGCAGAAGCATATATTGCACTTTCTCAAAGAGAAAGATACTTTGAAGGAGTTATGAAAGAAGGATGGAAAAGCTCTTTTCTATATTCATCGTGCAATGCATGAAAGTATTCTTCCAAGAGTGGCGTGAGCTAGTCAAGCAAAGGCGCATGGGATACTTTACAAGTTGCATATCAAGGTAAGGAGAAAGTAAAAACCGCTAAGCTACATTTCGTAGAGATTTTGAGAATTTAGTAATGAAAGATTCAGATTCTGTAGAATCATTTTTTACTTATGTAGTTGGCTTAGTCAATCAAATCAAATCTCATAGTGAGACTCTTGAGGATAGAAGGATTATTGAAAAATTGTTTAGAAGTTTGCCTACGAAATTTGATCCTTTAGTTGTTGTTATTGAAGAAACTAAGGATCTGAGTCAATTTTCTATTGATGAGTTGCATGCATCACTAATAAATCATGAACAGAGGATGAATAGATCACATGCAAGTGTAGATCAGGCTTTTGCATCTCAGACAGCAGGTAGTCGTGGAAAAAGAAGAGGAAGTTTCAGCCCAAGAGGCAGAGGAAGAAGTCCATCTAGAGGACGTGGCAGCAGTTCATCAAACTCAAGTGGAAGAGGACAGAATCAAGAACAGAGTTATGGTCAGAGACAAGATAAGTCTCATGTTTAGTGTCATTATTGCAAGAAGTATGGGCACTATGCTTATGATTGCAAGAAAAAGCAATATGATCAAGAGAGACAAAATCAAAATTAGGTTGGAAGTTCTATTTCTAAACCTATGTTTATTGCATGCACAAGGATTATCGAAGCAATACCTTCTTTATCCCCTATTGAATGTAATTTGTCAAAAGAGAGTCCATGTGATGTATGGTATTTGGATTCAGGTTGTAGTAATCACATGACATGTAATCTAGATTTGTTTTCTAGTTTGGATGATTCAGTTAAGAGTGATGTAACTCTTGGAAATAACAATATTGTGTCTGTGAAAGGAAAAGGCACGGTTAATATTCTAACAAGACAGGGGAGCAAACAAGTATGCAAGATGTTTACTACATTGCAGGTTTGAAACATAACCTTATGAGTATTGGACAACCTGAGTACGAGTAAAGGATACCGAGGAGTCTATATGGAAGACAATGAGTGCGTGATTGTGGACAAAGCTCCTAGCACTCGATTGACTACAAAAGTGAAGATGAGCAGTAATAGGATGTTTCCATTGATTTTGAAACTGGAAAGAAGAATAAATCATATTTGTTTTTGCAGCAAAGTCATGCGTTAAGCCAAATCAGCCTTTTGTTGAGTCCTGCGCTCAAACAGATGAGTCCTGCGCTAATGAAAATCAGTGCGCTACAACGAGAAGCGAGTCTTACCGATTCCTACGTAAATATAGTTGAGTCCTGCATTGAAGGAACACAATCATATTTTCATTCAGTCATGAAGGATGAAACATGGCTTTGGCATCTAAGGTATGGACATTTGAATTTTGAAGGTTTGAATTTATTACATAGAAAAATATGGTTAAAGGTTTTCCATTGATTCAGAAAGCTGAAAGGGTATGTGAAGGTTGTATTTTGGGAAAGCAACACAGAGATTCATTCCCAGTTGGCAAAACAGCAAGACCAAGTGCACCATTTGAGATTGTACATTCAGATTTATGTGGACCTATGCAAACAGCTTCTATTGGAGGTTGTATTTATTTTATGACATTCATTGATGATTACACAAGGAAGACATGGGTTTTTTTTTGAGAAATAAATCAAATGCCTTTGATACATTTCAGCAGTTCAAGGCATTAGTGGAGAAGAAAAGTGGATACTGCATCAAAGTTCTCAGAACGGACAGAGGAGGTGAGTATGTTTCTAATGAGTTTATGAATTTTTGCAGATATCATGGTATACACAAGCAGTTTACTACCAGGTATACACCACAACAGAATGGTGTGGCAGAGAGGAAAAATAGAACCATCATGGAGATGGCGAGAAGCATGTTGAAGGCAAAACATCTTCCAAATGAGTATTGGGTAGAAGCAGTAGCAACTTCTATTTATATTTTGAACAGGTGTCCAACGAAACTTGTTAGGAACATGGTTCCTCAACAAGCATGGACTAATAGGAAACACAGTGTTTCACATTTCAGAGTTTTTGGTTGTGTAGCGTATGCACATGTACCTGATGAGCTAAGGAAGAAGTTAGACAACAAAGGAGAAAAATGTATTTTTGTTGGGTATTCAGAGAATACAAAAGCATACAAGTTGTACAATCCAGTCACTGGAAAGGTTGTGATCAGCAGGGATGTACAGTTTATTGAGAATGAAGCATGGGATGGAAGTATAGAGAAAACAGTGAGTATAGCAACATCTATTCCGCATGATGATATGACAGATGAAACTTTAGAGCAACAAGCTACTGTATCTACAAATCTTGGACATGCACCACAAGTTGTAGCACAAGCTACACCTCCATCTACAGTCAGGAGGTCACCAAGATTTCAGCCATGCAAGAGACACCATAGGGAACACCAGAAGCTACTCCATCACCAAAAAGTAGTCCTACATCGAATACTCCTGTGCAGCGGAAAACAAGAAGTCTAAGTGAGATTTATAATGTTGATACAACTAATTCATTTTCAGTTTTTGCATTATTTTCTCAAGCTGCAGATCCAGTATATTACGAAGAGGCTATAAAGAATGAAGTTTGGGAAAAAGCCATGGATGATGAGATTGATGCTATAGAGAAGAATCAGACATGGGAGCTAATGGATCTTCCAAAAGGAAAGGACGTGATAGGAGTCAAGTGGGTCTACAAGACAAAATACAATGCTGATGGAAAAGTACAGAAGCACAAAGCAAGGTTGGTTGTAAGAGGTTTTACGCAGCAATATGGAGTTGACTACAACGAAACATTTGCATCAGTAGCACGTTTGGATACGGTAAGAATGGTTTTAGCAATTGCAGCTCAAAACAAATGGCCTATTTATCAGATGGATGTTAAATCAGCATTCTTAAATGGATTCCTTGAAGAGGAAGTTTATGTAAATCAGCCAGAAGGTTATGAGATTAAAGGTCATGAAGGAAAAGTATACAGATTGAAGAAAGCGCTCTATGGTCTCAAGCAAGCACCTAGAGCTTGGTACAACAGAATAGATTCTTATTTGATTGAGAATGGTTTCATTAGGAGCAGTAGTGAGCCTACCTTATACACCAAGATAAATGAACAAGGTAAAATTTTAATTGTCTGTTTATATGTAGATGATTTGATCATTACTGGAAATCTATGTACAGAGTCATTCAAATCAGCCATGAAGAAGGAGTTTGAGATGACAGATCTTGGTCTTATGCATTATTTTTTGGGTATTGAAGTTCAACAATCAGAAGGTGAAGTTTTTATCTCACAAGCAAAGTATGCAAGTGACGTTTTGAAAAGGTTTAACATGTTGAATTGTAAGCCAACACCAACACCAGTTGTAGTAGGTTTGAAGTTGAGCAAAGAGGATGAAGGATCGTTTGTGGATCCAACATTGTTTAAAAAGTTGGTTGGAAGTCTTATGTATTTGACGGCCACAAGGCCTGATATCATGTATGGTGTGAGCCTCATATCAAGGTTCATGGAATCTCCAAAAGATTCACATTGGCAAGCTGGAAAAAGAATTTTGAGGTATGTACGTGGAACAAGAAATCATGGAATTCTTTATTCAAGTTCAGATGAGTTCAAACTCATTGGTTATACAGATAGTGACAGTGCTGGAAGTATAGATGATCGGAAAAGCACATCCAGCTATACTTTTCACTTTGGGAACAGAGTGGTTTCATGGGCATCAAAGAAGCAGCCCATTGTCACGTTATCTTCAGCAGAAGCAGAGTATGTAGCAGCAACAGGAGCAGCATGTCAAGTTGTTTGGATGAGAAGAGTGTTGCATGATTTACAACAGAAACAAGAGGAAGCTACACAGATTTTTTGTGACAACAACTCAGCCATAGCGTTGTCCAAAAATCATGTTTTTCATAAGAGGAGCAAGCATATTGATACGAGGTATCATTTCATCAGGGAGTTGGTAAACAACAAGAAAATTCATCTTGAATTTTGTAGATCCAAAGATCAGTTTGCAGACATTTTTACAAAGGCTTTAGCAAAAGAAGTTTTCGAATATTTGAGAGATTGTTTGGGAGTATGTGATCCTGCACATGGCAGATCTGAAAAAACAAACACAACTCTAGAAGAATGAAAGCTATAGTTTGAAATTAAGGGGGAGTGTTAGAAATATGCATGCGATGCATATTTAATTCCAACTGTAGTTTTTTTAGGAAAGCTAATTTTAGCTTTAGTCTTGTTTTAGTTTGCTTTAGTTAAGTTAGCTTTATCTTATTTTTATCATTAGATTTAATTCAAATAAATCTGTTTTAAATCATGCATAGCATGCAATTGTTTTAAAGCATGAGTTTAGATTTAGAATGCTCAGTTGAAGAGCTGTTAGTGGGTGAGTTATTCTATTTAAATAACAGCAATTGTAATTGCTTTATTATGCACACACAAAGGTGTGAAATCTGCACAAGCAAGGAAGGATGTGCATTGAAAGCACACACTGCAATGCACACTGCTTGATTGTAAAGAGCTGAAGCTCTGAGTATGATGAAACTTTTATTAATGGAGATTATGCACAGCAGTGCTGGTTCGAATATTCATCTATTTATGCAAGTTATTTAAGTATTCTATTTATTTCTTTTATGTTGTTTGTTGTATAAGACTGCAGATTTTCTTCAGTTTGTGTCATGGGAGAAATTACTATTTTTCTGACAATAGCCACGTCTACAGTAGCTGCATAAGAACATTTTTTCTATAAATTCAATTCTTAGTATGGCTACATTTACCAAATTATATTTGTTTTTCTTTCTCTGATGTTCTTGTACTATTAAGTTTCATGCACTATTTCATGTTGAGATTGGAGCATGTCTAGCAGTTGGTATACAGCATTAGTAATTTCGATGACACTAGAGATGAAATGAGCATGAAAGGAAAAGCATTTCTAAACAAGTTCCATGATGATGATTTCTTCTTCTCCGCTTTCTATGCATTTGGTTGTGAGCGGCAATCAGATGATTGTTGTAAAATGTGGGGATTATAGAGCCGTGATTTCCACAGGTGGTAAGACCATTTCACACCCCATCGAGTTCACATGGGAGTAGGTATAAAGAAGAGGAATAATTATCACTGGTTTCTTCTTAAGTGAATGATGTTAAAAGTTCGCACACAATTTTATTTTGTGAAGACATACTTTTACGCGTTATAAATCTTAGATAAGTCTTCCTTTTACTTGTAATACTTGAATGGAAAATTAAGACTTTTTCTCTTTTAAAGGTAGTGAGTCCTATGCCCGGGTATGGTGAGTTTTCTATAGACACCAAGTTTTAGATAGAGGATCTATTTGAGCTCGTTTTTCCTTCCCAAGTGGTCACGTGTCTTTAGTTTGACTCTGATCTCTAGGAAAAGAATAAGGTTCATCTCAAGCATAGTTTTTGTTCCGCTGCAAACTAACTATAAATTCAATATAAAATCTAATTAACAGATTTTTTAATTTGACTGTGATAGATGGTTTGGGTTGGTGAGTCCATTGTTTCCTAAGATTTTTTTAAATGGATGAAGGATCTTTATTGTTAATAATAATACATTGCATCTGTGGTTATTATGTTCATAAGACTACAATGCATTGATTACAACTGTTCTTGTGCCCGCTCGTGTGTTATGGAGGAGAAAAGTCCATTAATGTCTCGTCTATGTGAATATAATATACATGGAATCATGGATATTGGGGAAATGTTTTCACTGACCTTGTGACTTGCATTTTTTTCACCTCAAGGCCACAATATTAAATTTACATGCACGCCCCAAGTATTTTCATAATTCACTATTTGTATGGACATTCGATTCAACCTTATATATTTGCCATGGATATTAGCAATAAGAGAAGAAGCCCTCTCCCTCGCTACAATTCACCTCTGGTGTAAGTGGGGTGTATTGGATTGATATGCATTTGTTACCCAATAATGTTTATTTCCTCTTAGGCCTCGAAGGAGATAAGAAAATTGATCACGTTGCAACCAACAATACAAACACAACCCTTTTTATCCACATTTTCTCAAATTTTTCCATTTATTTTAGTTGTAGCTGGGGTAGGGGTAGCTGCTAGCACCCTAGAACCGACAAAAAGTTAATGATGTTGATAGAGTGATCCCTCCATATGGCTGAAAAAGATGCAGTACAAAATTATTGTTAGGCTCCATACTTTTTTTGATTAAGTGATGTTATTCTATACTTATTTCATTGCATCATATACAATTCCAAAGATTCTCCCATTGTTTTCTCCTCGATATGGAATATGTCAAAGTATCTTTTCAGATTTGTCACCTCAAATTTTTATTATAATAAAACTTAAAAAAACATCAAAGTTATAAAATTTAAAAGTGTCATGGTTCTACCAACGTTAGGAATAACTAACCCTTTGTAAACAATGGAGATGCCATCCACATATAAATAATTTCAACTTTTAGAGTATTAGTATGATTCCTTATGGCTATCATGAGAAAGGAAATATCTAACTTTAAAAAGTTTCTCACATTTAACTTTTATCTTTGTCATCACATTCATATTCATAATATGTGAAAATCATTTATTATTTGATGATATGAGAGTATCTTATAAACTATTTCATTATTAAATTTCTAAAATACCACTAATGTCATATTGTATAAGTTCAAACATCTCTCATCCCCAAAATATTGTAATGAATGTACCCACTATAACGTATTATTGTTGATGTTGACCTACATTATTCTTGATGTTGGCCTACACACCCAAAAGATTTTGAAGACGATAAAATAATTTTTTTCTTACTTGAGGTATTCCTTTTCAATTAAGAAAATGATGATTTATGATGTCTTAAGCTTACTCAACAAAGAATTTCATGCCAAACAAACATGTTCAACTCCAATTTAAAAACAAAATGGTGAACACAAATGAAAAACATGGTATATTAAGAATCATTTTTTGACGCATATTTTAAGGGTCACATCAAAATCACTCTTTCGTTTTGCATATTGCGAAAAAAGTTGTTGAAAGAAAATTTATTGATTTGGTTCTTTGTTGACAAAATATTGTAAACAAGGTGCTCAAAATGAAAAATCTTCTTCATAAGGTTGAGCCTAAGAGTTTCAAAAGAGATATTGGAATATCCTTATCATAATTTAATGTGACAAAGCCTAGGTGGTAAATGGTGCAATGTGGAAAAAGGTAGAGATAGTTTCTTACTTCGACATGTGAAAGTTAAAATCAAGGGTTATTATACAATATGATGAGTAATGTCTCTTGATTTTTTTTGCTTGGGCTCCTAGTTATCCTTTCTAATGGGAATATTGGCAAATGTTGTGGGAGTAGCTTGGATGAAGCTCTCCTTTCGTAAAGGATCACCATATCAAGGGCTTGGACACACTCATAATTAAGGTGTTTCCCTCTCATCACTTTCCAAAACAATGTTGTTCCACTTAAAAGCTGGAACCTAACACAATCTAGAGAAGGTTGTCCCTAGGCTTGAGGATTCAATTCACTTACATGTAAGCCACCTCATACCAAATTCCAATCAAGGAAGTGTTTCCAAACCAATAAAATGCCACAAGAGAGGGATCGATACCAAACTCATTGAGCCTCGGGTTGTTCCCTATACTTGGATAATTCCACATGCCATTATCCATAGTTCATGCCATATTTCATTTTTGACTTAGGTAATACAAAAACCCTGCATGATTTCAAACACAAAATTTAATTTTCCAAATAGTTAGCGTTGGAGGTGTTGAGGTTCATGGCTTGCGCTTCTACATATATTATAGGTATATTATAGCCCACATTGTAAATACACTACATTATAGCATCATAGATGTTGAGAGTGCATACTTTTCCCCTTTCGCTTGAATAACAATCCATCAACATGGGATTTTACTGTTTGTGAGGTCTTACAACAACACATGCCTTCTTAATTCGAATTTATGAAGTAATTTATTTGTTTATTTTATTTTAATAGTAAATCACGAAAGAAATATTTTAATTCCATATCAAGAAAATTTACAGCAACATTTGATGCAAAGGTTAAAAAATATGGACATCTACAAGCTTCCCTATCTATAGGGGTGGTGAAGGAGTTGTTGTGCTTACATCCATATGGTTCCCCCCTGTCATGAGTATTCCTCTCCACCCATGTTACCAACGTGGACGATGGAATTTTCTCGGTTTCTCCACCATCCAAATTTGTGTGATGCATCATTAAACACATGTTTTTCCTTCTAAATATTTTTGTGCAATGTATAAGTTTCAAATTTTTATTATTGCTCTTGGATTTTGGTTTCTTCATTACCCACATCATTTTTTTATATATATTTTGTGTTAAGGGTTGATGTTCTCTATGTTCCAATGTATAAGACGTATATTTTATTAATAATATCTTAAGGTATCATTTTTTTGTTCATATCTAGCGATCAATAGTAGGCAAGACTTTCCCTAGTCCTTCATTGGTGCTCCTGGTGTTGAGATTCTCCAGAGAGAGAGCTCCCATACCCAATATTGTTTTCACAACGATTAACAATGTGTCATGGTGGCGAGAACCCCCTCCGGCTATCATGTTTTTCCTTCTAAATTTGTTGGTAATGTTGAAGATTCAAAATTGTAAGTATTGCTCTAGGATTTTAGCTAAGATATAATGGCCAGAGCATTTTTAGTGATTGTGTGTTAGGAATTGATGTCCCATACATTTAATTGTACATAAGGATTATATTTTGTTAATAATATTTTAAGTTATCAAATTTGTGTTCAATTATGATGATCAATAATAAATGGTCCACATGGAAATACATAACTTATTGAATAGTTGATTAAGTAGCAAGTAGTAGATATGGCACCTTTTGGATCAATGTGGAGGAAATCAAAGTCAAATTTTTGTCTCAAAAGGTCTTACACGGATGATACCTTCCTTGATCCTTCATTGGTTATCTTGATGTTGAGATCTCGTTAGGGTGAGAACTACCTCTCCAAGTTTTTCTTTCATGGTCATTAATGAGGTGTTATGGGGATAGAACTCCATTTCCAAATCCTTCTTGCCCCTCTAGAATTCTCTCTTAGGACAATACTTATACAAAATGGCCTAAAGCATCCTATGAGATCTCACTTTGGAAAGAATTCCATTTCACTTTTCCCCTATGTGTTGGTCTTCGGACCTCTCGGAAGTGAGATCTCCTAGATGTTTACCTTGATTCACTCCGAGATGGGAACTTCCAGAATAGACATAATGATAACTACAAGTAATTATAATATATTCATGCTAGTGATTTTCATCTTCTTTCAAAAATTTCGCCATGATGAAAATGGTAAGACCATACTTATGACTGATTATAGTGTTTACATCTCATTCACCTTATTTTACTATATATGCATATTGACAATAGAGATAAAGAATGGCATGAGTATTACATTCACATATGTATCAAGATTCAAGAAAAAACCTCCTACATATATAACTAACTTCTTTGATCAAAAGGTGTTATGAGATGTCACATGAGCACTGTGTCCACCTCAAGAAAAAACAACACGAGTGATTGTCTCCTTAATATGAACCATTTGTGCACCTCTTAAAATATTTATGTACCCAAGTCATTGATGGACGCACAAGAAGAGAATGTATATTGCTATATTCAAAAGATACAAAATGACGCCTTTATATAGGCCGATGAGGAGACTGTGCGTGAGGGAGACGGTTATACAACCGATCACTAACAAATACTAACACAAATGTATTAGTTATCTAACATTCCCCCCCTTAATACATTGCTCTTACAAATGTACCCCCTAAATAAATCAAACTTCACCTTGCCGAGAGGCTTGGTGAGAATATCTGCAATCTGAGAATCAGTAGGGCAGTACTGGAGCTGAATTTGGTGGTTCAAGACCTGTTCACGAATGTAGTGACATTCGACCTCAATATGCTTTGTTCGTTCATGGAAAACAGGATTCTTCACAAGCTTTAACACACCTTGATTGTCGCAGTGAATGATGGGAGGTTTCTCTTCAGGAATCCCTATATCTACAAGAATGCGACGTAACCAAATTGCTTCGCACACAGCTCCTCGTGCAGCGCGGTATTCAGCCTCAGTGGATGAGAGAGCAACAACAGTTTGCTTCTTGCTGATCCACGAGATAGGTCCAGATCCGAGATGAAAAACATATCCTGAAGTGGATTTCCTGTCATCAACGGATCCTGCATAGTCGAGTCTGTATATCCCTGTAAGAAGAACTGAGTGTTCTTCTGATACTCTAGACCAAAGTCAACTGTACCTCGGACATATCTCAACACATGCTTTGCTGCTATCCAATGACATTTCTTCGGCTCCTGCATAAATCTGGCGAGATAGCTCACCTGCAAAGCAAAGATGCAGTGCGGTATAAGTCAAGTAAATGAGACTCCCACAAGTTGCCTATAGTGAGTGCCATCTACACTGTGGTGAATCCACGGAATCTAGATAGTTGTAAACCTTTTTCCATAGGTGTGGACATTGGTTTACAATCGACATCCCATACTTTTCAGAGTGTCTTGGCATATTTCATCGGGAGGCGAAGATATGATTCTTCTTACGCCATATCTCTAAGCCAAGAAAATAGTGAAGTAGCCCCAAATCGGTCATGTCGAAGGATTTCTTCAGATCATTCTTTACATCATCTACAAGATTGTCAGAACTTCCTGTGATCACAAGATCATATACGTACAAAACCAGAATGACAATCTCTGTTCCTACCTTCTTGATATACAAATTTGTATATGAGGGGCTACTGAGTGAATCCATGCTGCAATAGGTGATCATCAATTTTTATATACCATGCCCTAGGTGCTTGTTTAAGTCCATAAAGAGACTTTATCAGACGACATACCTTGTGTGGTTGATGCTCGTCTACAAACCCTTCAGGTTGGGCCATGTACACTTCTTCTTGTAGATCACCATTTAGAAAAGCACTCTTGACATCCATCTGCTGAAGTTTCCATCCATTTTTTGTTGCCAGTGCACAGACAACTCTGATGGTTTTGATCTTTGCAGTGGGTGCAAAGGTCTCGTCATAGTCAATTCCTTCTTTTTGAGCATAACCCTTTGCAACAAGTCATGCTTTGTGTTTGTCGATTGAACCATCTACCTTATATTTTGTTTTGAAAATCCATTTACAGCCAATGGATTTCTTACGGAAGCGGATCGACAAGTTCCCACGTCCGATTCGAATCGGGAATCATATTCAAGCATCCATAGCTTGTTTCCACTTGTGGTTGGTCTAATGCCTCACGAAGCAGTGTCGGGTTTGGTGCTCTCAACAACCCGAACTCATGAGTGCAAAATTTACCTCATGTCTAGCTTGACTTCGTGTTCTAACTCCGTAGAAGTACCGGAAGTGAGTTCGGTGTGCATCACTGATAGTACTCTGGACCCATTTCGGACGTTGGCGCTGCTGATGTGAAGATGTGTTTTCCAGTGTGCCAAGATCAACGAACAAATCTCCACTCAGCTCTTCTTCTCTCTGAGAAGAATCATCTTGCTCATCATCTGGATGTGTGAGCAATCTATGTGACGAGGTCGATACTGGATCTCCATTGTGTGGCAAGGAGTCAAAGGACGACTCATCACATACCACATCTCGACTCTCGTAGATCTTCTTCGTCTCAGGATCCATGAGACGATATGCCTTTGAGGTAGTACTATACCCCAAGAAAAGACATGGCAGTGTCTTTGGATCGATCTTCTTCCTTCTCTTATCTGGAACATGCATATATGCAGTACAACCAAAAACTCTTAAATGATGAATAGAAGGTTTACGACCAGTCCATACCTCTTCCGGTGTCTTGTTCTGCAAGATCTTCGTGGGTGCCCGGTTGAGTAAATACACTGCTGTCTGGACTGCTTCTGCCCAAAACTGATCCTCCAACTTGGCGGTTGAGAGCATACAACGAGCCATCTCCATGACAGTCCTGTTGTGGCGCTCGGAAATCCCGTTCTGTTGGGGCGTATAGGGAGCAGTCAAATGTTGTTGAATGCCATGCTGCTTCAGGTATGCTAAGAACTTCTTTGACACAAATTCCCCCCCTCGATCTGAGCGGAGGAGAAGAAGAGGCTTCCCAGACTGCCTGGTGGCTTGCTGGTAGAAGGTTTGGAAATTTGCAAGTGCCTCACTCTTCTTCCGAAGGAAATATACCCACATTTTCCGTGAGTAATCATCAATGATGAGCTGAAAGTACACAAAACCTTGAAAGCTAGCTGGCAGGGGTCCGCACAGATCGGTGTGAACGACCTGAAGATGCTCTGTAGAATGATAAGAGCTCTGTTTGAATGGACCTCTATGTTGTTTGCCCGCAAGACATCCTGAGCAAACAGGTAAGGAATGGGAGAGTGGAGGAAGCCCTCTTACCATTTCCTTCGACCGAGTTGATGCGAGCCCGCGAGAAAGATGACCATATCGAAAGTGCCAAAGTGCAGTGGACTCTGCCGTTGATGCAGAGAGAGCAACGCTAGATGAAGTGACCGCATCCAGTGCAAATAGACGGCCCTTCAGAAATGCTTGAGCAATGACTGACTCTCCCTGGGAAATGATGCAGGACTTGACCCCTTTCTCAACAAAGAATTCAACCTGCATTCTATGGTTAAGAAGTTGACTTACAGACAAAAGATTTGAAGTCAAACCTGGAACATAGAGCACCTTTGTGAGTGTACATCTTCGTGTTCCAAGAGGAATGATGACATCACCAATCCCTGCTGCAATATACTCTTGATTGTCTGCAATGGTGATCCGATCTCCAGTGGGCCGGTCACTCAGAGTATGGAACAACTTCTTGTTGCCAGTCATGTGTTTGCTGGCACCTGAATCAATCAACAGACATCTTCGGCGAATTTGTGCGAAGTCTGTGAGACTAGAACAATGTCAGAATGAGTCGTATCTGGTACCTCTTCATCGGAGGTGGCATCCTGCTGAGCAGCAATGTGGCCCTTCTGCCTCTGATTACGAGCATGCCATCGGGATTTCTTGGAATATCCTCGGCCAGAAGTGCTCTCTTCGCCAGAATTTCCATACTTGCGACCATTGTAATAACAGTTCGCAGTCGTGTGCGTATCCGTGGAGCAAATGTGGCACCACCGATCCGCCTTGTGATTATCTTTATGCAGGGTCTAGGGTGGCGATGTGAAGATGGCTGTCATTGAGCATCTTGCTTCGATTTGGGGGTGATTGCCCTTTCCGAGGCTTATGTTTTTGCCTCGTGATAAGAGCCTTGTCTTGAAGGCTTCTTGTACATTTGCATGGCTTCTTCCTGCTGGAGATAATTCACCAGGGTTGCAAAACTCACCTCCTGTTGAGTAATTGTCAATGTGGTGATCAGTGTCCGAAACCGTGACGGAAGAGCTCGCAGGGTGAGTGGGACAAGCAACTTGTCGTCCACTGGTTCATCGAGTGCAGAGAGTTCTGCACGTAACTCATTACACACGCCCAAGAAGGCCTCTACTGATTCACCTTCATGCATACTCATCGTATGAAGCTTTGTCTGAAGTTGTAACTTTGACGTCAGATTCTTAGCTTCGTAGATGGTACACAATGCGCTCCATGCCTGAGAAGAAGCAGTTGCTTCTCGAATGTATGGCTGCACCTCATCAGAAAGACTGAGGGTGATGAGCATGAGTGCTTTCGCATCAGCCTTTTCATATTTTTCCAACAGATCATCGTCTGTGGGAGGGGCGTCTTTGCCAGAGACAATCCCCCAAAGATCTTCGAATTGAAGAATCGTCCGCATTTTGGTTTTCCATGCGGCGAAATTTGGCCCTTTCAAGAGTTGGGCATCGGATAGCAATATTTTTGGAGCAGACATTTTCAAAAAACTCAAAAATGCAGTTTTGTAATTTCCCGGCTTTGCTCACACATACAGGGGTTTCACGTTGGATTCACCTCCACGCCAGCAAATGCACGAGTCTCCCTCCACGCACAGATTTCTTCTCTCCACGCACAGCCAACAAAGAAGGTGCACCAGCAATGAATCTTCTCCGAATCTCCACGTACAGCACAAACGGGACAGTTTCAGTCTCCACAGCTCGCATGCACAGCAATTGGGTGGTCTCAGTCTCCACAACAAAGAAATGGTGGTCTCAGTCTCCTCGCAAACGCGGGACAGGCACACTCCTCCTTCACGCGGGACAGGCGCACTCCTCCTTCACGCAGGGACAGGCTCAGTCTCCTCTCAGCAAAAGAAAAGGCAACTCTTAACACCCTCTCCTCCTTCACGCAGGGACAGGCTCAGTCTCCTCTCAGCAAAAGAAATGGCTGGCAACTGGCTCAGTCTTCTTCTCCTTCAGGCACGGATTTCTTCTCTCCACGCACGCACAGGTTCGTACCAGCAAAGAACTCTCCAACAAATCACGCACGCAGCAAAGAATCTTCTCCAACTTGCTGGACACTCACTGGACAGTCCTCTCTTTCTCGGCGGAACAGGCAATGTTTGCACACTCCTTCACGCGGGGAGGCGGTCTCACGCCTCCTCATGCACAAAGCAAAACACTCCTTCACGCGGGACAGGCAGTCTCCACGCCTCCTCACGCACAGCAAAATGAAAAAAGCAGGACAGGTAAGGACAGGCAAGATCGGCTCTCCTCCTCACGCCTCACGCACAGCAAAAATGAAAACGGGACAGCAAGATCGGCTCTCCTCCTCACGCTCAACCAACTCCGATACCAATGATGGACGCACAAGAAGAGAATGTATATTGCTATATTCAAAAGATACAAAATGACGCCTTTATATAGGCCGATGAGGAGACTGTGCGTGAGGGAAACGGTTATACAACCGATCACTAACAAATACTAACACAAATGTATTAGTTATCTAACAGTCATTGCTTCCTCTTACCTTTACGTAGTTGAATTTTTTATTTTTCATGTGCTTAAACAATTGTTTCTTTTTCCTAATTATATAATTGGTTTTCCCTCCTCAAAATAACAATACATTACACTCGAATATATATCCTCATTTCTCTAGAATAGACATTGCATTTCCATCAAACACTTCACTTTCTTATCAACCTCTGCACAAGAAAAAACTAATTATTTTCCATCTATTGGTGTTCTCATTGCACCCATTACGTGTAATGCTAGTAATAAATACAATCATTTTTATAGTGTATGATATTGGGTGGTATGTTATTTGGGTTTGTACGTGGTTTATAGTATATGAAACTATCTCGTATTCTCATTATACAAGAGATATTTAAGCGTGTTTCAAATATATCCCATCTCTTACGGGATTTGAATTTGTGACCTCTCTTTCAATAATACAAGTTGTTTGTCATTAAATCACCTTTAAAAGAAACATATTTCAATTAATTTTTTATGATGAATATTTATACCATGTACATTCACTTATGTGTAACTCATCACTATGAATGATACATTTATTAACCCTTATTAATAATACTTTTAAAATGTTATCCATTCATATTATAAATAAATTATGATTCTTGTGTTAGAACTCCTTTTCGAATATAGGTCAATGAATCAAAATACTTTTGATATTTCGAGTAGCGAGGACTTCCTCTAAAGTAAAAATTGATGGGGTTCCCCTTTGTTTGGGGGCTTCAAGGTCTAAAAGCACAAATATTAGCAAAGCTCATATATATATAAGACATCTCCAAATAAAATATATGGATAAAAACAAATGAATAACCAAAATAAAGATTTATGAGGAAATTTTGAGAAGCGACATATTGGCAATTATTACAAAGCAAAAAAATGGAGACAAATACCGTATTAAAGAGTATTAATACCTCGTCATGAGACACCGATGAGTTTAAATAGAAGTTTTTATTTACTAGAAGCGCACATGAGTTGCAAATTACGCCGGAGAGGATAAGAATGTTAAATTTGTTAGAGTTGTAATTCGCAGTGTAATATATGTTATCATAAATTGTTTTAAGTTCGTGTGATGAGGAGTGAACTATGTTGGGCAACTACAACAATTGACAAAAATACTTCCTATTATGACTCGATGGATGTCCACACAATGTTGTTAAGCTCTTATTTTGCTATGACTTGTGAGTATGTTGGAGAAGGTGAGCTAATTGGGTTGAATATCTGTTTGTTGCATTTGGTGAAACACTATTTATTTTTAGTTTGTTTTTACTATCAATGTCAATTGTCCCAACAAGAAACATATGAATATCCCACTCTGGGGCACGTTGATTAATAACATTGTATGGATCCTATGGGTTCAAGCTTGTGTTGAACCAAATTTCAATTGGAAAAGATGTGGAGTAATAATTGGCCGATCTCATCTATCTACCAACAAAATTCCTTGTTCTAACTATTTGAGGGATAAGTTCAATCTACATCGTCTTAGCTTTGAAAATAATTTTTTTACTAAATAAATCTATTGAACATATGTTTTTTCCGAGTAATGAAACTTTCTAAAATGTTGATTTAAAAATAATAATAACAATAACATCATTACTATTTTTTAACCGGGTTGAGAGCAAAGTGATTAAATAGAAGAACACTAACATTGAATAATGTGGATATGACCCGCTACTATTTGAGCCATTTGTGCCACTGTCATGTGAAATCAGACTATCCTTTATACAATGTTTACCATGGTTAAAAATATTGAAATGAAAGTAACCTAATCTTGTAGTATTAAATATATTCTCGACTCCGAGTGTGTGACTGAGCGGGTATAATTTAGCTCACGATGTTTTACACTTAGGGTCATGAAAATAATAAAAAAGCGAAGAAACAATAAAACGACTAGGGTTTGAAATCATAGGAAAATTTGGGTCGGTCGCTAAGTTATAGCATGTAAACATTTCGACAAAATAAAATTGGAAACTACATAATTTTGTAAATGTACCTATATCTTACTTTTCTTTCTAGATAGTGATGTGCCTTTAGATATAAAAGGACTAATTTTATTATGTCAAAAAAATTAAATTCGATGGATTTCCATGTCATTTTTATTTTCTATCATCCCAAAATAATAACACTCATGAAATGAAATATTTTAATGATTTCCACGGGGCCAAGCAACTTATGAGACCAGAAAAAAAGCCAACAAATACACCTCGGACACTGATGGGTTATGTATGCGAATGCCCAAATTGCTTATGAATGTGCTCATGTGTTTCATCTTCACGAGAATGATGACCACGGGGGTGGCTGTGACTGTGATATGTTGCATAAGCACACACTGGACTACAATATGCATATGTCTGTCACCATGTTCATCCTCTGGATTCTTTTCATTTCCATCCTCAATAGATGAAGCAGAGATCGATTTAGGCCATGTGTGTTGTACCTCATTATGGTCACTCGTCGTGATACCATTCTGCTCCTGCTCCTTTAGGTGTTTCCTCTCATAGTATTGTGTCCCCACAAAGTCTACTAGAAGAGTGCACAATGCAGCCAACATTGCAAAAAAACTAGAAAATGGAAATTTTGACCATGGCATATCCGGAAAACAACCATCAGTAATAGCCTTTTCCCCATCTGATAGCATATGAAAAAAACCTTTTGTTAGAATAAATCCAACAAAAATGCCTTAGCAACCACAAAAAAATCTCATTTGTTCTAATGAAGTTGACCTCCTTCCAAAAAGTGGAAAAGCCACTACTGACATTAGTTTATTAGAATTAGAAAAATGTCAATTGTCTTTAAATGCAATGCAACCTCCTTGTCTTGACATTCAACATCTTGGGAAGCTCATTTTTCTTGCTAAGCCCATTATACTATGTGCCCTCTCTTTTTAGATATAAGAATAAAATTCCTATTCCATTAGTCCATTTACTTTTGAATCACAGAGCGACATTTTGGCAGAATTTACAATTATGCTAGAATTGGTATGCTTTACAAGGTCAATTTAAAAATTCAAATATTTCTGATTCCCCAATGAGAAAATTTCTCTTCAAATGAGGTTAAGAATAGAGAAAATTCTAGGAGGGAAAACCTCATATGTATGAAAAAGCAATGCTAATGGCGCTCCAAGGTTGGCTGACGACTAGGGAAGATTCCTACGAAATTATAAACAAAAATTTAAAAATGCAAATTGAGTGAACGATCACAAATACCTTAAATGGCAGTGTGAACAGATAGATAAGTGAGAAATGAGATGGCCGGGAAATATCTATATTCCATATCTACTTTATGTAGCATTCATTTATGAGTAGTCGATGGAAATTGATTCTTTGGAAAAGATTTCGAAATTTGAAAATTTCCAGCAAAGACATCTTTAAAGGTGGATGCCTTCCGTGAATTATATATTTTAGTATGGTCAATAATTTATTTAATATTTTTGGGGTGTTATTTTGATCCAAAATGTATCTAGAAGTACTTGATTCTATGTATTCTTTGTTTAGCTTGTAAGATACTCTTTCTCTCTAACATGAAAATTTAACATAAGAATGGCTCAATGAGTTGAAGGTGATCTAGATAGCTTCAAATAACAAGGCAAGAGAGTTTTGTTCTAAGAAGGAAGTTTGGCGGTAGTTACATGACCCTTATGTAGTCGTAATAAAACAGTTAAATATTGAGTTTACAACAATTTTTTAAAATGTTAAGGTGAATGGTTGCAAACATACCTTCCCCAATCAATTCATTTCACTTCCTCCTTCCTTTTTAAAGTAATTATAAATAATATTTCATTTATTCATCCAAGTAAGTGATTTTAGTGAATTCAAGTGTGAGCAAAGGAGGAATTTGGATTTGTTCTTGTTTTGTTTATAAAGAATTGAGCTCTTTCTTGTGGAGGATTGTAAGCAAGTAATGGAAGTAGAAGGATATGGAATCCTTTTTAAGGTCATAGTTGGACAATAAACTTGTATTGTATTGGAAGTTTACATAGTGAAGGGAAGAAATTGCTAACCTAACTTGGATTTTTTTCCCATATTGGATTTCTCCGAGGATAAAATTGTTGTCTCCTTGTCTTGCATCTTTCATTTTCGGTGTTGTGTGAATAATTCTTACATAAAAAACTATATATTAAGAGCTTATTCAAAATTGGTCATTCATTATCACAACATATGATCTGTTTATTGTTTAAAAAGGGTATTTTATGAATCAGGTTGGTAGATCAAATAAGTTAAGATCAAATTGTATTGTGTGGTTTAACTTGTGTTGAAATTTTTAGTTAGATACCCCTCGCAAAGGGTAGTGAAAACGATGAAGGTATCCTCATTCCTTTTGAAGTAGAGATTTTCACCGGGAAGTGGAAGCAAGGAATCAAGACATGTCTCGTAGAGAATATGTCTAGAGTGAGGCGAAGAAGAATGTTTCTACAAGTTGGAGGAGAATGTGGCAAGTCTATCCAAAGATGTGGGAAATATTTCCTTGTTTATAGGGAAATTGGAGTCCAGAATGGGATATCTCATGGAGAAGATTGGTGTTCAAAAGAGGAACTAGAAGGCCATAAAGAAGATATACATGAGTATGAGGAAGAACAGCCCCGTGTCAACCTTACTCCTCCTCCATTCAAAGAGAAGGTGAAGATATAAATTTATCCTTATGATGGGGACATGAATTTTAATAAGCTAGACCATTGGCTAACTCAAATTGAGGTATATTTCAATTTGCATCAAATCAATGAGAGTCAATAAATTTCATTTTCAAGGTTAAAATTAACCATTCATGCTTTAACCTGGTTTGAAAGCTATGTTCATTCATTGGTTGATAAGAATATTCCTCCTATTACTAAGTGGGATGAATTTAAGAGGATAATCAAAAATAAATTCTATCATATTTGTTATGATGAAGAGAGGTCCATGTATTGGCAACATCTCGGGAATAAGTAAGGCTAAAATGTGCAATAGTACACCGGTGAGTTCCGAGAAGAAATTTTTCCAAATGGGAAAAGATGTAGCGGACCGGGATATTTTGATGAAGTACATTGGTGGAATCCATAGCCACTTAAAGAGACCAGTCCTCTAGGCCAAATTGGTAAATGTAGATGATGTTTGTTCTCAAGCACGCTATCTAGAAATGGACAAGGAAAAGAGTTCATCTACCTCTCAACACGCTTCAAGAAAACAACGTGACACCAAGCAAAAGGATAAATGAAAAGGAAAGGTAATAAAATGTTACTTCCATTTCTAAAAAGGATAGTAAAGTTCATTATGATCATTGTGATGTTGACACTCATTCTGAGGATAAATGTTGGAAGCTATAACTGGAATTACATCCCTTCAAGAATAAGAAGAATAAAAAGAAGTTCATGGTTTCCCTTCAAGTACTGAGAAAATATTTTGTGGTGAAGAGGTGGATGATATAATCTATCGTATCTCCATCCGTAGAGAGGTATTTTTGGGTAGTAATAATGTTGTTCAAGAAAATGATCTTACTAAGCTTTTTCATATACAAATTCAAGTGAAGAAAATTAAAGTGGATGTTCTTTTTAATATATGTTCTCAAGTTAATTTGATAAGGAGTTAGTTGATAAGTTGAAGTTGGAAATTTACAATCATCCAAGTTCATATTCATTGGGTTGGGTGAAGAAAGGCATAGACAACAAGGTTACTAAGCAATGTAAAATTATGTTTGGTATTGATAAGAAGTTTATTGATAAAACTACTTTGGATATTGTTCTCGCTTGATGTGCGTTGTGTAGTGTTTGGCAGCCCGTACTTTAATATCAAGGATTCCATATTCATGAGAAGAGGCAACCAATAATGCTTGGTGAATTATGATAAGAGATACATCATTTCAGCCTTTGTGGGAGACTCAAAGATCTCTTTGGTAAGTTCCTCTGAAGCTAAAAATATTATTAATGTTGATGCGGAATTTGCATTACTTCTTTTAATAGATGAAGAGAAAGTTGTTGCATATAAATCTATATGTAATATGTTTACTAAAAAAATAGAAGAAGCAGATGAAAGAGTTAGTTCAACAAGTTCGGGGAAGTTTTCCAAGAGCCTATGGGGCTGCCCCTAGTAAGGCCAATTAAGCACAAGATACGCTTGCTACCTGATAGTTTGCATCCAAACTTGAGATTGTACATGTAGTCTTTAAAGGATGCCAACGAGGTAAAACAACAGTTGCAATATTTGATTAAGCAAGGTATCATCCTTCCTAGCACTTTTCCATGTGGTTCTCCTATTGTTTTAGTACCTAAGAAAGATGGTTCATGGAGAATATATGTTGATTACAAAACATGAAATAAAATAACCATCAAGAATAGGTACCCTCTTACTCGCATTGATGATTTGTTGGATCAGTTATAGTATGATAAATATTTTACCAAACATGACTTGAAATATGGGTCTCACCGGTTGCAGAACAAGGAAGAGGACATTTGGAAAACAACTTTCAAGATTAGGAAAGGGTTTTATGAATGGTTGGTTTTACCATTTGGGCTATGTAATTCACCATCTATCATCATGAGGTTGATGAATGAGGTAATGAGACCATTTATTTATTCCTTTTTCATTGTGTTCTCGGATGACATTATAGTTTTTACCAATTTTTTTAAGGAGCATATTAACCATTTGCGTCAATTTTTGCAATTTTTGAAGGAAAAAGACTAGTGTTGAATGAGAAGAAGTTTGAGTTTTCTCAATAGTTGATTGTATTTTTGGGGCATGTGGTTGGATATGGAGAGTTGAGGATTGATCCAACAAAGATAGAGGCCATTGTGAATTGCCCTACACCGTCTAGTTTGACCAAGACCAAGAGTTTTATTGGTGCGGTTTAGTATTTGATGAAGCTCATCAAGAGCTTCTCTTTTTAGTAATGCCTCGACATTTGGTGAAAGTAGGGGGTAATGATTTTGATTGGGGTAAGAAACAACATAATGATTTTGAGTCATTTAAATACAAGATTAGTCATGCTCCAGTTTTGGCATTACCTAACTTATAGCTTCCTTTCAAAGTGGAAACCAATGTCAGTGAATATGTTATGGGGTTGTCCTACTTCAAGGAGGTAGGCCTGTATGTTATCATTTTGAATTGTTTCATGGTGAATTTTTGAATTATTGTACATATGACAAGGAATTGTATGTTGTTGTGTAAGCGGTCAAGAAATGGAAACATTACCTGATGGTTAAAGAAACTATCACACACATGGATCAACAATCTCTTCAATATTTTTAGGCTCAAAATAAACTTCAGTAGGCTAGAAACTATAAGTGGATGAGTTCCTTGCAGCAATTTCATTTGATTATAAAATATAAGAAAGGTGTGACTAACAAGTTAGTTGATATGTTATCTAGACCTCATATACTTTCAACTATGGGCACTTTAACTAGAGAGCCTTGTGTGTGTGAACCATTTCAAAAATATTATGAGCAAGATCCATATTTTGGAGATATCTTTCAATAGAAACCTCTAAGTGAGGGCTTTGCACCTATGGGAGAACACTACTTCTAAGACAACTTTCTTTACAAGAACAAGAATCTTTGTGTGCCTAAAGGGGAAAGAGTTCGATTGATGAGGAAGCACACACACTTCTAGGGTAGCTGGTCACTTTGGTGTGACAAAGACTATAGCGCAATTATAGAGGTATGTTTATTGGCCAAACATGCAAGAAAAGTTAGCTAAATTCATCGAGAGGTTGTGTTTTATGTAGTACCAATAAGCATAGTAATGAAATTTGGGGTTATATATGCCATTACCAATTCCTTCCCGACCATGGGAAAACATCTCCATGGATTTTATGGATGATTTTCCTACTTCCAAGAAAGGGTATGATTATATTTTTGTACTAGTGGACCAGTTTAGTAAAATGTGTATTCTCATTCCTTACAAGAATCTCATCAAGGCCAGTGATGTAGTTGAGTTATTTTTGGCTAATGTGTGAGTTTATTTTGGTTTTCTTGATTCTATTGTATTAGATGGGAACTCACCATTCATCGGGAATTTTGGTCTACCTTTGTGGGAGAAGATGGATACTAAGATGAAAAGGTCTACCACTTTTCATCCATAAAAAAAAAAACTATGAGAAAATAGAAGTGGTAAACCATACCTTGGTCTAACTCTTGAGAGGGTACAACAAGAAACATCCTAGGACTTGGGATGAGAATTTGGTATATATCCAACATTCTTATAACAAGGTAGTTCATGCTTCTACTAGTAAGAATCCTTTTGAGACATGTTTTGGTTATTTTCCTAAGAGTGCATTTGATGTTGTTTTGAGATTATCATGCAAAAACAAAAGAAAAGTGGATATGGAGACCCACAAAGCTGAAAGGTTCATTGAGAAAATTTAGCAAATACACCTCTAGGTACATGAGAGGTTGAAAGAGTCACATGCCAAGTACAAATTACGACATGATCAACATAAAACTAAGCATTATTTCCTTATTGGTGACAAGGTATGGTTGTACTTGAGCAGAGAAAGGCTACAAGGAAAAACTAAGAAACTGAAATCTATTCATTATGGCCCATTTGAAATAATGGAACAATTGGGTAATAATACATTTCACTTGGATTTTCTTCCTTATATGAGAATGTATTCAATTGCAAATGTTAAGAATTTACATATATTTGATCCCTCCATGTTGGATCAGGAAGAAGAGGGATTTTTGCTAGCATCTATTAAGGATCGTGCTCTAGAAATTCAGATAGAATTGGAGGAAGATGTGGTGTTGCAATGGAAAGAGAGAACAACACAATGGTTAGTGCAAGACAAGTGGTTGATTGGGTTGAAAGGTCAATTTCCTACCAAGGCCAAGTGGTATTCCAGAGAAGATGTGGGAAAGAAATTTCCTCACCTCATCATTCCTTGAAGCTTTTAGGGACTTAAAAGCCTCAAATTGGGGAGGTATGATCAAAAAATGGATCTAAAAGTACCCAATTCTATGTATTCTTTGTTTAACTTGTAAGATCCTCTCTCTCTCTCACATGTAAATTTAACATAAGAATGGTTGAGTCAGTTGAAGGTGATCTGGACAACTTCAAATGACAAGGCAAGAGAGTTTTGTTCTAAGAAGGAAGTTTGAGTAAACAGCTTACACTCTTACTCGATACGCAACCATTATGCAATAGTTAAATGACGAGTTTACAACAATTAAAAAAATGTGAAGGTGAACGGTTGCAAACGTTTAACCTTCCCCAATCAATTTGTTTCACTTCCTCCTTCCTTAGTAGAGAAATTATAAATACCAATTCATTTATTCATCCAAGCAAGTGATTTGAGTGAATTCAAGTGTGAGCAAAGGAGGAATTTGGAATTGTTCTTATTTTGTTCATAAAGAGTTGAGTTATTTCTTGTTGAGGATTGTAAGCAAGTAATGCAAGTAGAAGGAGCTGGAATCCTTCTTGAAGGTCATAGTTTGACAATAAACTTGTATTGTATTGGAGATTTACATAGTGAAGGGAAGCAATTACTTACCCAGCTGGAGTTTTTTTCCCACATTGGGTTTCTCCAGGATAAAATTGTTGTCTCCTTGTCTTGCATCTTTCATTTTCAATATTGTGTGAATAATTCTTACCTAATAAGTTAGATAGTAAGAGGTTATTCAAATTGTTCATTCATTATCACAACATAGGATTTGTTTATTGTTTAAAAGAGACACTTTACGGATCATTTTTACATTGATTAGTCAATTTAATTCAACTTATTAATATATGTAAGGTGTATATAATCTGAGAAGTTATCTACATATAAAAAGGAATAAACTTAAACAACCAGTGACTCCATTTAAATGGTTATCGACCCACATACTATTTAGCACTTTTGAGTATAAAAAAACCATGCTTCGAACAGCATTCGAGCTGACTGCAGCGGCTGTTTATGTGAGGCCATGGTAAAAGCCGTTATTAGTAGTAGATTAATATTTGTGATGAGCATGAGATGCAATTATGCAGATAGTGGTATGAAACAAGCCCACTTGACAGGGCAACACAAGAGGACCTTCATTGTGATATCCATATTCTTGCTCTGCTTCATCAAGAAGTTTCTTGAATAAAGGGTGGTTAATGTACTCTGTTTTGATTACAAACCTCTCTCGGTCCTCTCCCACGTAGACTGCAAGGTGGCCATGTGGAGTCACTGCAGGCCCTGCCTCCTCTTCCTCTGAGTTGCCAGTCAAGGGACGCAGCCATGACTTGGAACACCCTGATGCACTCATTCCTTTTACTTTTCTCCACCCATATATTCTTCTCCATGTCTTCACAATCATACCCACTTTTCTTCCTTTTGCGATACCTAAATCATCCATTCTACCTAACACAGCATCTGCTAGGACGACCAGTGTTGATAAACCCTTAAAACATATAATAAGAAACACAAAAAAATGGACAAGTTACCTTTTAATATCAAATGACACCAGGTTTGTGGGTGTTAGATACGATAGTTGATGTTCCTAACACAGGACGGACTGTGTTGCACCTGTTAATTCTCAGCCTCTGTCGTACTCAAAATAATAATGAACAACCTTCCTCCTATGCCTCACCGGATTGTTCCTCATGAAGCAGTCCTATAAAGATACCAACTCAAAATTCTCAGCGCAGGCAGTCTAATTCCTATTTGTTTGTTCAACCCGAGGAAGGTCTCCTAATTAAATTTATAATGCCAGAATCAGTGGGTATTCATTTTTGACTAATCTGAAAAGCTGAAAGATTTGACATGGAAAATTAAGCAGAATAGTCGGGAAGGGGGATGTTTGCATTATTGAGGCCGGCAACACTTTATAAGAAGGAAGGAGGTCCATTAATTCCTCACATTTCTACATAAATTATAATTATTGTCTGCCACCTCGCGGGGAGGGCGTACTAGAATCATTAATTATTTTTGTCTTATAATAATTAGATCATATAGTGCAGTCAACCCTCCACTGTATTCTAATTCACTTATTTAAAACTCGTCAGCTTAAGCTGTTTTCCTACATATTCATGACAAGTAGCCACAAATTGAAGATATTTGGCATTCTTGGCAACTGTCTCCATCGTATAACGAAATAGCATAAATATTTTAGGCAACAAGATAGGTCTCTTGGTTTATTCGAGTAAAACCCAGGATCCATTCTAAGGACAAGTCACAGTGTTGGATTGGGAAGTGTGGAAGTGCAAAGTTATTTTGCATAAATCTCCTAATGTTTTGTTAACTGGAAAAGACGTTAGAATTACATTCACTGGTCTTTTTATTAATAAATATTTAAGGTTTTATGTATATACATTTGAGTTGGTTTAATAATGAAGGATTTGTGTTCTTGAAGAAAAGTCACAAGCTTGATTCCTACTGCGATAATATATGTATGCCTCATATTTAAAGCACAATTAGTTGAGATCACAAGTCTAACTTTATTAGGAGACAGTTATGTATGCCTCATATTTGAAGTATAGTTGGACGCCTCTTGCAAATTGAGAGTACACAATAGTTCTTGTAGGAATATGTGCCTCATACTTTCCATGCATCACTAATTTTAGTGGTGGAACTGATTTTAGTTGCTCAACTTGAATCTAATGGAAAAACAATGACTGAGATTAAAAGTCTTATTTTGGGCTTTTGTCTTGTAGAAAAGGCAAGGTTAATTTTAATATGTGTTTTGGTTATCTTTAAATACATGTTCTCATTAGGAGAGGTAAGTGACAATTAGTCAAAAGTTGCAAGAGACAAGTTGGTAGAATCCTAGGATCAGTCTAGATCTTGAAAGGAGGAGGTTGTCAAGGTTCTTGTTTCGTTGAAGAATAGGCTCAATGAAAATTTGCATTGGAAGGCTGCATATTGGATCACAACGGAGTGTGTATGTATATCTTAATTTAAAGCCTTGATGGCTTCATGTTATATTTGTAAGATGGATTGATTTAATATGAGAAACAAGGTTTTCGATAGATTTTTTTATCTAAAAGGGTTTTCCCATAACAAATAGTGTCAATATTTTGTGCATGTTTTTAATTTATTTAGATACCTACTTATTTCTATTTCTCTATTTAGTTTAGTGCATGTTGATCACTCAAAATCCCAACATACGGTATCAAAGCCAAGTTTGCGTTGTTTTGTCTTTTTTTTGCTCAAAGCACTTGTGAGATTGCAAATCATTTTTTTGGTAAAATCTTGAATATGGAAGGTAATACCATGATTGAAATTAACACATTTGATGGTAAAAGTTTGAGTTATGGAAACTCAAGATGGAGTATTTTTGACCGAAAGAGATCACTAAATTGTTGATGTGACACAAACAACACCTTTAGTGTTGACACAAAAAAAGTGGGAGAAGGTTGATAGTTAGGCAAAAAGCTTTATTGGGTTGTGTTTTTCGACACTCTATTGTTGAATGTATCTAGTGAGAAATTTGGTAAGCATTTGTGGGATGGGTTGACAACAATGTACGGGTGGAGTCTAGAGGTAAAAGTACTAGTGTTAAAAATAGATCTTGAAAGAAGTGTTGGATTTGCGGTAAAATGGGGCATTTCAAGAAGATTTGCAAGTTAAAAAAGGATCTTCTTGATAATTTGCACTATGAACAAGGAGTATGCACAAATGAAGAAAGTATAGTAGTTTCATTGACAAAGATAGTATGTGTTGAGAATGTTACTTAGTGCAAGCAAGAAATGAGTTTCATAGCCCAACGCTAATGAAAAGTGGGTTTATGATCTCCCTAATGGAAAGTATTCAACAAGTGGGAGGTTGTTGGAATATGTGTCTCATACTTTCCATGCATCAATATTTTTAGTGGTGGAACTAATCTTAGTAGTGGAGCTAATTTTTGTTGGTCAACTTGAGTCTTGCGGAAAAACAATGGCTCAATTAAAATTCTAATCTTATGCTTTTGTCTTGTGGGATAAGCAAGGTTAATTTTAGGACATGCTTTGGTTATAAAGGTAAAATTTACTATTGTGAGAAGTTAGCGAAAATTAGTTGGAACTTACAAGAGATAATTTGGTAGAATCCTAATTAGATCGGTCTTGATATGGAAATAAGGAGGTTGTAATTGTCAAGGTTATTGTTTGGTGAAGAACAAGTTGACAAGTTAAAGGTTAGTGCATATTTGTGTTGGAAGGATTCATACTAGATAACAATGAAGTGGGTATGTACGTCTTAATTTAGAAGCCTTGAAGGATTCATGTTGTATTTGTAAGTTGGTTTAAGTTCATACAAGACGCAAGGTTACAGCTAGTTTTTACCCAAAAATGTTTTCCCATGATAAATACGGTGTCAATATTCTATGCATACTTTTCTATTTATTCAAATCCCCGCTTGTTTTTGTTTCTCTGTTTAATTTATTGGATGTTAATCACCAAAAATCTAATTGTAGTTTAATATGATATAAGCCTCCTACAAACCAAAAACGAGGTTTCTCAACATTGTGGACTATAAAACAAATTATTATTATGCGGTAGAAGTGCGTCTTCTTGTCTTGTGATTATTACTATGAAATAAAAAAATAATACTATTATATTAGTGACTATTTATAGCACTCATCTTCTAAAGACTTAAACACAAACAAGTAAAATTCCAACAAAAAAGTTAATTATATATATTGCTTTTGAAAGCCTTGACCTATCATACCGCATCTAATTGTAACTAGACGAAATAGAAGCAAATCTAGAATATACAAAATTTTAAAAATACTTGGAATAATTAAAATGTTTGAAAGGACAAGCAAATTAAGAGTTTACAAGATAATACACAATCTATCACACATTTGGAACATTCATTAATAGTAAAAAAAATAGACATATCTAGATAGATAGAGAGATATAACTATGCGGCTAACTTGACCAAGCCCATAGAAGTTCAAATTTAGTCATGCTAGATCCATAGGAGTAAAGAAATTGTTACCTCGTCTAAGTATGAAGAAGATCCAAAAAAATTTATGACCTCTAAGTTCTAGACTCCATAAAGCTCACTCACTTTTCATGGTTTTTCTATGCATTACTAGAAAATTGTCGTCCTTTCTTCAAGCCCTAATTTGACCTCAACCACTTGCAAGACCCATTTAAAATATACGATATAAATATGCATGCATTTATATCTCCATTTTTAACAAATCCCTCATTTTTTGAATAATTTGACAATCAACACTTGATGAAAGTCAATGTTAATCGACATATGCAAGTGATCCAAGCTCACACCTTTACAAATAGTTGTAAACAACAATTAAAATTATTAAAACTTATCTAAATATTTACTTCTCACTCTAAATATACTATATACTAAGTTGTAACTATATATATTTATAAACTGTTTAAATTCGAATTATAACCTTGCAAATTAATATACAATATATTAAAAATGTAGCCAAAAAAATTACAAAAATACAAAACTACTACACAAGAGGAAACAAAAACTAGAAAAATATAGAAAATAAACAAAACTGAGCCAAAAATAAAAGATAATGAAAATTTTGAGAATCGATAAAAAAATTAAAAATACATAATCCAAAACAACACATCATTTTGATTAAACAGGGATACATTTGTGGTTTCAGGGTTTTGTGTATGGTTATATATCCATACATGATGTTTACAAAAATCCGCTTTCCATACCTGTTGCATGTTCAAAATAGTTTAGGAAATCACCCTCGCCCATTTCAATATCCTTTGTTTTGCTCTTTACATTTTGGTTCAATGTAAAAGCATAGATTTGCGGTATTAATTTCTTTATTCAAACCGCATTACCCAATCAACAATCCATCGCGGGCAAATCTTTATGTTTACATTTTTAATGATTAAAATTGAAAAATTATATATATATTTTGACTTTGTTATGAGCACTTGTCTCTTCCAATTTACATATTGGCAGTAGAGGTGGTCACATATATTATAAAATACCTTCCAAATTTATAGTGCACCACATTGTGAATCTTATATGATTTTTTCTATTTTTTTTTTTTTTAATGCCACATCTTCTCTTTGATGGGATCTTTCTCATTCAAGGTTTCAATTAATTTTTCTTTGTGCACACCAACATTTTGTATGGAGTAAACGTGTTTGATTTGGTTTAATATGTAAATGTCAACATTTTGGATAAATATGATGGTATCTATTTTATTCAACTTAATTTTGATTGTTTTATGTAAATGGTGATAAACTATTACACATTTTAAGTTAAGAGGCCTCTTACCAATATTATGCCTCAATCAACTTAACTTTATTTTCTAGAATAACTAGTGAACTATTATACAAATTAAATGGAAATATATCTTAAAAAAATATGTACTTAAATTATCTCAACCTTAATCATTTTTAAGATAGATGAGTTATTATACAATTTGAATGAAAAGATTTCTTACAAACACTCATCTTAACCTTAATTTTTTTAGGATAATTAATGAGATATTACATAATTTGAATAAAATGTTCTTTTACAATAATTATGCACCTCCTACATCATTTTAACCTTATTCTCTAGGATGATTGACAAGATATTACATATTTTGAATGAAGACGTCTCTTACAAAAATTATGCGCCTAAATGATTTTAATTGTAATTGTTTTATGAGATAAATAGTGAGCTATAACACAATTTTAATGGAAAGATCTCTCATGAAAATTATCCATTTAACAACATTTAGACATCTAAGTTGGATTCACTTATCTTTATATATTTTTTTAAATTGATGAGCTATCACAAGGAATTGCTTCTAACAAAAATTATGCACCTAAATATTTTTCACACTAGTATTTATTTTGTGTAGTTAGCAAAATCATAATCAAAAGTTTCCTTGACACTAAATCTTTCTCGATTATTCCTAGAATATATTATTTTTATTTTACAAACATTTTTTTACAAGGATTTAATATTATACTTTCTTACAAAGAGGATGACGATAACCAATCTTAGTAAAACATTTATCTACTAATTGTAGATGCCTAAATTTGGTATGCGAATGATTGTTATTGCATAAATATTTTTACCACATATATAGGTGTTTATTGATTATTAATTCATTTTCTATTGGGATTGTTGGCTTCCAAATTTGGAACCTTAGCATTTGGGGAAAGGAAAGAATGAAGAATGATTATTTGTAGATGGGGTGTTCCACTAATAACTTTTTATTGGTAGAGAATTGTGTGCACTCTAAGGATTTAGGAAACTATTCAAGTGTCTAAAGGGATTTGCAACAAAAATCATAGTATCTATAATGTGTGGGACCTTAACCCCTAAGATAAACCTCCAAAAATAAGGATCACTCTTTTCCTTAAAAGCTCTAGAATAACCATTACTCTAATCTTACTAAAAACTCGATAAAGTTGAGGGAGAAAGAGTATTGAAATTAGAAAATAATGGTGATACACCAGAGTATGAATGAATCACTCTCCCTGAGATCAAGGAAAAAGGGATGAACATGGTGATGAAGGGGAAGATATGTGCCATAATCCATGTTTCATTCTATCGGCCTTTAATCCTATATATAAATGACACAATGGAATGGAATTATGCAAATATAATTCATACACATCATAAAATAATAGTAGAGAAAGGTGAGATGCAATAACACAAGCCAAAGGATAGATAATAATCACAATCAACTAGATATTATTGTTTGAGAACACACAATCTCTCATAATCATTGAGAAGGTAGTGAACGCATTACATAGTTCAACACAAGGGTCTACATAGACTTAGAACACTTAAAAATTAATTGGGCGAGTTTCCTTACATTTAAGAGAGGATAATTTCACTTATGAAACTCATTACATTTATAGAAGGAGAAGAGAGGAGAAGGGATATGAAGATTCCATAGGAGATTCTCAACCTTCTTGACCATTCCATACTACCCAAAAGCGGCCCAAAAGGTGATTCCCCAAACACGTGATGATCCACACCCATGGGGGTGCCTTGGCTTGTAAGAAAACCTTTGGATATTCGCTATGTGGATTATCTATAACTTAGATAAATGAATATCCACGAAATTAGGGGAGATAAATAAAGTGTGAGCGTCAAATGTCAACTTTTGGTGAAAAACATGCTTTGGACCATTGTTAACATTTCATTTCTTGTTACACCGACTATTGACCCATTTAATTCATTTTTTTGGGGGTATGAGGAGAATATACCATCCCAAAGGCATCATGAGACAAAGGAATTTAAAAAATCATTCTATAACTGATTTGAGTATCAATTGATTAAGAAAATGAATCAAAATGACCCAACATTATGTCATTAAAATATCCCAAGTATTTCTATATTTCTCCTCAAAAATTATCCTTTAATGAGTCCCTTTAAAAATTCTTCCAATGAGACTGGTCTCATGTCAAATAGAGCAATGGATCAAAAGATATGAACAAAAATAAGTCATGTGTTTGAGACAAAAATCAAATCGAAACATATGCGGGACCCAAATATAGTAATTTAATGAAAAAATGGCCTTAACATGATCCAAAATCACCTCTAATGCGTAGTTTGTTATTTTTCAATTAAAGAGTAGAGAATATTATTTTGAATTCGATGATCTAATGTGCAAACAACATGAGACTTTATACAAAAAGACATGTGTGGAGGAAGTGAATAGACACATGTGGACTGGAAGTTCACATTTCATGTGGGAGAAGAAGAGACATGGAGACATAAGGAAAATGTAATATTATGAGAACACTCCCCCTTATTACATTGTTTTTATAAATATACCCCTGAAATAGCTCAAATTTCACCTTTCCAAGAGACTTGGTGAGTATATCTTCTACTTGAGAATCTGTGGGGTAGTACGAGTTGGATGTGGTGATTCAAGACTTGTTCTTGAATGTAATATTGGCATAATACTAAGTATCATATCTTCTATATAATTAGATTATTTAGATTAGTTAATATCACATTCTTCTCGGATAAGTTATAACCCCCTCCATCTATTATGGGGAATATTGTTATGCCTCTTGGCTATATAATATGTCTCGTGCTTCTATTTTTTTAATAGAATAATAAGAGATATCAATCTCTATTCTATCTCCACTCTTTTAGCCTCACAATATGGTATCAAAGCTGGTCTGCAATCCTCGGATGTGTTGAAAGGAGAATAATATTGTTGTTGCATTATAACTCTTCCAAAACACCAATGTGTGAATATTCTGAGCGTGGACAAGAGGCATAGAGATTTGCATGTATGTCAGAGTGACAAGGAGATGTGTGGAGAGAAGAATACATTCCCAGCGACCTGCAGGAAAAGACAAAGAGGAAATCAAACACATGCATGGAAGTTCTATTTTTATTTTCTTGCGCTAAAGAAAAAGACTCTTTTGCTGCGTGGACAACAAGAGTGAGAAGTTGCGTGGAGGTAAATTTGTGTGGAGCGGCCTGAAAATTCTTCAAACTTTCACCTACGTGGAGAGGCATTAAATATGTCTGAAGTGGAGTGAAATATTGAAACGTGACCATTTATTCCTGCGTGAAGACATAGAGGAGCACAATCTTCAATCTGCGTGAATGGTTTGTATACCTGCATTGAAAGGAAAAACTCAATCTTATTGTTGTGTGAATGTTTTAAAAATTCTCCTCAACATACAATGCGTGGTAATTACTAAAGGAGGCTGCGTAGCATGATTTCAGCGACCAGTTGGAATGTTTGTCTCCTTCATGGTAATTCTCAGACATTTCTTTCCTGCATATTACCATTAATACCTACGTAAATTATAAGAGGCTGCATGTTTTTTTTTTATTTTCCTGCGTGGAGCTTTTCTCTATTGGTTTTCAGTGACCAAGATACCTGCACTCAGCCAAAAACATAGTTCCAATGCAGACATTGGATCTTTCCTCCTTTTAAGCGTCTTCATGTGCCAACTATGAAAGAGGATAAGACCAACGTGAAGTAGGAGATTAAGTGTGTAAAGCAAGAGAAAGACTATTCATGTCTGCATAAAGAGTTAAAGTGGTATGAGGAGAGAAGATTTGGGTGCATGATGCTTGAACATCTCCTATATTAATTAAAAAAGGGGCCATATATTTCTGGTGAAGAAGCCTCTACCACAGCATCGAAGGGTCTCTCAGAGCCAACGCCGAATGACGAGCGTGAATGACACGATTGACACTCACCAAAGCCGCAAAATCAACTTGTAAGTCAAAGAACACCGTCTAGAAGCTTCTAAGAGCTCCGAGTTCTACTTTGCATTGCTCAACAAACTTTGAAACACCAGAAATCTAGTCTTCGATGAGCTAGTTCAAGAGGAATTCTTGAATATTTCCTTTTTGATGTCAGCTACCAAGAAAAGTGAGTGTGGGAAGAATTAGAAGTCGGGTACGACGTCGAATGTGAAGATGAAGAAGAACGCCCCACAAAGTGTCACCGTCTCTTAGCACACAGTATCGAGAGCATCTATGAGCCAATACTTCTCATTAGTGAGTAAAAGTTGTAATAACTCTTGAAATAAATAAATAAATAAATAATTTTTTTACTACTAGATGTATGCTCCAAAGTTGCTTCTTTCAATGCTCAATTACTTAAAGGGCCCAATTTTGCAGCCTAGAAAAAAAAATGAGGACAATCCTTTAGTTTGAAGGATTATGGGGCATTGTCACAGGGTTTGTGACCACTCCCACAACCCCGATGAATTAATAAAGTATGAGATGGCTAGTGCCAAAGCCTTGATGTTGATAATGCTTAGTATCAGTGACAATGTGCAAATGCATGTTCGGAATGCGGAGAAACCAAAGGAGGCCTAGGAAAAGCTAGCAACAATTTATGAAGCCAAAAATCAGACTAAGATCCTCCATCTTTAGTCAAAGTGCACACCCTCTCTATGGGGTCAGATGAGAAAGTTGAGGAGTTCTTACGTCGTGTGGCTGAGTTGCGATCGGAGTTATTAGCGCTTGGTGAAATGGTGGATGAAAAACTTCTCGTACCAATCACCTTGAGAGCACTCCCTTCTCAATTCCGAGTGTTCGTTACGACACTGAATGTATCTAAAAAATAGTGGCATTCGAAGAACTTGTGAACTTTTTGCAGCAGGAAGAGGCCATCAATTTATCCCAAGAGGAGACTCAGGAGAAACCCCTGTTCTCAAAGCCATACCACTGGCCAAAATAATCAGAAGGGTCCCTCAGAGAAGCCAAATCAAGCACAACCAAAACAACAACAAAAAGATCAAAAGTCAAAGAGGTGGTGTCACATTTGTAGAACCAACACTCATGACACTAATCACTGCTAGTACAATGGCTTGAAACAAGGGTCTTCAAGTCAAACAAGCACATCAGGGCGCGAAGATTTTCAAAATTCCAAATGACATCCCTACTAGAGAAAGCATAAGGGACATCTTGCAACCCAAAAATATAATGAATCGATGAGGAGACATTAGAAGGAGCCCATTGTGGTAATAACCTTGTACTCATCTCTTAGACTTCATAGCCCATGAAGAGAGTCTAGGCTGATAGACTTCGGTGCAAGTAAGCACATGTCAGGTGACAAGGAGCTATTTGATTCACTAGATGAACAACCCACTGGTGATCGGGTTCGAGATAGCTGATGACAAAGAGTAAATTGCAGAAGGAATAGGAAGAGTCACCATTCCTTTTAGACCATGAAAATGTATGCTTACAAAGGTACTATATGTTCCTGGATTGACTAGCAACCTCCTGTCAGTGACTTAGCTATTGAATCATCACCTGAAGGTAGAATTTCTTGTCCAAAATGGCATCAAATCATGTTTGATCTCACGACAAGGTAAGATTATTGCTAGATCATTTCTAAAAGATAAGTTATTTGCTTTAGATACTATTTCATCTTCTGCAATAGCTTTATCTGCATCAACAATACAATCTACTGCACTCTGGCATTTTATATATGGACACTTGTCTTCTAGTTCTTTGCATCAAATGAGTTCAAAAGCAATGGTTCATGGAATACCCATATTTTCTAGTTCCTTACCTCTCGTGCCCCACTGGTGTCTTGTAGGAAAACAACATAGGAATCCATTTAGAGGCAATTACCTCTAGGACAAGAAGCGTCTAGAGGTAGTTCATACCGATCTGAACGGCCCTCTACCTACTTCATTTTTAGGATTCAAGTACTTCCAACTATTCGTGGATGACCACTCTCATAATATGTGGGTGTTTTTCTTGAAGAAGAAAAGTGAGGCTCTTCAACATTTCTAGAACTTCTATCATCATGTTGTGAAAGAGACCAGACAACCACTTCTTCTACTTCACTCAGATCGAGGGGGAATTCACATCAAATAATTTCTTGGCATTCCTAAACCAACAAGGTGTTAAGCATAACCTGACTTCTCCCTACAAACCCTAGAAAAATGGCATTGTTGAGCGTCACATTGAACGGTGATGGAGATGGCTTGTTGTATGCTAACAACAACAAAGCTAGAGGAACACTATTGGGCTGAAGCAATACAAACAATTGTATATCTTCTCAACAAGGCACCAAAAATATTCTACAAAATAAAATGCCAAAAGAGGTATGGAGTGGTAGAAAGCCATCAATTTCTCATTTACGAGTATTTGGTTGCACAACATACATGCATGTCCTAAATCAGAAGAGAAATAAGGTTGAGACAAAGACACTTTTGTGTATCCTACTTCACTACAACACTACCTCGAAGGCATATTGTCTCATGGATCCTAATATGAAGAAAATATATGAGAGTTAGGATATGGTTTGTGACGATTCATCCTTTGACTCTGTAGTGACAATAGAAGAACCATTACCAACCACCTCTCACCGACTAGTCTCCGAATCATATGATCAGCCAGAGGAGACTACTCAGAGAAAAGAAATACTACGGAAGAGCTATTTGTTGACCTTGGAGAACTGGATAATGTGACTCCACATCAATCCACACGACAATGACACAATTCTTCTCAGGAGAAGCTAAGTTCTCATTTGAAGTGGGTACAAAACACCATCAAGGACTCACATTTGCAAAAACTCCCAGATACATCATTCAGAGTCAAAATAAGGATTCAAATAAGAAATGAGGTAAACTTTGCACTCATAAGTTCACTAATTAATAGCTTCGAGCCTGATAATGTTTGTGAAGCACTCAGTCAATCTCAGTGGAAGGAAGCCATCGATACAGAATATGACTCACTCATGAAAAATCAGACATGGGAACTTGTCGATCTTCCTACAAGAAAGAGACCCATAGGCTATAAATGGGTTATCAAAACTAAATATAAGGAAGATGGATCCATCGACAAACATAAAGCACAACTTGTAGCAAAAGGATATGCTCAGAAAGAGGGAATCAAATATGAAGAAACATTTGAACCTATCGTGAAGATCAAGACCATTAGAGTTGTTTACACACTGGCACCATAGAAAGGATGGAGACTTCAGTAGATGGACGTCAAGAGTGCTTTCCTAAATTGTGATATGAAAGAAGAAGTGTACATGACCCAACTTGAAGGATTTGTTGATGAATAGCATCCTAAGAAGGTATGACGTCTCATCAAATCACAAAGTATAGATGGCTGAAACAAGATTCAAGGGCATGGTATATCAAGATCAACGATCACCTTCTGTAGCATGGGTTCACTCATAGCCCCTTATATTCAAATTTGTATATAAATAAGGTAGGCAAAGAAATTGTCATTCTTGTTGTGTATGTAGATGTTCTTGTGATCAATGGTAGTTCAGAAGATCAAGTTGATATTATGAATAATTATCTCAAAAGAACCTTCGACATGAAAAATTTGGGGCTACTACATTACTGGTCTTGGCTTAGAAATATGGCAAAAGGAGCATCACATTTTTCTCCCAGATAAAGTACGCCAAGACACTCTTGAAAAGTACAGAATGTATGATTGTAAACCTATATCCACTCCCATGGAGAAAGGCTTGCAACTTTCAAGATTCAGGATTCACCTCAAGTAGATGCTACTCTCTACAGGAAATTTGTTGGAGGACTCATCTACTTGACATATACAGACCAGACTTATGCTATGTTGTTATCTATCTTTCTAGGTTCATGCAAGAGCTGAAGAAATGTCACTAGAATACAACAAAGCATGTTTTGAGATATGTCCGAGGAACAATTTATTATGGTCTAGAATATAAGAAGAATGATCAATTCTTCTTTACAGAATACGTCAACTTAGACCATGACGGATACATTGATGATAGGAAGTAAACTATGGGATACATATTTCATCTCGGATCTGGACCTATCTCATGGATAAGCAAGAAGCATAATGTTGTTTCTATCTCATCCACATAGGATTAATATCACACTGCACGAGGAGCTATGTGTGAAGTGATATGGTTACATCGCATTTTGGATGACCTAGGAATTCCTGAAAAATAGTCACTTGTTCTCTATTGCAATAATTAGAGTACGTTGGAGCTCGTTCAGAATCCATTTTTCATGAATGAACAAAGCATATTGAGATTGATTGTCATTTCATTCAAGAGCACATCTTGAACCATCACATTCAGCTCCAGTATTGTCCTACAGAAGCACAAGTAGCTGATATTCTCACCAAATCCTTAGGAAAAGTGAAATTTGACCTTTTTGGGGTTACATTTGCAAGAATAATGTAATAAGGGGGGAATTTTGGCATAATACTACGTATCATATCTTCTATATAATTAGATTATTTAGATTAGTTGATATCACATTCTTCTCGGATAAGTTGTAACCCCCTCCATCTATTATGGGGAATATTGTTATGCCTCTTAGCTATATAATATGTCTCATGCTTCAATTTTTTTAATAGAATAAGAAGAGATATCAGTCTCTATTATATCTCCACTCTTTTAGCCTCACATGTAATGAAATTTGACCTCAATTTTCTTTATTCATTTATGGAAAAGCTGGATTCTTTACAAGCTTCAACACACCTTGATTTTCACAATGAAGGATAGGTGGTTTTTCGGGAATCTCCATATCATCCAAAATGCGAAGTAACCATATCACTTCATACATAACTCCTCATGTACCATGATACTCTACCTCATTGGATGAAAGAATAACAATAATTTGCTTCTTCATAAATGAGGTGGGTCTAAATCCGAGATGCATACCATATCCTGAAGTTGATTTCATGTCATCAATAGATCCAACATAGTTTGAGTTGGTATATTCCTATAAAAAGAACTACGATTTCTTCGATATTCTAGACCATAATCAATTGTACCTTGGGCATATCTCAAAACATGCTTCACTACTACCTAGTGACATTTATTTGGTTCCTACATGATTGTGAAAGATAGTTAAAAACAAATAATAGGTTTTCTCTGGTATAAGTCAAGTAAATTAGACTCCCAAAAAGCTTCCTATAGTGAGTAGCATCTACTTGAGGTGAATCCTGGAATCTAGAAAATTGTAAACATTTCTCCATTGGAGTGGACACATGTATGTGAGATAAAAATGTGATTCTTCTTCTGCCATATTTCCAAGCCAAGATAGTAATGAAGTAGCCCCAAATATGTCATGTCAAAGGATTTCTTCATATCATTCTTTACATCTTCAATGAGATTGTCTAAGCTCCATATTATCACAAGATCATCCACATGCAAGACAAGGATGAAAATCTTTTTGTCTACCTTCTTAATATACAAATTAGAATCAAAGGGGCTACTTGAGAATCCATGTTGCAAAAGGTGATCATGTATTTTAATGTACCATGCCTTGGGTGCTTGTTTAAGTCCATAAAGAGACTTAACTAGATGACATACCTTTTCAAGGTGTTTCTCATTGACATATCCTTTTGGTTTGGTGATGTACACTTCTGATTTTAGATCACCATTCAAGAAATCACTTTTCAAGTCCATTTTTTGAAGCTTTCATCCCATTTTGTGCTACCAATGCATAAACAATCCTTATGGTATTGATCATCACAGTGGGTGCTAAGGTCTCCTCATAATCAATGCCTTCTCGCTAAGCATATCCCTTCTTAACAAGTCTTTTTGTACTTTTTAATAGATCCATCTACCTCGTATTTTGTTTTGAACATCCATTTGTAACCAACATGTTTCTTTCCTACATGAAGATTGATAAGTTCCCATATCTAATAATGAACCAATGAGTCATACTCGGCCTTCATGGCCTTCTTCCACTGTGGTTGACTTAGTGCCTCTTGAAATCTATTGGTTTGGTGTTATCAATAATTGAACTCGTGAGTGTTAGATTTACCTCATTTATTATTTTTCTTCTCATTCTAACTCATGATGAAGTGTGCGGATGGGAGTTCAAGTAGGATTACCTGATGGTACTTTAGACCCATTTCGAGACGTTGATGATGTTACTATTGTGAATAATTATTTTCAAAATTACCAATATCCATGAAAAATTCTCCTTACAGCTTATTTTTCCTTATTTTAAGATTCTTCATGCTCATCATCTAATTGTGAGAGAAATCTTTGAGAGGAGTTCAGTAATGACTCTTCTTTGTGTGGGAATGAGTTGGATGATGACCCATCATAAAGCACATCTCGAATCTCATATATATTTATTTTCTTAGGATCCATGAGACGATACATGTTTGAGGTAGTGTTATAGCCCAAAAATATGCATTGGAACATCTTCAAATCGATATTCTTCCTCTTTTTATACGTAATATGCATGTATTATGTGCATCTAAATACTCTCGGATGGTAGATCGATGGATTACGATTACTCCATATTGATTTTCATGTTTTTCTTAAATTATATTTGTAGGTGTAGTATTCGAAAGATACACATCTATTTGGATTTCTTCTTCCCAAAATCTGTTCTCCAACATGGCAATGGGAAGCCTGCAATGAGCCATCTCCATGTGATCGTTTTTCAATACTACGAAATTTCTTTTTTTGGTTTGTATAGGGGCTAGTCAAGTGTTGTGTGATGTTTTTATCCTTTAGGAATGCCAATAATTTATTTAACATGAATTCCCCCATCATTCTCAGTGGAGGATAAAAAGGGGATTCTAGTTTCTTGAACAACTTGGTGATAGAAATCCTAAAAATTAGCAAATGATTTTCTCTTCTTACAAAGAAAGAAAACCCATTTATTGCGATAATATTCATTTATCAACAACTAGAATTATTGAAATACTTGAAAGGAATAAGGAAAGGGTATGCATAGGTCAAGTATGCACAACTTAAATAAGGTCCTTTGTATGGAAGGAACTCGGATCAAATGAATCCCAATGTTGTTTACCCACCATACATCCAGAACATATGGTTAAGAAAGTGGGAGAGTGGAGGATTCCCTCAAACCATCTCCTTAGAATTGAGATGATAGAGGGAGCCAATAAAAAGGTGCCCATATCGATAATGCTATAGTGCGGTATAATTTTCCATAGAGGTAGAAAGAGAAAATGTAGAAGATGAAACTAAATCTGGTGAAAACAAAAATCCTTCAAAAAATGTCTAGCAAGTATCGTCCCTTTGTGTGATATCAAACATGACTTGATGCATTTCTTAACTATGAACTCTACCTTAATCTTGTGATTCTAGAGTGAGAGGTTGATAGGATATTTCATCAAGCTAGGGAGATAAAGTACATTTGTAAGGGTACAAATTCTCATCCCAAGAGGAATGGTAATTGTTCTTATTCCTTCTATAACATACTCCTTGTTGTCTAATATTCAAAATTGATGTCTAGTGGGTTGATCAGTCAGTGAATCAAACAACTTTTATCACTTGTCATGTGTTTATTGGCACTTGAGTCAATCAATGAAATGTTATGTGAAGGATATGATGTTTGGGAGACTAGAAAAATGTTCTGATGTGTGTTGTAATTTTTTTACTCTGGTACTTCCTCCTTTGAGTCATCATCTTGTTGTGTCATGAAATGTCATTTCTTCTTCTTTTGGAAAGGATGATATATGGATTTATTTAAATTATTATGACTAGATGTGCTCTCATTTCCATAATTTATGTGATTAAGCAATTATACCATCATCTAATAGTGGTTGTAGAAACCAAAATTAGGTAACACTCCCCTTGGTCCCCTTTCGAATAACCAACTTACACACATTCACCTAACCACGGCCCCTTCCACCCACATTAATATTAATTTAATTAACTTAATTAAATCAATACCCATCCTCACCCCATTATTAATTTAATTACTTTAATTAAATGAATAGACACCTCACCTAGATGCCTCACCTAGACACCTCACCAAGACACCTCACCTACAAACCTCACCATAGACCTATTCATAACATGTTTCCATAAATGAATAAGACTTGGTCCAAACCTAAGAATCAAGGCCTATTATTCCTCTAACCACCTTCCCACTCATAAAAAGGTAATGTTCATTCAGATCCATAGATAAAGGAAGCGAACTTGATTTAAAAGATGTGAGATTTTCCATTTTTAGTAAACTTAGGGAATCCCGCCTTAACCAATGTCGATCATCCCTAAACCGATGTCGTTCAACCTGGAACCATCGTCGGTTACCATTTATTCACCTTAGAAACATTGTTTGTGGGGTGGGCACATTTTGAGATCAAGGAGACGAGAAGAGAGCTACATGCAAGTAGAACCAGAGTCTTTTCACGCACCCAGACATCCATAGCCAACACTAGGACAGATCCGAAGCATTGCACTCACGGAAGCATTCCAAGAAGCACTATTGTGGCACCAAACACGATTCTTCTGATCAACTACTATCACCATTCAGCCATAAAAACTGTATCATAGTAAGTGTACCTTCTACCAGCATAGTCTATTTCAATATAATAGCCTTTTTTATTTTTGTTATCAGTTTATACTTTGCATGTTCATTTCCCATCTCCTACCTACTTGTAGACTCATCCATTCCTCTACCCACACCACCAAATCACCCATTCTCACCTGATATACACCTTTGAGTATATATCAGACCTTTACAGACCTCCCTATCCACCCTTCCATCTCTTTAGTTTCAGTTCAATCCCCATAATTAGATCTCATTGAGTTCCTTTCACCCCGACCCTACCGACACTAGTTACCCATGACCGTTGTCGGTTTCTTCTAAACCGTCATCGATTACACGGATCGACATTGGTCTCGTGTTTCATACCTTTTACTCATAATATAACCAAATAACCTTCTACCAAGTAACCTAAAAAACCCAGAACCTGACCTTGACCAGTCCCAGTACCTTGACGATTAGCTCACACTTAAAATCCAACTATAGCCTAGGTTGTTATGATTGGATTTGCTTATTTTACTTGAATGAGATACCCAAATCATATCAACTACAGTAGTTCTTTTCTTATCTCTTGCATTAAGTTATTTTAAACAGTGGATTGATAGCCTTCTAGGGAGTATCACACTTCTCGGATCTATCAAACACTAGGAAGTCCACTGTCACATATTATTTAAATCTTATTTTTTGGTCTTGTTTTTTATTTGGGTAGTTCCTCTCAGCCAAAAGGAAGATCTCACAGTCATCACTGGATTGAGAAGTGAGAACTGCGCAACAACCATCAATCGGCCAACATAAATAGGTATTGTTCAGCCCTGACCCTTATCTATTTCGTCTCAATAACGTAAAGAAAACGGTGAAACGTTTTGGCACGCTCGGTGGGACCCATACGGGTTCCTTACATTTTTCTTCATTCCTAGGTAAAGATGGTGTGTTTGTTTACTTTCTAAATGTATTCACACTAAATCTCTTTCCCTGGTAATCCTCTCTTCTTCTAATTGTCTAAAACAACATCTATTTTCTAGTGCTTAAAATGAACCATTTCTTCTTTCTTGCATTCACATAAGTAGTGAAAGAGCACATTCCTACTGTTCATCATTTGCTTCATCAAACGTAATTTGTTGATTTGGGTTTAAAATTACTTACATGTCATCTTTATATGTTGCATTTAGCTCAAATTAAAATAAGGGCAACCTATATGCTGGAAGTCATGCCTAGCTCATGGTTGACACAAAGAATCCTATAAAATCACTCTCTTTCTTCTTCTTCTACCAAACTACACAAATTTGAAAAATACACATCTTCTTAAACAACATCTCACCTAGAAGAAGTTGTCAATGATCACACGATCAATGGATTGACAGTGGGAACCCAACTAGTTACTTTTGTCTAGTCATTACCTCAGAGGACGGCCTGCCCCCACCATAACATAACTGAAACCTCTCCTTTTAGATATCCTTCTTTGTAGGAAGCCTTCCTCACCAAAAACACTACTCTAAATTCATAACTTAGTCTTCTAAATAACATAAGCTCAACACATTAAAATTACTTGTTGGATATGTGTTTTTAGCATTTGATTAATGTGCGTTTGAGGTGTGAGAATACGTTTCTCCATTTTTCATTCTTTCACCTTGCACACTCCACAATCACAGTTGGAGTATTATAACTTCTTCTGAGTGTGTCAGGACCTCATTATATCATCTCCAACCTTTTGGGTTGATCATTCATCTGATCTCAGTTCACAACAATCTATTTTTCTACATTTTTCAAATTTTCACGATAGAATCGCATCGGTTTATTCATCGGCGTCGTTTACACCTCACCATCATTGGTTTTACCAACTATTGTCCATTCCTTGTCCTTTTGGTTAACTTGCCCAAGGGACACTTATTCTCATCTTCTTCACTTGTTTTAAGTATTTTCTAAGTATCTTTACTCTCTTTACTCTCATAAACGGTCATCATACAACTTACTTATCTAACATTCATCGGTTTTACCCCTGTTGGTGAGAATATTCTTTTCTCAAGAATTAGCAAGCCTCGGTTACACACAGGAAAATCATCGGTCACCCATAACCGACATCTGTTACCCTATGCTGATTTTTGACTATTACATTACCCTAATCCACCTATAAACATTTGTTTTTCTCATTCCTACTACTCTCTGTGTCATCTACAGGATACAACATCACTTGATATACATTCATTCACATGGTGTTGACTTGCAACCAAGCTAATGCTCTTATATTCCACGCTAGTCGTCAACAAATCATGCCTATTCCTTCACCACCCTCTATCCTATCATCCATGGATCTAACCCGCCTACCGGCATTTCTAGGACACGACGAGGAATTCACACGAATCCTCGATCGAGAATACCTTGGCCTTACGGTTCTACCTTTCCCACTCTTGACCCGAGACTCCTCCTGCAGTCGGTTGTATATATGGCATGCCCTGTATCCATCTCTCCTACCCTTATCCCCTCTTTTGCATCAGCCCCTACTAGTTCAATGTTACCTTCACCTTCTTTACCCCCAGTGGTTTCATAGTTAAGCCCCATACCCACTATTTGATTGCATACGTAGTATCAATCACACACCGTAGTATCTATTGTTCCCTCATGGACCACCTAGACCATAACCCCATCCGCACCCATTATCTCACGGATACCAATTGCAACTGTTTGCTGTGGTGTCGGTGACCCCTACTCCATTCCGAATCTTGTCCTCTCCATCCCGTAGTCTCTCGCCCCAATCGCTACTTTCTAGAGTCACTACTGATTGCCCCACCTACATATGTGTATTATCAACAACCCCCTATCTTGTTTGAAATTCATTAGATATATTCCCTCTATGTCAATCCCATATTCTCAACCTTCCTATTTCACACCACCATACACTAGAATACTACCCACATCACATGTTCAGTACCAGCCCTCCTATGCCATAGGAGGATCCCTTCCATCACAACCTACCAATGACCTCATCAAATTAATGATGGAAAGGATGTAGACACTAGAAGCATTGGTTTCTAGCTCACGTAATTCTCTCACCTACGATGAAATATGTAATGAGCCCATTCATCCATCCATTCCTATTCACCCATACCTATACATTGGGAAATGCCAAAATTCAATTATTTCAATAATAAAGAAGACCTACAAAAACATTTGTGGTCTTTCAAACATAGGTGTTACCTGATCACCCATGATGAAACTTTACTCCTATGGACCTTCCTAATGTCCCTAACAGGACCTGCATTGGACAGGTACAATGGGCTACCTAGACATTCCATCTATTCATTTAATCAAGTAACCTAAGCCTTCTTAGACCACTTCTCAATCAACATCATTAAGAAAGTCACCATGACTGATCTTTAATCCACACGACAGTATGACGATGAGTCTATCGCTGAATTTTTGCTCAGTTGGCGCAACCTAATTAACCATCTCACATTTCAATTACCTCAAACTGAACTCATAGAGTTGTTTACTTAGGCTTGTGCTAGACACATCTCATCAACCCTGTAGGTGTAGACCTTCCATATTTTTGATGAAGCATTCACCATGGCACATAAATTGGATATTTATTCTATTAAAGAGAATAAATTCAGCTACATGTAACAAGAACATAGAGTTCAAACCAAATGATGTTTCTTCATCTTTGAAACCCCAGAACAACTATTTAAAACCTAAAGGATCTGTCAATGTCGTAGTTCTCATTCTGGACCCTCTCACCCATCAAACCAAGCCAAACCTTCTTCTAATCTCTCTCCCATCCAAGCTTTTCGGTTCAACCCATAACAATGAACATATACCCCAATAGGGGAAGCTTATTCTTATATTTTGGAAAAGCTTATTAAGGTGGTGCCATTACCCTTCAACCTATAAAACCACACACTAGTTTTTAACCTGATTTCCCAATGCCCGCATGGTATAAAGAACATGAATTTTACAACTATCATCGTGTCAAAGGTCATAGCGACGTGGTAATTGCATCACCTTCAAGAATCTCGTCCAGGAAATGTTAGACAATGAAGATCTAGTATTGGATAACCCAAATGCACCCGCTAACCAAGAATTACATATCTTCATAAAACCATTCCCTAATCATGCCCCATCTTCCAACCAAGTGGTGACACTTCAACCAATGATAACAATGTATGTGAGGTCCATGCCATTTTGAAGACATACTAGTTGCATCCAAATTGTCCCATGTTCCTTCCACTACCTACACAAGAACTTATTTCATCTACTTCTCCACCCACAGAGGAACCCTCTTCATTTTCACCCTCACCCATGGAAGAGCCTATAATTAGCACTTCACCTTTGGCCCCAAAAATTACCGAGTAGTCCTCGGTGGCACCTCTCATACTCATAAGATATACAAATCCACAACCTACACCATTACAAGGAGATTCCACCTCTTCGACCCATCCTCTCCTTTACCCATAGAGGATCCTTTAGAAATACCATTTCCTTTAGATGACCATCCTCCATCGGACCTTCAAGATCCCGTTGATCTGCTTTCGGCTCTCTTACCCCTAGAGTCTAAGGCTAGCCATTTCCATGTGTCTCAAACACATTTTACAGGGATTGCTACTCAATCCATGTCGGCTCCACTTACAACAGTACCATTTTCACGCTTGGTGATCACTAGACTATTTTGATAGAGCCTTACTTTGGGGATGTGTCCTACTTCTGCTTGACCCAAATGTAGTTGGCACTCACCAACACCTCCACTATCTATCCAAAAGTGTTTCAAGCGACCAAACTAAACACAACCATGACTATTATAACATCTTCTATGTTATCACCCACAACCCGACACACACATCTTCCCCCAACCCAACATATATCTACACCCAAACACCTACCCATGCTTATATCATCTCCCTTACCTAAACCCATCACTACCTTAGGGGTCATGCCGACATCGAACCTTACTCACCCACCCATCAAATTAGATTTAGCCACATCTTCCCAAACCAACACTAAACTAATTCGACCCCTAAAAAGAAGACCCAACCTCCTAGGCCTCATACACAAACCTCATCTACCACACCATTATCACCTTCACCTCTCCCGTCCATCCTAGGACCTCACCCCTCGACCCTAGCCAAGCAACCTCCTTCCACCGATAAACCAAGAATGTAGCAGCCCACCTCCTCATCATGAACCTATAATATACCCAAGCAATCCACACAACTTCCACCATCACCCATAACCTTCTTACCACCCATACCACCACTACCATCCATAACTTCTTCACTACCCATGACACTTTCTTCTCTTCCACTCACACCTTCTACCCAACCTCTACCAACCACCTCCATAGCAACTCGGTTACCCCATGGGTAACCTGTCCTCTTCCACCATATGCTTTTACCTCTACATCTCATATACCCGTGTCAAATTTTCCCAAAAAGGTGTAACCAAAAGATAAGAATCCACTACCCTCCGATAAGGTCGTCAAACCTACCGAATTTTCCGTTGCCACTATTTTACCATGCCCCTACCCAAGTAGATGCCACCCGGATCTAAGACCACTCCACATACCAAACTAGGGACCGACCCATTCCCCCTCACGTAAAGCCTCTTCCTCCACAATCAACCACGTTTATACCCAAACCCACGCTCACCTCCCATTGTGATCCATTAGCCGGGTCCTATGCCAAAATATTAACCAATCTCCTCAAAACCTCTGTCATCACATTACCACCTCTTAGAACTTATGACCTGCTCAATCCAAAACCAAAAGAGTTTGAAAAAAATAAAATTTGTGCCTACCATCGTGTGTTAGGACATGATGTAGAGAATTTCAAGGCTTTAAAAAATGCTCTTGTCTAATTATGTCCTCTCGAAGAAAATTTTGATGACAATGATCTTCTTGATGAGGACACCATTTTGACTTCACTAATTTCCTAGATCTTCTTACATTACTTGCTCGGTGACCAATATCTCCACCCCCGTAACTCTTTGATCCACCCCCAAGATTCGAGATCAACATGATCAACATTACCACTTGTTCCTAGAAAGAAAAAGGCAAGGAAAAGTAGTTAGCCCATCACCAACCATGTACCCAACATACTATCTACACCCACACCCAAATTCACCATTTGAGGTCCTGCATATCCTATTTCGATGGGATCACACATCGCACAATGCTAAAACAACTACACCAATCCCCCCTCAAAATGTCTTTATATGACCTCGTCCAAACCTCTGAGTCACATTGTCAAGCCCTCATGGAGGTCCTTCGATCTATTGAGGTTTTACCAAATGACCCCACGCCCGTGGCATCCGTCATTACCCTCATCACATAACATCTCTCACTTAGTCATCACCTTCCTCTACACCTCCACCTACTCGCCAAGTAGCTGCTCTCAACTTTTCAGATGAAGAGATCACTCCCTTCCAGTCTGACGACCCCAACCCTACTCTTTTCATCTCCATATTTATCAATAATATATGCATATGACACATTATGATCGATGGTGGTGCAAGTATTAACATCATCTCCTCCCATGCATATGACTAAATGTGCATACCTGCTAATTGCATGCATGGTAACCTAGTTATGTTGCACTCCTTCAATGACTCCATGACCTCTACCCTAGGTACCATCATTCTCCATGTCCGTGTGGGTCCCTACACCATTCCGAAAGTTTTCTATGTCCTAGAAGGGGAGATCCAATATAATCTATTGCTTGGCTGGCCTTGGATTTGTGTCATGGGTTGTGTCCCTTCGAATTTACACCATTGCCTCAAATTTGAACATGAGGGACATAATTACACCATCCCTATTGACCCATCACCTTTCAAGACCTATAACATGCTATACCAACCCAATGATGTGTTTGTACTAGTCAAGGTATCGACACTATCCCTACTTTACCTTCACCTACAAACCAGTCCACCAAGATTGCCACCACCTCTCCCACATCTAATCTTGATATCCCTACTTCTGCACTGCAATCTCTACGTTGATTCACTGTTTCCCCATCATATAGCAAGTATTTTATCCCCTCCATGAACATATCAACTACCGATCCTTTATAAGTTTTTTTCAATGCCTCACTCTGCAGGGGAATACCGCTTTATACAATATTGACACCTTCCTCATGCCGCAAGAGTATAGGAACTTGCATTAACACCCCAATTATAACATCTCGTGCATAGGTGAAATTTTTCCTTATGGCCCTTCCCACCTTTGCACTAATCTAACGTATGGGGGACTTGATATTGCCACCTATAAGCTCGAACCTCCATCCCAAACCCAACCATTTTCATCCAACCTACACTCCCTCACTATGGAGTTAAGTTGATTTAGCTTGACCATCTTCATCATCTTCTTATGGAGAAATTCAAAAACTAAACCCTACACAATCTATGCAAAAATTTTGGCATCCAACTAATTTTGTCATCACCTTATTACTTGCAAACCAATGGCCAACCCAAATCAACCAATAAAACCTTGAACAAAATTCTTATGAAATTAGTCAACGATCTTTGGGAAGGATTGGCATACACAAATTCCTTTCACCTTTTGGGCTTATTGTACTAGTATTCACACTTCGACTACTACCACACCTTTTTCTCTGGTCTACGGTACCAAGGCTATCTTACCTCTCGAAGTCCAGATTCCATATCTCTGCATCTCACTACAAGACATGTTCAATGACAATGACTTTCACCAAGATTGTTTGGCGCAACATGAGTTATTAGATGAACGTCATCTCAATACTCTTGACTATCTCCAAATATACCAAAAACTTATCAAACATGCCTATAAAAAATGTGTTCACAAACAAATCTTTCAAGTTGGCGACCTCGTCCCGAAAGAAAATCAACATGTAACAAAAAGAAGAGAAAAGTAAGCGGGAAAATTTTCTCCTAATTGTCTTGGACCCTATATCATTACCCATGCCTATGGATCAGATGCTTAGCATTTGTCTTCACTTGAAGGTAAAATGGAACTTGAGCCCCTCAATGCCTTGTATCTTTGACCATTTTATTGTTGACATCAAGTCTTATATCACTTTGTTAGTTTATTACTCGTCCCTTGAGCAACTTTGTCCACCTTCCATATTACCAATTTGGAGGATCCACAACTAAATAAGAATCATGTGATTACCCACCACCTTTTATCCTTGTCTTCAATATGAGTACCATGGCTCACGATCATAACATGATTTTCATGGATACTTTATCTTCTTCAAGGTGGAATCCCATAGTCATTCATCACTTGAAACCACCCCTTTTATAGTTAACTCATGTGTACTCTGGTTTTATCATCCGAACAAGAACCTAACCTTCCTCGATAGTCTTGTCCATAACTTAAATGTCCAAAGAAAAATGGGATGCAACTCCGTAAGTGAAACTTCCAGCAATGATATGACTCCCTCAAAAGGGACATCTCCTCTCTCTATCTTTCTGCTATAAATAGACTACTCCCTCGAAGGACAGCTATATAAAGTCATTACAATAATAAAATAAAATATTCGAGAAACTTCCTACATTGATTAGCTTTACAAAGACCTCAAGGAGATAATATACTCATCCCATATAGACTTCTTGCATTAATCAGTCTATCAAAAAAAAAAAAAACAAAAGAAGAAAATGATAACTTTTTCATCGTGGGCTTGCCTATTTTTTAATCATGGGTTTCTTGCTAGGTAAACATCTTTGTCGTACACTAAGTTACACTCAACCACCCATTTTCACCTCATTGTCTTTTCACCCTAATTTTCTATCTACTCAAGGGACTTGCTGCAACTATGACATTTTGTGATCATGTGACTTTCTTCACCCTTAGAATAGTCCATTATGCAACGCCTTTAGGATCTCATGTTCATAAGCCAATCTTTGGTATGATAGACTCATTAGGGTTCTTATCAATTAGGAGGATCTTTTTACCACCTCTTACCATTCACCTTCTCCATTACTTATTGATTACCCTATACAGGACCAGACCATCGACACCTACATTTTAAAAGACTTCCTCTTTCACCTAAACTCAACCATGCCTAAAACCAAGACTCAACCATGCCTATGACCTAGACTCAATCATGCCTAAAATCTACCAACCCATTCCTCTACCTCATCATATTCTTCCCTAGCTTATGGGAGAACTACATCGACCTGAGTCCCCTTTTCACTTTGGGGCTATGTAGGCAGCACTCCTAGGGCATGGTGCCCTTGGAGGTTAGCTTAGCCACCCTTTACCTTAACCCATTTTCCCCACTTTCCTCTTAACATTCTCTCTTACCTAGTTTCCATTTTTCACATAGCTTGGAAGTTAAAAAATTACCAAACATACATTTCTACCATTTTCTCACATCATAAAAACACCCAATCAATCATTTCACATCTCCATAATATTAAAGATTTCAGAAATTTACACCATAATATACGTATAACTCATCATTTATTTCCCATGTTACCAATAACATGAAAATTAAATCAAAATTAAAAACAATACTCAATCATACCCGAATATGACCCAACTTAACCATACTTACGACCTAAACTCCACCATGCCTATAACCTGACTCAACCATGCCTACACATAACCTAACTCAACCATGCCTATAACCTGACTCCACCATGCCTAAACATAACTTGACTCCATCATGCCTATGACCTAACTCCATGAGGCTCACCACCTCATCTCTCGGTCTTGCTCAATCAATTTCCACCTTTTCATCTCTCCTCTGTCATTTTCTCCTATTTAGTAAATTACAAATGATTCCAAAAAGTAGAAATTTCCTTTTAACATCTCCCGACTTGGTGATGTCGGTTTTACCTAGACCAACATTGGTCATGTGCCCTAGCATACCATGGTGAGAATCCTAGATGGAATCAATTAAACATGACCGGTGTCGGTTACCCATGTTGACCCCATGAAAACCCATTGCACCTTATCTACTTGCCCATAACCTTTTTCACCTAACCCAAAGCTGACCCTGACCCTCCACCTCATCCTCTTGACCTCATCATTTATCACCCAACCTCACCATTAGTTGGGGCATATTTTCTACCCTTCCGCATGACCTTACCTATGCCACACCTTCTTTTACCCACACATGACCTCTGTGATGTGACCATTGACCTTACACACTCGCTTTACCTTGCGATGTTGTTACCACGTTGTTAGCCTACCAACCATACCTTTCCTTTGGCCATGACCCTTATCCAAAAAAACTTGACCTTTTGACCTCTTGGATGTACCAGAACCACACCTATAAGTTCCTGCATCTTACCTTGTTGTGTCAGGACCGTATCCTTTACCCTGGATACCGGGCCTCAACAACCCTTGTTTGGATAACCCGATCAACCTTGGATGATGTAGAGTTTAAAATATCTTCGACCTGATATCGTGTTGCAATATACATGTGTGTGTACATTTGATTGACACTACCCATTACCCATTTTTACCTCCACCTACCCTACCCACACCTACCTACCTAACCATTGATTATGTGGATATTCCCATGTCCTCACTTGTTACATCTTGCGATGATGGTACTTGTTTTCTCAGCCTAATAGCCTTACCTTGCCTATGGCTGTGACCCTTGTCCAAACAAACCTTGACCTTTTAACCTTTTGGATGTACTAGAACCACACCTACGCGTTCTGCATCTTACCTCATTGAGTTCCCGAATTGTATCCTTTACCCTAGATACCAGACCTCAATAACCCTTGTTTTGATGACCTTTACAACCTTAGCTAATGTAAATTTGTTATGTTTAACAACCCTTGTATCTCATGGTGTTTCAAAATGTGTTCATACATCTGAATGCTCTACCTAATCACCCACCCTACCTTTTACAATCACCATACCCTCGATCCTCACCTTCTTCACACCTAACCTGTTTTATCAAACCACCCACCGAATCTCTATTCTTCATCATCGAGTCCTGATTTGAGGGTAGGATCACTCATGCACCTATCACAGGGCATCCAAATTCACCTTCTTACCCTAAATTCACATGGGGAAAAAACCAACCTTCGTTTTTGTCTCTTCGTCTATCAATACAAAGCTACCCAACAAAAAGGGGCAAAATGTAGACACCAAAATTGGGTCACACTCCCCTTGGCCCCATTCCGAATAACCAACTTACACACATTCACCTAACCCTGGCCCCTTATACCCCAAATTAATATTAATTTAATTAACTTAATTAAATTAATACCCATCCTCACCCCATTATTAATTTAATTACTTTAATTAAATGAATAGACACCTCACCTAGATGCCTCACCGCACAACTCACCGAGACACCTCACCTAGACACCTCACCATAGACCTATTCATAACATGTTTCCATAAATGAATAAGACTTGGTCCAAACCTAAAAATCAAGTCCTATTATTCCTATAACCACCTTCCCACTCATAAAAAGGTAACATGAAGGGCTATTCTCATTTGGTAGCTCCGTTGTGGATCTTATACGGAAGGGGGCATTCGGATGGACAGATGAGGCACATGTAATATTTTAGAGGCTTAAGGTAACTATGAGCACATGTACGGTTTTGGATCTTCCAAATTTCTCACAACCCTTCATTTTGGAATGTGATGCTTGATATTGGGGATTGGTGCAATTCTTATTCGGGATCACCATCATATTAGCTATGAGAGTAGGAAGTTCGGAGATAATGAGAGGTTATACTCCACCTATGATAAGGAGATGCTTGCCATCATGCATGCTTTGGAAAATTTAGACAGTACTTAGTAGGTGGGAAATTTGTGGTGAGGACCGACCACAATAGCCTGAAATATTTCCCGAGAATAGAAGGAGCTCAATGAGAGGCAATGGAAATGGGTCAGTAGAATTCGGGCATATGATTTAAACATTGAGTATGTTAAGGGGACAAATAATATAGTGGCTGATGCACTCTCCAGAAACCCCATCTTGTTTCCCTATGTTCTTTGAGTGAGATTTCAGCAGATTGGAAATCTCAACTATTAGTTGAGCATTCCAAAAATATGTGAGCATGTGACATTATGGATGGAAAATTCAAGATGGCCACTATAAGGTAATAGCTGGTTTGATTTTATATAAGGGAAAGATTTACCTAGTTCTGAATCTAAGCTTAAGGAGAAGATTATGAATGCCTTCCATGATGCACCACTTCCAAGACATCAAGGTATTTTAAAACATACAAGTAAAATTAGAGAGAGATTCTCTTGGAAGGGTCTCAAGGATGATTTCTTGCACCATGTCTATGAGTGTATGACTTGTCGACAAAACAAGTCGAGTATAATTTCAAAGATGGGATTGCTTCTGACCATTTCCAATTCGAAGTAGAAGTAGGAGAGTATTTCGATGGATTTCATTACAGGTCTCCCGTAGTGTAAGGGAATGATCACATTTATGCGGTAGTTAACCGATTGAAAAAATATGCACACTTTTTTCCATCCCTACCAACTTTAAGGCACCACATGTGGCTGATTTATTCTTGTCAGGTATTCAGGTTGCATGGACTTCCGAATAACATCGTTAGTGATCTAGATAGCAAGTTTTTGAGCATATTTTGGTAGGAAATTTTTCATTTGGTTCACGCTGAGTTGACTTCGAGTACGACTTATCAGCCCCAAAGTGATGGGCATAAGTGGATAGAGGGTTATCTGCGTAACTATGTTGCAGGGAAGCAAAGGCATGGGTAAAGTGGCTATATTTATGTGAGTATTGTTATAACACCACTTACCATATGTCTATTTGTATGACTCCATTCCGAGCATTATATGGATATGATGCAAGATATTTTTTGATTTGGATTTTGGGGATAGTAGAGCTCCCAAGGCTTGGGAGAGTTTATAGGATAGTAAAGACATCCTTAAGGTACTTAAGGATAATATTATGTGGGCCCATAATCAACATAAGATGTATGCAGATAGGCACAAGGTAGAGAGGGCATTTGAGGTAGGAGACATGGTATTTCTTCGTCTTTAGCCATACAGACAGAGCACTCTCAAGAAGAGTGGAGCTGAAAAGCTCAAGCCTCGATTCTATGGACCATACAGGGTGCTAAGGAGAGTTGGTAAGGTAGCATATGAGATGGAATTACATTCTGAGAGTAAGATACACAATGTATTTAATGTATCTTGTTTGAAAAAGGCTTTGGGATAGCACATTGTTTCTTCTGTGAGTTACCACCTTTGGATGAGGAAGGGAGGTTGGATTTAGTGCCGAGATGAGATCTTGGATAACTGAGAGAGGAGATTGAGGAATAGAATTATTCAGAAGTTCCTAGTGAGGTGGAAAGATTTGTCAATAAAGGATATTACATGGGAAGGTGAGTCTATATTACAATATCCAGCCTTTCGGTTTCTTGGGGACAAACAATCTCGGGAAGGGAGGATTGTAATGTCCCTCTTTCTCAAATAGTTTGATTGAAGACATTTGGCCCTTTTTGTCTACCCGATGGCCAAATGGGTGAGTTCAAGGGTGAATTAGGTTTATTAATTTTATTATATCGTACTTAAAATAAAATAAATTATCATTAAAAGCACATATAATGAATTAATAGACTTAATAAGTGACTTCAAATTAGGAAAGTACATGGGAATAAATTAATAAATTATTTAATGTGCTTTCCTAGGCAAAAAGTGTGACTTGCTTTGGGGATGGAGAAAATTAATTATATTCATTGGGAAAAGTGTGACTTGTGTTAGGGCATTCCAGTTATGATTATTTTTTTTGATAGTTAGTAGAAGCTTTGCAGACAAAATCCAAGGACGCAAACCCTCTGGATTATTCCTCTTGTGGATGGAAACCAGGAGAAGTGAGAGGAGTTTATATTTAGGGAACTTCATTGTATTCACAGGTTATTTATCATTCCGGTAGTGTCGAGAAAAATAAATAAATTATAGCGGTGAGCATTCGAGGAAACTTCGGCGTGGGGTGAATTATTCTATAGTTGTTTTATATAGTAAGCGATGTATTTTCCATGCTAGTTTATTATTGTATCTTTCAGTCACAAATATATATCAAATCGACTTGGTTTGAATAAATTACGACACAGTTGTAGGAAATATTTTGTTATCAATCCATTTACAGACTTCTGGTTGTTTTTCCATAAATATTTGCCATTATAAATCAATATTAAATTCACGGTTGAATTATTTGTGAAGAAATCTACCTTTTTAAACCCTAGGCACATTTTCTGTATTTATCTGGCTTGCAGGGTTTGTTTTATTTAATTTTTTGGTGCAATTTGAGAATGGTGTTCTATGGTTTCTTTTGACATTATCAATATAGTTCCTAGCCTGAACAATCTAAAAAAAATTCAAGCAAAGGGGTTTGGGATCTTTCATATAAGAATGCATGAGGACTATGTAATAAGGATATACAAATTTTGAAGATGCAAGTACAAGGGTTTGAGATAGCTACTAAAAGAGATATCATTAAAGATATGTTTTAAGTGCTTTTGCATGAGTTATTTAGGCTTGTCATAATAGTATTGTGAATTAAAGGATATGTATTAGGTCTGCGGGTGTGTATCAAGTTTCAAAATAATGATTTTTAGGGTTGTGTTGTCTATGTGGGTTTGTTTGATGTTAATTCATGCTTAAGTAGATAGTACTTTTAGCTCTTAAGGTCGGGGTTATGTAAATAATTCTATGTGATCAAAGACACTAAGATGTTTGTGATAGTTATGTAAAGGAGATGAATATGGTTGTAGGTGTCCCTTAAGGATAAAAATGAAGATGTTGATGTGGTTTAAGGAAGAAGATCATATGTTCCTTGAAGATGTTGTGCTTTCAGGTTGAATTCATAAAGGTATGACTTAAGGGTATTTTTCTTTATATGTTGCATCAAGAGTATAAGAGGTGTGCCAAGGACTGTAACATGCGTAATGAAGCTTTTTTGTTGACAAGAATGGTGTTTAAAGACCTGCTAAAAGTTAAAAAGTGCTTAGATGATTCTTGTAAGCCATAATAAAGTGAAAAAGATATGAGTGGCAATATGGCTACAGAGAGTATGGATCAAGGGGGAGTTTCTTCCATAAGCAAGAAGTTGAGTTTGAAAATAAGTCATGAGCTACGAGTTGAATATGATGGATAGTCGAACATCTTGTCTCATAAGGTTGACATTGGTATGACCCCATTCGGGTATGTGTGATTGGCGACTCATCGTTTTAGGTTTGTAACTATCCTTGAAAATGTCTTGGTAATTTGTTTGTCCCAAAGTAGGATTGAAGAGGTTGATATTTTTGTGTAAGTCATGATAGTATGAAAGGTTTATGTATGATGTTTAGTGTCATATTAAGGCATGTTTGATCTAAAGAACTTATTTAAGGTATGCTTTAGATCTATAAATGTGCTTTGAAGGTATGATCTAAACATTAGCGATCTGGAAGGTTGATGAGATGAAATGAAGATAAATTACATTGCTTGAAGCATGTATTTGAAGTCATAGGTTAGCATAAGAACTACCATCGGTCAACATAAGAACCACCATCGGTCAGCATAAGAACCGCCATCATTCGAGTGTAGTAAGTCGCGGTTACCTATGCATGAAAGTTTATATTTAACTCACAAGAATTAGATCTATTTTTAGCATTAAAGTAGATCTATTAATTGTAAATGCATGGCTATTGTGCCCTAAGTTTATATACACCTATATAAGCATGAAATATAGGGTTTAGAAGAGTTTTAAAAGAAGGATTGAATTAGATCCTTGATTTTCCTAGATTGAGAGGATGAAGAAGAAGAAGAGAAAGAAAAACAAGTTACATGAAGATAGAAGGAAATATCGGTACATTTGAATGGTGAGAAGAGGGTAACGTCTTCTACTGTATTTTCTTTGTATAATTATTGTCTCATTGTAATGGCTTGCATGGTATGCAAAGCACATAGATTTTCTTCTTGTAGATCAAATGTTGGTGAGATCTTGTGTTATAGATCCATGTAGATCTAATATTGTATTATAGATCCATGTAGATCTAGATATTGTAGAGGTGGTTGTCTTCATATTTGCATAGGTTATGCATACGGTGATGGAGAGAGAAAAACTTACTTCTTAGTGCACCATCATGGTTGCACATTGGCAGACCCATGCAAGAGGTCTTGTCACAAATCCATAGAGAACTTGGTAGCGAGTTCGGAGATACAATAGTTACAGGTTATGTGAGATTTGCGGGTGGTGTTTGGAGGCACGGTTGTAGTGCACTCATGGAGAGATGCATTATACTCTTGTTGTATTATATATATGAGATCTCTATCTTTGGTGGATGTAGCCTACATTGGGTGAACCACGGTACATCTTTGTGTTATGTGTGTGTACTTTGTTTTGATTTGGATTATTCTAGTTTATAGTTCCACTCTTTCTTTGTAGATTTTGGGGATTTTTTTAGATCATGTGTGCATGATTTTGTTTGTTATTAAATCATAGCACTATCCTGTAGTCTTGAATTCCCAACAAGTAGCGCACCAACCCTATCACCCACAAGCTAATGGAACTACTGAGGCTTTTAACAAGATTTTGGGACAAAATTTGACAAAGATATGTAATGTTGGTCGGAAGGATTGGGATGACAAGGTATCAAATGTGTTATGGGCATACAAATCAACTTATAAGATTGAATAAGGCCACCCATTTTCAGTTGGTGTTTAGCATAGAGGTATTTTTACCTATGGAGTTTATGTTACCTTCACTACATATTACAAGTGCAGAAGGATTAGATGATGAAAAAGCAATAGAGGAGCGCATTGATAAACTAATGTAATTAGATAAGAGGTGCACTATTGCGTGATGGATTCAGAAGAAAAATAAAGCTAGAGAGAAGGCTTGATATGACGAGACATCTCAAGAATAAGTCCTTTGCAGTGGGAAATATGGTGCTCTTGTATGACTCCAAGTTTGCATGTCATCTTGGAAAACTTAAAGTGCATTGGTTGGGACCATTTATATTAACTAAGATATTGGAATCATGTGCATGTCAATTACAAATGTTGGATGGCACTATGTTTCCCGAGTTACTTTAATGGGAGTAGGCTGAATCCCTACTATAAATAATCTTCCTTTGTGTTTATAATAAGGCAACATTGCCACTTGGATTATATTTTCCTTTCCATTTGTTTTGTTTTAATAAGTGCATTTGCATATAGGAGATGATTAATCTATGCTAGAATGATGTGCGAGAGGACCATACATACTTGTAGTGTGGGGTGAATCGAGATCAAGGATGCGTAAGAAAAAAGGAACATTGGTACTTCTTAAGGAGCTAGTAAATTTACATGCAATGGTGTGAAAGAATGGTGCGCGGTGAAAAAAATATATTGGTTCACATAAGATGGTGCTATGAATGGCTAGTTATGATGCAAAGGTGCTTAATGATGCTGGTACTTAAAGGTAAAGAAATTGCTCGGATTTAGAAACCACGTGAGTAAAGGGCAAAATAGTCTAACATGAGGGAGGCAACGAGAGGACAAATGACTAACAAGTGATGTAGAGGAAGAATGTGTGCAGCGTAGGGAAATGTGCATGAAAGGATTTGTAGCTTGGGAAGTAATGATGTGCTAAAAGTTTACAATCTGCTGCGCATAAAAGAAAAAGTGTGAGAAAAAGCAAAAAAGTGGTGGTAGGTGAGGAGAAATTGATGTAGATAAAATTGGGAAAACTATAAATAGTGCTTGCGAGTGAATTCATTCTTACCGCTCCTTTGAGAACTTGTGTGATTAAAGATCTAAATTGCAACTAAGTACAAAGAATGAAATCAAGAAGCTAAGAACATGTGAACCAAAGAAAATTACACACGACCTTAAGTTGGAGTTCTCCTTTAGTGGACATGGAAGCTTGGAGAGAAGGTTTGGAAGCAAAAATGATCTAGGGTTCACAAATCTTAGATTTGTAGAGATCGGGAAAAGGATTTTGAGAAGATGAAATAGGGCACGAAGTTAAAGTAGAAAAGAGAAAGGGTTTGAGAAAGTGGAAGGATTAATTGAGAAGCTTGGATGCTTGACACCAAAGCACAAGAATTGAATAAGTGATTTCCATCATTTAGGACACAAAGTTTGTAAATTTCAGGGTTTGTGTAGTTGAGAACATAAACAATGGCACTAAAGAGGTATCCTAAGATCAAGAATAAGAACAAGAACAAGAATTTTGTTGATGATGCGCTTGAAGATTGATTTTTAGAAACGTAATACCCATGGAAGTGGTAGTAGGGAATCCATGGGTTTCCCGGCTAACCAAGTGTAAGATAAGTTATTATAACCATAGAAAAAATCCCATGAAGTAGATATTAGGAATGATGTTATGAAGAAATTGAGCCAGAGGATGGTGGAAGGAAAACTTATCATCAATGACAAGGTGAGGAAAGACTTGGAGAGCACATGGGCATTATAGCTATACGAGTTGCCATATTTTGGGAAGCTTTGTGTGCTTTTACTAGTGGCTTATGTGTAGGGTGCACGAGGATTTATTCTACTTCGGAGGTGTAAGAATGCACATAACTCCACAATTGATTGGAAAGTTGGTGGGTTGTGTGATGTTAGAGTAGAGATCAAGTTGTATTTGGAGGATGACGCTATATTTGAAGCCATAGCTATAAAATTTAAGTATCGATGAGGGACACATGTATTCAACATCATAAGTATAACCGATCCAAACAATAGGGTGGCTACATAAGTTGGGAGCTTATGAGTGGTGTACATAAGTAAACAATAGGTTCCTACATGTTTCACCCAAGATGATGCAGAAGACACTATACAACATAGCCTTGTATATTTTGAAGGAATTATTGATGAGGTTAAGGCCTAGATGAGAAAGGGTGAGAAGATTACATGGGGTGTGATTCTGCTATTGATTGGTTTTGGCAGGTCATAGTACACGATGACCCAAAATACAAGATGTGGGTCTATCGATAGAGAAAAAATATCCTGCACAAAATTTTATAGAATTTACATATGATGGGGCTATTTTATGTCCGTATAAGGCGCGTATAGAAGTGGTACAAGATATTGTGAGACATTCTAGAAAATGAATTGTGTGTGCAAGGGAATTACCATCACTTATGGACAAGAAGGAAGAGTTTGCGGTGCATCAACATTCTTGCCTTGGCCAATTATTTCTTAGCAATGGATAAATGGGTCCATGTTGTAAGTTTCCATTCACTTTCACCACAAAATACTTCAAGGTGTAATAAACAAGATCAAGGATACACACAAGTTGAATTATGACACGAGACAAGGTAGATGTCAACTACCATACATTTCACCAAACTTATGTATATCCAACAAGGGAAAGATATGTGGAGATGATGGATTCAAATAACATGGACTTGATCCCCATGATTGTTATAGTGGGTAATCATGCCTATAAAGTGTACATCTATCATAGGCCCAAGCTTAAGGATGTGAAGTACATAAATGTGCAAGACCTTCATATGCCGAGCCTCCAAAGAGGAAGCATATAATAGGAATTGTTAAGAGAAGTCATGAATAATATCCCCCTCAACAAGAAGAGGTAGAAGGAGGAAAAGACGAAGAATATGTAGAAGAAGAAGAGACTGCATTGAACCAAAGAAAAAGAAATAAAATGTAGAGGTAATGAAGAGAAGAAAGAAAGGGTGTAATCACTTCACAAGCACATAAGGAGTCTCCATCAGTAGTCATGACCAAACTAAGTCCTTTAAAGAAGAAGCAGATCCCCTCGAATAAGAAATCTCAAGTGGTTTATGATGTCAAAGAAGAGGAAGAGGACTTGGAAGAAAAGGTGATTAAGGAGATAATGAGTGAGGAAGAAAACATGTAGGAAGATGTAGCGGTGTGATGAGGATCCATACATGGAGAAAGAACAAGAGGAAGTGGAAGTTTAGGAGGAAGAGAAAATACAAAGTGAGCATGAAGAGGATATGTGTGATGTGTGCAAGGATGAGTCTAAGGGTAATGGAGAGCATGGAGAAGTGTGCAAAGTTGACCACAAAGAGGAATAAGGGGAGATGAGGACAAGGGAACTCTGGAGGATTTAAGCCTTGTCAGAGGTGAGACAAGTGGTGCATAATTCAACATTGCACAAGAGACACCAAATAATAAACAAACCAGAGGAAGGAAATGACAAGAATTGCTACATGCCACCTAAATGTCATATATTGATGACCCTTTGAAAGTGATAAGGGCCAAGTTCCAAATCTCGGTGCTAGTGAAGGATATTTTGGTTGGGAAATGTTAAATAAGGTTGGTGCACTTTGTCACACATGAAAAATATGCTCTCGTGGAGCATGTAAACACACATGGAAGAGCCTGAGTTTGAGGTAAGTAAGGACTCATACTTGAATATGAGGTTGAAGAAGGATTAGAGAAAGGAATTTTCCATCATTGACCCCACAAATATTTCTAATGAACAAGCCTGTAATGCACTCAACAAGATGTACGCAAAGTGGGAAGAAGAATCATAGAAAAAAAGTGGTGACAATTAGAATTATCTTTGGGGGATAAAGAAATTTTAGAAGATTATGCAAGAATTGAGGGATGAGAAGAAGAGAAGCGGAAGTGCATATGCTAAAGCAACCAATATAGTTACTAACATCATGCGTGTGTATACGGTGTTGGTTAAACAAGCCACCAGTACCCCAAAGAGTTACATTATTTGGAGGACTTGGTGAGGATGATGTTGATGGATAAAAATAATGGTCAGGTCGAGGACGGAGGAATTGGCGAAAGAAAGAAGAAGAATTAAAAAGAGGTTGAAAAGAAGATATTAGAATATGAGGCATTGATCGTGGAGATCAAAGAGGCCACTAAGAAGAAAGAGCAAGCATTCAAAAATTGCCAAGATTTTGATCCAATTCTTAGCATGCACACCACAGGCGAGGAGGTAGAAATGAAAAGATCCATCCCAAAATGAAGGCCAATAAATCCGAGTGTGTACATGTCATGACACAGGTTGCGAAGAGGAGATAATTGATAAAAGAAATTAAATATAATCTTGTAGAAAGGCTCGAGGAAATCCAAGTGATGATCATGTGTAGAATGGATACCTTATAAGGTGTGATTTCAGACCTACATGTCATAATAAAGGATTTGAATGAGAAAATTGATGAGCTAACCTTTGAGAAGGTACAAATATTGTAGAGGTAGTGCCAGAAAAGGCTTCCAAGGAGCTCACAAGATGGAATGAGTTATAACATGTAATAAGGCTTAGATTTTGAGTGTGTGCATATATTTTTGACTTAATTCATTGGGTAAGAGCCCATATTCTTTATTTTTTGGATTCTTTCATTGTTCTTTCATCTATTCTTTAGAGAAGACATTATTTGATCTATGTTATTGCCGAGGGTGGACAATACTCCTAGTGTGGGGTAATGCTAGAGTGAAGAAATGACTAAGTATTAGCCATACACGGAAGTAAGAGTACGTGTGAAATTCACAAAGAGAAGTAAAATATCGGGACAATACGAGAAAGTGTGCACATAGGAACAGGAAGAAAAGACAAGTCAATGCGCAAAGTGTGCACAACACGGGAAAGTAGGTTGGTGTGTGAAGGCTCACACATATGTACATAGAGTTGAGGACTTAGTTGTTTTTAGAGAAAGGATAACAATAGGGAAAAACAATATGACGTGATATACAAACAAGGTCCCAAAATAATAAAAGAACATGCAAGACAAAGATAATACAACACTGAGGAGGACAACTAAGTATAGGATTAAAACTTGAAAAGGTCAAGCTATTTATAGCTCGAACTAAAGATAAATCAAAATTGCAAAAGGCATGTAGCCTATTTTTAGCACATATATTATTAGGAATAATGCATGTAAATAGTGAAGGGAAAGTCCCCACCATGTATAAATAGGTGTAACACTCTTTGTAGAGGTACATTATGTATACATAAGGAAAGGGCGATGTTGGAGTTTGTAAGTGAGCTCGTATGTGTGCATAGGTTAAGCACATGGATGTAATGGAAATAGGTATGTAATCAACATGTTTGTTATGTAATTCAATGTGTTTATGATGAATACTTGTGTATGGGTTGCAAGTGTTAGCAAGATCTGAACATGGTATAATGGGAATCCAAATATTATTGATCATTGTCTATGTTGAATGATTTCCTTATTATATGTGTTACCATTGCAATTACTTGCTATGTTGTATCTGCATTCATGTTATGGTGCTTATGTATGATCTAACCACATCTTCATTAGTAACTAAAGAGGTAATGTATTCCTTAGAATCAACATGCGACTCCTAGGCACACGTGACCTCTTGAGGTCATGCTTAAGGAAAAGCTTGAGAATGGAATGGATGGGATGGTAATAGGATGGGTAAATGGAAATAGGTGTAAAATAGATGTAGAACAAGTCAAGGAAATTGCATATTCTCAACTGTAAAAATGGGTATTTACTCATTGAGTGTGATGAATGTCTATCTAACTTGCTCAAGTGTAATGGTACGATCAAGGATGATAGCCACACGCATGAAGTCACTTTGAAAATATTTGTGGAACCAAATAAGAACATGATAGGTTGTGGAATGCGGGGAAAGCTGTCCTTCGTCATCTATGAATTCCTCTCAGAGAGGGTCATAAATATATGACGAATGATGGAATAAGGAAAATTCTAATCTCTACCTAGTTTGTTTTCCCATAACTCTTTGGAAATGTCGACTCGGCATTCAAAGAAATCAGTTGTATGATGATGGTAGGTGGGACTGGGTATTATGAAAGATGAGTTTTCTAAGGCCTTGGTTAATATCAGTTAATCATGTGTCGATGTTCGGTTGTGGTATGGTTAGATTACAACTCTTTGTTTTGGTTGACATGGACCCTAAATGGTCATATGGGCACAAAGCAAGAAGCTAAGGAAACAAACAATCACGCACACAACCAAAGGGGGCTAAAGCTAAGATCGGGTAGTGTAGGAAACTATGGAAATAAGGTGGGTTTTTTCATTCCCAATCTAATTAAATCTAGATTCCCATCTTAAATAAACAATGCAAGCAAATCTAATTTAAACAAAAGTTGATTACTCTCCTTTTAATTTAATTAAATTTGGTGGCAACTAATTAATTTAAACAAATGTAAAACAAAATAATCTATTTTTTTTTGGTTTTTTTAATGAAGATTTTAAATGCAAACGAATAAATAAATATAAATTTCTTTTAAACTATGTTTTTGGATTTTCTGGTTTAAGGGAAATAAATAAATAAAAGCTACAAACAAAGGAAATTGCTTCTAATTAAATAAAACTACTTCTATGCTAAAATAAAATATGATAAACATGGAATGGCCGGATGTGGCTATTCCTTTGTTGCATATTAGTGAATCCCAATCTAATTTAAATAGAATTTATTTCTAATTTGTAACTGTGGAGTATTTACTTCTTCTAATGCCTCACCTTAGAATCACGAGAAGAGATGAAGTTTCTTAGAATAAGTTTCTTTCCCTGAAACTTCACAGTAAAACAAAAAATTCCACATAGGATTTTTAAAATCAAAGAAATGTAACAAGATGCACAGACACAAAAGATTTCTCAAGCTTCTTTCCCTTACAGATCCACAGGGATAAGAAGGGAGGAAAATCTCAATGAAATCTTTGTTCGTGGTGCATATCTAAATATAACTAATGAATGAAAAGAAAGCTACATGTGTTTTTAACTAAATAAATGAATAAGTATGTGCACATGAACTTCCTCCAAATCCTTTCCTAGAAAAATCCAAAGGGATAAGATGAGAAGGAATTATCAATGGAATCTACTTATAGTGAATACTTGTTAATTCTACCTTCTAAAAACAAGATATTGATTTGATAAATAAATCTAAACTCTAAATTAAAAAAATCTTTAAAGAATTAAATTACACCCCCAAACTGGAAATGTAGAATTATGACAATATCTAGAGGTAGTTGTGATTTTCTTGATCCCCTTAGCTTATTTTCCAGTGATGAATCCAAATAGTCCATGGAATTATGTTGGTTGGTATGTAGAAGAAGTTACTTAGGTGATGGACTAGGCAAGCTCTGGCTAGTTGGTCTCAAATGTAGGCAAGGAAGTAACAAGGCAAAGCTCCAAGTTGCTTGAGTGATGTGTTGAAATCATGCCAATCAATCTTCTGTCACCCACAAAATAAGATGAGAATCGAAGTGTAGATTAAAACATAATAAAAAAATTCTAAATTAAAAGCGACAAGAGCTTACCATGTCGGTGGGCATAAGAAATATAGATCTTGCAAAAAACTCCATATACACACACTCAAAATGATATTAGAAAATGCTATATAAACAAATTTTTACTATTTTGAAATCATTTTTACTTACCCACTCTGTGAATTTTTGAGCTCGGACTACTTGTGACTATTTTGCTTGAAATTATAGTCAAAATGAAGAGAATCTTGAGACGATGGTAAGCGCTAACCAACATGGCGGAGAGGGCCAGACCAAGTTAGTAAGTTTTAGCTAATTTATAGTAAAAATAATCACAAGGGTGGTGTCATGTAGGATTTTCAATTTGTTTGGCTTTATTTGATGTTTTATAGCTATATTTTTGCATTTTTGCATTTTAGGGTACAACCCAAATATTTCATGCCAAGCGAGAACCAAAAATTATGGCAATTCTGCAACCGCCACTCTGCGTAGAGCAAAAATTGTGCAACCAATGTGATAGTTACTCAATTTCAGCTTAGGAAAGTGACAAACAGCGTAACCTCCGTGGCGGTTGCACAACCACCACTCTTCTAAAAGTGGCAATTGTGTAACCGTCAAGTAGTTTTGAGATTATTGACTAAGTATTGAATTTTTTGTTATTTTTACTTTTATTTGTGTACTATTTTTGTGAGGTTTTTTTACGCATATGAGGTTCTAACTTGATATTTTCTTGTTTTTTATGGATGTAAGGGAAGTATATCATATGGAGGATATCCTATGAGTAGGATTGGTTACCTTAGGTCTCCCAGAGGTTGACCTAGGAGGAGGGACTTATTGCAAAGGGTCACTATTTGGAGGGTTTCACAGACTCAATTGGTCACACCTACTAGTCACTTACTTTGTGACTTATTGACTTATTGGGATGCGAGACGGAACAAATTACTTGCCTTTTTTGAGTCATAAATGAGTGGTCTATCACCTTGGAGAATGCCTACCAGATTTTAGGATCTCCTATCAATGGTAGGAAGTTAGTATTGATGAGTACCGACTCAAAAAATCAAGATCTCCATTGGGATACCTATTTGGGGGATGCATAGGCACGATCTTTGTTGTCAATCAGTGTGTTAGACTACTCTTAGTTGATTATACACCTATCCCTACTCTGTGTAAGGCCATCATTAGTATCTTGATCTTGCGTCGATTAGGGATAAGGGTGGGGATAAGTTCTTGTCTTTGTTGGGCCCTTATAGTACTCGGTATTGAGTTATACGGAAGGGTATACACATAGGAGTGGATATCTTGAGCACTACCTATCACAATTTCTATAGGATTATTAGACTGAAGGGTAAGTCCCTTAGTCACCCTACATTAGTTATGACTTAGGTTTATAAGAGGATGATCCCCTATTAGAGGGGAATCGTATAACGAGATCCCATATCGGTTAGACTAGCCGGATGGGTCGACATGGCTTCACTTAAGGAACCATATCAGTTAGTTTCTATACTCACCTTGACATATATGATTACACAACCATATCGGGATATGGTTGGCATATGGGGGAAGGAGATTATTACTGACAACATGCGGTTCTGTTCAATTGGTTGGGATGGGCTATCCGAGTAGAGACTCGTCCAGTCCTTAGAGTACCTCAGTAGTTCGAGGTTACCCTATACATATCCACTCCTAATAGTGTCTACAATGTACGAGAGGCATTTGAGAGTCGACAACTACCAGAGGGGCAAGATAGAGTGAATAGTGGTTACTTGAGGATTACCATTGGTACACCATAGGTTACACTAGATCTTGGTGTTGAGCCAAGCATTAGGGAGTAGAAAATACTTGATTGAAGCAGCAAGCCCAAAACATAGAAAAGAGGAGGAGAGTGATCAGTGGAAAGCCACTAGAGAGGCCTCAAAAGCTACCAGAGCTAAGGAGGATGCGAGAGGAGGATGTGATACATAAAAGGAGGACTTGACTATAGGCGGAGGAGAAGAGGAGTTAGTCCATCCCTGACTAATGGAGGAGGAGATGAGAGTAGAGGAGGTGCCTATACCGGATCATGTACTACCACAAGTCATAGATCCGAGATGGATGCCTAGAGATCCAAGTAAGTAAAATAATCTTCCCTCATATTTAATTTATAGACTAGATTGTTAGCATGTTATCTATTATCTCTCTTCTTTTTGTTTTTTTTTTTTAATTTTGTAACTCGTCATTATTTAATCTAACTTTGAATTTACTACGAATGGATGACGAGATATTATTTGGAAGATTCTACTTGACACATTTGCGATCCCCACAAGGATGACATAGGAGCGAGATACTTGAAGATACAAGACACCCAATGATGGTTAGCGTCACACTAATGTGTTTGTGCCAACATGGCATGCGATAGAGGCCATGACTCAGATGAGGATTGAACTTTCTATATACAAGGTGATTGAGAGGAGAGAGTGGAGAGAGCACACATGCGGCGGAGCTACCACCACTAGTTTCTCACTGTTATGAGGCATGGGCAGTCTCATAGAAATTCTCATCGATCTACATGGGGAGGCTTTTATGTTGTACCCAATCATTATCGTTGTAGGATCAGAAATAGGAACCCTCGCTTTGCACCTTCAAAGGGATCTGTAGAGAGGATAATTCATGTGCCTTTATTTCTTTGGACCATTTTCACATATATATCATTTTTTTGCTCATAGATGAGTGTTTTGACCACACTTGCTATAGTGTGATGACATTGTACATGAAAACTTGACATTATTATATATACATATGGACATCTCTTTTTGGTTTGACATTCTTTGTAAGAGTTGACTTGGTCATGGTTTATCTCATATATGGTACTCTTTGGAATTTCCATTGCTTTTAATGTTTTAGTTATGTTATATATGATGATGTAATGTGATAAACAAAATGATTTTTATATGATTATGCATATGATAAAAATTGTAGCTTAGATACTTTGATTTTCAAGCAATATTTAGCATTTTTGTTTTATTGGAAAAATATGATGAATATGACATGATAAGAAGATGAACTCACTCCATTCTTAACTCCATGCAACCAATAAGATGCGAGGGCTCATCACCAAGAGCCAAGAAGGATGTGCATTATATGACTTGAAAAATGGTGAATGTGAATGATGATCAAGAGACAAAACTTTGATAAAGATCCAATTTAAAAACTTACGAATCAACCCTAATCAAGATAAAATGACCTAGTTTAGAATGAATTTTACTTGCAAGTTTTTCTAGACTTACATTCATGGATGTCCTATTGATTGAAAAAATCTAGTTTTGAGGAACAATTATCACTTAACATATACATCGAATTCATTTTCATGGGGATTTTCATAAGCAATTTTATTTGTTTACTTATTTATAACTTACTTGTTTATTATTATAACCACCTACATATTTCCCCATGCTACTAGTAAGAAGCATGGGATCATCACCTGAGACAGAACATATGCGAGTAAGGTACTTCCCGCCTTTCCAAATCTCATGCTACTAATAAGAAGAATAAGCTCATCATCGAAGATTGGTAGGGCCAAGGATTGTATTTTTATTTGTAAATAAGAGAATTTTATGTTTACTATGTATTTATCTCTCTTTTTTTGTTTTTGAATTGACTTTGGAATGTGCTTTTAGGAGGAACATTTTCCCTAGCCTTAACCCTACACAACCGAAGACGATATGAGGGCTCACCATTGAAGGTTGAGATAGGCAAAAAAATGTTTAGGGTGAAATGTTTAGAATGTTTTTTTCATTGAGAGAGATTTTTAGGGAAATATTTGTCATCAAGAAGCTTCTAGAGAAACTATGGGAAAGAAACACCCAAAATGGAAGAAATCATGAAGAGAACTAAGTACAAAATTCCTTGTAGAATCATTTTCAAGATTTTGTCTCATGAAATGAAATGATGAAGTAGATAGATTAGTTTGAAGAAGTGAAATGAATATTGAAGAGATATGATTTGATATATTTGCCAATGTTTGAAAGCTTCAAAGTTACTTGAAAAGTAAGTTTCCAGTTTACAATTTCAATGAGATGATAATGCAAATGAAAAAGTGATATGAATGCAGTAATGTACAATGTGGAAATGCAAATGATCATATGTAAAAGTGTTTAAGGTGAAGTGAGTTGACAAACTCACCAAAATCCTCACCCTCTAAAGTACACAAACGATACGCACCATTCTTATAGTCTTCCATTACTTGGTATGGGCCTAACCATTTTGGTCTAAATTTTCTTCCTTCATTGAGCATTTTTTTGATTCGACTATCAAGTCGTAACACCAAGTATCTTACTTGGATTTCTTTTTTGTTAACTTTCTTGTTGTATTGACAAAACATCATGTCATCATAGAACCTATGATGTTGTTTAGCTTTAAGACATGTCTCTCATCCAGGATTTATAAATTATCCAAACACACTTCTTGGTACACATCTTCATCAAGAATTCCTTGTAAAACACACAAATACTAGGTAATTCCACCTTGAGCAGTAAGACCGCTTTGGCACCAAAGACCAGAGAAAAGGGGTTTCGCCCATAGGTGTTTGTAATGACGTTCTATAATCCCATAAGGCTGGAAAAAAATTTACATGAAAATATCTCTTATTCTCCTTAAGTTAACGAAGGAGGATGGACTTCAAAGTATTATTTGTAGCCTCAACCTGTCCATTGGCTTGAGGATAGTATAAAGAGGTTGTGTGATGGGATATATTAAATTGTGCACACAACTCATGCACATCTTTGTTCATGAATGGGATGCCATTATATGAGATAATGACATGTGAGACACCATACCTATAAATTATTTGGTTTAAGATAAACTTAGAAATTCTTGATCCATGTCTTTGTAGTAAGAGGCATAGAAAACCCACTTCATGAAATACGTTGTGGTTATGATGATGAAGTTATGACCATTCGAAGGTGAGGGAGATAATTTACCTATTAGGTCAAGCCCCCATGTAGAGAAGGGCCAAGGCGTAACAATTGGCTGTAGAACCTATGTCGGAATATGTATGGTGTGCAAGAACTCTTGGTATTTTTGACACTGTGCACATATTCTATAACATCATGCTCTAACGTGAGTCAAAAGTATCCCATTCGATGAATCTTATGAGAAATTGAATGCCCTCCAAAGTGACCACCACAGACTCCACTTGGAGGCTTCAAAGAGAACTTTTTCCGCTTCTTGTTCATCAATGCATCTTAACAACATGTCGTTAAAATATCTATGATAGAGAACTTCTTCTACAATTACATACTTTGCAGCTATAACATGCAATCATTGCCTTTGTTGTGAATTGTATCCTTCAGGATATGTTCGATCTACTATGTGATTTATGATGTCCATATACCATGAACAAGAGGAAATGACAAGTATTTCCTCTATATAAAACACATATTCATTAGAAAAATCTAAATCAACTATTTGTTTGTAATCTATAGGGTTATCCGCTAACCAATCTACGATAATTTGTCCCTTGAAGAAATTTTTATTGATGAAGGTGAGTTCAAACTTGTCCATTAATGTGATGAGTTTTACATCCTTATTGACAAGGCTACTTGGGTAATGAACATATGCAACTACTATGATTTAACAATTACCCATGTTACTTGGTTAAGCATATAGTACCTTAACCTCTTAGTTGCAGAGACGATGTCCAAACACTCTTTCTCTGCTTGTGTATACCTCGTTTCGTAATCAAGGAGAGTGTGGATAATGAAGTAGATGGCTCATTCACGACCATCATCATCCTCTTGTGCCAACATGCATGATATCAAGACATCAGTGGCTCAAGAATACAATATTAGAGGGCGATCAACCTTGGGTGGCATGAGCGTAGGTGGAGACATGAGAAAATGCTTAACCAAATCAAACGTGTTGTGACATTCATCAATCCACTCCTTAGAACAATCCTTCCTTATTAAGTCATTAATAGGGTGTATGGCATATGTAAAATTAGGGACAAATCTACATATTTCCCCAAATTTATCTAAGAAATAACTAATTCTTGACTCATCTATTGGTGGGGTCATCTCCAAGATTACTTGAATCTTCGTAGAATCTACATCGATGCCTTGATATGAGATGATATAACCCAACAATTTACCACCCGTAACTCGAAAAAACACTTTTCTTAATTTAGAGTTACACTGTATTCAATTAACCGTGAGAGAATAATACAAATAACTTTGGGATGATCACCCTATTTCTTAGCTTTTTCCGGAGATCATCAACATATGTTTCCACAATCTTATGAATGAGATCATGGAAGATATATGTCATGGCCCATTAGTACGTGGCTCCAACATTCTTCAGACCGAAAGGCATGATGGCGTAACAAAAGGTCCCCCAAGGAGTAGTGAATGTAGTCTTAGTTTAATCCTCCTCAGAGATCCTTATCTGATTATACCTAGAAAATTTGTCCATGAGAGACAATAACTCATAACTAGTCGTCACATCAATAATGATGTCAATAGAAGGAAATGGGAAATCATCTTTGGGGTATGATTTATTAATATATTTGAAGTCAATGCATATTCATATCTTCCTATTATTTTTAAGGACTGGAATGATATTTGAAAACCACATGGAGTAGTCTACTAGTTTAATAAACCCTACCTAAAGGAGTTTCATTACTTCCTCCTTAACCATTAAAGCAACCTTAGGTTTCATGGGTCTCAATTTTTGTTTTATGGGATTCACATCAGGTTTAGTAACCAGGTTATGAACTACCACATCAAGAGAGACACCGTCATCTCCTTATAACTGAAAGAAAAAAATATTTAGAATGTTCTTTAAGCACTTTAGTGTGTACTTCTACTTCTTCAGGCATCAGCAAAGAACCAATATTTAAAATTCTAGGTTCCTCTTCCATTCCAATGTTAATATCTATAGTTCCCTCAATTAAAGAAGCATTACCCTCTTCAAATTTAGGAGGAGCTGGAGGTATCTCTAGTTCCTCTTCTTCAACCTCATAGATTTCAAAATATTTTGATGAAGAAGGATTCATTGTTCTGTCTCCAAAGTAAGAAGAAGGGTGAGGAGTGAGGGAAAATCCTTTCTTGTGATGTGTGGGATGAAGATCAGTATATGTGTGGAGGTATCCTAAGATTTCCTTGTCATTCTCCACAAAATATAGTGTAACAAGATCATTTTCAGTCTCCACGTATGCCAAAATTACATTAGTAGGAGCCTTATGAACTAAAGGTTCAGCTCGAGATAGAGACAATGAATATTGTTTCCTTAAACCCTTGTCAAGAAAAAACCGAGAGGAGGAAGTGGCCATAGAATCTGCAAGTTGGTTCTACTCTCTTGGAATGGCTTCAATAGAAATAAAATCGAAATCTTTGCATAGTTTGTGCACAACGGACTTGTAAAGTTGGAGGTTCTCTGCTCTAGTCTCATAGACTTTTGAGGCCTTGTTTGTAATAAGTTGCAAGTCACATAGGACTCTAACATTGTGCACTCCCATCCTTTTGGCTAAAATGAGACAAAGAAGTAGATATTCATATTCAAATCCATTGTTAATATATTCAAAATTCAATTTAAAATCAAAGGGTATGACTCGCCCTTTTAGAGAAGTGAGAATTATCCCTACCCACACACCATAGCAACATTTTTCTTTGTCCTAGTTGAGAGTCCAACCGTCGCAAGAAAGATATATGTTTTGTAATTACTTGAATCCTTTTCTTGAACCTCGGACACGTCAACCATGCAAACCTCTACAAATTTGTTTGCTGAAAGAGAGGCTATACCAAGAGCATGACATATGCCCAGAGAATTGAATGGGAGAATAATTGGAGAATCATTATCTAAGAGCTTCACAATCTCTGTCGTAGTTTTTTTGAAATAGTATCCACCAAGGTAGTCTTCTTCTCGTTAACATCCAACCCCTCAATTGCCTTGGGTGGCTCTAACTTTGTTGTTGGGACAAATTTGGTCATGGGAATTGGTCCCCCTGAAGGGAGGGGCTTGTTTAACTAGTTTTCAGGAGCTCAAATTCTAAATAGACTCCAAGATTCTTACTTAGGTTAGCTAAGTGAATGTCAAAAGGTTTTGGATCCTCTTGAACCACAAATACCTTCCCAAAATGAAGGAATCTAAATTATTGAAATGAAGTAGAGGGTATGAATCCATGACCGACCAAGGATCATATTATAGTTGGTTTCCCTAGTGTAGACACCTAAAATTGGTTACCCAATTTAGTGTCCCCTAGGTTCATTTATTCTCTCGGGTAACCCGGGGAACCTTTATATCACCACTTCTCCCTTAGGGTATTGATTAAATATCTAATTTAAAGGCCTATCATAATTTTTCTCCACTCATTATATTTCACCCATGGTTAATTAAACATTAACCATGTAATTCTATCTTCTACATTTATTCTACTTCTACTTATTCACCCCATATCACTTCCCAACCTCCCGTGCTATTATTATCCATCTATCCCACCTATTTCTCCTCTCCTGGAACTATGTAGTGGGATTCTTCTTGTATTTGAGTGGGAGGGATACGTTTATTATCCCCACAACTCATTTCTTTTCCTCTTTAGGAAGCTGTTCCCTGATTGGCACCAACTGATTTTCGGTCGATGTCAATTTTTTAACGGCACCAATTTTATCTCGGTCGGTGCCGATTATAAATTTACGACCTGAGATCCTCTCTGGTTAGATTCAAAAGAGCTAGTTTCCTAGAGATTACTTTTTCTGAGTGATTAAAGATATTATCAGAGAAAGAGAGTGAGTTTTGTGCAGTTTAATCCCTGAGAGGTGTACGGTTGCTCTGTTCGCGTGTCTACAGCTTTTGCGGGTCTCCACTGCTCCTTGGTCATCATCAATCATCAATCAAGCATTTTTCAGGTATTCCTCTTTGTTAGTTTCTGTAATTTCCTTTCGATCAATACCGATCCAGTCATGCGAATCCGATTAGTCTTTAATCAACGTCAGTTTATCCAAATCGGCACCGATCGGGATTTTCTTTAGTTTCTGGGTTAGAATCCATCAATTTCTACCTCGGATCCCCTTTTTCTGTCTTCAATCTCTACTTTCTGATCAATCTTTAGTAATTTGGTCTTACGTTTAATCCATTTTGCTTAGCTTGCTTTCTTCTTTTACTCTCTACCATCACATCTGCTGTGTGTCCAATCAGCGCCGATCGAGTGTCGATCGACGCCAACCCAAAAAATCGGCGATCACGATTGCCTCGATCAATGCCGACCGGTCCTGAAAGGTTTAGAATTGAGTAACCCAAGTTTAGCTTTGTTGTTACAGTTTCCTACTTTCTCTCGTTTGCTACATTTTTTACATTTTTTCTGCTATTTTTAATCAAAAAACCTAAATATTTTCTTACATCTTTTATCATGTATGTCTTTATTCGTGATTGAAAATGTGAACTAACATCCATCAAGGAAGCTCATTGCTTCCCAGGCCAGACTTTCAGGCGGTTTGCGCATATATTGTCTAATGTTATCTTTTACGCAAGGATTTGTGCATCGTAGGTTTCTTGGATCTACTTTGCAGGATTGCTTGTGTGCACCCATCTTGTCTCCATCGGCATTCTTTCCATCTACGTCTTCGGATCTTATCCAATCTATCAGGTATCAATTTCATTTGAGTTTTTCAGGGTTTTTGTGTTTAGTTTGGTGCATTAACTTGGACAGGTAACAAGTGTGAAAATTCTTGATCTACATTCTGGCACGCCCAGTGGGACCTGAACCAAAGTCCCTTATTGGTAAGTTCATTTCTTTTCTAGTTTTGAGCTTTGTTCTTTTTCTTCATTGATTTTCATTAGTTGCTCTTAAGCATTTCCTTTCATCATTTCAGTTTTGCTTCTTTCATTTCTAGTTTCTTAAAATAGAAATTTCCTTTCCACTAGTATCTTGTTGGATTTGTTTGCATGTTCTGCTTAACCCTGTTCTGCGCAAGCGGTTTTCTTGTTCACGGGATTGTTTGAGGGAAGAGCTCAACAACACATTTTTGAAGCCCACACACCTTGGAGAGCTAAATCTACTGAGTTTTTCTCTTTTGTGGTGTTTTCTTCTTTTAAGAACTTAAAAATAACTTGTTTGTTTGTTTTTATCACACTCAAACACTTCGGTTTTGGTACTTAAAATGAATTAATCGCATTGGTTAAAAACTTGTTTGACTTGTCTTCATTGAAATCAAACACTTCGGTTTTAGTGCTTAAAAAGAACATTTTATTTTTCATTTCTACTTTGTATGTTCTTCACGTAGTTTTCTAAATAGGTTGGAAAATTGATCAAAATCAGTAGTGACACTATTTGATTTTTATTTTTCACCCTTGCACACAAAGCCAAAATCACTAGGTATAAAGCATTTAAACAAAAACTCCTTCCCTGGCCTTGCCTACTTGGAAGTGACATCCAAGAGGAAGAGCCTACGTGGTACTCGGGCCGTGCTATAAATTCATGGAAGTTTTGGTATATATTGGCAAAGCACCTGAATCCCTTATCGCAGCGGTGTGTGAAGTGTAGGGGTAGGCCCCTATATCAAGCCACATACCAATCTTTTACTGAAGTTCCTTTGGGACTCCTCACCAAAACATTCCCCAAACCATCCTTAGTTTGGCCAATTGAGTAGTCCCCATTCTAAAAATCCTTCCCTAACATTTTCTTTCTTAAAAAACATGAAAATTTAAAAGAGATAATCACCTACGCTACTTGAATTGTCTGTGCATTAGTTAGGTTAATATCTTTCTATGTTTTTTCTTGTTTATGATGGTCATCACCGGTCACAATCTAGAAAAATGGCTCAACTGGCCTCTTCTTCATCGAGACCACCACTAATGTGGATGTTTCAAAGCACCCTTGAGTCTTCTTCGGGACCACTATTAGTTGGTTCCCCATCTTGGTCATATAATCCTTTCTATCATCCTAAAGTGATCCCATCACAACCAGCTTCCCCCAGTCCTTCAGAGGTGTCATCTGCTTCTAATATAGAGTATGTTCCTCATGGAGATCTTAAATTTCAGGCACTCCTCGACCATAACCCGGTAGCCCTTATGGACTACCTAGTGCATAAATCTACTCACATATCTGATCAGGGACCACTGATCCAGCAAGTTTATGATTATTCTCATGAGCCATCCCAGGATTTTATAGAGTAGTTAGCATGCTTTTTCTCACCTTGAACCACGAAAGAAGGTGGCACATCTATGCCTCCTTTTTCTCTTCCACCGACCATGTCGACTGGTTCTCAAATGACCCTGCCTATCCCTAGTGCCACGGCTACCTCGGCTACCCCACACCTACTTTCGAGAGGCCCTCTTCTTTAGCTATGATGAGTGCATCCACACTCCCACAAATTATTGTTAATTCTTCTATGTCATCTATTGCGTCTCAGGGTCAGTATCTCTCTGTGAACCAACCCCCTCCTATGAGTCAGTCGGTTCCTCCTTCTCATCCTCTAGCTGGTATTTCTTCTAATGCTCCAGCGATAGTGACCTTTACCCATCCTTTGGCATCGGCACCCCTAATAACCAATCCAGCAGTCAAAATCCTCATTCAGAGTTTGTTTCCCACCATATCAAATCAAATCAACACCCACATTCCTCAATCCATTCCGATTCAGTCAGCAAGTGTAGGAACCCACCAATCACAAGCTCCATCTTTCATTCAACCACCTTTCTCTCAACCACTTGTCATCTCATAGCCTATTTATACTTAGGATCCTTCACAACAAATACCTCACCAGGCGTCACCCAGAATACCTGGTTATTCCTCTTATCATCCTGTTAATCAATAGATGAATCCCCCATTAATGCCTCAGCAGAACATACCATTCACTTCTTATATGGGACATACCAACATGCCCCCTCCTCAATCTGACATTGTCCAACTCCTTTTTAAGAAAATTTCATACCTAGAAGCCTCCACCAAAGAGGCTCACCCTTTATACTCTTTTGAAGAAGTATGTAATGAACCGATTCATCCATCAGTGACTTTTAAGCCTTATCCTCTCCAATGGGAACTTCCTAAGTTCTCAAAATTTCATAGTCGGGAGGATCCTCAACAACACCTATGAGTGTTCAAGCATGCTTACTACCTTATAGTCTAGGATCAGGAGCTTATGCTCCATACCTTTCCTATGTCTTTAGCAGGGCCCGCTTTAGACTAGTACAATAACATACCCCAACACTCTCTATTTTCTTTCTCTTAATTAGCTCAAATGTTTGTTGAAAACTTCTCAATAAACATCACACATAAGATATTAATTACAGATCTTTATAACATTCATCAATTCGATGATGAGTCTATTGTAGACTTTGTCGCTCGTTGGAGAGGAATAATAAATCAATTATCTTTTTCCCTCCCTCAATCTCAGCAAATCGAGTTGTTTACTTGATCTTGCACCAATCATATTTCTTCCACTTTAAGGATTCAAACCTTTCATACATTTGAAGAATCCTTTATGATGGCACACAAACTTGAGTCTCGTGCCATTGAACAAGGAAAATTAAAACTTCGTTCTAAGTCTAAACCATATTTTTATCGGTTTACAAAATCAAACCTTTCCACTTCTAACAAAGACAAGAATCAAGGGTCCACAAATTCTATCATATTAAAAACATCACGATCTGATAGCACTTCTAATCAAACACCTCAGAGAGACTCTTCGTCTTCTCGAAAAGGACCTTCATCATCTCGGTCTTTTACTTCATTGGGGGAATCATATGCTTCTATGTTAGAAAACATGTTGGAAGTTCACATGATCGAACTTTTCCCTATTAGGAATTTTGATGAGAGCCAAGAACGACCATTTTGGTATCATGAAAATGACTTTTTTTGTTATCATAGAAGCAAAGGCCATGATATTGAATGATATCGGACCTTCAAAAGTCTTGTCCAAAAATTCATTGATAAAAGTGAACTCATTCTGGATAACCCAAATGCTCCCCCAAATCAAGCACTTGATGTTTTTAAATAGCCTTTTCCAAATCATTCCCCAAAAATGACGCTTCGGGGTCTCAAAAACCAAACACGTATACTATCAACGTCGTTTCTACTGATAGTTCTTCTTCTAATTTTGAGCCATCTACAAACATGTCGATTGAATCAGAACTTCCTTCCGCTCCTTCAAATTCCGAGATTCCACCATCCTCAGATGGTCCATCTTCAAGTCTTCCTTTATTATAAATAGAGTCGTCTCCCTCTGCCTCGCCATCTAATCTTCCACCTATACCTGAGACAGTGTCATCTTCATCTGTCTCATCATCAGATATTCTTTCGGTGCTTGAGTCATTTACATCCCTTCAAATTTCCACTACGAGATACTTCTACTTTTGTCACTCCCATTTTTGCCACGACCATGCCTTTGGTTAACGTACCCATAGTTGTACCAACTTCTATGCCTTCGGAAGCATCCTCGATCTTGACTCTTCCTATCTCTTTTCCTACAATAATTACACCCACAATTACTACATCTGAAGTACCCTCCTCACAAAAACTGACTTCTTCATTACCTACCTCTTCCACCATCAGTGCTTCCTTGCCTATTAAGGAAACATCTAAAGAGGTAGCATTGACACCTATACTTCCGAATCTTGGACTCTGACATAAGCAATTAAATTTTAAGCCTAGGGTTACATTATCACTATCATCTCCTTTACTTCCTCCGAAATGGTTACTGATCACCTTATGCGGTCGAAGTTGTCACTATTCCCAAAAAGGAAAACCAATATTTTGGACCATCAAAACTCGGGTGCTTTCCCTAAAAAATCCCTCTATGCGCCTCATAAAAGATTGGATTTATCCACTTGAAAGGCGTCTTCTTCTACAACACCATCTTCACCGGTGCCTCATAAAGTGGATTTACCTACTAAAAAGGCATTAGCTCTTTTATCGAGAATCATCATGTTCGTCACTAAAAACCAAAGCACCTTTTGTGCCACCTATCAAATCTATTTTCAAAGCTCCTCCCCCATCTAAATCAATCTTATCTAAATCACCGTCTATTTTGACCAAGCAGCTTTCTTCATCTTCAAAGACTAAAACACTTGTCACATCTTCGGTGTCTTCAAAATCTATCTGAGGAGCTCCTCCTCCACTAAAATCAATCTTACCTCACTTGCTTCCATCTCAAGCACCTAAGGCTGCTTCTCCCAATGTCCAAAAAAGCAAAATAGTCCCTAAAAAGACTGTCAAACCAGATATGCAAGTTCTTTTACCTCAACAGTCTACTAAGATTAAAGAGGTGCCTTCTTCACCTCTGTCCACATCTTCGTCTACCAGATTCTATACTAAAATCCTTCACCAAATTATCCAATCTTCATCTATATCTCTTCCTCCAATCAAACCCTATAATCCCAAAGGAGTAAAACCTTCATGGTTCAACTCTGATTTGATTTGTGCTTACCATCACACTCTAGGTCATGACAGGGATGTAAAGCCCTTGGCTTGATAGTTAATGACCTCTTTCAAGAAAGTGATCTTCTGTTGGAAGAGGAGGAGGAACAAGTGTCTCCTATCATCCCAACTACATCTGAGCCTGAACGGTCTACTCAGGCCTCTAATTCTATTGATATCACTCCGGATGATCTTCCACCTTCTCAAATCGACACAATTCGTATCACCACTAGAACACAACGGTATGATAATCCATCATATTCTATAGCCCCTCGACCACGAGTCATCATTTATGATGCCCCTGAAGGAGTTCCTCCTTCCTTATTAGCCTCGATACCTCGGGTCTCTATTCATGCTTCACCTCGGGCTCAAATTTCCATGTCAGTTGAGGAGAGTGTTATGAAACAACTTACCCATGCTCCGGTCAAAATGTCTCTTTTTGACCTCATTGATCATTTCCTCGGCATCACTAGGCTTTGATTGATAATTTGCACCGTATCGCAATGAATTCAAATGAGCCCCAACCTTTCGAGATGGTTGTTGGATTGAATAGACCGTCAACCACCATCTCCTTCGAGGATTTTGAAATTCCTCCCCTTTCTTCTGAGGATTTAGAGGCTCCTCTCTTTATCATAGTTCAAATCAATAACACTACGTTAAAACACACTATGATCGACAGTGGTGCTGTACTCAACGTCATTTCCTCCCACACATTTGAGCAACTTAAGTTACTAAAGAACGTAGTGTCACCACTGCCTTTTTCCCTTCGATCATTTAACGATCAGCTGGCGGTTACTTTAGGAACTGTGGTCCTGCCCATTCGGGTAGGCAAGAAACTGCTTCATGAGCTTTTTTACATTGTTGAAGGAAAATTCCACTACAATATGATCCTCAAATGCTCTTGGATCCGTACAATGCACTGCGTTCCATCAACCCTCCATCGATGCATAAAATATCAGTATGAGGGAAAAATCTATACTCATCCAGGAGACCCTTTTCCATCTCGCACAATGTGACATGACCACAGGGTCTGTCCCTCCAAAAGAAATGACGATTCTCCTAATGAGGCTTCATCCTCTTCCATACCTACAACAAAACTACCAGATCTACAAAATTTGGAAGAAATGTTGCAGCATTTTTCGCTAGGAGAGCTTCCTCTTCTCTCTTTTGATGCCCATCTCAAACCTAATGAGTATGGTAGGCCAGATAAACAACTTGAATATCAGCTAGATCTTGGCCACATTATCACCATTGGTCTACCCAATCAACAGACTAACTTCATCTACGGTGGTCTTGATACACCTCACTCTCATCTGGATTCTCCTCCTAGGGCCAAACCTTATTCGTCAGGGGTTTGATTATCTCTGAGAATCCTTCTTTCGCAAAAACTTATCTATATCATTACGCGTGGAAGGGCTTTGGCTTAGGAAAGTATGAACAGGGTGTGTATGACCTTGCATCCATTCCAAATCTTAAACCACATAAAAAAATTTGTTTTAGGGTTCAAACCTCTCTCGAAAGCCACCGTCACCATTTTTTATGAGCCTCTTTCCGTTGAGGAACCATCTTCTCCGTTAGGTCGAAGCATCACTTGATGTGGATGACACCATTTCCATCCTGTCTAGCTTTTTTTTAGTCAATACCATTTCCTTAGGTCTACTGACCTATAAGACTAATGGAAAATCCACTTCCATACCATTAGTCTTCCCTGAAATAGTTGGAGACGACTCTCCCACTATCAATACTATCCACTGTGCGGATGATGATTCTATCCTTACCTATCTGGAGGTAGAGGATTCTTATCTTCCTAAAACCATTCCTTCTGACATGCCTACGCTCCTCAATGAAGCCACTATCGACCTTAATATAGGGACTTCTGAAGACCCTCGCATCATTAAGGTCACCTAATCTCTTAACCCACAGGAGTTAGGAGACTTCACCGCCTTTCTTTCTCACCATCACCAAGCATATTCTTGGTCATATGAAGATATTCTAGGCCTCGATCCTAACATCATATTCCACAATATCGTTACTCTTCCAGACATCAAACCAGTTAAACAAAAATTGCGTAAGATGCACTCTCGTGTAGCTCTACTTGTCAAAGAAGAGTTGCAGCGCTTGCTTTCGCTAACTTCATCCAACCCATTGATTATCCACAATGGGTTTCAAATGTAGTACCAGTAACCAAAACTACTGGGAAAATTTGAATTTACACCAACTTTTGGGATCTTAATCTCGCTTGCCTAAAAGATGATTTCCCTCTACCTAATATCGATCAACTCATGGATTTAACTACAAGTCACGAGATGCTTTCTCTGATGGATGGTTTCTCTGGGTATAATCAAATTCTCATCACACCAGAGGACCAGTATAATACTTCCTTCATAACTCCTTAGGAGACTTTTTGTTATCGTGTCACACCCTTCGGTCTTAAAAACACGGGAGCAACTTATCAACGTGCATGATGATCTACATCTTCCATGACCTCTTACACAAAACTATAGAATATTATGTCGATGACCTCCTCGGTATGTCCAAACGCCATCGGGATCATCTTCTCATTCTTTTTCTCTCTTTGAGAGACTCATTCATTTTTGTCTTCACCTAAATCCATCTAAATGCGTGTTTGGCATTCTCACTAGTAAACTCTTAGGCTTTATCATTTCTATTAGGGGCATTGAATTTGATCCCACAAAAATAAAGGCTATCCTCAAGATGCCTCCCCCTTCCAACTTAAATCAACTATGTGGTCTTGAGGATGCCTTGATCGGTGCGTTGTTTTTTCTTGTAGCTTTCGAACCGTTTTCAACCTATTCATCATCTCCTCGTAAAAACGTTCATTTTGAATGGGATGAGTGTTGCCAAAAATCCTTTGATGATCTCAAAGCTTATCTTATTTCTCCACCTGTGCTTACACCTCCATGTGGGGGAGCCATTCTATCTTTATATTTCTATGACTGACCATGCTCTGGGAGCCATGATCTCACATCGGGACGCTAATGGTAAAGAACAGGTTGTCTATTATATCAGTCGCACTCTTCATGAGTATGAAACGCGCTATTCCAAAGCTGAAAAAATGTGTTGTGCTCTCTTCTTCGTAACTTCTAAACTTCATCATTACCTCCTTAATCATAAAACCTACATTGTTACAAGTGTCAATCCACTCAAGACAATGCATGTGAAACCTTATCACAATGATCGTATCACTCATTGGCTCATGCTCATGACATAGTTTGACCTCGAGTTCATCTCACATAAATCTATCAAGGGTCAGGTCATTACAAATCAATTAGTTGATACTCCTCTTCCGGACACTCAAGTCCCCCTCACTCAATTCCCAGATGAGTACATCCAACAAATTGATTTCATTCTGTCTCCATTTAAAGTAAAACTCTTCTTTGATGGGTCCAAGTGTCAGCAAGGGGGAGGCACATGTTTCGTCATGATTCCTCCTTGGGGTGCACCTATCCCTATCACACACAAGCTTAACTTTGAATGTACCAATAATATGGCTGAATATGAAGCCCTCATTTTAGGTCTTCAAAATGCCATTAATCTTGGTGCTTTCGCCATATCGACATCTTCGGTGACTCTGAGCTCATCGTTAATCAAGTCATTGGAGTCTATCAGTGCAAAAATGATATCCTTCAAAAATATCATGATATCGTTCTCTTTCAACTTCAATATTTTGATAAATTTACTATCTAGGCTATTCCTCTCCTTTGTAAAATGATTTCTGATACAATGGCTTCTATAGCCTCGCTTATTCCTCCATTCACTAAAGACTCATGACTTTATGTGGTTGTTCAACGTTTAGACCAACCATCTCATCTCAGGCAGTTGACTTCAATCAAATCCGTCATGACCGACACTCAAGATGAGTGGTATCAACACATTTTTGATTATCTATCTTGTTCAGTGCTTCCTATAGATTTGAATTCTAATGGCAGAAGATATTTTATCCAATGCGTAAACCACTATACTATTTTGGGTGGAATCCTTTACAAACGTGGCTTTGATGGTATTTTCTTCGGTGCCTCAAAACCCCTGAATCATCTAAAGTCATTCAAGAGGTCCACGATGGTATCTGTGGTGGAAAATTTGGTGGTTTGGTCGTGGCTAAGTGCATCCTACATTTAGGCTATTATTGTCCATCTCTTAATCAAGAATGCTGTGACTATTTAAAGAAATGTGTCAAGTGTCAACAACACGCTAATCTTACACATATCCCTAGCTAGGCCTTGCAACCTGCTGCCAGATTTGTGGCCTTTTTCACAATGGGGTCTTGATCTCATTGGCCTCATCAATCCATGCTCTTCACAATGACATCATTCTATCATTACTACCACAAAATACTTCACTGAATGGGTGGAGGCTATTCCTCTTTCATCAACCAAATCTAAACCTATCGTTGATTTTGTCTATCAACACATCATTTGTCACTTTGGTGTTCCTCACAAACTCATTACAGAAAATGGAAAGTCTTTCAAAAACAAAGATTTGTAGAAACTTTGTGACACCTTCAATATTAAACTCAGCTTTTCTTCTCCATACTATCCACAATCTAATGGCCAAGTTGAGGCTTCTAATAAAACTTTGCGTAATATCCTCATGCAAAGGTAACTAGTCGAGCTAGTAGGGATTGGCACTTACACATCCCTTTTGCTCTCTAGGCTTATCGGACTAGCATTCGTACCCCTACTGGTGCTACTCCTTTCTCTCTCATCTATGGGTCTGAGGTTGTCCTTCCTTTGGAAGTCTAGATTCCCTCTCTTTACGTCTCTCTCAGAGAGTTTGTCTCTGATGAAGACTATTGGTAAAACCGTCTAGCATAGCTTGAGTTGTTAGATGAACATCACCTTAACGCTCTTGAACATCATCAAGTCTATCTTTAGCATGTCAAGCGTGCTTATAACAAGCATTTTCAGCGGCATGAATTCCAAGTTGGTGATCTTGTTCTTACAGAAAACCAAAATGTCACTACTCTGGAACGGAGTCAACATGGTAAGTTTGTTCCTAACTAAATGGGACCATACGTTATCACTCATAAGTACAGGTCCGGGGCTTATCACCTATCTTCTATGGATGGTATACCTAAAATGGAGCCTCTTAATGCTTTACATCTAAGGCCCTTCTACTGTTAAAATCTATCTTACACGATCTTAGTCACAAAACAGATCTTTCATCCATCCTGACAGTCATGCATTTCGTAGTGATTGAAACTATGTGGTTCTCTGCGTTATTTCTTTTATACCTTAAATATGAGTACCGCGGCTCTACTCATGGAATTTTCCTTACGGATTTGTTCCTTCTCATGGTAGGAATACCTTAATCACTACTTCATCTACCCTAGGTATTCATCTTGATCAAATCTACTTGGGGGCATGAGTACGTGCTTATATACATTTTCTTCCCCTCTATCTGATCTATCTGGTCTAAACTCAGCTTCTTCCAAAGCTCAAAAAAATAAGAAAGAGAGATGTTATCCTAGTCCCAAAAGATAGACTGATCCCTCGAAGGACAACTATCCATGCCTTATCAAATAAAATAAAAAATATAGACCATTCCTCAAAGGATGGCTACCATCAAAATCAAAATACAGACCGCTCCCTTGAAGGACAACTATTTGTTTTATGGCATTTTCAGCCTTTATAGTAACAAACTTCCTTTATTGGCAGTTTGTTCACTTTTTAGCATCTCTGAAAGACTTCCCGTATCGATCAGTCTTTCTATATCTAGCAAACTTCCCACATTGATCAGTTTGCTTTTCTATCAAAAAAGAAAAAAATCATGAAGTTGTGATATGAGACCTTTTCGATCATATGGAGACCCTATTTTCCCCATATGGGTACGTATTTAATCCTTCATGTGTTCTGACGAGGTGCATACTTATCTCTCGTCCTTATCTCCTTCACGGATCTGGTTTGTGACTAACTAGTGTCATGTTTATTTTATCCGCGTCTATGGCCTTGTGTGCATCGTCTTTCGATTTACCATCAAGGTGTCTATTTATGGTCAGTTAGGGGCCTAACTTATTATTATTTTTCCTATCTAGGTGTAGTTCTTTTTATTTTTAAGGGATAATATCATTACATCACTTTCTTTCAAAAGACATTTCCCATGTTTATTTATTGTTCATCCAGTTAAATTGACATTTAACATGTTAATTTACTCAATCAAGTCTATCATCTATCTATGCTCATCTTATTCATCTCATCTAATATCATCTAATATTAACAACACATGTGAATCCATCTATCTATATCATTTAATTGAATTGACATCTTACACATGTTAATTTAATCAACCATTTATCCATGACAAATCAATCAAATCACATCTATTCATCTATCATCTATAACATTCATCTATATCCATCAAAATTACATAACATCTATCCATAACATCCATCCCTATCTATCGAAATTAAATGCATGAATCCAATCACATAACACAAAATGATGAATATATATATACATATATATATGCTTGTATAAAAGAATGTATGGCTTCCAATCAAGCCGTATACATCGTATCCAAAGAAAAATTCCTTCAACTCAAGGCTACATCAGTATATCTCTACAAAGTATCACATCTATATAGTAAAATCAGATAGGTGGAAAACACTATCTCCTCCTCCCTCCTCCGGTCCAGGATGTCTCTCCTGACCATCTCCTACAGAGTTGGAGATGCCTGCTTTGCCATGGCCCTACCACCTCCTCAATCTCCTCTAGTGCTCGCACCCTCCGAAGCACCACCGGTAGTAGTTGTCGTTGTCCTCCTCACTCCATACCGAGGCACATCCGGGGCATGTTGTGTCAAGGAATCCTCATAATATCTCACCTTGGAAAGGAGAGCCTGATAGGTACTCAGACTCACCATACCGGGTGCTCATGCAATGGCGCTGGTGGTGGTGGTGGTCCTCCTGCTACCGCACCCTGTGCCCCTGACTCTGAGGTGGTGCCTGTATCACCATATTTTGCCCTGAGGGCCTCCATGTGCTTATGATATCGATCTCTCTTCTAGATCATTATATCCCACTCCTAATGAACGGTATCTCTCTCTTGTATCAAGGTGTCTCTATCCTCTATGAAAGTCCTAATCTCGGGAGAGTAGTCCGGTGTGTCTATATCAAGGCAACATGCTCTCCCTCAAGTCTCTCTAGCACTACTGCTAGATCCTCCTCACCTACCTCTGTAGATGCCGGGAGATGTCATGGCAGCTCCGTGTGGTACCATGCCTCGTAGCCCTCATCCACTCTGCATCATCATCATCATCTGTGGGAGGTGGGGCCTCCCTTAGCAGATCTCTGGAATCAGTATAGGTAGGTCTGTCTCCTGTTATCCCATCTATATGGCGTATATATAGTCGGGATGATCTGAATCAAACCAAACTACCTCATCACCCGTATAAATGGGACTCACTCTAAGAGCTCTGGCCTGCGGCCCTTAACCACCTTGCTATGTCTCAACTCCACCAGGTGGGCGTCCTGTTTAACCCATATTAGATAGACCCTGTATGGTCTTCATATAACTGTCTTTGGTGTCGAGTCTGAATCTCTCTGAATACCACTATGAGGATCTCCCTATATCTCCTGGGGCCATGTCTGCCCACCATTGTCAAAATCCATACTCAAGGGCTCCCTCTACTCCTGGCATCCATGGAAGCCCAGATGGCCTGATCACTGATATATGCTCATATGCCTAGCAATGGAGCACAAAACTGACGTCTATCCCAGTCGCTTACCTGTGGTATACATCCATAGCTCGTAATATATCTGTGCTAGTAATGCGTCAGAAAATGCAAACACCTGCATGAACTCTAGGATATCGTAGACATAGTCAAGCAAGAATAGTGGAAACTGTCCACCTCCGAATGCGGTAGTGCATAGTATGAAATAGCCATCACGGATCGGGGCTATCGAGGTCTACTCTGGGGTCATCCTACCAAGTCTTTGTGAAGTTGTCCTCACAGCCCCAAACACTATCTCTACATCATCTGCCCTGTCCCCATATAATCGTACCAGGGCCCTCCTCTGTTGCTTCCGTGGGGTGATCTCTATTAGGTCCCCTGTAATCGGTAACTTGGGGATCCTATAGATGTCCTCATGGGTGATGGTAATCTCACTCGTACGAAACCAAAATGTGCAAGTTTGGCTATCCCACCGTTGCACCAATGCTCGCATGAGCTCCACATCTCGGGGTACCCGCCTATAATAATGAAACCCCCTAGTCCGGCTAACTCTAGATGGCGCCACTCAACATATCTGTCACATTTAGCAAGTATGGTCTCAGGTGGCTCGAGAATGACATCTCGCATGTGTAGGACCTCTTGTGCCTACATCATATCAAACATCATCATTTGTTTCGTATTTATCAAAATCAACATCATTAAACTATCATCAAAATCTTTCTCAAAAGCTTCCCAATGTCTTTTTTTTTCAATCGGTGCCGACTCATTTCAATAAGTATTTGTTTACTTGATGTCGATGCTGATTTTATTACAATCGCCGATCACTTTCTAATCAGCACCAACTTTTTCAATCGACGCCGACTACGAGGCAGAGCGTCTAAAAACCCCTCTTGCCTCCTACTACAAAGCTAAGGAAGGCCCACTTACCCCTGGCCATGTCCTAAAAGCTTCCATGTTGCTCAAATTCATTTTTGACTTTTTCTAAATCAATCATCGCAATGCAAATGAATTGTTACCGTTCACCTTTTCTATACTTATAGGTTTTCGGAGCGGTCGGCGCCGATTATTTTGATCGGCACCAATTTTTGTGGTCGACATCGATTAGGGGTAGTTGACGTCGATTGGATCCCATTGGTGCCGATCGGGTATATTTTGATATATTTCATCCTCTAGTCCCACCAAGACGTGCTTCATCCTCATCTGTTATCTTGTCTTACGCATGTGTCACCCGTAACACATTGTTGCCATCATTAAGCCTTTTTTGTACTTGTACCTAGTCACCTTGCATAGCCTCATATGTGTCTCGCTCGTGGATCAGCTTTGCTTGTCATTCCCCGCCTGGGGCATCTCATCATTATATCTTTTACATGTGCCACCCATAGCACACATGTTCTGCCTAGTCTAGCAGCAGTTCTATTACAAAGTCCACTGTAGTGGCCATATGTCAATTTTTCGTGGTGGCTCTCCTCTCAAGGCCGTTGCTTCATCCTTCTTGTCTAAGTGTTGATGCTTGGATTTTTTATTTGATCGTTTTTATGACCTTATTTTTTCCTTTTGGTGCATATTTTTGGTGTTATCACCCATTCTGAGTTCTTCCCTGTACATGGGTAACTCATGTTTTTTGCAACCTAAAGATAGCGGTTCTATGCACTAACGTCGTCTCATTCAAAGGCCATCTAGTTGTCCCTACCAATGTGTCACTCTTTAGTTATTTCTATGTTGCAGTCATCTTTAACTCACCAGTCTGTAGCCACTTACGTCATCTCATAGGAAGACCATCTAGTCTGCCCTACCAATGTGAGTTCCTTAGGTCGCTGCCCTTTTTGTTTCATCGATGATCAAATCTACTCCAGGACATCATCTTTGGAGCATCCGCTCTTCTATTCTTTTTCATCTACCTTATTCAAACTTAGGATTAGTTGGCTTTTTGGGGCCACCCCATCCCTAGTTTGAGGGGGAGCACATCATCAATGTTCTTCCTCTTCTTGACTCCTATTTTTGTCTTGCGCAGCTTTGCTTATCGCAAGTTGCTTGACAAAAAGAGAAAACGTAGACACCTAAAATTGGTTACCCAATTTAGTGTCCCCTGGGTTTGTTTATTCTCTCGGGTAACCCAGGGCACCTTTATATCACCACTTCTCCCTTAGGGTATTAATTAAATATTTAATTTAAAGGCCTATCCTAAGTTTTCTCCACTCATTATATTTCACCCATGGTTAATTAAACATTAACCATGTAATTCTATCTTCTACACTTATTCTACTTCTACTTATTCACCCCATATCACTTCCCAACCTCCCATGCTATTATTATCCATCTATCCCACCTATTTCTCCTCTCCTAGAACCGTGCAGTGGGATTCTTCCCGTATTTGAGTGGGAGGGATATGTTTATTATCCCCACAACTCATTTCTTTGCCTCTTTGGGAAGTTGTTCCCTGATCGGCGCCGAATTATATTTGGTTGGCGCTAATTTTTCGAAACAGCGCCGATTATAAATTTATGACCTGAGATCCTCTCTGGTTAGATTCAGAAGAGTTGGTTACCTAGAGATTACTTTTTTCTGAGTGATTAAAGAGATTATCAGAGAAAGAGAGTGAGTTTTGTGTAGTTTAATCCCTGAGAGGTGTATTGTTACTCTGTCCATGTGTCTACAGCTCTTGTGGGTCTCCACAACTCCCTTGGTCATCATCAATCATCAATCAAGTGTTTTTTAGGTATTCCTCTTTGTTAGTTTCTATAATTTCCTTTCGATCAACACCAATCCAGTCTGATGAATCCGATTAGTCTTTAATCAATGTTGGTTTATCCAAATCAGCACCGATCAATCTTTTCTTCGTTTTGGGTTAGAATCCATTAATTTCTACCTCAGATCCCCTTTTTATGTCTTCAATCTACTGCTTTACGATCAATCTTGGGAATCTAGTCTTACGTTTAATCTGTTTTACTTAGCTTTCTTTCTTCTTTCACTCTACGGCCTTTTGTCTACTGTGTGTCCAATCGCGCCGATCAGCATGTCGATCGACGCCAAAGCGAAAAAATCGACGCTAACCCAAAGAATTGCCACCAATCACTATCGATCGACGCCAAACGGTTTGTAGAAAGGTATAGAATTCAGGTAACCCAAGTTCAGCTTTGTTTTTACAGTTTCCTTCTTTCTCTCGGTTTACTGCTGCGTTTTTACATTTTGTCTGTTGTTTTTAACCAGAAAACCTAAATATTTGCTTACAAATTTTATCATGTATGTCTTTATTCATGATTGAAAATGTGAATTGACATCCTTCGAGGAAGGTCATTGCTTCCCGGACCCACTTTTTAGGCAGTTCACCCATATATCATTTAACATTATCTTTTTCTGCCAAGGATTTGTGCATCGCAGGTTTCTTGGATCTACTTGGCAAGATTGCTCGTGTGCGCCCATCTTGTCTCCATCAGTATTCTTTCCATCTACATCTTCAGATCTTATCCAATCTATTAGGTATCAATTTCATTTGAGTTTTTCAGGGTTTTTGTGTTTAGTTTAGTGCATTAACATGGACGGAGTAACAAGCGCGGGAATTCTTGATCTACACCTACCTATAATATAAAACTCTGTCAAAATAGACTTTAGTCCTAGAGTGATTGAAAGAACTATGGTCCCAATGGAAGTAGCCTTGAGGCTATCATAGCCTCTCATCATGTTTTGAGTTGAAGAGCAATTCATTTTTCCATATCTTATATTTTGCAAGAAAGAAAAGGGGACAATATTAATTGTCACCCCGTCATTTATCATAGCCCTTTTAATGTATTTTTATTGGACCTCTGAATTATTTAGCTAAGAACAAGAAGGTGTGTGGGCATGTGGGGCCTAATTAAAGAAGGGCGTGTAAGGTTAAGGCACGCAAGATAAGGTTTTAAAAGGGTTAAAGTAGAACCCTAAGTGTGTACATAAGGAAAAGGAAGGCTTCTAGGTCTTAGCCATATTAAAGGAATATTCCATGTGATAGAAGGATCTATAAATACATCATTGCAAAGAGTGGAGAGCTCGGATCTGAGAAGGCATGCTCCCATGGAGGACCACTTTGACACTTAGCAACCGATCTATAACTTCATAAAGGCATGGCGGTGGTTTCTAAGGTTATAAATACAAACACTTGATAGAAGAAAAGAACAATAGAAGAGAGGTGAAGCTTTGAATAAATATAATGGAGGGTTCTAGGGGTTAGGGATTAGGATAACTCTAGGAGTGATGGCATGTTTAGGGGGATGGGTCTGTGATTATCCTTGGGATATAAGGGACATAGTCCAGTTTTGATGCATGACTTGGCTCTGCATTGTGATATGAAGGTCCGTAATGGTTTCATGGAATGTAATGTGGTACTTAAACATGTTGATATGAATATAAGGCTATATTGTAAACCATATACGTGTTCATGAGTATATTCCTTATGCATTTCCTTTATGAATGGAACTAGTTACATATATGTTGCTTATTATTTCTCTTTTCTAGATGCAATGAGATGACAAATCATTCTAGGTTCTTAGAATGTTGTATAGTTCTTTTCTATCCTTCTGCATTTGATTATTTGTTATAAGATGATGCATTCTCACAAGACTCACATAAAGGAGAGACTCGGTGCCGTGCATGCCTCGGGTGAGCACCCAAGTGCCCCGTTGGGTGATAGGCCGATGTGCATGGGATTAGACTATTGGTCTAAGGGTATAAAAATGACTACATCTTGGTTTCATATTTCGGGACCTCTTTTGAAGTTGTTGTGAGAAATGACATGCATCTTTGTCCCTGTGATGCGTGATGATGGAGTGTCTAACCTTAGAAAGTGTTGAAACATGGTTCAAGAGCACAAGAGGATGAGTTTTCTCAAAGATTCAACACTTGGACCTGAGTTCGATGCGTGTAGATGGGTAGAAGAGAACCTATACCATGAGTTGTATGAGACATTCTTCTATTGTTTCCTATAGAACTATATGAATGGCTTTCAACATATGCATCTAGATCGAGACTGGTACTATAGATTGCATGTATGGACCCAAGATGACTATCAGAGGTTGCAGGATGTAGATCTGACTTGGACGCGTGTTGTTGATCACTGGTGGAAGAGAGTGTTGACCAGTTATACTTTAGAATACACCATTTCTATGTATTCTTTCCCAAAAGTTGTTGAGTTTGAGTTTTTGAGGGAGCCCAAAGGATCATTTTTGCATGTTATTCCTTTGGCTATGAAGATCTTGGTCATTACCTTGAGTTTAGAAGCATTTCCCATGGTCGGCTAAGCTTCTCTGAGTGTTGGGAGAGGAAGCTAAGGTGGAGGAAGATGGCAAACATTGTAGCTGAGAAGGAAAGGGAGGAGAGATGACTCAAGTATAGCAAAGCTTGTGAAAGGGAGATGACTAGACAACATGAGGTTGCAAGTGTGATGGATCTATGGAGGTAGACATTGTGGGAAGGAGTTGAGGTTCATGCAGAGGATGTGGAACTGAGAAGTCATCTTTACCCCATTTTGGAAAGCATGGGAGAGAAGCCCCTTCAAATTGATGAGAGTTCATCGTATGGAGAAAGAAGAGCCATCGGTGCACATTGAACCCACTTGTGACCAACCCCTGGCACTTGGTTTTCCAGATCAAGGGAGAAGTATTGTTAACCTAGTTGGTATTGGTGGGAGTAACCGATATACCTAGGAGATATAATTTCTCATTTGGGACATCCATGGTTACACAATCCATTCCTGTATTTGGAGGAATTTTTGGACAAGGTACAAGTACGTAAGGTTTGGGTATCATGTCTAGGAGTGGTGCGAGGGACATACAACTGGTAGTGGGATAATATCACAAACCATTGGCACATAGTTTAATGGAACATTGGGAACACTAGGCGTGACCACTTTAGGCCCTTTTCGACTACAGGAGGTGGATCTGGTGGGTCAGGAGGAATAGGACCTGGTGGATCCAGTGGATCTGGTGGAGGAGGAAACATTGGAGGGAACCAAGGCTCTGGATCGAGAGGACAAGGACCCCAGCCACCTCCCCAAGTGTTTTTGAGATGTCTTTGCACTTACCAGACTATAGGGGTATTGAAGATGTTGTAGAGCATGTGCACAAGTGTGAATTACTATGGCACGTGAAAGGGATCACTACCCTAGAGTGGAAGGCAAGTCATTTTACAACAACATTGCAAGGACACACATAGTTGGTATAGGAAGTATGACCCCCATCAGATGGTGGTAGACTACACCGCATTGAATAATGCCTTCCTAGTAGAGTTCCATATCCCTTGAGTTTGAGCAGAAGAGCATCAACACTCTGAAGGAGATCCAATAGGGAATGACAGAGAGTGTGTGGGAGTATGATGCGTGTTTCAAGACTCTCTTGTCTAAACTATCCTATGACATTCATCCTTCTCAACATGCTCAATGGTTTTTGGAGGATTGATAACACCATTTAGAAGGGCTCTATCACACAAGACTTTCATAGACCCACATGAGGCATTGGAAGCTGCCCTATGCACGTTGAAGTTATTGGGAGCATCAATACTAGTGTTAGTCCTTTTCTAGAGGCTCAAATTATTCTGCAATGGCCAAGTAGTTGGAGAAGCTATCTGCAAACTTAGTGCATGAGGTTCATAGTGGGATTTGGTGTACATAGCTGCGAAGTGGAAGGGCATGCAAAGGATAGTTTCCCTTGGAAGTCAATACGCATTATGGCGGTAGACTATGAGATCTACCATGGGGATCATGATGCAAGTAGGTTCCCTCTACTACAACGTGTAATCCACAAGAATGTTTCTTGCTATTGTAAGATTTGTACCTCTATGACCCATGATACCAAGGATTATAGACTGATTGATCAGATCCATGATGTTATTGATCTGGGTGTGTGCCAGACTAGCCTTGCAAGTAGTTCCAAGGATGATGACCATCGTTATGAAGGGAACATAGATGGAGGAGCACATGGAAGAGAGGTTTTCATGGAGGATTTCATGGTGCGGTAACGCATGGTGGGGGATGAAGTGAATTCCCGTGAGGAACTTGTTATAACTGTGGATCTACAGAACATTACAAATGTGAGTGTCTTGATCTATTACAATGCTCATGGTGTGGAAAAGAAACATAAGTACAAAGAATGTCTAGAGCTTATGAGCATATGAACCAACAACACTGGAAGGAAAAAGGCATTGGGATGGTGAGCATCAAGAAGGCCGATTCATAGTGGATGCCACGAGTGGCGTGTGAGTCGAGGCTAGAACTGTACTAGTGACGATGTGAGAGGCCACGTGTGCCAAGGAGATGCCAAGAAAGAGGACACTAGTTTCAAGAGAGGAAGTGATACATGGAAAATACCTAGACCCTACTCATTAGAAGGAGGTGTATCAAGAAACTATGGATGTGATTCAAATTTGCAAGGGGAGATCCAATGTCTAAAGGAGAAATCAAGGTAGTTGGAGCAAAGGAAGAATGTCGAGGCTCAAAGGATGACTTGGATGAGGTAAAGGAAGTATGTAAGATGTTAAGGCAAGAGAATATTATTCCTTATTAGGAGAATGGTTGAGAGAGAAGGTACCACGTGCAAAGAGTAGAGCACGAAAGGTAGGTTTTACATGCAAACCTTCCTCCTCACAACCTTGACTATGACAAGGAGATTACTTTGAATGTGGTTGTTGATGGATGGCTTCTGAGTAATATCCTCATGACATGAGGAGCAAGAGGTCAATGTTCTTACCTTAGATTGCCTGACATCAAATGGGAAGGTCCACATTACAGCCATCTTGAATGTGTTATATATGGAAAAAAAGACTAAGGAAATGCCCATTGGAGTCTTGAAGGATGTAGTTATCACCATTCAAGGGCCAAGTTCACTGGAGACTTCAAAGTCTTGGCACTCATGAGGCAGACAACTTTCTAGCATTGCTTGGGTGCCCATGGTGTTACAAGAACAATGCTGACCTGTGGTTTAACAAAGGGTATATCAGCTTTGAGAACAAGGAAGAAAGGGTGATCATTCCTTTAATAGATGGGAATTCAATGCCTATACTGAACCATTAGGAGAAGAATTCCTTGACAAAATCTATGTGTGCTCCATTAGAGATCCTGAGATAATTCACCCCATAGAGGGAGTTATCCTAGTTTGAAGATGCTCAATCCTTGAGTGATACCACTAGCATGGCATGTGAAAATTGGGCGCATGGGACCTATGAGTTGATTGGGTGATAGTTGAGAGGATCTATAACAAGGGTAACAAAGGCATGCTCAGTCAAGTGCCTAGGAGGAAAGAAGTTTCCAAGTTACTCTGGAGGAGCATATCCTGAAATTTTTTTTTGAGAAATGGAAGCTTAGTGGAAAAATGAGGCGAGAGGAGGGGAATGCTCAATTATAACCTACTCAGAACTATAGTGCACTGGTGGGCTACACATCGGGAGAACCTCCTAGAGTGGCGTGAGGTAAGAATCACATTTTTGTAAGGTTCTCAGAGCAACACACCCATGGTCATACAAGACTACCATGGTAAAGAGACCGCCTCATTTCATATCCAAGCATGTGAGAAGGCTGGATGGGAAGCGTAAAAGCATTACCACCTTCACTATGGGTGCATAAGTTATATTCCACCTTACAAGGTTGTGTGCACACATGGTATATTCATTCGGAGATGCGTCATCAAACAAGTAATTGGTAGGAGTTGGCGGTTGATCTCATTCAAGATTTTGAGTATAGGAGTACAAAGCCATCAAGTGGATAAGGCATTGTAAGTAATCAAGCACCTTATGATGGGAGATAGTGTTATGGAAAAGGATAGGCTACTAGATTTTGGGTGAGCCTTATTTGGAGACGTGCCTCAATGAAGAAGAATCAGAGGAAGTATAAGCTTGAGCGCATGTGCATGGAAAAAGAAAAAGGAAAAATGGTCTATGTAGTAGATGGTGAAGAGATGGAGACTTTGGATGTTAACCATTCGGAAGGTACACATGAAGTCATAAACAATGTTGATGAGTGAGCACGCGCCTACCATGAGCCCTTGAAAAAAATAAGGTTAACATTGGAATGGAAACAAAACCTAAGGAAGCCATCATTGGGGACTATTGGTTGGAAAAAGAAGTTTCAAAGGTCATTGATCTATTGCGTGAGTTCTAGATTTTTGTTCCTGTGGGTACCATGAACTCAAAGGTGTTCACCATTCCTTAGGGGAGATGAAGATCAAGTTGAAGGAAGGTGTGTGCCTGATTCGGAAGAGGCCTTATCGGATGAATCCAAATTTTATGTATGGGTCAAGGAAGAAATAGACAAGATGATAGCATTTGGTATCATTGAGGCAGTGGAAGAATCAAAATGGATAAGCCCAATGGTCATTAGTATCAAGAAGGATGGAAGGATAAGAATATGTGTTGACTATAGGGATCTTGAATAGTATGTGTCATCGATCCTTTTCCAACCCCCTTTACTGAAGAAATTTTGGAGGGAGTAGCCGGGTGTGAAGTCTACTCTTTCATGGATGGGTTCTTAGGGTATCACCAAGTCAGGATTGCAAAGGAAGACCAAGAGAAAGACAAATTTTCACCATTGAATGGGGAATTTTTTCCTACATGGTTATGCCTTTTGGATTGAAGAATGCACCTGTTGTGTTCTCACGCATCATGGTACAAGCATTTTAGGACTTCATCCATAAATTTCTTCAAGTTTACCTGGATGAATGGACTATGTATGGATTGGTGAAAGACCATTGTGACAATTTGAGGTTGATGTTTGAGAGATGTCGACAATTAAGGATATCCCTCAACATTAAGAAATGTGTCTTTGTTACTCCATTTGGAACCCTGTTAGGACACATTATATGCAAAGAAGGCTTACTAGTGGATCTCACCAAAGTTGTAGTTATTGTGGGATTAGGGGAGCCTACTAGTCAAAGCATAGTGTATGGATTCCTTGGGCATATGGGGTATTATAAGAAATTCATCAAGGGGTATGCCAAGATCACGCATGCCCTTGGAGGAATTATTAAAACACAAGAGTGCCTTCCATTGGGGAGAGGCATACAGAAGGCATTTGACACTTTGAAGGATAGGCTTGTCATGATGCCCATACTATGTTTCCCCTCTTGGGATAAGCCTTTCCATGTGCATGTTGATGCCTCAGGGACAACTATGGGAGAAATACTAGCACAACCTAGTGAGGGAATTGTTGATCATCCCTTGTGCTTTGCAAGTAGAAAGTTGACACCAACAAAACAAAATTACACAACTATTGAAGTGAAGCATTGTCTATGATCTATGTGCTACATAAGTTTAGGAAGTATCTATTGGCAACACCATTTATATTCTACACAAGACCACATGGCATTGAAATACTTAGTCAAACAAGCCCATGTTGTAAGGGTGCATATGTTGTTGGGTCTTATTATTTCAAGAGTTTGAGTTCATAGTGGTTGTGAAACTAGGAAAAATCAATTCAGGACCTGACCACTTATCAAGGATTAACTCAGGGGAGGATGTGCAAAGCATTGAGGATACCATGCTAGATGCATAACTATTTAGGTTTGTGTGCACGTGCACCCTCAAACTTGGAAGATATCATGGTGTTCTTAAAAATAGGTGTGGCACCGGAAGGGATGAAGGCTCTAGAGAGAAAGTAGTTAGCAATACGCACCACACCCTACATGTTGATTAGTGGAGACCTGTATAAGTTAGGTCGTGATGAGGTTTTGTGCCGATGTGTATTGGAGCATGAGCGCGTGGAAATTATGGAGGAAGCACATGGTGGGATTGTAGGAGGAAACTATGTAGGAAATGCTACCGTGTGGAAGATTTTACTAGTAGGGCTTTGGTGGGAAACCATCTACAAGGATTGTATTGAGTTTTGTAAGGCCTGTGACCATTGCTAAGTGCCTTGGAAAACTTGGAAAGAGAGATGAAATTCCCTTGTGACCAATAGCCAATGTTGAACCATTTGAAAAATGGGAAATCAACTTTGTAGGGCCAATTTCACCCATGTGAAGGACTGGTTGTGGTATATCATCACTTGCACTGATTACTTGACACGGTGGGTAGAGGCAGGCTCCTATGAAGGATTGCACCAAATGACAACTGCTAGATTTTTATGGGAGAACATAATCAACAGGTATGGTTGTCCTTTAAGTTTAACAAGTGATAGAGGTACACACTTTCTCAATGAAATGGTCAGGATTATGTTAGTAAAATTTATGGTGGCCCATCACAAGACTACCCCTTATCACCCTCAAGAAAATGGAACTGTTGAGGCATTTAACAAGATACTAAGTCACACGTTGACTAAGATATGTGACGTTGGAAGACAGGATTGGGATGACAAAGTATCATCCATTCTATGGGCATACAGGACAACCTACAAGAGGTTGAACAAGGCCACACCATTTCAATTGGTGTTTGGCGTGGAGGCTGTTTTACTAGTTGAATTCATGTTACCATCATTGCGTATAGCATGTAGGAGGGTTAGCTGATGAGCAAGTGTTGGAAGAAAGAATTGATAAGTTGATGTAGTTAGATGAAAGGTGATCACTTGCTAGATGGAGTCAGAAGATAAAAAGTTAAGACAAAAGGCATGGCATGATCATCATATCAAGAAAAAGAAGTTTGAGGTTGGGAAGATGGTGTTGTTGTATGATTCCAAGTATTTGTGCCATCTGGGAAGTTGAAAGTCCATTGGTTGGGACCCTACATCATCTCATACATTCTTGATTAGGTGCTTTCCAGTTATAAGCGTTGGATGGGATGAGATTACCAGGTCATTTCAATGGGAGTAGGTTGAAGCCCTACTATAAATAAGTCTTCTTGGTGTTTGTAATAAGGTAGTGTTGCCAATTAGTCTAGAATTTCCCTTTATGCTTTTTCTTTTCTTGTGTTTCCCTTTCTTTGCTTGTTCCTTTATTTTGTTTCATTTTGTGCCTTGTGCGCTAGTAACCACATTATTTTCCAAGGTTGTGTATGCATAGAGGACCACACATCTATTTTTAGTGTGGGGTGGAGTAATGCAAAATATAATCCTGCAATACAAGTTAAGTGGCCTAGTAGAAGGAAGCACGTAAGGTTGAGAAAGTGTGTGAGGAAATGGTGGATGATAAATTATGGTGTCAAAAAGGTTGTAACAAAGACCACGTACAAAGGATGAAGAGCGCAGGAACAACATGAGGTAGGTGAGGAAAAAATTAGGAAAAAGGATAGAAGAAGTGCCTTTTGGTTGTTGATGCACGTGTAAGAGTCTTCAGTCCATTTGGATTTTTGTGCGCTAGAAGGTTGTAAATGAGTTTTTTGTGCAGGATTAGGCATGTGGGTAAAAGTGCTTGAGGTTAGTTTTAAGGAAAAATCCACATTTAGTGTCAAGTACGGTGGTAGGTGGTATAGCATTTAATGTTGGAAAGAAGGAAAAGCTATAAATATGAAGTTGGGCACATCATTATTTTACCTTGTGATTACGAAGTGAAAGAAGCTCTTGCAAACTAGGGCATCCAGAGAGAAATTTGTGTGAAGGAAGAAGAATACAGAGAAATTTGAGTGTGCGACTAGAGTAGATCTGTGAACCAAAAGGAAGGAGTACATGGGTGTAAGGAAAGGTTGTGTGAAGAGCATCATCTTGTGGAAGGTTTTCCTAGTTAGGGTTTGGTAGCTAGGGCATGGAGAAAGAAGGATTCATTCTAGGAGTGAAGCCTTGGAGTTGAATTTGGAGAGTAGTAGTAGAGTAAGAGAAGCAGAGTTAGAAGAGTTCGTAGTTGATCCTGACAGAAAATATGGCACCCAAGAAACCAACCATTTCACCAAAGAAAACAAAGGGAAAGGGAAAGGAAAGTAAAATATTTTCATCACAAGCACCAATGAAGAATGGTACACATAAATGTAGTACCCAGATGGGGTATTGCTAGAAAAGAATGGGAGTCACACTTGCTAAAAGATGGCCATGAGTGATTATAACCATCACATGAGCACAATTGAGAAATAAATGGCATTAGAGTTGGTCCATCCAACTAACAAGAGGATGTTAGATGGGATGCCTATTTACAATGATGAGGTGAAGGTCAAATTGGAGAAGGCTGGATTATTACAACTATATGAGTTTCCTTACTTTGGAAAGCCTGAGCACCTTTATCAATGGTTGATGTCACGTGTGCATGAGGATCACTTTTATTTTGTGAGGGCAAAGATGCACATAACACCACAACTGATATCCAAGTTCATAGGCCTCATTTGTGAAGGAGATAGCATAGATGATGATCTAAGTGACAAGGAGGCTATCAAGGAGACTGTAGCCGTGTATGACTACAAAAAGGGGTCACGATACTTTGACATTCCAAGATTCTAGACCTTGTTATGAGGATGGTCGTGCACTTGGTGACCAAGCTCAATGATTAGGAATGATGGACACAAGTGAACAAGGCATGGATAAATGTATGTCGGAAGATATAAGAGGAACAATCTATAACTTGTCCACTTTCATCATGGATGAGATCATAAGCAGTGCGTGTAGGAGGGAGAAAAGATATTATTTGGTACTTCCTCCTCACCATTGTCTTTTCAGAGATTGGGGTGCTAGATGGGATGGAAAATTTTGTTTGGGAGTATCCAGAAGAGGATCCCTCACCCACAAAAAGGTTTGTGAAGTACACTTGTGAAACCATGATGAATGCTCACAAGCATGCACTTGGAAAAGTGGTACAAGAAGTGAATGTGCGATGCATTTGGAGTAGAATGGAGGATCCTAGAGTAGTTACCAGTGCTCGTGGATGGAGAGGAAGAGTTTGTAGTGTATCAACATTTCTACATTGGTAGATTTACATTGACAGATGGGACTATGAGTCCATGGTGCAAGCTACCCTTCTCCTTCACCGCACAATACTTCAAGCTAGAGTTAATCGATTCAAGGAGGCCAAGAGACTAAGGTTTGACCTTAGTGAGGTAGATCTAGATCACCATGAGCTGCACTAGAAGCTCGTCTACCCAAATAAGCATGCATACGTGGAGAAATATGTCTCCCATGAAGTACAAATGATGAAGCCTTTAACATTTTTGATTGTAGGGAGGACCGCAACAAGGGTGTATCTATGCATAAGGCCAAAATTTGAAAAGGGTGCTTACTTGGAGAATGATGTCTCCATTCTGAAGACCCTATAGGAAGGAAGAAGGCCACACCAAGGAAGAGAGAAAGAGAAGAGGTGCAAGAGAAGAAGGCACCAAGTGTTCAAACTACACAAATCGGTGGGCATGTGCACTGGAAGCAAGCACTAAGCCTAGTACTTACACGTGGAGAAAGAAGTCTCCTATCAAGGAGAAGACCCCAGAAGAAGAGGTGCTAGAGCATGAAGAGCACCTCACCCATGAGGAATCACCAATGGAGACATCACCTGTCAAAGAGAAAGAAAAAGAAGAATCTCTGTACTGGAATCCCTAGTAAGAAAGAAACAGAAGGTGACAGATGAGGCAGACTCAGAAGAGACAAAGAGTCTAGATGCCTACATTAGTGACAAGGATGATGATGATGAGCTAAAGGAGGTGAAGACCATCCCATCTATGAGATACATGATTCTAAGGAAGAAGGAGATGAGGAGTATAACAAAGAGGATGAGGAGGAGAATGATGAAGAAGAGGCTGAGGCTCAAGGAAAGGGGGTGAGTAGAGAAGTAAATACAAAGGATCAAAGGACCCCAAGCCTCATGAAGGAATAGGTAGAAGAGGCCCGTAGAGAGAGAAGTGGTGGGAATTATCAAGGACCTAGTAGAACAAGAGGTATAATGCAGCGTGGATGAGGGTCTTGAAGGAAGTTGAGGAGGAAAGCATAGGAAAAGAATATGGCAACATGGGGAGATCCTAGTTTGGCTGTAAGCTTTCAAAGGTCCACACACAAGGAGGAAGAGCACAAAAGTAGCACAAGGTCAAGGAATGGGCTACATCGATGATCTGAAAAAGGTGTTACATGCGTGCTTTTAGAGCACCATACCAATGGAACAACTCTTGGCCATGGCTTCATTTGATGAGGAAGGTGCATACCCTCGATGAGGAAAATGCTATCATGGGCATTTGAGTCCCACATTGATGAGCCCAAATTTGAAATAAGCCAAGGAGAATTGATGAAGGTGCCATAAAAAAAGGAATAAACCCCTTGGTGAATGCTCAACAATTATCAGATGAGAAAATCTGCAACACGCTCAACAAATTTTAGATTGAGGTTAAAGCAGACTCTTCGGAAGAAATGACAAGGTGAAGTTCCTAGAGGTAGAGCTGGAGAAAAAGGAGGAGGAGATCCTTAAGAAAAGAAAGGACCTGAAGTAAGAGGGGCTAGTCAGCGCTTAGTTAAGGCATGAGTTAAAAGATGAGAAGGCAAGGGTGCGTGAGGTATACAAGAAGATAGAGATGATCACGGATGCCATTGTCTTGAAGCATCTAGACTTAACACCACCCACACAAAAATATGGATCAACCTTATAGTTCCTAGAGGACTTGACCCACATACTCACTATGGAGAGGCAACCACTTGCCTTAGAATCCATAGAAGAGGCGTTGGCGTGCCAAGAAAAAGAGGATAAGATGAAGGTTGTAGAAATTTTTCTCAAGTACAACAAGATCCTGCCGATGTAAAAGCCACGTGCAAGTTGTTGAGGCTTCCTATGATAATTACACGGATAGGGATAGAGTGGCAAGTATCTTGGTTTCCACCCATGAGACGGAACTCAAGGAGTTCAAGAAAAGAATAAGGGGAACAGGTTAGTGAGATAAAATCCTATTCGAAGTGGAGAAGAAATCAAAAGCAATTGAGACCTTGTGGGGCTCAATCAAGAATCGGATGAAAGAATTGTACCCCCAAATCACTCGGAGGATGGATGTGCTCAAGGATTTGGGAAAAAAATTGGAGGGGATCATGGAGATAATGAATGCCAAGGGAGAAGGGATAAGCTTTGAGGAGGTAAGTGCCCTAGTAGGTGACCTCTGTCAACAAGCACAAAATGAGGTTGATGCCTAGGATAAGTTGGAGGTAGATTTGAGGAAGGATTTCCCTCTCCTCCTTCAATAGTGATCGTGATCCCCCATTCTTTCATTCTTTTCCCCAATTCTTCACTCCATTATTTATTCAACTTTTCAGAGCCCATTCATTCTTTATTCATTGAAGAAAGTTTTTCGAGGATGGAGAATAGGCGTAGTGTGGGGTGATGTTGGACCTCTGAATTATTTGGCTAAGTACAAGAAGGTGCGTGGGCACGTGGGGCCTAATTAAAGAAGGGTGTGCAAGGTGAAGGGCACATAGAAATGGTTTTAAAAGGGTTTAGCATAACCCTTGGCATGCACACAAAGGAAGGGTTTTAAAAGGAAAAGGAAGGGTTCTGGGACTTAGCCATATTTGATGTTCCTGGCAGCACATGAGAAAATCATGACTGAATGTGCATGTAGAATGGATAAGGTGCCAGCCTGGAAACTTGGTGGCCATGAAAGGAATATTCCATGTGATAGAAGGATCCAGAAAGACATCATTACAAAGAGTGGAGAGCTCGAGATGAGAAGGCATGCTCCCATGGAGGACCACTTTGACACTTGGCAACCGATCTATAACTTCAGAAAGGCATGGCAGTGGTTTCTAAGGTTATAAATACAAGTGCCCGATAGAAGAAAAGAATAGTAGAAGAGAGGAAAAGCTCTGAAGAAATATAATGGAGGGTTCTAGGGGTTAGGGATTAGGAGAACTCTGGGAGTGATGGCATGTTTAGGGGGATGGGTCTGTGATTATCCTTGGGGTATAAGGGACATAGTCCAGTTTTGATGCATGACTTGGCTCTGCATTGTGATATGAAGGTCTGTAATGGTTTCATGGAATGTAATGTGGTACTTAAACATGTTGATATGAATATAAGGCTCTATTGTAAACCATATATGTGTTCATGAGTATATTCCTTATGCATTTCCTTTATGAATGGACCAATTACATATATGTTGCTTGTTATTTCTCTTTTTTGGATGTAATGAGATGACAACTCATTCTAGGTTCTTAGAATGTTGTATAGTTATTTTCTATCCTTATGCATTTGATTATCTGTTATAAGATGATGCATTCAATTAGATCCATGCATTGGGAGTTATTCAACAAATCTAAGAAATATATGTGAGAGAATATCTTTTAGGTTTGTAATCAAATTGTAAGCCCCCACTAGTTTAGGGATTACCAGTTCATCATATTGCACTAAAGGGTAAATGAGGAGAGGTTGTGACATGTATTCATGAGTGTGGGTAGCACCATGGATCTCTAATTCAGATCTCCAACTTGATCAAACCCACAATCTTAGGTTGGTTGTTATTGGTCTAAGGGAGGAAAAATCATGGGTCAATAGATATGGAGGATTTTTGTCATTGGTTCCTATAGAACTACCCTATTTTCACCACGAGGATTCACTTTCTCATTTTTTGGGGTGTCTCGAGAAAGCATCCATATAGATTCCAAGAGTAGCATTTTATGGAGAAACAGTCCCATGTGAGTACTTTGCGGAGTTGACGTGGGATTGGCTAAGAACATATCAATGAAGATATGCCTCTTATCCTCAGAAAGACATTGCATGAACTTGCTATAGTTCCTACAAGTCTCGAGCGTTGTGACCTATAACTCTATGAAAATCATAATACAAGTTAGGATCATATTCTATAGATATTTGACTCTAATTTTACTATGGTCTGTAGTTCTTGTTGTTATTCTAATTTCTATTGTTGTAGTTATGTTTTAGAGTCCTTTGACATTGGTTCTAATATTGGTTCAAGACTTGATTCCGGTAATGGACTAGGGCCCGGGTCCGAACTTTACGAAAGGTGGGATGATTAAATATACCACATTAATAAAAGGAGTGAGGTTATTGTTCCTTTGGTTGTTTGCATTGGCATTGTTGTTATTTATGTTTTTTTGTTTAGAACATTGGTTTACTTGGGATGATCAATCACGTAATTCATTGTATCACCATGGATTCGATTAAGGACCTTGGGTCCTTGATTGTTGTTTGAACCATTTTTGATAGTTATAATTATTTTGAGTGGGAGTGACCAACTTCCCGTTTGGGCCATAAGTATTACATCCAATTTCTATCATAGCTTGATTAATACAAAGGAACCCTCTAAGACTTCTTCGTAGCTTTGAAGAGGAAAATTTTGGACTTCTTCCTTGGTTTCTCGATTAAGAGAATGAAGGAAAAAAAAACATAAAGCTAAATCGGTCCATGTTGGGATCTCTAGCATAAGAATAGAGGACTTGCCGCCACCTCTGAATGAAATGGGTAGCAGACTCATTGTGTTCTTGTTTAATATGCAAGAATTCCCTAAGCATTGTTCTCAATAACTTGTTCATGTAGAAAGCTTTAATGAACTCAGATATGAGTTGCATGAAGGAATAGATGGAGGCTTATGGGATTTTGTAGTACCATCAAGAGTAATCCCTCAAGAGTCTTAGGAAATATTTTTGCAATGACTGCATCCTAAGGGAGTAGCTCTCTGATGGTAGTGGCATATGCCTTAATATGGGCATTTGGATATCCCTCCCCCTTAAACTTAGGGAGGTCCGAAAATGGCCGCAAGAGTATAACACTTTGTATAGCAAAATCTAGAGGCTCTTTTAGGTACATGAGTATGTTCCCATTGCATATGATGTAACCATTGATTATCCATGATGGGGAGGTAGAGGTGGATCTCGGATATTGCTATGACACAACATAATCATTAGTCGGGGCATAAAGAACCGCTTGTTATTCGAGCATAAGGTCCGGGAACAAAATACATGTCTATGGGAGAAGATTTGGAATACATGTGCAAATAGGGAGGAACAACACTAAGGTATGGGCTTGTAGGCATGAAACTAGGGAACACTACATTTTGTGAAGGAGTGGCATTTGAGAATGCACTTCTGGATGACCCTTGTGTTGGATAGGTATATGAAGGATGAGGGGCCATCCCTAGTGTGTCTGATCCTATAAGAAGGTCTCATGGGATAGGAACACCCAAGTAAGCCTAAGATGGTGGTTGCTTTGATAGACACTCATGGAAGACATGTAACCTTGATTTTCACATGATCGAAGTATTTTGAACCCAAAAATTGTGTAGGCTGAAAGGATTGGGAAATTTATAATTCCTCAATTTTTTCCACCAATGTTGAGATCACATCACCGAGGTGAAGGCAGCGTGTTTTTAGGCATGTGTTGAGCCTTGTTGGGTTGCAAAGGAACATGATACCCCATTATAAATTGATCTTTTGTAGACCACCCTTTTTAGATGTGTTTTCCATTTTGGGAGGATGGGTGGCGATATTGTTTTGAAGAATATTATAAGTATACCCTTATATCATGTCTAAGGATTCATCTATGACATTAAGATGATCATTGCTTTGGGTGAGTTGTACTAGAAGCTCATCATTTGGTGATAGATAAGAAGAGAAGGAATCAATTTGCATGCTAATTTGAGGTCTAGAAAAGACCTATGGATAAAACCCTTGTTCTCCCATGAATGTCATGTTATTAGAGTTGGATAACTCCGAGTTGTGCACTATGGTTGGGTTGGTCTATCTCCTCAATCCTAACCATTTAACTGGTATTAAACCCTTGAGGAGGGGAGTATGAGGAAATAAAAAATTCTATGAGTAATTATCAGCCCACCCTAACAAAGAGGGTGACTATTGCATACCCACTTGGTTGTAATAGGATTCGAGACCCGAGATGAGCCTTTAATATTCCGACCCAACATATCCAAGGGGTGTATAAACACTCACAGAATAATGGGAGAGGAGAAGGATGGATGCAAGAAAATAAATAAAGGGGATACAAAAAGGAACTAGTCCTTCAAGTCGGGTTTACCAATTTTATACACCTTAGAATCAATACGTGACTCTTAGGCACACGTAACCTCCCGAGATTTTTACGAGACAACCAAAATGGAATGGATGCGATGGTAATAGGTAGAAAATATGTGTGTAAAAAGTCAAGGGAAAAAAATATTATCAACTAGAAAATTGGTATTTTCTTGTTGAGTGGGATGAATGCATGTCTAACCTACTCAGGTGTAATGGTATGGTCAAGGATGATAGCCACACACAAGTCACAATCAAAATTATTCAAACTAAATAAGACATTGCAAGGATGTGGAATGCAGGGAAACTATCATTCATCTTCTATGAATTCCTCTCTAAAGAGGGTCATGAATATATAATGAATGATGGAATAAGGAAACGTATAATATCTACGGTTGGTTTTCCGAACTCTTTGAAAATGTTTACCTCATTTTTCAAAGTAATCAATTGTATGATGATAATAGGTGGGACTGGGGTAGTCTGAAAGATGAGGTGTCTATGGACATGGTCAATATCAGTAAATCATGTGTCAATGTTTTGTTGTGGCGTGGTTGGATCACGAAATTTTTGTCTTGGTTGACCTAGACCCCTGAATGGTCATCTAGGCACAAAGAAAACATCTAAGGAAACAAAAATCACACACACAACCAAAGGGGGGCTAAAGCTAAGATCAGGTAGCCTAGGCCACTATGGAAATGAGGAGATTTTTGTTCATTCCCAAACTAATTAAATCTAGATTTCTATCTTAAATCCACAATGCAAGAAAATATAATTTAAACAAAAGTTGATTACTCTCCTTTTAATTTAATTAAATTTGGGTGCAACTAATTAATTTAAACAAATGCAAAACAAATTAATCTACTTGTTTTTGGTATTTTCAATGAAGATTTTGAATGCAAACAAATAAACAAAGTTAAACTAATTCTAAACTATGATTTTATATTTTATGGTTTAAGGAAATAAATAAGTAAAATCTAAAGACAAAGGAAATTGCTTCTAATTAAATAAAACTACTTCTATGCTAAAATAAAATATGACAAACAAGAAATAGCCGGATGTGGCTATTCCTCTGTTACATATTAATGAATCCTAATCTAATTTAAATAGAAGTTTTTCCAATTTGTAATTGTGGATTATTTATTTCTTATAATGCCTCACCTCAGAATCACGGGAAGAAATGAAGCTTCTTAGAAGCAATTTCTTTCCTTGAAACTTCCCCGGTAAAACACTAAAATTCCACATAAGATTTTAATGTGAAGAAATGTAACAAGATACATAGACACAAAAGATTTCTCAAGATTCTTTCCCTTGCATATCCATAGGGATAAGCAGGGAGGAAACTCTCAATGAAATATTTGTTCGTGTGCATATTTAAATCTAACTAATGAATGAAAAGAAAGCTACATGTGATTTTAACTAAAGAAATGAAGAAGTATGTGCACAAGAACTTCCTCCAAATCCTTTCCTAGACAAATCCATAGGGATAAGCTGAGAAGGAATTATCAATGGAAGCTACTTACAGTGAATACTTGCTAATTCTACCTTCTAAAAACAAGCTATTGATTTGATAAAGAAATATAAACTTTAAATTAAAAATAAATCCTTAAAGAATTGAATTACACCCCCAACCTAGAAATGTAGAACTGTGATAGTATCCAAAGTTGTTTGTGCTTTACATGATCCCCTCAGCTTCTTTTCCAATGATGAATCCAAATAGTCCAAGGAAATGTGCTAGTTGGTATGTAGAAGAAGTTGTGTAGATGTTGGAGTAGACTGGTTGTAGGCTAGCTGGTCTCAAATGTAGGCAAGGAAGTAACAAGGAAAAGCTTTGAGTTTCTTGTGTGCTTCTTGGAAATTTTGGTAGAGTAACAATGCAATAAAATTCAATGGACTCCAACCAATGCTTCAGGAAAAATATTGGTTTTTATAGAAATTTGGTAGGGAAATGGTCCAAAGACACTTGGCAATCAAGAAGTTCCAAATCATCCACACAAAGGGCAGTCAACTTACTAAGAATAGTAAGTAAAGAAGAAGAAGTTCATACGCATATAACAAGCTCAAAATCAAGAGAATTGGCTTAGAAATGTGTGAGAAAAATAATGGGCAACTTGCCACATGCGTATACAACTGGGAGTTTTAAGTCATGGATTAAAGCGCACGGAACCACTGGTCTGTGTAGACCGACGGTTATGAAACCGTTGCTCTAGGAAAATTGACGGTTACGTAACCTTCGTAGTGGTTATGCAACCATCGCAACGGTTACGTAACTTAAAAGGAAAACACTAAGGAAAGGAGGAAGAAAACATTTGAAAAAGTAAGTAAAGTTGTGGAAATTACAAGGAAGAGTAAGCCACATAGATAAGTTGTAAGCAAGAAAAAGGGGACCTAGACATCATTATTTGATCCGGAAATGAAATTTATCATCACTTTGGGGGTTTTACTATTTAGACAATGTAGCACCATGTAATTTTGGGTGCATGTAGGTACCTAATGGTTGCACGCATTTTGGGTGAGCATTCATACCTTGTTCGGATGAAGTGCCAACGCCTCCAAATTATCATTGATAAATAAAAGACTACACCCACATTGCATATGAATGATATTCTTAAGAAGTGACCATTGTTTGAAATGGAATGAGGTGATTCCTTGATTCTTCACACATGGTGATCTCGAGTGCCTATAAATCTCAATTATGTCACTTCAACCCACTTTCAAGAGAGATGCAATATTCTCCTATTTCACAACTCACTTCCCTAAGCGAGATCCCACTTGGATGGAAGCATTGCTCAATTGCTCCTTATGAAGATAGGTTCCTTCTCTATGATGGAAAGATTAATCCCAGATGAAACTCAAATGAATGAATTAGAGTGAATATCATGTTATTATCCTAAAAACTACACTTTGAAACACTTAAAACTCCACCCCCAAATGACTTGTAAATGTGAGCTCTTTATCAAGTATGGATTAAGTGTTTAGAAATAATTCGCGGGGTATACATTGCCCAAGATGAATTATTCCATTACTCCTAGAGAATAATTTTCATCATGCTCATTATTTCCATCCTCTTGATGAATTTAATTTGAATGAAGTTCATGATCCTCTTCAATCTCTTTCCAACTTCATAATGTTGACATCTCTCACTTGTGCCTCGACATGCTCTTCTTTGTTATTTGGCACAATTGTGATCAAAATGGTGCTTTAGGATCCTTGTGGAGGGTTCATTTCCTCTTATGAGCTATGAAATCACCTTAAAACCTTGTGAGGATGTTAAAAATCAGTGAGAAGAGTGAAAATAGAGCCAATTGTAACTTTCTGCACCAAAAACTAAAACTTTCTATTTTTAGCAAGTCCTAGCAAGGATTGCTATTTTAGGAAAATTTTTGACGTTGTCATTCTCGGATATTTATTCCCTATCTGGAGGACCAAGAATGTTGATAATTCACCTTATTTGACCACTTATAATTTTTAGTCATGCCCTGCCATGGACACATGTTATTTTTAGTAAGTACACTACGGGTGTCGATTGCAACGAAAGAGGTCTTGAAATTTTGGGTTTTATTCCAAGATTCCCCACTCCAAATTTTGGATGATTCCTTCATCCAAATGAGAGGTAAAATTATTTTTTCATTAGAGGGGGAAAAATACTAAGAAAAAATTAGTCCTCCATATCTCAAAAAATTAGCAACTCCATTTGGCTTAAAAGTAGTTTAAATGAAACTAGATTTTTGAAGACCCTTCGCTTCGAATTTCGAGATGATTTTCTGCCGGATATTAGGAAATTGAAAATATCTTAAAGGAGGAAGAATGCTAATGAAAAATACAATCCTCAATATCCCTAAAAATAGGGACTTCATGGCACAAAAACTAGCTCACATGAAACTAAATGTTTCAAGGATTATCTTCTCCAATTTTTGAGTGACTCTGCATTGTCGGATCCTCGGGAAGTGAAGAAGGGCCTCATTTTATTTTCACTTAAATGTCATGTATAGATTAATGGAGGCTTAAATATTTGACAAAAAAACAAATTATCCAAGTGGGAAAAGTGATCTCAATTTATGTCTCACCTCACACAGGGATCTTGTGCTTCGATTTCCGGATGAAGAACTAGGTGTAACACTCGGTATTCATGGTCATGATTGTTACGGAAGATATTAGACAACAAGGATGTTTTGATATGATGTTTTTCAGTTTTAATGGATTTAAAAATGGATTATGGGTTGAACCAGGTGAGGAAATAAGCTTGGTAGTTAGTTATTTTATGATTTAAAATAACCCGACATCCAATTTTGTTCATGGGAGATGAAGTAGTCTTTAGGGCACAAAATAGGGTTTACACTCATGAGAATGGGGAAAAAAATTATCCACTATGTCTACTTGGGAATGGGGACCAGAGGGACAAAAATAACACCCTATTCTAATGAGGACAAGTGGTGTGTTGAGGTTGAATGAGAGCGAAGACGAGAAAATTAACTTAGAGCTCTTGGGAACTAAGTTCTGATCGCATGAGGAACCAAGAGAGGGGATAAGGATGGGTGATTTTTTTCCCATTTTTCCCATTGGGAGTGAGGAAAATAGGGATGAAAATTTTCACCTCAAGTAGATGGTGACACTTGGCAAGTAATGATGCAATCTGAGCAAGATGGGGTTTGACCTGCTAAACACTCTGGGGCTGTAAGTTGGTCACATGGGGGTCTAGGAATGAGGGATAAGGTGGGAAAGAATTTTTGTTCCATATTTACCCTTAGGAAATGGAAAAGAGTTACAACCATCCATACCATATAGCCATAAGGTGACACTTGTCACTTGAAGATTTGACTAACTACGAGAAACACACCTACAAGAGAGACAACTTAACGAAGCATTTCGCAGAGCTCCACATGATCTTTTATCATAAAATTTTATATTATTTTAATCCCAATACCATTTCAAGAATAATGTAATTGTTCTAAACCCTCAATTATTACTGCAACTCCTTGAAATTTCTCCTTTTATTCGGGACAACAAGGTGTTTTTGCACAAATTAAGCTTCCTTGAGAAGTGTTTAAGTTTTGGTATAAATATGAAGATTCCACAATGTAGGTAAGTCATCCATATTTCCAATGACTATTTTATTGCCTCATAAATCCATACTGAGCTCCCATAATCATCCGATGAAGTTTAGGTTCTTCTAGTTTTGACTACATGCTCCTTACCCCTGAAAAACCCTATTGTTGCACAACTTGTCCCCGGACCTCAAAATCCTCCCTAAATCACTTCAAAAACTATATTATATATTCAATACTACCTCTAGATAATTATGACCTTTTGAAACCATCTTGGAGGATGCACACCTGCTTTGAAATAGCCAAAATTGGCATTTTGAGCCTATCGAAGAACTAGCATTTGGAAGCACTTAACTGGATGAAAGAGTTGATATTTTCACACCATTTAAAATACTTGAAATTGTTTGATCATCATACTAGAAGTACCTATAATTTCAATATGTACATGGCATAGGACACAAACTAAACGAGAGAGGGGTTTGGGAAGACTTAGGGGAAATTTTCAAATTTGGGCTTAGTTGTCATGTTTGGAAGTTTGAATTTTTGGTCTAACACAAATGCATAAAAAAATATAGATCTAACTCAAGGAAATTAGAATGTAAAGGGAAATAAATAACCTCAACAATATTGGGTGAGAAGACCAGTCCTTTTTTAAATTGGGAAATAGATTCAAATCCTTACTACTCCGTACAACAATAAAAGCCGCACAAACAAGAACAACAAAGTAAACACACAACAAAAATGGAAGCACACCACACAAAGGGAACACATATAATGGAAAAGGAAACACAATACACAAAAATAAAAAAACCTAAATCACTTACGCACACATGGGGAAAACCCTTTTCATTTAAGCACCAATTCGACCGAGTGCTTACCCATATATGAGTATCACCGAATGCCTTTCTTTTACAAATCCATTGATAGGCTTGCTAAAATATGAAACTTTCCTTAACTTCTTAAGAAATATAGCTTGATTGTTATTACAATTGGTGATCCACTTATTTATTTCATTTCCCTATTTCTTTGGCACATTCTTTTCGATTCTCAAGTTTGTTTCCATTGTGGATTCTCCTTTACAGTTGTGAAGATGAATTTTAGCCATACTTGGCTTATCATTTTCAAATTAAGGCCTATGAAATTTGAATAGAATTGTTTTTTCATTTTCATTTGATTCATTACCAATGTCTCCATAAGTTGATTCTTAACATATGTTTTCAAAGTTTAAACATTATCACTAACCTTTTGATGTTCCATTTTTTCATTTTTTCCAAGAAACCTTCTTTCAAGTACTCCAAATATTTCTCAATATGTTGTCCTATACATTGTGGTATGTACATTGCTTCATTTTATTCGAAATATAATGAGCTAAAGCTTGGGAATGTAACCTAGAAACCTCCATCTTGTTGAACTTGGCCATTTTAAACCTTAAAATTCATCTTCATGATGAGAGCATCCTTCTCTTGAGAAAAGTGAATATTGAAAGATTCTAGCCCATTGAGAATGTTTTCGTTTTGAATGAAATCAAACTTGGAATCAAGCACCATTTCATCCATCCATTTTTGTCGAAAATGTCTCTATCTTCATGAAAGGGGAATGAGCAAAAATGGAGCTGAAACATGTATGTTGTCATTTTCCCAATCTTAATCACCAAGAACTAAGGATTCCATTTCTATGATGAAATCATCATCTTCTTGAGTGATGAAATGGTTGAAACATCATGTCATTATCTTCTAATGATAAGGATAAATATTCATTTTCAAAAACATACCCATCGGATGGAAGCTCATGTTGAACATTGAGAACATGGTTTGAAACATTGAGCTCACCTGACAAGAATTTGTTGGGTATCATCCTTTCTTCTTGATCCTCATTTCTCATCACCTCAAGATTGCTTTGTTGTAAGTCAAGACTCACCTGACCATCATCAATATCAAGTGGATAAACTATATTCATGTTCACGTCCACTTGGAAAAACATACTTTCAAATTATGATTCCATCAAGTCACCATGATGTTCTTTGACTAAATTTGTGACACTTGGATACTCTTCTATCAGTATGAACGACTCAATATCTTACTCTAAAGTGATGAAAATTTTGTAAGATCTTAATTATTGAAATATGATATCCACCCTCGTGTCATCTAGCCTTTGAAAGGCATACTTCATCTTTCCTGATGGGAAGATTTTTCTTCATTTTACCATTAGTAGTAATGATGACATGTGACCAATCCATCTTTATATCTCCACTAACACCTCGACAGAATATTTACCTAAACAAAGTACCATATGAGGGTCGTATATCCACTACAAGAATTCTCATTATGATATTCTTATTAGGAAAATCTGCAAATACCACCCGAGTATTCTGAATTAGCTAACCAGAGGCACGTCTTTCATTTCCATATAGTAGCAATGGCCATTGGTAGGCGAGAGAGAGATCGAGGGATTTAGAAAATTTTATAGGCATGAGGTTATTGTAAGCACCGGATTCAATGACCCAATTATCCATTTATACCCATTAACTAGAAACGTTCTATCTTCCCGGAGGAGGAGGGCGTGGAGGCAAGACAGTTCATAGAAGGAGTGGAATGAGATGTATGAGTTATTTATTTGGTAGTGGCATCTTTATAACATGAAACAAAACTAATTCCTTTGATATGTTGAACAAACCTATCAAATTTATTGGGATGGGTTTTCAAGTACTCATACTTAGAAATTTGAACTTTAGATTTTTGCAATGGTCAATGAAATCAAAGGATTTGGAAGTGCTAGGAACATCAACGATTATGGCATATTTGTCATGATTATTCTTGGGATCAATAGAAGTTGATTTCTCAAGGAAGTTGAATGAGACTCACTCGAAGATGCAAAAATATTATGGGTTAAAGTAGCCTCATTCTTCTTCTCGGTTGACCCTGTGAAAGTGGACTTCAATGATCCTCCTTTTATTGTAGTTTTTGTAGATTCACCACTTAAGGATATGAATGCATAGCTTTGGTAGCGAGAAGAAGAGATTTCTTTCTCCTTTTGTAATCTAGTGAGCACCACATAAGAGTAACTATCTGTGGAATCTTTAAAATATTCATCAAATGTATATTCATAATATATGATCCAAGCACATTCTTCTTCTCCTTCATTTTCAACTTATGATTCAAAAAATTCTTCTTCATATTCATTAGCCTCACATATTGCATTGACCGGTGGAGCTTCCAAGGAAAGCCTTGGGGTGCTCATGCAATTTGATTTCTATTCTAGTTTGGATGAGATGCTCGTTGAGCAAATTCCTTCTTCAACATTGTCAATTCATTGGCCAATTTTCACAACAATGGATCAAAGCCCCCATCTTTGGAAATTTGGGCATTATCCTTCATTGAATGGTTCTTGATCTTTCCGACAAGATGAGGTCGTCTTCCACCTCAACAGAAATTTCTTGAGTGTTGTCTAAATATCTTGGTTGAAATATCTGTAGAAAGAAACACACTTTAGGTAACTAAGCATTCATGAAGAACCTTTTCATATTATCTACGAGTTGGGATGGGAAACGGTGCAAATCTTGTTGACCAACTTCTTGAATTTTTCCATGAAGCCTCTCATGGACTCTTGCAGTTCTTTCTTCATTTTAGTAAGTTCAACAAGGAGGGCATGATCATCTTTGGAATTCTTGAATCTTTCTTCAAACTTATTTTTCATACTACCCCAATCAGCAATTGAGCATGATGGCAAATAGTAAAACCAGTACGGATCAACATCTTACAATGTTTCCACAAACAAATGTACCGTAACATCTTCATGTTACACTCAAAGGATGACACATGCTATCATGAAGGCTATTATATGATCATTAGGACGATGCTTTCCATCTCCATAGAAATTCCAAAAGTTTTTTCTTGACCCTTTTGGAAGTTTGTGAAGTGGAGGAGTCAAAACCAATAGACCAGTGTTCTATCCCCATGGCACAGGTGCTTGTGTTTCCATTTCTTTATATTTTGTTTCTTCTTCTGGTTCTTCCTCTATTTATTATTCTTATTAATTTACGTGAATTCAAAATTAAATGGTAGGTGAAAGATAGGAGAATCAATAGGATTTTTAGGGGGAATATCAGTAGGATTTTGGATAGGATTTCCAGGGGTACCACTTGATGAATCAAATGGAGATGAAGCTTGAGAGAAGTAATATGGATTATCTCTGACTCACTCTTGTTGATTTTGCAAAGCTTCAAAAGTAGGGTCAATGATTCCTCTCAATCTATTCAATCTGGTATATCTTCTTTCACCAGGTTTTCTCAAGTACTTAGGAAGGAAAGAAACTTGAAAAGTGCAAGTTTCTCAACAAGATTGCAAAAAGGATTTTGATCATTCAAATAGTATTTTTCTTGGTATTTTAAAAAAATTTTTTTTTTTTTGTAGTTTTAGATATCTTTATAGGTGTATGAGGAAGATATCTCTCCAAAGATAGTCGCTAAAAACTATTGGCAAAAAAAAAAAATCGTGTGGTAAATTATTTAGTTTTCACCGACAAGATGCGAGGCTAAACCCCTCCTTGTGTGTGGGGAGGATCCCATTATTTAATGTAAACTATACTAATTCTATGGGGTTGAAAAATAGGCTAGGGATCACACAGAACACTTAACGAACATTTAGAAAAGTGATTGTATGGGGCACAAGAGAGGAATTTGCAGTGATGAGGGATAAAGGAGAGAAATTAGGAAAGAGAGGGTTAATGTTGTGAGTAGGCACTAGCAGAAATCACATACATCAACCAAACTAAGTCCACATCTAATTAGAATAACAAAATAATGCAAATTATGATAAGACACAATAAATATAGACACATACGTCCATGAATTCATTCATAAAAGGAATATACAACTTTCTTGGTTTTACAAGATTATCATATATGAAAAGTTGGAAAAAGAGAGAGTAAAGGAACATAAGACAAGAACTAGAAGAATTTCAGCTCTCATTACTTGATGTAGAATTGGAAATATCAACAATATACATTCAATCAACAATCATCAACCCTTTATAATGGAGAAACCATTCCAATTTATAACATTTCAATATGTCCTTTCATCTACGCCCCACATGACTCTTCACCTATATTCATCACTCGTGACCATTCATATTCCTAGGAAGTGATTCTTTTTCTTATCATTTAAAAAAATACTCTTACAATGTTTAGCTACTATTCACTTAAGTGAATAGGTAGAAATAGAAAAAAGTACATTCTCAATTTGAAATTATAATATGGAGAGAGATAAGAGAGAAAGGAAAGGGATAGACTAATCTGTTGTTGATGAAGAAATTTTTGATTTGAGACATGGTGATCATAATCTTATCTTTCTGTAAGATGCATGAGCATTTTAGACTATTGAATGAGTGCTTAAGAACACTATTGTGAGACCTCTTAGTGTGAGTTTGAGATGATTTTTGAGCATTAATCATGATATCTCCTTCTTGATCTCACAATGAGAGTGAGGATCAATTTCTTGCTCTTAGAATTTCACAATTGGCCCTTGTGGTCACAAATAAACTTTATAATGCTTGAATCACTTAATTTTTATCCCTCACTCGCTACAATAGGCCTCCATATGTGGGTGAAAGAGATTTCCCTTGAATGGAATTCTTGGTAAGTGACTGTCAGTTGGAATGATGTGATGAGATGGAAATGACCACATCAAAAGGTTCGGGTGAGTGTTTAAGAACACTACCAAGTGGAGTAAATAGAGATGAATTCTTATTCTTATGACTATGGTACTCAAACCTCTTGATGCTCAACCTTCATCCACCACAACATACTCCTACATTGCATCCAAATGAGAATCTTAAAAAGTGACCACTGTTTGAAATAGAATGAGGTGATTCCTTGATTCTTCACACATGGCGATCTCAAATCCTTTGAAAGATCAATTATCTCACTTCAACCCACTTTTAGGAGAGATGATATATTTTCTATTTCACAACTCACTTCATTAAGTGATATGTCACTTGAATGAAAACATTGCTCAATTGCTCCTCATGAAGATATGTTCCTTCTCTATGGAAATATTGATCTCGGATGAAACTTGAAGGAATGAATTAGAGTGAATCTCATGTTCTTGTCCTACACACTTCATTGAAACATTGTAAACTCCACCTCAACTGAATTGTAGATGTGAGCTCTTTATTAGGTATGGATTAAGTGTTTTAAAACACTTCATAGGGTATACATTGCACGAGATGAATTATTCCCTTACTCCTGGAGAATCATGCTCATGGTGACCATCCTCTTAATGAATTGAATTTTAATAAATTTCTTGATCCTCTTCAACCTCTTTCCAACTTAAAAATGTTCCTAGCTCTCACCTATTGTGCCTTGGTATGGTATGCCTTATTACTTGGCATAATTGTAATTAGAATGGTGCTTCAGGATGCTCATGGAGGGTTAATTTCCTTGTTTTAGCTATGAAATAACCTTACAACCTTGTGAGGATGTTAAAAACTAGCGAGATGAGTGAAAATAGAGTCAACTGCAACTTTCTACACAAAAAGTAAATCTTTTTGTTTTTAGCAAGTCCTTGCTAGGACTATTATTTTTAGCAATTTTGCCTCTTTTTCATTCACCGATATTTCTTGTATGTCTAGAGGACCACGGATGTCAAGATTTCACCTTATTTGAACAATTACTATTTTTAGGCATGCCCCGCCATGCATACATGCTATTTTTAGTAAGTACACTGCGAGTGTCATTGAAATGAAAGAGGTCTTGAAATTCTCAATTTTACTCCAATATTCCCCGCTCCAAATTTTGGATGATTGCTTCATCTGAATGAGTCGGAAAATGAGTTTTTCATTAGAGGTTGTATAATAATGAGATAAAATTATTCCTCAATATCTCAAAAAATCAGCAACTCCATCATGTGAAAAATAGTTTAAATGAAACTAGATTTTTGAAGGCCCTTCACTCGAGTTTCGGATGATTTCACTGAAGGATATTTGGGAAATTAAAAATTTCTTCTAGAAGGGAATAATACTAATGAAAAATAAATTCCTCAATATCCCTAAAAAATAGGGACTTTGTGGCATGAAAACTAAAACACGGGAGTTGATGAGGACAAGTGATGTGTTGAGGTTGAATGAGAGGGAAGATGAGAAAATCAACTTAGAGCACTTGGGAACTAAGTTATGATCGCATGAGGATCCATGAGAGGGGAAAAGGAGGGGAAATTTTTGTATCCCCTTGGGAATGGGGATAAAAGGGACATAAAATTATGCCTTGAGGATATGGTGACACTTGACAAACAATGATGCAATTTGAGTCTTAAGATGGAGTTTGACTTGTTAAGCACTTTGGGGCTGTGAGTTGGTCACATGGGGGTCTAAGAAAGAGGGATAATGTGGGGAATCATTGTGTCCCATATATACCCTTGGTAAAGGAAAAATAGGGACACAAATACCTACCATGTAGCCAGAAGGTGATACTTGTCACTTCAAAACTTGACTAACTACGAGAAGCATGCCTATAAGAGAGACAACTTGACAAAACATTTCCTGGAGCTCCATATGGTATTTTATCATAAAATTTTGTATGATTTTTACTCCCGAGACAATATAAATAATAATGGGATGGGTATCAAACCTCAATTCTACTTTAAACTCCATGAAATGTCTCCTTTTGTCAAGACAACACGTTGTTTTTGCATAGATTGAGCTACCTTGAGAAGTGATTAAGTATTGTGAAAAATGTGAAGATTCCAACATGTAGAGAATTCCTCCATATTTAAAATTCCTATTTGATTTCCTTTGAAATCCTGTTAGAACTCCCAGAACCATCCAGTGAAGTTCAGGTTCCATTTTGACTATATGCCCTTTACCCCGAAAAACTCTAATGTTGCACACCCCGACCCTAAACATCAAAATATTCCATAAATATTCCTAAATCACTTTCAACACCCTCTTAGCTCTTCAATACCACCTCCAAATGATAATTATATCTTGAAACCCTCCCACAGGATAAACACCTTCCTTGAAATGGCCAAAATTGGCCTTTCAAAGTGCCTAACCGAGAACTAGCCTTTGGAAGCACTTAACTAGATGAAAGAGTTGATCTTGTCACACCATTCCAAACACCTAAAATTGTTTGAAAATCATATTGGAAGTACCTTCAAGGTAAATATGGAAATGATATAGGATAAAAATACCAAGAGAGGGTTTTGGGAAAACATAGGAGTAAATTTTCAAATTTGGGCTTAGTTCTCATGCTTGGAAGTTTGAATTTTTGGTCTAGCATAAATGCATGAAAACAGATGGCTATGATGGGGACATTGGAATATAAAGGGAAATAGATAACCTTAGTGCTCTTGGGTGATTAGACATGTCCTTGTTTAAATTGGGAAATAAAGTCAAATCCTTTTACACGGTATAAAAGTAAAAACTACAAAAACAAGAATAAACACACGATGGAAAGGGAAACACACCACATGAAGGGAACACACACAATGAAAAATGAAACACACCACACAATAATAAAAATAACTTGTATCACCCATGTACATGCAAGAGGACACCTCGCTTTCATTGAAGCACCAACTTAGACTCGGGTGCTTACCCATATACGGGTATCACTGAATGCCTTTCTTTTGCAAATCCATTGATAGGCTCGTTGAAATATAAACCTTTCCTCAACTTATTGAGAAATATAACATGATTTTTATTGCAATTGATGACCCACTTATTTAGTTTATTGCCTTTATTTCTTTGGCACATTCTTTGCATCTTTTCATCAATTCTCAAGGTTGTTCCCATTGTCGATTCTCTTTACTGCTTTGTGAATATGAGTTTTGGTCAGTACTCAACTTATCATTTACAAAATGAGGCCTATGAAATTTTATAGGTATTTTTTCATTTTTCATCTACTTCACGAACATTTTCTTCATAAGTTGATTCTCAGTAGATGTTTTGGAATTTTCAACATTATCACTAGCCTCTTGATTTTCCATTTTTGTCAATTGATCCAAGCAACCTTTTTCATGTACTCTGGATATTTCTCAATATGATTCCCTATACAAAGTGTGGTATTGTTAGCATATGGATTTTCACACATGCAAATGACATGCAACATTAAGGGAACAAAGTCCCTCCTCAATGAAGGTGAGGCTGCCTTTATTGAAAACCAAAACAATATTTACATTTGTACATTCAAAATTGTATGTGGGGGTGTTTTGGAACATCAAATGGAAATAAATGTGAATGAGGGAGACGGAATGGAATGAAGGAAAGAAACAGAAAGGAATGAATGGAAGGAATATGCAATAGTTAGGTAAAAGCACATAGCCTAATATCGCATAGAGGAGAACAATGAATAACTAACTCAAATAAAGTAGAGTTTGAATCAACTAAACAAGAATAAGTAAAAGGGAACACAAATGAGCAAGTAAATATCAGAGCTTGATCATTGTGAGGAAGAACAACATATTAATAGCATTGACAATAAGATCAAAGAAAATATTTACATGCAATATTTAAACACTAACATCTAATGAACATAAGAACATCAAATGTTACAAGAGACAATGAATGCGACACAAAGTTCATATTTCATTAACTCCAAAATGTCTTCACAAAAGAACACAAAGTTTCTTTCTTGAAACAAAGATTGCACGCAAAATTATTTTCTTCTCCTATCTCAAAGTCACCCTTACAAATGAGCCTCTAACTTCTTTTTATAACCTAAAAGTTGGTTACAAAGTAGTTAGGGTTTACATGAACATTAAATAGGGCATCTTAAGTGACTTTGACTTTTCAAACAAATTTTAAAAAGTAACTTGAAAATAGAAACCACTTAAGTTATCAAAAGTTTTCCAAAAGTGAGTTTAACAATAACATCACTTTAAAATACCATTTTAAAACATATAACAAGACCCAGTGCCTTATCCATTAAAGTGGGGTCCGCCTATCTCAATCGTATGAGAAATGGACTCTCCCACTTTGTTAGATACTAGAAAGCTATCTCCTCATCCCATTGGTGAAATTAGGATATGTTGCCTTTGCCAATTGAAAAGATCTGAACCTTTCCAATGTCTCGAACATCTTCTCTTCTTCAAGAGGTTCACTCGATTGGAATATCTCATAAAATTATTGTTGACATATCTCATTGCACCTCCGACACTCCTTGAATGGGAAAAAAACACACACACACACACACACGACATGTATTTAAAAATGGCGTCATAACAACCATTTAAAAATGGAATGGTCACAAGCTTGTAACGATATATTCATGATACACCATCATTACAATTTTAATTGAGTCGACACAGACCGAACAAAATTTCCTTGACAATGATAACTTCCATAGGGGAAAATCATTAAGACTTCAATTAAATTGACCCTAACATCGACGATGGATTTTTTTAGCATATTTATTCAACAGGATCTTAAAATATTTTTCATGGCTTCCTTTCGTTACACACAACGCCAAAATCAGGCCCACAACAAACCATATAAATCTCATTTCAACATAAACCTCGGATAAATCCCGAACAAACAAAATGGTGTCGGAATCAACAACATATGCTTTCACACTTGATGGTTTAGCAGAAATTTCCAATTTTGCATAAATTTTGAGATCAAATTTGATCAGTTTTTCTACACAGTGATGAGTAATCGAGCCATGGAAGCAACAGACTTACATTCTTTTGTATAATTTGGTGCTTCAGCCTGCATACAGAATGAAGGTGAAGAAATTGACAGTGATGAATCTGCATGGGATGTTTGGTGTAGCTGCGAGAGCTTTTCTTTCTCCCTTGCGTGATCTGGTTGAGCCTCAAAAATGTGTGGAAACGATCTCCTTTTGTTTTTCTTGGACGTGATGAATGTGAAGGATGTGTGTGGGCAGGTTAAAAATGCTTGGGCTTTGGTTTGCGTTTATTCCTTCCTTGGCGTGAGTCTTTCTTTGACAGCGATGCATTTTCATTCTTTATCCCTTGGCTTGTGTGGATCTCACCTCTTTGGCATGGGTAAAATTATCTTGCATTTTGGACTGTGTGGATCAAATGCGTGGGAATTTATTACCTTTGCAAATGCATGCGAGCCTATGACCAATCTTTGACAACATGAACCTCCTCAACGTGGCATGTGGTTGTGCTTGGATTCTGAGTGGAAAGCCTTCTCTTTTTAAAAATGAGTTGAACTTCTTTACCTTGGCTTATTGTCCTTTACCAATGCGTGAATGGATTTCTTCATATAAGTGTGTTCTCTTTTCACCTCTGCCTGCGTGGGCTTCTCTCTTCTTCCATCATGTGGTGAAAGCCTTGACTGACATGTGCATGCGTTGGATTCTTGTTATTTTTTCCCTATGCGTAGAAAAAAATTCTGCCTCTTGGACTATGACGCGAGATTCTGAGTTATTTGTGAGGAATGTGCTATGAATCTTTGGAAAAATCTTTCTTGGAAAATGTTTCCACATAGGAGAAATAATAAGAAGTTGGAAATAAAGAGCTTCAAAGCTTCTTCATTACTTTCACACAAATTTTTCCATAGATTTTAACAGAAGAAATTTACGAGGATTCAAGAAGCTTTCTCGTAACCATTTCTTCTTTCGTCCCATTGAAATAACCAATTTCTTCTTTTTCGGGTAGTGGGCATTAATTGCTAGGGGAATATGGGAAGAAGTTAACCATTTTCCCGTGACAATGACAAATTTGGTTGGCATTCCCATCCATTTCCCCACATGGGAAAATGGGAGATATTTTGTTGTTTGACATCCGATTGGGTTGGCAATCAACAAGAGAATTTCCAACAAGTGGGGGAAAATGAAAACTTTGCCAGGAAAGGGAAAATCGGGAGTGGAAAGCCAACTTGGCATTCTCGACAATTGGAGGCAGAATTTTAATTGCCCATGGCAATGGGGAAGCGAGAAAACTTCTTCCAAATTTGTCGATCAATTTTAATGAAGATTAAATTAATATTTATTAATTAAAAACCCCAAAATTTAATAAAATTAATTTTATTAAATAAAAGGGTAAGATATTAATTAATTAATTTTAAACACGGTTTGTAACTCGTGGGAGAAGTTCTTACCGAAATGGATGAAATGAAGGCCAAAACGATCGGGAGAATAAAATGATCGCGATGAAGGTGATAAATCACGAGAAATGACACTTCATATTTTTTGAAATTTTTACGTTTATTAATTTTTGCAAAGTCAAAATTAGCTTATAATTGGTATGTACATTGCTTCATTTTCTTAGAAAGAGAGCAAGCTCAAGCTTGGGCATGTAACATGGAAACCGCAATTTCATTCAACTTGGCCATTTTAAACCTTGAAATTCATCTTCATTTTGAGAGCATGCTTCTCTCGAGTAGAGTGAATAATGAAATATTCTAGCCCATTGAGAATGTTTTCATTTTGAACAAATCAACCTTGGAATCAAACACTGTTTCATCCATCCATTTTTTTTTCGACAATGTAATTATCTTAATGAAAGGGGAATGCACAAAAAATTAGAGATGAAACATTTATGTTGTCATTTTCCCAATATTGATCACCGAGAACTAAGGAGTCCATTTTTTACGATGAAATCATCATCTTGTTGAGTGACTTTGAATTGAAAGGGCCGAGACATCATGTTATTCTTGCATCCTTTATCATTATCTTCCGATGAGAAGGATAAATATTCATTTTCACAGCATACCCACAAATCGAATCTCATGCTGAACATTGAGAACATGGTTTGAAATATTGAGCTCACCTAAAAAGAAGTTTTTAGTATCATCTTTTCTTCTTGATCCACATTTCTCGTCACCCGAGATCGATTTTTGTAATTCAAGACTCACCTAAATATCATCAATATCCAATGGAGAAATTGCATTCATGTTCACATCCAAAGGGGAAAAACATACTTTCGAGTTATGATTCCATCAAGTCACCATGATGTTCTTTGACCAACTCCGTGATGCTTGGATACTCTTTTTATGAGTATGGAAAAATCAACATCTTCTTCCGAAGTGATGAAAAGGTTGTAAGATCTTTAGCTTTAAAATAGGATATCCACCCGAGGTTGGGTAATCGGCCTTTGAACGGTGTAATTCATCTTTCGATGGGAAGAATTTTATTCATTTTACCATTGACATGAATGATGGCATGTGACCAATCCATCTGTATATCTCCACCAACATCTTGATAAGCTTCAGCTCAACAACTTACCATATGAGATTGGTATATCTCGCTACAAGAATTCTCATTGTGATCTTCTTATCAAGAAAATATGCAAATTCCACCTGAGCATTCCTAACTTGGCCAACCAGAGGCACATCTTTCATTTCCATAGAGTAACAATGGCCACCTGTACGATATAGATAGAGAGAGGGAGAGAGATCGAGGGATTTAGAAACTTTTTCATGCATGACATTGTCAAAAGAATCGAAGTCAATGAAAGGAATGATAAGAATATTGTTCCAAGCCACGATCTCGAGATGATATTAGCACACCACATTAGATTTACAAAGCGTAAGAGCTAAAATACCATATATGGAAATCCATCATAATCCATAATGCTCAATACATTACAATAAAATGACTTTAATTATTCAATAAGAAAGATGTACATATAGGAGGGAAGTGTAACTACTACCTAAATCAGTGGTGAAGAACTCCCACTAACTGATACTGGTAGTTAAGTTAACTCCAAAAGACTAGTAAGCTAACTCCATATAACTGAGAAGCTAAATCAACACAACTAGTACGCTAACTCCACACAACTAGTACACCTAAGCAAGCTAACCCAACAAGTGTAGGGCTAACACAAGTGTAAGCATTATCCTGATAAATAAATAAAAGGATAAATAATAAACTACACTAACACCCTCCCATAAGAATATCTTAGGTAGGTGGAAAAGAAGGTGGGTCCCGGCAACAAGGCTTGATGAGGTACCCACGTACAATAACTGGGAAAATTAGACACCACAAGGTACCTAAAACTAGTAATAACAAAGTAGAGAGAAAAATCCTGCTGTAAGATATCCTCAGAAGATCGACTCCAAAAACTTGTACAATGCTGAAGAAGTGTGGTGCACATTATGGTCTAAATCCACTGCTCGATCATATAACTCAAAAACAACTGACACTGGGCTTCACCAAAATAGCTCCATGCAAGGAGACTGTCAATGGAGTGATGTCGAAAAGTGAAAAACAAACACCAAACATAATTTGATCAATTACTACAAATAGGTGTGCCACGATCCAAGAACAACCAAGGCAACAAGGCGGACATGAGATCCAAATAAATAGGAGTGCCACGATCCAAGAAAAAGCCAAGGTAACAAGGCAAGGGCACAAAACCCAAAGAAGCAGTATCAACACCACACCCTCCCATACTGCAGAATGGGTAGAGTGACACCACAGATCTGTATGAGTTGTCAAAATCAACTACTCGAACACTGACAAACTAACACTGGGCTCCACCAGAATAGCTCCCCCACAAGAGAGACTGTCAACATGCCAAAAAAGTGTCAAAAATACAGATCCAAAATATCTCAACAAACAAGAGAGATATAAATGTATACACCCATAGATACAAGAATGTAATACCCAAAATTTTAGGACGTCGGGCTCAACCAAAAATGCATCCACAAGTGATCACAACACCCTCCCGAATTTGGCACTTTATAATTGAGTGCATGTAAATATTACAATGAGTAACAATACATTTTACATTTGAAATATGTGTATAAAAATTTCACCAATGCCTAAATCTTGAAGAAATACACAATTTCAAAAACAAAATTACCTTAATCTGAGCTACGGATCAAAAGTTATGAGCTCTACAAGGTTTTGTTATTAAAATAATATTTTAATGTTGATCTTTTAAAAGGTACACATGACACCCAAATGTCCAAAGGGTAAAAGAGTGCATCCACACGATACATGCTTGCGACCAAAGGATAAAAGCCTGCGCCCAAAACCTAAAATGTCCAGAGGGTAAATCATTGCGTCCAGAGGGTACACGCTATATCCAATGGATAAAAGAATGCACCCAGAGGGTACAGATCTACGTCTAGTGGATAAAAGATTGCATCCAAAACCAAAATACCCAGAGGGTAAAAGAATGCATCCGAAAGGTACACGCTTATATCCAATGGATAAAAGAATGCACCGTAGGGTACAGATCCAGATCTGCGTCCAGTGGATAAAAGCGCATCTAAAACCGAAATACCCAAAGGGTTAAAGAATGCATCTGGAAGGTACACGTTTATATCCAATGGATAAAATAATGCACCCATAGGGTCTAGATCTATGTCTAGTAGATAAAAGACTACATCCAAAACCAAAATACCCAGAGTGTAAAAGAGTGCATCCGGAAGGTACATGTTTATATCCAATGGATAAAAGAATGCACCCATAGGGTACAGATCTACGTCCAGTGGATAAAATACTGCATCCAAAACTGAAATACTCCAGAGGGTAAAAGAATGCATCTGGAAGGTACACGCTTATATCCAATGGATAAAAGAATGCACCCAAATTTGACTGTCTCAAAACATGGTCGAGTTTATAGTCGATTCTATGGTTTTGGCACCTTCCAAATCCAATGGCGCACTCCGTTTTGCATAAAAATGCATGCTGTAGAAAAGTGCTAACAAAATCCAAATACATGAAAAAATAAACTCTTGCTTGCAAAGAAAAACTTACAGATGGATGTCTACATCATCTATAGCTTTGATACCATGAAAGGAACGATAAGAATATTGTTCCAAGCCGTGATCTCAGATGATAATAGCACACCACATTAGATTTACAAAGTAGAAGAGATAAAATACCATATATGGAAATCCATCATAATCCATAATGCTCAATACATTACAATAGAATGACTTTAATTATTCAATAAGAAAGATGTACATATAAGATGAGGGAAGTGCAACTACTACATAAATCAGTGGAAAAGAACTTCCACTAATTGATATTGGTAGTTAAGTTAACTCCAAAAGACTAGTAAGCTAACTCCACATAAATGAGAAGCTAACTCAACACAACTAGTACGCTAACTCCACACAACTAGTACACCTAAGTAAGCTAACCCAACAAGTGTAGGGCTAACACAAGTGTAAGAATTATCTTGATAAATAAATAAAAGGATAAATAATAACCTACACTAATAGTCAATGATGTCATTATTCAGTTTATACCCATTAACCAACAAGGCTATATAGAAAGGTTCTATCTTCCTAGAGGTGGTGTTGGTTGATAAGATTGAATAAGTAACAACATAGCCTGTGAGGATCACATACAAGGGTATGCACACGAGGAAAAAGTAGCATGCAAGGGGTGCACATAGTAATGAAACAAATTAGTGCATAAGGTTTCACACATGCATGTATAAGGTCGAGGACTTAGCCATTTTTCCATAGAGGCTAAAAATAGAAAATCGAGCTAGAGCGCCATCCAAGAAAAGATTCGAAATAGATAAAAGAGGAGTAAACTTGAGGCACACGCAAAGGATATAAATAGGAAAAACACATACGGGGCATAGGTAAAGAACACACATGGAAGAAGTCTAATAATAGGTGTAGACACCTAAATCGACTATGCGTTTTACTACTAAAATTGTATTGTTTATTGTAATTTCATTATAATTAGTGATTTATCACTAATTAGCTAACATTCCCCATAATTTTGGTTAATTAACAACACTTCGTTAATTAATTAACTTCCCCATCCTGGATGTCAATTAACGACACTTTTTTTGTTATAATTTTATTTTAATTAATTAATTAATTGACCATTATTAATTAATTAAGTCTTTCGATCTTGTATTTAACTAATAAACCTCCTTATTAGTCAAATCCCCTATTAAATCCTTCAAATTCTACTAATTTCCCTCTAAATCACCTCCAAAAGGCTTTCTTAAGCTTATCTTGGTTTATTAATTAATCCTAGTTGATTAATTAAATAATCTCTAACTCCCATGAGTTGTTAATCCTTTATTAATCTATTCTAATCAAGCTTATGCATTTCTAATTCTACTTTACCTTTATCCCACATTCACTGGGTTTAAGCTTCTCCCAAATTGGAAAGTTATATAAAGAACTTAGTACACCTTTTCCAATCTTGTACCATGTCTTTGTAAGACATTAGCATGTGATAAGAGCATTTTAATCTTGAAAATATTATTTATCAAGCAACCATTTCCATCTTCTACTTGAAAATAGTAGTAAGATAAGAACCATACATGGCAATTAAGCCATATTGGTGAGATCTCTTCCTCTTCCATGGATAATTTCCTTTGATTGCACGTAGCAATGTTTGGCTCATTAAAGGAGTATCTACAATCTAAAAGCCCATCAAAAACATCAAAGGATGGTTTGCATTTCATGTTTTTAATATTAGATGCATTAATTAAGCTTTTCCTTTCAATGGATTTATCATGATGTTTGTTAGATTAGCTTTGTTATTGAGACTACTTGGTGTTAGTTTCTATTGATTAACTTAGCTTCTTTACACATGCATACAATAGGATTAAAGAAAATAAAAGAAAGATGTATATTTAGCTTAATATATTATTAGGAAAAGTTGGAAAAAGCATGTAAGTTATTGTAAGCACGCCTATTATTAGGAAAGTGCATGTAGGTGGTGAAGGGAAAGTCCCCACCGAGTATAAATATGGGTAATGTAACATTGTTTTCGAGAGTGCGAATAGAGGATTCTTTGGAGAAAGAGTTCAATGATCTAGGGTTTTGGATTTTGTATGATAATGTGCATGGTTTAGCACATTGATGTATTAAGAATATTGTAATCTTAAATGTTATGTAATTAATTATGGAGTGTAATGGATAAATATTATGGTTGTATAGATTATTGTGCTTGATTATGGGTATTCAAGTCTTTATTGCTATCCTCCACAAATGGTTTCCCTTTATATGTTTTGCTAGAATGTCATGATTATGATGTTTCTCTATGCATGAATGGTTTTTTTGGTTATGAATGATTATGAGTATGATTATAAACATGCATGCTAACATCTTGATAAGAAAAGCAAAGGAGGGACCTAGAGGTTGTGTGCACTTCAGGTGAGCCTCCATACTTTTCTAGATGAAGTGCCAATGCGCATAGCCGGTTGAGTAATAAAAGACTACATTTTGATTCATTTCTGGGACTCTTTTTAAACTACCTACCAGGATGTTGTATGATGAGATGACATTTCGGTTTTCTTTGGAGAACATTGAGAGCTGGATAGAAGATGACCAAGACGCTTTTGCATAGAGATATAACATTGGGCCTGATTTTAATATGCGAAAGTGGGTGAAAGATAATTTATATGACTACTTATATGAGAAGTTCTCAGATTCTCAGTAGATTTTTACTAGTGGTTGGTAGTTTACGTGACAAATAGAGGTGTCTAGCGATGGAATCTTGGACGTAGGAAGACTATCAAACACTCTTTGATTAGGAAAAGTTGTGGATCATTGGTGAGAAGGTGTATTGTGCAACTATACTTTGGAGTACGTAATTTTGACATATTCTTGTTGAGAGGAGGCAAATATTTGGTTCTTGCATGATCCCATATGATCCTATTTGTGTGCAATACCATTAGCTATGAAGATTCTAATGGTGGAATTGGGAATGAAGAAATTAATTATGGCAAGTAAAACCCCACCGAGTGTAGGGGCGGGAGCAGTTTGGGAAATATGTTGGCGACCCTTGTGGAAGAAAGATAAAGAGAAGAAAGATGACTCACATATAACAAGATGTAACAAAAGGTAGTTGATGAGATGGTGAGGTCGAGAAGAATGATGGTCAAGCGGAAGTGATGAGAGTCCCTTGGAAGGTGCAGAACTGCAATATCATTTCCTCCCGACATTGGGAAAGCATAGTAGAGAGACCCCATTAACGTCTGATGAGAGTGAGTCTGAGGAGAGAATAATAACCATGTGTATGCATCTAACCACACTTTGCCTCCTAGCCCTTGTGAAAAGTGTTCCAAATCCATAGGAAGTTGTTGAAGAGCATCATAATGATGAAAAACAAGAATAATCTCCATGTTGGGTAGGAGACACATGTAGACATGTTTTATTTATTGCTTAGGAATCGTGACAAATCAAGGATGTGCACATGGCCATGTAAAGAAAGCGTCGTGTTTGGAGTAAGAACATCGGGCGTATTTTTACAAGTGTGTCATCGGGAAAAAGTGTTGATGCACATGAGACCATTAGAAGAAATTCTATAGGTGTTGCTATAACTAAAATAGTTGGTGCCCAATTTAGTACAACGACCGGGACACAAGGAAGTTCATCTTGGATCACAAGTCACTAGGGAGGCTCATGAGGTTTAGGTCAGCCACCACATGGAAGAAAACTTGGTGGAGGTTGTTTAGGTTCAAGATCTAGACCCATCCAAGGACAAGCGACACACCCATCATAATAGCCAAAACAACCACAACAGATGACACCTCAAGTATTTGAGATGTCTCTTCACTTTCCATAGTATAGAGGTGTGGAGGATGTTGTTGAGCATGTGCACAAGTGTGAATTGTTATGGAGAGCTAAAAGCATAACTTTTGATAGAAAGATAAGTAAATTTTCCACCACACTTCAAGGGATCACACATAGTTGGTATAGAAATTATGACCCACATCATACTGCGGTGGATTATGATGTGTTGTACACTGCATTTCTTTTTGAATTTCACATTCCTAAGTTTGAGCAACAAAGTATTTGCATGCTTAAAGACATCAAGCATGGATTATCTAAAAGTGTGAGGGAGTATGATACATGGTTTAAAAATATCTTTTCCAAGATATCATATGATATTCATCAAATCCAACATGCGCAGTGGTTTTTTAGAGGCTTGTTGACTCCATTTTAAAGGGCTTTATCCCATAAAACATTTACTAATCCGTATGCGGCTTTGGAAGTGACTCGCATGTTGAAGTAGTACAGATTGCATACACTAGAGTAAGACCTTTCCTTGAGGCACAAATAGTAGTTATGGATAAGTAATTAGAGAATATTTCTATCAATTCAAGATTACATAAGACATGTAGTGGGTTATGGTGCACTAATTACGAGGTGGAAGGACATAATAAGGATAGTTATCTGTGTAGGAATGTGCGTGTATTATTCTACAACATTGTTAGACTTGCCACAAGAATCATAATGTCTAGAATTCCCCTTTTTAGCGCGCAAAACTGAAAAATGTCTCTATGCACTGCAAGATTTGTGATTCGCATACTCATGATATAGTTGATTGTCATTTAATAGACCAGATTTATGAGGCATGTGGACTGGATTATGATAAACCACTATGGCAAGTAGCTCTCAAGTGCAGGAAACCCAACCTAATAAAGGGCACAAAAATGGAGATGGTGGGTTTTGAGGTGTATATAGGAGCATAGGCCGCGGTGGTAGAGGAATTTTCACGCGTGGGACTTACTATACTTTGGGGTCCCTAGATCATTACCAACATGAATACCCCAGAACTAGGTTTGCATATACTATGGAAATGTGCATAAATTTGAATATTTCCTATACCTCTATGAACATATGTGTAAGAACAAAAAGAAGGAAAAAGGTGTAGGGATGATCAAGGTATAGTGCACGAAGAATGAACAATGGACACCTAAAAATATGGTTGATCTAGAGCTTCACCTATGCTAGTCACTAGGCATACAAAGGCAACACACACAAGGGAAACTATTAAAGCAAAACATCTCATCATGATGGAGATTATTATACATGTTAAGTATCAATATGCGGATCATCGAAGGAGGTTTAATAAGATACCATAGGAGTAAGCAGTGATTTCTAAGGCAAGATTCAATACCGAAGAAAACAGGTGCACAAGAGGGAACATGTGAAGGACATAGAACTTCCACAAAGGGATCTAACTGATCTCGAAGGTAGTATGTAGGATGTTACGGCAGGAGAACATCATCCCATTACTAGGAGAATGGCTCGTGGGAAGGTACCATGCACTAGAATTGAATGAGAGCACCATATCCTCCATGCCAACTTACCACTACATAATCATGAGTATGACAAGGAAATTACACTGGATACAGTGATAGATGATTAGTTGGTGAGTAATATTATAATTAACACAAGTGCAAAGGTGCTCAATGTTCTAACTTTGGATGCTTGGAACTAGATGGGGATACCACAATTACAACCATCTTCTAATGTTTTGTATATGGAAAATAAGACAAGGGCTATGCCCATTGGTGTACTCAATGATGCTTTGTTTATTATTCGGGAAGCCAAGTTTCTTGGATATTTTGAAGCATTGGAGCTTGCTAAGGCAAATAATTTTCTAGCATTACTTGGGCATCCTTGGTGTTACAAATAATGTAGACTTATGCTTCAACAAAATATATATATTAGTTTTGAGAACAAGGAGGAGCGCATTTTCATACCCCTGGATGATGTGAAGGTTGTGCCTTACATTGATCATGTGAGTGAAGAAGATCTTAATATGATTTATGCACGTATAGTGTGCAACCCTGAGAATGTGGAACCATCTAAGGAAGGCATACTTCAGTGGGAAGACACACAATCTATCAGTGACACTACTAGTGTTGCTTGTGAAAATTGGGCCCATGACACTTATGAAATGGTGGGTTGTGAGGTTAAAGGAAGATTCACTAGGATGATCAGGCCACACATGATTAGGCATTTGGGAAAAACTCAGTTACCTAGGTATATTAGAGAGGAAAGACCTAAATCTTTCTTACGTGTCATGCAAGAAAATTGGAATAATGAGGGATATGGACATAATATGATGATCTATACATTTCCTGGAACAACAACGTGTTGGTGGGTGACACATAAAGATAATATTTTAGGTTGGCGTGAGGTAAGGGTAGCCTTTTTAACAAGGTTTACTTAGAGCAATGTTCCTTCTCTTATACATGAGTATGATGGTAAGACTCCTACTTTTGTACATGTCCACAACTATGAGAGAAAATGGTCACAAGGATTGGAAGCTTTACCGTCATCTCTTTGGGTACATAAGTTCTACTCTACTCTATGAGGATGCACATGGGCATGGTATGTGCATGGTGAGCTCAAGAAATATATTGTAAGTTAGTGAGACATGATTGAAGGTATGGCTCACACCTTTAATTATTTTTCCTGTGTTCATTTTTATTAACTAAGCTATAAAAACATTAAAACTAAGCATCTACATAGCTTTAAAAATAAGTTAATCTAACAATGAACCATCAAGATAAGAGCTTAAAGGAAATTCTTTTCAATGCATAAATGAAACTAACATGCTAAGATATTTCCTACTCTCTATGATTGTTAAAACTATGAACCTATGAAAATCATAAGAAATCAAAATGGAGTGGTGGAGACCTCAAGAATTGAGAATGGAATCTCACCAAGAATGGCTACAAGGACATTTTGGATCTTCCCATATTACTCAACTTTGAGTGGATGGATGTAAGATGAAAGAGCTAATCCAACAATGGAGAATGCTCAAAGCCAAATGCCTATAGTTTACCTTAGGGAAAATGCATTGTGTTTGTAAAGATGTAAGGAGCTTGTTCCTTTATATAGATTGAATGTTGGAGAGAGATGTGAAACTTGGTGCATGTGGGATAAGGGTAAAGCAAAATTAAAAATGGATAAGGTTGTTTTAGATAAATTTAATTTGTCATTAGAAACCATGGGAATTAGGATATGTTCTAGTTAATCAACGGTGATTAATTAATAGATAGAAGAAAGCTTATAGAAGTTGATCGGAGGAAAGTTAGTGTGATTTGAGGGATATAAGAGGAATTTGATCCAATAGATGAAGATTTATGGATTTGTAGTTGCGAGCATAATTAATTAATAATAATTAACTAACCCAAGTAGAAGTGAATACTAATTAACGAAAGGTCATTAATCAACATCCTGAATCATAGTATGGCTAAATAATTAACGAAATATCATTAATTAACGAATATTAAGAAGAATGTTAGCTAATTAGCATAAAAGTGTAATTATTACAGAAATGACGAGAAAGAGGATAGTAAGTGCAATTTTAGTATTAAAACTACATAAGCAAATTTTAGGTGTCTACATTTTCCCCTCTTTAGGGTGGCATAAGTGATGCCACTTAAAAGATAGTAGACAAGTACAGACAAATAATTTTTTTGAAGAGATAGAAGAAAAATTAGTATAATGAAGGATTCCCCCTTGATTGTTGATGGGGTGATGAAAGAGGTCGATCGACGATCGAAAAGATGAAAGAAAATGATAGAAGAATGAATTCCTATTGCCCCTTTTTTGTTTAGAAGAATATTTTTATAGAAGAGAGTGAAGAAAAATGAAGATGAAGGGAGATGGAAATATCTATCATCTTACTAATGTAAAAACCAACGTTATATCATCATTTTTCTTATGATCAATGTCATCGGCTCTTATTGAAATATACACATACAAAAAAAGTGTACCATAACATGAAAAGATATGATACAAATATTTTTTCATTGCCAAAAATGTTGACTCCATGCAACATACATAATGTAATGCAATATGAGAAAGTACACATACTAATCTGACAAGGAAACAAGTACAAACACACATACTAAAAAAAAATGTTTATCAAATATTTTAAGGACCTCTTTCTCCATGGGGTTGATCCGAATATAACTTCTTGGGAGAAGGCCTTAGGACTCTTCCGAATGTGATCTCGAAACAAGATAATAAATATCTTTTGCTCATTCTTGGGAAGGAAGAACTCAGATATGCTGGTTTTGATATGGAACTAGATAAATCCCCTGGACCGGTGGGTTCCCAAAATTCTTCCTCCAATAGTTCGGGAATCATTTAGATGATCCATACTTTCTTTAGTAATGGCCCAATCCTCAAACAAATCAACAACACCTTCCTAGTCCTTATTCCCAAGATGATAGGGGCCAAGGATGTGAAATATTTTAGACCCATTAGTTTGTGCAACACTAGCTACAAATTGATTACCAAAATTATTGCTTTCAGGATCAGGAAAGTGGTGGCCAATTTTATCTCTCCTAATCAAGGGGATTTTGTTCCTGGGAGACAAATTATGGATAACATTGTGGTTATCCAAGAAGCCATTCATTTTGTTGAAATTTCAGGAAGATCCACCATGTTTGTCAAGATGGATATGCACAAAGCATATGATGATTTTCGTGGGCCCTTCTCCGAGCCATTTTGACCAAGGTGGGGTTTGATGCATTTTTATCAACATGGTTATGGTCTACATTTCTTCTGCTAGGTTCTCTATTATGATCAATGGAAAGCCAAAAGGATTCTTTCAAGCTAGTAGAGGACTCAGACATGGAGACCCCCTCTCCCCCTTCCTCTATATGATTGTGGCAGAAACTTTAAGCGAATCTATAACCATGTGGTTTCCTTAATCTCTTGTAAGGTCTCAAAATTTCTAATGGTCTTCAGCCTACTTTCCTTAACCAATTTTTTGATGACAATTTCTTGATGGGGAAGGTGTTTATACAGGAAGCCTCTATCTTCAAAGAGGTTATGAATGAGTATGAGGAGATCTCTGGTCAGGTGGTCAACTTCCAAGTGCAAGTGCATTTCCAAGTGCAATTTGAAAAGTGTTATTTTCTTCATTAATGTGGAAGTGCATTTCCAAGTGAGATTGGACTGCATTTTTTGTTTTAAGATAAATAATTTTCCGGATTCCTATTTGAGAATGCCCCTCATTCACAAAAAAGCTGAATCATTCCATCTCGGAAATCTCTGCTCAAGAGAGTTTCCAATAATTTGTCTTCTTGGAAGGGGATCCTCCTATCTCAAGATGGAAAAATTCAACTTCTCCAAATATCTCTTCAAGGTGTTCCAATCTATGTCATGTCCCTTTTTCAGCTCCCGGGAAATATTTTGGAAGCTCTTGAAAAAATTCAAAAAAGGTTCCTGTGGGTTGGTGCTGAGGAGAAGTTCAAATTTCCTCTTGTGTCCTGGGAAAAAGTGACCAAGCCTAAGGATTGTGGTGGGATGGGATTAAAGAATATGAGACTCATGAATGAAGATCTTGTGGCTAAAGTTGGTTAGAGAGTGATAAAGGAAGAAGGCCTATGGATTGATATCATCAAAAGGAAATATTTAAGGAATACTGGTAGAATAGAGACTTTCTTTTTGTAGGATAATATCCCTAAGGGATCCTTCTTTTGGAATTATTTTCTTTCCTCTAGGGAGATCCCGAGTAGCGGTATTAAATGGAATATTGGGAAAGGTGATAACATTTGATTTTGGATGGATTTTTGGCTCTCTGATAAACCTTTAGTGGAGGAAGAACTAGGGAGAATTGTGGTGCATTTCTTTGAAGACAATGGTAAATTTTGGGTTAGGGACTATTGGAGCTTCTCCAATAATCTTGTTCTTTGGGAGAAGGTGCTTCCCCCTCCCAATTTCATTGGGGACACTCAACTTTTTTTTGTGATCTCAACTCTAAGTTAAAGAGTTTATATATTACACTTTTCCAATAGAATGAGGACTCTATTATATGGAAGGAAGAGGATTCTAGAAATTTCTCTGTTAAATCTACATACCTCCTAAATTTCAAGAATTCTAGCCAAAAATATTACTGGGGTAAACTTTGGGTAAAATACCTTCTACCTAAAGTTAACATTTTCCTTTGGTTGGCTACTCAGAACAAAATCCTCACTGTGGATAATTTGAGGAAACGTGGGATGTTCCTCCCCAATAGGTGTGTGCTTTGTAAAAAGAGGAGGAAAGTGTCAACCACCTCCTCATCTCTTGTCCCTTTGCTCAAGCAGTGCTTTCCAAGGTGTTGGATCTTTTCAAAGTGCAATGGGTCTACCCTAATTCCATTGAGGAATGTTGGTTACAATGGGATTGTCCTTTCAGGTATCCCTTTCTTATGGCTACCTAGAAAATGGCCCTTCCCCACTTCATCTAGAGCTTATGGAAGGAAAGGAATGCTCTCATCTTCAGAAATCATGAGGATACTATCGAAAGGATAGTGCTAATTTTATTTCCTCGATTAAAGAGAACGTAAATCTCATTAAGGTGAAGACTAAAAATGTTGTTTCTAGTAGAGAAGAGGAAGTTCTCAAATAGTTCACCTTCATTCTCGCCTCAAGTCAGACTCTCGTCCACTACCATTAAGTGGTCCAAACCGGAAAAGGGAAAATTCAAACTTAATTTTGATAGGGCTTCTAAAGGCAACCCTATCTGGCTGGTGGAGGGGGCATAATCAAGGATCATAATGGGGACTAGATCTTAGCCTATGCAGGACCTTTGGGGACTCAGAGTAACAATGTGGCTGAAGCTTGTGCTCTTCTCTGGGGTGTTAGTATAGTTAAGGAAAAAGGAACTAAACATATTATTATTGAGGGGGACTCTCTTCTCATTTTAAATGCCATCAGCAAGACTAGTTACAATAATTGGGCTTTGGGTAATATTATTTATGATATTAAAGAGCACCTTAAGTACTTTGATTCCCATATCATCACTCATATCCCTCACATCAGTAATAATTGTGTGGACAGATTTGCGAATGAGGGAGTTCAAAGTAATGATTTCAAAGTGTGGCAAAAAGGTGAGGTCATACCTATGCATATTAATGATATTATTAATCATGAAAATTTGTAAGCACTTCACCTTAAGTAGCGCAAGGAGAATAATGGGTTCATTTTCCAATATTGCAAAAGCAAGTCGACTTAAGATATTCTTGGAAAGGCAAGTCTAATATCAAAAGTTGCAGACTTCAAAGTTCTGAGCATTGGAGTAAAAATTTGGCCATCATGGGCGGAGATAGAACCAGTCGATCCATCCAACCATGGGTGTATTGTGGAGGATAAGTCTATGTGGCACCTGTTTAGGATTGGGGGTTCAGAACTTTATCACCGGACTCAAGGAATGACCCGTTGCTTATTATGGAGTTCGAGCTAGCGTGGAAAGATGGGAAAGAGGTGATTCGTGGCATGGAAATCGATACGTCGAAGGAGGCCATTGCCGTATTATTGGCATGGACATGAAAGGTCTGAAAAATATTTAAGGATAGGAATCGAGAGTATGAAATCAATACTTTATTTGTGGTAAAGGAAATTTTCCATTACTTCATGGATGGAATCGCTCATTCCTGAATTCCTGAGGTATGAAGGGAGGTTTGTCTACACATCATGAAGTATCTTACCCTAGAAGGTAAATATCACAAGATATTTACCCACCACTTGTCTTTTCTGAACATGTTTAGACACAAGAAAAAGCTTAGTATTACATTCTATATTTTTATGTCTCAGACCATTTCGGTGAAGGATTTCCAACGGAGTAAGGTGGAGTCCCCATTCATGATGGCCTCATTCTTCTCTTGTTTCGCAATGGGAAACCGATCTGGGATAAACATATGCCCCTAATTGAAGATGAGGAGGATATTACCTTGGTTGAGTTTCTGTCCAAGATGAGGGAGGGTAATCTGGGTACTAAGAAGATGGGTGAGGGGAAGAATGTGGAAGGAATGGAAAAGAGGGAAGATGGGCCTTCAAAGGGTAAGGACAAAGTGCCCCGTATGAAGGAGAGCATGGTCTTGATACGTGGAAGAACAAATTTTAGTATTTGGAAATGGTGGTCCAGGTTATGGAAGAGACTCACTTGGTGGTGAGGAAGGGCATGATTGATAGCATTGAATCCACCAAGAAAATATGTTTGGCTCAGAATAAAATCGTGGGGAGATCAAGCAGTTGGAATCTCTGGTTCAGGATTTGGGTGCTCGTTTGGTGGTTGTGGAAAAAGAGAATCAGAAAAGGAGGTGGATTAGTTCTGATGATGTTGAAGAGGAGGAGGAGGAGTCTATGGAGGATACTAAGGAGGTCATCGAGGAACCCCTAGAAGAAGCTAAATACTGATCCTAGCACGAAAGATGAGATTAGGGAGGTTAAACCCTCTAACAAAAGTAAAGCTAACTAATGGAACTTCTTCCGAACTGTCTATGGAATTTGAGGAAATTTCTCTGTTTTCTTGTTTAATGGCTTAGTTCTCTTTTGTTCATTGTTTTCTTGGACCCCCTTCTCTATTTTGGAGTTAAGTCTATTTAACTCTTTGGGTCCTATTCCTTTTTTTTCTCACTTTGTTTCTATCATGATGTAATCTTTTTGTACTTAGCCTCTGGTAGCATATCCCTATTTTTAACCCTATCTAATAAAAACAAACTTTTAAAACAGTTACACAAATGTTTTTGTTATCAAGCTTCAGTTCCCAAATGTTCAATGTAATGACAAGGGTTAATGATGGTGCCCCAAGTAAGGATACATGTGAGGGGAATAAATGGAGGACATTTGGGTCCTATGAAAAAGTATTTGTGCACTATGAAACAATACCCAACAACTCGTTGTGCCAAAGAGTGCGGAACATAGTGAGCAAACCAAATTTTTAATGGAGGTAGATCCAGACGATCTATGAGTCAAGAGCGAGAACAATTGAGGACCAAAGAAATATGTTTTTAAGACAAATTTCAATATTTGAGTACGATGCATTTGACACAAGCTTCAACTGTGTGCATGCTTGTTACCAATTTTTTTATATGATTTTTTATTTTTACGATTTTTTTGGATTTTGATGTTTTACCAATGTTTTGGATTTTTGATTTTTACCAATTTTTAGGATTTTTTGAATGTTTTACTAATTTTTGGATTTTTGATTGTTTGTGAATTTTTAGGGTTTTTTTAAGTTTTCCAAATCTATGTACAAGAAAAATGAAGATGCAAATATGCCCCTAGCGAGAGGTGAGAATGTACAAGGGAAAATCTTGCGCATATATACAAGAAGAAGATATGTTGGATCAAGGCCAAGGTAGATAGGTTCAACATGATGATGAACTCAAACCAATGAAGTGCTAGGAAGGAGAAAGTGTGCCCCAGTGTAAGTTGGCCAAGAAACATATGATAGAAAAGAAGGAGAAGAATGTTTTATTAAAAGGGGACAAAGGTTCCCGTAAACATGGTAAAAAGGAAATCTTACACCCATGGATGTTCTGAACAAAGCAGAAGAACAATGTGAATGTTATGGAAGATATGGAAAATGTAGCTAGAATATTGGTGATGAAAACGTGATTAGCCAAAGGCACAAACCATGAGACAAAATACGAACTAAAGCAAGAGTTTAAACAAGGTCCAAAAAAAGACACTTGGTAACATACTAATCTTGTTTGCTCATAGAGATCCAGTGTGTGCACATGGAAATTAATTACTTCTTGAAGGGAAGATTTGATAGACAACAAGTGAAAACACGTTAGCCAATGTGTAGGAATGATTTATTTTGAAAGACAGGTTTTTGTATGGAGGGTGGAAGGAGATCCATACATTGCTCGCTACCAACCAGTGTCCATAGCCCCATCGGAGATGTATTTGATTCTAGTCACAACATTGCTCTATTTCTATCCAGGACTCCATAGACCGATAAAGATATTAGAAATACCCCAAGAGAGAGTTATTTATCAATTTTATTTTTCTTCTAATTTTTGTTTTTTATTTGATTGATTTTGATTCTTGTGCTTAGTGAAAACTTATTTCAGCTCCCTTAATTTAACAAGGGGTTAAGAACCACTGATGGCTTGATGGAAGGATGTGGAAGTGATGGCGATGACAACATTGGCTAATGTCAACAAATACATCCAAAATTTCCTCACAAAAAGTTTATTAGATGTAGATAGGGATAAGATCTCTAAGAGGGCAGTCATTCTTTAATTTACCAAGGTGACAAAATACCCAGTCAAATAGATACCATAGAAATAAATGTCGGATGAACCAAAATATCAATGAAGAGATGAAAATGGTGGGTGACTTGAGAAGAATGGAATGAAATGGAAGAAAGAACATTCATGTGTATGCGATACATGATTACAATGTTTGATCTTTATACCTTTGATTTTTTTGTAATGTTTTAATGTTTTCTCTTTCTTTTTGTATTTTTGTATTATATTTTATTTTCCTTTTTGGAATTTGGGACCAACAATGTCACTCTGCGTTATAAGATCCAACAACAATGTTTACGATTTCTTTAATGAGGGATACTAGGATTTTTCTTTGTCAAGAGTGATATTATCTCCAATCTTGATGACCGTAGTGAGATCATATTCGATAAGTGACTGTGACTTATCTTTCAACATGGATTTTGTATGTGGGATCTTGAGTTCCTTATCAATAGGTTTCTACACTTTGCGCCATACTTGATGGTTACGTTGGTGTGCATTCTTGAATCACGTTTGATTTTTAACTTTATGGTTGTTTGACTTGTTGGGAGCTTTGGATATCTTTGGAGTTTTGATCTTAGCTTGATAAAGAAATTATTTGGGTTTCGTATAAGCTAATGCGTGATTTTGTTGATCCCTAGAAGTGGGAGAAGAAAGTGGATGTTTATGATTGATTAGAGGAATATGAGTAATGATGGTGGGATTTCCTAGTCATTGATAGAAGGATAATATGATGGACGAAAACGATACAATCCAAGAATTGAAGAGGATGGGTTACTAGGAGGTGTCCCATAGATGGAAGATAAAGGACTACTAGGATGTAGACCAAGCATAGAAGATGATAGGATACCAAGAGGTGTCCTAGACATCAAAGACGAAGGACTACTAGGGTGTAGCCCAAGTATAGAAGATGATGGGAAACCCATAGGTGACCCACAAATAGAAGATGAAGGGCTATTAGGAGGTGTCCCACATATAGAAGAAGATAATGGGCTACTAGGAGGTGACCCAAGGATGGATTGTGATTGAGTAAAAGTAATTGTGATATGTAAATAATGATTGGGTGATGAGAAGATAGGCCAAGGATCAATGATAGGATTTTCTCCATGTAATGGGGAATGTGAAAATGGAAGAATAAGAAGAGGATCAAGTTTGATGGTCTTAGGATCTTCCATTTTATTTTGAAAAAAGAATCAACCTCTTCCCCACAATACATGAACACATCGAGGTCAAAATATAATCCTTTCTCATGATCCTCTAGAGGGATGTCATCATGTAGCCCCATGAATTCTCTGATCACTTCTTCATTTTGAAAGAAATCGATCGGTATGGGTTGTTGTTCTTCAATCGTGGTAGATTGATTAGAAGAAACTGGTCCAACTGGTGTGGAAGATGTAGAATATGTTTGGTGATGATTGATAGAATATGATTTAAGAGACGAAGTAGACTTGGATGGAGATGTCTCGTGAGTGGAAGTAGATGGGGATTTGGAAGAATTCGTTATTAGTTTTCCTAGAAGACAACATAATGTAGGTAGACAAAGAGGGTCATGTATCCAGTCAGTATATTGTGATGTAGGAGTAGACTTAGAATATTGACTAGAGGAATTTTGAGTTGCGTAGAGCTTTGACGGAGGAAGAGGTCATTGAGGTGATTGATAAAAGGGGTCCTGCGAAGAAATAGAGGACCATGATGTATGAGTCGTATTAGATGTTTGATAAAGGCGGTCCTGTGAAGAAAGGGAGGACCATGATTTAGGAGTTGAGTTAGAGGAATGATGGGGAGAATTTTTGGTGACACAAATCCTTAAAGGAGGAGAATTTTGTTTAGGAGGCTAATTACTCCCTAGAAGTAAGTTGATCGAATGAAGCTTAGAAGATCGTGAGGAATATGAAAGATAGTTCAAATTATAATCCTCAAAAGATTCAAAATAATTGGAATAATAATTTGGATTAGAATCCTCGGAAGAGCAAGAGGAATCAGAAGAATAGTTTAGATTAGACATATAAGAAGAGTGGGGGAACCCGAATAATAATTTGGATCAAAATTGTTCAAACCATACCACCAACTATGAGATGAAGGTGGGGAATGGGGTACCCGAATGAGTTCTCCAACGCGAAGAACCAAATGGGGTTTAGTTGTGATGGGCATGTTTCAAGGTAAATTCCTAAACCTAGGTTCCCTATTGTCATAAGTGTGAGGAACCTTGTGATAATCAGTCATTGTTGGCATTGTTGGGTCCAAATTCCTAGACCTAGTTTGTATGATTGAACTCCTTCATATGGAAAGAATTTTTGTGTCAATTTGGGCAGTATAATAGTGACCAACTAGACATTTTGTGAACAAATAGGGGATGTTTGTGTGATTTTACAAAGGGGATCTAAGGAAAACATACATAGTGATGACTCAATTTTGATAATCCAACAAGGTTTAAACAAGTCGTGAGTGTGAAGGATCAAAGGATCAAAAGGATTTTCCTTAGAAAAATAAATTCACAAGATGAATGATCAAAAGGAACAATCATGCAAGCTCAAAACAAAAAGCCAATCTATAAGGAAATACTCCCTATGCAAAAATGTGTCTCAATGATAGTTTGATGCAAGATGATCAACTCAATGTCAACACTTACGTCAAGTTTAAAATAAACAAGGCATAAGTATTAACAAAGGGTTGAAGTGATTTCCGATCAAGGTATACTATAACCCATCTAAATACAAACAAGGCCTAAATCTCAAAAAGTGGAAGTTACAAGTGCGAGCAACACAACAATTCCACTTAGATACGTTTAATCAAGCTTTGTGGAAAAGAAAGATATTAGTATTGATATGATCTTGATATGATGTAAACAATTGTAACAAAAATTTTCAAGGTTGAGGAAATGTTTGGAAGGAGATAAATTCAAATTATACCAAGGATTTTCTAGTGTGTGAGCAACGTAATGCTAAAATCTCAAAACTTAAACCCAGTTTATGAGAAACAAGATATAAGGATCAAAATTGTATTGATGTGATGCTAGCAAAGTAACACCTCAAAGGAAGATCAATGATGAGAAAGCCTAGCTACAAATGAGACATCTTGACGTGGGTATCAAGACAAGGCTATCAAGATGCGAAGATGTACCAACACACTTTCAATGTTTACCATCCAGTCTCAAGCAAGGATGAATGTAAATGGGTGTAAAAGTGGTGGACATAATCAATCAATAGCACACGCATATTTCTCCTCTTTTGATCAAAAATATCAACAAGATAGCAAAGGAGTAGATCAAATGGGGGTGAAAAATACTTGGCATCACTTTGGCAAAGTTTCACCTCGTCTTATGGTGAGTGAAAAACTAAGACAAAGTAACACTTCGCAAATTTCATGATGAATGATGCTTGGCTCAAATTTTAATGGACTCTCCCCTTGTTCGAAAAATAAGGTTTTGACTCTGAAAAGTTCTTTCCTCATGAAAGCTCTTTGAAACATGATTGGCTTTGAGTCAGTCAAGTTGGCTCCAAGACGAAATGGCTTCCTAATTGGTTCTCTCAACTAGGTGTCACAAATTATCTTTGTGAGCTCAGTTTTCCAAGGAAGTCACACTGACTAAACCTTGGAGTATCCTCGGCTTTACTTTACCCCCTTCGATACAATGAGAATAAATGCGTTCAGTTGTATTTTCACTGGGGTCACGTTATGGATAATTTTGATGCTAAATCTCACAAGTGTATACTAGTCAAGTAGGTAAGTAGAGCACTTCCCATTTTTTCCACAAGGTTCCCTCTTGCGTGGACTACTTTGGGGTTCCTAGGAGCATCCATCTTGTTATCTTAAGGCTTATGCCAAAGGGATCTTCTCCTAGTTCAAAGTGGACGAGTCATAGCTCTTAACCAAAACCTACATATACAATGTTTTGAATGTGGTGTATTTTCTTATCTTTGGAGCTTAATGTGGTTTAGTCATACACCATTTGGCAACCTGCAACACACATGTAGTTAAAAAAATAGATCCCAAGTCTTTGGTAAGTGATTAGGTCTTGCACTCAAACATTAATAGTTCTGCAAGAAAATCACATTATTTGCAAGAGGAAATAATTTATTTTGATTCTCAAGATCATCCAAGGATGCAAAAGAAGAGCATACACAAAAATAATATAGCTAAAAAGTAAAGGAAAGCTTTGTGATTAATGAACCATACAAAAATATTTATAAATGTTCATTCTCTTAAGCCATAAATGAAAGATGAAGTTTCCAATTAACCAAATGTTAGAAAATTAAGACTAAATTTACTTTTGATTCTCAATATCACCCTAAGGTGCAATATAAGAGCATACACAAACTTTAGCCCAACTAGATAGAAATGGAAAACTTCAAATCAAAGGACCATCAAAATGATTTGTAAAAGGTTCATTCCCTTTAAGCAAAATGAATAATAAAATTTCCAAGCTAATGCAAATGTTAAAAATATAGAGATAAAAGTTGTTTTTATTCTCAAGATCACCAAAATGTGCAAGAGAAGAGCATACACAAGCTTTGTTATAAATCAAGTAAAACATGGAAATACAACATTCATAAAAAAAATAGACATGTTAGAAAATGACCAGTTTTACAATAAAGGAAAAACTTGAAATTTATGTAAGTCTAAATCTCAACTTTATGTTTTCATTACATAGTTCACTTCAATACCTTTCTAACACAAAAAAATGAAATCATTTCAAGTTCAGGAGCAAAAGTGAAATATGGGTTACGCATATGATCCTATGCTCATGGGTATGCACTTAACATGTACACATAAAATGTCAAAAACATGTCCCTTAATCTGCAAAAAGGTCAAATTTTTCCAATCAAGATTAAATTTTGACAATAACCCATCACATTAGTATGTGTAAAGAAGACTCAACGCCAAGGATTTTTTTAGTGGCAAATATTCCATTTTAGGAAAATTTGAAAAGACAAATTTTGAGCAGGTCAGTGTCTTGTTCACCTAAAATTTACAGTATATTTTTTTAGGGGTCGGCTTTGCCAACCCCTTGAAAACATATCCTATATAAACCTAGGTGATTCATCGGGTAGTATACTACTAACTTACTACTAGCTTACTGAGGTAATCGACATATCAAGTATCGTGAACTTGCAAGGCAAAGTTGTTGACGCACGATAGGAGGTTGTTGATGCACGACAAGAAGTTGTTGACGTACAACAAGAGGTTGTTGATGCATGACAAGAAGTTGTTGATGCACGATAGGAGGTTTTTGGTGAACAAAAGGATGTTGTTTATGTGTGACAATCATGTGTTGTTAACGCATGATAGGGGATTTACATTTTGCATTCGTGTGACAGTGAGTTTACAAATCATGTGACGGTGAGTTTTTGTCATGTGACAGTGATTTTGTTGTCATGTGATAGCAAGGTTACTTGTCATGTGAAAAAAATTTACCATCATACGATAGAAACCTTTCTATCGAGTGACATTAAGGTCACTATCGCGTGATAACAAGGTTTTTGTCGCACGACAATAACCTTGTTGTCTCGCATTAGCAAGGATGTTGTCGGACATCACCTTACTCGACCGAAAACATCCTTGTTGACACATGACAACAAGGTTGTTGTCGAGTGACAATAACCTTTTTCACACAAAAATGACATTATTTTCTCCTGACAGCAAGTTTGTTGTCGCACGACAACAATCTTGTTGTCACATGTCTTTAAAATTAGGTGAAAATATTACACACAAACCGTAAAAAATTACATGTTTCAAAAAACTCGGTTCTGGGGATATTAACCAGGGATTTTCCACCTTCAATTTCCTAGAGGCCTCTTAAAATTAACCCTACTCAATACTATCAAATATTAACATTCATGATGAAAAAATTAATATTTTCAATAAATTGACAAAACTAGCATGTAGAATGTTGAAAAAGTAAGCTCTAAAAATGAAAACATGGAGAAATCTTGAAATTTTCTCACCAAGATTCAATTTTGACAATAACCCACCACATTAATATGTAAATAGAAGACTCAAAACTATCAAACACTAACCTACATGCTCAAAAAATTAAGATTTTCAAGAAATTGACAAAACTAGCATGTAGAATGTTGAAAAAGTAAGCTCTAAAATGAAAACATGTAAAATCTTGAAATTTTCTTGCCAAGATTCAATTTTGACAGCAACCCACCACATTAATATGTAAATAGAAGTCTCAATACTATAAAACACTAACCTATATGCTCAAAAATTTAATATTTTCAAGAAATTGACAAAACTAGCATGTAGAATGTTGAAAAAGTAAGATCTAAAAATGAAAACATGGAGAAATATTGATAATTTATCACCAAGATTAAATTTTTACACCAACCCACCAAATTAATATTTAAATATAATACTCAACACTATCAAGCACTAACCTACATGCTCAAAAATTTAATATTTTCAAGAAATTGACAAAACTAGCATGTAGAATGTTGAAAAATGAAGCTCTAAACATGAAAACATGGAGAAATCTTGAATTTTTCCCATCAAGATCTAATTTTGACAGCACTTCACCTCCTTTATACCTACAAGGAAGACTCAACACATGCAAACTCAACAAAACATGGTTAGAAACACAAGTTATGTCAATATATTAAAAAAAGGGTTAATATGCAAAAACAAACTTAACCAAAATTTAGAATGTGTGTGAGATAAAGGGGTCTCCCACTGGGTGTGCTCAATGTGCTCATGTTTGATTAACTAAGCTATAAACAAATTGAAACTAAGATCTACGTATCTTCAAAATTAAGTTAATCTAACGATGAACCATCAAGATAAGAACTTAAAGGAAATGCTTCTTCAATGCACAAATGAAACTAACATGCTAAGCTATTTCCTACTCTCTATGATTGCTAAATACAACTATGAACCTATGAAGATCATAAAAATCAAAATGGATTGGTGGAGACCTCAAGAATTGAGAATGGAATCTCACCAATAAATGCTACAAGGCCATTTTGGATCTTCCCATATTACTCAAGTTTGAGTGGATGGATGTAAGATGAAAAAGCTAATCCAATAATGGAGAATGCTTGAAGCCAAATGTTTATAGTTTACGTTAGGGAAAATTCATTGTGTTTGTAAAGATGTAAGGAGGTTGGTCCTTTATATAGATTGAATGTTGGAGAGAGATGTGCAACTTGGTGCATGTGGGATAAGGGTAAAGCAAGATTAGGAATGGATAAGGTTGCTTTAGATAAGTTTAATTTTTCATTAGCAACCATGGGAATTGGGATATGTTTTAATTAATCAAGGGTGATTAATTAATAGATAGAAGAAAGCTTATAGAATCTGATTAGAGGAAAGTTAGTGTGATTTGAGGGATATAAGAGGAATTTGATCCAATAGATGAAGATTTATGGATTTAGAGTTGAGCGTAATTAATTAATAATAATTAATTAACCCAAGTAGAAGCGAACACTAATTAATGAAAGGTCATTAATCGACATCCTGAATGATAGGAAGGATAATTAATTAACAAAATATCATTAATTAATGAATATGAAGAGGAATGTTAGCTAATTAGTGGAAAAGCACTAATTATTATAGAAATGGTGGGAAAGAGAATAGTTAGTGAAATTTTAGTATTAAAACTACGTAAGTGGATTTTAGGTGTCTACATTTCCACTAAGCCACATACACATGAGGCATTGTAGATCATGAAGTGCATCACTTTAGGTGATAGCACAAAAGAAGAACTCATGGTTGAGATCTTAGGAGAGCCACGGGACTAAGACGTGAGATAATACAATAGAGATAAAAGAGAAGCTCTTAAGTTGCACATGGAGAGAGAAGGAAAAAGGAATGTGGTGTACCTCATCGATGATGAGAAAGTAGAGAACCTAGATATTAGCCATACAGAGGGTGCATGCGAGGTGATGTAATCTTTAGATGAAAAATCTCATGCATACCATGTACCTATGAAGACTAAGAAGGTTAATATCAGCACTGAGGATGCACCTAAAGAAGTTATTATCGATACTATTGGTCGAATCGAGGTTACAAAGATCATCAAGATGTTGCACAACTTCCGTAACTTGTTCCCGAGGGGTTATCATGAGTTAAAGGGCATACATCCCTCATTGGGAGAGATGAAGATTAAGTTGAAATAAGGCACACATTTGGTTCGTAAGAGGCCTTATATGATGAACCCAAACCAGCACATGAAGGTTAAGGAAGAAACTGAAAAAATGCTTAAGTCTAGAATCATTGAACTAATTAAGGAATCTATGTGGGTTATTCCCATGGTGATCAACATCAAGAAGGATGGCTAGATCAGGATTTGTGTTAACTACAAGGAACTCAATGCTTCATGTGTGATAGATCCTTTTCCTACGCTATTTACAGAGGAGATCCTTGAAGGAGTTATGAGGCATAAAATCTACTCATTTGCTGATGGATTTTCAGGGTACCACCAGGTGCGCATTGCACATAAGGATCAAGAAAATACCACCTTTACCACTGAGTGGGAAATTTTTTCATATATTTTGATTCCCTTTGTATTGAAGAATGCGCGGACATGTTCTCACACATTGTTGTATGTGCCTTTCACGAATTCATCCATTATTTCTTGCAAGTTTATCTAGATGACTAGAGTATTTATGGGTTTGTGAAAGATCATCGTGATAATTTGAGATTGATGTTTGAGAGATGCAACAAATGTAACATCTCCCTAAACATTAATAAGTGCATCTATGCCACACCCTTTGGCACTTTTCTTGGGTATATCATCTATGAGGAAATATTATTGGTAGACCAGATTATAGTGATTTTGGGTTTGGAAGAACCAGCCAAATGGAGTGAAGTGCGTAGATTCTTGTGGTATATTGGTTATTATAGAAATTTTATTAAGGTATATACAAATATTGTTGTGCCCCTGGAGTAATTTATCAAGGCCAAAGGAAAGTTTGATTGGGGTGTGTAGTCACAAAATCATGCACTTTAGATATTATTTATCCCGGTCTCATACTACTATTTAGAAGGTTCTTGAGTGAATAAAGTACTAATTAACCCCTGTCTTTTGGCCATCTTGTTTTATTTTATTTCATCATTCCCAACCTTTTACACCCATATACCCAGTCTATTTCATTCATCTTCCATATACCCTAGTCCCACCATGGGCACCCCGATCCTTTTTTATCTTTCCTACCACTTTTTGGGCTCTTTCTATCCATTTTAGCTTCTTATCTTTTTGGTGGTCAGCCATTTCAGGGTTAATTATGAAATTAGATCAAGATAACCCTATAAATATAAAGTTATGAGACCATAATGAGGTACCAAGCACTAGTCACTACTATCATCCACCTAGAGTTACATCCATCTATTGCATTGGAAATCACTTGCATCTACATAGCTCCATCACAAGGCATAAGGCTAGGAAATATGCATCACACACAACATAGGGGAGGATTCTATTATATTCCATGCACACATTTTATTACATTTTCTACATTTAGTTATTACTCGCTACTTCACAAAGTGTGATTGACACAAGAGCACCTAGGGCACATTATGCACACACTCATCATAACTACATTTGGGTCTGAAATGTAGTGTAGCACTCAGTTAGTAAGTCCATTTTTATGGCATATGAGGTCATTCTAACCTATTCATTTGCATTCTTATTTTTAGAGTTTTGATACTTCTTTTGGTCTTTTGTAGGTATTTTCATCATCTTGGATTATCGGCGACATTTGGCGAGTTATGGCCAATTTGATATGATAAATAACAAGGGCTTTAGACCATCTTCTAGACATGTAAAACGTAGTTCTTGATAATTTACACAAACTAGGGTGCCCATTCTATAGAATAGAGTGCCCGTAGGTGCCCCAGTCCATCTCTAAGCGCTCTAGTCCAACTAATCATTCCAAGTCATTACTTTTGTGGCTTCGCATACTGCTCCTACCTCCTATTTCTCCAGCTTAGTTCTGGACACGGCCCCACAAGATCATCAAATCAGATGAATTATTTCATCTTCTCTCTTGCATAGTAGGGTTAGCATTTCCTTTTGCATAGTTTCTTGGATCATTTACATGTTTCTTTATTGTATTTTATTTACTACATTTACAATTGTTCATAGCTTAAATTAACTTTAGGATATCCCCACCTATATCCCACTTTTAGTTAAGCATTTTGGTGAACCCCACATTCCAAAACTTCCTTTTGACCATGTCATTTCCTTATCAAGTTATGGCTCAATCTTATTATCCTACTACTATCATGTAAATGTGCAACAGGGAAATTGACAATTTCGAGCATGACAACTATACCCATGTGTTAATTTTTTCAAGCCCTATCATTCTAAGACACCCTAGGTCTATCCAAGTAAGTCCAAGTGACCTCTTAACTAATGCTCTATCATACCCCTAGGTGATTTAGGAAATTCCATTCATTCCCCTAGGTGATTTTAGGAGTTCATTTACAAGCTACAGGTAGTTGTGGGAAGGGCTATCATTGGCCTTCCTAGGGATGGAGAAACCCCATGGAGTAGATCGAGAAGAGACTAAGTGGAATTGGAGGTGATTCAAAGGTCTTGGGAAATCATGGAAATGATTCAAGAATATTCTAGAAGGGCTCGGAGAAGTTGGGATAGTTTCGCCAGAATTAGGGTTCACAGCCTAGTCAATGCACAAGCCAAAACAATCTGCTAAGCTTTGGAAGGAGATCCCGAGAGCTCCGGATGAATTTAGGAGAAAAATAAACATCTCTAGAAATATAATTCCAATCCCTACAAGATGGTGAAATCATATTTTTCACAACACTTTGGCACATTATGTCTGCAGGTAGTTTTTCTCAAGCACAAGTGGTGTACCAAATCAGAACTCCATTTTTTTGGAATCAAATGGAATAATAAATACATAATATCCCCACCATTGGATTCAAAAGGCCATTTCCAGTTAGGATAATATAAATATTTTCTGAAAAATTCCATCGGGAGCTCAAGTTATCATCGTCACAAGTTGTCCTCTTGGAGTGAGTTCGAGACTTAGCCAAATTTTGGGAGGACATATGTCATCTCCAAGAGCTTGGCGGGATTTTGTGTCCCCAACATCCTTGAGAGTCAAGGAAATTAACCTTACAAAAATGTTCCGACCCCCATGTGACCTCTGGAACCCCATGCGACCATCAGGATTGAAAGTTCATCCCTCGGGTGCAATTTGGAGCTCAAATCCCCTGCCGTTGGATCTCCGCCACGTATCAGCTTGAGGACCACCATGGAATTTTATGTCCCTCACATCCCTCACTAGTAAGGGACATAAAACCTTGAAAATTTTTCCCATCCCTCTAGGAGATATTTTTGGTCACCCATGTGACTCGTTTTTAGCCCCTCGGTGCTTTAAATTTGATTTTGGAGCACTCTCTCCCTACCGTCAGATCGATGCCACGTGTCACCTTCTTGCTCACCGTGGAAACTGATGTCCCTCACATCCCTTTGAGGTGAGGGATATCAGGGACATAAAAATTTCCCTAGCCCCTTCTCGTGCATTTTTGAATATTTAAATTTGGCACTTAGCCGTTTTTTCCCCCTCATTTCTCCTTCACAACTCCTCACCATGCCATGGCCATGTTCTTGTTGTTCCCCAGACACTTGATCCAACATTTCCACTCCAAACTAGAACTGTCATGACTAAAAATCCTCCAATCCCTAAAAATATGTAGGCCTCAGAGAAAAATGGATTGAAATGATGAAGAACAAAGAGAAAACGATATTTTTCGCTAGATGACTACGAAGTCACCCAATCGAAAAATCCTCATATCTTGCAAAATACAAGTCGGATCGAGATGTTGTCTTTTGTAGACTACCAAATTTTTCAAGGTGATCAAGATGCAACAAATGGGAGGTCAAATGGTTCCCATAATCATTTGTTCCAACAAAATCCTCACTTCATGCACCGACTCACATTCGTCAGATTTCCCATCATTCCGGCAATGGAAATGAGCTAAAAACTTGCACATGAGCTCTAAATGAAAAACTATCACAATGGAGTTGTTTTCATCACAAACAGAGAAAAACCAGACCTATAAATTTTTATCTCCATTAATGGTCGCCATGGCAGCTTCGGTGTGAAGCCACTACTAGGTTAAAATTTCAAAATTTATTTCCAATCATTCTAGCGGGTGAAATCAAGTGAAATTTGGAGGATGTGACCACGATGATGAGCCAAATCTAGAAAAATATACTCCATCGCAAACCGAGCACCGGAAATCCACTTTCCAAAAATAGTAATATTTCCTACACATGTTTGCTATTTTTGGTAAGTCTTCATCAAAAGTGGCTATGGAAAAGGCAATGTGCACTGAAGATCTCCAAGAAGCAGAATGATTATCCAAAGTAGAAAATAGTGAAAATGACCACTTACTAAAAATAGTAAGTCCCTTATATGGGTGCTTACTAAAAATAGTAAGTCACCCCAAGAAGTGGTCAAAGCAAAGGCAAAGTGTGTGTAGGATTGAATGAAGATTTTCATCACATCAAGATGATCAAGAAGAAGCAAGAATCACCTCTTACTAAAAATAGTAAGTCTCCCATCTGGGCATTTACTAAAAATAGTAAGTCACACTCAAAGAGCAGTTTTGGCACAATGGGACATTCAGAACTTCGTCACATCAGAGCTTTCCATCAACAAGGATCATCAAACTTCATCAGGGGAAACATCTTCTCCTCTTCTCTCTCTTCCTCTCCCCTAACTTTATCTCCCTTCAAATGTTCTAATTCTTCGTTGGGGTTTGCACTTTTTGATATGCCTTTAAGTCACCTAAAAGTGACTTTAGAAATATAATGCAAATTAAGTCACCTTGATTTTATAAAAAGGACTTAAATATTTTGCAGGAATATGAATAGTCTAAAGTTAGAAATAAGGAATATGGAGGGTCATGAAGAAGATGAGGAGTCGATTCTACTCTATAAATTATAAATCCATTATCTTTTCAAGGGTTGGTAATTGATCTTGTAAACTCAAGAGTGCATTGTACTTAGAGAAAGCAAAGGAGATAGCCATTTTCTTCTACTTTCCTCCACTCTCAAGTTTCTTCCATTCCCACACTATGTACAAATTTTTGTTTAAGCAATCAATACAAGAAGAAGGAGTTTCTAGCTTTTTTTGACTAAGGGGTTTCTTGATACTTTGTGATCAATAAATTCTATTTGGTCTTGTTGTTATTTGCAGAGTTGTTTCTTCTCATGAATGCATGTGTTGAAATTTCTGACTAGTGTGTGCAAGAATTTGATTTTCTACCTACAACATTAGTTCTCCTACCTCATATTCTCACTCTCTTTCCCACTTCCGAAAAATTCCTCTCTAGCAAGAAATTACTATCTTTACCACAATGTCAGTGGAGTGCCCCTGTTAGATCCTCGGCAATAAGGCCACTACGAAAATACACCTTTACTCATACATGCATATATGAAAGCTACACCAGTTAAGTAAAGGGACTTAGATTCCCAAAGTGTTGGCAAGAAATCCACAAGATTGTCCACCCGATAAATTTTCTCACCAACATTTTTTGGCACCCACTGTAAAGGCAGACTTGGTAGTATCTCGTACCCAAAATACAACCGCAAGGTCTAAAAATTAAAAAAAAATCAAATATTAAAAAAAGAGTACATAAAAATCCATTGTTGAAAGATACACTGTCAAATTCCTGCACGTGACCCTTCATATTCCATGTGTCCTTTCGTGTTCCACTACAAAAGATTCCAAAAGCTAGTCAAGGAAGATACATCAAAGTTGAACAGTTTGAAAGGTGGTGTTGATTCCAATTGCGAGGCTTTGCAAAATCAGCAAGAACAGATTAAATATAATCCATACTTCTTCTCTCAAGCCTCCTCTTCAATAAGTTCACCTGGAAATCCTATCCAAACTTTGTTAATACCCCCTTAAAATTCTCTCATTTTTCAATCACCTTTGAGCATTTAATTCCCGAAAGAAGAAGAATTTAAATAATAATTTATAGTAAGCAAGAGATGAAGCAGAAGCAGAAATGAAAATGGAAGATGAAGTAGAAAGACCCCAACTCATTGTTCCATGGGTAAGAAATGCATGCCCACTTGCTCTTGAACCTCCTCTTCATGATCTACCAATAAGTTCCTGTAAGAAATTTCCAAAGTTCAAAGGTGATGACACATAACTCCTGAAGAGAACATATTGGCCTTCACCACATCATGTGGGATTCTTGGTGTCCAACATGAAGATGTCACTGTAAGATTGTTCGTAGACTCTCTCAAAGAAAATGTAGTGTAATGGTTCTACCTCCTACGTGCCCGATCCATCACTTGCTAAAATGACATCAAAAGGAAGTTTGAGGAAAGATTCAGATTTAATGAGGACTATCAAGACCTCCTTGTTTAATTGACACAAATAAAGAAAGGAGAAAATGAAACTATGAGAGACTTCATGGCTTGTTTCGATTGGTTGCTCCATAGGATACCTGAAGAGGATTCGCCATCTAAAAACAATGTCAAGAGATTCTTCATCAATGCTCAATCACCAGAGGTAGGATTTCTCCTATGAAGAGTTCAACTAAGGAACATTGTAGAAGCACAAAGGATGGCCATTAAACTTGATGATGATCTCATCCTCTTTGGAAAGATCAAGAATCTATCAAAGGGAAAGTCACAACATCCTAGAGATAAGAGAACAAATCTATTGCTGCAGAAATTGGTGAATGAGATGACGTCATTGAAGAGGGAAATATTTCAGCAATTTTCTTCTCAAAGAAGAAACATAAATCAGATTGCAGGAGCACCCTAAAGGACTTCCTTGGAGGCCCCACCTATCAATGCAAATTTTAGGAGTAAGGGAAATGAAGAGGAACTTGAACCAAAAATTGAAGGTGGTGGTTTCCTAGAGAGTGATGAGTTTGAGAATGATACACAAATCAGATTTTGTGAGTATTCTGGAGGTGATGAAGAAGATACACCCGCCACATGTGTGGTATTCACTTGTTCTCATTCTGATAAAGGAACATCTCCCTCTCTTGTTGGAAAGAAAAAGAAGATTGAAGCTCCTCTTATGATGACTCTACAAAACAAAATAATCATTCAAGGATCTCCACTCCCACCCTCCATAGAGTCTGCATTGTTGAAGCATAATCCTATAGCAAGTTAGAAGGCTCTCGTAATCCCAAGTAATTCTTCCGATGCCTCTTCCAAGTCTAAATCTAAATATTCCCCTATAAAATCTAGTACTTTGAAAGCTCCTAGTGTACCTTTCAAAATACCATCCATTCCCAAAAATCTACTCCTACTTCCAAACCTATCCTAAATCCAAAAGTAGTCCCTTCATCACCTTCACCCGCATCTTCTCCTTTTGATTTCATAGAATATGCAAACAAAGCCAAAGTCCAAATTACTGAAATTGAATATTTGTGGACTCATCTTGAATAGTTCAAGAGGTTTGTTCAATACATCAGGAATTGTAGTCTAACACCCAATGATGTAGCTCCTCATTCTAAAGGAATACTACCAAACCCACCTACACCTCCCTCGCAGAACATGTTTTCTCTGAGTGCATCAAAGACTGATGAATTTGAACCTTTCTATGTCTCCCTTCTTGTTGGAGAATATGTATTGAACAATTGCATAATAGATTTGGGTGCCTTCCATAATGTCATGCCCGTGAAGGTTGCCAAATCTCTCAAACTCACCATGACTCCACCCGGTGGCTCTTGTTACTCTTTGGAGTAAAAAGAGCTTCCACTTGTAGGTAAGGTCAAATATGTATAGGTAGTGCTCACCAGATTTCTAGATAAAAAGTTTCAAAGCGATGATTTTAGTAGCAGACGTCCTAGCCTAATTCGGAATGTTGTTGAGTAGAATTTTTGCCGAGACGTGGGAGGGAAAATTTAGATGAATTGGTCATCCAAAACCATACCGGTGAAGGAAGGGGGCATGCATAAATTTCTTCCCGATAAGAAGATGAGGTACACAAGATAAAAGTTTGGAAGCCCATAAGCTAACATTTTATACTAATATAGCAGGCAGATGAATCACTTTATGATAACCGAGGAGGAAGAGGATAGTCCCATCTTGATATGGCTAGACATGCCTTCCTATAGAGGAATGGACCTTGAAGAAGCAATGAGGATATTTGAGTTACAAGAGGTCAGCCCCAAATTTTTGGATGATGCAAACCATGAAGAAGAGGAAATGGTTCTTGATGATTTTCAAGCAGAAAAATCAGCTTATGTGCTTATCCATGATGAGGAGTTATTCTCATTCCCATTTGGGGATGAAGATGACCTCAACCAGGCCATCTATGGAGAGATAAGACCATCTTGTGATGAACCCGTGAAAGGTTTGAAAGAACTACCTATACAAGAACTACTTAGAGCCGCAAAGAAACTGAAGATCCTGAGCTCAGTCTTGAACTCCTGATGCAATCCATGAACCTACAAGATAAGCACGAATCTGATTTGAAATATTCAATCAATGTGAAGGTTGGCCATGTTGAAACAAAGAAAGATGAGAAATATGATGCCCCCTAAGCCAATGATTGATGGATGCAACGATGAAATGGAGATATTTTCTTTCCCATTTAAAGAAGAAGACTTTTTCCATGATGAAGAAATTGAAACAAGGAGTTTTGAGGCCTTTGAAGTTGAAGCTCCTCTTGATGAAGGATTGATAGAATGTAGTGATTCCCAAGATAATGAAGTAATCCCTCCAGATAGTTTCCTTGAGATGTAAAATAAAGATTCTTTAAAGGCATACAAAGATGAGATGCAAGAAGTAACAAAGGAGATCTTTGTGCAAGGACTATTAGATGCAGTGGAAGTTGCGGAAGACCCTAAGCTGATTCTTGATCTCTTAACTTGTGTCATGGCCATACAAGACAATTATGAGGTCACTTCCAATCCTTCCATTAGTACTCAAGCACCTCACAAAGTGGAGTAGAGAAAAAGGATAAGTTTGAGGTTTCTCATGGAAAAGAGGTCAACGAGCATAGACCTGGGAAAGAAAAGAATCTAGAATGTTCAAGTAATTTGAATGAAAAGCAGCCCTAGGGCAGCAATAGCATGCTCAGTGAAGAATCATCTATGTGGATAAATACGAAAGGCAACTGGCACTATGAAACTGATTTCAAAGAGGATGAAGGCAATGGAATTTATAAGTGAAGGCCTAAGCATCAAGAAGCTCATGTAGGCTCACTCCTACAAAGTGTACATACAAATGTGAAAGCACCTAGCTTTCATAAGTAGTTGAGGAGAGGAGGCTACTTTTTGGAACTGGTCAATGGCTTCAGAACAACATCACTCAGTGTTGCCCACTCAAGGGTAACTTTTAAGGAATGAAAAGAGCTTCAATGAAAGTGGGTTGTCCCCCACCTTGTACCATAGGTGATTGCTAGGTGTGTTTCCCTTCCTGTTGTGTTTTGTGTGTTTCCTTTCTATCTTTTTGTGTGTGTCTATGTGTGTGTTTCCTTCTTCGCTCTCTTTCTCTCTTGTTATAGATTGTACATGACTCTTAAGGGCCCAATGGATAAGACACTAGTCAATGGATCATATGGTCTGAAATTGAGATTCTAGATTCCTCATGTCATGTCTTCATTGCACTCATTCCATGTCATGTCCCCAAGCTAGAGCCATTTTTTGCCATGTAAATGTGCAACAGGGAAATTGACAATTTCTAAGAATGACAACTATACCCATGTGTTACTTTTTCAAGTCCTATCATTCCAAGACACCCCGAGTCTATCCAATTAAGTCCAAGTGACCTCCCAACTAATGTTAGATCATCCCCTAGGTGATTTAGGAAATTCCATTCATTCCCCCTAGGTGATTTTAGGATTTCATTTGCAAGCTACACATAGTTGTGGGAAGGGTTATCATTGGCATTCTTAGGAAATGGAGCAGCCCCACGAATTAGAGAATAAGAGACTAAGTGGATTTGGAGGTGATTCAAAGGTCTTAGGACATCATGGAGATGATTCAGGAAGATTCTGGAAGGGCTCGGAGAAGTTGGGATTGTTTCGCTAGAATTAGGGGTCACAGCCTAGTGCACAGACAAGCCAAAATAGTCATTGAGCTTCGTCAGAAGGTGATTCCAAGAGCTTCTGGATGGATTTAGGAGAAAAACAAAACATATTTGGAAATATAATTAAAATCCCTACAATATGGTGAAATCATATTTTTCACAACACTTTTGCACATTAGGTCTGCAAGCGTTTTTCTCATGCACATGTGGAGTACTAAATCAAAAATCTGATTTTTCAGGGATCAAATGGAAGAATAAATACATTATACCCCCACCATTAGATTCAAAAGGCCATTTCCATTCAGTATCATATAAATTATTTCAGAAAAATTCCATTGGGAGCTCAAGTTATCATCGTCACAAGTTGTCCTCTTGGAGCGAGTTTGGGACTTAGCCAAATTTTAAGAGGACAAGTGTCAGCTCCTGGAGCCTGGTAGGATTTTGTGTCCTTAAAATCCCTAAGGGTCAGTCACATCATACTTATAAAATGGAACCCATCCCCCATGTGACCTTTGGAACCCGATGCGACCATCAGGATTGACAGTTCAGCCCCCGAGTGCAATTTAGAACTCAAATCCCCTGCCGTCAGATCTCCGCCACGTGTCAACTCCAGGACCGCCATGGAATTTTATGTCCCTCACGTTCCTCACATTTCAGGTACATAAAACCTTGAAAAATTCACCCATCCCTCTAGGATATATTTTTGTCATCCATGTCACCCGCTTCCAACCCGCGTTGTGTCTTAAAGCTACTTTTGGAGCACTCTCTCCCTATCGCCGATCGATGCCACGTGTCCCCTTCTTTCTCACCATGGAAACTGATTTTCCTCACATACCTTTGAGGTCAGGGACTTTAAGGACATAAAAATGTTCCTGCACCCTTTTGCGAATTTTTTGAATAATTTAATTCTAGCACTTAGCCATTTTTCTCCCTCATTTCTTCTTCACAACTCCTCACCATGCCATGGCCATGTTCTTTCTTATCCAGACACCCGATCCACCATTGCTGCTCCAAACCAGTACTATAATGACTCAAAAATCCTCTAATCCTTTAAAATATGCATTCCTCAAAGAAAAATGGATTGAAATGATGAAGAACAAAGAGAAAATGAAAAAAATCACCAAATGACTACGAAGTCGCCCAATCAAAAAAACCTCATATCTTGCAAATAAAAAGCCATATCAAGATGTCGTATTTTTCATACTACCACATTTTTCAAGGCAATCAAGATGAAACAAAATTGAGGTCAAATGGTTCCCAAAATCATTTGTTCCAATAAAATCCTCACTTCGTGCACCACCACATTCGCATTCGGATTTCCCATCATTCAGCAATGGAAACGACCTAAAACTTGCACATGAGCTCTAAATGAAAAAACTATCGCAATGGAGTTCTTTTTCTTGACAAATGAAGAAAAAAACTAGACTTGTAAATTTCAAGCTCTATTAATGGACGCCATGGCAGCTTCTGCCCAAGCCACCGCCAGGAAATTTTTTAAAGTTTATTTCCGATCATTCTAATGGGTGAAATCAAGTGAAATTTGGAGGACATGACCACGACGACGAGCTGAATCCATAAAAATATACTTTGTCATAAACCAAGGCCCGAAATCCACTTTCCAAAAATAGTAAGATTTCCTACACATGTTTGTTATTTTTGTTAATTCTTCATCAAAATTGGCTATGGAAAAGGCAAAGTAATCGAAGATCTCCAAGGAGCCGTAATGATTATCCGGAGCAAAAACAATGAAAATGACCACTTACTAAAAATAATAACTCCCTTATATGGGTGCTTACTAAAAATAGTAAGTCACCCTAAGAAGTGGTCAAAGCTAAGGCAGTGTGCGTATGATTGAATGAATAGTTTCATCACATCAAGATGATCACGAAGAAGAAAGAATCACCTATTACTAAAAATAGTAAGTCACACTCAAAGAGTAGTTTTGGCACAATGGGACATTCAGAACTTCGTCACATCAAATATTTCCATCAACAAGGATCATCGAACTTCATCAGGGGAAACATCTTCTCCTCTTCTCTCTCTTCCCTCTCCCCAAATTTCTCTCCCTTCAAATGTTCTAATTCTTTGTTGGGGTTTGCACTTTTGATATGCCTTTAAGTCACCTAAAAGTGACTTTAGAAACATAATGTAAATTAAGTCACCTTGATTTTATAAAAGGGACTTAAATATTTTGTAGGAATATGAATAGTCTAAAGTTAGAAATAAGGCATATGGAGGGTCATGAAGAAGATGAGGAGTCGAGTATACTCTATAAATTGTAAAGCCATTCTCTTTTCAAGGGTTGGCAATTGATCTTATAAACTCAAGAGTGCATTGTACTTAGAGAAAGCAAAGGAGATAGGCATTTTCTTCTACTTTCTTCCACTCTCAAATTTCTTCCATTCCCACACTATGTACAACTTCTTGTTTAAGAAATCAATACAAGAAGAAGGAGTTTCTAACTTTTTTGACTAAGGGGTTTCTTGATACTTTGTGATCAATAAATTCTATTTGGTCTTGTTATTATTTGCGGAGTTGTTTCTTCTCATGAATGTGTGTGTTGAAATTTCTGACTGGTGTGTGTAGGAATCTTATTTTCTACCTGCAACATTAGTTCTCCTACCTCATATTCTCACTCCCTTTCCCACTTCCAGAAAAATTCCTCTCTAGCAAGAAATTGCTAACTTTTCCACATGGTGAGTGGAGTGCCCCTATTGGATCCTCGACCATAAGGCCATTAGGAAAATCCATCTTTACTCATGCATGCCTATACGGAAGTTGACTTGGTTAAGTAGAGTTACTTAGATTCCCGGAGCGTTGGCAAGAAATCCACAATATTGTCCACCCGATAATTTTTCTCTCCAACACCTACCTTTACACCAACTAAGGTCTCAAAGTGTAGTTACTAATGCTACTCATTTCATGTGATTCTCGCACCCAACATCCTCCTCGCTTTGTCACACATAGGGTTGATTCATCCATTAATGTAGTTACTACTCGTTGTACTCATTGTAATCCTCCTACCACTCCACCCACCTCTATTCCTTCACCCATTACTTCAGCACCTACTCCTACTACTTCTAAGGGCTATGACATTATTTAGAAACTTAAAAATACACCCACTAGGATCTCTCTTTATGAATTGTTGTGTAATGTACCAAATTTTTGTAACATGTTAGAAGTTTCATTCGTGTAATTAATATTGAAACTAACAATTTTTTAGTCATTTTTACACATCTCATATAGTCTCTTCGTAATTTATTTCATGTCATATCTTTTACTGATGAGGATTTGTCACCTTTTGCTAAAAATAATCCATGTGCCCCTTTGCTCATCATTGCCATTATTTGCACTACTTGTATTAAATAAGTCCTCATTGATAATGGATCAAATGTCAATTTATGTGGTCACTCTCTTTTAAAGCAATTGGGTATTAATGACAACCTACTTTTCGAGAATTGAACCCTTATTCGTGGTTATGACTCTACTACTTGCACATGTCTAGGGACTATCTCACTACATATTCGGGTTGGGCCTAATACTATTCTCACTGAGTTCTATGTTATTGACGCCTCCTTTCAATTTAATCTCTTGTTAGGTAGGCCTTGGATTCACGCAATGCACGTGGTTCCATCTACTCTTCACCAATGTGTCAAGTTCTTGCATGATGGCTATGAACATACTATTACCATTGATCTAGAGCCATTCAAATATTGTCACATGGATCCCATTACTTCTATGCCCATACCACCTTTGCAATGCATTCCATATAGCAACCTTGACACATATGACATTGGTCAATCTAGCGCTTCATAATCTCCTTCCATAACTATAAATGCTCCAACTATCTCTACTCACACTATGGTTATTATTTCACCTATGGTATCAGCTCCTATTAATGTCCCTTCTCCACCCATTGTGGCACCCTCTCTTCCTCCATTTACAAAGTGGCACCCCACCAACATACTTGATAGTGCTACACAACATGATGATGCTCACACAAATTATTATGAGGATTCTAATGACGAAGTTGACGCTATCAAACTTATGGATGAAGCATTAGGACAACTTGATTTTACTCCTCTTGGCATAGATGACTCTTATTTTGAAGAAACCTTTGTGGCTAATGGCCTAGGTGAATATAGGTTCAAGACACCTCCCTCTACTAATGTTATGGTATTATATTGAGGGTCTATAAATAGTGTAGATGTTATTTCATCTTCTCCTCCATGGGTCATAGCTCCGTTGCCTCCTTTTATATGCACATTATTCATCAACAAGTCCTTTTGGTAACACATCCCTATTAATTCTACTTTCTTAGACATTATTTATACACCTGACAGTTTGGCTAGGTTTGGCATGACACTTAATGAAATCTTACCACCTCTTCATTTTCCACATCTTTATCATAGCTATTTTCACACTACAATAGCTTATGGCTTGTGTGTCTTTCATTTGACGATATTTGTTGTGTATACCCCTCGTGATTCTCCACTCACACTCGGATAGTCCTGGCTTGACTACAAGAGTGGTACAATAGATGTTCATCACTCTTTGCTCACATTTCCTATGCCTTTTGGTAATGTCTTTATTCACAATGATTCTTCTCCCGCTTATGCTCCAAATATATCTCATTGGCATGCTCATGGCTTTCCACTAATTTCCTTTATTGATGAATAATATATAATGAATGTGTACACACTCCACTACAATGGGTCCTTATATGACCCTCCTCACTCTATATCTTATCAAGTTTTCAATATTATCCCAACATGTTTCGATTATGACAATGACGATCTCTCTTGATAGTGGCCCCTAGTCATCTTCTCTATCATACGCTGGGGGCACAGCATTTAACACACCCCCACTCCTCATTCTAGCATACTCACATACTACTACATCCCATTCTCAACATTCACGCATACCTCATTTTAGCATCCTCTCATCTTGCATAGTCATACATACATCATTATCCAGATGACACACTCTTGTGCTTTGGTTCACACTTGACTATTGAGGGCTTACTACACATGAACCCCACACACTGCACAATAGGTCTTACACATCACATTTATTCACATATCGCACTTCATACATCATACCTCATGTTATTCATCAAGTATATATATCATACTTATATATTATTCATCATATTCATCCTATTAAGTTATTTACACATATCGCATTGCATTTTTCACATTGTACCTCTACATTACATCTCACATTATTTGTCTTACATTATGCATTCTACACTTCATCTACACTGCACATCTCCATCCTACGCATCTTTTACATACTATACTAGTCTTCATCACATATGAGTCTAGCATTACATCATCCTACATACTACGTTCCTAGTCTATCTACATACATTACATGTCATTCTTTACACATTCTACACATCTTGTATCATACATACTACTCATAGTCTACATCTTGCATCTTACATTTGTCCATCTACATCATACATTGCATCTTTCATTATATCTTATACATCCTACATTGCATCTCACATTACGTATTATACATCGTACATTACATATTCTACTCATCATATGGTCATCTATTGTCCACATATATACTACATCATCTTATACATGCTGCACTCACTACCCTATGACGCACTTTAGTGGTCCATACTCGATTTCTGAGGGTTTATAAATCAAATAGACCTTCTTTTCATCACAAATTTATCATTCAACCTTTCGTCATGCGACATTACTAGGTTAGTGTCATACACATTAGGATAAATCATCACCCATTCTATCATTTAATAGTGGTATACACCTTAGGTTACATCACCACTCCCTCTTTTCATCTCATAGTGATATACACTTAGGGATAAATCATCACTCATACATTCATTTTTTCGTGATATATGCCTAAGCTATAGGGTTCACGTACACATCATCGTTAGGTTGCATCTCATCACTACTCCTACATACTCATCACAACACATTAGAAACAATACACACTTCAACCATTTCCCGATGACACACTCTCATTTATGGTTCATTCTTGACTAATGAAGGGGAAAACCAAATGAACCTCATTGTATACATTTCCATTCACTCAGGGGGCACGTAGTTTTTATCACTCCATTTTTCATTCCATTTCAACCATCCAAAACATAGTGCATACTATGGTTGCTTTTAATCTTGCTTAATTTTTCTTATTCATGGTCACTTTATTACACTTGTTAGTTGTCTTACTTGTATGTCATTTATCTATACCATCCACACATGCGTGTTCATGTCTTTTTCTAGTTGTGATCACAGATGCAGGTCTCTTAGACGTAGCACGGATGCCCACATTTTACCCTTCCTACACTGGTCACTGGGGGTATTCAAATTTGTCTCTCACGGGTGTTGTTGTTTCATTTTGTACTTAGTTGATATGAAAGTCAATTTTAACTAGCAATTGTTCACAAAAAAAAATCTTTGTATTGATTTTTGATTTAACATTAGGTGATTACGACCTTTTTATATTTTTAATAAACTATTAAAACCTACAAGTACTGTGTAAAAATACAGATAAATGAAGATAATTCACCAATAATTCGACAAAAGGCGTGATAATGGAGTTCGGTGCTTGAGGCCTGCATCTCTAGGTCTGGTTAAATGGGACCGATCAATTAAAATCTTGAAAATAATTCTTTACAAATAATTCTACAAAATTATGACCTTCTCACAGTCTTCCTCTATCAAAAATAATAGGGGTTTCTTTTTACATCTCCTCAAAATTCCACTCCAAGCTCAAGTTATGAGTGTTTGAATATTTTACACAGTCCAAATGCCTGTTCAAATACAAAATACCTCCTTTTATATTGTTTCCCAAGTGGTTGGCTCAATGGTTAGGCACCTATCATTTTGCATGGGAGGATAGAGGTTCAAATCCCCCTACCTCCACCTCCTTAGGTGCCTCCCATGGGATTTATCCCACATTTCTAGCAATTAGGTGGGTTTGGGCACTTTATAGGCTAATTTTTTGACATGGAGTATTGGCTTTAAGAGCCATTTGACTTAGTCCTCATAGGTTTAAGTGTTAAACTTGGATGCATGCTAATATTGAAATAGATAATTTAATTTTCCTAACAAATTAGTCCCACATGCTTCATGTGGTGGTCATACAAGGAAAATATATACGATGGATCTACTTGAACAATATAAAATGAAGGAGGCCAAGACACCCCTCCATAATCAAGTGTATTGAACCTGGCTGAGGGCCCCTAGCTAATAAATAGTGGGGCCCACCTTTCTGTCACCAAGTGTTGAAGACCGGCGTTCCAAAACAACTTTTTCTTTGTCACCTATATTTTCCATGTGTCGTATTTCAAGTTGTCCACTTGACAAGCGCACGCACCTTCAACATGTGCCCGGTCCCAAATTTTTCCAGTTGCCCAAAAATTTCAGTGGACCATAACTTTTACAAACAAGCTCTATTTCCCGTAAAAATATATCAATGGAATTGTCTAATTTTTCTCCACACTTTAGAATCGATCGCAAATTATTCTAAGAAGATCTTAGATCAGTGTTTCTCATTAAGGATCCTCTGGGTCATTCCTCCCCACTGAGAAATGTTTGGACCCCAAAAGTCAACTTAATTAGTGAATAGGTGAGGGTATTTCTCCCTCACCTTTTTGGTTTCCATCCATTTAGCCTTGTTCGGATGCATGCCTTTGAACCCAACACAAAGATACTCAATATCACCCCTTTACGAAGTTCTAACCTTCCTATCCAAAATGATGTCTTCCTATAACTCATCAAGATACTTAGGAGAAAAATCATCAATGGAAGACACTATGTTACCATCATCATAATCAACAATCAGGCGGTTCATACAATCTTAAATTCTCAACATTTACAACTGAGTAGATTTGCATATAAGTAGGTAAATCTAACCAAAAAGCGTTGTTACCAATTTTTTCCAATATTTGGAACGGACTATACCGTATAGGTTTCAATTTTTTACCTTCACCTGTCAACCTTTCCTTTTAGATGTGAAGCCAAACTGAATCACCAACTTTGAACTTGTGATCAGTTCTATGTTTATCATGGTTGGATTTTTACTTAGCCTGAATTTTCTCTAAATTTTCATGGACATCCGATGAACCTGTTGTATTCTCTGCAAAAATATTTTAGCCTTGTCAAAATCACTTGAACCATTAACAACAGTTTCATTTCCATAATATACATCTAAAGGAGAATTAGGCAGATATCCATAACAAGTCTCAAATGGAGACTTCAAAGTAGAAGAATGTAAGGCACGATTATAAGCATGTTGCACATAATAAAGATGTTCATCCCACAATTTAGGATGTTTACTACAATACCCCTAAGTAATTGTACCACTATGTGGTTTACCACCTATGTTTGGCCATCAGTCTATGGATGAAAAGTAGTGCTCTTTTTCAGTTTTGTATCCATTAACCCCCACACTGTTGACCAAAATTCCCCAAGAAATATAGAATCCCAATTAGATATAATTGAAGTAGGCAAACAAAAATGAACCCAAACAAACTGAAAAAACAAATGTGCAGTTCCCTCACCAGTTATTTGTTTAGTACATGGAACCAACACACACATCTTGTTAAATCTATCCACTACCACATAAAAGTAACATGTTTCTTTCGTGTCATGGGAAAGCCTCCTACAAATTCCATGGAAATACTTTCCCAATGCCTTGTTGGAACAAGAAGAGGAGTGTAAATTCTTAATTTCCTATTGCTTGGCTTGCTTGTGGCATAAAGAACACATCCCTTAATATACTTGGTTACATGTTCCTGCATTCTAGGCCAATAAAAATATTTATGTAAATGTGCAATTGTCTTACTAACACCAAAATGCCCAGAAATAAGAGAAGTATGTGCTTCCCTAATCATGTGCACACATTCATTTTCTGGAATGCAAAGTTTACGTAATGATATAACAATCCATCATGCAAATGATAATATTTTTCTCCTACTTGTTTCCCACTTATTAGATCCTCATACACTTCTTTAAAGTCTACATCATCAACATATTATTCCTTATAACTAAGATGAGCCAAAGAACTATGTTGTAAAAGAATAGATGCAACTACTACTGGAGGTCTAGATAACATGTATACAACCTTGTTTTGTATACCTTTTTATACCTAATCAAGAGATGAAACTATTACAAGAATCCCATCCAATAGAAATTTTTAGATTGTTGTAGCTTTTTTTTTTTGTTTACAACATCGAAGGGGGCTTATGATCGGTATGTATGATTGTTTCCTTGCCCATTAAGTAATGCTTCCATTTTTTTACACTCTACACCAAAGCATACAACTCTTTATCATAAGTTGGATAATTTCTTACCACACTTGTGAAGGTTTTTGAATGGTAACACACAGGTTGTTTGTTTTGCATCAAAACTTCCCCCATTGCATAGTCACTAGCATCTATCTCAATTTTAAATGAATGCTACAAATTTGGAAGTGCCAAGATCGTAGCGGTACTTATTTTCTCTTTCAGTGTGTCAAAATCTTTTTGTTGTTTTCCTCCCACTAAAATACATGTTTAATACTTGTCAAAGCATGCAAAGGAGATGCAATATATGATAAGTTAGAAATAAATTTTCTCCAAGATCTTGAACTATACCTAGAAAAATTCTAACTTCTATCACATTAGTCAGTCTATACCATTTTACAATAACCTCTATTTTTACAGGATCAATTCTCAATTCTCCATTTCCTACAACATAACCTAAGTAAATTAAATATGTTTTACCAAATTCACATTTTGACATCTTCAAATACAATTTCTCTTTCCTTAGTGCATCTAAGACTTTCTGGATGTGTTTAACATGTTCATCCCATGATTTATTGAAAAGAAGAATATCATCTAAGTAGAAAATAATGAAATTATCAATGAATGGTCTAAAGATATCATTCATAACTCTCATGAATGTTACCGGTGCATTGCACAAACCAAAAGGCATCACTAACCATTCAAACAACCCCTATTTCATTTTTAAAGTAGTTTTCCAAACATCACCCTTCTGAAATTTTTAGTTGGTGATAACCACTTCTTAAATCTAACTTAGTGAAATAAATTACATTCTTTAATTGATCCAGTAAATCATCTATTCTAGGAAGAGGGTAACAATTCTTTACTGTAATCTTGTTTAAAGCATAGAAATCAACACACATTCTCCAAGTGACATCCTTCTTAGGAACCAAAACAATTGGTGAACCACATGGCAATGTACTTGGACAAATTATACCTTGAGCCAAAAGTTCCATTACATGTCTCTTGATTTCCTCATTCTCTACTACTGACAACCTATACATTCTAATATTGGGAAGAGGTGCATCCTGAAGCAATTGTATCTCATGTTGAACCCCTCTTTTGGGAGGTAGACCTTGTGGATCCTGAAAAACATCATCAAAATTAGAAACAATTTTTACCAATTCATTCTTATGTTTTGGATCACAATCCTCAAAATCCATCTCATGTTCTTTCTCTTTGGCTTTGACCACCATGAGCACAAAATTTTTTCTTGATTTTACAAGCCTTTTCATTTGACTGCAGCTACTAAGTATATAGTATTCTTTTCACGGTGATCTCTAACAATAAACCCAATTTCATCCTTTACAAGAAAATATTTATTTTCTTCCCTATATAATATTGCTTTACAATCATACAAGTAAGGAATTCCCAAAACCACCCCACAAATATCCAAAGGAACTACATCCAATTCAACCTCATCTATAAACTTATCCGTAATGGCAAACCTGAAAGTACAAGTTTTAGTTTACTTGCGATTTCGCATCATCACAAACCTAGCCCAAAGGATAAGGCTTAAGATGTGGTTTAGTTTTGAGTCCTCCTAAAAATTAGATTATCTTGAGATCCACTAGAAAAAAGAGTATCAATTTTTCTATGCTTTGAAATTACTCTAATGTGGAAAATCTCATTCCTTTTCTTATCATCATATATAGTTTGTTTACTAGAAGAAGATGCAACATTTAAAGTACTATTGTTGGAAATTGAAAGAGTGGACTTACATTAAAAACTCATAGTTGTGATCTTGGTTTCATCACCTGAATCTGACCCAAGATCATGAACTACAATGTTTTTTTTATTTTCATTTCCTTTCTTAACCATCCATTTAGGTTTCATTTCAAGATTTAATTTTCTTTTTACAATGATTACAAAATGGTTTTTCATCTTCCTTCTTAATAGTAGAGTTTGTCTTATGCTTACCCTTTCCTTTTCCTTGTTCTTTCAAAAATTTTCCTTTAGATTGCTAATTCTTTTGTTTAAAAGAAGAGGAAGAGGACTCATTTTTTATTTTCCCTTGTGCTTCAAAATGGGTTGCTTGAACACACACTGCATCAAGATTAGTAGGACCTAAAACAAGAATCATATGCCTTAGGTAACTATGCAATCCACCAATATATTTAAGCAGTGTTTCTTCTGTGTTTAGGGAAATTCCCAGAATTAGATCCCTTTTCCTAAATTCCTATGTGTAGTCTTGAACACTTTGTCCCTTAGCTTGTCTTAATGTTTTCCAATCCATCATAGCTTGTTTCTTATAACCAAGAGGATAAAATTGTTTCCTAAGACTTGAAACAAATTCAGACCAAGAAGTGATTGCTTTACCTTTGGTTTCTTCCACTTCTTAAAGCTTACTCTCCCACAAAATGAGTGTTGTGCCACCCATTCAAAGAGTTGATAAATGAATCTTTTCTTCATCATCCCCTTCTCGAACCCTGCAATATACTTCTATCTACTTGATCCAGTTATCCAACTTCTCTGCATTTAGCTCTCCAGTATACATTGGCAATTCAAACTTGATATCTAACTTTAATGAAGGAAAATTAGATTTTAGAGGTTCACTTTTAGGAATATCGAACAAGAGCTTTCTTCTCTCTTACCTTCTCTAGTTCCCTTTTCTCTTTATCTATCTTGGTATATTTCTTCCACCATTTCCTTCATCTACTAGAATGATCTTCGAAATTCTTTTGCCTCTCGATCCTCCATTGTAGGACATCAAGACTGTCTTGTACCAATTTTGGGATATCCTTCAACTAACTCTCCTTCACCCTTCCTAGATCGAGACCTAGTTAACATCCAACACAAAATGTGCAATCCAAAACCATTAATCGAACAAAAATCATTCAAAACGAGCTCTAATACCAGTGATCTGAAAGTCAATTTTAACTAGTAATTGTTCACACAACAAAATTTGCTTTGTATTGATTTTTGATTTAAAATTGGGTGATTACGACCTTTTTATATTTTTAATAAAATATTAAAGACTGAAATTATTGTGTACAAATACAAAAAAATGAAGATAATTCACTAGAAATTTGACACAAAGCGTGATAATGGAGTTCGGCACTTGAGGCCTACGTCTCCATGTCCAGTTAAATGGGACCAATCTATTAAAATATTGAAAATAATTATTTACAGAGAATTATACAAAATTTTTACCTTCTCACATTCTTCCTATGTCAAAAATAATAGGGGTTGCTTTTTACATCTTCTCAAAAATCCACTCCAAGCTCAAGTTAGGAGTGTTTGAATTATTTTACACAGATTCTCGAATGCCTATTCAAATACAAAATACCTCCTTTAATATTGTTTCCCAAGCAGCTAGCTCAATGGTTAGGTGTCTATAATTTTTCATGAGAGGATAGAGGTTCAAATCCCCCTACCTCCACCTCCTTAGGCACCTCCCATGGGATTTATCCCACATTTCTAGCAATTAGGTGGGTTTGGGCACTTTATAGGCTAAGTTTTTGCATGGAGTGTTGGCTTTAAAATCCATTTGACTTAGTCCTCCTAGGTTTAAGTGCTAAGCTTGGATGCATTCGTGGAAGGGTTATTTGGAGGAATAATAGCAAAATATGTGTGGTATTTGGAAAGTAATGCATGGCAAAAGTATATATTGGGAAATGTGTGGCATTTAACATATGTGGCTAATTTAATTGTCCTAAAAAATTAGTCCCGCATGCTTCATGCGATGGTCATAGAAGGAAAATATATACGATGGCTCTGCTTGAAGAATATGAAATGAAGGAGGCCAGACACCCCTCCATAACCGAGTGTGTCAAACTTGGCCGAGGGCCCCAAACAGATTAATAGCGGGACCCACTGTCCATCACCGAGCTTTGATTCCTACAAACAAGATATTAACAGAATCGTCTAATTTTTCTCCATGCTTTAAAACCGACTAAAAATTATTTTGAGAAGATCTTAGATCGGTGTTTCTTGGTGAGGATCTTATGGATCATTAGCACTTTACATTACTTAGTTATACACGCTTTTGACATACCGATTATCTTTCTAACATGCTAATGGGTGCTTCATGTGAAGAATTTGTTATGTAGGGATATTTTCTTCAACACTTGTTTATTTTATTGTCTATTATTATTTTCTCTATGTTTAGTGTGCACACTTGTTTTTGTTTACAGCCACGATGGCCTCACGTGTATTGTGACATTTTGAGTGATGTCCCATGTTTGTATCCCGCTTTGTGCAACTTCCTTGTTTTCTTGCATGTTTACACTAGTAATTTACTTGGTAGCTTTTACATTGTTTGTGTAGTCAGACACCAAATTTGTGTCTTACGACCCCTTGTGACCCGCATCTCATCTCTCAATCTAACCTCACCACCTAAACCTTACACAATTATTTATTAATTACCTTATAATTGATAAATCCACATCACCTTACCCGCCACCTCACTTTGCCACCTCATCATGACCTAGCCCTAACCCTAAACTAACCTAACTAGGACCCATGACTTGGTCAGACTCACATCCATAACTAATGCCTCCTTACTCGCACCCAAAGCCGACCTTCTAGCCACTTGACCAAGCCCGCAACTGATCTCTCGGGAAAGTTAGGAAGGTGGGCTATTTTACTAAAAATAGCCTACTTTTTCCTTACCGATGCCGGTTCTACTCGATCACCGTCGGTTACGCAACCGCCATCGGTTCAGTAAATGGGCTCCCAAACCAAAACAATGGATCGGAATTTCATTTTGGGGATCGGTCGAAGGATTTCGGATCAATAGAGAGCATTCGAGCGAGGAACGGAGTCCGGATCTTCACTTGGCGAGTAGAGACGAGTGAAGAAACCGTAAGTGCTTGCAGTAGAGGATATCAACTTGCATCTTCGCCAAAACCAAGTAAGTCATATCTTACATGTCCTCTATTATAACATTTCTTTACGCTCTCTGTGAATTTCGGTCCTCCTAAATCCGTCTCGAATCTACTACCCAACGTGTCATTGCATCTAACTGTTATCCTTTTACTTCTAATCATCCCATTTCCTAATATCATCCATAAACCAGCCTTACAAAACACCATAGCTACCAAGAAGATCCTAGAACCCACCGGTATCGGTTATCAGTAACCGGCATCGGTTATCAGAAACGCATCGGTTCCTCTGATCAAAACCAGAAAACTAGCCTTTCCCCTACCTAGTTTAACGAAACAATTTAATTGATATTTTGCAGTCTTTTGTGTTAATTCATATTAGCAGGGGAACTGACCACCTTCGAAAGGAAGTTTTATATTTCCTGGGCCCAAGGCAGTTCCCTCATTTATTGTCTAATTAAAATCCTGTGGTCTTGTGTTCTTATTTGCAGGTAGTCCTTCCAAGACAAAAAGGAGTTCTTCGCAGTCAACCTGATCTTTCTCTACGGTACGCGCACACCATCTCGACATTCAACAGGTATTCCTCCTAACCCTAACCTCATCTGTTTCTAAAAGGAATGAAAGGATAGAAGCAACTCTATTCCCAGAAGCCGAAACATTCCGAGTGAAACATTTTGGCACGCCAGTGGGACCCATTTTGGGTTTCTTTCTCTTGCTTATTTTCATTTTAGGAAGCATATTTGCTGTTGCTGCTTTTGTTGTATATTTTCGTAAAGAATTTGTCTTGCTTTCCTAGTTTCGCATTAGTGAAAGTCATCTCTCTTGCTTCATCGAACATAATTTTCGATTTGGGTTTAAAACACATGCATTGCATTCCTGCTTGTTGTTCTTCAATTCTAGTGAACATAGATTAAGTAACAGGTCGTACACGTGGGGGTGATATCCACGGTATTGACAGGAAATTAACCCTAGTTTCACTGCACAACACATACCGAATCACTTCACCATTAACACAACAGCTCAAACATCCCCCTTTTTCCGCGGTATTCCTCCGCCCGATTGAGGTAACCTTATAAGCCAAAACAAACTTGACATTTCCCCTAGGTCTTGTTGTTTAGGATTCTGACATCATCTTACATCTAAAGGCATAAGCCCACGATAACTAAAATTAACCCTAGGATTAGTCTCTGGATTTGCATGTGCATCTTGCTTGTTTTCAAATTCTGTTTTCTCTGTCATACTTTGTCTTCTGTGATCAATAAGTTGATAAATATACTCAACGTTGCTAAAAATCAAATTAGCAGCCTTTTATATCTTCTTATCTTAGACTTTTGACACCGGCATCGGTTAAGGGACCGACGTCGTTTTTCTGCGACCGACACCGGTTAGTAAACCGATATCGGTTACTATCTTCATCAGCCCCTGACAAACCAGCAACTTGCCAAATTCATCATTCTGAGGTTGTTTTTGTTCTTGATAGATTGAAACTTTCCTGTGTGTTCTTGTCCATGGTTGTCATTACTCGGAAGTAAGCCGCCGCCATGGTTTCACATGCTCCGCTTTGTGTCTTTGCTCGAATCACCCCCTTCACATTCTATAGGGAACCCTACGGATACCAAAGTGAGATCCCCAAATTCCCTGTAGGAGACAAGGACTTTGCCAAATTTCGGATGCTAATCCCGGTATTTGACAAGATACTATTTGTCTCATGCCCCTGACCGTACACCTGATGGTCAGCTCCTTATTGGCATGCCTATTAGTATATCTGCTCATTTAGCTCCCACTCCTCCTGATAACATTGCCTTACTTCCTGCATCTCTAGCCCCGTCTCCCAATCCGACGGCTTCAGAGGTTCATACGACCCCGATTAGCTTTCCTTTGGTTAATCTTGGACCCCACGTATCGTTACCACCAACTGCCCCTACCTCATCTCTCTTTCAGACCACTCCATTCATGACTTACTCTCTGCCACCTATTCACACGAGCTTTCCTTCTCAAGCTCCACCTACCTTTTCATTCCCATACACGTATCCAGTAACCTCAACACCTTATATGGGACATCCCTATTCTGTGGCACCATCATCTCATCCAACCACAGATTTCATCAAACAAATGATGGACAAAATGCACAACCTGGAGGCTTCTGTTTCGGGAAGTCGTAGCGCCTTGACATACGAGCAAGTTTGTCGGGAGCCCATTCACCCTTCTGTCCCCCTTCATTCATACCCTCCTCAATGGGAGTTGCCAAAATTTACTCGTTTTAACAGTAAAGAGGATCCTCAACAACACTTGCGATCATTTAGACATGCTTGTTATTTGATTGCCCATGATGACGCCTTGTTACTCCGCACCTTCCCCATGTCCTTATCAGGACCCGCCTTGGAGTGGTACAGTGCTTTAACCCAGCACTCGATCTTCTCTTTTAACCAACTAGCCCAATCTTTCTTGGATCATTTCTCCATTAACATTGCCAAGAAAGTATCTATCACCGACCTCTATGCCATCCGAAAATTTGAAGATGAATCTATCGCAGATTTCGTTGGACGATGGCGGGGCCTTATCAATCAACTTACGTATGCCTTGCCTCAAACCAAACTTATCGAACTATTTACGTGGGCCTGCGCTAAGCACATCTCCCCTACCCTCCAAATTCAAACTTTCCACACATTCGACGAGGCCTTTACCATGGCTCGGAAACTAGAAATTCGAGCCTTAGAAGAAGAGAAATTGCGGTTGCATAACAAAAACCCCAATTTCCGAACTCCTGATTCTACCAACAAGCCAAACACCACCACTCCTCACACGTCCACTTCTTCTAAATCAAAAGGAGCTGTCCACGCGGTAATGGTCAAATCTCAAACACCGTCCAATACTCCGCCGAAAACCACTTATAAGTACAAGGCCGAGCCCACCAATTACACTCCCTTGGGAGAAACTTATGGCGTCATCCTGGAGAAATTGCTCAAAGCAGGAGCCATTACCTTACCTCCTGTTAAACCTCATTCCGGGTTTGATTCCACTCGCGCAATACCTTCCTGGTACAAAGAAAATGACTTTTGTAACTTTCACCGCGTAAAAGGACATAGTCATGAAAACTGCAAGATGTTGAAAAACATAGTGCAGGAAATGGTTGATGCGGGGGATATAACCCTCGATAATCCTAACGCCCCTGCTAACCGAAATCTGAAAATTTTCAACAAGCCATTCCCGAATCACTCGTCCAACAGTAACGTAAACCAAGATATCTTAGCCGAGGAGAGTGTTCATGAGATCCATGCAGTCTTCGATTCTCAGCCAAAAGCCTCTATTGAAAAATTTTGAATCAAGCCTCTCCACCAACACAGGAGTCTGAACCTCCTTCACCACCATCAAGCCAAAGTGAAATCATTCCTTTACCCATAGAAGAGTTAACTGCCCGGACTTCTCTTCTCATCGACGAGTCTTCTTACACCACATCCCTACAAGACTGTGAGCGGATGTTATCTAATTTATCTATTTCCCAAACGTCCCCTTCTACCGCTCTCGCTGCACAAGAGGAGAGCTCGCCACTCCTTTTGTCACCTTTAGACGAGAAACTTCTTACACCGACATCACTAACTTCTTTAACCATAACGGACCCCCTCAAACACGCCCTCTTACCTATTAGTTCTTCATCGCCTAAATCTTTTCAGCGACCTGTTGACCTCTTAACATCTATTGATACAGCGCCTCATCTACCCCTTGTATCACACCCGCAGTGGACTGGAATTACAACCCACCTTTCTTCCGTACAAAAATTACAAATCACACCTGGAGACTGTCATTCCACAGAAGATAGACAGGCCCTATGGGAACGTTTGAGTACCCCTTTTTCTACTCAAATGCAAATGACTGATCCTGATGTCTCCACCATATACCCGAAGTGTTTGACGTGCTTAAAATGCCCTGTGCTCACCTTCACCCCCTTACCTCTACCAAATGCCCCGTCCACTTCTATCAACTTAACCAGATCTTCCTACGCTGGGACCTCACCAATGCCCATTCTAATGCACCCGCCTAAGTGACTCGATCTATCCAAAATAAATCCGTCCCACCACCTAGGAGACAAACTCAATCGTGCCCATATCACAATCAAAACCATCATCGTCATACCTACCTTCCATATTGGGACCCCATCCCTCTACCTTACATCAATATATCATACCTCCTGCGTTTTCTTCAAAACAACCTATCACTCGCGTATCCGTCCACCTATCAACCCAAAACAAATTCCATCATCAAAAGATTTGTTTTCGGTCACTCCTATTTCCTCGTGGTTGTTTTCTGATACCACATCATCTGCGGCTTCATCATCCAACATAGCTTCTATGCCAAAGAAATCACGTTTAGTGAAAACCACGTATCAACACCCCTTGGCTAAACCACCACCCATGCGAACCAATCATGCCCAAACATTACCAAAACCCACACAACCAATACCCTCATCCTCTTCCGATTTTGACCCACTCAAAGGATCTTACGCCAAAATCCTTGCTATGTTGGTGGAGAATGTGACCATTTCCCTACCTCCACTTAGACCTTATGACCCGTTTAAACCCCGACCTATGGGTTACGATGAGTCTAAAATCTGCACTTATCACCGCACACCAGGACATGATGTGGAGGGATGCAAAGCTCTAAAAACCATCCTTCGTCGAGCCACCTCCCCAGATAGAAAGATTAAGAAAGACAACTTACGAAGGGAGAGACCTTTAGTTTCCATTCCCTCTCCTATACCATCTGTCCCCGCCTCACCAAGATCTATCATTATTACAACCCCACCTCTTGAAGACCATGAGTTATCCCAACCATCTTCCTCATCTCAGGTCTACGAGATTAATATGATTAGTGTCGCTACTCGAGGGCAGAAAAACAATGGGAAAGCAAAAGAAAACACACCTACGGCATCTCTTTCTCCGTCAAACATCCCAATTGCAGCACCACCTAAAGTGGTCATTCGCGGACCCGCCTATCCCGTCTCTAATGGCATTGCCCACCGAAATATGATTAAACAGCTTCACCAATCACCCGTAAAAATGACATTGTATGATCTCATTCAGACTTCTGAATCTCATCGACAAGCTCTCGTTGAGATCCTTCAAGGGATAGAGGTTTTACCTAATGAAACCCTGCCTGTCGCCTCCATTCTAACACCCAATCACGTTGCTTCTCTCACCAAACAATCCATCTCCCCCACCACTTCTGTCTCGGTACAACAAGCCGCTGCAGTTAGTTTCTCGGAAGATGAAATTGTCGACTTTGGTACAGAAGACCCTGACCCTGCCCTTTTCATCTCCGCTTACGTCCGGGACATTCGAGTACGTCGGGTTATGATTGACGGGGGCGCTAGCCTAAACATCATCTCTTCAAAAGCCTTCCAACAAATGAATATCCCTTCTAGTTGCATGTGTGCCAACCCCATCATGTTGCGGTCATTCAATGACGCTATTACTTCTACCTTAGGCACCGTGATCCTCAACATTCGGGTAGGACCACGTACTTTACCCAAACTCTTCTATGTCTTGGAGGGAGAGTTCCAATATAATATATTGCTGGGTCATCCTTGGATCCGAGCCATGGGATGCGTTCCCTCAACATTACATAGATGCATAAAATTTGAGTACAAGGGGAAGTCCTACACCGTGAAAGCTGACCCTCCCCCCTTTAAAACCTGCAATATGTTATACCGCCCTAACGATGTGCTTATACCAATCAAGACACCCATACATTCAACCCAACCATCATCCTCAAATATACCTCAACCATCCACCTCAACCGCGCCTACGCCTTCAATGATGAAACCACCATCACAAAAACCACTTCCCTTCCCGCATGCTAACATTCCAACCCCGATCCCTTAGTAGATGTTTTTCAAGCACCTTACGCTGGGGAGTACCGCCTATATAACGTTAGTTCTTTCCTACCCGCAGAGTACGGACAATTACATGCACATCCCACCTACGACCGTCGCGTGGGGAGATAATCTCTTACGGACCACCCCATTGCCGCACTAACCTAACGTATGGGGTGTTGACGCATCCTCCATTATCCCCGAACCTCCTCTTGGTGTGGTTCCTTCCAATCCGATTTTCAATACTTGACAAATCGTCATTTCGCCCTCACCTTCTTGGCTCTCGTGCTTGGAAAGGCTTTGGTTTTGGTCTTTACGAACAAGGCCGACATACACTCATTCCCGTGACTACCCGTAAACATAATGATCACAGTGGTCTCGGTTTTCCCGAAACACCTACACAGGAGACACCTCCTGTCAGCTGTATCCTGGAAGAAGAAGACGTCGCCCCTACCAAACCATCATCACCCACTTTTCCATCATCACCCACAGAATCTATAGACCCTGAATCCATCCCTCCTAACTTTTTTTTTTCATAAATGCTATCTTCATAGGTCCTCTCACTTATCAACGTGATAATGAGGACCCATCTTCTCTTCCCCTTCTGTATCCAGACATGATCGAAGAGGATTCGCCTTTGATTAATGTTGTTGAATGCCAGGACGATGACTCCATCCTCACTTACCTTGGCGCGGATGATTCTTATATTCAACGAGCCTTACCATCTCGAAACCCAAACCATCTTTGAACTAATCTACCATAGAAATCAACATCCACACGGAGGAGGATCCTCACATTGTGAAGATTGGACAATCCCTTAACACATCGAACAAGCCGCCTTTACTACCTTTCTCCGTGCTTTCGCAACCAAGCTTTCGCATGGTCTTACGACGACATGCCAGAATTGATCCTACCATTGCCGTCCATAACATCACCCTAAACCCCGATTCCAAACCCAGTCAAATAGAAATTGAGAAAATGCATCCACGCATTGCTCTCTTGGTCAAAGAGGAGCTTCAACAACTCCTTTCTATTTCCTTCATCCTGCCTATCGACTACCCTCAATGGATTTCTAACATCGTACCTGTCACTAAAGCGACAGGGGGACTTCGGATATGCACGGATTTTTGGGATCTTAACCTCGCTTGCCCTAAGGATGACTTCCCCTTACCTAGCATTGACCAACTTGTTGATCTAACTGCAGGTCATGAGATGCTCTCTCTCATGGATGGCTTTTCAGGATACAACCAAATTTTGGTTGCCCCTGCCGATCAACATAAAACTGCCTTCATAACTCCTTGGGGAACCTTCTGTTATCGTGTCATGCCATTTGGCCTTAAGAATGCTTTGGTGCTACTTATCGTGGCTATGACCTACATTTTCATGACATTATGCACACTATCCTTGAAGATTATGTCGACGATCTTCTCGGCAAGTCTAAACATCGTAGTGAACATCTCGATGTTTTAACCATTATTTTTGATCGCCTGTTACAATATTCTGTCCGCCTTCAACCGAAGAAATGTGTCTTTGGTGTTCTTTCGGGAAAACTTCTTGGCTTTATCGTCTCTTTGCGTGGCATTGAGGTCGATCCATCTAAAGTCAAAGCTATCCTAGAAATGCCCCCACCCAAAAATCTCAAACAATTGCGTAGTTTACAAGGTAAGCTCCAATCTATCCGACGTTTCATCTCCCAACTTTCAGATCGATGTCAACCTTTCCATCACCTCCTTAAAAAGGATATTGCATTCCAATGGAGCGAAGAATGTCACCAAGCCTTCGAAGCTCTCAAATCCTATCTCTTGCAGCCACCCGTGCTTATCCCACCCCAAGACGACCGCCCTTTCTACCTTTACCTTTCCGCCACCGACCACGCTGTAGGAGCCATGCTTGCACATCGTGACTCTGAGAATCGCGAACAAGCCGTTTATTATATAAGTCGTACTTTGGTGGACTATGAGACTAGGTACACACATGTAGAAAAATTGTGCCTTGCCCTATCATTCGTGGCCACCAAACTCGACACTACCTTCTAAATCACAAGACTTTCGTCATCACCAATACAGACCCCATCCATTACATGTATGTCAAACCTCATCTGAACCAACGCATTGCCAGATGGCTCATGCTTCTCGCCGACCTCGACCTTGAGTTTGTCCACCAGAAATCAATCAAAGGACAAACCATCGCAGACCAACTTGCGGAAGCTCCTTTACCTGGGGAACAATTTACCAATTTTACCTTCCCCGACGAACTCATCGCCACTCTTTCACTCCGGGAAGAGTCGTACCCAATGACCCTCTTCTTCGATGGATCTAAATGCCAGCGCGGCGGAGGAGCCGGCGTTGTTCTCATTCCTCTCGACGCTGAACCTATGCCTCTTTCATTCCGACTCGATTTCCCTTGCACTAATAATACAGCGGAATACGAGGCCCTTGTTCTGGGTCTCCAAGTTGCGTTACACTTAGGCATCAAATCTATCAACATTTTTGGCGACTCTCAATTGGTAGTCAATCAAGTTATGGGCGTCTACCAATGCAAAAATGAGGAACTTCAAAAATACAAACACTACGTGGATTCACTTCTAGCCTTATTTACTCACTATTCTATACAAACCATTCCACGCTCCACTAACAAATTTGCGGACACTATGGCTTGCCTAGCCTCGCAAATTCCCGCCGCACCAACTGACTCTGAATTATTCGTTGTGGTCCAGCAACTTTTTGCCCCATCCTATTCAACCCCGGTAGTTTGTATGATAAATACTGTGTCTACTAGTTCGCAGGATACTTGGTATCACCAATTTCACGATTATCTTACAATCTCTGTCCTCCCACCTGACCTTACTAGTAACGGCAAACGTGCTTTTCTTAAAAGTGTTTCGCGTTATGTTGTCATGGGGGGACTCCTCTATAAACGTGGCTTTGATGGCATCCTCCTTCGCTGTCTAACTGGCGCGGAGGCCACTCATACCATCCAACAGGTCCATGACGGTATTTGTGGTGGACATTTTAGCGGCCTTGCCGTGGCCAAACGAATCCTTCACCTTGGTTATTATTGGCCTACTCTCAATAACGACTGCTACGAATATGTTAAGTGTTGTGTTATGTGTCAGCAACATGCCAACCTTCAACATACTCCTAGCCACCCGCTCCAGGTCGCTCGAGATCTTTGGCCCTTCTCACAATGGGGTTTAGACCTTATTGGTGAGATTCACCCGACCTCTTCACAACGTCACCGTTGGATAATCACAGCGACTGAATATTACACAAAATGGGTGGAGGCTATTCCACTCATTTCAATCAAAAAAGAAAAAATTGTCGAGTTCATTAACCACCACATTATCTGTCGTTTTGGTGTTCCTCATCGCCTGATAACAGATAATGGAAAATCTTTCAAAAACAAGTTGTTGCAAGACCTTTGCGACAACTTTGGTATCAAACTTAGTTTCTCCTCACCCTACTATCCACAAGCCAATGGGCAAGCCGAGTCCTCTAATAAAACACTAACCAAAATCCTCATGAAAGTTGTCAATGAATCCGGAAGAAATTGGCACGATCACATTCCCTTTGCCCTTTGGGCTTATCGTACTAGCATTCGTGCACTCTACTAATGCCACACCTTTTCTTTGGTATACGGTGCACCGAGGCTGTTTTGCCTCTCGAAATACAAATACCCTCCCTTAGAATATCTCTTCAGGATATTCTCACCAACGATGATTTCCGTCAAGAGCGGTTAGCCCAATTGGAGCTTCTTGACGAACGCCGTCTTACAGCTCTTGATCACCTTCAAATCTATCAAAAACGCATTAAACGTGCTTATGATAAGCGACTTCATGAGCGTACCTTTAAGGTTGGTGATCTTGTCCTCAAAGAGAATCAACATGTAACCAAACTAGAAAAGAGCAAACGTGGAAAATTTTCTCCCAATTGGATGGGGCCTTATATAATCACTCACACCTATGGATCTGGTACTTATCGTTTAGCTTCGCTTAATGGTAAACCTGAGCCTGAACCCCTTAATGCCTTGCATCTTCACCCATTCTACTGTTGAAATTAGTGTTATATCACTTCTTATCTACCTGCCGCTCGTCCCTTGAGCTCACTTACCACTACATACACTCTGTTTCCTATACCTCATAATAACAATCAAGCTCACATAGTTTGATTCTCACCTCCCCTTGATGATGCCTTCCCCTTTTTTAGTCTAGTCCATGACTTCAAAGTATTAAAATAAGCCGTATTCTTATGGGATTTTCTTGAGTCAAACTTCCTACTACACTAGATGCTTCACGCCAAAAGAACATCTAGTCATCTAAATTAAATATAGACTGCTCCCTCGAAGGACAGCTATATGCCGAACTATTGCTGCTATTATATATAGACTGCTCCCCCGAAGGACAGCTATGCATTAAAACCATATCTGCTACTATAAATAGACTGCTCCCTCGAAGGACAGCTATACACAGTCAGCCTTTATCAGAAGCTTCTCGCATTGATCAGCTTCGTGAAGACCTCAAGAATAATACAATCAATATCCCTTGTAGACTTCCCGCATCGATCAGTTTACATTCAATAAAATAAAAGCCTCATTCAAAAGAACTTTTGAGTCATGGACTTGTCTATTTAGGGTAGGTTCTCTTTCATCAGAACACTCACTTTGTAATAAGTTCTCTGCACCTCAGCTATACCATCCACCTCACCTCACCATTTGTTTCAACTCAAGGGACGTGACGTACACCTGATATATTGTGATCATACAACTCTTTTCACCTATTGACTTCTCGTCTATGCACGGTACCTAGGGCTCCAAGCTCGTTCTACGTGGTGTGGTTTGTTTAGCTCTCTTCATCTACGGAGCACTCTTTCTGCTTTGCCTCGCATCTAGGATTGTGTGTTGACCTTAATCAGGACACGATTCCCTACTACTTGGGTAGGCTAACTTCCGCTTCCCTCATACCTTTTACAACATCACCAATTCATTACCAACACCATCAACCTTACCTTTACTAATCTTAATATTTTTACCAACCAACCAATTGCCTAAACCATACCAAATTGCCTGAATTCACCTCTCCCTGATCCTAAGGGAGAACTACATCGGTCTGAGGCCCCTCCTTGCTTTGTGCAATGGGCTATGTAGGTAGCACTTCGGAGACATGGGGTCTCCCAAGGTTAGCTCGACCATCCCCTACCATAACCTATCCTGTGTGGTGAATATAAATATTTTTATGTATTTCTATTTAATCACATTCCTCTTTATCCTTTTTCAAAACACCGAAAATCAAAAACACAAACATTCTTATTATTATCGTAACTCAAATCAACATACATATTCAGTTTTATTTAGATGTTAAACAAATACATCTTCTCTATCATCGACACGCAGGTCGGTACTCTTATTTATTCTTATACCTTGCTAACATTTACTCAGACCCTCACGCCTCATCCCGAACTAGGTGATGATCGTGATCGTCGACCCCTCTCGCCGGGCCTCTCTGTCCTCAAAGGTACCATGGCTATTGGTACCGCCCACTGATCTGCCAATCTCTCCTGTAACATATGAATATGCCCTCTCGCATGAAGGACTCCAGCCTCTAATCTCTCGCCCGTGACTCCGCAACCACTAACAATCCTCTTGTCTCATTCACCTGCGTTTGGAGCTGCTGAACCAAACGCTGCAGACGATCCCTCTCTGCTGTAATCACAGCTATGTCAGGACAATCACGTATACCTCGCAGCTCCGCTGCCCACCATAATCTATAGGCCTCTGTCGTTCCCGCATCCATTACCCTGCGATCGGCTGCTACCTCTTCAGGTCCTTCGGAGGTGTTGCCGGGAGGTGAGAATCTTGCCTCTCGCATCGATCCTCATATACGGTCTATAAGCCTGGGGTATATCTGCACAAATCCAAATTGTCGCGCACGCGATCTATAGGAATCCTCTCATATTCACGGCCTGTGCCCGCGATCCACCTCATTCGCTCTACACCCCTTAACTCCTCAGCTATGCTCTCTGTTACCATATAGTTACCGTAAGGCCTCCAACAGATGTCCGCAACCGTCACTCTCTCCCATACCTGCCTGTAATACTCAATATCACCCGTCACGGCCTGGGATCTGGCCTCTTGTTCTGTCTGGACCCATCGTCTGAATCCCAACCTCTGCACTCCGGTTTCTCCCGACTGGATGGGTCGGCCTATTGGTCGCACACAAACAATGTGCTCATAGGCCCAACAGTGTAATACGTATGAACAATCCAGCGTCGTCCTGTGATTTCACCTACAAGCCCATAAACCCCTGTATAGCTCCGCCAAATATGCAGGTGCCCATGCAAACGTAACATTCCTTTCTACCATCTCCCAGATAACACACATCAATGCCTTTGGAAATCTTCCTCCTTCTGCCCTCGGTAATGCATAATACCCTACCGCTATCATTAATATCACTGCTAACCTTGTCTCCTCAGGGTGTGCTGCATACATTACCCCATACGTAAAGGATAAACCTCGCTGTGTCAAATCTCGTGCGTATGGACCAAATACTGCTGTTATCGCTCCCCGTGCCGCGCTAGGTAGTGCCTGATATACTGGTTCTCCTGTAATAGGGAGTCTCAAAATCCGAAACACATCTTCCAATGTTACTGTCATCTCCCCTGTTGGCAGATAGAAGGTATTTGTCTCGGGATTCCATCTCTCAATCAATGCCTGCAACATAGCATGGTTCCGTGCAATTCGTGAATAATAACGGATTCCACTTAACCCCAAACGATTTATCAATGTCCATTCCGCTGGTGTTACATCCGCTCGGATCCGTGACAACAGTGCTGGCACATTATCATTCATCCTCAACCCTGCCTCTGCCTGCATACACCAAAACAACAAACAACCATTCAATCCGTCAGGGTTTTTCAAACATTCTGGAAATTCCTCCAGTAACCGGTATCGGTTATACATAACCGATATCGGTTGGGTAACCGATACCGGTTCTCCCTAACCGCTACCGGTCACTGTCAATTACATACATCTTGCCTAAAACAACCACCTACGACAATAAATTGCTCGTTTATTCCTCTCTGTATACACAGACATACCCGAAACCCTTGATTACCTACCACGTAACACTTACCTCACCTATAACCCTTGCTATCATGTTTTCTTCTTCATATCTACCCACTTAATCTCTTATTCATAACACATGCAAAAATCAAATCACAACCAAAACATTTACCTCTGGGGTTGCAGTAGCTTGAGGTGGCCCTTGTCTTCCCTCTTGTCCCTGCCTGCTGGATGTTTCTCCTCGTCCTGCCATTATCACCACTCTTTTCAAATTCACCTTTCCACTTTCTGAATCTCCGATCGCATTCACCTTCCTGTCTCTCTTCTCCTTATCACTCAAATCTCTCATGCAAATACCTGTCTCAGTCGTCAAAAAGCGTCGCGTTCGCGTATTTAACCTCTTGCATGGCTCTAAAATTAAAACTTAAGTTGCCACCCTAGCTTTTCTATTTTTAGAAAAGCTCATACCTAAATAACCGGTATCGGTTACTTAACCGATATCGGTCTATCAGCTACCGATATCGGTTCCTTAACCGATATCGGTTACACACCTATCTTTTCTCAACAACGTTCTTTTCTTCATTTCTCACCTAAATTTTTGTCGCGCCCACCTCTTTTCCTGCATAAACAACACAATTTACCACATTTGTTCATCCACCACACATAGCATTACAATTTCATTAACATCATTTATTTTATACAAATACACAAACCATCAACTACGGATATCAAGAAACTATCAATCTATACATCATTTGGCTCCAACTCATCAGTTACATATATCACAATGTCACAAAACCACCAATTCATCACATAACCTGACATTCATATATACGTGCCAAAACAAAAACATCAACATCATCCATCTATCAACATGTCAACTAAAACTTATCATACATTACATATTACCAACCATTAACAAAATATTTAAACACATTTTGAACACTGCACGTGGATCAAAACATCGTCTCTATATATATACAAATTTTCAAAAATACAATGTGCCCTACATCGGGGCCTCTGTGATCTCATAATCCACCAAAGCCGGCACGCAGGCCGCAATAACTGTCAAAAAATCTCGACTCGGCTCGCAGGCCGGTCCCTCGTATCAAAAATAGATATATACTCGGCTCGCAGGCCGGTATCCACTATACAACCCCTACTCGGCTCGCAGGCCGGTATACAATAAATGAATAAATGAATACATGAATAATACATAGGCACGCAGGCCTCTATCAATACACCCGGTTCGCAGACCGGTGCCCATCTATCAATACACCATGTCTGGGATCTCTCAGCTCTCCCCACCGCCCTCGGCACCTCTCCCCGCTGGTCCCTGTGGTGCCTCTCGCCTCCTGCCTGTGACGGACCCACCAGCTGTGGCTGCACCTCCCTGAGACCTCTGGCTCCGAGAGGTCTCTGCTCTATGTGCCGCATAGGGCTGATAATCAGCCCCGGTACCATCAAGAATATCCTGATAGTATCGGGCCTCCGCTCTAGCCTCCATGTAACGCTCTCGAGCCACCGTAGGTACTGGGGCTGGTCCCCTGACACCTACTACCAGTGCCCCCTCGTACTCGTGCTGTGCTCGGGCCGTGGCATGTACTGCATTCTTGGTGGTGGTCTTTGCTGTACTTTGTGCTGCCGTGCACTGAACCCGCACCTATGGCCGTGGTCTTTGGTGGTGGTCTTTGCTGTACATTACCTAAGCTGGGCTAAGCGCGCCTATAAGACACCTATCTGTGCCTGTGCTGCAGCTAGCTGCCCCTGTAAGAGCTGCACCTGACCCCTGAGCTGATCTCTCTCTCCTATCACTGCAGCCAAGTCTGGCTGTGCAGGCGGTACTATCCTGGCTGCTCTCTGCCCAGCCCACCACACCCTGTATGCTCCCGTGCACCCAGCATCATCTACACCCTCACCTGCTGGCCTCTCTGCTACCCAATCTGGATCCAAAGGCTGTGGTGCAGGTAGTGGGGCCTCTACATCATCTCTCCTGTACTGAGGAACGGGAGGTGGCTCGTCCTGTCGCAGCCCCATCTGCCTGCGTACCCTCTCCAGGGGTATCCGCTCGTACTCTCCTGGCCTCCGTCCTGCTATCCAGAATGTGTACTGGATTAGGCGCAACTGTAAGCGGGCTCCTCTGCCAGGATGGTGACCTCTGTAGGGTCTCCATACAATGTCTACTGCTGTAAGGCCCTCTAGCAAATGTCTATAGTATGCCACATCCCGACCTGCCATAACTGCTCGTGGCTGGCCCACGACCCCCAACCACCTCTGAAAGCCATATCGGTATATGACCTGTGGCCCTGGCTGCTGGGGTAACCCTACTGGCCTGATGCATACGATGTGCTCGTATGCCCAACAATGCAACAAAAATGTAGAACAAATACCAAATCGCCTCCTCCGGCGATAGCCCCATAGCTCCCTGTATAATTGCACCAGATATACTGGTGCCCAGGCGTAACAGGTGTGCTCCTCCACCATCTCCAGCAGTACCCCCATCAATGCTCGTGGGAAGCGGCCTCCCTCTGAGTCCGGGAGGGCGAAGCAGGTGATCCCAACCATCATCAACACAGCCAGTCGTGTCTCATGTCGATGCGCACGGTACATGTCACTGCATGCCGATACTGCTTATGGTAGGTCGATGTGAGCAAGGCCTGCATCCCAAAACTGCAGTATGCTATCCATCGCAGCTCTCGAATCTACTAGAAGATCGCCTCTCCTCGATAGGTAAGAAGGATGCGATACACATCCTCCATGTGACGGTCATCTCCCGGTCGGGAGATGGAACACATTGGTCGCGGATCCATCTCTCGATGAGGGCGACCATCGAGGCTATGATCTCTCTCTATCACTGCCTCTGGACTCCACCGAGTCCCACCTCATGCATGATGGCCCAATGAGCCGCAGATACGTGTGGCCTCATCCGCACCAACAGCGGGGGCATCCTATCCCGCATCGTCAACTGCTGACGTGCCTGCAAAACCAACCCACATCCTTAGACCTACTCTTTATTACAACATCTACTTTATCATCTAAACACCCCTTTTTATCCCCCGACCATACCCTGACTCTCTACCGCCCCCCTCTAACAACCTACCACCCCCACACACCCACACCAAACCCAACCCAACCAAAAAACCCAAAACCTAACCCCACACCTAACCCTTCTCCACCCCTAACCCAACCCCCACACCGACCAACCCAACCCAACCCAAAACCCAAAACCTAACCCCACACCTAACCGCTTCTCCACCCCTAACCCAACCCCCACACCGACCCACACCCAACCCAAAAACCCAAAACCTAACCCCACACCTAACCCTTCTCCACCCCTAACCCCACTCCCACACCGACCCAACCCCACCCAAAAACCCAAAACCCAACCCAACCCAAAAACCCAAAACCTAACCCCACACCTAACCCTTCTCCACCCCTAACCCAACCCCCACACCGACCCACAACCCAACCCAAAAACCCAAAACTCAAAAACCCAAAAACCCAAAAAGCCACCAACGCGGCACGATACGTGACCAACACCGGTCACCAATAACAATTCCTTTCCCTACAATTTTGCAACCGATGTCGGTCGCTTAGTGACCGACATCGGTCACTGTCCTCTTCTGGAGCCGAACCCCCGCGCGGCCCCCAAAACCCATTTTTTTACCTATTTCTACCCATCTACCCACCCAAATACCCTAAAAACTTACCCACCTACCCACCTTAGCCTATCTAGCCTATCTACCCTCTCCCTTTTTCAAATCATTTCCATTTTCTCATTATTTCCTAAAAAAGGTTAATTCCTACCCAAACCCCCAATTTAGCATAATACAACCAAATCACCAAATTAAAGAGTTTCGAATCTACCCGAACGACGACACGTCGTCGTGGTGGGATGGGTGGTGGCGGTCCAGCTGGTCCAGCCCCTCCAGCTCCTCCTGCCTGTGCCATGGCTCCAATCCTGATCTGCTGGGTCCCCGGCCAATCAACTGCTGCCTCCTCCTTAATCGGGCCCACTATCAACTCTCTCCGCCAATACAATAGCTCCACCTCACTCAATCAAGCCTCTAATCCCAACTCTCCACGTCAGACAAGTCGATTTGGTTTGCAAATAACAAAAGTGACAATGACAAGCCGTATTTTTCTTTTTATAGGTTTTTCGCCTTTCACCGATATCGGTTTCATTTTTCCCTAAGGAACCGGTATCGGTCCCTTAACCGATATCGGTCAGGCAGAATCGACATCGGTTCTCTACCCAACTTTCCCCCAATTTTATTTTTTTGCCCCTATTTACCATTTGCCCCTTTTTAACCACATATCGCCTATATCCACCCTTGCTGAACACCATTTGTTTCTCTATTTGGCCCGACCCAAGGCCTCGCCTCCCTATTTGGCCCGACCTAAGGCCTCGCCCTACCTATTTGGCCCGACCCAAGGCCTCGCCCTACCTATTTGGCCCAACCTAAGGCCTCGCCCTACCTATTTGGCCCGACCCAAGGCCTCGCCCTACCTATTTGGCCCGACCTAAGGCCTCGCCCTACCTATTTGGCCCGACCCAAGGCCTCAACCTACCTATCCGGCTCGACCCAAGGCCTCGCCCTAACCATTTGGCCCGACCCAAGGCCTCGTCCTAACCATTTGGCCCGACCCAAGGCCTCAACCTACCCATTAAGCCCGACCCAAGGCCTCAACCTACCCATCCGGCCCGACCCAAGGCCTCGCCCTAACAATTTGACCTGACCCAAGGCCTCACTCTACCCTTATGACCTGACCCACGGCCACCGCCCAACCACTTGGCCTGACCCAAGGCCGTATCACTTCACTACCATACCCACAATCAACGTTTTATTTTATCCATCCATCATGTACCTTTTGTTCAATCGAGCTCACCTGTTCGTGTTTTAGCATGATTAGGGTCCTTGACTTGATCTGTCGACCAACTTTGCCTAGACCTAGACCGTGACGTTTATCTCAACCAAACCAACCATTTGGTACTGCCGAACATGCCTAAACGTTCCTGTACCTCACCTGTTATATACCCTGGAGCTACTTCCTATGCCTTGGATACCAGGATTATATCACCCTTGTTTGGATAAACTATCGACCTTTGCCTACACATTGCTGGTTTGCTTGTCAAATCATGTACCCTCGTCGTACTATTGCATTTCAACATGCGTCTGCTTCCTTGGACCTACCCCACCACCTTACCCTCATCTCTACAACATGTACCCTTTATCAACCCTATCCCTGATTTCCCGTTCACTCAATCGGCGATAGATTTGAGGGGGATTACCTACATCTTTAACATGAGAAACCACTTCATATTATTTTCCGTGACTTTACTGTAACAAGCTACACGACAATAAGGGGCTAATGTAGACACCAAATTTGTGTCTTACGACCCCTTGTGACCCGCATCTCATCTCGCAATCTAACCTCACCACCTAAACCTTACACAATTATTTATTAATTACCTTATAATTGATAAATCCACATCACCTTACCCGCCACCTCACTTTGCCACCTCATCATGACCTAGCCCTAACCCTAAACTAACCTAATTAGGACCCATGACTTGGTCTAGACTCACATCCATAACTAATGCCTCCTTACTCGCACCCAAAGCCGACCTTCTAGCCACTTGACCAAGCCCGCAATCGATCTCTCTCGGGAGAAAAGCAAGGAAGGTGGGCTATTTTACTAAAAATAGCCTACTTTTTCCTTACCGATGCCGGTTCCTACTCGACCACCGTCGGTTACGCAACCGCCATCGGTTCCCTGTAAATGGGCTCCCCAAACCAAAACAACGGATCGGAATTTCATTTTGGGGATCAGTCGAAGGATTTCTGGATCAATAGAGAGCATTGCGAGCGAGGAACAGAGTCCAGATCTTCACTTGACAGAGCAGAGACGAGTGAAGAAACCAGAAGTGCTTGCAGTAGAGGATATCAACTTGCATCTTCGCCAAAACCAGTAAGTCATATCTTGCATGTCCTCTGTTATAACATTTCTTCTGCTCTGTGAATTTCAGTCCTCCTAAATCCGTCTCTGAATCTACTACCCAACGTGTCATTGCATCTAACTGTTATCCTTTTACTTCTAATCATCCCATTTCCTAATATCATCCATAAACCAGCCTTACAAAACACCATAGCTACCAAGAAGATCCTAGAACCCACCGGTATCGGTTATCGAGAATCGGCATCGGTTATCGAATGTCGCATCGGTTCTCTCGATCAAAACCAGAAAACCAGCCTTTCCCCTACCTAGTTTAACGAAACAATTTAATTGATATTTTGCAGTCTTTTGTGTTAATTCATATTAGCAGGGGAACTGACCACCTTCGAAAGGAAGTTTTATATTTCCTGGGCCCAAGGCGGTTCCTCATTTATTGTCTAATTAAAATCTTGTGGTCTTGTGTTCTTATTTGCGGGTAGTCCTTCCAAGACAAAAAGGAGTTCTTTGCGCAAATCAACTTTGATCTTTCTCTGTACGCGCACACCATCTCGACATTCAACGGGTATTCCTCCTAACTCTAACCTCATCTGCTTTCTAAAAGGAATGAAAGGATAGAAGCAACTCTATTCCCAGGAAGCCGAAACATTCCGAGTGAAACAAGAGCTTATACACTATTTTCTATCTCGCATGTTTTTTCATACTAACACTTATTTTTGGCTATCCATCCTTGTTTTTGCACGTCTTTTTTTTTACCAAGTGCATTCCCTTTCACTGCAGGGCATATTTTCAGCATACTTGTGGTTGGTCCACTTTTGGGGCCACATTTCTCCTAATGTGATGTCGCATGTGCCCCTAAAGAGGGGAGGCATAATTTGGGGTTTTTCTACATACTACACAGATATTCTACATTGGTTCGATTTAGTTATATACATCGAGTGGGTTCAAACCAGTCTATAAACCCCATACATGTAGATTTTACAAAACATGGTTGTCCTTAGCATTCTGGGAAGCATTTACAAGCTTGGTGGTTATAGTGGATGTGTCTCCCTACACTTATTTGGACGGTGGCATTGGATCACCCAAAAATAGAACGTGCAGAGATCTCTTCACATTCAAGGAAGTAGATACATAAATGAGAATAATGCAACTTTCTCCCTACACTTCTTCAGTTTGGGTGGTGTGAAATCACCCAAAAAATTCACAAGTACATGTAATGAAATTACTTGTATAATTGATTAAGAGCAACAATAGAACACCAAATAACACAATATTTCAGAATAATGATCTCAATATGCAATTAGAATAGCTTCGCCACTTCAAGGGGGCAACCTCCAAACCATATAATAAGACTCAAATGCTCAAATGATAATGAAATAATACTTGTAATCCTCTATATATACTATTCGTATGCTATGGCCATCACCAAGGCCGACCTATTAAGCATGAGAAAGTATAAATGATATAATAAAATGATATGGTAAGCCACAAGTCAGCTACTCATATCCTAATACAAGCAATAGGTTAAGGGCGTAGCATGCCCTTCCCCTTCAAACCAATGTTTTCCTCAACGTTGAATAATCCTGGATGTTGCTGCAGAAAACCTTCATCCTCCCAGGTGGTGTCTTCTATGCTCAGATTCTTCCACTTGATCAGATATTCCTTAATGTCTCTAGTTCTCAGCCTCTTAGTACATGTTTGTAGAATCTTCTCTGGCTCCAAAATGATTCTTCCTTCCTCGTCAAGTTCTGGTAACTCTGTTTGGGCTTCAAATTTCTGTCCAATAACCTTCTTCAAGCATGAAACATGGAATATTGGGTGTATGTGTGAAGATGGAGGCAACTCTAGTTTATAAGCAACACTACCAATTTTCTGTAAAACATGATTAGGGCCATAATATTTAGGAGAAAGTTTGTTTTCCTTTTTTTGTTGCTTTAGTGACATCTGTTTGTAAGGCTAGAGACGTACAAAAACCCAGTCAACAATTTCAAAATGTCTTTCACTACGGTGTTGATCTGCTTTTTGTTTCATCCTGTTTTGTGCTAATGCTAAATTCTCCTTCAAACTAGCCAAAACATGTTGTTGATGTTGAATGTGTTCCTCAACATCTATGACCTTAGTTTGCACCCTCAAGGAGGAAGTGATAGAAGGTGGATGGTAACCATATAATGCTAAAAATGGGGTCATTTGAGAAGAGGTATGAAAAGATGTGTTATACCACCATTTTGCCAGTGGTATCCATTTAATCCACCTTTCCTGCTTATCTGATACAAAACAACGTAAATACCCCTCTAAGCATTTGTTGGCCACTTCTATTTGCCCATCAATTTGAGGATGATAAGTTGAAGCGTGAGCTAGCCGAGTACCCAAACATGAAAATAATTCCGTCCAAAATTACTTGTGAAAATAGGATCACGATCACTTACAATTATCTTTGGGGTTCCATGTAGCCTTTTCAACTGTCTCCAAAAAAAATAGCTACGATCAGATCTTGGCTGCAAATGGATGTGATAGGGCACAAAAATGGGCATATTTTGTGAACCTATCCATAATCACAAAAATAACATTCTTACCCTCTCGAACAAGGTAATCCGGTGATGCAATCCATGGAGATCTCCTCCCATCTCTGGCTAGGAATTGGTAAGGGTTGCAATAGACCTGGTGTCTTAATTGTTTCCCCTTTATTCTGTTGGCACACTAAACACTCTGATACAAAATTTTGTACATCCCCCTTGAGTCCTTCCCAAAATAATTCTCTTTTTATTCTATGATATGTCTTCAAAAACCCAGAGTGTCCTCCAACAGGTGAGGCATGTAGCTCTGCAAGAATCTTATGCTTCAACTTAGAATCTTTACTCAAGTATAACCTATCCTTGTACCATAGGGCATTACCTTTACACTCAAATTGGTTAGATGTCATAGATCCTTTCTTTATATTCTGTATTAGAGATTGTGTATCCTTATCTTGATTCCATTCCAATCTTGCTTCATCCACCCAATCATCCGTCAACATAGACATTCCACATAGTAAGGCATCTGTGGATGTATCCCTTCTAGATAACACATCAGCTACTACATTTTCTTTACCCTTTTTGTATATGATTTAAAAATCATAACCCAACATTTTTGTTACCCACTTTTTTTGTTCCTCAGATGATAACCTTTGCTCCAAAAAGTATTTGAGACTATCATGATCAGTTTTTACCTTGAAGTATCTACCCATGAGATAGGGCCTCCATTGCTTGACCGCATGAAGAATAGCCATCATTTCTTTCTCATAGACAGGTTTGATTAGATATTTTCCTTTGAATTGGAAACCGTCAAATGTAATTGGTCTTCCTTCTTGCATTAGAACTGCTCCCAATCCTGATCCTAAAGCATCACATTCAACAATGAAGGTTTTTGAGAAGTTAGGAGTAGCCAAAACTGGGGTGCTGCACATGGCTTCCTTTAGCTTCTTAAAGGATTTAGTGGCTACATCTGTCCAATGGAAGGAATCCTTCTTTAGTAATGCAGTGAGTGGGGTTGCTATTCTACCATATCCCTACACAAATCTTCTGTAGTACCCTGTTAGTCCTAGGAACCCACAAATATTTTTGAGATTTTTGGGCCTTGGCCATTCCACCATAGCTTTGATCTTCTGAGGATCAACTTTGACACCTTAATGGGATACAATATGACCCAAGTGCTCTACCTCTTGTACACCAAAAGAAAATTTGGATGGATTTGCATACGAGTATGTTTCTCCAAAACTTCCAACACATTATTTAGATGTTGTAAGTGTTCTTCCCATCTTCATCAAATCAATATGTCATCAAAGAAAACTAATACAAATTTCCTTAAAAACGACCTAAAAATAGTGTTCATCAAGATTTGAAATGTTGAGGGTGAATTTGTAAGACCAAAAGGCATTACCAAAAACTCATAATGGCCCTCATGTGTCCTAAAAGCCGTTTTATGAACATCTTCCTCTTTTATCCTAATTTGATGGTACCCCGAACAAAGATCTAATTTTGTGAAATAAACAAGACCATGTAATTCATCAAGTAAATCATCAATTACTAGAATAGGAAACTTATCTTTGATGGTGTACTTGTTGAGTTCTCGGTAATCTGGACACATCCTCCATGTTTCATCCTTCTTACGTACTAAGACCACTGGTGAAGAATATGCACTTTGGCTATGCCTGATGATACCGCCTTCAACATTTCTCCACCATTTTCTCGGTCTCACTTTTCGGGAATATGGGTATCTGTATGGTCGATGTTAGGTGTTTAGCTCCTGGAATCAACCGAATGGCATGGTCATGATCCCTAAGCTGGTGGTAGTCCCTTTGGAATTGCATCAAAAATAGATGAGTGAGCATCCACAATCTTCAAGATCGGGTGGCATTCAAGACTCTACGTATTTTGTACTTTTATGGAAAATAGCTTTGTTATAAATCCATCCACTCCTTTTTTGAGAACCTTCTGCATCTGATGAGAGCTAATAATCTGTGGAGACTTAGCTACCATCCCATTCAATTGTATTGTCCTTCCATCTAAATGAAATCGCATGAACAATTCTTAGAAATTCATCACTATAGTACCTAAGGTTGTGAGCCATTGGACCCCCAAAACAATATCTGCCCCTCCCATAGAAATAGCAAACATAGGTGAGTCTAACATGTAGTCTCCCATGGAAAGCTTGATACTATGGCACTTTCTGTGCACTTGACTATCCCACCATCCGTAATCATAACTTGCATTTCTGGAGCTGGGTAAATAAAACAATAGAGGCATCCAGCCTAACTTACTATTTATGAAGTTATGGGTACTCCTTGAGTCAATCAACACTGTCACCTTCTATTTTTTGAGATATCCAATAACCTTGAGTGTTTGAGGAGTACTAATACTTGACAATGCATGGTAAGAAATTGTAGGTTGGTGATCCTCTACTTCATCTTCTACTGGTTCCTCAGCCTCTCCTATAATTTCAGCTTCCTCATCATCCTCATTATCTCTATCAATATAGAACAACTTCTCCTCATCACATTTATTTCCCGGTCCATATTTTCTATCACAGTTAAAACATAATCCTTTTTCTCTCTTTTCTTCCATTTGTTGAGGAGTCAATCTAATTGGCCTAGAAAATGAAGGGGAAGAGATACTACGGTCTCTAGTGTTAATGAAATGTGGCCTCCTACTATAAATAACTTTTTCCTCTACACGATGTGCCATGATAATAGAATCAGAAAGCTTGATTGGATTAAACATGCGTACCTCATACTCGATGTGGTCCTTAAGACCCCCAAGAAACAAGTCATTCAGATTCTCTTCTAGAATATTCTCCACCCTTAAGAATAGGTTTTGGAATTGATGCACATAATCTTTGATCGATCTTATTTGTCAGTAACTTTGCTAATTGACTAAACTAGTTCTCTCAAACACTTTGGAACTATAGTGCAATTGAAACTCCTGGTAAAAGCGTCAAGTGACACCTAGACCATTCTTACGCCTCTGAGCACATAACCAATGATACTAAACAAATTGGTCAGGTTCAAGATATAGGGATGCCAATGTCACCTTTTTTCCGATGGTGTTTGATGTAACTCAAAGAAGTTCTCCATTTGATTTATCCAATTCAGGGGATCCTTACCATCAAATTTGCACATATCCACTTTTAGCATCATGTTCCGTGGTTGCGAATAAGTTTGATTCTAATGGGACTGGAAAAGTGATCCAATATGGTTGGTTTGTCCATGATTTTGAACTGAAGGTCCTCCTTGGTTGATATGGGCTGGATTTGGGCCATACTGGTTACCCTTTACATGTTGCATGATATCATCCAACCGATGATTGATTTGGGTTGTCTCCTTTAGAGACCATCTCGGATTGTACATTTCGCAACTCATACTCAAGTTGGCTCACATTATGATTAACTAAGGTAAACCCTAGTGCTAAGGAATCTCAGTATTTACCCCTTTGAATCCATCTCTTCAATCACTACCCAATCTTTATCCGGGGTTGTACCAGAGTAATGCATTCTTTTTACTCTTGTGGAAGGCCCCACCATGATGTCAAACCTTAGGGTTTAGGGTTTCGATACAATTTCGGTTGAATAGGAAACAACACAGAGAAGATACTAATACTAATTTTTTGAGAGCTTTCTGAAAATGTAAAGAACTTGAAAATTTTCCACAATTTGCACCCTAGGGAGTGATTTTATGAAAAACCCTAAATTTGTAATAAATTTTTCAAAATAAATCAAAAAAGTATGAAATTTTCAGGGAACCTTACTTGAAATGTTTTAAAACTTTGGTAAAAATATCTCCCACCAATTCGCTCTGGTTCACAATATGTGGTGGAAACAAAAAATTAGGGTTTTTGCCCTAATTTTGGCCCATATCGCAACTCTGATACCACTTGTAATGAAATTACTTGTATAATTCAGATTAAGAGAAACAATATAACACTAAATAACACAATATTTTAGAATAATGATCTCAATATGCAATTATAATAGCTTCGCCACTTCGAGGGGGCAACCTCCAAACCATATAATAAGACTCAAATGCTCAAATGATAATGAAATACTACCTATAATCCCCTATATATACTATTCATATGCTATGGCCATCACCAAGGCTAACCTATTAAGCATGATAAAGTATAAAAGATATAATAAAATAATATGGTAAGCCACAATTCGGCTACTCATATCCTAATACAAGCAATAGGTTAAGGGCGTAAAGATACAAGATATACTTCTACACTCTTCTTCTTGACATGGATCAGGTGCACATGTTCCATTTACACTTTTTCATTTGCATATTTTACATTTACATACTTTTACATGCATCTTTTACATTGCATTTTTACATACATATATATTTGACTACTTGATCATTTTCTCCTTGCAGGTTTGGTCGTATGAGAAATAAGCGAGGAAAAATGGGGGTAAAAACAACAACGTCAATAACAACACTTTGAGATATCACACACCATACTAACCATGTAGGTACATCACACACATCAGTAGCTACACACATGTTTCTACCCTAGGTTCACTCTCATCACTTTTTGTGCATTTTCATCTTTAGTTTCCATGATCCACCATCTTTTTGTCATTCCACGCTTTGTCTAGTCCTTCAGTGCATTATCTACATCACTCTACATTGGCATTAGGTACACATCTCTATCTAATTTATGTTACCGAGATTTCCACTCACCAACATAAAGTGGGGGAAAATGTAGATATTAATTATCCCAGTTTCATACTACTATTTAAAATGTTCTTGAGTGAAGAAAGTACTAATTAACCCCCATATTTTGGCCATCTTCTTTTATTTTATTTCATCATTCCTGAGCTTTTTTACACATATGCCCAATCTGTTTTGGTTATCTTCCATTATTTTAGCCTTGACTAGGGTACCTAGGCTAGTAAAAAAGGGCACCGATGGGCAAATTGGTCCCACCATGGGCACCTCAGTCCTTGTTTATCTTTCCCACCATGTATTGGGCTCTTTCTAGCTGTTTTAGCTTCTTATCTTTTTGGTGGTTGGCCATTTTGGGGTTAATTACAAAATTAGATCAAGAGAACCCTATAAATATAAAGTTATGAGACCATAATGAGGGACTAAGAACTAATCACTACTATCATCCACCTAGAGTTGCATTCATCTATTGCATTAGAGATCACTTGCATCCACATAGCTCCATCACAAGATAGAAGGCTAGGACATATGCATCACACACAACATAGGGGGAGGTTTTTATTCTATTCTATGCACACATTCTATTGCATTTTCTATAATTATTTATTATTCGCTACTTCACATAATGTTACTAGCACAAGAGCACCTAGGGCACATTATGCACACACTCACTAGAAATATAATTGGGTTTGAAATATAGTGCAAAGCTCATTTAGTAAGCCCATTGTTGTGGTAGCTAAGGCTAGTCTGACCCATTCATTTACATTCTTCTTTTTTAGGGTTTTGATACTTTTTTGTCTTTTATAGGTACTTAATCATATTGGATTATTAGCAAAATTCAACAAGTTATAGTGAATCTGATCTCGATAAGTAGTGAGGGCTTGGACCATCTTACGTACCTATAAAACTCGGTTTTGGATCTTTTACACAGACTAGGGTGCCCATTCGCATACTAGAGCACCCGTAGGCACCCCAAAGTACCTCTCCAGTGCTCTAATCTAACTAATCATTCTAAGTCCATCCTTTTTTGGCTTCTACACAGTCATTCCTACCTCCTGTTTCTCTAGTAATTTTTGCAACACAGTCCCACAAGATCATCAAATCAACTGAGTTCTTTCCTCTTCTCTCTTGCACACTAGGGTTAGCATTTCCTTTTGCATAGTTGTTTAGATCATTTACATACTACTTTAATATGTTTACAATTATTCATAGCTTATTTTAAATCTAGGATATCCCCACCAATATCCCACTTTTATTTAATTAGGGTGGCATGCAGCAACAAGCATTTGACAAATCAAAGAAGAAGCTTACCACCGCACCAATATTGTGCTTCCTTTCATGGAAAAAACCCTTTCATGTACATGTTGATGCCTCTAGAATGGATATTGGCATAAACAATAAAAGGTAATATGAATCATTCCATATGCTTTTCAAGTAGAAAATTGACACAAGCAAAAAGAAGCGCACAACCACAAAGCATGAGGAATTATCTATGATCTACACACTTCACAAGTTTCGACAACACTTATCGATCACACCGCTCATATTTTATACAGATGTTATGGCATTGAGGTACTTTGTTAATAAACCTATTTTTTAAGGGCACATATATCGGTGGATACTAATTTTTAGGAATTTGATTTTCTTGTTGCAATAAATCTAGGAAAGAGCAGCTTGGGACTCGACCATTTGTTAAGGATAAATTTTGGAGAAGACGTGCGTTATATTTGAGAGGAAATGCATCAGATTTAACCATGTGATAGCTAATTTGGAATACATTTCATTAGATTTGTGCACTGGACTTGTGCCGGAAGGAATGAAGATACTAGAAAAGAAGTAGCTTGTTATTTGAGTAGCACCATACCAACTCATTACGGGGGACTCAGTATAAAATGGGGTAAGACGAGGTCTTACGCAGAAGTATTCTTAAACATAAGCATGAAGACATCATGGAAGAGGCTCATGGTGGAGTAATAGTAGGCCACTATACAAGGAAAACCACCATGCGCAAGATCTTTTTAGCAAGTCTATGGTGGGAGACATTGTACAAAAATACCATGGATTTTTTCAATACATGTGATCACTATCATAGAATTGGAAAGCCTAGAAATAGAGATAAGATGCCACTAATTCCTATAGCAAGTGCAAAACCTTTTAAACAATGAGAAAGTGATTTTTTAGGACCTATTGCACCACCCACGCGTAGGACATGCACATGTTACATCATCACATGTACAAACTATTTGACAAGGTGGGCAGAGGTTACAAAGATCATAGAGTTGTTGTGCATCTTCCAGGACTTATTCCCAAGGGGTTACTATGAGTTTAATGGCATACATACCTCATTGGGAGAGATGAATACTAAGATGATAGAATTTGAACATCTATTTTGGAAGAGGTCTTATAGGATGAACCCAAACCTGCACATGAAGGTTAAGGAAGAAATTGATAAAATGCTTAATTCTAGAATCATTGAACCAATCAAGGAATCTAAGTGGGTTATTCCCATGGTCATCAACATCAAGAAGGAGGGCCAGATCAAGATCTTTGTTGACTACAGGGAACTCAACACTTCATGTTTCATAGATCATTTTCCTACGCCATTTACAGGAGAGGTCCTTGAAGGAGTTGGGGGTCATTACATCAACACGTGTATGGAATATTTGACAAGGTGTGCGGAGGTTGCACCTATAAAATATTACATGAAAACAACAATAGTGAGGTTCCTTTGGGAAAATATTATCAAGCATGTATAGATTCCCATTAGGTCTAACGAGCGATAGAGGAATTCATTTTTTAAATGAGACAATTAGAATATTACTAGAAGAGTTTATGGTGGCACACCATAAGACTATCCCTTATCACCCACAAAGCTAATGGTATGTTGAAGCTTTTAACAAAATCTTTGGACAAACATTAACAAAGATATGCGATGTTAGAAGAAAGAATAGGGATGATAAGGTATCGTATTTCTTTGGGCACATAGAAAAACCTACAAACAAGTTGAACAAGGACACACCCTTTTAGTTGGTGTTTGGCATGGAGGCTATACTACCTATGTAATTTATGTTTCCATCTCTGCGTATTGTGCACATAAAAGGGTTGGATGATGGATGAGATACTTGATGAGAAAATTGATAATTTTATGCAATTAGATGAGTGGTGTGTCATTGTGCATTAGAGTTAGAAGACAGTCATGACAAAGGGCTTGACATGATAGGAACATCAAGAACAAGTATTTTATAGTTAGAAAGATGGTCCTTCTGTATGACTCCAAGTTTGTGTGCCACCCAGGGAAGTTGAAAGTCCATTGGTTGGGACCCTTTGTAGTGACCAAGCTATTAGACTCAAACACATGTCAATTGCAAGTGTTGGATGACACCATATTGGCTGGTTACTTTAATGGGAGTATCTTGAAACCCTACTATAGATAAGCTTCCTTTATGTTTGTAATAAGGTAGTATTACCACTTAGATTAGATGTCCATTTCATGGTTTTTATTTTATTTTTTCTAATAATAAGCATGTCCATGCGTAGGATTTGATTACTTATTATTAAGTCGATGCATAGAGGACCTCGTATTCTTTTAGTGTGGGGTGGAGATAGGTGTGACTACACGTAACAGAAACTTTAGAATACTAATACATATATTAAAGTTGGTTTAATGGTGTGCATGAACATTTTGAGATAAAGGTTCTCGATGGATACAAAATGGGTATGTGCGAAAGCAAAAGAAAGGTATTGTAGGTGTTTAGGAATGATGGTGTCTAATGGGAATTGCTCGGGTTGGGAGACTACTTGAGAAAAATTATGTGTAGTGTAACGACAGGAAGGAATTAGCAAGATAGACTACTTGGTACATGGCACAAAGGAAGATGGGTTGTGACACGGGGAATGCATGCAAAGGATGTATGCACTCTTGGAAGTAGTGGCATGCTAGAAGGTTACAACTTCCACGCATGCAAGAAATTAGGAAAAAGAGTGAAAAATGTAAAAACACATTTAATACTTTAAAGTGGTGGTAGGTGAGGATTAATTAATGCATTAAAATTGAAAATACATAAAAGTATTACGTATGAGTTCATTATTACTTTTCATATTAAAGAGTTAGAGTGATTGAAAGGGTGACCAAGTGTGAATTACATCTACAAGTATGAAGATCTTGTGCAAAGGAAATTTGAGACGAACCATAGTAAGTTATACATAGCTGGATTTGGAGCTCCTTGGGTAGAAGTGAGAGTGTGGAAGGAAGGCATGGAGGTTGATAATACATAGAGGATCAGGGGTTTGCATTTGTAGAGATAGGGTTTGAAGGAAAGTAAATTCACAAAACTTCCAGTTGCAAAACTAGGGCATGGGTTTTGTGTAACGAACTAGTGGAAAAGATAAGTTAAGGCAAGGATTTGTAAGAATTGAACACACAATGGATTGATTAAGTTGTATAACCACTTAGGGAATGATTTTTCCTACAAAATTAAATCTTGACATCTAAAGAAAAATTGAAAATTAACAATGGTACTAAATAAGGCACCCACTGTATCATCTAAGGGTAAAGCAAATAGAGAAGGGAAGAATCCCATAATAGAATATGTGCCACAAGAATGGTTGTCAGAAATCCTAGGGATTTACTCTTGACTAAGTGAAATATTAGTGATTACAATCATCACTCGAGACACGTATGAAGCTGAATTCAATAAGAACGTAATGAAGAAAATGGACCGAGAGAGGACGGACGTAGGGAAATTGGTGTATGATGACATAGTGCAAAAATACTTACAGAGTGTTGGATTCCTCTAGTTGTATGAGTTACCCTTATTTTGAAAACTTGAGTGACTATACAAATGACTGATGTCATGCATCCATGAGGACTACTTATACTTTATAGGAAGAAGAATGCACATTACCGCACAATTTATTGGGATAGTTACAAATTTACGTAGCTCAAGATTTGAGATAAAACCAGACTTAGAGGATGAAACAAGAGTAAATGCCACTACCATTTCATTTAATTACCAAAGGGGATGCCAAACAATGTATGTTACAGGTATAAATGACCGGGGACAAGATTCATTGCGCCCCTTGTCATTTACAAGTTGGGTGTATTAGAGAAATGAACCCAAGTGAATAAAAAGTGGTTGCACATAGCACATAAAATGGCACGAAATAAAATGTACAACATTATGAGATTCATTGTTGAGGGAATAATATAAGAAGCATGCACTCGAGTAGTTAAGGGTGAGAAGATAACTTGGTGCACCACACTAATTTTGAATTTCTTTTAGGAGATAGGGGTATCGAATGGGCTTAAGGACAAGGTCTAGAAATATTCATTAGAGAACAAGTCCCCCACTTAGAGGTTCATATAATACACTTGCGATGGAGGATTTAATAACACATACAAGCTCTGGGTGGATAATTGGTTTAGGAGAATATGTGAAGCATTCGTGGACAAGTGGAGCATCTTGAGGGAACCGCCATCAATTCTCGGGAAGGTAAGGTGAGTTCATAGTGTATCAACACTTGTTTTTAGAAGGTTATACATAAACACGGAAACAAGATCCCATGGTGTAAAATACCTTTTGCTTTCACTTCCAAGTAATTTTGAGCATCGATAACATGATCAACGATGCATGGAAGTTAAATTTTGATGCATATAAGGTAGATGTTGAATGCCACACTTTATGCACCAAGTATGTATATCCCTCCAAATCAACATATGTAGATATGGAGTCATATATATTGGATATAAATCACGTAACTCTTGTAGTAGGGAATGAAGCAAAAAGGTTTTATGTTTATATGAGGCCCAGAATAAAGAATGGAAAATATATTGATGGAGCAGACCTTAGCCTTCCAAAACCACCTAAAGGGGAGAAAATGTGGGTATGAAAAGAATGCATAAGGAAACCCCTCGCAGACATGATGAAGAAGAAGAAAAGAAGCACGGGAGGAGGCATAAGAAGAGGGAAATGCCATGCCCGACCACACTCATAGGAGAAAATTATGGAAAGGGTGTAAGGAACAAAATAGTGGCCTAGGAACTGAGGAAACAAAGAAGTATCCCAAGGATACTCCAACTAAGCCGAGCCTAGAAAATAATAGTGTTCCTAATATAAGAAGGCAAAGGATAGTGAGCTCGAGGAAAGTGATGAAGATAAGTCTGTAGAAGAGGTCATGCACGGTGGGGAACTAGTACATGATGAGGAAGTGGTTAAGGATGAAAGCGTATAACATGATGCAAAGGTACACAATGCATGTGAGGAAGGATATGAGGGAGAAGAGGAAAATAAAGGTGATGGAGAGCCATGTAGAGAAGGAATGATATCCAAAAAGGAGATGAGGATAGTGTGCACCCAAGTGTAGAAAAGTAGATTCCAACAAGAAAGTGCGGTGGAGGAAGGAAGAAAAAGGAGGATATCTTACAGGATGGCCTAGATGAATTATATAGATGATCATACAAAGTTTTGCGAGAAAGATTCTAGAGCATAGTACATAACAAGGACCTTTATGGTTGGGAATCAATTGACCCAGAAGGAGTGACAATGATCACTAAGAAGATGCTTTCCTAGAATATGCATAATCACATGGAGGATCTTGAGTTAGAGATTAACAACAAAGCATATGCCAACCACAATAATAAGAAGGTGTCAAGAACAATCCTCACTACCATCAAAATAATAGAGTTGGATGATGAGCAAGCAAACAATGCTCTAAATAAAATGGTAAGCGGATTTAGCACACATAAACTTGGACAAATGGGCAGAATCAAGGTCTTGCTGAAAGATAAGAAAGATAAGGAACACAAATTTCAGTGACTTACAGAGGAGTTAGAGAAGGTAGAGAAGCGCACAAGGTATACCTTTAAAAATTTGTTCACATTCCATATGCAATTACAACAACGCACCCCAAATTGAAATATAAGGCTAAAGATGAATATCATTCAAGTATTTCACTACTTGGAGGACCTAGAAAGAATTTTACTACATGAAAAGGAATATGTACAAGGTTTGATAGAACAATATTTGGCTACAGTGTGAGAAAAGAATAAAGAAGTTGTGATGTGTAAAATAGTTGAATATGAGGTTTTAGGTACCATGGTCAAAGTATCTTTGAAAAAGGTAGGATGCGCATTTGAAAAATGGAAAGACCTTGATCCCATCCTCAAGGTGCATACCACTCAAGAGGAGACTAAACTTAAGCAATTGCAGGCCACCAAGAAATATAGTAAGGTTGGGTGAGAAGAGTTCATGGCTGAGATTGCATGGAAGTGGGATTTTCTTAAGGCCGTGAGAGACACATTTGAGATAAGACTCAAGGAACTTGACTTGATAGTTATGTGAAAGATGGATGCATTAGAGGGGATGACATCAAGACTCGCTAGAGGATTATTTGGTAATTGAATTAGAAGGGTAAAAATCACCCCGAGAAGGTACCGGACATTTTTGGGATGGTGCCAAATGAAGCTACAAAGGAACTTGTCAAATGGGAGGAGCTGGATAATATCAAAAATAAAAAGTTCCTTGAACTACTCCAACCACTCTAGGAATAAAATCAAGTGCATGCATGTGGAAATGTGATATTCTTTGATTCATTGGTATATGTACCACCATTCATTGGTCTTCCATTTCTTTATTCTTTTATTCATTGAGGACATTCTTTATGGACATATTTCCAAGAACTAATAATATCCCGGTGTGGGGTAATTTTGGTCGAGAATATTGAATAAGTAAAAATAGATCGCAGAGGCTCGCATGTGAGGGTGCACGCGTAGGGTAATAAAGTAGCGTAGAAGGGGTGCACATAGTATTGAAATAGTTCAATGTGCAAGGTTTTGCACATACATGTATAAGGTCTAGGACTTAGACATTTTCCGAAAGGTTAAAAATAGAAAAGCAAAGATAGAGTACCAACCAAGAAAAGATTCGAGAAATAGATAAAAGCAGAGTAAACTTGAGGCACATGCCAAGGATATAAATAGGGAAAAAAACATGCAAGGAAGAGGTAAAGAACACACATATAGAATAAGTATAATAATAGGATTAAAGTAGATAAAAGCGGGATGTATATTTAGCTTGATTTATTATTAAGACAAGTTGCAAAAATCATGCAAGGCTATTTTAAGCATGCATATTATCGGAAAGTGCATGCAGAAGTGAAGGGAAAGTCCACACCAAGTATAAATATGGGTTATGTAACCTTGTTTTAGAGAGTGCAAATAGAGGATTCTGGTTGGAGAATGAGTTCAATAGTCTAGGGTTTTGGATTATGTATGAGATCACACATGATTGAGCACATTGATGTACTAATAATATTGTAATCAGTTTACATGGTATGTAATCAATTATAGAGTGTAACAGATAAATACTATGGTTTTAGAGATTATTGTGCTTGATTATGGGTATTCATGTATTGCTTGTATCCTTCATGAATGATTCCCCTTTATATGTGTTATTGGAATGTCATCATTATGATGCTTCTCGTGCATGAATGTTTGTTTTGGTTATGAATTATTATGAGTATGATTATAAATATGCATTCTAACATCTTGATAAGAAAAGTAAATGAGGGACCTAAAGGTTGCATGCACTTTAGTTGATCCTCCAAACTTATCTAGATGAAGTGTCAACGTGCATAGATATGGTTGAGTAGTAAAATACTATAAGTTGAGGGCATGGAGGTAGATAGTTCATAGAAGGAGTGGAATGAGAGGCATGAGGTAGTTCTTTGGTAGTGGCATCTTTAGAACATGAAACATAACTATTTCCTTTGATATATTGAACAAACCTATCAAATTGTTTGGGATGGGTTTTCAAGTACTCATACTCAGAAATTTAAACTTTGGATTTTTTGTAATGGTCAATGAAATCAAAGGATGAGGAAGTGTTAGGCACATCATGGATTATGGAATCTTTGGCATGATTATTCTTGGGATCAACAAAAATTGATTTCTCAAGGGAAGTTGAATAAGACTTACCCAAAGTATTTTGGGTTAAAGTAGCCTCATGCTTGTTCTTGGCTGACCAAAGTGGAAGTGAACTTCGATGATCCTTCTTTCGTTGTTGTTTTTCATAGAGTCACCACTTAAGGATATGAATGCTTATCTTGGGAAATAGAAGAAGATATTTTTATCATTTTGTAATCGAGTGAACATAGTATATGAGTAAATATCTATGGATTCTTCAAAATATTCATCAAATGTGTATTCACAATATTTGATCCAAGCACATTATTCTCTTCCTTCATTTTTCAACTTCTAATTCAAAACTTCTTCTTCTTTATCTTCATTTAGATCGCATATATTGACTAGTGGAGATTCTAAGGAAATTCTTGAGGTGCTCCTACAATTTTATTTCTATTTTGGTTTAGATGAGATGCCCATTAAACAACTTCCTTCTTCAACTTTGTCAATTCATTGGTAAATTTTTTCAACAATGATTCAACTCTCTCATCTTTGAAACTCTTGACCTTCTCCTTCATTGAATGGTTCTTGATATTTCCTAACAAGATGAAGTCATCTTCCACCTCAATGGAAATTTCTTAAGCACTGTCCAAATATCTTAGTTGAAATATTTGTAGAAATAAACTCACTTTAGAAAACTGAGCATTCACGAAGAACCTTTTCATATTATCTGCAGTAGCATGGGAAACTATGGGAATCTTGTTTATCAGCTTGTTAAATTTTTCCATGAAGTCTCTTATGGACTCTTATGGTTATTTTTTCATTTGATTTTGTTGAGAAAGTAAGGCATGAACATCTTCAAAAGTCTTGAATCTTTCTTGAAAATAATTTTTCATAGTACCCCAATCAACAATTGAGCATGATAGTAAATAGTAAAATGAGTCCCAAGTAGCATTTTACAATGCTTCCACAAATAGATGTATTGCAACATCTTCATGTTTCACTCCAAGGATGCCACAAGATGTGATGAAGGTTATGATCTAATCATCAAGACGTTATTTTCCATCTCTATAAAAATTTGAAAAATTCTTTCTTGACCCTTTTGGAATTTTATGAAGTGGAGGAGTCAAAGCCAATGGACCAGGTGTTATGTCCGCATAACACAGTGTTTGTGTTGTTATTTCTTCCTCTTCTCTTTCTTCCTCTCTTTCCTCTTCTTATTCTTCTTTTGGGAATTCAAAATTCAATGGTGGGTGAAAGATAGGAGAATCAAGAGGATTTGCAGGGGGAGTATCAATAGGAGTTTGGATAGGATTTCTAGGGGTACCACTTGATGAATCAGATGGAGATGAATCTTGAGAGAAGTAATATGGATTATCTCGACTTGCTCTTGCTGATTTTTCAAAGCTTCAAAAGTAGGGTCAATGATTCCTCTCAATCTATTCAATTTGGTATATCTTCTTTCAGCCAGGTTTTCTCAAGTACTTAGGAAGGAAAGAAACTTGAAAAGTGCAGGTTTCTCAATAGGATTGCAAAAAGGATTTTTATCATTCAAATAGTATTTTTTTTGGTATTTTCAATTTTCTATTTTTGTATTTTCAGAGATCTTTATGGGTGCACAAGGGAAGATCTCTCCCCAGTGGAGTCACCAAAACTTTGGTAAAATATTTTTTATGTGGCAAATTATTGGGTTTTCACCAACAGTATGGGGCTAAGCCCCTCCTTGTGTATGGGGAGGATCCCATTATTGAATGTAAACTATCCTAATTTTTTGGGTAGCCAAATAAGTCAGGGGATCCCACAAGAAAAATTCACTAAACCTATGGTCAATTACATGTATGGGGTATAAGGGAGGAATTTTCAGCGATGAGGGATGTTAGAGAGAAATTGGGAAAGAGAGGGTCAGCGATGTCAATAGCACTCGGCATAATTCACTTACATCAACTGGAGTAAGTCCACAACCAATTAGAAGAACAAAAATGCAAACCATGATAATACATAACAAATAATATACACATACTTCCATGAGTTCATTCATTCAAGGCACATACACCTTTCTTGGTTTTTCAAGATTATCATATATGCAAAGTTGGAAAAAGAGAGAGTAGAGGAAAATAACACCAGAACTAGAAGAATTGTAGATCTTATTTTTAAATGTAGAATTGGAACTTTCAAAAGAATACATTTAATCAACAATCACAAACCCTTTAGAATGGAAAAACCATTCCAATTTATAACATATCAATATGTCCTTTCATCTACCCCCACATGAATCTTCACCTATCCTCATCACTTGTGACCATTCATATTCGTAGGAAGTGAGTCTTTTTCTTATTATTTTGAAAAGGAATCTTACAATGTTTAGCACAAGGTAACTTAAGTGAATAAGACAAAATAGCAAAAAATACATTCTCAATTGGAAATTAGAATATGGAAAGAAAGAAGAGAGAAAGAGATGAGATTGAATGATATGTTACGATTAAAAACTTGTTGATTTGAGGCATGGTGATCAAAAACTTTTCCTTCGCAAGATGCATGAGCATTTCAAATTTTTGAATGAGTACTTAAGAACACTATTGTGAGACCTCCTAGTGTGAGTCTGAGATGACTATGAGCATTACTCATGATAGCTCCTTCTTCATCTCATAATGAGAGTGAGGATCACTTTCTTCCTCCTAGGATTTCACAATTGGCCCTTTTGGTCACAAATGAACTTCATAATGCTTGAATATATTGAATTTTTTCCCTCACTTACTACAATAGGCCTCCATATGTGGGTGAAAGAGATTTCCCTTGAATGGAATTCTTGAGAAGTGATCGCCGGAAGGAATGATGTGAGGAGATGGAAATGACCACATCACAAGGTTTGGGGTGAGTGTTTAAGAACACTACCAAGTGGATGGAATAGAGATGATTTCTCATTCTTATGACTATGGTGCTCAAACCTCTTGATGCTCAACCTTCATCCACCACAACAGACTCCTACATTACATCCGAATGAGATTCTTAAGAAGTGACCATTATTTAAAATGGATCAAGGTGATTCCTTGATTATTCACACATGGTGATCTCGAGTTCCTTGAAATCTTAATCAACTCACTTCAAGCCATTTTTAGGAGAGACGACATCTTTTCATATTTCACAACTCACTTCCTTAAGTGATATGCCACTTTTATCGAAGCATTTCTCAATTACTCCTCATGAAGATAAGTTCCTTCTCTATGGTGGAAAGATTGGTCCTAGATGAAACTAGAAGGAATGAATTATAGTGAATCCATGTTCTTGTCTTTAAAACTACATCTGAAACATTATAAACTCCACCTCAACTAACTTACAAATGTGAGTTATTTATCAAGCATGGATTAAGTGTTTAGAAACACTTCACGGGGTATACATTGTTTGAGATGACTTCTTCCCTTACTCATAGATAATCCTTTTCATCATGCTCATGGTGATCATCGTTTTAATGAATTGAATTTGAATGAAATTATTGATCATATTCAACCTCTTTCCAACTTCATAATGTTCCTATCTCTCCCATGTTGTGCCTCGATATCGCCTTCCTTGTTACTTGGCACAATTATGATCAAAATGGTGCTTCAGGATCCTTGTAGAGGGTTCATTTCATTTTTTGAGCTATGCATTCACCTTAAAAACCTATGAGGATGTTAAAAACTAGCAAGATGAGTGAAAATAGATCAAATTGTAACTTTCTGCACCAAAAATTGAAACTTTCTATTTTTAGTAGGTCCTAGCCAAGACTGTTATTTTTTGAAAAATTTCCATGTTGTCATTCCATGATATTTCTTGCATGTCTTGAGAACCACGGATGTTGATAATTATCCTTATTTTACCACTTACTATTTTTAGGCATTCCCTGTTTTGGACACAAATTAGTTTTAGTAAGTACATTACGAGTGTCGAATTGCAACGAAAGATTCCTTGAAATTCTTGGTATTATTCCAAGATTCCTATACGTACCCAAAATTGTAGGGTACTACACTACTAGAAAGATGTTACACATACCCCAATGATGATACAGGTCTCCTTACAAGGTGTTTGGAATCCAAAAAAGCTCACCAAGTATACGTTTGTATCCCGCATGCCTCGCTCGGCCTCCGCATGCTTTGTTTTGCCCTCTGCCCCCCTTTTTTTGCATTTTGGTCTTCAGTGATGAGACCGCCACCCTACCTAGGTGATGGTCTCGTGAACCGCCACCCTACACAGGCGGCAGTCTTGTTCACGTTTTCTAGAAAGTTCGATGATCGCATCAAACATAAATCTTCAATTTCTACCTACATTCTTCAGCTACTTTGCTTTGCATTTATGTTTTGGCTGCCCTATGAATAGTGTTTTCCTTTGTTTATAGTAAAAGAGTTCAATTGGGAGTTACCCTCTGGTAAATGCATTTGCTATAAATAGCTAGCTTGTTTTCAAACAAAGGGCCCCTCTCCTTCTTTGCTTTATCATCCAGTCTTTGAGTTTCTTGCTTAGAGTTCCACTAGCTTCATGTTTTTCATCCATTGTTGGTATTTCTTTGTTGTTTAGAGGTCATTCAATCTTCTTGGTTCAATCTTGCTTCATTTCTGTTCCATGCAAGTCAGTTTAGAGTAAAGATAGTTTCATTTGTAGATTGGAATCCATTAGAGTTACAGGTTCTGTTCATCATAAAGGATAGTTTCAAGAACTCTCGGCATATTTGTGTTGTATTCCCGTAATAAATCCCGCTAGGAATTTCATAGTCAATCTTTGTTCACTTGTGCTCTCCCTCTCCTACTCACATTATATTCGGTCTATATCCAAAGTTTGCCATTATTCTAATACCTTCTTCTTTTAATGCTATCATATACACGCTTTTCTAGATTCATGAGAACACAAAGGAATGAGGAGATCGGGAGGGGACAAAGTCACACATAAGCTGGATTTACCACCATTCTCGTAAACACCGAGTTTGAGCTATCAAAATTCTAGTTACAATGTATCAAATAGAGTGGTGAATTATTTTATTTCACTCAAAAGTTTGCTCTTGATATCACCAAGGAAGTATGGGGATTGATAGTTTCTAGGAAATTGTGGTTCATTCCTCACTTCGAGGGGTGATCGAGAGTCTTTCAATTTAAAATAATTAGTTGCTTAGATATTTAGGATAAAATCACAACTATGCATGGGAAAAATAGCCACACCAGGCTACTTTGTTTTAATTCTGCTACTAGATTAGTTTTCCATTTTCTAAATATATTAGAGTAGCGTCTCTTTAATTTTGTTAAAATACTTCATCGAAAATACAAAAATAGAAGAATATATGCATAGTGTAGATACATCTTCCATAATTAGTTCATTAATCTTAGTTAAAAGTTGAATCGTTTTGCATGACAATCACAGGACCTAGAGAGCCTAGAGAATATATATTTGAACCAATAGTGCCTCAACCAAACATACCCACAACATTAGTTGATATAGATCAAGACCTTAGGATACAGGTCTTTTGAGCAACGACAAACCTACAAGCAATTAGTGAACAACTGAGAGGTTTAAATATTGAAGACGATAAGGCATATACATTTTGGTCAAATCATCCTAACTATAGACTACCTTGATAAAATATCCGAATGACTATACAAGGATTCGAAAGAGAACAAGTATTTGGTTGTGATCCTTTAGTTCCACAACCTAATGCAGGAGACCTCCTCGTTGACATAGATACTAGCTTATGCATTCAAGTTTCCAGAACACCTATAAGGTATTCTGAGAAAATTATACAACTTCTAGTTCTAAACATAGAGGTTGAAAAGGCGTATGATTACTGGATAGTCGGAAGAAGGGATTGATTCTTCACATGACCGTAACAGGTCCACAACAACCATGAACTCACGGTTTTGATCCCCAAGTCCCACAACCCAATGGGCCTACAAATCAGTTAAGTATTGATACTAGCTTACGAATGTTGGTATTTAGATCCTCACCACTCCCGCAAAATATCATAACACAGTTCTCCGTATTAAATATAGAAGCCAATCAATCTAATATTTTATGGACTAGACCAGAAAACTACCCTTAGTTTACTACAAATCCACTAAACCTCCTATTACCATCTTCATGACCTTATCTGGGAGATATATACGAAGCACCCACAAATCACTTCCCACGTATCCAACAACTAATAAACAGGATCTCGGCTGAGCTCAACATTTATTGGAGCCTCCGAAAATCTATTATATCTAAACAAACCATTACACTAATTCAGGTTAGGAGGGCCTTCTTTTCCTTAGATTCACATATTCCATTATTGTGTATTAAGGATATAAGATTACCCGATTAGTTTGCCTATATCCATTTATATTCCACATTCACTGGCCATCTCGACATGACCTCGGGAGGTCAGGTACGAGGAAGAGGTACTTGTAGATTCCCATGCTCACATGTCACTTTTCCATCATACAAAATTGGTGAACTCGACGTGAACAAACAAATATTCCCTTTTGTTTTCATTTCTTTCATCCACCTTCGCTCTTTCCCATTATTCTGCGGGTATTCATATACCCCCTAAATATGTCAGAGATACGATGCATATGGTAGACCTCTCTCAGGTCTTGAAGCAAGCTATAGTCAAACAAATAGACAACCATCACCCTCACTTTCTACATGGGCTGATAACTATTCAAGTAATTACTTGTCATCTCAAACTCCCCTCACAGAACTAGTTCCAATTCTTCGTTTCGAATTAAGGAGTTTGATCAACTTGCACAAACACAACAACCAGAGCCATTAGGCTCTAATAATATGACATTTACTAGAGAATCCACTTCATCTCCTCGGGTCTTGTTCAGACCACATATCAGTAGACAATCAGATCCACTCCCATTTTTGGATGAGGAGTACTTAGCATGCTATGCTAAAAGTGAACAACATTTCCAAAACATGTATCCACCTATAGGGAGTTTACAAATATAATCTGATACCCTATTCCAAGAAAACACCCCCATTCCTTCACCTATGGGAAATACCCTCGGTGAAGCTTGGCAAGGTAATGATCAATTCATAGCAGGGTATCATACCCCTTTACAACCTCAAGGTATACAACAAACATTCCATTAAGGTAAAACATTATGTCTTCACCAATAGAGGTCATTTCAGCCTTAGTTGAAAAGGTTAGAGGGCTAGAACTTGCTCAAGCAAACCAAAATTCATATTTTGGGCAAGCAAGAATCCCCAACCCTCCACATCACCCCAGTCAGGTTGACCTCCTTACAGGAATAGGCACGTTAGGCATGCCTCCTCAAAATCCTTATAATTACCCACAACAAACACCAACTAGGACCACGTTTTCAAACACCGCTCCAGTTGAAAACATAACACCTCTCGGCTTGGCACCAAACAACCCATACTAGAACATTGCTCCTCCTTACTTAAACATTTATTCAAAGTCACCATAAGGAGACATTTTCTCTTCTCCCGGGATGTTTGTTCAACAACAGGTTTTCCCTATGTTCCTCAAAACACATATGCTATGCCATATCGACAACCCTTTCCACCTCCCCCCCAAAGAAGCACCATCAATGGTCGAGGCATATAGTAAGAGGGACTTATTCGGAATATTTAAAAGAGATCCCCTAGACTTCACCATATGAAGTGTTATGCTTCCAAGACCTCTTCGATTTACCCAAATATAAAGGGGAAGGTGATCCAAACACACACATTAAGGCCTATGCCACATCCATACAAGATTTACTCCTTGGGACGGGGTGGTTGCTAAGATATTCCCTAAAACCTTAGAAGGTATTACCCTTGATTGGTATTACTAGAATACATGAAGCCTCAATACATTCATTTAAACAACTCGTGTCAGAGTTCATCAAATATTTTGATATGAACAAACTGTTAAGAACAGGGATTACGGAATTATTACATATTAAACAAGAACATAATGAATCCACTACTCATTTTATTCAAAGATTGTGTACGGTTCTCTACTCATCGCAAGTGCTCCAAACATGGATCAAATGGAACTATGTGATTTTTCCTTAATACTTTCAATAGAGAGATAAAGGAAGAAGTCCGAAGTTTACTAAGAACTTATGATGAAGTACTCAAGAGTGCTCTCCGAATCAACCAAGTAGTAATAGATAGTGGTCATAAGACATATGGAACAAAAGGGAAATTAACCACTCCCAATCAAAACACCATGGCCTATCCTATATCGAGAATGCTAATCAAGGACCTAAGATCCTTAACAAGAATTGTGGAGTTATAAAAGATGGAGTAACTAACCAAGTTAAAAGGGCAAACATTGTAAACATTTCGCCACCTATTAATAATCAGCGAAATAAAAATTTTACACCAGCAATCAATACAGTGGATTTTAATCCTCCACCGCGACCACAACAATAACAAAAAAATGACAAATCCAAACACAAGGTCCAAATCAAAACCCAACTGGATATCAGAGTCAAAACCAAAGGCAACAGCCTCAAAATTTTAACTCTAACAACCAACAACCTTATCATAATTTTGGGCCGCAACAGGTTTTAAATCAAAAACCTCAAAATTATAATCCCAATTTGTATTGTGGCTTCCACAAGATTCAAGGCCACGATACTAGGACTTATCGTGACTACAATAAATTCATGCAATGTTTTCTAGAAGATCAAAACCAACTCTTTATAGATATGTTTTTAGCAAATTTAGTAGTACCCACACCAAATGCTTATACAGGGGCAGTTTCCCCTCAAAATGAACCCCTTAAGATCTTTAATGATCCACTCCCAAACCATTCTAAAAATAATAGGATAGATCCTAATGGAACAAAAACAGGTGTTATAAAAGAAAACAATGATCATGAAGCTTCAACTTCATTAAATCCACCAATCGCACCCCAACTAGGAACTCGAACCCAAACTAAGATAGTGGGTTTGGTAGAGTTAGACACCGAGCTACCCGTAGAAACCATAACAAGAACATGGAATTATTCTTCTCAACGTACTCCAAGTTATCCATTGGAACTAGACAATATTCAACAAATGTTGGTAAAACCCATAGGTGCCTATGATTTAATTAATGACTTAACTAAAACCTTCTCTCACATCTCCTTTTTGGAGTTGTTAAAGAACTCTCCGCCCATAGGGCTGCCCTCATAGAAGCGCTAGGCCTTGGTCATTTAATCAACATCACTCCTCCTCTAGAAACACAAGTAAACCATGTAGACTTTGACGTCTACCCTCAAGGCAGCCGGATAGGGATACCGAGTTTATATTTGATAAAGAAAATTGCCAATGATGATGAAATTGCATGAAGAGGTGACCCACCTTTACATTTACAAGTATGGGTTTATAATAATTTTGTTAAACACTTAATGATTGATGATGGGGTAGTAGTTAACATAGTCCCCTTCGCTTTTCTTCAAAATTTAGGATATGGAAAGAAAACTATTCCACAACACAAAATACGCTAAGAGGTTATGATAGCCTCAAGGCCACTTCAATGGAACTATAGTTTTACTAGTCACTTTAGGACCCAAGACAGTCCTCACCAAATTTTATATTATAAATCAAGAAACCAACTATAATATGATCCTTGGTCATCCATGGATGCACCGCATGAAAGCAATCCCTTCCACGTTATTCCAAGAAATAAGATTTCTAGACTTAGGGAAAATATTTATGGCACAAGGTGACCCAAAACCCTTCGATATACACCTAGCTGATTTGAATAAAAGATCAGGCATTCACTCTGAGTTTGAACTCCCAAAAAATCAACTTATCAAACCAATTAATTCAAAACCTAAAGAGAAGTTGATACCCACCACAGAGTTGGAAATTACAAATCTAGCCGAGGACATTCCAACACTCAAAAATGAGACCAATGTTATAGAAATAGTGTCACTAGGGACTACCAAAAAATTGTCGAGTTGTTAGAGAAAGACTTACCTATTCTCCTACCATTTGATTTTATGGGTATGGGACGTACCCTAGGAATTTCTTCTCTTCCATCAGATGAAGTTTTTATGGTAGAAGTAACCAAAGCAAAATAAATAGATACGATAAATATCCCAATATCCATTTTTCCAAGCAAGTATTAGACTCTCCAATTCAATGGAGCTAGATGTCACTTTAGATCTGAAGCAGGAGTGATATTTACTTCACCCGAGGGAAAGATATTACCTTTCGCTTTTAAATTAAACTTTGAACGTACAAACAACGAGGCTGAGTACAAAGCTCTCCTCCTTGGCCTCATCCTAGCCAAAAGAATGGGCATCGATAACATTAGAGTGCTAGGAGACTCACAACTAGTTGCAAACCAAGTCTCTGAGGTATATGAAACTAGGGTTGAGCATTTACAACTCTATAAAATAGTGGTATTATATCTAAGCAAGGGATTTAACTTCATATCAATTGAAGCAATCCCACGAGAGCAGAACCTTCTCACAGACTCAATAGCAACCTCAGCTTCCCGTTTCACTCCAAACAGCGAGTTGGAAGATACAAATTTCATAGTATCACTTCGTACCGAACCATTAGTGCGTAAAATACCAACAAACTCACTCCTAACTCATGGAGAAGTTGAGGATGATTTTTCTATCATGGATCACTTTGATGATGATAGAGTCACTCTTGAATATCTAAATACCTATGCGGAGCTACACCTTGCTCACCGCATAGTGGATCTTTCCCTAATACCACATTCCTCTTCCTATTTTGGAAATCCCATGGTAGAGTCTCCTCCACAGAAGGATCTTGATATCTACAAGATAGAAAATGGAGAAATCTTGGAACTACCTCCAACCCCACCTGAATTTGAAGAAGGTAACGCTTCTTTAATAGAAGAAACCATTGACATAAACATTAGAATAGAGGAAGAACAAAAAATTTGAAGTTGGGATCCTCGTTAACTCCGGAGGAGATAGAAATAAACACCCAAATCCTCAAATAACATCAAAAGGCTTTCACATTTAACTATAAAGAAATGATGGGCATTGCACCACATATCATGGTACATAATCTTGTCACTAAACCAGATGAAAAACCAATTAAACTGAAGTCAAGACCAATGAAGCTAAAAGTGGCTCTCATGGTAGAAGAGGAAGTAATAAAACTTCTCCAAGTGGGATTCATCAAACCCGTTGACTATTCACAATGGGTATCTAATATCATCCATGTTCTCAAAAAGAATGGGAAGATACGCATTTGCATAGATTTTGGGATATTAACAAAGCTTGTCCCAAGGATGACTTCCCATTACCATCCATTGACGTTATCGTTGATGCAATAGCTAGATTTGAACTATTGTCCCTCATGGATGGGTTCTCAGGGTATAATCAAATTAAAATATCTGAATAGGATCAAGCCAAAACTACATTCATAACTCCTTAGGGGACATATTACTACCCTATCACACCATTCGGTCTTAAAACACTGGCGCTACATATCAACAGAAATGACATACATATTCCATGATCTTATCCATAAAATTGTGGATTCCTATGTGGATAAATTATTGGCCAAGGCCAAGAAGTGCTATGATCATTCGAAGTAATTCGCATCATCCTCTCACAATTAATTGAATATGACATCACATTAAACCTAGAGAAGTGTGTGTTTGGTGTGACAGAGGCAAACGATGTTTGGGATATATTATATCTTCACGAGGGATTGATGTTGATCCATCCAAATATATGAGCTGCTCTCCAAATGATCACACCATCGAAGAGTCTAGAATCGGGAATTTCTTGGGAATCTCGGTGTAATCCGAAGGTTCATCCTGCATTTAAGTTTTGCCATTCATCTAATCAACAATCTATTAAAGAAAGATTATAGCAGGTCTTGTATTGTTTGAATAATGCAATGAGGCCTTCAAAGTAGTTAAACGCTTCTTATTGTCTCCACCCACGCTAATGCCTCCCAAACCAGATCGCCCTCGATCCTATACTCACGATCCACTCATGTCTTGCTAGCCCGCATGCCTTTGGCTCAAGAAGACAATGATAAATTAGAACGTGCGGTCTATTTCATTAGCCAAATGTTTCTCGATTATGAAACATGTTATCACAGTAGAAAGAGAATACCTTGTCATAGTCTTTTGAACAAAATGTTTAAGACATTACATGTTAAACCAAGAAACAAGGGTCATTGTAAAGAATAGATCATTTACGAACATTCCTCACGTAAGGGTCTTATGCTAGAATATCTACTCTTTAATGTATCTAAAAAAGGATGGGTGTTTCATAACCTTAATGGGAAAATTTGAGTTCACATTCATAAACCAAAAATTTGTTAAGGGACAAATCATTGTAGATTGGTTAGTGACAATCAACTAGATGGAGGTGATCTGGTAAATCTTGACTTTCCTGATGGGTATGTGTACTTCATCGAAACCAGGCCCACCATCTCTACATGTCCCTGGTACACGGATATCATCAATTTTATCATAGACTACACATACGTGAAAGGTTATGCATTATTACCACTAAATATGTTGTTTTGCAACAGGTACTCTATCATAAATCCTTCGATGGCATGCTTATAAGGTGTCTCAAATGAAGAATCCAAGAAAATTCTTCATGAATCCCACAGTGGGATATGTGGAGGCCACTTCAATGGTCATGCCCTCGCTCACAAAATACATCGGATGGGCTATTTTTGGCCCACTCTCGAACATGATGGAGTGGAATTTGTACGTAAATGCCTCAAATGCCAAGAATTCTCTCATGAGATTCACATGCCAAAGACAATCCATGAACTCAATAATGACCCCGTGGCCCTTCTCCACGTGGGCCCGGACTTGATAGGGAAATTCTCTCCCTCATCAATCCCGATGGCCATAATTTTATAATTACAACCACGAAATATTTTACCAAATGGGTGGAGGCCATACCTCTCACCCATAGCTCACAGTTCGGTAATTTCCAAATTCATTCTAAACCAAATCATTTCATGACCTGTATGGTGTCCCACAAGTCATTATGTCGAGATAATGGCACGTCCTTTAAAAGTGACGAGGTCTGTGAGTTATGCGAAGCAAATTCAAAATAAACCATCACACGGCCTCTCTTTACTACCCTCAAGCCAATGGGTAAGTCAAGCAACAAACAAAACATTAAAGTCTAGCCTCCTCAAAATAGTCAAGGAGAACAAGTGATACCGGCATTTAAAACAATATCCACCTTGTGGGCCCATCTAACCTCAATAAGAACACCAACAGGAGTAACCCCTTTCTCACTATTGGTATTCGGGACATGAAGTAGTTCTCCCACTTGAGGTTGAAATTCCATCCACCTGTATTTCATTACAAGGGATTTTGGATGAAGAATCTTATAGGGAGGCACGCCTCTCATATGGAAAGCCTCGATGAGGCTCGGACTAAATGCCGAACAAAAATAGACAACCTATCGCCGACTGGATGTGTACAGTATAACAAAAAGGTCTATGAGTGAGAAATATATGAGGGAGATCTAGTTCTAAGACTAAATAACTAGTTGATAAGAAAATTGCAAAGGAAGGAAGTTCCGCCCAGTCACACAAACACAATACCGAGTCCTGAAGGACTACTAATAAAATGGTGCGTATATTTTGTGCACACTAAAAGGTGAGGAATTCAATGAAACTGACAATTCCTTGCATCTTAAATGGTTTTACGCATAAGACATCATAATCACCACTTGTACATTATAGCTACCTACATTGCATTAGTCATTTAGTTGTTTCATTCTGTCCATTCATTTCATAAAAATTGTAGTCCATGAACTTACTCTTAAACAATTTATTACAAATTTTGAAAGTATTGGAAAAATCATTCAAATCACATCTCTTCAAACATCATCAAGTATTTTCAAATATTCTCATCAAAAAGACAGTGTCTTGAAAACCATACCAAGGCCTCGCATACTTGGTTTTCTCTTTCTTTCTACTAGGTGAAGTTTTCCTTACCTAAAATTCATATTCTGGGAAGCTTCTTCATGTCACATCTATCCCTCTTAAGTCTCTTTGAAAGAAACAATATCCCAAATTCTCAACATCAAAAGTTACCCACCAAAATCAAATGGAATCAAAGGCACCAAGTAGAAAACATGAATATTTCGGCTTGGCACCAAACAACCCATACCGAACATTGCTCCTCCTTACTTAAACATTTATTCAAAGTCACCATAAGGATACATGTTCTCTTCTCTTAGGATGTTCATTCAACCACAAGGATTCCCCTATGTTCTTACAAACACATATGTTATGCCATATCAACAACCCTTTCCACCTCCACCTCCACCCCCCAAAGCAAGCGCCATCAATGGTCGAGGACTATGCAAGTAGGGACTTATTCGAGAATATTTAAAAGAGCCCCTAGACTTCACCATATGAAGTGTTATGCTTCCAAGACCTCTTCTGATTTACCCAAATATAAAGGGGAAGGTGATCCAAACACACACATTAAGGCCTATGCCACAACCATACGGGAATTACTCCCTTGGGATGGGGTTGTTGCTAAGATATTCCCTAAAACCTTAGAAGGTATTACCCTTTATTGGTATTATAGAATACCTGAAGCCTCAATACATTCATTTAAACAACTCGTGTCAGAGTTCATCAAAGATTTTGATATGAACAAACTATTAAGAACAGGGATTAGGGAATTCTTGCATATTAAACAAGAACATAATGAATCTGCTACTCATTTTATTCAAAGATTGGGTATGGTTCTCTACTCATCAGTAAGTGCTCCAAACATGGATCAAATGGAGCTATGTTATTTATTCCTTAATTCTCTCAATAGAGAGATAAAGGAAGAAGTCCAGAAGTTCCCACTAAGAACTTATGATGAAGTACTTGAGAGTTCTCTCGAATCGACCAAGTAGCGATAGATAGTGGTCATAAGACATATGGAACAAATGGGAAATTAACCACTCCCAATCAAAACACCGCGGCCTATCCTAATACGAGAACGCTAATCAAGGACCTAAGATCCTTAACAAGAACCGTGGAGTTACAATAGATGGAGTAACTAACCAAGTTAAAAGGGAAAATGTTGTAAACATTTTTCCACCTATTAATAATCAGCGAAATAAAAATTTTACTCCAACAATCAACGTGGTGGATTTTAATCATCCACCGTGACCACAACAACAACAAAAATGACAAATCTAAACACAAGGTCCAAATCAAAACCCAACTGGATATCAGAGTCAAAACCAAAGGCAACAACCTCAAAATTTTAACTCTAATAACCAACAACCTTATCATAATTTTGGGCCACAATAGGTTTTAAATCAACAGCCTCGAAATTATAATCCCAATTTGTATTGTGGCTTCCACAAGATTTAAGGCCACGATACTAGGACTTGTCATGACTACAATAAATTCATGCAATGTTTTCCAGAAGATCAAAAGTAACTCTTTATAGATATGTTTTTAGCAAATTTTGTAGTACCCATGCCAAATGCTTATACAGGGGCAGTTTTCCCTCAAAATGCACCCCTCAAGATCTTTAATGATCAACTCCCAAACCATTCTTACAATAATAGGATAGATCCTAACGGAACAAACAAGGGTGTTATAATAGGAAACAATGATCATGAAGCTTCAACTTCATTAAATCCACTAGTCACACCCCAACTAGGAACTCGACCCCAAACTAAGATAGTTGGTTTGGTAGAGTTAGACACCGAGCTACCCGTAGAAACCATAACAAGAACACAGGATTATTCTTCTCAACCTACTCCAAGTTATCCATTAGAACTAGACAACAATCAACAAACGTTGGTAAAACCCATAGGTGCCTATGATTTAATTAATGACTTAACTAAAACCTTCTCTCACATCTCCTTTTTGGATTTGTTAAAGAACTCTCCCACCCACAGGGCTGCCCTCCTAGAAGTGTTAGGCCTTGCTCATTTAATCAAAATCACTCCTCCTCCGGAAACATAAGAAACCATGTAGACTTTGACGTCTACCCTCGGGAAGCGATCAAATAGGGATACCGAGTTTATATTTGATATAAGTAAAATGCCACAGACGTTGAAATTGCACGAAGAGGCAGCCCACCTTTACGTTTACAAGTATGGGTTTACAATAATTTTGTTAAATGCGCAATGATTGATGATGGGGTAGCAGTTAACATAGTCCCCTTTGCTTTTATTCAAAAGTTAGGATATGGAGAGACAAACGTTCCACAACACAAAATATGCTAAGAGGTTATGATAGCCTCAAGGCCACTTCAATTGGAACTATAGTTTTACCAGTCACTTTAGGACCCAAGATACTCCTCACCAAATTTTATATGATAAATCAAGAAACCAACTATAATATGATCCTTGGTCAGCCATGGATACACCGCATGAAGGCAATCCCTTCCACGTTATTCCAAGAAATAATATTTCTACACTTAGGGAAAATATTTATGGCACAAGGTGACCCAAAACCCTTCGATATACGCCTAGCTGATTTGAATAAAAGACCAAGCGTTCACTCCGAGTTTGAACTCCCAAAAAATCAACTTATCAAACCAATTAATTCAAAACCAAAAGAGAATTTGATACCCACCATAGAGTTGGAAATTACAAATCTAGCCGTGGACATTCCAACACTCAAAAATGAGACCAATGTTATAGAAACAATGTCACTAGGGACTAACAAAAAAATTGTCGAGTTGTTAGGAAATACTTACCTATTCTACTACCATTTGATTCTATGGGTATGGGACACACCCTGGGAATTACTTCTCTTCCATCAGATGAAGTTTTTATGGTAGAAGTAACTGAAGAAAAAGAAATAGATACGACAAATATCACAATATCCATTTTTCCAAGCAAGTATTGGACTCTCCAATTCAATGGAGCTAGATGTCGATTTGGATCAGGGCGGAGTGATCTTTACTTCACATAAGGGAAAGATATTGCCTTTCGATTTTAAATTAAACTTTGAATGTACAAACAATGGGGCTGAGTATGAAGCTCTCCTCCTTGGCCTCATCCTAGCCAAAATAATGGGCGTCGATAACATTAGAGTGCTAGGAGACTCACAACTAGTTGCAAACCAAGTCTCTGAGGTATATGAAACTAGGGTTGAGCATTTACAACTCTATAAAATAGTAGTATTAGATCTAAGCAAGGGATTTAACTTCATATCAATTGAAGCAATCCCACGAGAGCAGAACCTTCTCACAAACTCAATAGCAACCTCAGCTTCCCATTTCAAACCAAAAAACAAGTTGGAAGATACAAATTTCACAGTGATCACTTCATACCGAACCATTAGTGCGTAAAATACCAACAAACTCACTCCTAACTCATGGAGAAGCTGAGGATGATTTTTCTATCATGGATCACTTTGATGATGATAGAGTCACTCTCAAATATCTAAACACCTATGCGGAGCTACACCTTGCTCACCGCATAGTGGATCTTTCCCTAATACCACATTCCTCTTCCTATTTTGGAAATCCCATGGTAGAGTCTCCTCCATAGAAGGATCTCGATATCTATGAGATAGAAAATGGAGAAATCTTGGAACTACCTCCAGCCCCACCTAAATTTGAAGAAGGTAATGCTTCTTTAATAGAAGAAACCATTGACATAAACATTGGAATGGAGGAAGAACCAAAAATTTTGAAGTTGGGATCCTCGTTAACTCGAAGGAGATAGAAATACACACCCAAATCCTCAAATAACATCAAAAGGCTTTCACATTTAACTATAAATAAATGATGGGCATTGCACCACACATCGTGGTACATAATCTTGTCACTAAACCGATGCAAAACAAATTAAATAGAAGTCAAGACCAATAAAGCTAAAAGTGGCTCTCATGGTGGAAGAGGAAGTAATAAAACTTCTCCAAGTGGGATTCATCAAACCCATTGACTATTCACAATGGGTATCTAATATCGTCCATGTTCTCAAAAAGAATGGGAAGATACACATTTGTATAGATTTTCAGGATATTAACAAAGCTTGTCCCAAGGATGACTTCCCATTACCATCTATTGATGTTATCGTTGATGCAACAACTAGATTTGAATTATTGTCCCTCATGGATGGGTTCTCAGGGTATAATTAGATTAAAATATATGAAAAAGATCATGCCAAAACTACATTCATAACTCCCTAGGGGACTTATTGCTACCCTGTCATGCCATTTGGTCTTAAGAACGCCGGCGCTACATATCAACAGGTAATGACATACATATTCCACGATCTTATCCATAAAATTGTGGATAACTTATTGGCCAAGGCCAAGAAGTGTTGTGATCATTCAGAACTACTTCACATAATCCTCTCATGATTAATTGAATATGACGTCACATTAAACCTAGAGAAGTGCGTGTTTAGTGTGACAGAGGCAAATTCTAGGTTATATTATATCTTCACAAGGGATTGATGTTGATCCAACCAAAATACGGGTTGTTCTCGAAATGATCCTACCATTGGACGAGTCTGGAATCAGGGAATTTCTTGGGAAGCTCGGTGCAATCCAAAGTTTCATCCCAGATTTAAGTTTTGGCATTCATCCAATCAACAATCTATTAAAAAAGATTATATCATTGATTAGATGAATAATGCAATGAGGCCTTCAAAGTAGTTAAATGCTTCTTGTTGTCTCCACCCATGCTAATGCCTCCCAAACCAGATCGCCCTCGATCCTATACTCACGAGCCAATCATGTCTTGTTAGCTGCATGTTGGCTCAATAAGACAATGATAAATGAAAATGTGTAGTCTATTTCATTCAGCCGAATGATGCTAGATTATGAAACACGTTATACAGGCGGAAAGAGAATGCCTTGGCATAGTCTTTGCAACAAAATGTTTAAGACATTACATGTCAAACCAAGAAACAAGGGTCATTGTAAAGACAGATCATTTACGAACATTCCTCACGCAAGGTCTTTATCTAAAAAGGTTGGGCATTTCATAACCTTAATGGGCGAATTTGAGTTGACATTCGTAAATCAAAAATCTATTAAGGGACAAATCATTGTAGATTGATTAGTGACAATCACTAGATGGAGGTGATCTGGTAAATCGGACTTTCTGATGGGTGTGTGTACTTCGTCGAAACCAGGCCCCCATCTCTACATGTCCCTAGTACACTGATATCATCAATTTCATCATAGACCACACATATGCGAAAGGTGCCACATCACAACAAAGAAGGCGATTATGCATTATTACCACTAAATATGTTGTTTTAGAATAGGTACTCTATCGTAAAGCCTTCGATGGCATGCTTAAAGGTGCGTCGACATAGAATAATCTGAGAAGATTCTTCATGAATCCCACAATGGGATATGTGGAGGCCACTTCAATGGTCATGCCTGCTCACAAAATACATCGGATGGGCTATTTTTGGCCCACTCTCGAACATGATGGAGTGGAATTTTCACGTAAATGCCTCAAATGCCAAGAATTCTCTCATGAGATTCACATGCCAAAGACAATCCCCTACAACCAACGATAATGACCCCGTGGCCCTTCTCCACGTGGGGTCTGGACTTGATAGGGAAATTCTCTCCCTCATCAACCGATGGCCATAATTTTATAATTACAACCACGAAATATTTTACCAAATGGGTGGAGGCCATGCCTCTCACCACAGTACCAGGTTCGGTAATTTCCAAATTCATTCTAAACCAAATCATTTATAGGTATGGTGTCCCACAAGTCATTATGTCAGATAATGGCACGTCCTTTAAAATGACGAGGTCCGTGAGTTATGCAGCAAATTCAAAATAAACCATCACACGGCCTCTCTTTACTACCCTCAAGCCAATGGGCAAGCTGAAGCAACAAACAAAACATTAAAGTCTATCCTCCTCAAAACAGGCAAGGAGAACAAGCAAGATTGGCATTTAAAACAATATCCAGCCTTGTGGGCCCATTGAACCTCAATAAGAACACCAACAGAGTAACCCCTTTCTCACTTTGGTATTTGGGGCGAAGCAATTCTCCCACTTGAGGTTGAAATACCGGTCTCTCGTATTTCATTACAAGGGATTTTGGATGAAGAATCTTATAGGGAGGCATGCCTTCTTCAATCGGAAAGCCTCGATGAGGCTAGACTAAATGCCGAACAACGGCACAGCAGCCTATGCTTCACTCTTTGGAGATGTGTCGGAAGTATAACAAAAAGGTCTATGAGTGAGAAATATATGAGGGAGATCTAGTTCTAAGACTAAACAGCCAGATTGATAAGAAAATTGCAAAGGAAGGAAGTTCGGCCCAAGTGGTTGGGGGCGGAGTCATGAAGGACTACGAAAATGGTGCGTATATTTTGTGCACACTAAAAGGTGAGGAATTCAATGAAACTGTCAATTCCTTGCATCTTAAATGGTTTTACGCATAAGACATCAGAATCACCACTTGTACATTATAGCTACCTACATTGCATTAGTCATTTAGTTGTTTCATTATGTCCATTCATTTCATAAAAATTGTAGTCCATGAACTTACTCTTAAACAATTTATTACAAATTTCTAAAAGTATTGGAAAAATCATTCAAATCACATCTCTTCAAACATCATCAAGTATTTTCAAATATTCTCATCAATTTCGACAGACAAGTCCTGACGAAAACCATACCAAGGCCTGCATACTTGGTTTTTCTCTTTCTTTCTACTAGGTGAAGTTTTCCTTACCTATGGTTCGTTCAGAAGCTTCTTCATGTCACATCTATCCCTCTTAAGTCTCTTTGAAAGAAACAATATCCCAAATTCACATATCAAAAGTTTCAAAAATCAAATGGAATCAAAGGCACCAAGCAAACAGAATATTTCGGCTTGGCACCAAACAACCCATACCGAACATTGCTCCTCCTTACTTAAACATTTATTCAAAGTCACCATAAGGAGACATGTTCTCTTCTCTCGGGATGTTTTTCAACCACAAGGATTCCCCTATGTTCTTACAAACACATATGCTATGCCATATTAAAAACCCTTTCCACCTCCACCTCCCCAAAGAAGCGCCATCAATGGTCGAGGCCTATGCAATAGGGACTTATTCAGAATATTTAAAAGAGCCCCTAGACTTCACCATATGAAGTGTTATGCTTCCAATACCTCTTCCTGATTTACCCAAATATAAAGGGGAAGGTGATCCAAACACACACATTAAGGCCTATGCCATAGCCATACGAGATTTACTCCCTTGGGATGGGGTTGTTGCTAAGATATTCCCTAAAACCTTAGAAGGTATTGCCCTTGATTGGTATTATAGAATACCTGAAGCCTCAATACATTCATTTAAAACAACTCATGTCAGAGTTCATCAAAGCTTTTGATATGAACAAACTATTAAGAACAGGGATTAGGGAATTCTTGCATATTAAACAAGAACATAATGAATCCGCTTACTCATTTTATTCAAACATGGCATACGGTTCTCTACTCATCAGCAAGTGCTCCAAACATGGATCAAATGGAACTATGTGATTTATTCCTTAATTATCTCAATAGAGAGATAAAGGAAGAAGTCCAGAAGTTCCCACTAAGAACTTACGATGAAGTACTCGAGAGTGCTCTCCGAATCGACCAAGTAGCAATAGATAGTGGTCATAAGACATATGGAACAAATAGGAAATTAACCACTCCCAATCAAAACACCGCGGCCTATCCTAATACCGGAACGTTAATCAAGGACCTAAGATCCTTAACAAGAACCGTGGAGTTACAACAGATGGAGTAACTGACCAAGTTAAAAGGGCAAATGTTGTAAACATTTTTCCACCTATTAATAATCAGAAAAATAAAAATTTTACTCCAACAATCAACGTGATGGATTTTAATTGTCCACGACCACAACAACAACAAACATGACAAATCCAAACACAAGGTCCAAATCAAAACCCAACCTGGATATCAGAGTCAAAACCAAAGGCAACAACCTCAAAATTTTAACTCTAACAACCAACAACCTTATCATAATTTTGGGCCACAATAGGTTTTAAATCAACAACCTCGAAATTATAATCCCAATTTGTATTGTGGCTTCCACAAGATTCAAGGCCATGATACTAGGACTTTTCGTGACTACAATAAATTCATGCAATGTTTTCCAGAAGATCAAAAGTAACTCTTTATAGATATGGTTTTAGAAAATTTAGTAGTACCCACGCCAAATGCTTATACAGGGGTAGTTTTCCCTCAAAATGAACCCCTCAAGATCTTTAATAATCCACTCCCAAACCATTCTAACAATAATAGGATAGATCCTAACGGAATAAACAAGGGTGTTATAATAGAAAACAATGATCATGAAGCTTCAACTTCATTAAATCCACCAGTCACACCCCAACTAGGAACTCGAACCCAAACTAAGATAGTTGGTTTGGTAGAGTTAGACACCGAGATACTCATAGAAACCATAACAAGAACACAGGATTATTCTTCTCAACCTACTCCAAGTTATCCATTGGAACTAGACAACAATCAACAAAGGTTGGTAAAACCCATAGGTGCCTATGATTTAATTAATGACTTAACTAAAACCTTCTCTCACATCTCCTTATTGCATTTGTTAAAGAACTCTCCCACCCTGTAGGGCTGCCCTCCTAGAAGTGTTAGGCCTTGGTCATTTAATCAAAATCACTCCTCCTCCGAAACGTAAGTAAACCGTGTAGACTTTGACGTCTACCCTCCATGGCAGTCAGATAGGGATACTGAGTTTATATTCGATATAAGTAAAATGCCAATAGACATTGAAATTTCACGAAGAGGTAGCCCACCTTTACGTTTACAAGTATGGGTTTACAATAATTTTGTTAAATGTGCAATGATTGACAATGGGGTAGTAGTTAACATAGTCCCCTTTTCATTTATTCAAAAGTTAGGATATGGAGAGACAAACTGTTCCACAACAAAAATACGCCGAGAGGTTATGATAGCCTCAAGGCCACTTCAATTGGAACTACGGTTTTACCGAGTCACTTTAGGACCCAAGATAGTCCTCACCAAATTTTATATTATAAATCAAGAAACCAACTATAATATGATCCTTGGTCAGCCATGGATACACCGCATGAAGGCAATCCCTTCCACGTTATTCCAAGAAATAATATTTCTACACTTAGGGAAAATATTTATGGCACAAGGTAACCCAAAACCCTTGATATACGCCTAGCTGATTTGAATAAAAGACCAAGCGTTCACTCCGAGTTTGAACTCCCAACAAATCAACTTATCAAACCAATTAATTCAAAACCAAAAGAGAATTTGATACCCACCACGAGTTGGAAATTACAAATCTAGCCATGGACATTCCAAAGCACTCAAAAATGAGACCAATGTTATAGAAGAAATGTCACTTTAGGGACTACCAAAAAAATTGTCGAGTTGTTCAGGAAAGACTTACCTATTCTACTACCATTTGATTCTATGGGTATGGGACCCACCCTGGGAATTGCTTCTCTTCCATCAGATGAAGTTTTTATGGTAGAAGTAACTAAAAAAAAATAAATATATACGAAAAATATCCCAATATCCATTTTTCCAAGCAAGTATTGGACTCTCCAATTGATGGAGCTAGATGTCGATTTGGATGCAGGGGGGAGTGATCTTTACTTCACATAAGGGAAAGATATTGCCTTTCGATTTTAAATTAAACTTTGAATGTACAAAGAATGGGGCTGATTATGAAGCTCTCCTCCTTGGCCTCATCTTAGCGAAAAGAATGCGCGTCGATAACATTAGAGTGTTATGAGACTCAACTAGTTGCAAACCAAGTCTCGAGGTATATGAAACTAGGGTTGAGCATTTACAACTCTATAAAATAGTAGTATTAGATCTAAGCAAGGGATTTAACTTCATATCAATTGAAGCAATCCCATGAGAGCAGAACCTTCTCACAAACTCAATAGCAACCTTAGCTTCCCATTTCACTCCAAACAGTGAGTTGGAAGATACAAATTTCACAGTATCACTTCATACCGAACCATTAGTGTGTAAAATACCAACAAACTCACTCCTAACTCATGGAGAAGCTGAGGATGATTTTTCTATCATGGATCACTTTGACGATGATAGAATCACTCTCGAATATCTAAACACCTATGCGGAGCTACACCTTGCTCACCGCATAGTGGATCTTTCCCTAATACCACATTCCTCTTCCTATTTTGGAAATCCCATGGTAGAGTCTCCTCCATAGAAGGATCTCAATATCTATGAGATAGAAAATGGAGAAATCTTGGAACTACCTCCAGCCCCACCTAAATTTGAAGAAGGTAATGCTTCTTTAATAGAAGAAACCATTGACATAAACATTGGAACGAAGGAAGAACCAAAAATTTTGAAGTTGGGATCCTCGTTAACTCCGAAGGAGATAGAAATACACACCCAAATCCTCAAAGAACATCAAAAGGCTTTCACATTTAACTATAAATAAATGATGGGCATTGCACCACATATCGTGGTACATAATCTTGTCACTAAACCAGATGCAAAACCAATTAAATAGAAGTCAAGACCAATGAAGCCAAAAGTGGCTCTCATGGTAAAAGAGGAAGTAATAAAACTTCTCCAAGTGGGATTCATCAAACCCATTGACTATTCACAATGGGTATCTAATATCGTCCTTGTTCTCAAAAAGAATGGGAAGATACACATTTGCATAGATTTTCGGGATATTAACAAAGCTTGTCCCAAGGATGACTTCCCATTACCATCCATTGATGTTATCGTTGATGTAACAACTAGATTTGAATTGTTGTCCCTCATGGATGGGTTCTCAGGGTATAATTAGATTAAAATATCTAAACAAGATCAAGCCAAAACTACATTCATAACTCCTAGGGGACTTATTGCTACGTTTTCATGCCATTTGGTCTTAAGAACGCCGGTGCTACATATCAACGGGTAATGACATACATATCCATGATCTTATCCATAAAATTGTGGATTCTATGTGGATAACTTATTGGCCAAGGCCAAGAAGTGATATGATCATCCGAGAACTACTTCACATAATCCTCTCACGATTAATTGAATATGGCGTCACATTAAACCTAGAGAAGTGCGTGTTTAGTGTGACAGGAGGCAAAATTCTAGGCTATATTATATCTTCACGAGGGATTGATGTTGATCTAACCAAAATACGGGTTGTTCTCGAAATGATCCCACCATTGGACGAGTCTGGAATCAGGTCATTTCTTGGGAAGCTCGGTGCAATCCGAAGGTTCATCCCAAATTTAAGTTTTGCCATTCATCCAATCAACAATCTATTAAAGAAAGATTATAGCATTGATTGGACTGAATAATGCAATGAGGCCTTCGAAGTAGTTAAATGCTTCTTGTTGTCTCCACCCATGCTAATGCCTCCCAAACTAGATCCCCTCTAATCCTAAACTCACAAGCCATCATGTCTTGTTACCTGCATGATGGCTCAATAAGACAATGATAAATAAAGCGTGCGGTCTATTTCATTAGCCGAATGTTGCTTGATTATGAAACACGTTATACACAGGCAGAGAGAGAATGCCTTGCCATAGTCTTTGCAACAAAATGTTTAAGACATTACATGTTAAACCAAGAAACAAGGGTCATTGTAAAGACAGATCATTTACAAACATTCCTCATGCAAGGGTCTTTATCTAAAAAGGTTGGGCATTTCATAACCTTAATGGGTGAATTTGAGTTGACATTCGTAAACCAAAAATCATTAAGGGACAAATCATTACAGATTGGTTAGCTGACAATCCACTAGATGGAGGTGATCTGGTAAATCTGGACTTTCCTGATGAGTGTGTATACTTCGTCGAAACCAGGCCCCCATCTCTACATGTCCCTGGTACACTAATATCATCAATTTTATCATAGACCACACATACGCGAAAGGTGCCACATCACAACAAAGAAGGTGATTATGCATTATTACCACTAAATATTTTGTTTTAGAATAGGTACTCTATCGTAAAGCCTTCGATGGCATGCTTATAAGATGCGTCGACACAATAGAATCCAAGAAGATTATTCATGAATCCCACAGTGGGATATGTGGAGGCCACTTCAATGTCGCGCAACTGCTCGCAAAATACATCAGATGGGCTATTTTTGGCCCACTCTCGAACATGATGGAGTGGAATTTGTACGTAAGTGCCTCAAATGCCAAGAATTCTCTCATGAGATTCACATGCCAGCATAATCCCTGTAACCAATAATGACCCGTGGCCCTTCTCCACGTGGGGTCTGGACTTGATAGGGAAATTCTCTCCCTCATCAACCAATGGCCATAATTTTATAATTACAACCACGAAATATTTTACCAAATGGGTGGAGGCCATGCCTCTCACCACCTGATACCAGGTTCGGTAATTGCCAAATTCATTCTGAACCAAATCATTTATGGTATGGTGTCCCACAAGTCATTATCTCAGATAATGGCACGTCCTTTAAAAATGACGAGGTCCGTGAGTTATGCAGCAAATTCAAAATAAACCATCACACGGCCTCTCTTTACTACCCTCAAGCCAATGGGCAAGCCAAGCAACAAACAAAACATTAAAGTCTATTCTCCTCAAAACAGTCAAGGAGAACAAGCAAGATTGGCATTTAAAACTATATCCGGCCTTGTGGGCCCATCGAACCTCAATAAGAACACCAACAGGAGCAACCCCTTTCTCATTGGTATTCGGGGCAGAAGCAGTTCTCCCACTTGAGGTTGAAATACCTAGTCTCTGTATTTCATTACAAGGGATTTTGGATGAAGAATCTTATAGGGAGGCATGCCTCTCTCAACTGGAAAGCCTCGATGAGGCGGACTAAATCTTTGAACAACGACATGAGCCTATGCCGACCGGATGTGTCGGAAGTATAACAAAAAAGTCTATGAGCGAGAAATATATGAGGGAGATCTAGTTCTAAGACTAGACAGCCAGATTGATAAGAAAATTGGCGAAGGAAGGAAGTTCCGGCCCAAGTGGTTGGGCCCATACCGAGTCATGAAGGACTACAGAAATGGTGCGTATCTTTTGTGCACACTAGAAGGTGAGGAATTCAATGAAACTGTCAATTCCTTGCATCTTAAACGGTTTTATGCATAAGACATCAAAATCACCACTTGTACATTATAGCTACCTACATTGCATTAGTCATTTAGTTGTTTCATTATGTCCACTCATTTCATAAAAATTGTAGTCCAGGAACTTACTCTTAAACAATTTATTACAAATTTCTAAATGTATTGGCAAAATCATTCAAATCACATCTCTTCAAACATCATCAAGTATTTTCAAATATTCTCATCAAGTTTGACAGACAAGTATTGATGAAAACCATACCAAGGCATGTATACTTGGTTTTTCTCTTTCTTTCTACTAGGTGAAGTTGTCCTTACCTATGGTGCATTCTAGAAGCTTCTTGGTGTCACATCTATCCCTCTTAAGTCTCTTTAAAAGAAAGGATATCCCAAATTCACAGATCAAAAGTGTCAAAATCAAATGGAATCAAAGGCACCAAGAAAATAAATATTTTATTTTACACACTTCTTTTCCCCATCAACCTTTGGTGATAAGCCCACATCTCTTACTGGTGGTGTGAGGTTGGGAAAGGAAAGAAGTGCCCTTACTCACCTATATCCTGCCTTTGGTGACAAACCCGTGCTTCTTACTAGTGGCATGAGGCGAGATGTGGGGGGTCCATTCACACAAATTAACAAATCTTGGTATGCTAGAAGAAAAAATCAAATTATATTAAGAGAAAACAAATGTCCAAATTCTAAAGATATCAAATCCTCAAAACCATATTTTTTCAACCAGGCTGCCATTTATAAATCTAAGTCTAGATAAAGTAGAAAGTAAGTGGCCTTCTAAGCTTGGTGGTAGTTTTGAGTAGGGTAAGTGTGTAGGTATAAGTTTGGTTTTACATTCTTGGTTTGTCTATCTCTCATCACTTCCATTTAGTCAAGCTCATATAATTTTGTGCCTTCCTAACTCTTGGTGTAGAGCCCTCGCATCTTACTGGTTGCATGGAGCTAGGAATGGGGCAAGTTCATCTCTTTATCACTATACATTCATCACATTTTTCCAACATAAGAAGAAATCACAAACATTTCCCAAAGAGGTCAAAAGTTCAATACTACAATGTGTTAATCATCACATATCAGCATTACAAAAGCATAAAAAAGAGAAACATTCTGCTCAACATTTGTTATCATTTGTCATCCATTGCATACATACTGAAAAGCATGAAAACAAATACTCTAAAAACATCTAGTATACATGTGGAAACAAGTCACAAAATTCTAGGCACCAAAAGGTCTAGATATATAATATATATATATATCAAGTTTAATATACAATGCCATCATGCACTAGGCATGGTCAAAACACTCAATGAGCCCGAAAAGTACAAAAACACTCATATAAATATCTAACAAAACACTACAAAATGGCCTCTCAATCCCTATGGGATCCCTTAGAAGGCGCACGACCACGTCTAGGACTCGGCTACACCGGCGCTCCGAATGCACTGAGGGCTCAGTCACGGCTAGTAGTAGCTGCCATCTCACTATGAGAATGACTCCTCCTCATCAAGCGCTCGGCCATCCTATATCCAACTACCTCAGCATGGAGAGAAGTCATGATCTTCGCCACATGCCAGACAGAGGCAAAAACATCGGTATGCCTACCAGCTGCTGAAGGCTCCCCCACATCCACAAAAATCTCAAGCATGAGTCTTCTCTCGAGGGGAGCAACAAGGTATCTGTGCATACTCGGTGAATCAAGTCTCGCCACTCATCAAGTAGTCGCTGCAAATAAAGGAGAAAACAAGTTAGAAAACGATCAAAAATAAAACCAAGGATAAACAAAATGAAAAGAAATAACAACTAAGACAATTCTAACTAAAACAAAGTCAAGAGAAGAGTGACAACTCACTCGGATCTCCAGGGCCTCCAGAAGGATCTCTAGGATCCATGCCTGCCACTGATGCCTGCCACCGGTCGGTCTCTCTCCCACATCTAGGGAAATGTGACGACCTATGAATGGACTCGCCATCTCCCCTAAATCCTGAGAGAGCAACTCCTCTGAGACCAAAGTCACCCTCTCTATGCTCCACTCCGCCCTCTCGGCTCATAGGATATCCTGAGTGTCATGCCACTCAAAATCACTATCATCCTCCCCACCTTCCCTCCGATCTCCATCTCCTCTCTCCTCCTCTATCTCTCCCCCAGTGAACTCCTCAGACTCAGAGTCCACATCAATGGGCTCATCGCTCCGCTATGGGGGGGGACCAAGGGCAAAGAATCCAAAGTAAAGGTGCCGAGGAGCACCGGCTCCCCCTCGAGCATGTACCACCCTCCTAGCCGTGATGGGAACACCATGGGTAATAATAGTCCAACCCCGGCCTCTAGGACCTCCCCGAGCCTCACGAATAGATCTATACACTGGCCCCACTAGAGGAAACATGTTGATGTATGGGAGGCCAAACTGTTGTGGTACTCTGTCAAAGGGGTGGATCTCCAACTTCCCGCCCTATCTACCAGCTGACTGGTAGTCTGACAAGCAATCAATGTGACAATCTCCTCTCCCCATAACCCTACCATGGCTTGATAAGGAGTGGCCTCCATGTCTGCAAAGTGGTCAAAGAGGCCACTGGCTGGTGAGGTGCTCTAAGAATGGTCATCCCTATCCACCTTGCTGCCCTGATGGCCCCGGGATCCTTCGCCTCTACACCTCTCCCATACGGAGTGATATGCTCATACACCCAACTCATGACAAGAGTGGGGTGGCTCAGTGACTGTCCCTGTAGTCATACCACCCTATATAAATCATGGTAGGTGGTCCCGAGGATGTCTGCTCCCCAAGCGTAAACACGCATCCATGGCCCTCAATTTGTGTAATAATGGGGGCCCAACAATATAAGAGAGTGTCTCCTCCCTTGTCCCCAATCAATCTCGAAGAAAGGATGCCCATGATGGCCCTTAGAGCACAGAATTTTGTCTCAACAATGGAGTGGATCCTCACTCCCTTCTTCGACCCCATCAAAACAACTGCATCCCCCATATAGGTGGCCCACTGAACCACCTGAGATCTCGATACTGTTATCTTAAGAGATAACCGCCGCCCAAGGATCGGAACCCCTAGTATATGGTAAACATCCTCCAGGGTGATGGTCCACTCACCCCTAACTCCTGGCAATCGGAAGGTGTTCGATCCACATCCCAATATGAAAATAAGTCACATAGTATGTGACTAGCAGGTGCAACGTGAGGGACTGTGCAATCCTCCAAATGCCAGCCCTCTGAAGAGTATCTCGCTCTTCCTGAGTGAGTGCCTCTAACACTACCTGGGAGCCAATCACACTCCCTCTCTCGGCTCCATCTAATGTATTCCTCCTCTTCGCATACACCCAAAAACACAAAAAGGAGTAAGTATCAAAATCCGATTGGAAAAGCTATCAAAACATGTAAAAGTGCTAAAAATGCAAAAATAAGTAAAGCAAAGCATTTTTTTTTTTTTTCCGTCACGAACCTGCATTTGTGTAGAGCGGTGGTTCCGTAACCGCCGCCTTCTAAGGTGGCGGTCCCATAACCACCGCCCCTGTGTAGGGTGGCGGTCCTGTCCTGAAACCGTAAATGGCTCGAAAGCCCTAAAAATGCCTTAAAACAATCAAAAGACCCCATTTTAACTAAAATAAGGACCTACCCTATGGGTGCCCTCCTTTGAGACTCATTTAAAACTAGTATTTTCAAAAATACCCCCAAGACAAATATTTCATCATTTCCACATTTTAGGTTTAAAAACAATAAATTGAGAAGAACTAACTTGAGACTTTGCGGGTCGATGTTCCACTCTCGAGGCATGATCACTATCTCACCATGAATGTTTTTACTATACTCTCATTGAAAACCGTCACCGTGGGTCCAGAGCTCAAAAACTATCAAATCAATCCACGCAAATGAATAGTGAAATGAGTTCATTATATATATATATAGCCTTTTAAAATTGATTTTGAATGTCTTTCGTAGGGTCAGAGCATCGACGGAGGTAAGTTCTAAACCCCGCGTAGATGGTAAGTCCTCATTTCATATCAATTTACTCTTATTTCTCAAATTGTTTTATCTAGCTGCACTTGAGTCCCTTTTTTTCATTTTGCAGATAGCGGGATTTTGGATGGTGACTTTCCAACACACGAGTGTGTCAGGTATAACTCCTAACTCCCCATTTTGGGACCACCATACTCGGATCCACCGTTTTACACCTCTTCATGGCTAAGACACTTCTCCAGGGGGCAATATGTACGTACCCAAAATTATAGGGTACTGCACCACCAAAAAGATGTTACACATACCCCAATGATGATACAAGTCTCCTCGCAAGGTGTTCAAAATCCAGAAAATCTCGCCAAGTATACATTTATATCCTGCATGCCTCGCTCGGCCTCCGCATGCTTTGTTTTTACCTCTCTGCCCCCCCTTTTCTTTGCATTTTGGTCTTCAGTGATGAGACCACCACCACCAGGACAGGGTGGTGGTCCCGTAACCACCACCCTGCACAGGGTGGCGGTCCTATTCACATTTTCCAAGAAAGTTTCTGACGATCACGTCAAACGTAAATCTTCAATTTCTACCCACATTCTTTAGCTACTTTTCTTTGCATTTATGTTTTGGCCGCCCTATGAATAGTGTTTTCCTTTGTTTATAGTAAAAGAGTTCAATTGGGAGTTACCCTCTGGTAAATGCATTTGTTATAAATAGCCAACTTGTTTTCAAACAAATGGGCCCTCTCCTTCTTTCAATTTTATCATTCAGTCTTTTGAGTTTCTTGCTTATAATTCCATAGTTTCATGTTTTGCTTCCATTTTTAGTTTTCTTTCTTTGTTTTTAGAGGTCATTCAATCTTCTTGTTTCAGTCTTGCTTCATTGTTGTTCCATGCAAGTCAGTTTAGAGTAAAGTAGTTTCATTTATAGATTGGAATCCATTAGAGTTCACAGTTTTTTCATCACAAAGGATAGTTTCAAGAACTCTCGGCGTATTTGTGTTGTATTCCCGCAATAAATCCCACTAGGAATTACATAGTCAAGCTCTATTCACTTGCGTTATCCCTCTCCTACTCACATTATATTCGGTCTATATCCAAAGCTGCCATTGTTCAAATACCTTCTTCTATTGATACTATCATATACACACTTTTCTAGATTCACGAGAACACGAAGGAATGAGGAGATCACACTGAGGGGACAAAGTCACACACAACTAGATTTACCATTATTCTGTAAATGCCAGGTTTGAGCTATCAAATTTCTAGTTACAACATATCAAATAGAGTAGTGAATTATTTTATTTCAGTCAAAAGTTTTCTCTCAATATCACCAGGGAAGCTATGGGGATTGATAGTTTATAAGAAACTGTGATTCATTCCTCATGTCTGAGGTAGGATCGAGAGTCTTTCAATTTAAAATAATTATTTGCTTAGATATTTAGGATAAAATCACAACTGCACAGGAAAATAGCCACACCAGGCTACTTTGTTTGTTTTAATTCTGTTACTAGATTAGTTTTCCATTTTCTAAATATATTAGAGTAGTTGCTCTTTAATTTCGTTAAAATACTTCATCGAAAATACAAAAATAGAAGAATATATGCATAGTGTAGATACATCTTTCATAATTAGTTTATTAATTTTAGTTAAAATTTGAATCATTTTACATGACAATCACGGGACCTAGAGAGCCTAGAGAATATATATTTGAACCAATAGTGCCTCAACCAAATCTACCCACAACATTAGCTGATATAGATCAAGACCTTAGGATACAGGTCTTTTGAGCAACGGCAAACCTACAAGCAATTAGTGAACAATTGAGAGGGTTAAATATTGAAGATGATAAGGCATATACATTTTGGTCAAATCATCCTAACTATAGACTACCTTGATAAAATATCCGAATGACTGTACAAGGATTCAAAAGAGAACAAGTATTTGGTTGCGATCCTTTAGTTCCAAAACTGTGCAGAGACCTCCTCATTGACATAGATACTAGCTTACGCATTCAAGTTACCAGAACACCTGTAAGGTATTCTGAGAAAATTATACAACTTCTAGTTCTAAACATAGAGGTTGAAAAGGTGTATGATTACTGGATAGTTAGAAGAAGGGATTGATTCTTCACATGACCATAACAGGTCCACAACAACCATGAACTCACGGTTGTGATCCCCAAGTCCCATAACCCAACGGGCTGCAAATCAGTTAAATATTGATACCGGCTTACGAACGTTGGTATTTAGATCCTCACCACTCCCGCTAGATATCATAACGTAGTTCTCGTATTAAATATAGAAGCCAATCAATCTAATATTTTTTGGACTAGACCGAAAAACCACCCATAGTTCACTACAAATCCACTAAACCTCCTATTATCATTTTCATGACCTTGTTTGGAGATATATACAAATCTCCCACATGTCACTTCCACGTATCCAACAACCATAAATAGGATTTCCATGAGCTCGACATTGATTGGAAGCAGATATTATATCCAAACAAACCATTACACCAATTGATTAGGAGAGCCTTCTTTGCCTTAGATTCACATATTCCATTATTACATATTGAGGATATAAGATTACCCAATTAGTTTTTCTATATCCATTTATATTCCACATTCACCGGCCGTCTCGGCATGACCTCGGAGGTCGGGTGCGAGGAAGAGGAGTAGATTCCCATGCCATGTCACTTTTCCATTGTACAATTCCCGCTCTAAAGTTTGGATGATTCCTTCATCAAATGAGTAGTAAAATTATTATTTTTTATCATATGGGGTAGAATACTAAGAAAAATCAGTCTCGATATCTCAAAAAATCAATAACTCCATTATGTGAAAAGTAGTTTAAATGAAACTAGATTTTTCAAATACCCTTCACTCCGAGTTTGAGATGATTTCACCTACCAGATATTTGGGAACTTGTAAATTTATTTGAGGGAAGAATTATTATGGAAAATATAGTCCTCAATATAATTAAATGAATAATTATCTCATTTTCCTTTTGATGTTATGTCATAGCAGCTAATAATGGAGGCTTAAAGCTTTGATAACAATAAAAATTATCCAAGTGGGAACAATGATTTCAACTTATGTCAACCTCACACGGGGATCTTGTGCTTCGATTTTGGATGAAGAACTAGGTGCAACACTCGGTATTCATGGTCATGATTGTTTTGGAAGCTTTTAGACAACACATATGTTGTGTTATGATGTTTTTGCAAGTTTAATGTCTTCAAAAATGGAAGATGGGTCGAACCTGGTGAGGAAATAAGCTTTAAAATTAATTATTTTGTGATTTGAAGTCACCTAACATTTAATTTTGTTCATGCGAGAGGAAGAAAGCTGATTAACTAAAATAGATATATTATAGTGTAATCTAATGCTATAGGAGAAATAAAATAATTCAATAAAAGAAGTAATAAAATAATGAAATACACTGTTAGTGCAAAATCATAGCACCCCCAAATGAGTCGTCAGATCTACTTTTCTAAGGTAGATTCATTTGGTGTGATTCGCATAACATTGAGTTTTCCCCAAAGTGTGGGACTTTGCAAATGGGAAAACTCTCTAGATTAAGGTTGGTTCCTACTCCTCTGTTTAGGTGTATGCATGAAATTGTAGAGGATCTATCCTAAATCCTACTCTAATTTGCCAAGGAGACAGAGTTAAAGAAGGGATGCAAAGCAAATAAAACTTAAGCTATAAGGTGATACACCAAAGGAGTGATGAACAATTTTTTTGCTGGTAGACACAAACCAGAAGAATGCAACACAAAAACATGCACAAATAACCAAAGTTGTAATGAAGGATCAGAAGACAACAATTAACACAGAAAGGGATGAAGATCACCCACAGAACATGTATTATTGATCTCACGACTTGATACAATGCATTACAATAGTAATAAGGAAAATTTGTGTTTACAGTCTATATGGGAGGTTTGAAAATCCACAAATTCACTTGCCAAGGGGAAGAGGGGAGCTGCAAAAAACAAAAGAATGTCCAACCCTTTACAATGAGTCTCGACCCTGCTTTTATAGATTCAACACAGAGGGGAGAAAGAGAGAGAAGTGGAAAAAATAGTTCCAAGCTCAACCACCGCTATTAATGCCTCCCATAAAATATACCCCCAAATCTATCTTGATTGTATCAATTTCTTATTCGGTGCCTCGAAGGAGGAGGAAACGGGAGCAGATCAAATCTGATCTAGTTATTAGGAAAAAATATATCCTACATTGATGGCCCTAAATATGTTTCTCCATTTTTCTTCCACCTAACCTCCCAAACTTAAATTTTCATATCTCTGTGGCATAGATGAGGCTGAGATCTTTCCAACGGTGTCATATTTGCAATATTTCAATCCCTAGGTCGAAAGATATGCCCCTTCAAAGTTTGTATCAAATCCGTACAAAAGGGCGGGAAAAATGATTTGAAAAATGGCCGCCCTTTTCTATATGGCACACAGGGAGGGTGGCGCTTCTCGAGGGTGGCCTTTATATATTTTATCTTGGAATATGGCGGGGCTAACACGTGGATTCCTCCACCGGTCTACTCAATTTCTATGTTTTTAGCTAAGTCCTTTCCTCGGTGGGGTCATATTTCTTGAATGAGGATACACGGTGGTATGGTACTCATCTAAAAACCCTCTCTTTATTTGACCCTTGAGTTTGTGTTGTGTTGACACTTGACACCCTCTACTAGTTACTGTCACAATACATTGACTATTCAACCCGACTTTGTCCCCTTTTTGAAATTGGACGTGTGGAGGCTCCGCGCTTACTTGGAAACCCGCTTACAATTTTACCTCTCAGAGGAGCATCAAAGTTGACATTTTGAAGCCTCTACAGGATCTTTTACTTTTCAATGGCCCCTCTTACCTATTTAGACCCTCAACTACGTGGCAAAATGGCACTTATTTGAGCCTCCGCTTTGAATCTACTCTTGGAGATGTGCCAAACTGATGTGTGGCTTCCACGGTGCTTCTATACTTAGCCTCTTTTTTTGAGCCCCACTTTGTCTCCGCTTTTAACCTCTATTGATCATTTGCTATGTGGATGTCTGGCATAATTTTGAGCTTCCCTTTTTTAATTCAACTTTGGAGAAGTGTCATGCCAACACGTGGCTCTCTCCGCTGCCTCCTCCATACTTAGCCAATTTTGGACTCATTCTGAACCGTTTTGAGCTCGAAGACTTTGGATCTTCACCATTTCTACTTTCTCTTCTCGCTCCTAGCTCTTTTAACACTTCTCCTCTTTATTTGACCCTGTTGTTCCATTTCCAAGCCTTCTTGTAACTTGTTAAATAGATTTAAGACACGGATTTGCTTGACAGAGTTGTCTCTTTTCTTTCTTCATACATAGGGTCATTTGGTCCTTCGTAGGTCCCACCACTCCATCATTGAGTTTTTGTAACTTTGTTTGCAATATTTAACTATGTTTTCTCTGGTTCTTCTGTGTGGGGTCATGGCTGATCCAATACTTTTCTCGGGGGGTCGAAATATGGATAACAATTTGGCGACTCACAGGGGTATTTGCCTACTAGATGAAAAGACCAATTGCCTTGTCATATCCATTGGGCATGGAGTCGAGAATGACAGCCTGATACTAATCATGCCTCTGATTCACGAGCTCAACTTTTACACTCTCAATTTTCATAAGAAATCTCAAAATGATGGTTTCTGAGAGTAGAAAATTGTTTTGATCGGGGCTTCATCTATTTCTGAATGGGTTATGCAAGAGCAACAAAACAACACCACAACTATATACAAAATTTGAAATCATACATGCTCCAAGTAGAACATGCAAAGCGTGTAAAGCACTTAGGAGAAAAGAAACCTAAACTATAACAAGACAATGTGCACAAGCACTTAGAGGAATGAGAAACTAAACTAATATGTACAAGGTGGGAACTTTCCTTTAGTAGCGAGTGTTTAAGATAGATCACATTCACTAGAATCAGTAACTCTTTAACCATCCAATGTAGACAATTGGAAATCATTTCTACTTTTACATTTTATGACCATGTAAGGGTCACTCCAAATGGCATCATACTTGGAATGCCTTCTGGTTTTGCCCGATCTCGCATCCCATTTCAAAACTAGGTCTCCTTCCTGGAAGGTCCTTATTCTTACCTTCTTTTGAAGCATCTCTTGATTAAGACTTGATCCTTCTCCATTTTTAAGTGCATGTTCTCGATTTCTTCTAACTCCATCAGCTCGCATGCCTAGCCTCCATTGGTTCAAACTCAGACATCTAAATTTTCTTCATGAGTTCCAATGGTTGAAACTCAAGTGATATAGGCAACACTTCTTATTTCCCATAGACAAGCTTGAATGGGGAACTACTTATATATCTCTTAAGAGTTGTCCTATCAGCCCATAAGGCTGATTTGATTTTTGTATGCCAAGTTCTTTGATTTTCATCCAGAGTTCTTCTGACAATCCTTACCAGGTTCTTGTTTGTAGAATCAGCTTGGCCATTACCCTGAGGGTAATAATTTGATGAAGTGCTCAAGTAAATCTCATTCCTAACAGCCCATCTGTGATTTTGGAACCTATGAATGCCAATGCATTGTCTAATATAATGGTGGTTGGCACTCCAAATCTGGTCACTATCCCTTCATAGAAATCTAGTATGCTAGACTCATTAGCTTCTTTGAGTGCCACTGCCTCAATCCACTTAGTGAAATAGTCTGTTGCCATCAGAATCCATTTGTGGCCTTGGCTCAAATTTGGATTGATGACCCCGATGAAATCCAATCCCCATTGCATGAATGGCTGGTCAACTGAAACTGGGTGCAATGGAAGTGTTGTTAGCCTTTCTTTGCCTTTGAAGAATGCACAATTTTTGCACTTTTTGATCCATGCATAGCAGTCACTAAACACCCTAGGCCAATAATAACTTGCCTTCATGATCTTGAGTGTTGTCACCCATGGAGCAAAATGGCCTCCAGCTACCTCATCATGGAACTCTTGTAACACTCTCCCAATCTAATTTGTCCCAATGCATCTTAGCAAAATGCCATTGATGTCCCTCCTGAACAAGACACCATCAATAAGCACATATGGGATGGCCTGTAGTATGAAATGTCTCCTTTTTGTTTTTTTCATTTCTAAAGGACACAGGCCTGTTTGGAGGAAGTGCACCATGCTCTGAGTCTAACAAAGAGTGGGTGCATCATCATTTTCTTCCTCTTGACCATCCTACAGAACAAAAATGGCTTCCTTTTCACTGTTTGCCTCATCTTGTTGACTTAAGGATAGTTGTTCACACAATCCCTTCCCACGGACTAGCTTAGTGACCTTGATCTCAATGTCATACTCCATGACATGAGTGATCCATCCTGCACGTTTTTCATTCATATCCTTACTGAGAAAGAAGTCCTTAACTCTTAAATGGGAGACTAACAGTTGGATTTTATTGTTCGAAACTAGATGTTTAAACTTCTTTGACCCTCTGATCACTACAGGAATTTCTTTTTGATGGAGTATCTCACTTCATAATATTCCATACCCTGGTTGAAGAAAGCAATTGGCTACTCTATATCTTCTTTTTTCTATTGTACTAGGATTGCAAAACCGTGTCACTTTGTCACCAAAGGCATATAGTATGAATTCCTTAGAGAAATTTGGATTCACGAGAGTTGGGGCTTGTGATATAGCTTCTTTGATGGCCTCAAAACTTGCCTTTCCTTCAATTGTCCACCTAAATTCCAAGCTCTTCTTAAACATCAATGTTATTGGTTTGGCAAGGGCAGCAAAGTTTGGTACAAACCTACGGACAAAATTGATTTTTCCTAAGAAGCTTTGAAGAGCTTTCTTATGGCTTGGCAATGGCAAGGCTCTTATTGCTTCAACTCTCTCTGGGTCAATTGTCAAACCTTCCTTTGACACAATATGGCCCAAAATCCTGCCCTCATGGGCTAAGAATATGCATTTTTTAGGGTTCAATTATACCCCAAATCTCCTACACCTTTGAAACACCTGTCTTAGGTGAAAAAGGTGGTCTACTACATTTTGGAGAACATAGTAATGTCATCCAGATAGATTAGTACTATTTTGTTGATCAGCCCTTTAAATGCCATATCCATTGCCCTTTGGAAAGTGGCTCTAGCATTAGACAATCCAAATGGCATCTTTCTGTAGGCATAAGTGTCCCATTTAGTGGTGAAAGTTGTTTTGAACTGATCATCTTCCTTCACCATTATCTAGTTGTACCTTGAGTAGCCATCTAGGAGAGAGAATCTCTCTGATCCAGACACCACTTGCAAGATCTACTCCATTGAGGGGAGTGGGTAGTGATCTTTGAGGGAAGCTTTGTTCAAGTCTTGAAATTCTACACACAACCTAATCTCTCCATTCTTCTTCTTGACTGGGACCAAGTTTGCAACCCAGCTTGAGTGTTTGATTGGAAATATGATACTTTCCTCTATCAACTTGTTTAGCTCTTTCTTCATCAGAAGTTCAATGTGTGGATTAACTAGTCTTTACTTTTCCTGATGGGATTAGTAGATGGATCTAGTTCAATTGTGTGTTTTGCTAGCTTCGGATTGAACCCTCTTAGGTATTTGTAGCTCCAAGTAAATACATCTATAAACTCTTGGAAAAGTTGCGTGAATTCATTCCTTTCTTGCTTGGTGGCCACTTTGCCAATTTTAAGTGTTTTGCCTTCTCTAACTAGAATTGAATCTCGAGTCTTCTCCTTTGATCTATATAGTAGCCTTCTCTTTTCGAAACTAATCATTAGGATTGAAGATAGACTCTAATGTCACTAATCCTTTGGTAATCTTGTTTGTATGCAACTACACTACTTGATCTCCATATTGTTGTTCTAATTTGTTTTGATTCCTAGCTGAGAACTCGACTTCCTCTTGCAAAAAATTGATGATCTGTTGATCATTCTCTAACATCTGCCAGCATGTGTTGATATCTGGCATTGTTGACCTTACAATCACATGGATATGTGGTTTTCCTTTATCCCTCTTGATGCTTTCAACCACATAAAATATTGCTCCAACTGCTGCAAGCCTATTAGCAGCTTCATTCTCCTTCCTAGGTATGGACACAATGTTGAAGGCTTTGAAATCCTCAATGAGATCCCATACCCTATTCTTGTAGCTTTTGAGCAGGTCATTCTTGACAAACATTTTGTCCTTTGACTTGATTGGCAACCAGTTCACTGTCACCAAACACTTGTAGGTTCTTGATTCCTCATCTTCTAGCCCAATGCAATCCATGAACCAAAGCCTCATATTTTGTAGTGTTATTTGAGTAGGAAAACGGAAATAGAAAGTTGAGTAATACTTCATACCTTGGGGTGACACAATCATAGCTCCACCTCCGGCTCCTTACCTACTTCTTGAGCCATCAAAGAACAATTTCCATACTTCATTATCATCCTTATATTCTAGCTTAATGATGTCAGGAAGAGGATGATTCTCCTCATGTAGGCAGTAGACTCCTAGCTTAGATTATTCCATCTCCTTATAGGGATCAAAATCATGTCTTTTGACCACCCATTCATCAAGATTCAGGTCCGAGATACACCCCACCTTGGTGTCTACTTCAGAAGTGTTTAGGAGGTCTTCTTGATCAAAAGTCGAACAATTTGCATTGATTGGGCTAGGCACATAAGACTCAATGTGATAATCTGCTATGGGCTTGGATCTGATTATGGTCTTTGCCCCATACCTTATTCTAAAGAGCATATGCAACCAGTCAGCAAAAAAATAGCCTCTAATTTTGGCAGTGAAGTCTATGGACAAACACAATGCAAAATGTGGTGGCAAGTCTATGACTGATACATTCTACAACATAGTCACATTGGGGCAGGCATGTAGAGTGAGGCTCAAATCCTTGATGATTCCAATAGTTTTCACTACTATCCCATCCAATTATACTACCCCTCTATGGAGATCCAGTTGATCAGCTATTTATTTGGGAATTATAGAACTACTTGCCCCATAATCAATCATGCAATTATGCACCAATTTATCCCCAATGATTAATGAAACATAGAATGGAGGAGGTATCAGGTTCTTACCTTGTTGCTCTTGATGGTTTTCCCCAGGTTGAGCTATATTGGTGAGCACTTTCTCTTGCTGGTTAGGGGGTTGATTTGAGCTTGACCACTTTTGCATGGTAGTCTGCAATAGATCCCTCTGCCCTAGAATGGCCAGTGACTCCCATAGTGAAATTTTCACACTTGTCCTCTTCATTTTCTCAATGATATTAAATGAGCTATCCTTTTGTTGCCCCTTCCCTGGCACATTTTTTTCTTGCACATGGGTTGCTACAACCAGTGCCTGAGTGGATTTGGAAGGTGGCTTAGGTTGGATCTTCATATTGGGGGTTGTATTTTGAATTCCAATACCTTGTGGAGAAATGGAGGATTGAGGGTCACCTGAGTTTGGTGAATGTCCTTCTCAATATTTCTTTTCTTGGACCATGTATTGGTAGCTATACTTTGAGAAGGAGCCTGATTCATTCCACATAAGTCTTTAGCTTGCCAATTGACAAGCATAGTTTTAGTTGGAGGTCCCTCTTGTTGGTCTCCTTATTGGTTTTCTTCTTGGCTAGGTTCTTGTGACATACCAATAGTTTACACCATCAAATCCGATTTAGTGCACCATTGAAGCACATCGATTGATTATGTGGCTGACTACATGGGAAACACCAATCATATTCTTGTGCCATGTTATTCTATGCTAGAACCAATTCCCTTGATGTTGAAGCTGTGTTTGGATCATATGGCCTAAAAGGTCTAGCAGAAGCTTGAGGTTTTCCTTGGTGTTAGCTCTAAGTTATAGCCTGGGCTTGTGATCTATTCTCACGCTGATACGAGGGTCTAGCATGATACTGAGCTTGAGGCTAATATGGCTTAGAACTCTGAGCTTACTGTCTTTTGATGGTTACTAACTCATTCCCTAGGTTTTTAAGCTTCTTCATAATTTCCTGAACCTCCTTTGAGGTGGGAAATGATGAGGTGGAGGCTTCATATGAACTTTGACTCTTGGGAGTAGGTATAGGAGCTATCGTGGGTGTTTGGTTGGTTCTTAGGTTTCCTAATTGAGTATAGGGGCACGAGATGGCCTAGGAGAAATTTTTCCAGCCTAAATTAAACAATTCTCAACTCCTATGGAAAGGTTATAGGCTGCAGGTAAAGTTGTGTCCCCCATTGACTGAATCATTAAAGTAATATCAGAATTTAAAGATCTAATAAAGTATAAGAAGGAACCTTCATTAGTGGGCTTTACTACTTCTGGAATCCTATCCCAAGTCTGTTGAAATCTGTCAACTGCTCATTCGGAGCTCTCTTGATTGTTGTCAGTTTCTCTAATAAGGATAAGTTATCTCCTTTTTCTCCAAACTGGTTGTGAAGAGTTGTGCACAGATGGTCCCAAGATTGAATAGAGCATACTTCTACACTCTTGAACCATTATAAAGCTTTACCCTTGAGTGAAGAGGCTAGTAACTTGATTGCAATGTCCATCTCAATGATCTCATGGATTGTACAGACATTTGCAATATCTAGAACATGGTCACCAACAGAAGTCTGGGTTTCCCCAGTGAAATATGAGATGCTCTTCAATGTTGCCACTGAGACTAGATTCTATGCATTCAAAGTGAATGGGATGTTGCTAGTGAAATTTACATAAGGATTTGGCTATGCCATCCTGATCGGCCTAAGCACCCTTCTTGATTAAAAGAACGGCCTACTAAGAAGAGGTGTTGATAAGGCTCTGTTTGGTGGAGATAGAGACATCTACTTCCTTTTCTCCTTCTTTCTAGAGACAAGTGTAGGTGTACAAACCTGTCCTCTTGTTCTTGACCTTGTTTGTATCCTTCTCACGAACTTGGGAAACTTGGATTGAAACTAGTGGATTCGGTCCCTTTTGGATTCGTCATATGTGCAGTTCTTAAAAGCTTCTTAAAATCTAGAATCACAACAAGTGCACATCAATCTTACTGTAATAAATATGGAGACTTCTTGTCCCACTGGGCATGCCAAAATTATTAGTGCAAAATCACAACACCCCCAAATGAGTCGTCAAATCGATTTTCTAGGGCGAGTCATTTGGTGTGATTCGCATAACATTGAGTTTTCCCCAAAGTGTGGGACTTTGCAAATGGGGAAACTCTCCAAATTAAGGTTGGTTCCTACTCCTTTGTTTAGGTGTATGCATGAAATTGCAAAGGATCTATCCTAAATCCTACTCTAATTTTCCAAGGAGACAGAGTTAAAGAAGGGATGCAAAGCAAATAAAACTTAAGCTACAAGGTGATACACCAAAGGAGTGATGAATAATTGTTTTACTAGTAGACACAAACCAAAAGAATGCAACACAAAAACATGCACAAATAACCAAATTTATAATGAAGGATCAAAAGAAAACAATTAACATAGAAAGGGATGAAGATCACCCACAGAACATGTATTATTGCTCTCACGGCTTGATACGATGCATTACAATAGTAACAAGGAAAATTTACATTTATAGTCTATATGGGAGGTCTGAAACTCCACGAATTCACTTACCAAGGGGAAGAGGGGAGCTTGTAAAAAAAAAAGAATGTCCAACCCTTTACAATGAGTCTCAACCCTATTTTTATAGATTCAACACAAAGGGGAGAAAGAGAGAGAAGCAAAAAAATAGTTCTAAGCTCAACCACTACTATTAATGCCTCTCATAAAATCTACCCCCAAATCTGTCTTGATTGTATCAATTTCTTATTCGGCACCTCGAAGGAGGAGGAAACGGTAGAGCAGATTGAATCGATCTGGTTGTTGGGGAAAAATAGATCCTGCATTAATGGCCCTGAAGATGTTTCTCCATTTTTCTCCCACCTAACCTCCCCAAACTTAAATTTTCAAATCTCCATGGCATAGACAAGGCCAAGATCTTTCCAATGGTGTCATATTTGTAATATTTTGAGCCCGAGTCAAAAGATATGCCCCTTTGAAGTTTGTATCGGATTTGTACAAAAGGGCAGGAAAACCGGTTTGAAAAAACAGCCCCCTTTTCTATATGGGACACGTGGAGGGTTGGCACTTGTCTCGAGGGTGGCCTCTATATTTTTCTCTTGGAATGGCATGGGGCTAACACATGGCTTCCTCTGCTGGCCTGCTCAATTTCTATGTTTTTGGCTAAGTCCTTTGCTCGGCGGGGTCATATTTCTTGACCGAGGACACACAGTGGTCTGGCACTCGTCTGAAAACCCTCTCTTTATTTGACCCTTGAGTTTGTGTTGTGTTGACACTTGGCACCCTCTATTGGTTCTGTCACAATACATTAACTATTCAACTTGACTTTGTCCCCTTTTTTGAAATTGGATGCGTGGAGGCTCGTGCTTACTTGGAAACCCGCTTAGGATTTTACCTCTGGAGGAGCATCGGGTTGACACTTGGAAGCCTCCACAGGCTCTTTGAATTTTCAATGGCCCCTCTTACCTTTTCAGACCTCGACTACATGGTGAACTGGAATTTATTTGAGCCTCTGCCTTTGAATTTTCTCTTGGAGATGCATCAAGCTGACGTGTGGCAGCTTCTGTGGCACTTCTATACTTACCCTCTTTTTGAGCCCCCACCTTGTCTACCTTTTGACCTCTGTTGACCATTTACTATTTAAATTTAAATTTGGAGAAGCATCGTGCCAACACATGGCTCTCTCCACTACCTCCTCCATACTTAGCTGATTTTTGGACTTATTCTGAACCGTTTTGAGCATGAAGACTTCGGATCTTCACCATTTCTTCTTTCTCTTCTTGCTCCTAGCTCTTTTGACACCGCTCCTCTTTCTCTGACCCTGCTATTCCATTTTCGAGCCTTCCTATAACCTGTTAAATAGATTTACGACATGAATCCACTTAAGAGCCATCTCTTTTCTTTCTTCATGCATAGGGTCGTTTGGTCCTTCGCATGTCCCGTCATTCCATCGTTGAGTCTTTTTGTGACCTGTTTTCAACATTTAACCGTGTTTTCTCTAGTTCTTCCTATGTGGGGTCGTGGTTGATCTAATACTTTTCTCGAGGGGTGAAATATGGATAACAACACCCAAGAAAACTAAGTTAGAAAATATGAAACCCTAATTTGTAAGAAGGGTTAAGAAAAGCCTTAGTTGATTCATCGATGTCATGGGACTATGTCACAGTTTAGACTAGGTGAAAAAGAGGAGGAAACAACCACATGAAATCCTTAAAAGCATAGATTTAAGCTATTTGATTGGATTGGGGCACCTGAAATGGGATAAGGACACTCGTGACCACCTTGATATGAGATATGGGTGCCCTAGTCTGCGGAAATGGCTAGAAACCCTCTTCTGAGGTGTAGTTGGATTTTCACTTGTGTTTGCTTCTTGTCACACTAATTTTTTTGAATTGCGCCAGAGTCGTTGTGGATATGAGATGAAAGAATCACCTACAAAACCCCAGAAAAAACATCAAAACCCTAAAAAATAAATATCCATGTGCAAGGGTCGGACTGTCCTCAATGGCCATAATGGTGGACATACTGACTGGTTGTTACACTACATCTTATACCCAATGTAGTTCTAGGTGTGTGTGTGCAAATTGTGCCCTAGGTTGCTCTTGTTACAGTTGCACTTTATGAAGTAGCGAGCAAATAACTAGATGTAAAATGTAGTAAATGTGTGTATGGAAACAATAGACTCCCCTCCTATGAAGTGTGATGCAGATGAACTAGCCTTATGTGCCTTATGATGGAGCTAGATGGATGCAAATGTATCTTTAAATTCCTTTTATGGATGCAACCTTAGGTGGTGATAGTAGATTCTTAGTGCTTGGTCCCTTATTATGGTCACATAACTTTATATTTATATGGTTCTCTTGGTCTAATTTCATAATCAACCCTGAAAAGGACAACCACAAAAAATATATAAATCTCAAACAGCTAGAAAGTTCCCAAAAGGTGAGACTCAAGTGCAAAGAGGATCAGGGTGCCCGCCCCGGCTAGATGCCCAAGTCAAAAATATTAAAAATGTAGAATGGAAATAAAAAATAGGAAATTACATGTGTAAGATCAAAAGTATGACAACAAGTAATGTAAAAATGGCCAAAAACATGGGTTAATTATTACTCTTTTCACTTAAGAACCATATGAATAGTAGTATGAGACCGGGACTAAATAATGACTCAAAGTGCATAATTTTGTGTCTACGACAGCCTACTACTAAGGAACAAACTAGGATTTGGAGTCATGAGCATGGGGTGAATTTTCATGTACCCTATATCCCCTTAGGTATGGGGATCAAAGGGAAAAAAATAGTGCCTCATTTCGATGAGGACAAGTGACGTGTTGAGGTTGAATGAGAGCGAAGATGAGAAAATCAAGTTAGAGCACCTGGGAGCTAAGTTCTAATCACATGAGAAGCTAGGGGAGGGGATAAGGAGAGGAAAAATTTTGCGTTCCCTCTTCCCCCTTTGGAATGGGAACAAGATATACACAAAATTGTGCCTTTAGGATATGGTGACACTTGGAAAGTAGTGATGCAATCCGAGCAAGTTGGGTTTGACTGTTAAGCACTATGAGGATGCAAGTTGTTCACATGGGGGTCCAGGAAGGAGTGATAAGGTGTGGTAGACTTATATGTCCCATATTTCCCTTGGTAAATTGACTATAGGGACACAAATCCCCACCATACATCCGAAGGTGACACTTGTCACTTGAAAATTTGACTAATTACGAGAAACACACCTACAAGAGAGACAACTTGAGAAAGCATTTCCCAAAGCTCCGGATGGTCTTTTCTCATGAAATGTTATATTTTTTTGAATCCCAATACAATATAAATAATAATGGTATGGTTCTTCAATCTAAATTCTTCTTGAAACACCATGAAATTACTCCTTTTCTTTGGGATAATAGGTGTGTCTACACAAATTGAGTTGCCTTGAGAAGTGATTGAGTCTTGTGACAAATGTGAAGATTACCCTATGTATAGAATTACTCCATATTTATAATTCCTATTTTATTTCCTCATAAATCATTACAAATCTCCTAGAATCTTCCGGTGAATTTTGGGTTCCAGTTTGACTACATGTTCCTTACCCCTAAAAACCTTATTGTTGTACAACGTGTCCCTAAACCTCCAAATATTCCCTGAATCTTCCTAAATCACTTCCAATACCTTATTATCTCTTAAATACCACCTCTAGATGATTATGAGCTCTTGAAACACTCTGGAAGATTCACACCTACCCTAAAATGGCCAAAAATAGCCTTTATGAGCCTATCAAAGAACTAGCCTTTGGATGCACTTAGGTGAATGAAAGAGTTGATCTTGTCATGCCATTCAAAATACATGCACTTGATTGATAATCATATTATAAGTTCATGAAATGTCAATATGGACATGACATAGGAGATAAACTAGTTGGGAGAGGAGTTTGGGAAGATTCATGAGCAAATTTTCAAATTTGGGCTTAGTTGTCATGCGTGGAAGTTTTAATTTTTTTGTCTAGCACAAATGCCCGAAAACACATCTACACTCTTACTAGATTCGGGATCTAGTATCTTATCTTTGGAATAGAGGAAATAGAGATGAAGCTTCCCTCGTTATGCATATATTTGAATGAAAAACTTGACAATGAGGAAGACTATAGAGTAGTCTAGCTTCAGGGCTAGAACTATTAGACGAGAAAAGACTTCATGCCTTGGACCACCTAAAAGTGTATCAAAATTGACTATGGCATAACTATACAAATCAAATCATCCCTTCATAGTTTTACATTGGTGATCTTTTCCTGGGAGAATCATAAAAAAATCATAAAAGAAAGAGAAAAGAAAGCTAAATTTAAGCATGATTAGATGGGCCCATGCATCATGGTAGCTAAATTTGGTTCAACATCCTATAATTTTCTCTACCTAATAGTAAAAATTTTAAGGATCCAAAGAAATTCATATACCTTAAACATTTCCACAAATAATTTTATATGCAAATATTCCCACAAACTTTCAAATTATAAAAATCATAAAAATAAAACATAAAAATCAAATCAACAAAAATAAAAAGTAAAAGAGAAATTAAATTTTCCAAAGATATAAACCATGGATTTTTGGGACTTTGGGAAAGTACCATAGTGAAAAATGGTTTCCATTGACGTGCATAAGTCTAGTTATTCACAAGCACCTTGTACTTGGGGGTATGGCTACTCCATCTTATCTTTTTCATTCCTTTAGTACAAATTATGAGTCAATAATCCTATTCATTTATGGTACCTATGGTCTTGGCCTTGATCATGCATTTTCACACCTTGTATAGTTACATGGGATATTATCCATATATATTTAGGATTTTGATGGGGGTATTTCATTGTGTAGGTTTTGTGTACATAGAGTTAAAAATTCCACAAAATCCAAAAACATTTTATAAGTCAAAAATTTGAGAATAACGTAAAACCTCAAAAATCCATAAACATCATAAAAATCAAAATCTCAAAAACATCAAAAAAATAAAACCCCTAAACATAGCAAGATCTCCCAAAATCCTAGAAACGGTGTTTAACACAAAATTCAAAAAAATGGAAAACAATTAAAACTCCTAAACTAGTTCTCACTCCATGTAGTTAGAGACAAGAAAACCATCCTAGTTAAAATTCCATCAACAATTTATCATGTTTTTCATTTTAGTCTCCTTGGAATTATCCCACATCCATCACCCTTGTGTGAATCCTCACTTGATTCAACACCCTCACCCTTGTCATAAGACTACATCACTTGGGTATTTAACAAGAAAAAAATCAAATGCATTCATTAACCAATTATTTTTTTGAGCGTGTATTCTTGTACTTCTTTGTTTATTTAATTGCATTGCATTGTACTTTGATTTTGAGTCAGTTCTATATCACCTTAAAAACATTGATATTATGGTTTTCCATATTATAGTACTTATTGTTATATGCTAATATCAAATAAAAGAATTTTCATAACATAAGAATAAAGATACTGGAAAGTGGCAATATCCATTCCACCACCTTACTCATAATCTATACCCATCCGACATCATCATCAATCAAATCAACAATATTCCATCCACATTCTAACTAAAATTCCTTCTAACTAGCATTCACATTTATTCTACTCTACTAAGGCACATAGACTAAGTGTACACAAACATATAACTTGGTTGTCAACAAGTGCATGAGGTGTGTAGTTCTATATTAAACAACGTTTCTAGCTAATCATACATGTATATCAAACTAATCCCATGCAAGAGATAGTTAAAATAACATCATCATCTAACTCATCTAAATAGATAGCATATAATATAATCCTCCATCTATCCATCTAACACATACTCATCAAAATACAATATAGGAGATAAAATGTTATGCATATACCATAAAACACTGTACAAATTAGAAATATCATAACAACATCTAATTCATCATATGGATATCAAATAGAACAATATTTACAATTGGTAACAAAACCATATCATGCACATCTATAAAATGGTATATCAACACCTCTTAGGCCCACACCAAGTTAGCTATCCACATTACTCTTAACTAAAAGGGACTACTTGGCACATCTACTAGAGATAAACCTCTCGCATGCGCCTCTCGGTTGTGACCTAGACCCCAAGTGGGCCCATCCTAGATGTCATCCCCACTATTTCCATTGATATTTGAGGCGTAATTCCTCCTTAATCAATTGGACCATGACCACACTAAAAATGAAGGAACATATTGGTATGTTGGTACTGTAATCTCATATAAGGTCCTATAGTATATGGTCCCTACTTCTATCTCAAGAAATTTCCCATAAACTAACTAATACCCTATTGAACCAAGGTTGTGTGAGTTATATATTCTCTCTCTAGATCCTTGGTGTGTCATCTCATTGTGCATCACAATCCATCCACATTCTTTTTACATCATCCTATAATGTATCATACTATGTACATGTCAAGTCTCTACTGGAGTATATCACGTGAGTCTTCTAGCATATTCTACTTTGTCTTTAGAGATTCCCTCTCTAACAAGAGGTTGTCTTATTATGTCTAAGTTGCATCTCACTTTGTGGTTTATTGTGTAATTTTTATGTCTCATGTCATCACCTCCCCTATATTCATATCCAACTTAGGTATTAGCCATGCTACCTCTATTATAAGTTAGAAAATCTCCACATATGTATATACACTAGGTTTTGCAAATCGTTAAGCCTACTATTTAAACCTCCCTAGTAGTTATTTCTATTTTTAGTATATGTACAACATGTTATAAATTGGTGTTGTTCCAAAGGGACCTACTCTATATCCACCTATGTTCATCCCTTCCAATTCATCAATATCCACATTTATTAATATTGGTTACCCTATTATATCTCCCCCATTGCTACCATATCCCCCACTCCCTTGTCTCCATCATATTCTTCTACAACCTTACCCCTATGGATGCACTGTTACATTCAATGAAGAAATTTTAAGTGCCTCCTCTACCTCATTGTTAGATCTACCTTCACGAAACTCATAGGTTTCTATTGCATGATAGTCAAACTTACAATAAAATTACCTATCTCATGTTATATACTTAGGAGTAGTCCTAGTATATCGTAATCCCCATACATAAATCTTAAATGGTAATGTCCAATCTTACCAGGATTTTGATGTTATAGTTACATCAATGGTTAGGTCCCAATATAAAATATCTTGGTTCCATATGTAATTATGTGTCGTGTCATAGGAATACCTACTTGTACCCAAACTATCATAGAACTTTGTCACATTGATACCACTCTATGACAAAGTATTTTCTACCAACTAGGTAACACTCTTTCCGACATATGCTAGCTATGTGAATGTATCATGTCAAGTCTCCGCATGGTGACTTAGGTCCTCCATATGATATCTATTGGGATTATATCATCCAAATCTCACATGTATACTCTCAAATCTCTAGTAATACCCCGTCATCTTCTACCCGATCAAATCCACACGAAAACTATTAGATCATCATCTAGTAATTTATCAAATAACACAATGGGGTGGCCAATGGAAATGTGATCCTAGGCCCATATCTAAAAAATTATGATGTCCCTAATGTTTTTTCCACCTCTTTAGGTGAAAATATGCATTTCCTTATATAATCATGCTAGAATGTGGGATCCCCATGTAAATAATTTGTGATCCTCTTCCATTTCTATAACCACTCCTATGTAACCAACTAAAAATAACTATATAGACTTATCAAGATATAATATGTCACTAACAATACCCATCAAAACTAGAGACAATTCATCGATCATGTATCTTTATGAGCTTTACCCCTAACCTACATCAAGGAAAATCATATCAGCCTATAGCTTTGATCATGTAATATGAGATATATCAAGTATAATAATAAATAACATCCCTTATGATAGGAATTTGTATAATCCTATGTATATCTTAAATAATAATGATCACCTCCCTTATAGGCAATTAAAACATACTCATCTCCGAGTACTATCTCTCATCCAAAGTTGAAATAAATAGCACTCTATAGGCATGGACCATCCATGTAATATGGTACAACCCCACCATCCGTAACATACACTAGTCATGTGATGTGTTGGCGAAATAATTTTTACAAAGTAAAATTAGTGGTTTTCACCAAAGGTCATGAGACTAGGTCCCTCCTCTTAGGAATGGGGAGGCTCCCATTTATTTAATGCAAGAAAAGTAAAATATGTGGTGGTTGTTAATTTGGGATCACATAGGAATCTCCACTAAACCTATGGAAAATTTTATATGGGATACAAGGAGGAATTTTCTTGAAGATAGGTAAAGGGGAGATAGGAGAATAGGGAGAGGGTTAAGGTTTTGAATAGGCACTTGTAAATTTTCACAAACATTAACCAAAAGTTTTTACATGTTCAACAAGAAGAAAAGCAATCGTGTAAGCCATAATAAGATTAATAAATTAAATACACAAATTTCTATTGATTTATTCCTTAAAGACACAAAGTTCTATCTTAATTTTTAATATTACAAATCTTGCATAGTTGGAAAGTAGGAAGTAGAAGAACATAGAAAATAAAAGAGAATAAATAGCTTCTTTCTTGTAGTAGGAGAACAAAAGCTATCACCCGTTTGGAATGGAGAATACATCCCAATATATAGCTATATAATATGTCTCTTCATCCCCCCACATGACTTTTCACATTCCTATCACTTGTGACCTTTCATATTTCTATAGGAATAAAAAATAATTCCATTTCTTATTAATGAAAAGGAACTTTTACAATTTCAAATTAAAATGTCACTTAAGTGAATAAGACCAAAACTTCAAGATCTACATTCCCAATGAAGAATTAGAACCTAGAGAGAGGGAAGAAGAGAGAGCAAAAGAGAGTGATTAATACGAGGATGAAGAAGGTTCGATAATGAAAATCTAGCTCTTGGAGAACTCTCGGAAATTCTCTTTGAATGAACTCCTGCTACTAAAATGAGCTATTGTGAGTGCCACCTTCTCTTCCTATGGAATGCAATTACAACCCAAAACACTGATCCTAGTCTCAAGAATACTCCTAATGGTCTTGTATTATGTCAACCAAACTTGATGACCTCTTGTAGTATTAGACATTGAGCCTCTAATTTCCACAAGGATTCCAAAGTATCTTCATTGACAGAGAAAGGATCCCCTACCTCTTTTTGCACCAAATCTTAGAAATACTTTATGAGCTCTTCTAAGGATGATTTTTCACTTTGAGCGGAGGTGATACAAGATTTTACAAATTATTCTTGACATCTTCCAAGATTTTAGATACATGTTCTCGATAAGAATAAAGTTCTAAAATAGAATCATTTATCATATCACACATAGCATTGATTTAGTAAAAATAGAATTATCCTAAACCCTAATTACATAGTCACATATGATAAATAAATGTTAAAGTACATATTTGACACAAGAAATAAGCTATATAAATATGAAACCCTAAGTGCAAGAGAGAGAATAAAGGACTTAGTTGGTTTTTGTTTGATCATGGAACGTATCTCGGACCTGGAAAATTGATGAACATGTAGGGCATATTGTCGTAACTATGCACAATAAATTCTAGAACTTTCGGATGAAGATGGAACATGTAATGCCCCGTTTAAAAAAAAGAAATAATAATAAATAATAAATAAAATAAAAGTTTTTTTAAATTCAAAAACGCCATGAAATCTGGGCGTTTAGGGCAAAAGGGGGGTGGGGGTTCGTTTTGTTTTTGTTTCTGGCTTTTTGTTGAGTATGGGTGAGCGCCGCCACCATGGGGAGGAGCTCCAAGCTTGTCTAGCGCACCAACAGGCAGGAGGGAGGCCGTTTTGTCTTCATGTGGAGGCACCCACGCATGGCATAAGCCTCCCCTTCCACTGCTTCACTCCTCCCAACTTCTGCCTGCGCCAGTTTTCCCCTCAGCCGCGCCACATACCTGTGGGGTCGCCCAACAAGCAACAAGGCCGAGAAACTTGTCAGATGTTGCTGTTGCAAGCACCCTAGTTGTTTTGCTTGTAAAAACGTGGAAACATGCGAACAGTTTGTCTTAATGCGTGGGAAAGAAATGCAGTTCCATGGACTGCAATGATTTCGGGATTTGCACAAATGAGTTTGTTGAAAAGGCCTTGGAAACTTCCAAACAAATGCATTGGTACGTGGAAGCCAAACCCCACAGTCCTTTCTTCCAGCAACCTCCCAGCTGCTGTCAAAATGGAAGCTTTGAAACAGAGTTATGCACATCCATCAAAGCATTATGGAGAAGTATTTTTGAATGTTTTTAGTTCCAAGCGCCCTGGCAAACACATATGCAATATGTGGAATCCTATGAACTATTCAACAAAATACCTGAAAGGTATGTGGTCTCCTGGACTGCAATGATGACAGAATGTGCAAACAAATGGGTCTGGTTTTAAAAAAGGGGGCGTTTGACCGCATGATGAGAATGCCTCAAAGAGATGTGATCTTATGGAACATACCCTGATCATGTAAGCTTCATTTTTTTGTCTAATTAGCATGTAGTCAGGAAAGTTCAATGCATGAGGGTTGTAAATACTTCGATGGCATGAGTGCCTCTTGTAGAATCACGCCAAGAATTATTGCCTCACCTCTTCCAAGTGCAAGCTTTTGGACTGTTCTGTTATAACCATTAATTAATGCTTCCTATGCATTGTATTTGAAAGTCGTTCCTCAGAGTATTCATATGCACAAAAATGGATTTTGTTGGAAAGGCGTGTGATCTCTTGGCATAGAAAATGCGGTTTCTGGGATCGGGATGACTTCTTGAAAACACAATTTGGTGCTTTTCGATGAGACATGGGTACACAACGAATGGCTTGGTTTGCACGTGACTACCTGGCATCAGATGGCAACAATGGTGGTCTCGACGAATCGCGAGTGTAAACTGCTTGGAGCCCTTGTACCGTTTCACTCATCATTTCCAGGCATGGTCCATCCCTTACCTCTCATAATTCTCGTGTTTTAGTTCTCTTTTGCAACTAAATAGAATTTAAAATTATTAGGATTTTTAAATGCAGTTAAATGTCTTTTCAACTCATTGCAAAACAATAAAGCGTCGTGTCGCAACTCTCAAAGCCATTATAACTTGCCTACCTTAAAACATGAACTATCACCCTCGCTCGAGACAATTTAGAAATCTCTTACCCTTCTTGACCGTTCCAATATCATTTTTGTTAACTGAGACAAATTTGACTCTCCACGGATAAAGTTGACCTTCTCCTTGTTTTAAATAGTTAAATTTTACAATTTTGAGACTCACCAGTACCCTTCGCCACTCTCGAAACGAGATGTGAAGTTTCATTCGGGTACCTTGGTATACGAGGAGTCACCCTGATTTTTGGTTTGGCCCGAAACGATCATATGTCATCCTTTTGACGCCCTTACAGGAGCCCTGTTACACTGGTTTACAACAGTAGAGAGTTGTTAAAACTAGAAAGTTGGCTTTCGTTTTGGATCGCCTTTTCAAACCCGGAAAGAGAAATCACTTCCCGTTTTCACAAACCTCCAGCGTTTATACTAGACAAATGCATGGAACATTCAGTATAGGAAAGAAAACTTTTCAGGGTAGTTTGGTGAAGCCATTTTGCAGGCCTCCGATCGCAGTTTGACGAGGTCAAACTGGTCCATTTTTGTCTTGTCGCTCTAGATAGCTTGTCGCCGTTTGAACATGGTTTTCTAGTTCTCCTTTCCGTCGACTCTGACGAATTCCCCTTATATAGGGGAACTACTAGGAAGAGTCTCGTTGTGTGCGCATCCGTCGAACGTCGTTTGGGACACGAGTTTCTGGGCCATTCGAGCTAACTTTTGTCTCTTTACAACTGGGTGAACTATGACCAGAGGTCCCGGAAAACTAGCTGTCAAACGCAAACCGTGCGCTCTTTTTCGATTCCGTCAGTTGCTATGGACTCTTGGTATATCCGGGAACACGTAGCAAGTTGATCGTGGAGGGCGTTCTCTTTGGAAGGTAACTTTTGGAAGCAGTTTCTTAGCCTCCGAGTCGTTGTGAACGCTTTTGTAATTAGTGAGAAAATGTAAAAGTAGAAAGTTGCGAACCCTCGTAGGATTGCCAAATCCCCTTTGGAAACTTTCATCACACGTAAATAACTGTTTAAAACACTAGAATGAAACTCGTTGGGTGTATTGGAACTTTAGACAAAAAGATATTTTCTCTCTCTTCCCTTCTCTTTCTCTCTCCCGGGTTTATAAAATGTAGAAAAATGAAATGCAATGAATACATGTTTCTAGACTTTTTATTTCGATTGGCAAATTGTAATTATTTTTGATGTAAATGGGAAACTGAAAAATGACAATTATGATTGATTAGGGTGGATACCATGCCAGCGAATTATCGCTGATATCATGCTCACGTGGGTTTTGCAGGATGGATGAATGACGACGAAGAAGGCGATGTGAAATTTAATTATTATTTTTGTAACTCTTATAGGTCATTGCAAAATGAATAACTGTGTAATTTAGTCTCTTGTTACTGAAAAATTATAAATGAGATTTGCTAACATGCATGATATGCTAGTTTTTAAGGATACTTATGGAATGTACTTCTAATCACCAGCTCAATTTGATTTTTAGCTGTGTATGGCAAAAAGGCTGTTTGGTTTATACTTAGTAAATTGGAATCGAAGTTAATACACTGTAGTACCTTCTCAGTATTTAATAAATGATTAAATTAATATTATAGGGTTACCTTCTTACCTTGCAAACACAGTAATGAGTTTTAATGGGAACACTCAACCCTAATAAAATATTCGTGCATGACTTGCCTGTAGATGTGATCCTTTCCTACCATATAAGAAATTTAAAACTGAAGAACGACCTTAACCTTTGCATCTGATGAGACCTCATAGGTTAGGTAAATAAAACCCCTCGTTGGAGTTTACCGTCATAGTCATTAGGTTTAGCGTCATTGTCGTGAATCCATATTTTAGAATTAACATGGTCCAACCTTATCCAGAGTATGCGGTTTCCTTCTAGATTTGGCATTCGCGAGAAGAATGTACTCTCTTCAGGTCCGATACCAGGCTGAGTGTTGAAGACCACCTTAGGAGTCACCTTATGAGTCCTTGTTCGAAGGAACGACTAAGCAAAGTGCAACCCGGATTCTATCAAAATAACCCCTTGGTATGTCCTTGAATGTGGTTTAGTATATTTTTGTCCACCTGCCTTAAACTCTTATATAGTTGAGGCGTGGATCATTGAGTGCATAATGGAAGAAACCAACCCTCAGCTGATTAGAAGGTGTCACTTGTGGTTCGTGTATGGTTTACAATTCTTCCGACCATATACCCCTTCAAGATGGTAGTCAAATACTTCGGTAACTCCTGATTTCACAACAATGCTATGAACGAGACCATAGTGCGATGTATAAGCATATCCTAAGATGAGAACGAGATTGGAGATTAGGATTGAGGTCACTCATGAAGTCCTTAAAACTTAATTAAACATAATCAAGTGTTTCAAAGAATATAAGTCACCTTGGTGCGACCAAATTATGAGAAAACAAAAGATATGTATACCTAGCTATATATAACTCTTATAGGAATTCAATAAGTTTTCAAATTATAATAGCAATGGTAGAGAAATAAATATAGTGTGAATTAGAGAAATATTTTGGTGAAAAGCTGCCCTGTGTCTAAATCTCCGTCAAATCCTTGATTTCGTTCTGGACATCAAGTCACTTTCGCTTGAGTGTAAGGGTAAGACTGTAGCCATTAAATAAACGTTTGAGAAGCAAAATCTTAACATAAGAATGAGAGAATTAGAATCTTGTAGGCATTTTGATATATGGAAAAATACTTATGTAAGTTCTGAAGATTGTTATAAGGGTAAAGAGCAAATTAAATGGTTGAACAATAAGTGAATTGCGAAACGAATTTTCAGGACATGTAGGTGGAAAAAGGGAGAAAATCATGCTTACCTAATAAGGATCTTGGAAAGTTAGCCATAACTAAAATACATTTAAAGTATTGATTTGTCGTGGGTTCGTTGTTCCTAAAGTCACGTTTCTTGTGGTTGGGTCTTTGCTAGTATTCATTCGTTGGGAAAAGTGTGGTATCGACATGTCGATGTCGTCTGCATGTGTCTATGTGAGTCGATGACTTATGTGATTGTCGCATGTGTGTCGAGTTCTGTACTTGGAGCCCTTACTGTGTTGTGTGTCGTGAGCAATGTAAGTCAAAAAAATTATCCCGGTATTTTCTTTGTTGTATTTAGGTGTGTAAAATGAGGGCACTACATATGGTATCGAGCAGGTTCATGCTCTCGAACCTCGGGATAGATTAGAGTTGTGATGATTCCGCATGATAGAGATGATGTTACATGATGGGTCGTGATGAGGGCGATGGGGTTTCATGATGGTGATAAATATTGAAGGGTAATGTGTTTTAAGAGTGATGTGATCTATGTCGTAATTGTGATAGTGTGAACGCACAAGATGTGTATGTCACTTAATGCGTATTTGTTATCATGTTGATGTGTTGGGGATGGGAGTATTCCCTCTCCTTTGTGTGGATTCTATGAAGAATGCACGTGTGAATTACTGCTTGTGATGAGAGTATTGACTCCCCTTTTCGTGGACCCAATGAGGAGTCCGTGTGTGATGTACCGCCTTGTTTGTGTGAAAGGAAAGATTTTGTGAATTGCAGAGTGTCGAAACATTTTGACCTTATGTGATGTGATGATGTATTGCGTGAAAAATTGGTGTAAAGTGAATTGAATTGTATCATGATGTTTTACCATGTTTTGAAGAAATGTGTGTATCACCTTGTATGTAGCAAATGAATGTTATGTTGTGATGTTACTATGTCCATTGTATGTATGATTTGTGTAATATGTAATGATTCATGTTGTGATATAGGGGCATACAGTGAGCCTATGAACCCTATTGTATAGTGATTGCACTTTGGGTGCAGGATGTGGTAATGTGATGTATCGTAACCCGTGAAGGTAATGATTGTATGTACCTTGTATGATTATACCATGCGCAAGATGTTATGGTTGTTGTGTGTGAATTACCATTGTGTATGTGATGTAGTGATATGTATGTTACGACCTTACACTAGACGACCCTAAGGGGATAAATTGTCAAGAGTGTATGTGTGGAGAGAGGAGGCGTGGACCAAGTTGTCAAAATCTTGAGCTGAGTACAAGTGAGAAAGTGGAGTCTTATATAGACTGAAAACCCACTTTTATTTGTTTAGTATACTTCGAGCTTGCTCAATATATTGTGGGTGCGCACCACCTTAGGCTCAACTTATGCAACCTTGTGTCCCCTGCTCTTTCCTATTGGATTGTTCATTGAATAATCCTAGGTGATTTTGACTATGTTGATCCTTGTGGGAGTTTGGAGTTATGATTCTGGCAGGGATGATGACAGTTACATTATTGGATATGCTCACATCTGGCTTACATGTATATTTTTACGAGCTGAGGCTCGGTATCCGAGTGCCAGCAACTCGATGAGTACCCCTTTGGTGGCGGTATGAGGCCACATAGTGATTGTAATGTGCTATTTTCTCAATACGTATTTTATTTGTAAATTAATCTTTCTCTTTTATTGTTAGAACCAGCCGTTTTCTTGATTGACATGTTCTTATATTTTGGGCATTTATTTGATTGTTTCATTAACATTTGGATTTTGCACTAACCATGGCTAATTAGCCACTTGTTTTTCTTGGTTTTAAAACTTTCTTTCATATTTGAGAGATTTGTAGCCTAGCCCAAGGCTTTTGATTTTGCCACTTGGCATTTGAATGGATTGTTATGCTGGTTCTAATGTCGTGATGTGTTGGATTAGGGTCATGGGATTAACCATGGAGTGGTTGAACCTATGGACCCGCTTCGTTCAGATGTGGGGTACGCCAAGGAGTTACAGATAACTAGCGGGTTGTTGAACCACGAGTTATTATGTCACTTGGGTTTGGGGGTGACGGGGCTCTATGTGTCCAGGGCAATAGGGTGACCCGACCTCATTAAAAGGAGAAAGGAGATTGGCCTCTATGATTGAGAGACCCGATATTATTTCTTATGGCACTCTATGGTTGAGTGACCTGTTATTCTGGATGGGGCTCTATGGTTGAGTGACCCGACTTGGTTTTGACACTATGTTTCTTTCTCTTTGGGAGGTATATGGAGATTATCTGGTGAGGTTTCGAGGAGTATATGGAGTTGCCTTATGATACTTCAGGAGATATATGGAGTTTTACCTGGTACTTTTGGAGATATCTGGGGTTGTTTCGTGATGTCTTATTATGTGTGGAGTTGGTATAGTGAGTATGTGTCCTCTTGTGAGTTCTGGTTAGACTTGTTGTGATTGGCGGCGTGACTCTTCCCTTGGTTGGTATGGACGGATTGGATATTGGATTGGAACTATGTTGTTATAGTCATGGATTTTGGGGGCTCGTGATACCCATTGTATATGTATCAACGAGTTGGTTTTGTTTGTTAGTCATATGTATGTACTAGGTCTATGTCTAGGGCGTAATTGTTGGAAATTAATGGTCATGTGTTCTACTTGTTGTCATCCCATGGTTTGGTGGAACCCTTGTGATGTGGTACGGTCGTGAAAGTATGTAAAAGTATGCTTGTGAAATTTCAGTGTTGTGTATGACCCGGGTAGGGTGTTGTGACTGTAGTTCATGATGGGAACCCACAGGAATGGATAAACTAAAATTCGATAAAAATGAAATTTTAAAGGCCTTGAATTAAGAATAATGTTAATGGAAAGAGGTTAATGAAATAACGAATAAGAGAGAACTGCCAATCTTCACAGAACCTTGAAAGTTGAAATTTCTACCAATTGTTCCTAGGGCCACCCCGTGACCATGCTTTTGTGTCTGAAATCTTAACCTTAGAGCGTACCTTCGCCACATTCGTCCCTTGTTGCGTACTTTTTCTCTTTTCTTCATTGTATGTCGCATCGAGGACGATGCTTTCTTAAGGGGAGGAGAATGTAATGCCCGTTTAAAAAAAAAAAAGAAATAATAATAAATAATAAATAAAATAAAAGTTTTTTTAAAATTCAAAAACGCCATGAAATCTGGGCGTTTAGGGCAAAAGGGGGGTGGGGGTTCGTTTTGTTTTTTTTTCTGGCTTTTGCTAAGTATGGGTGAGTGCTGCCACCATGGGGAGGAGCTCCAAGCTTGTCTAGCGCACCAACAAAGGCGGGGGAGGGAGGCCGTTTTGTCTTCATGTGGAGGCACCCACGCATGGCATAAGCCTCCCCTTCCACCGCTTCACTCCTCCCAACTTCTGCCTGTGCGCTTTCCCCTCAGCCGTGCACATACCTGTGGGGTCGCCCAACAAGCAACAAGGCCGAGAAACTTGTCAGATGTTGCTGTTGCAAGCACCCTAGTTGTTTTGCTTGTAAAAATGTGGAAACATGTGAACAGTTTGTCTTAATGCGTGGGAAAGAAATGCAGCCCATGGACTGCAATGATTTCGGGATTTGCACAAATGAGTTTGTTGAAAAGGCCTTGGAAACTTCCAAACAAATACATTGGTACGTGGAAGCAGACCTTACAACAGTCCTTTCTTCCAAAGAACCTCCCAACTTTGTCAAAATGGAAGCTTTGAAACAGAAAGTTATGCACATCCTTCAAAGCATTATGGAGAATTATTTTTGAATGTTTTTAGTTCCAAGTGCCCTGACAAACACATATGCAATATGTGGAATCCTATGAACTGTTCAACAAAATACCTGAAAGGTATGTGGTCTCCTGGACTGCAATGATGACAGAATGTGCAAACAAATGGGTCTGGTTTTAAAAAAAAGGGGGCATTTGGACTGCATGACAGAATGCCTCAAAGAGATGTGATCTTATGGAACATACCCTGATCATGTAAGCTTCATTTTTGTCTAATTAGCATGTAGTCAGGCAAGTTCAATGCATGAGGGTTGTAAATACTTCGATGGCATGAGTGCCTCTTATAGAATCACGCCAAGAATTATTGCCTCACCTCTTCCAAGTGCAAGTTTCTGGACTGTTCTGTTATAACCATTAATTAATGCTTCCTATGCATTGTATTTGAAAGTTGTTCCTCAGAGTATTCGTATGCACAAAAATGGATTTTGTTGGAAAGGCGTGTGATCTGTTGGCATAGAAAATGCGGTTTCTGGGATCGGGATGACTTCTTGAAAACACAATTTGGTGCTTTTCGATGAGACATGGGTACACAACGAATGGCTTGGTTTGCACGTGACTACCTGGCATCAGATGGCAACAATGGTGGTCTCGACGAATCGCGAGTGTAAACTGCTTGGAGCCCTTTTACCGCTTTCGCTCATCGCTTTGTGCATGGTCCTTCATCCCTTACCTCTCATAATTCTCGTGTTTTAGTTCTCTTTTGCAACTAAATAGAATTTAAAATTATTAGGATTTTTAAATGCAGTTAAATGTCTTTTCAACTCATTGCAAAACAATAAAGTGTCGTGTCGCAACTCTCAAAGCCATTATAACTTGCCTACCTTAAAACATGAACTATCACCCTCACTCGAGACGATTTAGAAATCTCTTACCCTTCTTGACCGTTCCAATATCATTTTGTTGACCAGACAAATTTGACTCTCCACGGATAAAGTTGACCTTCTCCTTGTTTTAAATAGTTAAATTTTGCAATTTGCGGAGACTCACCAGGTACCCTTCGCCACTCTCGAAACGAGATGTGAAGTTTCATTCGGGTACCTTGGTATACGAGGAGTCACCCTGATTTTTGGTTTGGCCCGAAACGATCATATGTCATCCTTTTGACGCCCTTACAGGAGCCCTGTTACACTGGTTTACAACAGTAGAGAGTTGTTAAAACTAGAAAGTTGGCTTTCGTTTTGGATCGCCTTTTGAAACCTGGAAAGAGAAATCACTTCCCGTTTTCACAAACCTCCAGTGTTTATACTAGACAAATGCATGGAACATTCAGTATAGGAAAGAAAACTTTTCGGGTAGTTTGGTGAAGCCATTTTGCAGCCTCGATCGCAGTTTGATTAGGTCAAACCGGTCCATTTTTGTCTTGTTGCTCTAGATAGCTTGTCGCCGTTTGAACATGGTTTTTTCTAGTTCTCCTTTCCATCGACTCTGACGAATTCCCCTTATATAGGGGAACTACTAGGAAGAGTCTCGTTGTGTGCGCATCCATCAAACATCGTTTGGGACACGATTTCCATTCCATTCGAGCTAACTTTTGTCTCTTTACAATCGGGTGAACTATGACCAGAGGTCCGGAAAACTAATCACAAATGCAAACCGTGCGCTCTTTTTCGATTCCGTCGATTCTGCTATGGACTCTTGGTATATTCGGGAACACGTAGCAAGTTGATCGTGGAGGGCGTTCTCTTTGGAAGGTAGCTTTTGAAAGCAGCTTAGCCTCCGAGTCGTTGTGAACGCTTTTGTAATTAGTGAGAAAATGTAAAAGTAGAAAGTTGTGAACCCTCGTAGGATTGCCAAATCCCCTTTGGAAACTTTCATCACACGTAAATAACTATTTAAAACACTAGAATGAAACTCGTTGGGTGTATTGGAACTTTAGACAAAATGATATTTTCTCTCTCTTCCCTACAGTCTCTTTCTCTCTCAGGGTTTATAAAATGTAGAAAAATGAAATGCAATGAATACATGTTTCTAGACTTTTTATTTCGATGGCAAATTGTAATTATTTTTTGATGTAAATGGGAAACCGAAAATGACAATTATGATTTATTAGGGTGGATACCATGCCGTAATTATCGCCGATATCATGCACACGTGGGTTTTGCAGGATGGATGAATGACGATGAAGAAGGCGATGTGAAATTTAATTATTATTTTTGTAACTCTTATAGGTCATTGCAAAATGAATAATCGTGTAATTTAGTCTCTGTTATCGAAAAATTATAAATGAGATTTGCTAACATGCATGATATGCTAGTTTTTAAGGATACTTATGGAATGCACTTCTAATCACCATTTCAATTTGATTTTTTAATTTGTGTATGGCAAAAAGGCTGTTTGGTTTATACTTAGTAAATTGGAATTGAAGTTAATACATTTGTAGTACCTTCTCAAAGATTTAATAAATGATTAAATTAATATTATAAGGTTACCTTCTTACCTTGTAAACACAAAGAATGAGTTTTAATGGGAACACTCAACCCTAATAAAATATTCGTGCATGACTTGCCTGTAGATGTGATCCTTTCCTCCCATATAAGAAATTTAAAACTGAAGAACGACCTTAACCCTTGCATCTGATGAGACCTCATAGGTTAGGTAAATAAAACCCCTCGTTGGAGTTTACCGTCATAGTCATTAGGTTTAGCGTCATTGTCGTGAATCCATATTTTAGAATTAACATGGTCCAACCTTATCTAGAGTATGCAGTTTCCTTCTAGATTTGGCATTCGCGAGAAGAATGTACTCTCTTCAGGTCCGATACCAGGCTGAGTGTTGAAGACCACCTTAGGAGTCACCTTATGAGTCCTTGTTCGAAGGAACGACTAAGCAGTGCAACCCTGGATTCTATCAAAATAACCCCTTGGTATGTCCTTGAATGTGGTTTAGTATATTTTTGTCCACCTGCCTTAAACTCTTATATAGTTGAGGCGTGGATCATTGAGTGCATAATGGAAGAAACCAACCCTCAGCTGATTAGGAGGTGTCACTTGTGGTTCGTGTATGGTTTACAATTCTTCCGACCATATACCCCTTCAAGATGGTAGTCAAATACTTCGGTAACTCCTGATTTCACAACAATGCTATGAACGAGACCATAGTGCGATGTATAAGCATATCCTAAGATGAGAACGAGATTGGAGATTAGGATTGAGGTCACTCATGAAGTCCTTAAAACTTAATTAAATATAATCAAGTGTTTCAAAGAATATAAGTCACCTTGGTGCGACCAAATTATGAGAAAACAAAAGATATGTATACCTAGCTATATATAACTCTTATAGGAATTCAATAAGTTTTCAAATTATAATAGCAATGGTAGAGAAATAAATATAGTGTGAATTCGAGAAATATTTTGGTGAAAAGTTGCCCTGTGTCTAAATCTCCGTCAAATCCTTGATTTCGTTCTGGACATCAAGTCACTTTCGCTTGAGTGTAAGGGTAAGACTGTAGCCATTAAATAAATGTTTGAGAAGCAAAATCTTAACATAAGAATGAGAGAATTAGAATCTTGTAGGCATTTTGATATATGGAAAAATACTTATGTAAGTTCTGAAGATTGTTATAAGGGTAAAGAGCAAATTAAATGGTTGAACAATAAGTGAACTGTGAAACGAATTTTCAGGACATGTAGGTGGAAAAAGGGAGAAAATCATGCTTACCTAATAAGGATCTTGGAAAGTTAGCCATAACTAAAATACATTTAAAGTAATGATTTGTCGTGGGTTCGTTGTTCCTAAAGTCACGTTTCTTGTGGTTGGGTCTTTGCTAGTATTCATTCCTTGGGAAAAGTGTGGTATCGACATGTCGATGTTATCGCATGTGTCTATGTGAGTCGATGACTTATGTGATTGTCGCATGTGTGTCGATTTCGTACTGGAGCCCTTTTGTGTTGTGTGTCGTGAGCAATGTAAGTCAAAAAAATTATCCTGGTATTTTACTGTTGTATTTAGGTGTGTAAAATGAGGGCACTATAGAACATGGGCACCTAGACCGAGGTGAGGGCATCTAGGTGTCGAGACCTCTACCTGGGCACATGTGACTCGCAAGATCTCATAACCTATTTTTTTGGTGTCATACAAGTTTTGCTAATAGTCATTGTTGGTTTCCTTTATGTCACACTTTGATCGTAGAAGTCACCTATGACTCGCAAAGAGACATTGATTTGTCAAACCCTCAAATTACATCAAATACTTAAAAAGAAAATTTCAATATGGGGAGTCAGAATGACCCCGGTGGTCACCCGACAGAGTGAACTTATGACTGAGCATTGCACTACATCTCAAACTCCATATAGTTCTTGTGTGTGTGTGTGTAAAAGAATCATGCCCTAGGAAGCCCTTGTGCAAGTGCACTTGATAGCGGATGATAGCTAGATGTACCAATGTAAAAATGAACTTCCCCTTCCTATGAAGTGTATGTAGAAAATGTAGTCCCTTTTCCCTTGAATGGAAGATAGATGGATGCCTTTTATGCTCTTATATGCCTTTGGATGCAATCTTAGGTGATGATAATAGATGTTTAGAGCTTGGTCCCTTATTTTGGTCACATAGCTTTGTATTTATATGATTCCCTTGTTTGAATTTCATAATTGACAACTGGAAGTTTGGCCCATAAGAAATTAAGATTCCTAAAAGATAAAAGAGACCCAAAAGAAACTAATACGATAGAGAAGGGTCTCTGGGCCTTCCATAGGGGATGAGGGCACCTAGGCACCTGCATCCTAGTTGGGTGATGGTGTCTAAATTCATAAAAGATAAAAAAGTAAAACTATGACTAGGGTGTGGGGTGTAAAATATTAGAAATAAGATGAAAGACAAAACAAAGAGGCCAAAGATAGTTGTTAATTACTAGTTTTCTTGCTTAGGAATCATATGAATGCAAGTATGCTTTTAGGACCTAGAAATGTACCCAAATGCATGATTTTGTGTCTACATTTTTCCCCACTTTATTTTTTTAAGTGAATACTCGATAACATAAAGTAGATAAGAGACATGTACCTGATAACCATGTAGAGTGTGATGGTGATAACATGTCGAAGAGACAAGTGAAAGCGTGAAGTGATAAAAATGAAGCATGGAATCTAAGAAAGAGGAAGTGACCCTAGGGGTGAATCGTATTGTGTTGTACTTATTGTTGTGCTTGATGTAGGGATTCTTCTTGTTGTGTATTAAGGAAAACCTATAAAAGGAGAGAGAAAGAGTAGTTAAAGTAATGCATTATAAAAACTCTATAAAATCATGTAAATGTGAAAAAGTAGTAAAAGGAAAGTGTGCACCTAATGATCAAGAGTGTAAAAGAACATAAATATGTCCTAAAGAATGTTGTAGAAGAGTAAGTTTTTTTGGGAGATCTCATGTCAAGAGATATTTTTTTGAGTGATCTCATGCCAAGAATGATTTTTTTGGGCGATCTCATACCAAGTGTGAGTTTTTGGGTGATCTCACACCACGGCATAAGAGTGTTGGGGAGAGAGGTCTAGTGTTACTCTCCTTCCGTGAATGCTTCGATTATACACCACTACAGATGGTGTGATCTTGTTTTGTTCCAAGTTGTACCATATTAGTTTCGTATTTGTTCTTAATAGAAATGGAGATAGAATGCATTATGCTTGTTGGAGGATTGTGCTTGCCGTGAAAATAGCTTTGTAAATTGTTCTAACTAATATGAGAAACTAGTTGTATCTGTCCCTAGGACATAGGCACCTAGAGAGGTCAAGAGCACCCAAGGCGCTAGTTTTTGTATCCAAACGTTGGATTCTATGTTAAAAATAAGACCCAAGTTAGATTTTAGGTTATTTCTGTCATTTTTACTATGTTGAATTTGTATTATGCATATCTAAATTATAGCTATGAGATGTTATATGGGGTGACTAATTCACCCAATGTATACCCCCTTGTTTGGGTTGCATGCGACATCACTAGGAGAATGCGGCCAAAAGGAGAGGACCGATGATGATCTAAAATTGTGTCCTTACACGGGGAGGGATGTGCATGGTAGAATCCAAGGAAAATGAAAATATAGTGGCCGAGATACATGTGTTAGTATCATGAAATAGAAGATAATGTAAGCAAGTGTGCATACAAGATAAACTACAAAAAGTGGGTTTCAAACATGGGACATCACTCACAATGTCAAAATACAATCGGGGCCGAAGTGGCCAAAATCATACAAGCAATAATTAAACAAGACATAGGGCATAACCCGCAAATAATAACATACAAGTAGAAAGTAATGGAAAATAGTGTCAAGCAAGATATAAGAGACAACTATGGTGGAAAATGATGCCGTAAAGAAAATTTTGCACATGAAGCACCCGTTAGCATGTTAAAAAGATAAAGAATATGTAAAAGTGTGTATAGATCAATGGAAAATAGTGTGCTAGCAAGAATAAGAAGTAATAAATAATGAAACAATGACACTTTGTGATGTGTAAGAGTAGTAAATTTAGATGCCCCCAGGAGCCTTGTTGAGATTGGTAAGAGCTACAAGTGCCAAACATCATTATTACATGGAAATATTTGTATAAAGTTTGCATTCACAACTAGAGAACAAGTGAATGTGCATGTGTATATAGAAATTATAATGAAATAATAAGTATCCATCTAGAATAGGAAACAAAGTGTACATGTAAGTATAAGTAAGCAAGAATAGATGCAACCAAGATATGCAGTAAGATGCAATGAGTGTGAATGGGATGGTATGTGATGTGTGAAGATGGTATGAGAAATGTTCCCCCAAGTGAATGTGTATGAGATGAGGTTCATTTATAAAATACCCCTCAACAATAAAAAAATGGACCATAGAACAAGAGTGTGCCATTGGGAAATGGTTTACAAGAGATATGATAGAAAAATGTATCATGAAGCACAAAGCATGAAGAGTGAATGAGGTGAGGTTCATTTCAGATTTAGACCCTCAGTAGTCAAGTATGAACCATGGAACTAGATTGCATCATAGAGTAGTATGATGTGTGATAATAGAAAACTAGAAGGATGTATCGTGAAGCGTGGAGTGTGAAATGTGTAGTGTGTGAGGTTCATGAATGTAGTATGCCCTCAACAATCAAGTGTAAACCTTAGCACAAGAGTGCATCATAGGGTAATGATGATACAAGATGTGTATCAAGTTTTGTAATGATGCTTAGAAATATGAAGTATGAAGCATAAAGCATAATGATAGAAATGGTAGACACCTCATAATGTTAGGAGGGGGAATGTAAGCGTGATGCCCCCTAATGGTATAATGATGAGTAAGTTATCTGATGAAAGTGAAGGGAAAGGGTCCTCCACCCAATTTATGAGGAGATAAAGGCATGTGACCATGCTTTAATATCAACGGTGTCCGAGACCGAAGATGCAATTGAAGCCTAGGTGGTGAACACCTATGTGAAGGAGACCTAGGAGGTGATGAGCACCTATGTAAAGTAGACCTAGGAGGTGATGGAAACCTATGTGACGGAGGCCTAGGAGGTGATGGACACCTATGTAAAGGAGTCTTAGGAGGTGATGAAAACCTATGCGAAGGGGTTTCCCAAGTAGGGGACTTAGGCCTAGGAGATGGACTAGTAGACCTATGAGAATGAGGAGGTCGTGTTCGAATATGAGAGCTAGATGAAGAACGTGCCTTTGATTTGAGAGGCTCAGGGAACCAAGATGTTTTTGTTAGTGAAATTATATCCTTAAGAGGAGGCTTAGGAAATGTTTTGGATGGTGGAACACCTTTTAGAGTGACCAATTTCTTATTGTGAATGAATTTGAAACACAAGTGGTTCATGGATAAGATAGCTTAAGCATCACAGATCCAAGGAAGACCTAAGAGCATATCATAGCCTTTGATTGAAATTACCACAAGGTGAATGACACAAGCATGGTGAGAGGTACAACTTTAACTAGAAGATTGATGGAACCATAAAACTTAGGAATTGGATATGAAATTTGAGAGAGAGGATAGTTAATAGTGACAAGGAGTGCAAGAGAGCACACACCAATAGGAGTCGATGGATTGATCATGGTGTTATTCACAGTAAGAGATCCGATAGAAGATTTGATGTGTAGTTATCGAAGAAAATGTGGCATGATAATTGTGATCATATAATGTGATGAGTGGTAAAGATGCATTAGCATTAGCAACCAGAAAATCAAGAGCCCACAATGAAGGAGGAGACACAACATGATACATATGATTAGCTAAAGAATCTGCAGCCTTATTTGTCATACTTAAAAAATAGTTATTTAAATATTTTAGCTTGTTATTGTCATTGATTAGATTAGATTCCATAGGATCGGGGAGATCGATTTTATTGTTATCAATAAGATCTTGATTGAGATGCCCGATTTTGAAAAATCAATCATCGAATGCCCAACACATTGATGATAGTCACATCTAGCATTTTCATCATAATGACAACCTTCAAGGCAAGATGGATCAAGATTCAATGATGGTGGTATCATAACAAGATTTCTCTCGATAAGTTATGGAAATAAAAGGTGGGGAGCATAAGGTAATTTTGTGAATGTATACTTTGGAGGTTGTCATTGAATATTTTTAGGAGTAGAGAGAACGTTAACTGTAGTTTTTTCTTCAATGGGCTTAAGAGATGGCTTGAAAGTAGATTTTTTTAAACCAATTACAAGATGGAGCCTGATCATGATATTTGAGCTTTCCCATAGATAAGAGCTTGTATTCATGTAACTTAAGAGTATGGGATAGTTGATCAAATGATGGAGAGGTCTCAGAAATGATGCTCTCTTGCAATGGAGATAAAAGACTCTAGAAAAAATATCTTGTAATTTTGAATCAGCAAGTACATTGGTCATCTTAGCTAAAAAAAATTATATCGTAATACATAGTCCATTAGATGCTCATTGGATCCTTGTTTGATTTGTTCCAATTGAGAATATGATATCTTAGAACGATATTGATTGAAATGTGTAAGGAAAGCATCAGCTAAATTCATAAATGATGTTACCAAATGAACAGGTAGATCGTAAAACCAATGCATAACATAGTCTTGGAGACTCCAAGGAAATAACTTAAATAATAATATATCATCATCTCGTATAATCAAGACATGCCACATGAAAAGCTCAGATATGCTATTGATGGTCACCATGTCCATTCAAGGTGGGCATCTTAGGAGTGACGAAGTTTAGAGGTAGTGTAGAAGTGGAACCGGTGGGTGCAAAAGGAGTGTGAAGAAGTAAGGTGGAATCAAGAGGTGGAGATACACGAGAAGCATCATGTTAAAGTTTATGGATTTGAACTTGGAGATCTTACTAGAGAGAAGCTAGGTCTTGAGTGCAAAAGAAAAGACTTGTCACATGTGGGAAGTAATAGGCTGTGAAAAATGATTAGTAGGGGTAGGTATAGAAATGGGAATAATGGAAGTAGGTGGAATGGTGGAATTAGGAGGTTGAGTAGCAATAAGCATAAAGGTGGTAGTGGATGTAGGAACATTAAGCTCGAAAGATTGGTGGCCTCCTCACAAGCAGTGAATAAGATCAGATCTAGATCTTGCGGATGTTCAAAGCAAGATGAGCATTGAGATCATGAAGGTCTTCATTAGTAAAGGGTGCATGAGTTTCAGCCATGATAAAAAGATGACAAAATACCTAGAAGCAAGGGTGGGTTTGAGTGATGGGTTCACCAAATGATTAAACAAAAAAATATTTCTGCTAAACCCTAATTGCATATTCATGTATGATAAAGAAATGTTAAAGTATAGAATTGACATAAGAAATAAGCTACATAAATATGAAACCCTAAATGTAATAGAGAGAAGAAAGACTCAATTAGTTTATGTTTTACCCTAGAATTGATATGGAATGGAAAATGGATTAATAGGAAGGGCAGATTATTGCAATTGTGCATAGTAAATTTTAGAATTTTTAGATGAATATGGACCGTGGTTCCTAGACTCGGCAAGGGCGCCTAGGTTCCGAGACCTCTACTAGGTACATTTGACTACCTAAGAAATAAGAACCTAATGTTTCTAGTGTCACACAAGTGTCACCGAGAGTTACTATTGGTCACATGTATGTCACACTTTGATCGCAAAAGTCACCTGTAACCTAAAAAGAAACATTAAAATGGCAAACCCTTAAATTACATTAAATCCCAAAAAATGAAAGATGCAATATGGGGAGTCAGATCTTGAACCCGCCGATCACCCAACCGAGTAAACTTATCAACAAGCGCTACACTACATCTCAGACTCCATGTAGTCCATGTGCATGTGTGAAAGAATCGTGCCCTAGGAAGCCCTTGTGCAAGTGCACTTGATAATGGCAATAATTAGATGTACCGATGTAAATAGATGTCTAGATGGAAAAATGAACTTCCCCTTCCTATAAAGTGTATTCAGAAAATGTAGTCCCTTGTCCCTTAAATGGAAGCTATATGGATTCCTTTAATTCCCTTAGATTCCTTTGGATGCAATCTTAGGTGATGATAATAGATGCTTAGAGTTTGGTCCCTTATTTTGGTCACATAGCTTTGTATTTATATGATTCTCTTTTTGAATTTCATAATTGACAACTAGAAGGTGACCCATAAGAAAATAAGATATCCAAAAGATAAAATAGACCCAAAAGAAGTGAGTAAGATAGAGAAGGGTCGGGGCACCCAGAGGGGATGAGGGCGTATAGGCGTTGGCATCTTGACTGGGAGTTGGTGTTTGAATTCATGAAATATAAACAAGTAAAACTTTGACTATGTTGTTGGGTGTAAAATACCAGAATGAAGACAAGATACAAAGAAAAGAGGCCAAATATAGCTATTGATTACTATTTTTCTTGCTTAGGAATCATATGAATGTAAGTATTCTTTTAGGACCTAAAAATGTACCCTACAAATAATAAATCACACACTTTGGGTATATTTCTAGGTCCTGATCACATACTACTATTCATATGAATCCTAAGTGAGAAAAGTATTGATTGACCATATTCTTTTCTTTCTTTCTAGTTTCCTTCTTGGTCTTACACACCCCATTGCCCAATCTAAGTTTTAATACTTCAGCTTTTTTGAGTCTGGACACTAGGACCCGTGTGCCCTCGTCCTCTCTAGGTGCCCCCAACCTTTTTGTATTTTTCTCACATCTTTTAGGCCTTTTCCAGCTGTTGGGCATCTTTTTTTCTAGGTGGTTAGACTTTTAGTGGTTAATTATGAAATTTAAACAAGGGAATCATATAAATACAAATCTATGTGACCATAATAAAGGACCAAATTCTAAGAATCTATTACTATCACCTAAGGTTGCATCCAAAGGCATTTCAAGAGCATCAAAGCATCCATCTAGTATCCATTCAAAGGGACAAGGGACTGCATTCTTCTCGTATACACTTCATAGGAGGGGAAGTTTATTTTTCCATGCACACATCTATTTACATCTTTTACATCTAGTTATTTTTTGATAACAAGTGCATATTGAACAAGATCCACCTAGGGCATGATTCTAGACACACACATGCAGAACTACATGGAGTCTGAAATGTAGTGGAGTGCCTAGATCATAATCTCACTCATTTGGGTGACCGTGTGGTCACCCACTCCTCATTTACATATTTTTCTTTTTAAGATTTGATGTGTTTTTGGGTTTTGCAGGTGTTCTTTCTCTTTACAGGTTTCAAGTGAACTCGGTGATCAAATGGTAACCTACATGTGACTAATAATGACATTTAGCGAACATCTTGCGACACTATAAAATTTAGATTTCGACTGAGTTTTTCGTAGTCACAGTGTGCTCAGGAGGTCTCTCTAGTGCCTAAGCACCCCGATCTAGTCTAGAGGGATCTAGCTATCGCACAATTTTTCTCGGTTCTTTTGCGACATTGTCCTCCTCCTATTTAGCAGTTCTTTAGTTCAGCACAGTCTAGGATTAATTGTGAAATTTGTTAAGTACTTTATCCTTTATCAGGCACCTAGGGTTTTAAATTTAATTGATTATACTTAGGTCAAATTTTCACTTTATTGTTTTATTTCGTTGTGGCTCTGCAATTAGAATTTAACATAATATTTTTAATATTTTTAAATCATTTGGTGAACCCGTCTCATTCGAACACTCTTAGGGTCTTCATATTTTCATTGATCTCATTTTACTAGGATATTCTCATCATGGATATCTCTATTCATGATTTCTTGCTAGCCAATCTTGATTTTCGAGCTAAAATTATTACTCTCTTGGCTAATACTCACATTCCTTCTACTATTAATCCAGACATAGTTTATCAGACATTTGTGGATGCATTCTCTCAATAACTTAATTTTCCATCTCTTATAGCTGACAATCTATTTCTGTTTATGACAATGATCCTCCTCTTTATATACGAATATACATTCATAACTAGGGTGTTAAGTAAACTTTAGTTGATAATGGATCTGAGCTTAATCTTTGTCCTTTATCATTTATTCAGAATATAGGCTTTTCTATAGCTAATCTTAACCCAACATTTATTTCTCTCTAAGCATATGATTCTACTACACATCCATGTCTCGACACTATTGTTTTTCCTATCATAGTTGGGCCTAAAACAGTTCTTACCATGTTCTTTGTCATTGATTTCCCCATTTCATATAATTACTTACTCGATAGGCCATGGCTTCATAAAATGCAAGCATTGCCTTCTTCAGTCCACCGGTGTGTCAAATTATTACATGAGGGCATTGAATATTCAGCTCCCCTACTGATAGTACCCTATTCCAATATTACAACTTAGACCCAACCACTAAATTACCTATTACAACTTATGTTAATGTACATCTTACTACTAATCCATGTCCCACAGACTATCCAGGCAACTTGCCTCCACTCAAAGGAACCATTTGTGCACTAAATTTTATTCCATCTCGCTTCAATCTCACTCCCCTTCTACTAATGCAATGGTACTCTATCATGGTCTTGTCTATACATTGGATGTCGTACCACCTTCATTGTCTTCTTATGAGCAATTTATATCCACACCTCCTCCATTCACATACACTCTCTTCATGAGTAATGCTTATTGGTTACACATTCCATTCAATAGTACTTTGCTATGAAATTGGTTGCACACATGATGGCTTGGTTTGGGTATGATTCACGCTGGATGGTCTCAACCCTCCATCACATTCTCCTCATTTATATCATGGATACATTTGCATTATCCTTGTTTATGGCCTCGATTATTTCATCTATCAGTCTTTGTTGCATGCACTCTGTGCATTGCACCACTTACTCTTAGACAATCTTGGCTTGACTATATTGGTGGTACTTTAGATCCTAACCATATCAACATTTCATTCCCTATGCCCTTCGGTCACCTTTTTATTTACAATGATACATTCCTTAGCTATTCACAAAATATTACTCGTTGGTATGCACACGAATGTCCATTACCACCTTTCACAACAAAGAATATGCAATGGGCATGTACAATATGCGTTGTAATAGCTCTTTATGTGATCAACCTCATACTATTTCTTATCAAGTCTTGGATGCATCTCCATTTAGTTTTTACCATAACAATGAAGATCTCTTAGATGATATTACTTGACTATTCTACAAATCATACACTTGTGGGGCATCGTGATTATTCTTCCCCCCTTCTAGCATTGTCAGGTTTCTCGTACTTCTACCATTTCAATTCTTACTTCATATATAGTTTGTCACGTGCATCTTACACATATTGATACAATTGTATTGTCATTACCGATTACGCACTCTTGTGCTACAATTCACACTTGACTGTTGAGGTCTCACTACATGCATGAACCTCACATCATACACATTACATATTTCACACTCATTGTATTTTGACACATCTTTCTAGCGCACATTTATCACAACATACTTCCATATGACACACTCTAGTTCCATGGTTCATACTCGATTGCTTGTTGGGTTTTTAAATGGTACTTTAACAAACCACAGTCAGGGGACAAAAAGTCCCTCCTCTTTAATGGGATAGGTTCCCTTATTGAAAGCAAGCAACAAAACCTATATATAAATGTACAACTTTCAAAGTGTGGATTCCTGATACTTTGAAACATTTTATGCCCAAATATCATCAATACGAAAGAATGAAAGAACTAAGGAGATGAGAGAGGAAGAACATAACAATACTTTCAAGAAATATAGATAGTAGAGTATAACCTTATATGTATTGATCAAAGGAGATGCAGAATGGAATCATTCACGTTTATAACAGATATAATTTCATAGACACAAAGTTCCCGAAATCATATTAACAAGAACACAAAGTTTCTTATCATGCAAATATGGATGATTCGCAAATTTGAACAAGGAAAGAAGGAATAGCAGAGGAAGAAAGGGAAAAATTTTGTATTGATTACTTTCGAATATATTACATCTACAAAGTACTAGGATTCAACCATGAACAATGGCGTGGAGAAGATATTAAATAATCCTCAAAAATGGTTACATTCAATTTCTTGGTTCTTGCAGAAGCATTAATGGCGAAAAAAATGATGCTCTGTAATGCAGTCATTAAACCTATTTTGTAACTTCAAATATGAGTCGTCCACGTGGAAAAGATATAATTGAAGCGGGCCGACACGTGGCTTCACTTGAGTGGTGATGAATTCGGGGCTCACTTTTACAATTTTAACTCTTTTCTAAAAAAAAGCTCAAAAACTCAAAGTGCTCCACCGACCCGCCTTCCCGCTTTGACTTTCGATGCGGACTCAACATTTGACTTTATCCCTTAACATGAGCAGGGTTGCGGGTCACTTTATAACTTTAAGCCCTTTATGGAAACAAAGCCAAAATTCCCAAATCACTCCAATGGCCCGCCTTCCCGCTTTGACATTTCAACGCAGCATCAACACATGGCTTCACCTAGGCGCCAGTGGGGTTGCACTTCACTTTATAACTTTACACCCTTTTGAAAACAAAGGTAAAATTCCTAAAGTGTCCTAACAACCCACCTCTCCACTTTTGACTTAAAAATGGCCACGTGTCCCTTTGCGGGCCTTAGGCATTCTTTTTACATTTTACGCCTTTCGCCATAATGCCTCAAAACACAAAAAGGACCCACCTTTCCACCTTTGACCTTTCAAAGCATCAAAACACAAAAAGGGCCCGCCTTTTTCCACCACTTGTTTCAGCCAATTAGGATCCTTCGGGCCATGGGGCCAGTTTGACACTTTTACAAAAATAACAAAAGTGACAAGTTTAAAAGATAAACCCACCATGCCACATCCAATCAGAGATGTCCACGTATCCGTGGACGTCGGGACAAAATTTGATGCCCGTCATTCACGACTGTGGAAAAATAAAAATGAAAGGGAAAACCCCATTGTTTGCGCCAAATTTCAAATTGTTCTCCATGGAATGAGAAACTACAAATAATACTAGGCTCGACGCAATCCACAACCAAAGAGAAGGATTGACAACGACATTCGAATGAAGGAAAATATTTTCAAGCATCCAAATGGGGAAAACATAAAGTTTATCAAACCATGTAAACTGGAGAATTTTAAAAGAAAGGGGCGAGAATAAAAATGGAGCACCAATAACTTCAAAGCATGAATTTCTCCAAGGAACCAACTCAAAATTCACAAAACTTGACTTCAAAAAGAGGGGAATTTTGAGGGTGACAATAGTTGGCTCTTTCTGGGGATGACTTGACAGAGGAACGAGGCAAGATCAAGAACCATAGAAAAACTCTGGGAAAGAAAACCAGTGCCTTTTCCATTGGGAAAATAGAGTCAAAGGAAAAACCAATACAAAAGACAACACACATGCAACGGGAAAAGAAACAAACCAAAAAGGAAAGACCAAAAACAAAACACAAAAGAACGGCCAAAAACCAAAACACTGTACATAATATACAGAAGGATTGCCTAGTCACCTAGGACTTGAACAACTTCAAATATTGCCCACTATAAGGAAGTGGGAGAGGAGATCCATCCATATAATCCAAATAGAAAGAATTTTCTCTAGAAAAGTGCTTGATTTTGAAAGGACCAAGCCAAAGAGAATCAAACTTACCATGGCTTCCTTGAGGTTCATCTCTTGTCTCCCACTTGAAAATCTCTGGGTCTAGCTTTCTTATCAAACAAAGCTTTCACCTTCAGTTGATGAGCTGAGATTCTATCAAAAACTTGCAACTTGTTTTCATCCAAACACGGAGATACATGATCCTCTTGTCCAAGGGATCTGGCGAAACTTATATCTTTAATAGCCTTTATTAAGTGCAAAATTTGGTAATTCCATTATTATCGGCAATGAGCTTCAACGCCATATACCACCGGAATGGAGACATCCCAATTACTCTTATAGGTGTAATTATATCTATTCGAAGAGCATCATAGAGCTTCTTGTGCCAATTCCTTTGAGATTCATTGACAAGCTTCTGAATGATGGTTACCAAATTCTTATTTGTTGATTCTACTTGTCCATTCCTTGGGGGTAGTAGTTTGAAGAATGAGAAAGGGAGATTCCATAACCATAGCAAAAATCCATCATCTCAGAAGAAGAAAAATTTGAAGCATTATCAGTCACAATCTTGTTTGGTACCCCAAACCTTATCAATATGTTCTCTTTGATGAAATTACACACCACCTTAGAAGTAGTGCTTTTGACTAGAATAACCTCTACCCACTTTATGAAGTAATCTATAGCAGTTAGCACATGAGTATGCCTAGCACTGGAAGGTGGATTAAGAGTTCCAATGAAATCCAATCCCCACTATTGAAAAGGCTCATCAATCACTATTGGTTTTAGTGGTAAAGCAGCCAACTTAGGTCTCCTAACAAAAGTCTGATAGGCTTCACACTTACCTACCCATTTTGATGCATCTCTAAACAATGTAGGCCAATAGTACCCTACACAAAGGATCTTATGGGTAGTGACAACAGAAGAGAAATTCCCTCCACAAGCCTGATCATGAAAAGTTGAAAACAACTTCTTCTGTTGCTCTTTGTCCACACATTTAAGGAATCTTCCATCTATGCCTCGCTTGAATAAAGCATTTTCCCATAATACATACTGTGTAGACCTTAGCTTAATAGCTCTCTTTTCCTTAGCACTCAAGTGGGATGGACACTCTTTGTACGTAAGAAAATGTGCAATACCAAGCATACCATTCATCTGTTGAACTAAGGAAGAGGACAACATGAACATCAACTACTTTTTTGCACAATCCTTCAGCAACAAGCTCACATAAGCCTTTACCCTAGACTAGCTTATTTGGATTGATATCAAGGTCATATTCTTGGAATTTTTCTACCCAATTGCCTCTCTTAGTTCTAAACTCTTGTTGTGTAAGAATAGACTTGATGGTTATATCAGGTACAAGCACAACAGAGTGAGAATTAAGAATATAAAAACAAAACTACTTGACACTTTGACCACTACAAAAGCATGTTTCTCCATCATAGTATATTTCAATTCATGAGCTTTCAAAACATATCTCATGAATGTAATTGGAAGTTCATGATCCTCATAATTTCTCTGAGTTAGCACAGCAGCCAAGGTACTCTCCGTAGCATAGCAATAGATGATAAAATCCTTATTGAAATCAGACATGCTAAGATGGGAGTTTTAGCAATGGCTTTCTTAATACCTTCAAATGCTTCTTTACCTTCAGAATTCCAACCAAAGTTTTTCTTTCCTTTCATCATGTGAGCAATTCTCATAGTTAGTTATGCAAAATCAAGAATGAATCTCCTCAGGAAGTTTATCTTACCAAAGAAAGAGTGAACACCCTTTTTGCTTGTGGGAAGAGGAATCTGCTAGATTTCTTGAACTCTTTCTAGATCTATCTTGATTCCTTCTTTGGAGACAATATGTCCTAGCAACTTTCCTTTAGTAATACAATAGAAAAATTCTTAGGATTGATAGAAACTCCATGTTCTCTTCATTTCTGGAGGACTACTTCAAGATTTTGAAAGTGATTTGCCCTTGTTTTGGATAAAATAGTCAAATCATCAAGGTACATAACAATACACTTTCCCTTTAGACTTCTAAAATCCAAGTCCATTGCCCTCTGAAAGGTGGCACCAACATTGATAAGACCAAAAGGCATTCTCTTGTAGGCAAAGGTGCCCCAAGGAGTAGTAAAAGTAGTTTTGTGTTGATATAGGGTACTGACTTCCACTTGATTGTATCTAGAGAATCCATCAAGCATAGACAACATCTCAGAGCCTGTGATAACTTGCAAAACTTGATCCATCATGGGGAGAGGATAGTTGTCTTTCAGAGAGGCCTGATTCAAATTCTTGAAATCCACATAGATGCAAATCTCACCATTCTTCCTGACAGGAAAATGTTGGAAATCCATGTTGAATGATGTATAGGGAAAATAATCTTTGCCTTTAGTAACTTCTGGATCTCTTGAAAAATAGTGCCAGAACCTTAGGATTGTATTGCCTTTGTTTCTTCTTGAACGGTTTGATCCCAGGTTTCAGAGGGATAAAGTGTTGCATTTCCTTTGGCTGGAAAGCCTTGAGATCATCATATGAATAAGCAAGAACATCAACATACCTTTTTAATAGATTTACTACTTTCTTCTTCTCTTCTTGAGTGTAGCATTTTCCAATGTTCACCATCTTGGGTTCATCAAGACTCCCAATATTAATCTTTTCACATTCAACAGATTGCCAAGCTCCTTGGGAAGCTTTAGACTTAATGTACCTATCATGCTTATCAAACAAATCTTCCAAACTCACTAGCCCTTTAGGGATCTTGTTACCTTTCAATTTGATGCAACCATCTTGATCCATCTCTTCCTTGATATCTCCTTCATTAGAGGATACACACTCTCTAGGAAAATTATCACTTCCTTTAAAATATAATTGGTTAAAGTTGTCCTTAAGCTCCAAGAATGAGAGCAAGTGTTGATCATCATTGAAAACCTACCAATTGCTTGCATTGTCCGGTACATCTGGGCCTCGAATTTCAATGGTAAATTTCTCCTAAGAGAAATCGGGTGAGGAATCAATAGAAATCCTAACACACCCAGACAATCAGCTCTAGTATTCTTCTCTCTTGGCACAACTTTAATGAAAAAAACATAAAGAAACTTAATGGAATCCCAAAAATATTTCTATAATGCTTCAATATCCTATTCTTGACTTGGTAAAGATCCCTTACCTATTTCAAAATAAAATCTACTTCACCACAAGCACAAAGATTATTCACTCCCATTTCTTTTGCCATGTTCAATCCAAGTATGAGTGCCTCATATTCAGTTGTATTGTTTGTATTTTCAAAACAAAGCTTGAATGAAAAAGGATGAATCTTCCCTTCTAGAGAGGTTAACACCATGCCAGCTCTAGAACCAGCTGAAGAATAGCTTCCATCAAACTCCAGATTCCAAATGCCATTGGGATCATAAATCACTTCCTTAGGAAGTTTTGCCTCATCCTGTGACATAATCATATAGTTACCATGCCCTATATCTTCATAGAGTATTTGTTCTTTTGGATCATCAGTCTTTTGCACAATGTATTCAAGTGTATTTCTCAAGTAGTAGCTTCTTCATTTTTCCATTGACTGGGATCAAAGCATGCGACCAATCCATCTAAATTTCACCTCCTACATCCTTACAGAAATTCCTACTCAGCAACATCCCATATGAGGGAGGAATATCAGCAACCAAAATAGTGGCTAAGACCTTTTCTCTGGAAAAGTAGCAAAAGCTATTTGTGCATCTTTAATTCTTCCAACCAAAGGCACTTCTCTACTCTCCATGGAATAGCAGGAACCAAAGGTATGTGTTAGAGTCAAGCCCAAAGCATGAGCTACTTTTACAGGCATTACATTGTCTGATGCTCCCGAGTCTATGACACATTTACTGAGTTTATGGCCAGCTATGAGAAGAGTCATATAGAATGGTTTGATTTTCTCATTAGGGGAAGTGACTGCAACCACAAGGCTTGGTTGAGGTGAGGAAAAGGGAGTGGGAAAAATACCTTTAGAAGTATTGGATGAAGCTTTGGATTTGGAATTGATAAATTTTACCATTTTAGCAAAATATTTTGGATGATTCTGCTAAAATTCTTCCTCTGAGATTTGGATTTTGGTCTTTTTGAGTTGATCAATGATATCAAAAGATCCAAAGGTGGATGGGGAATCATTCTAGGAACTTGAGAGACTTTTGATTTATCAAATTTATGAATTACGGGCAATAATTTTTGGAAACATAAGTAGAAGGAGGATTATCATTACTCACCTTTTGTGTGGAGGCAGTGGGAATAGGATATCCTCTTCTTGCAACCACCTAGGAATAGTTATAGGATACTCTTTGGATTTCTTAGTAGGCTGTACCACTTTTTCTTTTATGTTTGTTTTCTCCCAAGTCATGACAGCATATGACTCACTATTCATATATGTCACTCTTTCATCATATCCATCTTCATAATCCATACCTTCAGTGGTGAGGAAATGAACTTGAGATCCACCAAGCTCCTCCAGTTCTTCATCAACCTCTTCTTTTAGTTCTTCATAGAGTTCTTTAAAATCCTCATCATCAGGTTCTTGAACTTCACAAGTTGCATTGACTGGAACCTTGATGGGTGGGCCTTCAATAGCCAATATGGTCTGAGAAGGAGGTAACCGATTCCTAGGATAAAAATTATTTCTTGGAATATCTTGGTAAGGAGCATGTTGAGTCAACTATTTCTTGATAGCAATGAGATCATTTTCCAACTTTTGCACTAACTAATCTGAGTTGGCTCCAAGAGAGGGAGAAGAAGATGCCTTAGACTTGGAAGGTTCTCTTTTCAATTTACTAGACATGATCAAGGTCATCCTCAACACTGATAGCTAACCATTGATCAGCCTCCAGAGTTGCAAGGTTAGCTCTCCTTAGTGCATAACTCACTTCAGGTAACTGGGCATTGAGGAAGAAGCATTTTTGGATTTGATCTACAGGATGAGTGTTCTATGGAATTTTATGAATGAGCTTGTTGAATTTGGCCACAAATTCTCTCATGGGCTCAAATGGTTCCTTCTTAATATGAGAGATTTGAGCTAATAGAGCATGCACATCTTCAGCAGGTTTGAAACATTGCTCAAAATGAGTTGTCATGGTGTTCCAATTAGTGATCGACCCAAAGTAGGAAGATGATAAAACCAATCAGCAACATTGTCCTGCAATGTCTCCACAAAAATCCTAACAGAGACATCTTCATGTTCAACCCCAAGAATCCCACATGCAACAATGAAGGCTGCAATGTGTTCATCTAGATGAACCTTCCCATCACCCGGAATTTGGGAAAACTTTTCCTGTTACCCCTAGGTAACTCATGCAATGGCTGAGGAAGAGCAAGAGACCCAACTGTTGTTCTCAAGGCAAAGGGGCTACCATCTTTGGAAAAATTGACTAAAGGGGAATTGAAACACCAGTAAGTATCAAAGCATGAATATTAGGACTGAGTTGTTCTTGAGGAATGTTATCCTTGGAATTTATGTCTTTAATAAGAGGTGTACTTGTAGAGTGAGTTCTTTTGTTCCTTCTTACTGGAAGAAGAGAGAATTTTTGTTGCTCCAGAAGTTGAAAATGGGAATTGTTCTCCAAATTCACCCCAGGTTAATTTGATAACATGCATCGAATTCTCAAGTCCTGTGTAAATGGATTGATTCAGTGGCAAAAATCATGTTTCTAGGGTCCCCTGCATTTTTTCTAACTCCCCGGCCGAAGAAGGAAAGAGAAATCTCTGAGAAAATGTGAAAAAGTTGCAGAAAACAAGCTTGGGCCAGGAAGAATTGTGAAAATTGGCTAAGTCCTAGTCCTCGCAAGCAGTCGAGACATTTGGGACGTCGGGGCGCGAATCACCCGAAAGGGCGCTGTAGTCTCATAGCAGGCAAAGGAACATCCAGGCCATCGAGATGCGTGGGATGCGGAAAGCCGGTTCGGCCGAAGGAGAAGAAAATCGACTAACTGCTCTGGGACATTTGGGACAAGAAGACGCGAAGGATGCAAACCGCCCGGATCGGCTGAAAAGGAGAACTTTGCACTAAGCAGTTCGGGACATTTGGGCCGTGAGGACGCGAACCGGCTGAATCGGGTGAATTGGAAGAATTTGTCCCAAACAGTCCGGGACAAGTGGGACAAAGGGACGTGGAAGATACGCGGATAGCCGAAAAAGCCGAGAGCCAATCAGATCACGACACGTGTCACCAGCAGAAAAGGGACAGGGAAGCCCATTTCGGGTGGATCAGAAGTTTTTGTCCCAGACAGCACTGGGACATCTCGGGACAAATGGACGTGGTGGACGTGAAAGAGCCGGCAGACCCGTGGACCAACCAAATCATGACACGTGTCACAAGGAGAAAAGTCCAAAATTCAAATGGTGAAGTTTTGAATGATTAGCCCGACCCAATCAGAAGAGGACACGTGTCTAATAGAAATGATAAGCTCAGAGCCGGGAAGGAGTTAGAGAGTTTAGCAAGAGTTTTGGTCGAAAATCTAAAAGAAAAGGTCTCGCCCCGTGCCCCTGTCGACCAATCAATGCATGCCACGTGTCGTCCAGGTGGCAGAGCGCGGGAAGAATTTAAAAAAAATGTTTCGCCTATTTTGTGCCCTAAATCTTCAGATCTCCATATCTTTTGATCCAGAGCTCGGAATCGCACGTTCTTTATATCAACGGAAATCTTATGAAATTCTCTACATGATTCTGGGGTTAATATTGAATTTTGGTGTAGTTTGGAGAGAGAAAATTGAGAAACAGATCTGATGCGTGTTCATGGCCAGAAGTGACATTTCAGCGACCAGATTTAATGCAGAATGGGCCGCATTCTCCTGTAATTCAGTCAAAATGACAAGGTATGGGTTTGTAAGGTCCCCCATGCTATTTTAATGCACCTACAGTCAAGAAGGAATGGGCTCTCATGTTTTTTGTACACTTCTATCTCCTAGGCTTGACCCATGCAATGTAAAAGCCAGATTTGGCTCATTTCTAAGGGGGAACATTTTTGGGAATAGCAGACTTCTTCTTTCACCTCCAGCAAGTGATTGAGGCAAGGATCAAACCTCTCCAAAGATTGTAATAGTTTTCTTTTACCTCTCTGAGGGTGTAATGCGTGTTTTGACACTGAAATGATAATGCAAGCTCTGTGAATGGGTTTCAGTCCTCTGTTTGTATTATTTGCTTCATTTCAGATCCTAAATTATACCTTATCAGTCTGTGTATGTTTTATGTTGTGAACTTTGGTCTGTGTCTATTTGCATGACAAATATGTTTCACCACTCCTTTTGGTGCATCACCATCTTTAGTTAGTTTCAATTTTTGCACTTCTACCCCTGTCTCCTTGCAAGTTAGAGTAGGATTAGGATCTGAACCTCTGTAGTTGTGCAAGCATTAGATCTAAATCAGAGGAGTTTGAGGAACCACCTCTAATCTAGAGATTCCTCTCTCAGTTTCACAAGTCCCACGCTTGGAGAGAGGTTTCCATGTTGTGCAATCACACTGGATGCTAGAGTGATCAACCTAGAAGCCTCGATCTCGCATCTAAGGGTGCTTTGTGAGCCTGTAACAACTGGTTTTGGCATGCCGGTGGGACGAGAGGTCTCATTTTTATTGCAGAAAAGTTGATGTGCATCTGCTACAATTTTCTTTCTTAAAAGAGCTATTATTCGTGGCATAAATCAAGCAGTTTCTCAAAGTGTTGCAGCCAACACAAGGTCAAAGAGGAGAAATTTGGGTGAAGAACAGCCATTAGCCCTAGCCAATCCACAACCTTCCACGGCTCCACAAATGATTGGCAAGCAAAATCTAGTTTCAAATGCACAAGGGAAGCCAAGAATAGCCCCTAGGCCAACTCAAATGCCAGCTGTTGCTGCCCACGTGCAAGGAGTAAATGTGAAAACCAAGGGACAGCAGAGAGATCCTTCATCACCATTCAGTATCATTGATCAGATGAAGAAGACAAACATCAACATATCAATGTGGGAATCCCTATCTATCCCAGGCCAAAGAGATCTACTGCAAGCTGCCATGAAGGATTGGCCAACTTGAATCAGTAGGTTCAAATGCAAGAAAAAGTGCTTACAAATGCTGCCTAGCCTGAAGGAAGTCATGGAGGGCAACAAGGTAAAATGTTGAAGCCCCCTCCTTTCTATGTTTCATTAATCATTGGAAATCAGCTAGTACATAATTGCATGATAGACTCCGGGGCAAGTAGCTCAGTAATGCCTAAACAGATAGCTGATCAGCTAGGGCTCTAGTATGAAATAACATCTAAAGGGGTAGTGCAGCTAGATGGGACAGCAATAGCAATAGTTGGAGTGATTAGAAATTTGAGTCTTACCTTGCACGCATGTCCAAATGTTGTTGTTTTACAAGATGTATCAATCATAGACCTTCCACCACTCTTTGCCCTTTGCTTGTCAAGGACTTCACATGACCAAGATTGGGGGGTATTTGTCTGCTGATTGGTTACACATGCTATTCAGAACAAGATATGGAACTAGGCCACAATCAGATCCGAACCTATTGCAAACTTTCATATTGAGCCTTACACTCCAAGTCAGATTAATGCCAATTGCTCAGCATTTGATCAAGAAGATCACCCTAGCACTGATGAGGCTGACACCAAGGTTGGAAGTATCCCGGATCTAACTCTTGATGAATGGGCAAACAAGATACATGCTTTTGATCCCTATCAAGAAGTAGAAGAATCTACGCTAGGAGTTTATTGTTTACATGAAGAGAATCAACCTCTCCCCAGCATCACCAAGCCGGATCATAAAGACAAGAATGAAGTATGGCAATTGTTCTTTGATGGGTCAAGGAGTAGACAAGGTGCAGGAGGAGGAGCTATGCTCATTTCACCACAAGGTATAAAGTATTACTCAGCCTTCCGTTTTCAGTTTTCTTGCTCAAACAACACGGCTGAGTATGAAGCCTTAATTCATGGATTGCACTGGGCAATGAAGAAAGGCATCAGGAATTTACAAGTATTTGGTGATAGTGAGCTGATTGTAAACCAAGTCAAAGAAAAAATGTTGCCAAAAATGATTTGTTGAAGAACTACAAAAATCGAGTATGGGATCTTATTGAAGATCTTGAAGCTTTTAGCATCAATTCCATCCCAAGAAAAAAGAATGAAGCCGACGTGACTTGCAGAAATTGGGGCTGCATTTGATGCTATGGAAAGTATCAAAAGTGAGAAATCTCAGCCTCATATCAAATTGGTTGTGAGACCAGCTGTTCCGGATAACAATACAAGTTGGCAAGTCTTCGAGAATGATCAGCAAATTGTTAATTTCCTACAAGAAGAAGCTGAGTTCTCCGCCAAGAATCAAGACAAGCTACATCAGCAGTATGGTGACCAAGTGGTGCAGCTGAGAACTAACAAATTACCAAAAGGCCTCATAACCTTGGAGTCAATCTTCAACCCGAATGATCAGTTCCGGAAGGAGAAAGCGAACATTCAAGTAAAGGGTGAAGATTCAGAGCCTATTTTAGTGGAAGAAGGCAAAACATTGCAGATTGGCAAAGTAAGTGCCTCACAAGAGAAATTTGATTTTTTTAGCTTTGCCAAGAGTTCCCAAATGTCTTTGCTTGGACTTACAAAGATCTAAGAGGTTTCAACCCAAAGTTGGCACAACATACTATTGAGTGGATCCAGAATCCAAGCCCTGGGCAAAAGCAAAGGCGGTGAACCCCATATTGAACCTCTCATGAGAAAAGAGTTAAGCAAGCTTATTGAGGCCGGATCATCTTCCCCATCAAACACTCAAGTTGGGTCACCAACTTAGTCCTAAATGTAAAGAAGAATGGAGAGATCAAGGTTGTGTGTCAACTTGAGGATTTGAATAGAGCCTCTCTCAAGGATCATTATCCACTCCCTTCCATGGAGCAAATATTGCAGGTCAGTAGCTGGTTGTAAAGGTTTTCACTACTTGATGGCTACTCAAAGCTACAATCGATTATGGTAAGGGAGGAAGATCATTCAAGACAGCCTTCACAACCAAATGGGGGACATATGCCTACAAGAAGATGCCATTTGGCCTATCAAATGTTGGAGCCACTTTCCAAAGGGCAATGGATATGGCATTCAAGGGTTGATCAATAAAATAGTTTTGATATATCTTGATGACATCACCGTATTCTCCAAAATGTAGTAGATCACCTTTTTCATCCGAGGCGGGTATTTCGAGAGGTGTAGAAGATTTGGGGTATCATCAATCCCAAAAATGCATATTCGGCTCATGAGGGGAAACTTCTAGGCCATATTGTCTCAAAAGAGGGACTGTCAATTGATCCAGAGAGGGTTGAAGCCATAAGAGCACTACCATTGCCAAGTCACAAGAAGGCTCTTCAAAGCTTCTTGGGAAGGATCAATTTTGTCCGCAGGTTTGTCCCAGATTTTGCAGCCCTTGTCAAGCCTATCACCAAAATGTTAAAGAAGAGCATGGCTTTTAAGTGGACAGCAGAAGGCAAGGAGAGTTTTGAAGTAATCAAAGAAGCTATCTCTCAAGCACCAACTCTCATCAACCCAGACTTCTCCAAGGATTTCATCCTCTATGCATTTGGAGGTGATGACACTATTTCTGCCATTCTAGTACAGTAGAACAAAGATAATGATGAGCAGCCGGTTGCCTTCTTCAGCCAGAGCCTAGATGACTATGAGGTGAGGTACTCTTTTATTGAGAAGCATGTGCTTGCAGTAATCAGAAGCTTGAAGAAATTCAAGCATTTAATCTCAAACAACAAGGTCCAGTTGCTGGTCTCACATGCTGGAGTTAAGGACTTCCTCCTCAACAAGGATTTGAATGAGAAAAGGGCAGGTTGGATCACCCGTGTCATGGAATATGACATTGAGATCAAGGTCACCAAGCTGGTAAGAGGGAAAGGACTGTGTGAGCAGCTGGTTTTGGGGAAGCAAAAAGAAGTATGCAACAAAGAAGAGGTTGTTTTGACAGTCCAAGACAGCCATGAGCCAAGTGGCAATCAAGAAGAAGACAATGCTTCCCCCACTCCTTGCTGGACCCAAGGCATTATACACTTCCTAGGTATAGGTCTGTGCCCCCAAAGATGAACAAGACCCAAAGGAGACACTTCAGGTTGCAGGTTGTTCCGTATGCCATTGTTGATGGAGTTTTGTTCAAGAAAGATGTGAATGGAGTGCTGCTGAGATGCATTAGCACAAATCAGATTCAAAGGGTGTTGGAAGAGTTTCATGGTGGACCAGCTGGTGGCCATTTTGCACTAAGAGTGACAGCTCTAAAAATCATGAAGGCTGGTTATTATTGGCCTAAAATCTTCAGTGATTGCTATGCATGGATCAAGAGGTGTAAGAATTGTGCATTCTTCACAGGAAAAGAGAGACTTGCTGCCCTCCCATTGCATCCAATCTCAGTTGACCAACCATTCATGCAATGGGGTTTGGACTTCATCGGAGTCATTAATCCCATTTCAAGCCAAGGGCACAAATGGATTTTGACAGCCACAGACTACTTCACCAAATGGACAGAAGCAGTAGCACTCAAAGAGGCAAATGAGTCTAGCATCTTAGACTTTTATGAGGGAATAATGACCAGATTCGGTGTACCTGCTATAATAATCTCTGATAATGCATTGGCATTCATTGGATCTAGGGTGACTGAGTGGGCTGTCAAGAACGGTATTTACCTAAGCACTTCATCGAACTATTACCCTCAGGGTAATGGCCAGGCCGAGTCTACAAACAAGAACTTGTTGAAGATCATTAGGAGGACTCTTGATGAGAATCAGAGGTCTTGGCATACCAAACTGAAATCAGCCTTATGGGCTGATAGGATAACTCCCAAAAGATCCACGGGTAACTCTCCATTTAGGCTTGTCTATGGAAGAGAGGCAATCTTGCCCATGTCACTTGAGTTGCCAACGTTGGAACTCATGAAGCAGCTGGAGTTGCTTGAATTTGAACCCATGGAGGTGAGGTATGCAGAGTTGATAGAGCTGCAAGAGATCAGAAATTAGGCATCCCAAGCAATGGAAAAGGATCAAGCTTTGATCAAGAAGACCTTTGATAGAAAGGCCAAGGATAGATCTTTTCAAGTTGGAGATCTAGTGTTGAAATGGGATGTGGACAGAGCAAAACCGGAAGGCATTCAAAATTTTATGCCATTTGGAGTGGCCCATACGTGGTCACAAAGTGCAAGAACAGCAATGCTTTCCAATTAGCCTCACTGGAGGGTGAAGAACTGCAGATTCCAGTCAATGGAATCTATCTCAAGCGTTGCTTCTAGAGGGAATTTCACTACCTCTGTAAATATTAGATTAGATTTTCTTTCCTCCAAGTGCTTGTGTACATTGTTTTCGTTGTAGGTTAGTTTTGTTTTCCCTAAGTGCTTTGGCACAGCTTGCTGTCCATGGAGATGTTTAGCAGTCCTTGCTTTCATCAGGTGACATTCCATCTTCCTCCTTGCACATTCTGGAGTCAGTTGAGGTTCTAAACTGAATATTTGATGACTCCATGCCCAATGGACTGCTTAAGGCAACTGGTATCTTCTACCTAGCAGGCAGGTAACCCCGCTGAGTCGCCAATTGTTATCCAAATTCACCCCCAGGGTTAATTTGATAACATGCATCAGAATTCTCAAGTCCAGGCAAATGGATTGATTCAGGGCAAAAATCATGTTTCTAGGGTCCCCTCAGATTTTTTTCTAACTCCCCTGGCCGAAGAAGGAAAGAGCAAGCTCTGAGAAAATGTGAAAAAGTTGCAGAAAACAAGCTTGGGCCAGGAAGAATTGTGAAAATTGGCTAAGTCCTAGTCCTCGCAAACAGTCGGGACATTTGGGACGTCGGGGCGCGAATCGGCCGAAAGGGCGCGGGTAGTCTCAGCAGGCAAAGGAACATCCGGGCCGTTGCTAGGGACGCGTGGGACGCGGAAAGCCGGTTCGGCCAAAGGAGAAGAAAATCGACTAACTGCTCTAGGACATTTGGGACAAGAAGACATGAAGGACGCGAACCGCCCGGATTGGCCGAAAAGGAGAACTTTCACACTAAGCAGTTCGGGACATTTGGGCCATGAGGACGCGAACCACCAATCGGGTGAATCGGAAGAATTTGTCCCAAATAGTCTGGGACAAGTGGGACAAAGGGACGTGGAAGATGCGGATAGCTGAAAAAGCCGAGAGCCAATCAGATCACGACACGTGTCACCAGCAGAAAAGGGACAGGGAAGCCCATTTCGGGCGGATCGGAAGTTTTTGTCCCAGACAGCACTGGGACATCCGGGACAAATGGACGCGGTGGATGCGAAAGAGCCGCAGAGACCTGCGGACCAACCAAATCATGACACGTGTCACAAGGAGAAAAGTCTAAAATTCAAAGGGCGAGTTTTGAAGGGTTAGCCCGAGCCAATCAGAAGAGGACACGTGTCCAATGGAACAGATAAGCTCGGAGCCCGGGAAGGAGTTAGAGAGTTTAGCAAGAGTTTTGGTCAAAAAGCTAAAAGCAAAGGTCTGCCCTGCGCCCCTGTCGACCAATCAATGCATGCCACGTGTCATCCAGGTGGCAGAGCGCGGGAAGAAATTTAAAAAAAATTGTTTCACCTATTTTGTGCCCTAAATCTTTAGATCTCCATATCTTTTGATCTAAAGCTCGGATTGGCACATTATTTATATCAACGGAAAGCTTATGAAATTCTCTACGTGATTCTAGGGTTAATATTGAATTTTGGTGTAGTCTAGAGAGAGAAAATTGAGAAACGGATCTGACGTGTGTTCATGGCCAGAAGTGACATTTCAACGACCAGATTTAATGCAGAATGGGCCGCATTCTCCTGTAATTCGGTCAAAATGACAGGGTATGGGTTTGTAAGGTCCCCCATGCCATTTTAATGCACCTGCAGTCAAGAAGGAATGGGCTCTCATGTTTTTTGTACGCTTCTGTCTCCTAGGCTCGACCCATGCAATGTAAAAGCCGATTTGGCTCATTTCTAAGGGGGAACATTTTTTGGGCATAGCAGACTTCTTCTTTCACCTCCAGCAAGTGATTGAGGCAAGGATTAGACCTCTCCAAAGATTGTAACAGTTTTCTTTTACCTCTCTGAGGGTGTAATGCGTGTTTTTGACACTGAAATGATAATGCAAGCTCTGTGAATGGGTTTCAGTCCTCTGTTTGTATTATTTGCTTCATTTCAGATCCTAAATTATACCTTATCAGTCTGTGTATGTTTTATGTTGTGAACTTTGGTCTGTGTCTATTTGCATGACAAATATGTTTCACCACTCCTTTTGGTGCATCACCATCTTTAGTTAGTTTTAATTTTTGCACTTCTACCCCTGTCTCCTTGCAAGTTAGAGTAGGATTAGGATCTGAACCTCTGTAGTTGTGCAAGCATTAGATCTAAATCAGAGGAGTTTGAGGAACCAGCCTCTAATCTGGAGATTCCTCTCTCAGTTTCACAAGTCCCACGCTTAGAGAGAGGTTTCCATGTTGTGCAATCACACTGGATGCTAGAGTGATCAACCTAGAAGCCTGATCTGCATCCAGGGGTGTTGTGAGCTCGCAACAACAGGAATATTCTATTCCGAGAGCCTTTTACCATGAGTATATCTTAGAGTCACTAGATTGAAAATGATCTTGAAGTTGTTCTTTTAGAAAGGGATATGTTTGAAATGAAATCCCTAGTAGAGTCACCAAAAACTGTTGGGTTTTTAAATGGTACTTTAACAAACCACAGTCAGGGGACAACAAGTCCCTCCTCTTTAATGGGAGAGGTTCCCTTATTGAAAGAAAGTAGCAAAACTTATATACAAATGTATAACTTTCAAAGTGTGGATTCCTAATACTTTGAAATATTTTATGCCCAAAGATCATCAATACGAAAGAATGGAAGAACTAAGGAGATGAGAGAGGAAGAACATAACAATACTTTCAAGAAATATAGATAGCAAAGTATAACCTTATACGTATTGATCAAAGGAGATGCAAAATGGAATCATTCAATTTTATAATGATATAATTTCACAGACACAAAGTTCCCGAAATCATATTAACAAGAACACAAAGTTTCTTATCATGCAAAGATGGATGATTCATAAATTCAAACAAGGAAAGAAGGAATAACAGAGGAAGAAAGGGAAAAACTTTTGTATTGATTACTTTCAAATCTATTACATCTACATAGTACCAGGATCCAAAATGAACAATGGCATGGAGAAGCCATTAAATAATCCTCAAAAAATGTCACATTTTTTTTCTTGGTTCTTGCAGAAGTGTTAATGGTGGCAAAAAATGATGCTCTGTAATGTAGCCGTCAAACCTATTTTGTAACTTCAAATATGATTCATCCACGTGGAAAAGATCTAAACTGAAGTGGGCCTAAAACATGGCTTCACTTGAGTGGCGCATGCATTCATGGCTCACTTTTACAATTTTAACTCTTTTCAAAAAAAAGCTCAAAAACTCAAAGTGCTCCGCCAACCCGCCTTCCCGCTTTGACTTTCAATGCGGGCTCAACATTTGACTTTATCCCTTGGCATGAGCGGGGTCATGGGTCACTTTATAACTTTAAGCCCTTTATGGAAACAAAGCCAAAATTCCCAAATCACTCCAATGGCCCACCTTCCCACTTTGAATTTTCAATGCAGGCATCAACACGTGGCTTCACCTAGGCGCCAACGGGGTTGCACTTCACTTTATAACTTTACGCCCTTTTAGAAACAAAGGTAAAATTCCTAAAGTGTCCCAACAACTGCCTCTCCACTTTTGACTTAAAAATGGCCACGTGTCCCTTTGCGGGCCTTAGGCATTCTTTTTACATTTTACGCCTTTCACCATAATGCCTCAAAACACAAAAAGGACCCGCCTTTCCACCTTTGACCTTTCAAAGCATCAAAACACAAAAAGGGCCCACCTTTCCACCACCACTTGTTTTAGCCAATCAGGATCCTTCGAGCCATGGGGCCAATTTGACACTTTTGTAAAAATAACAAAAGTGACAAGTTTAAAAGATAAACTCGCCATGCTGCATCCAATCAGAGATGTCCACGTATCTCGGATGTCGGGACAGAAGTTGACGTTTGTCATTCACAACTGTGGAAAAATAAAAATGAAAGGAAAACCCCACCGTTTGCACTGAATTTCAAATTGTTCTCCATGGAATGAGAAACTGCAAACAATACCAGGCTTGACGTGATCCATAGCCAAAGAGAAGGATTGACAACAACATTCAAATGAAGGAAAATATTTTTAAGCATCCAGACGGGAAGATAGAAAGTTTATCAAACCATGCAGACTGGAGAATTTTAAATGAAAGGGGCGAGATTAAAAACTGAGCACCAACAACTTCAAAGCACAAATTTATCCAAGGAACCAACTCAAAATTCACAAAAATTGACTTCAAAAAGAAGGGCATTTTGAGGGTGACAACATTGTTGAGGGTCCATATCTAAAATCAACCTTATCACACTTGCTCACTCTTAACACTCTACGCTTTATCGATCATATCTTTCTAGCACATAATTCAAACCATTTCCCAATGATGCACTCTTGTTCTATGGTTCATTCTTGACTACCGACGAGTCTTTCATAAATGAACCTCATCTCATGTATACTCATTCATATTCACCTCAAGGGGGACGTAGATCTTATCACACTCACATAAATTCCATTACATTCACATTCACAACATATTACATATATTTGTTTTACATTATTCTTTCTTACTTATAATTACATGTTACACTTTTCTTACTATGTTAGAAAAAGACTTTTTATGTCATTATGTTTACTATACACACATGGTCGTTCACTTTCCTTCTAGTTGTGAATGCATACTTTACACAAATATTTACATGTAACATGAATTCTTAGCACAACACCTCTTACTAGTCCCACAGCGGCTCTTGAGGGTATCTACTTTGGTACACATTACGGGTGTTATTTTCTCATTTTATCCTACTTCATCTTATTTCTAAGCACACAACATTATCGGATCATACACGCTTTGACATACTTTTCATCTTTCTAACATGCTAACATGTGATGCATGTGAAACATTTACTTTGCAGGAGCAATTTTCTACCATGGTTTTTGTTACTCTTTGTTTGCCATTGTTTTCCTTTATATGCCATTGTTTGTGGTCTTTTCCTATGTCATTATTTTTAATTTCTTGTATGCTTTTGGCTGCTTCGGCCTTGATTATCTTGCAACATTGTGAGTGATGTCCCATGTTTGCAACCCGCTTTTACGTGGTCTACACTATTTTATTACTTGTTAACTTACACATTGTCTTCTATATGTGTATTTGTCTTATTTTCACTAACACATGTTTTCCAACCACTTTATTTACATGTGCCTTCATTTTTACTAAGAACATTCCCCCTATAAGGCTTCAGTTTCAGATTGTACATCGGGTCCTCCTTTGGGCCGCATTCTCCTAGAGCGCCGCATGCACCCCAAATGAGGGGGGAATACATCAGTCAATCATTTGCCCCATACAATAATTCACGGTTATATACAGTGCGAGTTCAACATAAAATCACAACGATCTATAGTCTCATACGAGGATCCAAATCGACTTGGGTCCTCAACACAACACAGATGCTAGCACCTTTCTCCGGACATGAGGGTCTGGGCACACTTGACCCTTCTTGGGTTCCTATGATCAAGGGGCAATTTCACAATTCTTCTCATATCAAGACAATTGTCAACAGTCTACACAAAAATTTCCACAAGATGCAGTGCATGGTCCTTCAACAATCATCGTGCATGCTTGTCTCTTTTCTATTTTTACATTAGATGAAACTGGATTAAAATGGATCGTATCTTAACAAAGAAGGATCACACCATTTGCATAGGTGTATAAATCATCTGGAAGTAGTCAAAGGATGGAGAATAACACTAGACCTTTCTCCCTACACTTATTCTTTCGTGGCATGAGATCACCCCAAAAACTCGCACTTGGCATGAGATTGCCCAAAAACTCATTCTTCTACAACATTTTCAAGATCCTTTCTATCTTTTCACTCATTACGAGATCAAGTGCACATGTTCCTTTTCACATTTTCACATACTTTTACATACTTTTTACATACTTGGATCAAATTTTCATATACATGGCTTTGACTACTCTTTTTCTCTTCTATTTTATAGGTTCGTCCTTATGGGAAGCAACAGTCACATCATCAAGCATCAAGTGACATCGAAAATAGGTACAACACGACATATACACATACACTTTTCACCCCTAGGGTCACTTCCTCTTCTCTAGCTTCCATGCTTCATATTATTCACTCCACATTTTTTCTTGTCTCCTCAACACATTTTCACCATCGATCTACATGGTTATCAAGTATGCATCTCTTATCTACTTTATGTTATCGATAATTTTCTCAACAACATAAAGTGGGGAAAATATAGACACTAAATCATGCACTTTGGGTATATTTCTAGGTCTTGATCACATACTACTATTCATATGATTCCTAAGCAAGAAAAGTACTAATTGACCACTATCTTTGGCCTTTTTGCTTTCTTTTTGGTTTCCTTTTAGTCTTACACACCCCATTGCCCAAAGACAAATTTTGATACTTTAGCTTTTCTAATCTCGGACACCAACACCCACCAAGGACACCACCGCTCGGTGTGCCCTCATCCTCTCTAGGCACCCCGACCTCTTTGTATCTTGCTCACATATTTTAGGTATTTTCTATTTGTTGGGAATCTTATTTTCTTGGTGGTCATCCTTTTAGTGGTTAATTATGAAATTCAAATAAGGGAATCATATAAATACAAAGTTATGTGACCATAATAAAGGACCAAGCTCTAAGAATATATTACTATCACCTAAGGTTGCATCCAAAGGCATTTCAAGAGCATTAAAACATCCATATAGCATCCATTTAAAGGGACAAGGGACTACATTCTTCTACATACACTTCATAGGAGGGGAATTTCATTTTTCCATGCACACATATATTTACATCTTCTACATCTATCTATTGCTCGTTATCAAGTGCATCTTGCACAAGAGCCACCTAGGGCATGATTCTACACACACACACACACACACACACACACACACACATAGAACTACATGGATTACGAAATGTACTTCATCTCTCAGATCATAATTTCACTAAGTCGGGTGACTACCAGGGTCAATACGACTCCCCATTTACATCTTTTTATTTTTAAGATTTGATGTGTTTTGGGGTTTTGTAGATGTTATTTTTCTTTACGAGTTTCAAGAAAACTCAATGATCAACTAGTGACCCTCTGCGACTAACAACAACATTTAGTGAGCATCTTGTGACACTATAAACTTCATATTCGACAATTTTCGTAGTCATAGGTGCCTAGGAGCAGTCTCTAGCACCTAGGCACCCCTCGACCAGTCTAGGCACCCCAATCTAGGCAAATTTGACTATCACAAAATTTTTTGGGTTCGTTTGCAACACTATCCTCCTTCTATTTAGTAGTTCTTGATTCAAAGCTAATCTAGGATTAATTGCAAAATGTATTAAGTAATGTATCCTTTCTCTTACACTTAGGGTTTCAAATTTAATTGCTTATTTCTTAGGTTAGATCCATTTTTTTGCTTTATTTCGTTGTAACTTTACAATTAGAATTTAATATAATATTTTCAATATATGTTAAATCATACCCAAGTGAGTGATTTTGTGTCTACAAGCACTCATTTTCTATAACCACACAAGAGATAAATTATCTGAGATAGATGTGACTACATTCTTGCTCATTAAGGAGTGAGAATCAAGACAACTCATCCCTTATCCTCCCATTCGATTACCATATCATAATTATTAATTTTTTGAGTGGTGATTGAAACAAAAATAAGGAGAAAATTCTACATAAAAAAATTTTGTCATCCATTTTCCCTAATGGATTTAGTTTTGTTGTAAGCATTGTTTAAATATAATACCAAGTGGAAATATGTGAGTGAATAAGGAAAATGATATTTCACTAATTCCACAAATCTAGACATCGATATCTCCAATACCCAATATTTATGTATCATAGTACACTTAACATGACAAAAATAATGAAGTTAAATACACTATCCCAATGAGCCTTTTATTTCTCAATCTCTTCCTTGGTCATTTTTAATTTAGAAATAGTAGTAAGGAAATTTTGAATCAAGATAAAAACTCGCCAATAATACCTTTCTTTTTTCTAGAATCTTCTCCACCCATTTTTCATTTCATATTTCTTACATGGCATATGTTAGATACAAAATGGGTGAGAGGGGGATGAATCAGTCCTACAAAACTTTTACTTCAATTTCCGTTACATTTATTCATCATTCAAATCATTCATTTAATCATCCATAAATCATGTGAGCTTATTAAGTGTGTATCAAATATTTACAAGTGCATGAAACAAGAGAGACCACAAGACGGTAGATATAAGTGGGAACCCCTCAAGGAGAAAAAAAAACAACTGAAACCTTTGCTAATAGTACTCGTAATAAATTACTTGCAAAAATATTACACATCAAGAAAGATTTGTTTAGTGAGACATCAATCCCACAGGGGAGTACCAATCCTTAGTTTAGTAGGACACAAATCCTATAAGGAGGATACAACCCCTAGATGACTAAAAACCCACCTAGCCACCTGAAATGGTTGATCACTAAAGATATGTTGCTAAAAAAACTGATGGTGATCACAAATTCAACTCCATACTCTTCAAACCATCTCAAACAAGCTCTCTCCTAACTCACTCAAATATGCCCTTTCATTTGCTGATTAGTTCTAATGACCTTTCACACCTACTATTCACCTATTCTCGTCTCATCACACCTCTTCTCATCTCTATTCTTGACCCATCTAAGCTCATCTTCCTTCTTCTCTAGCTTTCTCACATCCCCATTATCTCAACTAGTCACAATGAGCTAATATAACATGCTTTTATACTTTACTCTAGCTCATAAACACTACTAGGTCAGACATGACCATATAAGTTGGTCATACCAACACAAAAATATATCAAAAACATAATATGAATCACTCCAAAAGACCCAAGTAGGTCAACAAGGGTCAAGACACACCAACTAGCACAAGGCAACTCAAACAAGCTCAAAGCAGGGTCTTCATCTCCAACGAATGAATTGTGACCTTAAAGGGAACACTTTGTATATTTCATGACTCAATAATCTCAAATAAAATCAAATAAAATCTCTCAACATCACAAACAATCACAAGAAACTCTAAAACGGCTATCTCCACCATGAAACACACCAAGAAGCAAGCATGCACAACTTGGTTTTCAAACACCTAGAATTCAGTCATAGGAAACAAGAAACTTCTCATATAAAATTTCATCATCAAGGATCAAGTAGTATACCATTGGAAATATATTTGAATATAATTTCTATAATAACTCACTTCATTTATCAAAACATAGCACAAGGCCACCAATTAGTTTAATCTACGAAACAACTCATTCGGACTCCAAGGACTTAAGAACTAGTCTTGAGAGAAACATGAAAAAATACCTTCAATGAAACTTCCAAGCACTAAAACCACTTGGAAAACATAATTAGGGACCTGATACACATATTCAAGTTATCACATGTATATGTCACATGGAGAAAACCAACCAAGCACACATGTTTGATCACCTATCTTCGCAAGCCAAATAGGGATATCTAGGCCATTAGGGTTTCAACAAGAAACCACATCTCCAGATCAATTAAAGTACTTAAAAACATCATGTCATGCCTTTATCAACTATATGTGATCATTAAGAGCTGAAACAACAAGAATTTCTATCAAACACACCTCAAGTCACAAGACAAAGTTTTAGCCCTTCTAGGCCAAAAGCGTTAGGCCCACTTTGAGGGCCATTATCTTCCATTTTCTCCACCGAATCTACCTAAAACTTCTCATGGCTATCTAATATATATCCCAAATATTCTAGAACATTTCACTTTTCATCCTAAAGCTTCCATCTCAGCTGAAACTGTAAATCTCCACAAAACTAGGGTTTTCTCCTACTTATTGAAATAGTTGGAACATGAAACCACTACCAAAATGAGACCTAGATAATCCTATAAAAACTTGATGCATCACATTTTATTTAAAACTTAATTTGAATACCATAAAAATTATTTCTTCCATATCGCTTTGCTAGGAGGGTTTTAGCTAGGGTTTTAACCTATCTAACTTCTTAACAATTGCTCATAAAGATGGGACAACCAAATCAACTCATTATTTTTACAAAACACTCTCAGCTCAATGAAAAAACATCCCCTAAATCCGAAGGCTCTCATGAATAACCCACATGTGTGGGTGAGTAAAAATCTTCACTCATCGAGCTGGTTTTGCCTTCTCAAGAGCTCAGTTTTGCCAAAAATCCATTTTCTTGATTTGTATGTAACCACTTAACCTAAAAATTTTCTTAAAGCATCTTCAAAACATTCTACAACTTTCCCATCTATAATTTTAGTTTTCACACCTCTGAAACTTCTCAACCTCTGAGACTTACCTACATCTATATGTTTGGTTCTCACTATTGTCCTTCTTAAGGACCTCATACATGCACTTTCTAGCTGAATAATGACCTAATACACCTTCAAAATATGGTGTAAAACCTCAACATACACTCCACATGCTTCACCAAGTATTCCCTTATCCATTTCTCATGTTACTAACGCATGCACCATGCACTAGGTCTAGGAATAGACCTAGAATGACTGAATCAACCATGACATCTCATGAAATGACCATGATGATGTCTTACGAAACTTAGACATATTTTCCATGTCATACTAGCCATGATATACCTCATATAAAATTTTGGAACTCATACCATGACCATACATGCTTGCACCATGCTCAAGACCATGCCAAGACACCATAACAACTTCACCAAAACTAGACACTACCAATCAACCTTCATGTTTGACCTTGATTGACACCTCATGGAGACTCCTAAACACTCTTGACTCCCTTTTCCATCAATTAACTTTTACATCAATGAAAACCTTAGACACAATGGCCAACAATCTCCCCCTTTGTCATTGATGACAACCACCTTCAAAAACATTGATGGTAACCACAAGACCAAACACCTACAAGACATATTTTTCATGTTTCTGAGCCTAATATCCCCTTTGAAATCTATGGAAAAGTATATATGCCAACTTGACATAAAAATGACAACTCACAATGACAACAATGCACAAGACAACTTACTTACTTGTTCACAAGCTCCCCCTTGGATTGTACTCTAATTTCTTGACTTCATCAAAAAATGAGATCTGTGGACCTGACATGATGATGTAAATAGCTCCCCCTAATATTATATTCTCCATGGATGACTAACTCATGCTTATCTCCCCCCGAATAATGCACTCAATTTTTGTTTCAGTCCATACTACACAACTTCTCAAGCTTCATGAACCTGCAACACTACTTGTATGACATCATAGACCCTGTAACAACATTTATTCATCCTTAAAGCATATTAAGCAACCTTATAACACGGTTTTACCTCTACATACATTTAGACTCACCTTGTCTTAGTCATCACATAACATTGAATTGACTTGATCGTGCTGTGCTCAACACAGACTAGTAGCTCGTTTTAGGACCAAGAGCCCTAAACCTCTCATTCAAACCAATTTTTCCCAATTTCTCTTTGTAATAGGATCAAACACAACATCTAAACCATATTCTAAGTGATTCCCCTAACATTAAACCATCAAATTTTAATTTTTAATGTAAAAATGAGAGCACATACCTTGATCACAAACCATGGAAATGGGTCATGTTTATTATCATAGTCATGAATCAATTTCTCACAGTGTTCATTTCCTTCTCATGAAAATGTAGATGTTAGAGTATATGTCAAACTCCTTTGAGAAATACTCATAATATTTGACTTAAACTAACTAAAAACAACTTTTATTTTCTTGTATTGATACATACAACTCTTTTTGAAAACTAATTGTCATTGTCTTTAGAAAAACCTTGGTTCATTCCGAACACTTTTCCCTATCTAGGTTCCAACATAGAGTTTGTGTCATTATCTCATGAATACAACCAAACACACCTTGTGACATTTTGAATTTCATGTCCTATAAACATCCTCAAGAACCTATTTGAGAAGCTTATCCCTTTTTTCTATCATATGAGGTCTTCATATATCTATAACTCAAACCCAGACTTTAGATTTTGAACTTAGCTCATGAATACTCACAATTTCATCTTCTGAAAATTCACTATCTATGGAAAAATCAAACTATTTATGCTCAAGAAAACCTCATTTTAGAATAAATGAATGCATACGCATACCTATTTTAATGAACATCCATCTAGCACTCTTAGTCTTGATAGATAAAAACATACCTATTTCAATATTTTCACCGAGATATCCACCTATTTCAAAACTATAACACAAATCCCAAAAAGATAAACCATTAACCTCATGTAGATGAGTCACGCATACACATACTCATGATATGAATGGAGCACCTAAGAGCACAACATCTTCCCCTGGGATTGTGTTATCACGAGACCTAACCTCTTGACCACGATCATATATCTTGTGATGGCATAGTCTTCATGATAGAACTATTGATAATCCTAACTTGTTATACATTCATAACTCGAATACCCAACTTATACATTACTTATCTTTCTCATAGTTTTAGTAGAGCATTAAGATACCCTTAACATAATTCAAATGTACTCAAATACCTTTTCGAGACCTCAACACCATTGTTTCACCCTTAGAAAAAAATTACCATATTCACTGAAACAAGACTTCATGACACATGATAGAATTTTTGGGATATACAGATTTCACTAAGACTTCTATGACACAAGAAAAAACCATTTTCTCTTGACACATACAGATCCATGACCATTCCTTCATACTCGGACCAAGAACACATTATGCCATAATAACTTATTAATATATGATATAGGACAACGCAAAAACACATACATACCTCTGTCACTCTCTTGACATGAGACAATATGAAACATAAGTCATACTTTGCATGAATGAAAAATAGAATCCCCATGGAATAAGCATCGAGTTTTCAGCTACTTGATACCACATATCCATACAAGAGACAACCTTTAGACCTTTTATGATCTCAGATAAGATCGTACCAAAAACACAGACTTCTTTGATGGATGATAAGACGCAGAATGTATACATACTTGAGGACTGTAGACATTAAACTCGACTACTTGAATGAAACCATACCTTTTGAAGCATATAGGACCATGACTAACATTATATCTTCAAGGAGCACTTCTATATAAATGATTAAGCTTCTTATAGAAGCTAACATCCTTTATTGCTTCTCATTATATGAGGAATGACTCTATGAAGCGTAATGGAGCCCATTATATATCTTATGGAACTAGAACACCTAGAGCTCGGGAGATTCCCAAATCTCCATCTTCCTCCTATCCACATTTTTTTCAATCTTCAGAACTCTTTTGTTGTTCATAGGCTCCATTTTGACTATCTTCTCCTCCTTATTTATCTGATTTATCTTTGAATCCTTCTTAATTATCCCTTTTGATTGAAAACCTGATAAAAATATGATTTTCTTCAATTTTATCTTCAATCATAGAAAATATACCTTCATGTCTTGATGATTGGCCTAATTTAAGCTTGAAATCCTTCTTGTCCATCTTGTTTGCAATTTCCATCTTCTTTACTAAGATTGACTCTCCTTTAACCGACATTGTTATCTCCTTTACACCATATGTATTCATGTCATGCTTAGACTCATCAAATCTTATGCTTTTATATCCATTCTCTTTGACCTTGCTTGTGTGGATGACCTCCTTGTTTTTCATTATTGTACCTAATTCTTCCTTAACTATCTCTATAGGAGCAATTTTGATACCTACCTTCCTCTTGTAGCTAATCCTTTTTATCCTATAATACCTTGCAATGTGGCCAACATTTTTACATTTGAAGTAAACAACAAAATTATTACCTCTAAAATCTCCATCGTTTTGTCTAGGTCCCTTTTGATGGCAATGTCTAACAATATGTCCAATAATATTGTAGTTGTAACATATAACTTCATACTTACTTTCATTCCTCTAACTCTGTCTAAGAGACTCTTGATGAAAAAACTTGGAAATATGGCCCTTATGATGATAGGTGTAGCATGTGATATCTCTTGACTTACATGAATGATCATACCTACCATTGCTCCATGGAAATGCATTCTTCCTCCTACAACCCCTAGCTCTATGACCAAAGATATTACAAGAATAACAAACACCATTGAACTTACTTGTGAACTTTATAGAATTGGGTTGTATTATGATGTTCCTTTGAGTACTTTAATCCTCTTTGGCTCCAGTAGGTCCTTGAATTGATGTAGCATTTTGTTATTCTTTATTAAATTATTCTTTGTACCCCAAACCTGATTTTTCATTAGAGGACCTTTGATAGCTCAACAAATCATCAATATTTTTATGCTTTTCTCAAAATTTTCATAAGTTTTCATCATGTTAGAGACCTGATTTAGATATTCTTTTAGATTCTTCATTTCATCTTCAAGATCCTTGATGATTGATTGAAGCTTGATATTCTTTCTTCTTTGGAGCACTAAACCAACTTGCATGTCTTCTACATTCACTTCTTCTACCTTTTCTTCATCAAAATTATTCATACCATTTTTTCCTTTTGAACTGCTTGTAACATCATTTTCACTACCACTAGAAGGACTAATATCTTCATACAAGTATTCCACTTTTCCCATAACTCCTTATTTGAAACACACTCTACAACCATGGAACTTACACATTCTTCTAAAGCACCAAAAATGATATCCTTGGAAATTTCTTCCATGGGGTCTGATGAATCAATGTATCCAACATCAACATCATAACCAAGATAACTTAGATGTACCTTCATTATGAATCTCCATAGGGCATAGTTATTTCCATTGAACATTTGGACCTTGATATGACAAAATATTTTCTCCCATTTTGATCAAACAATTTGTGCTTCAAGAGGATCTCCTTTAAGTTGTTAAACTTACACATAATGACCTAATTTTGATACCAATTGTTATAAGCACAATGGAATAAGGGGGGTGAATCAATCCTAAAAATATTTTACTTCATTTTCCATTACATTCAAACCATTTATTTAATCATCCATAAACCATGTGAGCTTATTAAGTGTGTATCAAACATTTACGAGTACATGAAAAAAGAGAGAGAACACAAGACACTAGATATCTGTGGGAAATCCTTAAGGTGAAGAAAACCCACTAAAACATTTGTTAATATTACTCATAACAAAGGAATTCCAAGAATATTACACATCAAGCAAGATTTTTTAGTGAGACACCAATCCCACAAAGAATGTTAACCCCTAGTTTAGTAGGACACCAATCCTACAAGGAGGTTGCAACCCCATAAATGACAAAGCACCCACCTATCCACATGAAATGGTTGGTCAATGATGATATGTTGCTACAATGATTGTTGGTGATCATGAATTCAACCCCATATTCAAACCCTCACAAAACAAGTTCTATCCCAACTCACTCAAATATGCCCATTCATTTCTGATTAGGGTTTAATGACCCTGTACACATGTTGTTAACCTCTTCTCATCTCTATCCCTAACTCCTCTAAGCTCTTCTTCCTTCTTATATAGCTTGCTCACATCCCCATTATCTCAACTAGTCACAATGAGCTAATATAACATGCTTTTATACTTGACTCTAGCTCATAAACACTCCTAGGTCAGCCATGACCATATAGGTCAGTCATACCAACACAAAAAATTAATATTAAAAAATCATATAAATCACTCTAAAGGACCTAAGTAGTTCGAGAAATGGTAAAGATACGCCAACTAGCACGAGGTAACTCAAACAAGCTCAAAACAAGGTCTTCATCTCCAACAAATGAATCATGACCTTCAAGGAACACTCAGCTATTTCATGACTTAAGAATCTCCAAAAAAATAAAATAAAATCTCTCGGCATCACCAAAAAGAACAAACCTCAATGCTTATCTCCACCATGAAACACACCAAGAAGCAAACATGTACAACTAGGTCTTCAAGCACCCATAATTTAGTCCCAGAAAACAAGAAACTTGTCATAGAAAAAATCATCATCAAGGTTCAACTAGTATACCATTTAAAATCTCTCTAAATATTATTTTTTAACAACTCACTTCATTCACAAAAGCATAGTATAAGGCCTCCAATCAGTTCAATTTCTGAAAAATAGCTCATTCAAGCTCCAAGGATTCAAGAACTAGTATTGAGAGAAACATGCAAAAACAAATTTAATGTAACTTCCAAAAACTAAAATCACTTGTAACACTTCATTAGGTACCTAACACACCTATTCAATTCATCACATGCATATTTCACATGGAGAAAACCAACCAAGCACACTTGTTTTAGTCACCTATTTTGGCAAGCCAAACAGGGTTATCTAGGCCATTAGGGTTTCAACAAGAAACCACCTCTCTAGATAAAATCAAGAACTTAAACACATCATGTTAGGGCTCTATCAATTATCCATGATCATATATAGTTGTAATAACAAGAATTTCTATAAAACACACCTCAAGTCACAAGACAAGGTTTTAGCCCTTATATGCCAAAAGTGGTAGGGATAATTTAAGGACATGTATCTTCCATTTTATCCACTGAAGCTACCTAAAAATTTTCATGTTCATCTAGAAAATATCCCAAGGATTCTTGAACAATTCACTTTTCATCATGAAGCTTCCATCTCAGCCCTAAAACTACAAATCTCCACAAAACTAGGGTTTTCTCCTACTTCCTGAAATAGTTGGAACATGAAACCACCACCAAAATGATCCCTACATAATCCTCTACAACCCCGATGCATCACTTTTTCTTTCCAAATTCATTTAAATACCATAAAACTTATTTCTTCCATATCACTCTTCTAGGAGGGTTTTAGTTAGGGTTTTGACCTGTCTGACTTCTTAACGATTGTTCATAAAGATGGTATGACTAAATAAACTCATTATTTTTAAAAAACTCTAAAATAAATGAAAAAACATCCCCAAAGCATTAGGATCCCATGAATAACCCACACATGTGGGTGAGCAAAAAAACTTCACCCATCGAGCTGGTTTTACCGATCGAAGAGCTTGGTTTTGCCAAAAATCCATTTTCTTGATTTGTATGCAACCTCTTGACCTAAAATTTTTCCTGAAGCACCATGAAAATATTATCCAACTTTCAAAACTCTCAATTTAGTCTACACACATCTAAAAATTTCCAACCACTTAGACTTACCTATGTTTATATGTCTTGTTCTCACTATCTTACTTCTTAAGGACCTCATACATACACTTTCCAGCTGAATACTGACTGATACACCTTCAACACATGATGTAAAACCTCAACATATGCTCCATATGCTTCACTATATTTTCCATGCTCCATTTCTCATGTTACTCACTCATGCACCATGCACTAGGTGTAGGAATAAGCCTTTGATGACTTGACTCAACCATAACATCTCATGAAATGACCATGATAACTTCTTACTGAGACACTTAGACACATTTTCCACGTCATATTAATCATGATATACCTCATACTAACTTTTTTAACTCATACCATAACCATACTTGTTTTCATCATGTTAAAATGCCATAACAACTTCACCAAAACCAGACACTACCAATTAACCTTCATGTTTAACCTTGATTGAAACCTTATGGAGAATCCTAAATACTATTGAATCCCTTTTCCATCAATGAAATTTGACATTAATGACAACATTAGACACAATGGCCAACAATTTATCCTTGAGATCTCTTGATCGCTTAAGAATCAAAACTATTTATGGGTGAGATAACCTCGGCCGAGAGGAAGGGGCACTACATTGGGTTCTAGAAATTATTGTACATAAGAAGTGAGGGTCCTTACATGTTCTTCCAGTTAATCCAAATTATGTTTATTTTCTTCATTTCTTATAAGAAATCAGGATTCAAAATCTTTGAATAGGTGCACATCTCTCTCATAAGTGGTTTGTCCTAAGGAAATCCTAGTCAGCTCATAATTATCATGTGTCATTTCTCCCATAGGCTTAACAACTTTCAAATGTGTAACTTCCACATACTAAGATCCAGAAGCCTCGGTGAAGAAATGAGAATTTGTTTATGCTTTCTTAGTATGCTTGGTTTTGATGTACTTTGAGATGGCCTCAAAGTTAGGTGTCATGGATTGTTGTACCATTCTTGACTCTCCTCTAAGAAACTCTTGTATCGATGGGAAGGTCTCAACTAGTGTGGACACAAATTTAGGCATAAGGGAACTCTTAGGCACTTGATAAGGAACTAGGGATTTCCCAAGATGATGTGACTTAGCTGCCGAGGAGGAAACACTTGGATTGCAGGGATTATTAGGATATTTTGATGGATCAATTTCCCCTAATTCAAGTGGATACACAAGATCTTTCTCGACTTTTTCCTTCCTATGAAGCTTCCTAGTGGGATAAAATTCAATGTACTCAGTTTCCACAATATTCCTCTTGGAATATTCCTCTGAATGAGCAGATTTTGTGTCCTTTTCATGTGCCTTGAGGGAAAAGGTGAGAGACCTTTCCTAAACGAAGATAATTGGCCGCCAAATTCAATAAAAGAGTCCCTCTTCCATTTAAACCAATATTTTGACCTCTGGATCACTACCATGGTTCTTTCCTTGATGTCACCATACTCTCAAATATTCTATGGGGTAGGTAGAAGAGAATATTGTCTTTGCTTAATATTCATAATCAAATAGGTATGAATTATCATATTTCATTCCTTCTACGAACCAGTCAAATTTGAAGTCCCTCAACTTATCCACTATTATTCTCATGTAGTATCATTTCCTGGACTCAAATTCATGAGTGTAATTATCCTAATAGTCCTCAATTTGTGGAATATGATGTACACCTAGCAGGAGGAAAGTCTCAGGATTATTCATAGTGTCAAAGTCATACCGAGACATGTAGGAATACTGATTCAAAGTGCGAAGGAAGTTTTGATGTTTACTACATTTGTGATACTCTTGCATGAGTAGATTCCCAGAGAAATAGGAAAGGATACACCTTTCTTCTTTACACTCTTACACCTAGTGTGAACATGGGATAACTACCTACATAACTCAATTATGATGATCTTGTCACTCGGGTACCTTAGTATCCTGCGAGGTGCAAGATCAAATCCTCCAACCCTGAGATAGGTGAAGGTGGGAAACTAAATGAAGTAACTTCCATATTTCTTGATCAACCCAACTACTTGAGATGATATTCTCTATTTAGGATTGCCTTCAATTAACCTTATGAAATACATGGTGAATGCATCATTCACCCTAAAGAAGTGTGAGTTACTTTCTTGATATGTGAGTTGTGGGTATTTTTCATAGGTTGGTGACTTTTGTGGCACATTAGGTGTAGTGGAGAGACCTCGAAAGGCCTTGTGTATGTGAGGGCATACACCAGATAGGAATTCATGGTGAAATTATTAGAGGTAGAAAATTGCTAAGCAAGATTGGAGTGATGAATGTTATTACTTATTATTTTCCCCAATCAATTATTTGATCTTCTTCTGTGAATGCTAGAATGAACTAATCCATCAGTATTGGAAGTCATTTTTGGTTTCTTCTCCCATCACCCTATTCAGTAGGACAATTACATCTAAGTATGCTTCGTGAAATTCACTTTGGGACCAAGTCTTAGGGATTCGAATTCATAGGATAATTGCATCTAAGTATGTATCATGAAATTCACTTCAGGACCAAGTCTTAGGGATATAAACCAACTACGATCCCTCGTAAGTATGAGTTTTTCTTTCACATTATTGTGAGGAAAACTAATGAGTAATTTTACCATGTTATTATAGGTAGGAATTTACATGCATTGAGAAATAAATTTTGGTGTGAGGACTGCAAGAATGGAATTGCCATCCGTTAGAAGTATCCTTGAATTCGGATCAAAATGGTGTGCACAAGCTAGGACTAGCTCAATGCTTTGAATAGATAAAGGATGACCACCTAATCTGAATAACCCACTTGATAATTTCTTTTCTTCCACATGTTCACAATGCTCACCTATAATCGTTGCTTTCAGATCTTCCAGGTCTATGTGTGTTACATCAATTTCACCCACATTGGGATATTCAATGTTCAATATTGAAATTGGTTCCAAACCCAAGTATTTGACCTTCATGATTCTTTAAATTAGTGAAATAGTAAAGATATGAATGGGTATGAATTATTAAACCCTAATCCCAACACTTTCTATTTTTAGCAGGTCATATTCCGGATGACTATTTTTAGTAAGTTTTCAAAATTCTCCAATTTTAGTGTTTTTGACTTGAAAGGAGTGACGGTGACACTAAAAGTTTTTGTTTCTAAAACTTACTATTTTTAGAAGGTGGACCTCTGGGTGTCGAATGGAATGAAACTAGTCTCAAAAGTTTAGGTTTTTCTCGGGATCCTCTGCTCCACTTTTTAGATGTTTTCAATTGCCAAAATTTCATACATCTAAAAAGGCAAGTGTATTGGCTGAAATTTTATTCTAGCTATTAAAAATTTTACATGACACCAATGGATGTAATGTTTGTATCAATACAAGGGAATTTTTTAGAAGAGGACATGTTTTTAAAATCTCATGGAAATTGGATGAAGGGTTTTAGAGAAATGAGCAACTTTCCATTTTTAGGTATGAAGATGTTTTAAAAAATTCAGCAAAATAATATCATGGATATGAGTTTGGGGTGGATTTTCAATTTTAAATGTATAAAAAAATGTCTAAGTGTTTTATTCAACCATTTCTCCCTCCCTAGCACTTTAACTAATGTTTAACCAAAACAGGCTTAACCAGGGTTAGTCAGGGGTTGGAGGTGGAGTTACGCCTAGAAAATAGGAAATGTATGAAGAAATTGGATATAAGGGGTACCAAATTTTTCTTTTACTAGATTATGAAAAGAGGGATCATCTAGTTTCATGTGAGAAAGATGAAAGGGATGAAAACAAGCTCTCGGGAGCTAAAATTAGGTTTTACATGTGACCACAAGCTAACTCCAAGGAGGAGGCACATTTTTGTCTCTAATATCCCCTTGGATGTTGTGACAATGTAAATGGGATAGATAAGAGTGAAAAAATTTCCATGTGTCAATTCATCATAAGGGGGCCTAATTTTGAGTTTCACTTGTTCCTAATACACCAAGTTATAAGTCGTAAGTGACGAAAATATAATTCCAATAAGGAGAGTGCACTTTATTTTCCTTTTTATCCCATTGGATTTTGGTACAATGAAAAAGGGATACATAACCTCAAAAATTTCACTAAGGGTCCATGCATCGAATGAGGGGGCTAGATTTTAAGTTGCACATGTAAAGTGAGTCTAGGAGACAAGTTACAAGATTTTAAGTGATGAAACATAACTCACCAACAAGGGGTCACACTTTTTTGTCCCCGTTGTCCCCTTGAACCAAGGGAAAAAGGAAAATTTATGGTTGAGGGTTAAAATTGCACTCAATCTTGAAAACCATGTTGATGTCATCATGTCAACTTGTAATTAGAACATGAGGAGTACTTTTTGGCCCCAAGAGTATGGAGTTTGGAGGAAAAACCTTATATGATTTTGAATCCAATATACCTTAGGATATCATTCCAAATATTTTTAAAAGTAAAGTATTATTTCAATTTGATTTTAAGGCCCAGTCACTCTTTTGGCTCAAAAGGGAAACAGCAATGACTCAAAATATCACGAAATATTGTTACCAAAATTGATGTGTCTATCATGTGGAGAATTTCAAGATATTTCCATTTCCTATTTTTATATTACAACTCCTCCCAGAACTCCTGAAATACTTAGGACAAGTCCACTTTCTCTGTTGAAGCTATTATTCCCTACACCTACATTGATCCTATTTTGCTTGAATGTCTCCCGACACCATATGGCCCCAGAGAATTATTTGAAACTACCTTTGATATCTTAAATAATCCTCTAGAAAACTCCCAAATGGATTTATCCCTTGAAATCATTATCCAAAGGGTATTCTTTTGCAACAAAATGGTTAAAATAGCCCTTTTCATGCCTTTGAGAACTACTCCACCTTAGATCTAAGAAACTCCATGATTCAAAGTAGGTATACTTCCATGTACATGAAACACACTTGAAAACCATGTTAGCACATTATTCTTAGTCAAAATGAGGGTGAGAAAACTAATAGGTTGGTTGGAAGAAGGGATTATAATGACTAGGAGAGGGGTTTTCAAGTGGGGGATTGGTTGTTATGACCAAAATTTTAAATTTTGCATGCTAGAAATTTATCATGACAACATGTTGATAAATCACAAATCTGCCTTAAGGCGTTGGAATATGACTCTTGGAATTGTAAAATATTCATTCAAACCTACAACCACAATCACAATGAAAAACATTTAGTCTAACAATTAATTACACAACATATGTGACTCAATTTACCTAATTTCCAATACATAGTGGCTTAAAAGTATTCAATATACAATGTTTCATTTCCTTGTCTCAATATGAATAAGTATCCATTTCTCAATCACTTATAATTAATTACATTATATTATTTTTTCTAAAATGTTACAAGTTTCATAATAGTTTACATCCATATGTCTCAAATATAATAATACAATAGAAATTCACATATAAAAACTCATCAATCCTTCATTGTGACACGATTGTTTTATCTCATCAAAGATCTATCATGTTATCTAGATGCACTACAAGATAAAGAGCATTATCAAACACTTTACCTCTAACCATGAGCCTTACAGATCCTACACACCTCTCAAGACTTGAGAGTGTCAACGCCCTTCACAAAAAGGAAGATGAAAAGAATCAATAAGGTAAGAGAGAAGCTTATGTGTAGTACACTCACCCAAAAATTGGTAAATTTAAGACAAGGTAGGAATATCAAACATCCTCTAAATCATAAAAGTAATGATTATGTTATTATCCAATAGACTTATGATATCGAGGGCACCCCCATCGAATCGATAATGTGTTAGAGCATGAAATAAAATCATTTGACTGATCATTAAGGTATACTTTGATTTTATCCATAGTCTACCTCATATCCCATTTTCACATGTTTCATGTGTGAACCATTGTACTTAGGATATCTCCCTATATGTATAGGTCACTCCCTAGTCTTATAACACACCTCCCAAAACACACCCCTTTCCCCAATATAAATTCACAACAAGATAACTCTATCTCCATTTTAACAACTCGAGAAAAATAGAAATAGAACAAAAACAACACCAACCTTCCCAATGTTTATAAATATCCTAATCCTAGTTTGTTATCCCCAAAAAATAAAAATAAACCATGAAAAGGATGATATAAATCATAATCTTATTAGGTGTCCCATACCTCCTAAGGAATTCATATTTACAAGAACCCTAGTCTTACTTTTCCATCACATACAAAGGAGTATAAATTTTCTATAATCTATATAAGGGTAAGTGCAGGAAGTTGATGGACAAATATAGGGTCATCTGTGGACATCATATTGCAAATAACAACATAATATCAACTTGTAGGGATTATTAGCAATACATACACTCAAAATTAGACAAAATTATATTAATATGAATCATAGAATCCGGAATCTAGTTTCTAAAATACTAATTTTTGTAAAAAATGGACAAGATTAGCTATATTAAACACTCAAAATTCAATGACTTGGTTTTTTTTTTAAAAACGCCGATAAGATTATAGTCCGTTTGCCCACAATTTGGATGACCAAAAATTGATATATATATTTTTCCTTTGGTGAGAAGTTATATGCCACTATCTATCTTGGGATGGATTTTATTTTGTATTTTTTGAGTAATATTTTATTTTTATGATTTTTTCCGTGAAAGTGGTATGAAAACATAAAGAAAACAGAGCACTTTCCGTTTGCCCGCCATAACTTCATCAAAAAATATTGAAATAAAATAATTTTTTTTTGAACATGTATATAATTTCACCATAGTTGGGATGGTATAAGTTTTATCACATTCTGATAAGTGAAACAAATTTTGTAGTCTTAAACGTAGACATAAACATTCACGGGAAAAAGTGTCTTAAAGACCTACTATTAGTAAAAAATTATAAAATGATATTTATCCTCTTCTATTCACTTTAAAATCAGTATTTCTACAAAGCTAATAGTCTCCCCTACGCAATGGTACCATTTTTATGACATAGTTTTTACTTTTCGGCATGGTTCAAGTCCGCATAAGACTAAATTTGATGTTTTTTGTTTTTAATGTAAAATTCAGGATTTGATGTCCACTTAATTGTCCCCCAACTTGGTGCACTTACCCATAAGGTTTACAAACAAGTAACAATCAATATCTAATGTGTGAAAGAATAGTATCTCATGTTCCCCTTCATTGCGTTAATTTTTCCTTCACTCATCTTAATAATAATCACCATTCAAAACTAGGAGTATCACTCAAGTAATAACAACTCTCGTAACTGTCCCATACCAATTACGAGAATCACAATTATAAGGATCCTAAACCTATTTTTCCATAATCATATCCAATATAGGATATATTTTTATTGATCTTTACAACAAATCAGCGTATTTATAATTCAAATATTATATATTCATTAGATTTTCTCCATGCAAAATCTAGAAAAACATGTCATATACATGGTCATATCCAAAAGTATATTCCTATTTCTACCAAGGTTATAATAAAGATAACGAAATACTTTTCCCATAATTATCAATTATAACAAATTCAAATTAGAATATATGTTTCTCATTCTTTAGAACTAGGTTCTAATCCACGGGACTTGTGGGTTATAAATTCCACTAATTTATAACTAATTCATCCGGATCTTTATTTTATAATTATCCATTTTCTATTAAGACATAATCATGATATACTAGGTATTGAAGTTACCAATTTCCTAGTTACTTAGTTGTGACATATTCCTATCCCTCTATTTAAATTTCAAAGTATCATCCCGGGATGTATAAATGTCATCATACATTGATCACAAGACTTAATCATTTAATTATTTATATTTAATTTATCCAAATAAACTCATATTTTCATATCATTTAATACATTATACATTCATCTTAATCATCCTTCTTTTGGGCTCCACCTTTTTCCATTATTTCAACCAATTCTCAAATAATAATATAACATATATTTTAAGCATATATGTCTTAATCAAAACACATTATTTAATAAGTATATTTCATTTACCATACATCTTCTAAGTGTAGAACATGTCATCTATTCCATCATCAAATGTAACCATTATATATATTCACATCATTGTGATTGAGTTAGGAAGGTGTATATAAACCTCCTAATTATAAGGTATGGTCCTCATTTTATTACAAGCTATGTGCTATCCCAAATTTTCACCCCTGCAAATTGGGATAACCTATTCAAATTTGGATTATAGGCTTGTGACATGCGGACGGCCATTAAATTCAACCTTGGTTTGAAGAAAAATATAATGCATAATTTGGCTCAGTCAAGGTTGGTCTTAACTTGCGGCGAGCCGCGGCGAATGTCTGAGTTGGCAGTTAGGCCCATTGAAGAATTGGCAGAGTTCAACAAGTTGGATGCCTGGGTTTTGCACCTAGGTTGGATGCTTGGGTTGGACACCTAGGTTGGATGCCTAGGTTAGACACACGGAGTTAGATCACGAGGTTAGATGCAAAGGTTGGACGATAGCTTGGATACCTTGGTTGGATGCATAGGTTAGACATACATGTTTGATGCCTAGGTTGGATGAACATGTTAGATGCCTTCAGTTAAACACACGGAGTTAGACAAATGGGTTAGACGCCTCGGTTGGTCGACAGGTTGGTCACCGGTGGTTGAGCAGCAGTGTGATGCAGAGGAGTAGTTTGGTGGGCTTGGTGTTGAGGCTACATGCATGTACCAATCCAATCGGGTTAGACTATGTGAGGTCGATGATCATCTCACTCCATTAGTTGGATGGTGGGCAAGAGAGCAGATGCATGGGTGGGTTGGTCGAAGTCAACAAGTTGGTCATCTTGGTTGTCATAGAAAGAGGATAGTCAAGTCACAAGGTTGGTCGAGTGGCTCGTTGGTGCATATGGACAACGTCCAACCCATATTAGACGCATCATATGGATAGGAGGTTAGGCAGCTAAGAAAGTTGGACATGTGGCATAGTTAGATGAGTCCTTTGTTGACATAGGCATACGACCATGGGTTAGATGGATGCCAACCTCCACTGGTTGAAGGGTCACTTTGGATTAGACGAATGGTCACCGAGATGCGGTTGTATGACCCAGGTGCGGTTGGATGATGTCTAAGCTAACTTGGTTGGATGGCTCACGGCCTCGAAAACGGAGTAGCTTAGGAGGGGTGATTCATGGATCACGGTAAGGATAGGCATGAAAAGACAGTCCAATTCCACACTGTTAGGTTATTTAACGTGATTTGACAAATAAATAATGCTACCTATCAGTTACTTAATGCAATTTGACTTAATGCTACATGTCAAGAATTTGATTGCGAAAAGACAGCTCAACAACCAAGGCTACTAAAAAGAGCATTAATGGTGGTGGTTACGGTTGGTCAACTAAGCTGTTAGACAATTAATGAAAATTAGGAAAAATAGGGTTTTAACGGCTATAAAATGTACTCGAACCCATCATTTTAAAGATATTTTTTGGAGAATTTTCATAGTAACTCTACTAAAAAAATTATGTGAGTTGTAAAGCCTCAAATTCGGGCATTTTTTGAAGGATTCTTACCTCTTGCTTGCATTATAATGGATTGTGAACCATTTTAATCAATAACATTGATGGTTTTTGTGGCCATTTTCACCCTTTCTTCAGTTATATTGTGTTCTTTTGCTTTTCTATTATATTTGCAGGCATCTTGTGCATGTCTTATTCTTTGCAGGGCCCGAATCTATTGTGTTTCATGAGAATGGATACTTGAGTGTGGTTTTAGATGGTGGTGCCTCTGTCTTCCCTCTCTTACCTCATTTTCCCCCTGTTTTCACTCACTAGGAAACTCTCCACCCCTTTTCTTGGTGTTATCACCCTCATTAGCTTAGGATTTGCATTTTCTGCACTTTCTCTCTCTTCCCTGGTCCCTTGGAAGTCTAGGTTAGCTGTAGGGTAGTCATATTTTTCCTTTCTAGGAGTAGTGTTAGCATTAGGGTTAGGTAGAGGAACCAACCTTCTCTCGGAGGATTTTTAGTCGCACAGTCCCACACCTTGAGACAGACCCATGTTATGCAAAAGTAGGGTTTTGTAATGCAAAAATCCTAGGGTGCTACTTTTACGCACTAACACTATGTTTATGAGTTTTTCATTTGTCTTTTCAATCATTTCTAGATCACTTTATTTCATTCTCCAAATCTCATTTTACTAGATATTACGAGGTCATAATTATTTTTATCAAAGAAGTATATTATTTCTCAAAAGAATGATATCAACATTATTTATAAAAACTTATCATCACGGTTCAACCTAAGATATTCAATCATTAAACTGTTTGACTATGTTGATAACTCATTAAAAACACTTAATGTGAAATGGAATATGGATGAGAAAGTATCAATCCTCGCCTTAATTTCAATAGGTTCTCATCATCCTTGATTTTTACTTTAAATCCCAATAATGAAATTATAATCATTAACAATTTCCCTTGTTTCAAGTATAATTGAATGGACCCATAGTTGATAATACTTATCATAAGGATTAATGTTGGTCATTGTGTTTGTATTATAACATTGTTTTCATTGATGTCAAAGAGAGTCTTGTACATGATGTTGTCTAAGTGTTTATTAAGTCGGTTTGAGGTGTTAGTGGCATGGAGAAGTGACATGATGAGTTGCATTGATAGTGTCATGATGCATATGCGTGGTTCTTGCATGGTTATAGTAAGATAGGTGTTTTGTATGAGTTCCATAGTAAGTAAAAGTTCTCCATGATATCTAACATGGTAAGTGATTGTTATCCAAAATTCACCCTCAAGGTAATTTTGATAACATACATCAAATTCTTTAGTCCCAGGCAAATAGATTGAGTCAGGGCAAAAAATTCATGTTTCTAGGGTCCCCTCATATTTTTCTAACTCCCCTGTCCAAGTAGAAGAGAGCAAGTTCTGAGAAAATGTGAAAAAATTGCAAAAACAAGCTCGGGCCAGGAAAAATCACGAAAAATGGCTAAGTCCTAGTCCTAGAAGCATTTGGGACAAGTGGGACAAAAAGGCGCGGATCGGCCGAAATGAGCACAGGCGGCCCCGGAAGCAATTGGGACATCTAGGACAAAAGGACGCGCGGGACGCGGAAATCCGAACTGGCCGAAAAGAGAAAATTGGCTAACTGCTGAGAGGGTCGCCTTTGGGACAAGCGGGACAAAAAGACGCGAACTGGCTAAACCGGGCGAAATGAGTCAAGGGCAGCCGGAAACTTTCTGGGACGCGCGGGCCAAAAGTACGCGAACCGGCCGAACCGGCCGAAATGAGAACTTTTGTCCCGGAACAGTTGGGACAAAAGGGCGCGAACCGGCCGAACCGGGTGAATTTGTCCCAGACGGTCCGAAAGCAAATGGGACATATGGGCTGCGAGTACGCGAACCGGCCGAACCGGGCGAAATGGGAACAAGCAGTCCGAAACAACTGGGACATTTGGGACAAATGGGCGCGAACCGGCCGTTCCAGAAAAATCAAGCACAAGGAGCACTGTGCTAAATGGGACAAAGGGACGCGTGGGACGCGAAAAGCCGAAATGGCCGAAGGCAGGGAAGAAAAGTCAACGTTTGGTCCGGAAACTTCAAACGGCCATAACTTTTGACTCCGAGCTCCGATTTTCATAAAATTGGACTTTCTGGAACGAGCACGACGTCCTCTACGCCACAAAAAACTGAGGATAGATATATTTAAATAAAAGAAACATATTCGGCTCCAGTCAGTCAATGCTCATTCCCGTCAAATGACAGAAAACGCCTGCCAGCCCAAAATAGCTGCCCGCACTCAGAAGGCCATAACTTTTGCATTTCTCAACGAAATCGCACAAAATTGGTACCGTTGGAATCGTGGTTCCGAGCCTGATGCACAGAAATCAAGAAATTCTAGATTTTATCAGAAATTGATTGAGATTTTTAAGGAAACGTGGCCGGGTTCAGAACAGTGTTTTATTTGGTAGCTGGGAGTGCAATTAAGAGGCATGGTCATCATTCTTCTCTCTTTGCAAAGCACATGGGACAATATGGGGAGCCTTTTGAAGTAATGTATACCCATTCCACTCAATTTAATGCCTCTTACAGTGGTTGAAGGATAGATTTCGGGATTTCCATTTTTCCCTTCTCTTTTCCTTCTCATTTTTCTATAAATTGGAGTGTTGGGCTCATTGTAAAGGGAGAGAGTTTTGGGTAACAAAGCTCATCAAAATTGCTTTGAAGCTGGGCAAGTGTGTTGCAGGCCCTTGTAGTGGACTCCTTGCATGGTGATCCAGGCCCTTATCTTGTAATAGATTGAACTGTGCATATCATGAAGCAATAAAATACCAGTTTGTGGATATATCTTCCCCTGCTGTGCTTTCTTGCATTCTTCTTGCCCCTTTGATCCTTCTATGAGAATATTGTGTCTATCTATTATGTTCTTGCAGGAATTCATTATCATTGTGTGTGCTTGAAATATTACTGTGAATGCATTTTGCTAGATTATGGAGAACTGTCATCACCTCTTCTAGTGTGCACTTTGCCTCTGTATTTCACACATTTGGAGACTACTCTCCCATCCTCCTTTTCTGGTGTATCACCGCTTTAGTGTAGGCTTTCATTTTATGTATTCTCTTTCCCTGGTCCCTTGGAAATTTAGATTAGAACAGTTAGCTTATCCTGCATTAGAGTAGATTGTGGCAGGTAGTTTAGGAGCAAGAACCAGCTTTCTCTGGAGGTCTATCTCAAGTAGCAAGTCCCACAACTTGGAGATAGTACCCATGTTATCCAATCACACTGTGAGTTCAAATACATGCACAGGGGTGCTGTGATTCGGTGATAACAGTTCTGGCACGACCGGTGGGACCTAGAGGTCTTTAATTTCATTGCAACAAGATTGATGTGCACTTGTTGTAAGTTCCAGCTTTGAAGGAGCTTTAAAATCACACATCTGGCGACTCCAAAAGAGGCATAATCCGCTGGTTTCTGTAGTCCAAGCCTGACAAATTTATGAGAAGAATACAGACCAGGTCAAGAACTAGGGAGGAAGGATTGTTTGTTTATCTGCATCTATCTCCAGGCAGAGAAAGAAGGGGAAGAAGAGCTCAAAGATCTGCGTCTCCACCTAATAGAACTTTGTCTACACCTCCACCTGGTAGACCTTTTCTCGCATCAACAAGGGTTCTCAGACCAATCAGAATGGTGCAACCACTAAATCCCTTCGTCAATTTCACGGCAAAGAAAGCCCACTTGCCCTCAATGCACAGAATCCAGTTCCAATTGCAGATTGAAGAACATTCCATTTTTCACTGGAGAAAATCATACCACTCCTGGTGATCATGTCAAAGACATTGCTAACGTCTGTGCAATCCATGAGATAAACGAAATGGATGTGGCTGTCAAACTGCTGGCATCATCGTTCAAAGGGAAGGCATTGCAATGGTTCAAGCCTTGAAGCTGGTTCTATCACAAATTGGAATCAGTTGTGCATAGTTCTCCATGAGCAGTTTGGAGAGAAGGGAGACAACTTGTCTCTTCTAGAACAATTGACAACTATCAAGAGAGCCCCCAACGAGCAGCTGACTGACTTCAACTTCAGATTTCAAAGGTCTTGGGATAGGATTCCAGTGGCGCAAAGCAACAAACACAGAAGGTGCTTTTCTATACTATCTTAAAGCTTTGAATTCTGATATTTCTATGTTAATTCAATCTATGGGAGGCACAACCTTACCTGCTTCTTATAGCATTGCCATTAGGGCTGAAAACTGTCTTATTCAAGCTGGTAAGCTAGCTCCCAGGCCCCCAATGCCATTATACCCAAGTTTGGAGAGCCCAAGTACTAGTCAAGCACCTGTCTTAGCTCCTATTCCCACTCCTAGAAATCAAAGTTCAAATGAAGCTTCCACTTCATCTCCAAGTGCCCCAAATGAGCTTCAAGAAGTTATGAAACAATTGCAAAATTTAGGTAATGAGCTGGTCACACTCAAGAGACAGCAAGCTCAAAGTTTTAGACCTTCCTATCAGCCTCAAGCTCAACCAAATAGGCAACCATATCAACCTCAAAGACCACCCAATCCAGCTGCAAATCAGAATCAAGCAAGGCCTCCTGCCAACAGACCATTTCAGCCCTACAACCCCAATGTTGCATCTGCATCCAGAGCTTTGGTGCCAGTCCAAAATAACATGGCCCAAGAGTATGATTGGTGTTTCCGTGCAAGGTCACCACATAACCAATCAATGTGCTTTAACGGCATTAAATCATGCTCTAATGGTGCAAACCATTGGTGGGTCGCAAGAGTCCAGCCACGAAGGAGATCAGCAGCAGGAAGCACCTCAGCAAGAAACATCTCCGAACGAAACTACTCTTGTCAATTGGCAGGCTGAAGATTTCTGTGGTATGAATCAAATGCCCTCTCAAAGTGTTGCAGCCAACACAAGGTCAAAGAGGAGAAATTTGGGTGAAGAACAGCCATTGGCTTCAAGTACTCCACAAGCCGCTGGAAAACAAACTGTAGATCCAAACATGCAAGGAGCATCCATACCAGCTCCTAAACCAACTCAGATGCCAGCTGCAATTGCTGCCCGCCATTGCAAGGAATGAATGTGTAGGCCAAGGGAAAGCAGAGGGATACTTCATCTCCATTCAGTATCATTGATCAGATGAAGAGGACAAATGTAAACATATCCATGTGGGAATCACTATCTATCCCAGGACAGAGAGATTTGCTACAAGCTGCCATGAAGGACTGGTCAACTTCAAATCAATAGGTCCAAATGCAAGAGGAGGTACTCACAAATGCTGCCCAGCCTGAAGGAAATCATGGAGGACAGCAAGGTAAAATGTTGAAGCCCCCTCCATTTTATGTTTCATTGATCATAGGAGATAAGTTGGTGCATAATTCGCATGATCGACTCTGGGGCAAGTAGTTCAGTAATGCCAAAACAGATAGCTGACCAGTTAGGGCTTCAATATGAAGTCGTCTCCAAGGGTGTAGTGCAATTAGACGGGACAGCAGTGACAACGGTTGGAGTAATCAAAGGTCTGAGCCTCACACACCGCACGCATGTCCTAACGTAGTAGTGTTACAAGATGTGTCAGCCATAGACCTACCACCACTTTTCGCATTATGCTTGTCAAGAGACTTCACTGCTAAAATGGAGGCTATCTTTCGGCGGATTGGTCACACATGTTGTTCAGAACAAGGTATGGAACTAAGGCTACAATCAGGTCTGAACCTATTGCAAACTTCCACATTGAGCCTTACACTCCAAGCCAAATCAATGCCAACTGCTCAGCGTTTGATCAAGAAGATTATCCAAGCACTGACGAAGTTGACACCAAGGTTGGAAGCATCCCAGATTTGACTCTTGATGAATGGGCAAGCAAAGTGCATGCTTTTGATCCCTATCAAGAAATAGAAGAATCCGAGCTAGGAGTCTATTGCATACATGAAGAAAGTCAACCTATTCCCAGCATCACCAAGCCAGATCATAAGGACAAGAATGAAGTATGGCAATTGTTCTTTGATGGGTCAAGGAGCAGACAAGGTGCAGGAGGAGGAGCTATGCTCATTTCACCGCAAGGTATAAGGTATTACTCAGCCTTCCGTTTCCAGTTTTCCTGTTCAAACAACACAGCTGAGTATGAAGCCTTAATTCATGGACTGCACTGGGCAAAGAAGAAAGGCATCAGAATTTACAAGTGTTTGGTGATAGTGAGCTGATCATAAACCAAGTCAAAGGAAAAAATGCTGCCAAGAATGATCTGTTGAAGAACTACAAAAATCGGGTATGGGATCTTATTGAAGATTTTGAAGCTTTTAGCATCATTTCCATCCCAAGAAAAAGAATGAAGCCGCTGACAGGCTGGCAGCAATTGGGGCTGCATTTGATGTTGTAGAAAGTATCAAAAGTGAGAAAACTCAGCCTCATATCAAAGTGGTAGTGAGACCAGCTGTTCCGGATAACAACACAAGTTGGCAAGTCTTCGAGAATGATCAGCAAATTGTTAATTTCCTACAAGAAGAAGCTGAGTTCTCCATGAGAAATCAAGACAAGCTGGAGCAGCAGTATGGTGACCAAGTGGTCCACTGAGGACTAACAAACTGCCAAAAGGCCTCATAACGCCGGAGTCAATCTTCAACCCGAATGATCGGGCCTAAGGAGAAAGCGAACATTCAAGTAAAGGGTGAAGATTCGAGCCTATCTTAGTAGATGAAGGCAAGACATTACAAATTGGCAAAGTAAGTACTCCACAAGAGAAATCTGATTTTGTTCAAACCTTTGTCAAGAATTCCCGTGATGTCTTTGCTTGGACTTACAAAGATTTAAGAGGTTTCAATCCAAATTTGGCACAACATACTATTGAGTTGGATCCGGAATCCAAGCCTGTCAGGAAAAAGCAAAGGCCAGTGAATCCTCATATCGAGCCTCTCATGAGAAAAGAGTTAGGCAAGCTCATTGAGGCCAGTATCATCTTCCCCATCAAACACTCAAGTTGGGTTGCAAATTTGGTGCCAGTAAGAAAGAGAAACGGAGAAATAAGATTGTGTGTGGACTTTCGTGATCTAAATAGAGCATCACTCAAAGATCATTATCCACTTCCATCAATGGAACAAATATTCAGGTGTCAGAATGGTTCGTAAAGGTTTTCATTGCTAGATGGATATTCAAAGCTATAATCGATATGGTGAAAGAAGAAGATCAATTCAAAACGGCCTTCACTACAAAATGGGGCACATATGCTTACAAGAAGATGCCATTTGGACTGTCAAATGCCGGAGCAACATTTCAATGAGCTATGGATATGGCGTTCAAAGGCTTGATCAACAAGATAGTGTTGGTATATCTAGATGATATCACTGTCTTCTCAAAGAATGCAGCAGATCATCTCTTTCACCTCAGACAAGTGTTTCAGAGGTGTAGAAGTTTTAGAGTGTCATTGAATCCAAAGAAGTGTGTATTCTGGCACACGAAGGCAAACTGTTGGGCCACATTGTCTCTAGGGAAGGTCTAACAATTGATCCTGAAAGGGTTGAAGCCATCCGAACGCTTCCATTGCCACACCACAAGAAATCTCTCCAAAGCTTCTTAGGAAGGATAAACTTTGTCCGCAGATTTGTGCCTAATTTTGCCACTCTTGTGAAGCCTCTAACAATGATGTTGAAAAAGAGTCTGGCATTCAAATGGACAGCAGAAGGCAAAGAGAGTTTTGAAGACATCAAGCATGCAATATCACAAGCTCCAACTCTTATCAACCTAGATTTCTCAAAGGACTTCATGTTGTATGCGTTTGGAGGATCAGATACAATCTCAGCTATCTTGACACAGCTGAACAGAGAAGGTTCAGAGCAGCCCATAGCATTCTTCAGCCAAACCTTGGAAGATTACGAAATAAAGTATTCTTTCATCGAAAAGCATGTCCTTGCTGTCATCAGGAGCTTGAAGAAGTTCAGACACTTGGTCTCAAACAATAAGATTCAACTGCTGGTGTCTCATGTCTAGTGTCAAAGACTTCCTCCTAAACAAGGATTTAAATGAGAAGAGAGCAGGTTGGATCACCCGGGTGATGGAATATGATATTGAAATCAAAGTGACCAAGCTGGTTCGTGGCAAAGGCTCAGGTGAGCAGCTCGCTTCCAAACAACCGACGAGTCAAAAAGTGAAGAGGATGTTGTCTGCTACTACTGTAATGATCAAGAACAACCGGTGATGATGCACCCGTCCCATGTTGGACTCAAGACTTGGTGCATTACCTCCAGACAGGCTTGTGCCCTCCAGAAGTGGGAAAAGCAAAGAGGAGATACTTCAGATTACAAGCCATTCCATATGTGCTTGTTGACGAAGTTTTGTTCAAAAGGGACATCAATGGTGTTCTATTAAGATGCATTGGAACAGGTCAAGTTGAGAAGATCCTACACGAGTTCCATGACGGGGAAGCAGGAGGCCACTTTGCTCCACGAGTAACAGCTCTCAAAATCATGAAAGCTGGTTACTATTGGCCTACTGTGTTCAATGATTGCTATTCATGGGTCAAGAAATGCAAGAAATGTGCATTCTTCACAGGGAAAGAAAGGTTAGCAGCGCTGCCCCTTCGTCCAATTTCAGTAAATCAGCCATTCATGCAATGGGGATTGGACTTCATTGGAGTCATCAATCCCAATTCAAGTTAAGGCCACAAGTGGATACTAACAAAGAACGGATTATTTCACCAAGTGGATCAAGCAAAGGCACTCAAGGAGGCAAATGAATCTAATATCTTAGATTTCTATGAAGGAATAGTCACGAGGTTTGGTGCCCCCGCCACTATCATATCGATAATGCATTGGCATTCCTCGCACAAAGATCACCGAATGGGCTGCCAAAATTGTGTGTATCTCAAAGACTTCATCAAACTATTACCCTCAAGGTAATGGCCAAGCCGAGTCTACAAACAAGAATCTACTAAGAATCATCGGAGGACTCTTGATGAGAATCGAGGACTTGGCACTCAAAGCTCAAATCAGCTCTATGGGCTGATAGGATCACACCCAAGAGATCTACAGAAGCTCTCCATACAAGTCAGATACGGAAAGAAGCAGCTTCTACCTATATCGCTTGAGTCCAAAGATTGGAACTCATGAAACATTGGAACTAGCTGAGTTTGAACCTATGGAAATCGTGTATGCAGAGCTGATGGAATTAGAAGAATCAAGAGAGCACGCAAATGCACTCATAGAAAAAGATAAAGCATTGGTCAAAAAGAGTTTTGACAAGAAAGCTAAGGCCAGGATATTGCAAACTGGAGATTTGGTACTGAAGTGGGATGCTGATCGTGCAAAACCAGGAAAGCACTCCAAGTTTGATGCCATCTGGAGTGGCCCATACATGATCATCGAATGCAAAGGTAGCAATGCTTTCCGACTGGCTAAGTTGGATGGTGAAGAATTGCAGATTCCGGTCAATGGAATCTATCTCAAACGCTGCTACTAGAAAGATAGCTTCTCATCCTTGTAAATATTAATTTAGATTTTCCATTCCTCTAAGTGCTTATGCACATTGTACTGCTGTTAGAGTAGTTTTTATTTCCCTAAGTGCTTGTGCACATGTCCTATTGCTTCTAGTATGTGCGTGTTGCAGTTCATCAAGCTCCTGGAAAAGAATTTGCAGCCATGAGAAGACCAGCTCAACAAATGTTCAAATAGCTCAAGGACACAGGTTTTCAAATTTCAGATCAGCTGAGAGGTTATCAAATAGACTCCATGCCCAATGGATTGCTACAAGCAGCTGGTCGTTCTTCATCTGGCAGGCAGATGACCCCGCTGAGTCGCCAAAATTGTTATCCAAAATTCACCCTCAAGGTAATTTTGATAACATGCATCAAATTCTTTAGTCCCAGGCAAATAGATTGAGTCAGGGCAAAAATTCATGTTTCTAGGGTCCCCTCATATTTTTCTAACTCCCCTGTCCAAGTAGAAGAGAGCAAGTTCTGAGAAAATGTGAAAAAATTGCAAAAACAAGCTCGGGCCAGGAAAAATCACGAAAAATGGCTAAGTCCTAGTCCTAGAAGCATTTGGGACAAGTGGGACAAAAAGGCGCGGATCGGCCGAAATGAGCACAGGCGGCCCCGGAAGCAATTGGGACATCTGGGACAAAAGGACGCGTGGGACGCGGAAATCCGAACTGGCCGAAAAGAGAAAATTGGCTAACTGCTGAGAGGGTCGCTTTGGGACAAGGGACAAAAAGACGCGAACCGCGAACCGGCGAAATGAGTCAAGGCAGCCGAAACCTGGGACGCATGGGCCAAAAGTATGCGAACCGATCGGCCGAATGAGAACTTTTGTCCCGGAACAGTTGGGACAAAAGGGCGCGAACCGCCAAACCGGGTGAATTTGTCCCAGACGGTCCGAAAGCAAATGGGACATATGGGCTGCGAGTACGCGAACCGGCCGAACCGGGCGAAATGGGAACAAGCAGTCCGAAACAACTGGGACATTTGGGACAAATGGGCGCGAACCGGCCAGTTCACCCGAAATCAGCACAAGGAGCACTGTGCTAAATGGGACAAAGGGACGCGCGGGACGCGAAAAGCCGAAATGGCCGAAGGCAGGGAAGAAAAGTCAACGTTTGGTCCGGAAACTTCAAACGGCCATAACTTTTGACTCCGAGCTCCGATTTTCATAAAATTGGACTTTCTGGAACGAGCACGACGTCCTCTACGCCACAAAAACATTTCTTAATTTTAATGAGGGTAGATATATTTAAATAAAAGAAACATATTCGGCTCCAGTCAGTCAATGCTCATTCCCGTCAAATGACAGAAAACGCCTGCCAGGCCCAAAACAGCTGCCCGCACTCAGAAGGCCATAACTTTTGCATTTCTCAACGAAATCGCACAAAATTGGTACCGTTGGAATCGTGGTTCCGAGCCCGATGCACAAAATCAAGAAATTCTAGATTTGATCAGAAATTGATTGATATTTTTAAGGAAACGTGGCCGGGTTCAGAACAGTGTTTTATTTGGTAGCTGGGAGTGCAATTAAGAGGCATGGTCATCATTCTTTCTCTCGCTGCAAAGCACATGGGACAAGATGGGGAGCCTTTTTGTAAGTAATGTATACCCATTCCACTCAATTTAATGCCTCTTACAGGTGGTTGAAGGACAGATTTCGGGATTTCCATTTTCCTTCTCTTTTCCTTCTCATTTTTCTATAAATTGGAGTGTTGGGCTCATTGTAAAAGGGAGAGAGTTTTTGGGTAACAAAGCTCGTCAAAATTACTTTGTGAAGCCAAAGCAGTGTCAGCAGCCCTTGTAGTGGACTCCTCGCATGGTGATCCGTGCCCTTATCTTGTAATAGATTGAATCTGTGCATATCATGAAGCAATAAAATACAAGTTTGTGGATATATCTTCCCCGCTGTGTTTTCTTGCATTCTTCTTGCCCCTTTGATCTTTCTACAAGAATATTGTGTCTATTATTATGTTCTTGCAGAATTCATTATCATGTGTGTGCTTGAAATATTACCGTGAATGCATTTTGCTAGATTATGGAGAACTGTCATCACCTCTTCTAGTGTGCACTTTGCCTCGTATTTCACACATTTGGAGACTACTCTCCCATCCTCCTTTTTCGGTGTATCACCGCTTTAGTGTAGGCTTTCATTTTATGTATTCTCTTTCCCGGTCCCTGGAAATTTAGATTAGAACAGTTAGCTTATCCCGCATTAGAGTAGATTGTGGCAGTAGTTTAGGAGCAAGAACCATTTTTTTCTGGAGGTCTATCTCAAGTAGCAAGTCCCACAACTTGGAGATAGTACCCATGTTATCCAATCACACTGTGAGTTCAAATACATGCACAGGGGTTTTATCATTATAGGTCATGTGTGGAAATTGTATAAGACCATAATTCAGTTCATAGTGCATGATTAAGGTCCTTTGAAGCAAGAAGATTGAAGACTAGGAAGGAATGTATGGGAAAACCATGGTGTATGGTGAGTTTCAGGTGTGAGAAGGTATGAATATGAATTTAATATCATCAAGTAGGTTATCCTTGAGGTATATACTAATTTTTAGATGTTAGTTTTCAAATTTGAACTAGTTATGAGATTTTTTCCCTTACCGAGTTCAATAAGGTGATTTTTAGTTCAAATTTGACGCTTTGATGCTTTCTAGAAAACATATTCTTTGCATGGGAGGATTCTATTTTGGGAAATTTGAATAGGTCTCCTAATAATAATTTCCAAGTAGAATGAGCTCTTTTAATTGTTAAAGTGTTATGAACCCTTGTTAACACCAAAATTGATAGGTTCGATTTCAAAACCCTAGTTTGAAAGTGACTAGATAAAATGGGTTTTACAACCCCGTAATTGGTTCCTTTTGAAAATTTAATGGTTTTATGATGTATACATTTCCTCTATCTTTCTGTTGATGTATTTTAGAGGTCTTGGTTGTGTGTAGGCCCCACTTAAAAATGCTAGTTTCTGGAGTTTTTCAGTTTGTGCAAAAAAATTCCATTGAACCTAATAACTAATTTATCATTTATGGAATCATGGGAGTTTTAATACATGTATATTATATTTTCAGATCATTTTTGAGGCCCTAGGATGTAAAGTGTGCCCTATCTTTGAAGACTAGTTTTTGGGGATGAAATGACAGCTTTCAGGGGAAGTTTGCTTATAGAGTTGTTTTGAGGAATCTAATGTCTGATTTTGAAAGTATGAGTACTTAGTGATGTATATGAGATCAATATATTTCCAATGATATATAATAATTTCATGGTTTAGGTCATCTAATGTTGTATTGAGCCTCATCTTTGAGGTCTAGGGTTTGGTGCATAAGAACAAGCATGTTCTTGAGATGGTTTCACAACATGAGGTGATGATGCAAAGCTTCCCATGTATGGTGGATAAATGATGAGATATTTTATGAGACTCAAGGCTTTATGATGGTCATTTTGGCACAAAGTGGTTTGGTTTTTGTGATATGGCTTTTTGGTGCAATTAGGCCTATTGGTTGAAAGGAACGATAAGAAGATTGTTCCAAGTTGCGAAGATCTCGGATGATAGTAGCACACCACATTATATTTTCAAACCAAAAGCTAAAATACATTATATATAAATCCATTATAATCCATAATTACTTCACATTGAATTACATTATATTACTCAATAATAAGGATGTACATATATGAGGAGGGAAGTGTAGCCAATACCTAGATTAGCGGTGAAGAACTCCTACTAACCGATACCGTAGTTAAGTTAACTCCATAAGACTAAGCCAAATCCACACAACTAGTACACCTAAGGAAGATAACCCAAAAAGTGTAGGGCTAACATAAGTGTAAGAATTATCCTAATAAACAAATAAAAGGATAAATAATAACCTAGACTAACATTGGAGACCTAATGGAGAGAATTGGGTATGATGGTGATATGAATGACCTATATGGTAGTGTATATGTTTTCATCATAATGTTTTAATTATTTTTGATGATATCTTCTCTATGAAGGTATACCTACATGATGTAGATGAATAATACATGTATATAAGCTAGTTTAGAAGGCTCATTTGTGAGTGTTAGAAAGATGGGTGTGTAGTGAATTTTGGAAGGATGCATGAGCATGATATGAGGGAAGAAATGAAGAGGATGAGACCTTGAAAATTATGGAGAGTTCTTATATGATGCAGATATGATAAATGGAAAGCTTGAAGAAGTTCATCCATACATGACCTAGTTGGAGAAGAAGACCTAATTGGTGTGCATGAGGATGAGTGAGCTAGAGGAGAGTGTAAGAGTGTTATAAGGGGTCAAGAACAGATAAAGGAAGAAGTATGAGAAGCTGAGAAAGGTAAATAAGAAGGATCTCTAGGTCATTATACCTAATCATCATATGATGATGCATGTTTGAGCGAAGAAGAAGAAGGTGTGTATGAGAGTAGTTTTTAGTGAGAGGAGCTGACAAAGTGATAACAATCAATTATTGAGAAATAATTTTCAAAAGTGATATTCATATTTAGGTAGTTGAGTTGGTGTTTTTTCATCTTGGGGGTTGTATCCTCCTTATAGGATTGGTGTCTTACTAAACTAGGGGTTGGTGTTCCTTGTAGGGTTGGTTCCCTACTAAACTAGGGGTTGGTGCTCCTTGTGGGGTTGGTGCCTCACTAAAAAAATCTCATGTGATGTGTAATATTCACTTGAGTCCTTTTTTTGTGTAATATATGTAGAGGTTCAGTGGGTTTTCTTCCCCTTGAGGGTTTCCCACATTATATAATGTGTTCATGTGTTCTCTCTTACATCTTGTTCTTGTGAATGGTTGTTCAATGTTTAATAAGCTCACATATGGTTAATGAATGATTGAATGTCTACACAAGTATAATAAATTGAAGTAAAAATTTTATAAGACTGATTCACCCCCCTCTTAGTCATTATGCTTCTAATAATTGGTATCAGAGAAAGGTCCTTGTGAAGCAAGTCTAACATCTTGAAGGAGATCATTGAAGCACATGTATGACAAGTAATTCAGTTCAAGATGAAGTTACACCTTTGGTCAGAATGAGAGCATGCTTAAAACCCTTTGGGTTTGATATATGGGAGTCAAATCTTGGTGTTTGCAATCCTATCTATATGTTTCTAAGTGATACAGTTGATGAAGATGACAAAGAAAATACCAAAGAATGTAGTGATTTAGAAAGTGAAGATGATGGTGTCAATTTTGACACATTGCTCATGACTATGGAAGATGGCATCTATTCAAAAGGTAAGAACAAAGATTTAGATGAAGAAGAGGAAGAAGATGACTTCAAGGCATGCTTTGAAAAATCTCTAAAAGAGCTAAAGGTTCAAAGTAAGAAGAATCAAAAGTTGAAAAAAACACTTAAGGAGCATGAACTACATATCAATCTTCTAGAAAAGAGACTAAGCAAGGAGGAAGAGGAGTATAAATAAATCAACAAGGAACTTGAAGATCATCTTGAGTTGACCACAACAAGTCTAGAAGCTAGAGAGTATGGTTGTTCCAAATCGAGTACAAATTTCAAGACCTTAAAACAAGAGCTAGAACTAGCCTCAAGCAAGCTAAAGGTGTACCAAAGACTTGAAAAGAGCACCAATGATCTTGATGTTTGGTTGAACATTCAAACAATTTCTTGCAACAAATCTGGTTTGGGCTTCATGGGAGAAATAAAAGGAAGAGAAGCATCTTGAGCCAAGTCAAGGACCTACTGAAGCTAAGAAGGATATCAAGGATCAAAGGGATATCATAAGACAACCTAATGCAATGAAGTTATCAATAAAGTTCAATGGATATTGTTACTCATGCAACATTTTTGGTCATAGAGCTAGGGAATGTAGAAGGGAAGTCAAGAATGATTATCCATGGAGAAATGGTAGAAATGATCATTCATATCATTCAAGAGACAACACTTGCTATAACTACCATGAGAAGGGACACATTGTAAGATATTTTTATCAAGGGTCACTTAGACAATGTTGGAGAGATGAAGCCCTAGAGGTAAGAATCATATTGTTTGCTTTAATTGTAACAATGTTGGTCATATTACAAGATATTGCAATGGAGGAAGGATACTGATGAGAGGAATGCATATGTAAGGTCTAATCATGTTAAGAAAGAAAAATAAGAATCTAAAGCAACTTGTTCTAGCCATGATGAGCCTAATATAATCAATAAATCTGCATCTAACCAGTCATCAAGCCAAAAAGGGATGTTTTTCATGATTGAGAACAAGCCAAAGGTTGAAGAGGAACATGTATGTTTGAATTCTATTCAGAAAAAGGAGAAAAATAAAGACAAAAAGGACAAGGAAGTTTATCAAGGATGTCGGTGGATCTGTTATGGTTTTATTCATAAAAGTATGTGTTTAAGGCAATTTGATGGTCTAACCTAGAGATGATAGAATTCAAAGTATTGTAATTTAATTAATTAGTTTGGAAATGGTGTTTGATGGATTCAAGGTCAAGTAAAATTTTATATAAGGTTTCAGACCTTGTTTCCAAGTTGTATCAATATTTACTCAAAGAAAGGTTGTTGAGATTCAAGGGCGGTCAATATAAAGATGGACCTATGATTAAAACAAGGTATGTTAATACTAGTTTGAGTGATTCTTCCTTGCATATATGATCTGAGTTTATTGCTTATTGTTGTAAGAGGATGATTATAAGAGTCTAAGTATGAAGAAAGAGGAACTCAGCTTGAAGGTATGATTAAAGTTAATTAGATTCCTTGATGGCGAGTTGAGAAAAAGGGTTTCTAACTATGGAGCAAGGCATGTTTGTCCTTGAAATGTGTAAATATCCTATAGGTGTATATGACATGGCTATTGTATTGAGTTGATAAATAAGTCTGTAATTGTGTCTTGAGATCAAAGTTGGGCTTATAAGTAGGTTAATATGGTCACATTTGAGTTTGAGTTCCAGTTCTGTATGAATAAGGTATGTTTATACATTAAGGCATGAAGATCTTCTTGGAAGGCTCTATTACAAAAAATAAATGGTGAGTGATAGCTTTTAGTATGAATTTTTGGTTATTGTACCTTGGGTATGAATTTTATGTGTAGCCACTATTTAGAAGATGTCTTGAAGAACTGTCATTAAAGATATGTTGTACTATTAGGGAGACATACGGTTTGAAATGGTATATTCACTATTTGGGCCTAGGGTTTTTACTTTAAAAACCTAACTCAACGTTCTATGAAATTATGATATGAGAGATATGTTCTCTTACTATCATGAATACCTAAGAAGGTTATACCATGGTCTTTAAAGGATTTACACAACTTAAAGAAGGTCTAGCAAATACAATTGAGAAAAATCAGCTAGTGGATGCATATACTTGAAGAGATCGGGGTTTGATGGATTGTTTCATGAAGATATATCATCAAGAAGGTTTGATGTTACTTGTGAAAAGTTATTTATGTGATCAAAGATTCTAAGAAGGTTATGACATGTGTGTAAAGGAGAAGACAATGGATACATGTGTTCCTTAAGGATCGAAATGATGATTGATAGCTTGAAGTGTTATGTGTTGGTGATAAAATGTAAAGTTGGTATAAGGTTGATCTTGAATTGAATCCATGAAGTTTAGATGACTTGAGTCCCGATTAGGAGGCTAAATGTTCCGAGGTGAGTGTCAACTTCTTGAAAAAAATCTTGATTTGTAAGTGTCCTTGCTCTGTTTTGAAGGCTATGTTTCAGTTGCAACAAGCCATGTTTTGAATTGTTAAGCCATGAGAAGGTATGTGTAAGACTCAAGAAAGTGCAAAAGGTTATTATTGACTGAAAGTCAGATTGAAGGTTGTGGTGTCATGTTTCTATCATGTAGACTATGTTATAGTGATATAGTGTTCTTAAAATCTCTTTGATCTAAGTCCAATTGCATCATGGTATGGGCTTAGAAGTGGGTATAATCAGTGAGTTATAAGATGGTACTAGTTCGAGTTGTGATAAATGATCCCTAAGAAAGACTAATAAAGGTGTAATCAAGCCTACAAGGTAGGTTAGCGAGCATGAAGGAGTTGACATGAAGTCTTAGTGTTGTTAAGGGCATATGAGCATTGTTTTGCATTTGATATTTGTCTCAAGGTGTTGAAGTCCGTAGATTTGGTATAGGTGCACCTAGAACTAGGATTGTTGTGTTATCATCATGAAAAAGTGTAATAAGGTCAAGATAGTAGGTAATAAGTGGTGCATCATCTCAAGGGAAGATTATTTCAGTCATGTATAGTTGATAAAGTCCATGCTGTAAGGAGCATGTGAGTTAAAGGTACATGTCGTGAAGTTGTGTTAAAGAAGGCAGATAAGTAGGTCAAGCATGAAGCCAAATTATGGTTTGTATTTTCTCAGAGGGAGCTATGTGAGCATGTTTGAAAATAGGTCCAAAAGAAGGTATATTGCAAGAATGAAGATCAACACAGGTATGTATGGGTTCGGGAGAAATAATGAGCATTTAAGGAAGGTATAAGATAGGTCCATGAGTCATCTACAATAGTTGAAGTCAAGAAAGTGAGTATAGACCAAGGGGGAACAAGTAAGTAAGAGTTTATGCATTGTTGTAATTATTTGAATGTCAAGTTGTTGTAGTAGCCTTTGGCATAGATGTAAGAGGGAGAGAGTAGACTCAAAAACAAGAAATGAATGTCCCGAAGGTGTTTTCATGTTTGGTTGCCATTAATGTTTCTAAAGATGGCTTTCATAAATGAAAAAAGGGGAGATTTTTGGGAACTTTGTTTATTTTGATTTCATTGATGTCAAGTCACATTGATGTCAAAGGGATTCTTGAGTGCATGATGTTGTCTAATTGATTCAACATGAGGTGTCTACAGTGGTATGGAGAAGTGGCATGATAAGTTGCACCTATAGTGTCATGATGCATATGTTTGGTTCTTAGATGGTTCCTGGTAAGGTAGGTGTTTTGTATGAGTTCCAAAGTTGGTAAAAGTTCTCCATGATGTCTAACATGGTCAGTAAGATGTGTCAAAGGTGTTGATAGGTCTGCATGGTGAAGACAAGTCGGTTTCAATCATCACGTGTGAAGGAAGCCATTCTAGGCCTAGTCTTAGATCTAGTGCATAGCAGGAGATGTGGTAGCATGAGATATGGAGTAGATCAGGTTAGTACAAGTATGTGAGTAGTGTTTTATAATTTCATGGCATGTGTGGAAGTTGTACAAGGCCATAATTTAAGTTCATAGTGCATGATCAAAGTTATTTGAAGCAAGAAGATTAAAGATTTAGATAAGAATGCATGGGAAAACCATGGTGTATGGTGAGTTTCAGGTGTGATAAGATATTGATATGCATTTTAGATCATTAAGAATGTTATCCTTGAGGTATGGACCAATTTTAAGATGTTGGTTTGCAATTTTGAGCAAGTTATGATATTTTTCCCTTACCAAGTTTAAGAAGTGAGTTTTTGAGTTCGAAGTTGATATTTTGATGCTTGCTAGAAAATGTATACTTTTCATGGGATTTCAAGCCTTTACATAAATTTTAATACATATTTTATGAAGACTTTCCCAGTGGAATGAGCTCTTTTGATCATCAAAGTTTTATGAACCATCATTAACACCAAAATTGCTCTATTATGATTTTAAAACCCTAGTTTGAAAGTGACTTGAGAGAAAATGGTTTTACAAGCCCATAATTGATTCCTTTTACAAATGTGATGATTTTATGATGTATAGGACTCCTCCATATTTATTTTGATGTATTTTATAGGTTTTGGTTGTGTGTGGGCCCCACTTAAAAATGCTAGTTTTTGGAGTTTTTTTGTTTCTAAAAAAAATACATTGGACCTAATAACTAATTTATCATTTATGGAATCATGGGAGTTTTAATACATGTCTATGATAGTTTCAGATCATGGTTGAGGTCCTAGGATGCAAAGTGTGCCCTATCTTTGAAGACTTTTTTGGGGATGAAATGGCAATTTCAAGGAAGTCTTCTTCTTTGAGTTGTTTTGAGGAATCTAATATCTTATTTGTGGATATGAGTACTTGATGATGTATCTAAGATCAATATATTTACAATGATATATAATAATTGCATGGTTGAGGTCATCGATGTGGTATTGAGCCTCATCTTTGAGGTCTAAGGTTTGGTGCACAAGAACAAACATGTTCTTGAGATGGTTTCATGGCATGAGGTGATGATGCAGAGCTTCCTAGGTATGGTGCATGAATTATGAGGTATTTGATGAGATTTAAGGCTTTGGTGATGCTCATGTTGGCACAAAGTGGTTTGGTTTTGGCAAGATGGCTTTTTGGTGCAATTAGGCCTATTGGAGACCTAATGGAGAGAATTGGGCATGATGGTGATATGACCGACCTATATGGTCTTTTATATGATGTCCTCATGATGTTTTTATTATTTTTTGATGATATATTCTCTATGAAGGCCAACCTACATGATGTGGATGAATAAGAGAGGTATATAAGCTAGTTTAGAAGACTCATTTATGAGTGTTAGAAAGATGGGTGTGTAGCGAATTTTGGAAGGATGTATGAGTAGGATATGAGGGAAGAAATGAAGAGGATGAGACCTTGAAAATTATGGAGAGTGCTTATATGATGCTGATATGAAAAATGGTGAGCTTGAAGAAGGTCATCCATATATGACCTAGTTGGAGAAGAAGACCTAATTGGTGTGCATGAGGATGAATGAGCTAGAGGAGAGTGTGAGAGTGTTATGAGGGGTCAAGAACAGAGCAAGGAAGAGGTATGAGAAGATGAGAAGGGCATATAAGAAGGAGATATAGGTCATTATACCTAGGTATCATATGATGATGCATTTTTGGGTGAAGAAGAAGAAGGTGTGTATGAGAGGGGTTTTGAGTGAGAGGAGCTGACAAAGTGGTCACAATCAATTGTTGAGAAATAAGTTTCACAGGTGATATTCATATTCAGGTGGTTGATTTGGTGTTTGGTCAAATTGGGGGTTGTAGCCTCCTTGAAGGATTGATGTCCTACTAAACTAGGAGTTGGTGTTCCTTGTAGGGTTGGTGCCCTACTAAACTAGGGGTTGGTGCTCCATATAGGGTTGGTGCCTCACTAAAAAAATATCATGTGATGTGCAATATTCATTTGAGTCCTTTATGTTATGTAATATATGCATAGGCTCAGTGGGTTTTCTTCCCCTTGAGGGTTTCCCACATTATATGTTGTGTTCATGTGTTCTCTCTTACATCTTGTTCTTGTGAATGGTTGTTCAATGTTTAATAACCTCACATATGGTCAATGAATGATTGTGGCTCACACAAGTATAAGTAATTAAAGTAAAGTTTTTATAAGACTAATTCACCCCCACACCCCCAAGTCATTGTGCTTCCAACACTTAAATACCAACAATCATAGTTTCTATAATTATCGTATTTATAGATAATATAAAGTCATACCGATTCCCAGTAATAATAAGTTCTTTATAACCTTTCTTGACTCATTATATCTTCAAAAGGAGTTATTAATAGTATCTCATTATCTACATTTGAATCGTGATTACAAATTACATCCTTTTAGGCCATATGATGAAGCATCTCGATAGAACACCCTTATCATTTTCTAGGGTTCTTAACTTTAATTCCCACTTTGTTTTGAGTACGACATATTGCATACTACCAATTGATAGTTGCAATTAATATATATCCATTATCAAATTTAATAACATTTAAGCCATCTTATAAAATGTAAAGGGGCTCATGGGTTGAACTCATAAGCCCGTGTTCCTAAGCCACTTCTTATGAACAAACCATTATCTATGTTACTTAAGTGAAAACATGGGTGGTGTAATGTTTAAATAGTGTTGGTCGAAAATTTGTCGGGTGGAAAAATTAGGTGTCTTCACCAACGTTCATGGGGCTACACCCCTCTGTATTGAATGGTACAGCTCCCATTATTGAATGTAAACTAATCCTAATCCTATCTAAATGATATGGGTGGCCAAATTGGTCGGGGATCACACAAGGACACTCCACTGAACTGTGGCAAGGTGCTTGTACAGGGGTACAAGGGAGGAAATTACAATGATGAGGGGAAAGGAGAGAAATTATGAAAGGGAGATTACTGCTGTGAGTAAGAAATCAAAGTCTCACACCCAGTAATCGGAGTAGTTCATCATTCAATATAGAGGAAACATAATGAAGCTATCTAGTGAGATGGGAAAATTGAGACACCAAGTTCTCATATTCATCTATCAAAGATACAAATATCTTGCATCACTATGCTTACAAAGTGTATAAAAGAGGAAATAGAAGAACCATGAGATGCATGTAACAACCATGCTTATCGTGTCAACAATGAGAGGAAACCATGCATACAAAGCTGCACACATTCATACATCTTGGAAAGTAGAAACTCTATTCCTTGATTGAAATTTACACAAGTTGTACAAAGCAAGGGAAAATAAGAAAGTGGAAGAAATTGTAGCTTTATTTCATGTATATTTGTGACATAAATTCCAACAAACACCATCCAATATTGCCACAAAGCATAAGTCTTCAAAATCTGGAATCCCTTGGAATGGAGAGGCCATCCCAATTTATAGCCATTTAAATTGTCCTTTCACCTCCCTTATATGACTTTTCATTTCCATATTCCACTTGTGACCTTTTTTTTCCATGAATTAATAATTTTTCTTATAATTGTGAGAAAATACTTTTACAAATCTAAAATAGGTCACTTAAGTGAATAAGACAAAATACAATGATTATGCTCAACAAAGAATTAGAAAGGAGAGAGAAATGAGGGGGGAGAAAGGGAGAAAAGGAGGGAAGAATATTCTTTATAGCATGGATGAAGAACACTCCATCTCTGATGAAAATTAGCTCCACTGATGAGTTGGTGAAATGCTAGTTGTGAACCTTTGAACCATGAGAAAACTCCTCCTTAACAATCCATGAAGGCTTGACACAATTGTTTGTGCAATGCACCCATGACAATCCTCCTTGACAATTGATTGATGAACCTATTTAGCTCATTAATCTCAACTTGACCAAATTACTTCAAATCACTCAACTGTTTGAGTTATGGTGATGGATCCACCCACTACGCCTTATGATGCTCGTCTTTCTTGCTTCGAGATGCCTTAAGACCTCTCAGAAGGATAAAATAACTTTTTTGGGATATGAAACCATCTTGAAACCCTGTGAATATGATAAAAAGTAGAGAGATAGCTGAAAATGGAGTCTACTGCAACTTTTTGTACTGAAACTGGAACTTTCTATTTTTAGCCATCGGGATCTAAGAGCTGTTATTTTGGGAAATGCTTCTTTTTGGGTTTTGAATTTCACCTTCTGAACCTCTGGCACATTCCATCCTCTTTTGTTGCTGATGCATTGCTATTTTTAGCACATTTATATTTTTAGCAAGTTGTTTTTTCAAGATCTGCTATTTTGGGAAAATTGTCATTTTTGCCATGTTTACCATTTTACACCTTCTCTGATTGTCCTGAGTGATCCAATATTTCAATTCAATGGATTTACTATTTTTAGCATGAATAAGAGAACAAAATATGTTATTTTTAGAAAGTTCAAAAATGGCCTCTATTTGTGATGGGAAATACATTTTTGGATTTGGCTCGTCATTACGATCTCGTGCTCCAAATTTCACTTGGTTTTGCTCACCAGAAAGCTCAGAAATAAAAACAAAAAAATTACCTAGTGAAGCTTCAAACATGAAGCTACCATGGAAGCCATTAATGGATTCTTGAGTTTTTTATAGGGTCTTTTTCCACCTTCAATTGTAATGAAACAAATTCCATCGGGATAGGTTTTTCTCTTGGATTTTGTGTGCAAAATTTTAGCTTCACCCACTTGCCAGATTGATGGGAAATCAAAGGAGAAGAAGCTAGGGCACAAAATGGAGTTTTTATTCCAGTTAATAATATAGGGCATCATTTTATATTTATTTTTTTCATCTTGATGGCCTTTTAAAATAAGGAAGTTCTGCAAAAAACCTCACTTCAATCCGTGCTCCGGATTGTGAGATATGAGCATTTCACCGTTTTGGTTCATGAAGGTTTTTGGCATTGAACGGACATGGTGGCAGCTAAAAAAATGATGTTATTGCAGTCCTTGAATTTTATGAATAATGGAGGAATAATAAATTAGGAGGGGCAATGGAGGTTTGCAAGTTCTCTGTAACTTTCTTCGGCAGTGAGTTTCACGGGCAACAATGGAGAAACAACACGATAGTTAGTTTTTTGCAATTTTTGGCTTTCCAAAGCTTCATGGAGTTGGGAGAAATTTTGTGTCCTGATTTTTGGTACATTTGGTGCACAAAAATTCGCCCTCACCCTAGCTTGACAAGTCACGAGTGTGATTCAATGACGGAGGGTGCTAAGGAATGGTGCACAAGGGCTAAATTGGCTTGCTTAGGCTCCACAAAGGTCATATGAGGGTCCAAGGGTCTAAAATGAGGTTGGGCACAATTTTTTGCACCTGTTTCACCAAATATTTGGTGCAATTGGTGTAAAAATTGTGCCACTCTCCCATTGGTTGGATTTCCAACCCAAAATTGGCTAACTGTTTGAACATGTGCCTTGGAGAGCAACTTGTTAGGACCATAACTTGAGTTCCATGAGGATTTTTTGATGAAATTTTATATGATCTTGACTAAAAATGTCCTTATGAATCAAATGGTGGGACTTTCATACCTTTATTCCACCATTTACCCCCTAAAATTTAGGATTTTTTTCTAGATCCAAGGTTGTACATGAGAAAAACTAGATGGGGGCATAATGCGCCAAGGTGTTGTGAAGAATCGATTCCACCATCTTGTAGAGCTCGAATTAATTTTCAAAGATTTTTACTCTTCAATAATTTTGGAGCTTTGGGAATCACTTCCTAAATCTTAGGGGCTATTTTTTGCACTATGCACTATATAGGCCTCCAAGACCCACTTTTGCTGAAACTGCTCCAAAACTTGTGGAACCTTCCAAAACATTCCAAAACTGATTACATAATATTCTTGGCTCTCCAATACACATCCTTGATGATTTTATGCATTATTTCCACTATAGGTGATGTGCACCAACTTCAAGAAGACTAGGGAATAGCCTTTCCTAAAGCTTTCCAAAAAGCATATCTTGATGAATCATGTTCTGAAAGCACTTGAAATGAATGGATACCCCTAAATAACCTATGGGCACACTAACATGACACCTTGAACTTCTCAGAGAGGGGGAAGTGGGGTTGACTCAGGGATTAGGGTGACCTGGGAAAGTGTCTGGAAAGGCCTACAACCAAAAGTTTCGACATTGGGGTATGTTGTCATGCTTGAAAATTGAGAATTTTCTGTTTCACATTTACATGACAAAAGATAGAAAATGTATATATTTTATTTTGAAAATAATGGATTTCACCCATATAAGGTCTAAAGTAGGGTTCGGGGCTCGAACTTGTGTTGGCCAAACAAATTAGCCAATAAAAAAGCACACATATGTAGCTTTTCACCTAAAATCTAGTAATTTCAAGGGTTAAATATTATAACTTGCATTTTATGCTAATTTTTCTACCATTATCTCGCTATGAGAACCTCCTAGTTATTTTGACACTTCTTTGGTCTCTCTCCCCTCTATCTTATCTCATTACTTACATATGATCAAACTATAGGCGTATGTTTTCTCTCCCTAATTCTCTATACATGTATCTACATATTCATTTCTTGTGTTTCCTCCTTTTAATCCGTGCTTTCTTAAATATGTGTATCTCCACTTCTATGCATAAAGCCATATTTATGCATCCCTTTCTTAATTTCCAAATCTCTATCGCTATACACCCCCTTCTTACTCTTTGAATCTCTTTTTTAAAAGAGATTATTTATCATATATCCTTTTCACTTCTTGCTCTCAACATACATGACATGCTCTATTTAGTCTTATATTTTCTATCTATAAACTTAAGTTTCTCTTTATTAAAATGTTGCCTATATATATTATCAATTCTAACTCATTGTTTAATTTGCATGCCAAATTTTAATTGGCCATTAAATGTTTAATTTACCATTTGTATTTATCATACACCACCCCGATTTATTCTCGTTATGGCTAATTCTATCCTAAGAAAAAAATTGATCTAAGTTCCTTTCATCTTCCTATATAGTTAGAACACCACTTCTATATATACTCATCATGAAAACACATGGCTTCCTTAATGGTTTGATGCCACCTAAAAAAAAATTGCTTACCTTTTTTATTATTTTGGAAATTAAAACTCCTAGTTTAATTTAAAATCTTTGTTAAATTTGACATCTCCTTGGTTTCTTTCTCGCTTAGAGATTTGTGGTAAGGTGGTGGCAAAGTGGTTCATGAAATTCATGCATGTAGAGTTAATGATCTATGCGGTGTGGGATATCTCCTTTCTTACCTTATACTCAATTATCCTACATGTTTAACATGTTGATGGATTTGAAATTTTATTTTAATTCACCTTTATTTACCTACTTGTTACTCTAGTACTTTTTTCGGCTACATATAACTCGGTAGCTCAACAAGCTACCTATAAATATTGCAGCAAGTTGGGCACATGGACCTCGGGGTGTGAGTTCATCAAGACTAATTCATTACTTAGCTCATTGAATAGATCAATTTAGCTTAGTTTCTAGCTTCATGCCCTAGGTGAGAAATAAGGATGTGAGTGATCTCCAAGTGGCTTACGACGATGGTAATTTGGGTTGAAGATCACAAGCTCTTGGATTTTACAAAATCCTTAATTTATATATCCCATATTGATTGTGGGAAAGCATTAAAAAAATTTAAATAGAATTACATTGCATTACATATTATTTCCATTAGGCACTTTTTTCAAGTTGGGTAACACTTGTGCAACTCGTGGGCTAAGCGAGCTTGGAAAAATTTTCTTAATGGGTGTGAGCTTGGAAAGTTGATTTTGTTTGAAGGTAATATGCAATGAGATGTGATTTATGATTTTGGTTCAATAAAATGCATATAATGAGTAATTCGGCTACTAGACAATGCAAGGTAGTGAGTTGGTCTATTCCAATGTACAATGTAAATGGGTTGGGCTCATCAAAAATCTCAGTGAGCTCAACCATATCTTAACTTTCCCAAGGGATTAATCCCACATTGATGGTGTAAATATTTTTTTAAGGTATAGATACAAATGTTCTTACAATGCATAGTAGATACATCGTCATTGTCATGCCCACCTAAGGTTGGCCTAATATGGGAGGTGGTAAGACCATAAGGCACCTTGACATCTTCACCCGAGCTAGAGAGGTAAAAGGAACTTAGGCCCATAAGAGAAAATAAAATTTAGAATCATAATGTCAACTAAGACCTATAATCCAAGTGACACCACCGTAACACATACCCTTTTATTGTAATTATCATTGTTTTATATATTTTAAATGTTAATATCATTATTATTATTATTATTTTCTACACTTCATTATAGTAACGTTATCAAAAATATTTTAAACAACATAGTCATGTAGCACAAACAATCTATTGTTATAGAGAAACAATGCACCACTCATCTAACACATAATGTGACATCGTGATCCTCTCTGCTGCAAGAGCATGCAACACATATTGTTGTCGTAATACAACCAACTTAATCTCTTCACACAAAGTGACACATACAAAAATAAGGCTAAATCAAAAAAAGGAACAATGGAAACAATTTATAGTTTTCAACATCATTTCTCGTGTTTTGAATTACACATGGAAAATCTTTCTATCCATACCCATTTTTGTATCTTTATATCTCTCTCTGATGATACCATTTCTCACTAGATAACGCTTACACACATGTAAAAATACCCAAAGTGCATTATCCATCTCATGCAATCAAATCAACTAAAATGAACTAAAACAACATATATAAATAGTAATTCAAAACTATGATACAATTAAAAATATCGAGATACTGAAATTAAATCAATTGATATAATATTTTTTTCTCAAAACATGTCATAATGTTAATTAAAGTAATTCAAAGCTATATAATATTTTATATATGATGTGGCAAAGTGGCCACTTAAGCATCTTTATGTCTCTAAAACCTACGTTTGATGATTTGGGGATGTGACATCCTTCCCCTCTAAAAAATCACTTCTTTTTTATTATTATAAATTAGTTAGGTTATCAAATAAAATAGATAGTTCGGTAGTTTAATTACTTAAGCTGAAATAAAAAATAAGACTCACAAAATTCTTCCTAGTCCTATTGAGTAAGCACTCTCTGAAAGTCCCACTTAACCTTGTACTAAGATACATCATGTTCCATAAGTGGAACTTGTGAGCCTTAATATTCACATAATTCCACTTATCACTCATGGATACATTACTAGTATCCTCCATAGTGAAGTCTAAAACTCTATGTTGGTGGCCATCTACCACTAACAAAAGTATTTTTACATGAAAGTATACTCTTGAATATGCAAATGTGATCCTCAAAAATTATTTTGTATAAATTTTAGGTCAATAGATAGCATAATTTTCACCATCATATGTGAATTACTTATCATTTGTCTTAGTTTCTCATATTAATTTTCACCCTTGTTCATTTTTTATTTCTATTTCCATCATGTTCCCTTTCTAATAGTCCTTAGGTGCTTTACCTTCATAATGGAAATTCCACGCAACAAATCATGTTGTTATTCTAAATTAATTTATGTAAATGAACAATAAAGATTCAATTGATTAAATTATCCTCCTCACAACTGAAATTCTTGGCTCCAACATAGCTAATCTATTATAGGTATTAAAAATATGATTTACAACAAGACATTAAAATCCAAAAATGATTTATATCGGCAAATCAAATGCTCATATAAAATCATCAAAACATAATATGCACGTGAGAGAGAGAGAGAGATTGGGGGAGTTAGTGCAAGTCTATCTACAACTAAATTAACCACCGTGAATACCTCGAATGGTTGAAGATAATCTTGAGATAGTTTTGGTTCCTTTCCAAATTTTATAAATCTTGTGCATAATTTTTACTTTAAATAAATAAAAATATTATCCTTACCTCAAACTCGCTAGGAATCCTCCTATTTTGCATAATTCTTAATTAAATATGAATCATTAACAAGCAATGCTTGTTCACACTTTAATTTCTCTTACGTGTCTTAAACATGTTAAGTCCTACAAAGAATTATATCCTTTGTTGGTCCTTAAATTATAGGTAAGTAATTTTTTTCAAATAATGCCTCAAATAGGATTATGTAAAAATTGAGTGATGAAAATTATCATATGCAACTCAACGAATGGTAACACTTCCTCCATGTGTCTTGTTAATCCATACAAGATACATGACATAAGAACATAGTTTTGAAATGTAGGGAGCACAAAAGGCCATAGCATTGAACCTATGGTCTGATACCAAGGTCTAGTGACCACCAAAGGTAACTAGAAAATTCACGCATGAATTTTTTTGTAACTAGAATCTTCAATCACCCTTCACAACTAGGACCAAAAATTGATGCCTCAAAATTTCCTAGTCCTACACTTAATCACACAACACATTTAAGAAGTAAAATATAAGTGTTACAAGTAATAAAACTTATCTATCTAGTAGATTAAATTATGTCATTCATTTCATTTGTAAAATTTGCTTCCAAAATAACATATATTTGAACTAATTGTGTGTGAAACATTAAGTACAATTTCCTACTAGTTCTACATAAATTTTTCATCCAATTATTCAAGGCATTATAGTTAATTTTCTAATATGTGCTTTCTATTCAAATTCTTTCCAATAATGTTTAATAAAAACATGATAAGTAATAATTTCGTCCATTAAATCACTTCATAACATAGTTAATAATGCATCCATGATAAATGATACAAAAGTAGATAGTTCCATTCAATTATAATTCCACATATTTACAACATTACTTAGTTTTACATCTCAAGTATCATGTTTACAATTAATTACACAACATATGTGATTCAATTTACATAATTTCCAATACACAGTGGTTTACAAGTATTCAATATACAATGTTACATTTCCTTGTCTCAATATGCATAAGTATCCCTTTTTCAATCATGCAAGTTTTACAATAGTTTACATCCATATATCTCAAATATAATAATACAATAGATCTCCACATATAAAAATACATCAATCCATCTTTGTAATATAATTGTTGCATATCATCATATATCCATATTATTGGCGAGTTGTACTATGAGAGAAAGAGTATCATGGGACACTTTACCTCTAACCACGAGCCTTATGGATCACTATACAACTATTTAAACACGAGAGTGTCCCCTGTCTTCATGAGAAGGAATGTGTGCAATTAATAAGGTAAGAGTGAATCCTATTTGTAGTACACTCACCCAAAAAGTGGCTAAATTAAGATAGGGTAGGAATATAAAACATCCTAAAAATTATACGGGTAATGATTATGCTAATGGCCAATAGAGTTAGTGTGATGCCGTGAAAAATGACGACGCTCTAGGAACTTGCTTCCTCAAAACACATAACCCGAAAATGCGACAATTTTTTTATTTTTTTTTGGGTTACAATACAAGAATAATGCAGGGGTTTTCCAAACTTTACAATTCACTAACTTACTCGCATTACTTAACTTAGGTACAAGATTGATAAACTAGATTCCAGGTAAGGAGTATGTATTAACACAGTGCTTTAGGGTTCATTATTCAACCATTCCAAGACAGATAGCCAGGTTCGAATAATTTAACAGATGTTTTCTATTCTTTCCAATAAGCTTAGTCTTGAACTATATTAAAATTAATATATTTTTTTAATTTAGGTGTATAATTAGAAATCAATTCTTTTATACTAAACTAAGTGTACTAAGCGTTAGTGATAAGGAATAGAAAAGAATCTTGATTTATATTTAATCATATAGATGTATATAATGTAAGTTTAGCTAAAATACATATTTCATTGTTAGTTATGAAGTTCAAAATCCATCTTTCATACTAGGTTAAATGTACTAAGGATGTGAAAATGTTTATAATATTGTAATCATCCAAATTTATTTTCTTTAATGTAGGTTAAACATATTTGAAAAAAATGAACAAAAGACAAGAGTCTTATCACTGGTATAACATTCCAATCTATGTTTAAATTTATGGTTGGGGGGTGGGTGGCTTTAATAGCCACCTGCCATATCATTTAAACTTCCTCTCCTTTGGCGTGTTGAACTACACCATGTTGGCCGCATACCTATCTTCATTGACTTTTAGATTTGCAAATCCCACGCCTCCCGTTTGGTCTGCCCACTGCTTTAACTCGGCCTTGGCCGCGCGGGTAAAAGGAAGTGGTTATAGATGAAGCTACAGCTGGTGAGCAGGCGCGTTACCTCTTTCCGCTCGGCCTGGCCGCGCGAGTTGTCAGGAGGTTATAGATGAAGCTACAGGCGCGTGAGACAGACGTGTTACCTCCACTTTCATTGGGTGCTGCGAGGTGTGTTCTTGGCGGGGATCCACAGTCACGCCTGCACAAGAAGATAGCCAGGCAAAGAGGCGGGGACGCGGATAAGAGAGTCTTTTGGGGCGCTTCCAACAAGCAGGTTATCCAACCCTGCCGTTATCTGTTCAGTATCGAATGCATCTTCAAATTTGGGATACGCCTCCAAGATATTTTTATCTAAATCGATTAAGGGACAGTGAGAGTGTTATGAGGAGACCTGAAGAAATTTATTACAAAGATTTTCTATTGAGATCTTACCAGTTTTACGGTGTAGCTCGTGGAGGAGAATCTCATATAGGCGGATCTGTTCCATATCAGAATATTCATGGAGCACAGTTTGCTTTGCAATTATATGAACATTTCGTAGACCTTGGGAAGCGCATAAATTACTTATACATACGTAGGTTCTATTGTATATATAATTAATATTATTTCTTGGCTGCAGTTTGTATTAATATACTTTGTTAATACAAAAGAAATATTAATAGTATATTGGTATTAATATAATTTAATAATAGTAAATCCATTAATTTTAATATTACTTTAATATGAATAATATTTAAAATTTTAGTATCCTCATTAAGCATTAGGGACATATGAGTAATAAACTTAATAAGTTTAGAGCTTTTACATTAAAATTTCTTTCTACACAATTTAATAGGCATTGTACGGGATTTCAAATGGATTTGATTTTATTTCCTTACTAATTTGCAAATAGTTTTACAATGAATTCTTAAATGAGGAAAAACATAATAGAGCTAGAGCTTAAATTACTTCATTGGCATATTGAAAGCTATTTAAAAACTTAAGTCTTTCCATCAACAATACAAGAAGAGAAAATGCACTAATATTCCCACTTTTCAATACATCTCTTTTAAGCAACAAAATGAAATTTAATATATATTTTTTAAAGTAAATTTCCCAACATTCCTCAAGAGGGTTTCAACAATATTTCCATTAAGTTTTAGAGTAAGCACTACTAACATTTCAACAAGATCAACACACTCATAAGAGGTTCCAAGCCAAGTTAAAGGAGAATAAATTTTCTTTCCTTCAACTTTCAATTCTATCCACATTACAACCTTAATAATGAAAATCAATACACTCTCCTTCAAAATCTTAATACAACATTTTCCACTTAATGTGGGAACATTTTACAATAATGGAAGCTAAAATACAAAGCAATATTACACTTTTCCTCCACTCAAGGTGGGTAAAAATACAAGGTGGTTTCACATTGTCATCAACAAGGCTCCAATGCTACAAACATCAACAAGGTAGCTCCTCCAATAGTTTGCTTGATTCACAACAAGATAAGGGGAGAGGCAATGCTCTCCTCCCAACCAAGATACCCAATGGAGAAGAGAAGCCATCCTCTCCATTGGCCCCCGAGCCCCAACCACATTACAATGGGAGAAAATCCAACTCATGGCAACTACTAGCTTCCACATAACTTAACATGAAATTTCACATTCATTCCATTATCCTTCAAAACAAAACAACAACTCAACAAGAGGGAAACCATCAAAACAACAAAGTCACAAGGCTTATCAAGAAAGCCATAAGAGTAAGACCTATGGGGAGGCCACTTATGCCTCCCAATGGGAATGGGTGCCACCTAAAAGCCTCCAATGCAAAACACATTACCCCTAACAACTCTTATGCCTCCCTCAAGTACCCCTTATCCCTCCATCCACTCTTATGCCTCCCTCAACTCTTATGGCTCCCCCAAAGTAAGAACAAGAAGAAAATGCAAGCATTTCTCATACTAGGTGGGCACCCAACCCAAACTCCCTCCTCAAGAAAATGATCTCTTATGCCTCCCTCAAATAAACTCCCCATAGTCTCCTCCCACTCCCAACTTAGGCATTCTACCCATTCCCAACAAGCATTTCAAACAACAACATTCAACACAACATAAATATACATTCATATAACAAAAAAGAAACATAATACAAACAAGGTGAAGCTCCTACCTTTCCATGGTAGAGCTTGCTCCAAGTATGAAGTCTCAATTCCCTCCAAAGGTCAAGCAAGCATCCACAAGCTCCAACAAAATTCCCACAAGTATCAACAAGCTCCAAAAATCCACAAACTCCTTCAAAATCCTCTCCTCTCCAAAATACAAGAGACTAGAAATGAAACCTCCAACCCCCAAAACAAACAAGAGGATCAAATAAATAGAGAAAAGAGAGGGAGGGATGATGTGGCTCCAAGTAGGATGCCACCTCCTTTTCCCTCCACTCCACATCATTTGGTCAACCTCATATTCCAATGCACCATTAATGAGTGGTTGAAAGAAAGGCAAGCACCTTACACACTCCATCTAAACCCACTTCCCCCAAGGACAAAATTAAATTTTTGAAAGAAAGTGCAATTAATATTTTACCCTTTTTATCCCCCCAAAACACCTAAAAGACCCTAAATTTGGCCTTCCAACCCATAGGTAGGGTTGGCATGGGGTTTTAAGAGGTGTGGGACAAGTTTGACTTGTCCCACAAGCTTTCAAATTTGGCCTCTAAGGCCAAATTCGAGTTTCCCATGTGGGGTAGAGTGTGCTACACTCAAAACTCAAACACACATCAATCCACACAAAATCCAAAGTAAATCAAGCCTAATAAATGAACTCTCTTTTGGTCATATCCCTTAATTAGTTTAGGACAAATTCAAATTAGTTTAATTAAGACACTACAACCCATGACTAATAAAGGGGTAAACACCAATCCAAAGAATATGAATAATAACACAAGTAAAATTTCACTTACTAAGAGAAACACATACTAACATAATAGAAAGGGAAATTTAAAACAAACAACACATGACCCCTAGGTCACAATTTTCCCCTAACCAAATAATTCTAACACACACACAATTACTTGTTGCCATGGTGACCTTAGTTGGATTCTTCTCGAATTCCGATGTGGTTGGTCTCCACTCCCCAATATTGTTGTGAATATAATATACCTGCAAAAGAGAATACCTCCTTCGGCCTGTTGGCCGCATTAAAACATTCATGCCAAATATACAATATAATCTAAAATAAATGACACATGATTTACTATCATCTATGCAAATACGATGTCACTTACACTTTCTAGCACATTTCTATTCCACATTTCATTTATGTCAAAACGATCATCACATTAGTCCAATTATCAAGTTCTACTCAATATGATTAAACATATCACATGTCATAATTAAAGATAAATAACCATGTCAAAAGTATACAAATATCATCATCAAATGTCCACCAGTAGACCATATGCATCATATAAAGATCAAATCAATAACAGTCCAGTGTCTATGATATCTACTAGCATGCTAAATCAAGAAGCCATAATAAATCCATAAGTGAAGTAATTAGTCTCCAAAACAACAAAACAAAAATGGTGTCAAAGGGAAGTGGGCACTACGGTTAGGATATCAAAAGACACACCTTATGAATCTGAAAATGGGATAGAGCATGAAATAATCCCATCTAACTAATCATTAAGGTATACTTTTAGTGTTTATGTAGTCTACCTCATATCCCATATTCACACTTTTCATGTGTGAACCATTGTATTAGGCTATTTATCCCTACCCATACAAGTCACTCCCTAGTATTATAACATACCTCTTTAAAAATACCCCTTTCCCCACCAGAAATTCACAACAATATATCTATATCTCCATATTAAAAAATCAAGCAAACTAGAATTAGAACACAAACATCACAACCTTCTTGAATGTCATGTACCGGTCATTCACATTAATGTTATAAAGATCATAATCCTAGTGTGTTATCCCCAAACAATTAAAAATCCTTGAATAGGACAATAGTAATCATGACCTGCTTAGGTGTCCCATACTACCTAAGGAAGTCATATTTTCAAGAACCCTAAGCCTAGTTTTCCATCACATATTAAGGACTATAACTTTTCTATAATAATTTCCATATATGTATTTTCTAGTTATACATGTTTCAAGTTTAATAATAATCCATATAAGATTTACAAACATTAACAATCAATATATAATCAATATCTAATGTGCAAAATCACAGTATCTCATGTTCCACATCATTACGTAGATTTTATCTTTACTCTTTTTAATAATAATCACACCATTCCAAACTAGGAGTATCATTCAAGTAATAAAAACTCTTGTAACTATCTCATATCAATTATGAGAATCGTGATTACAAGGATCCTAAACCCAATTTTCCATAATCATCTTTAATCTAGGATATATATTCATTGATATCTCTAACAAATCAACATATTCATAATTCAAATATCATATCATTCATAAAACATAATCACTAGATTTTCTCCATGCAAAATATAGAAAAACATGCCAATTACATGGTCATATCCAAAAGTAGATTTCAATTTCTACTAAGGCCATGATCAACATAATGGATTACTTTTCTCATAATTATAAATTATAACAATCCCAAATTATAATATATGTTGCTCATTCTTTAGATCTAGGTTCCGATCCGGGACTTGTGGGTTATAAATTTCACCAATTCATAACTAAGACATCTAGATTTTTATGTCATAATTATCCATTTTCCATTAACACGTAAGCAATATATATTAGGCGTTATATTCACCAATTTCCTATTTTCTCGATTGCGACATATTCCTATACCTTTATTTAAGTTGCAATATCAGCCTTGGGAGGTACAAATGTCATGATTTACTAATCACAAGACAATCATTTGATTCATATATTTAATTAATCCAAATAAAATCATATTCTCATATCATTTAACACATTATGCTTTCCTTTTAATCATCCTTCTTTTGGGTCTCACTTTTTTCATTACTACAACCAATTCTCAAATAATAATATAAGATATATTTTAAGCATCTATGCCTTAATCAAAACACATTATTTAACAATTTTTTATTTACCATGCATGTTCTAAGGGTAGAACATGTCATCTATGTTGTCACAAAACATAACCATTATATAGATTCACACCTTTGTGATCAAGTTACGAAGGTGTATATAACCCCGCCTTAATTATAATGCACAGTCCTCATTTTGTTATAGGTTATGTTTATAATTTTTGCATCTCTCTTTTCAATCATTTTTAGATCACTTTCTTTCATTATCCAAATATCATTTTACTAGCTATTACGAGGTTACACTTATTATTATGAAGTATATGATTTCTCAAGAGAATGATTTCAAATTAGTGACCACATTATTTACAACAATTTACCATCGTGGTTCAACCTAAGATATTCACTAATTTAAGTGTTTGAATAGGCCAATAACTCATTAAAAACACTTCATGTGCAAAGGAATATGGAAGGGAAACTATCAATCCCCCTCTTCATTTCAATAAATTATCATCATATTTGATTTCCCCTTTACATCCCAATAATGAAATCATAATCATTAGCGGTTTCCTTATTTCAAGTATAATTGAATGGAACCATAGTTGATAATACTTATCATAAGGCTTAAATGTCAACAATCATAATTTCTATAATTGCCTTTTTCATAGATAGTATAAATCCATACTTATTTCAAGTAATAATATTCTCTATATAACCTTACTTGACTCACTATATCTTCAAGAGGAGTTATTAATAGTATCTCATTGTTTACATTTTAATTTTAATTACAAATTACATCCTTTTAGGTCATATGAGGGTTATTTATTTTAATTGTTTTAATTGTTTTATTTTACTTCCAATACGACATATTGCGTATTATCAATTGATAGTTCAAGGAATATATATTTGTTATCAAATTTCATAAAATTTAATCCATGTTATAAAACATAATGGGGCTTGTGGGTCAAACCCACAACCCTAGGTTCATAAGACACTTCTCATGACCAAACCATTATTTATGTTACTTAATTAAAAACATATGTAGTGTTATGTTTAAATAGAAACATGTATATATTTGATTTTAAAAACAAGGGATTTCACCCATATAAAGTCTAGATAAGGGTTCGGGGTTTGAATCTGTGTCCTTCTATATCTAGGCCAAATTGTTTAGCCAACACAACAAGCACTCGTATGCTGACTTTGCAAATAAAATTTTATAATTGCGAGGGTTAAATGTTATAACCTACATATGATGTTATTTTTTCTACCACTCTATGTCATGAGAACATCCTAATCATTTCCACCCTTCTCTTATCTCTCTCTCCCTATCCTATCTCATTCCTTACCTTTGACCAAATTGTAAGTGTATGTTATCTCTCCTTAATTCTACACACACACACACACACACACACACACACACACACACATATGTATATGCATATGGATCTTTATAATTGTTTTTGTGTCCTTCTCCCAATCCATGTTTTCTTAAATACATGTATCTCCAATTAAATGCATAAGCTAGTCTTTATGCATCCCCTTATTTTATTTTTATTTGGTAAAAGGATGGTTTTGGCAAGGTCCCTACCTTGTTAAAAAAAAGGATATAGAGTCTAGATACATCTATAAACATTTCATGATACAAAACAAAGACAAATATCAAAATCAGTTGGTACATACAACACAAACCAACCCCAAACTAGTCCAAAACCAGCCAAGATACAAAACAGACGTGGCCCATGGCCCACAACAAAAGTAACAAAAACAGAAAGGAGCTACCTAAGAGAAAAATTCATTTGTGATTGAAAATTTGAGAAGATAGCTTGATAAGCTCCTTTATGTGGTTGTCTCTCCCCTCAATTTCCTTCTTTATGTCAACCTCTCTACCTTTTTCTTGTTATCAATATTCTTGAGATCATTACCAATAGATTTTAGAAATCCAGTTTGAATGAAAAACCCATCAGCCATGAGGTTACATTTTTATTCCACTTTTTCTAAGTTATCATTGATCTTATTCCATAACTTCTAACTAGTTTTGACATTTTACAGGTTGTTGATGCTTCCCTTTAAGTTGGTGATATCTTTTCGATCCCTGTTAGGGCTTCCTCTTGAATACCTAGACCTAGATTACCATGGTCATTATTGCCTCTTTTGTTCTTCTTTCCCAGACTAAGAAGGCATTTATCCGCCAAACCCCCTCTATGCCTTCATGTTTGGCGCTAGGCCCCTCAATAAATTTTCCTTTTTAGAATTGCTCCTAAGCACGCGAGTGGATTTGGGCTCAAAGGAGGAAGTAGGAGCGGGGAGGGGTTTCTACTTGGAAGCTTGGATTCGAGGTGGAATATGAGCAAGATGATGACTTGATGGAGGGGATAGGTTCTCTCACCACACCTGGACCTCTTTAATGCATCCCCCTTCTTACTCTCCAATTTTTTTTTTTAAGAAATGTCTTCTTTATCTTATATCCTTTGCTTCTCTCTCAACATACATCTCACTTCAATTTAGTCTTAGTTTTTCTATTTGTAAACTTAAACTTCTCTATATTAAAACTTTGCCTCTATATATTATCAATCAAAACTCGGTATTTAATTTTGGCCATTCAATGTTCAATTTGTAAGTCTATATTTATTATACGTCACCCTGATTTATTCCCATCATGGCTAATTCTATCCTAGGCATAACTTCCCATTGAAATTCCTTTATTATTCCCATGGAAAAATGTGGATTCCTTAATGATTTTATGCCACCTCCACACTTTTAAATCTCATCACTCACACCCTTACTTCTTATCATCAATGGTGGTTTGGGTTGGAGATTGTGAGCTCTTGGATTTTGCAAAAGCCTCATTTCATATATACTAAATTGAATTTGGGAAAAAATTCAAGACTTTTAAATAGAATTACATTGCATTATATGTTGTTTCCCTTAGGTATGTTTTCTAAGTCAAGTCACACTTGCGTAACTCATGAGTTAGCAAGATCTCAACATTTTCTCAATGGGTGTGAGCTTGGAAAGTTAATTTTATTTGAAGGTAATATGCAATGAGATAGTAGTTTATGGGTTGGGTTTGGTTAAATGCATATAATGAGTAGTTTAGCTAAAAGAAAACACAAGGTAGTGAGCTAGTATGTTCGAATGTAAATGGATTGGGCTCGTCGATGATCTCGGTGAAATACTTCCCTTGGGTATCTTTTCCAAGACGATTCACACTTGCACAACTCGTGAGCTAGCAAGCTCTCGACATTTTCTCAATGGGTGTGAGCTCAACAAGTTAATTTTTGTAAGGTAATATGCAACGAGATAGTGGTTTACATGTTTTGTTTGGTTAAATACATATAATGAGTATCTCTCGGCTAAAATAAAATACAATGTAGTAAGCGGTATGTTCGAATGTAAATGGATTGGGCTCATCAATGATCTTAGTGAGCTCAGTTGTATATTAAATTTACAAGGGATTATTCCACATTCATGGTGTGGAGAATTTGTTAAGGTATAAATACAAAACCACTTACTGATTCATAGTAGAGACATGGGCCTTTGTACGCACCCAAAAATTGCATGTGCTACATTGTTAGAAAATGGTTACCAAAATCCCCAATGATGATTCAAGTCCTTTCAAGAAGGTGTTCGAGCTCCAAAACCCATTCACAATGTATATTTGTAGCCTAGACATCTTTACTTAGCCTTTCCATGCTTTTTCCAACTCCTCACTTCTTTTTGTGCATGTTTTGGCCTTTAGTGCTGGGGACCGCTACCCTGTCTCGGCGGTGGTTGAAACCACCACCCGAGGCGGGATGGTGGTCCTGTGACCACTGCCCGGGGGTAGTGGTCTGTCCATTTTTTCCAGATTTCGTCATGCGTGTTTTAACATGTGACACTTCACTTAACTTCACTTTTAGGATGCATCCATGAGCCAAATTGTCTAAAAATAGTTTTGATTGCTTGGTTCTCCTTCCCTCTTCTATTTTTAAATAGATTTAATTAGTTGGAACTACTTCTTCTTTCCTTGTGCATGAAGGCACATCCCATTGATTCTTATATATTCCATGCTTGTATTCAAGCAAATTGCCTAAGAATTTTTGTGTATCTTGCATTGTATTACTACCACAATCTTGTTAGGAATTACATATCTAAGCTCAGTTCTCTTATGTTATCTCTCTTCTACTTGCTTGTAACCAAACTACCTTCAAGCTACCATTGTTCAAACGTCTTCTTCTATTGTTGTTCTTACATTCCCAATTCCTTGGACTCATATGAACACATAAAGAAAGAAAGGAACAAACTGAGGGGATAGATACATATACAACCAGATTTTCCAAAGCTCTTGCTTATCCAGGTTGGAATTGTGTGTTTGCCTTCTTTATTTATCAAATTGTCAATTTCAAATCATTAGTTTCAATTACATATCAAATAGAGTAGCAAAATTTTCAATTAATTAGGTAATTACAAGTAGATCAGATCATTAGAAAGCTTTCTCTTTGACATTACCAGGGAAGTTGTGGGGAACAATAGCTCTTCTGGGGTTATGATTTGTTCTTCACCTCTGAGGTAAGGTTTGGAGGGTTTTGATTAAATTAGGTTATTTGTTTTAGATTTAGATTCACATATCTGCACAAGTAATTAGCTACATCCGGCTAATCATTTGTATTTAATTTGTTTATTAGATTAGATGCATTGCTTAAAAACAGAAAAGAACAAAAACATTTACTTTCACTAGATTAGCTTGCTTTTGTTGCTTTGTTCCAATATATTGTGAAAACACCAAAAACATAGATTAGATTTCCTTTGATAGTTAGCTTGTGTTACAACAATTATTCCAATTCAATCTACATGACCATCAACGGTCCACAACAAGAAAAGACGTATGGTTGCGATCCCTTGGTCCCACAACCCAACGGGCTAGAATTGATAACTAACATTGATACAAGTTTACGTTTGACAATTTTACGCACACCTGTAACTTTTGTTGAGAAAATAGAACAACTAAACACACTAAACATCATTGCTAATCAATCCTACGATTATTGGATTGCTCCTAACAACAAGGTTTGATTACGCGCATGACCATACAAGGGCCACAACCTCCATGAGTCTTTGGTTGTGATCCTCAGGTCCCACAACCCAACGGGCCTGCTAACCAATTGGATATTGACACTGGTTTGTGTACATTGGTATTTAGATCCTCACCACTTCCACCTGACATTATTGCACAATTTTCCGTATTGAACATAGCAGCCGATCAGGCTAAGACTTTCTGGACTAGACCAGAAAATTACCCATAGTCCCTATGGCTTCATTATGCCTCTCGTTTTCACTTCCATGACCTTGTTTGGAAATCCATACGAGGCACCTACTGGTCACTTTCCACGTGTTCAACAACCAAAAAATAGAATCTCGGTAGAGCTTGACATTGGCTGGAGTCTCTGAGCATCTATCATATCAGATCGATCCATCACAGTGCTTTAGGTTAGGAGAGGGTTCTTTGCCTTAGACTCACAGATCCCGATATTGTGTGTTGAAGACTTAAGACTACCTAATTAGCTTGTTCGCCACCACCACACTCGCATCCACTTCCATTTTACTTTGGATGTCTCGGCATGACCTCGAGAGGTCGGTGCGAAAGAATGTCACGTGTTTTTATTAGATATGGAAAAAATAGGGATCGGCTCCCAGGGGCCATTACAAAAGGAGAATCAAAAACAACCAACAAAAAGGAAACAAGAAAGTCCTGGAAGGGAGTTAAACATGCTTAACTCATACAGAGAAGGACCAAACTTTATAGCAAGGTGGGTAAACCCGAGAGAAGGAGAAACAGTCTCAAAAATGGAAAAATAATAGAAGTTCACCAAAATTCTACCAACAAACCGGGAACAAACGTTAATTATTTGGGGATCCCCCACTATTACCATCGTGGCTATCTTTGTTCCCGCCACTCTCAACACCTTTATCATTAATATCATCCTCCATATCATCCTCGAGTTGTTGATGTGCAAGTTGAAAATCCTTCTTTTGGTGCCCTCCTCCATCCTTTCCATCTTATCGCTGAGCTTTTTGACCTGGTCCTCCAGCTCAAGAAGTTTCTACTTGGACTTCACCTGTGCGGTGACAATTTTCTTGGAAGCATTGATGACATCCATCATTGTATCCCTTTGGCCCGCATTGGTTTCTTCCATTGCATGGAGAACCCCTTCTAAGTACTGAACCTTACTGCTCAAATCCTCTAAACCCTTTAAATTACCATCCTTGTCCTATTTTCTTGAAGTGCTCGCTTCCCCATAACCTGCCTCACCCATATCTTTACCAGAAACCTCCCCGCCAAATTTACAATTTTCGGCCTTCATCTTAGTGAGGCAATCAGCAAGAGTGAGGTCATCCTCATCCACATGATCTTCCGGGGAGAACACAGAGCAGGTTTCCCATTTTCATACATCAAAAGAATGAGCCCTTTGTGCAGAGGTGAATCCACTTTCTCCTACTGGAAAGCCTCTAAGGAGTTAGTCAACGACATATACAGAAAGAAGGGGATGCTCACCATGACCTTATGGTGAACATGTTCAGAAGGGTCAAATGGTGAGTATATATTTTTCTGTATTTACCCTCCGAGTGATGTACTTCATAATATGGAGGCACACCTCTCTCAAATACCAGAATGCATGACCTCGCAATACCATTTGTAAAGTAGGAACATCTTTCCTTGCCAACAAAGAATTGCTTGATTTCCTGTTCTCTGCGGGTTCTATCCTTGAAAATTTTAAACCCATCCATTTGCATGTCCATGACCCAAGCGATGGAGGACTCAAACACCTTTATTTCCATTCCTCTGACAACAAACTTATCTACTTTCCAAGCTTTTCCAAAATCCTTAGACAGAGAGGGATCATGACCATGTAATTTGGCAATGAGATTGTTAAAACCCCCAATCCTAAGCTTGTTCCATAGAGGTTGATTGCACACATCAATGTTATGGCTAGCAGGTTCAACACGAATCCTATCACCCCCCATATTCACCAGACCAAGCTTCTTCTGATTGCTACAAAAATTCAACAAGAGACCTTCTTTCGCATTGGCAAAAATCTTGGAAGGCAAGATATTAAGTAAGTTGTCGCCACCATCATTCTCACTCGTGCCAACATTATAAAACTTAGTGCCCTCTATCTCTACTGATGGACTCATTAATATCCGTGGGTAATATATCAACTTTACACCATAGCTTATAATCATTACAATGGATGTCGTAATTGGCCATCTTGTCTGCACATTTGTTCCCTTGACAAAGGGTATGATTATAAGAAGGTCACATGTTGATTTTCTACCATACATGCACTTTCATGCCCACCTAAGGTTAGCCCAAGATTGGCCCTTGAGCCGAGAGAGGTAAAATGAACTTAGGGTCGATAGAGTAAATAAAACATAAAATCATAAGGTTAATTAGGACCTAGAATCCGGTGAACCCCCACAACAAATAAATTTTCATTGTAATTATCATTATTTTATGTATTTTAAATAATAATGTTGTTATTATTTATTTTTCTCGCTCTTCATTATAGGAACATTGTTGCAAACATTTTAAACAATGTAGTCATGTATCACGAATGAACCATTTTCGTAGAGCAACAATACACCACTCGGATAATGCATATTGCGATGTTGTATTCCTTACCGCAATGATGAGAGTGTGCAACACGTCTCAATGTCATAATTTTACATTACTAATCTTGTCGTACAATGCAACACATACAAAATAAGGTCAAATCACAAAAAGGAACTATGGCCATAACTTACAATTTTGACATTGTTTCCCCATGTTCCAAACTACACATGGAAAATCTCTTTATTTGTACCCATTTGATGCATCCGTCTATCTCTCTATGATAATACCCTTTCTTTTTTGGAGAACACCTACACACATCTAAACAAAAAAAAATAGCGACGTTTTCCATTTCATACAATCAAATCAACTCAAATGAATTAAAACAACTTATATAAACAACAATCCAAAACTATAATGCATTTACATGATATCGAGATACGAAATTAAATCAATTCATATAATTTTTACTCCCACAACATGTCACAATGTTAATTAAAATAATTCAAAGCAATATAATATGTTATATTTCTTTGTGGTGATGTCCACTTAAGCATCTAAATGTCTCCAAAATATAGGTTTGATAATTTGGGGATGTGACAACTATGACATACGGTGAGCCTACCACTTTGGTGAGGCCACTATAGAATATAACAGTCCACCTAACTCGATAAGTTTGCTAATTTCCCAACATGTTTGCCTTAAAGCATGGTCACTACTTTTTGTAGCGATTCTTCCCAAATTGAACAATGAAGTTTCATTTTCCTCTCTCATTGGCCAAAAGGGGCATTTAATGCAACATCAAATACAAAATTCATAAACACAAACAAAATTTAGCACATCATCTAACCCTACTCATGCCTCAATGTTTGTCGATGGTCTCTAACAAGCTCCATATTGTGGGTGTAGAACGAAATCGACATGGTTCTCACCTCAGTCTCTCATAACTCTATTTATTATATTCATGAAGGTAAAAATGACTTGTTTTCATCCCCCTCTTCTATGTGTAACCATTTCCATGATGGTGTCAACCTCCACAATAACCATGACTCATTTTGTCGTTGTGATGAATCCTTCTTTCGTCGTGATCATTTTTTCGGCCTTTCAAGTACCCCTCAATTTGTTCTATCACACCATAGTCACTCGATGGGGTATGACATACACCAAACTAATTATTCTTATTTCCAAAATAAAGGTGTCCATTATTTTTCTACTTTATTTATAATTGCTCCACTCATGTGATACCATCCCAAAGAGGGGAAAATGTAGACACATAAAATCCTCCATGTTAATTTAAACGTAAATTGCACAAATAACACTAACACCCATCTTCATCTATTAATTCATGGACCTCCATTAATTAAGTAATTTTTTCCTTTGAAACTAATTAGCGTATTTTTATTTAAAATCATCTCCCTTTGTTAATTAATAACCTATTATTAATTAATTAAAATTCCCCTTCATCTATTAATTAATGACCCTTCATTAATTAAATCTTACTTCAAATCATCTCTAAACCTCATCAAATTCCTCTAAATTCACCACCAAATAGCTTTTACAATATAATATAGGCATATTAATTGATCCTCAATTGATTAATTAAACCCCCTTCTACCAATCGATTCCCATTGAGTATTAATCCCATTTAATTGTTCTTAATACTAATTAAATATGAAAGGTTGGAATGGTTGTGGGAGGAGAACAAAACCAGAAACTTGAAGTGTTGATCAACCTCTAATATAACCTATAAAGAAGTTTTATATCATCCAAATAAGGCCCGAGAAAAATAGTGATTAAGCTAGTGTAATTGTTTGTGTGATTGATGATCAAACTGTGTAATGTATGCACCACTAAACTTCAAAATAATATTTGTAAGATTATTGGTTATTAATTTTGATTATTGTACACCTAAGAATAAACACGTGATTCTAGATGCATTCGACCTCCCGAGGTTGTGTCGGGACGAGTTGGGAATGTGTAAGATTGCGGTAATGTTGATGGGAAATTATAGGAGAATCAAGGATTAATATCATGTAGTGTGAGTTCCTAGTAGTTGAGTTAGTAAGAGAGGGGAATTAGGGGCTATGTATGGGTAGCATAAGTTCCCTATTCTTTGATTGCACTGGTTTAATTGAATGTTGAACTATGTTGAAAGATTTGTTTTAAATAACTAAGAAAAGTAAATCGGCTTAAATAAAATACAAGTGAATTTAAATCTTTTAATTAGCTAAATTCATTCTCGATTAATTATCCAAAATGAAATGAACAATCTAATCTATTTGTTTGAAAGGAAATGAACTAAAGGAATTTAAATAAACAAAGCTAATATCTACCTATCACTAATTAATTGAAATAAAGTTAATCTACAGACAAAGAACTAATTTAAATAAAATAATCTACTTCTATCAATAAATAAAACAAATAGGGAATAGTCGAATGTAGTTATTCCTCTGTTGTAGGATGTGAAGCTTAATCTAATATAAATATATTTTCTAATTTTTAATTATGGATTCTACTTCTTCTAATTTTTCACCTTAGAATCACGGGAAGAAATAAGGATTCTCATAAGCAATTTCTTCTTCCCCGAGAATTCCCGACAAAACAATAAATCACATAGAAATACTAACAGTGAAGAAACACAATAAGAAGCATAGACACAAAAGCTTCCTCAAGCTTCTTTCCCTAGCAAACCCACAGGGATAAGGAAGAAGTTTGTCATTGGAAGATTGTTCGTATGCTCATAAATCTAATTAATGGAGGAATTGAAGTCTATAGATATTCTAAATGAAGAAGTAAAGAAATTGATGCACATGAACTTCCTCCAAATCCTTTCTAAGGTAAATCCATAGGGATAAACCGAGAAGGAAGTATCAGTGGAAGATTCTTACAGGAAAATGAACAACTATAATTCTACTTCTTTAAAACAAGCTATTGATTTAACAACAAATATTGACTCTAGATTAAAATCTCTAAAGAAAATTAAATAACATCCCCAACCTAGTTATCGTAGAACTATGATGATTCCCAAGCGTGGTTATGCTTCTCTTTATCCCTCAACTTATTTTCTAGAGATGAGTCCAATTAGTCCGGGGATTTGTGTTGGTTCTAGAAGAAAATCAAGAAATAAGAAGAATGCTCAAGTAGATCGATTATAGTGAGCTATGTTGGTTTCATATCTCATTTCTCGAGGGTGAATGATGCATTCACTATGTTTGTCATAAGGCTCCTTGAGGGAAATCCTGAGCAGAAAATCTTATCACGAGGTAATTGAGTTGATTGAGAAATATATAAGTCCCTTCATTTAATTTCCTACCTTCAACTATCTCAGGGTCAGAGGTTCTGACCTTGCCCCTTGTTAGTTGTTAAAGTACCTGAGTGACAAGATGATAATGATTGATTTGTGCCAACAATTGTCTCATGTTCACACTAGGTGTAATAATGTAAAGAGGAAATGTGTCTCGTTCCATATTTCATTAGGAATCTATTCATGCAAGAGTGTGGTTAATGTAGCAAGCATTGAATTCTCCCTCTCGGCGTTCAATTTGTATTCTTATGTGTCTAGGCTCAACTGCTACCTCAAGAAGGATCATAAGTCCTTCTTGTTGGGATTGACTCACATATCAAAATTTGTGGACTATTAAACAAATTGTGAGGATTATTTTGAGGTTTGAAGATGAGACTCTATGAAGGTAATAATGAATCGGATGAGAGATTTCAAACTTGAATGGTTTGTTGAGGGAGTGATGATGATGGATTTGACCTATTTTACCCTAAGTATCAAGCACGCGATCATCTCCTTTTCCTCCCACTCTATAGAATATTTAGGAGTCTGGTGACATCAAGGAGAGGACCATGGAAGTAATCAAGAGGTAAAAATAATGGTTCAAATGGAGAAGGGATTCTATCATTGAGAGTAGAGACACTTTCTTCTTCCAAGCAAGTGTCCCTCACTTCTTCTCACAAAGCACCTAATGGAGCCATTGGGTCCTCTTATTCAGAAAGATCATCAACATAATTTTTCTAGAAGTAGAGTGCTCGATGTTTCCCCCTTATGGGGCTTCATGAGAAATCAAAGGTCGAGAGAAACCAAGAGAGATTGACCCATCTCAATCTCTTGATCATCCTAGGAATCCAAGTGTCTCCCGGAGGTAGTGGAGTCATTTCATCTTGGTCATGTTGTGGTTCCATATCAAGCACTTGAGATGCCTAATTTCATTTCAACACCTTTTGACCCTTTTTCATGGGTACATGAGTTACTTGGAGGAGAATCAAGAACGATGCAACAAACAATGATGCCTAACTTTGAGGCCATCTTAGAGTACATCAAAACCAAATAGACCAATAAATATCAAGAAACTTCTCATTTCTTCATTGAGTGGAGATCAATATGTCGAGGTTGCACATCCTAAAGTGAATAAACCTATGGAAGAGATGACACATGGTGACTATGTGTTGAAAAATGTTTTCTCAGGGTAGGATACACATGAGGGAGATGTGCATTTGTTCAAATATTTTATAGCCCAAGCTGCTAACAAGAAATGAAGAAAATAAGCAAAGCTGTGGAAAACTTGAGGAGTATGTCATAACCTTGGTGATTTTCTACAATCATTCCTAGAGCATAATGCATCATCTCTCCTTTCTACATAAGTGATCTCTTGTATCATTTATTTTGATCCCTATGTGATCAAGAGAGCCCAAGCATGCTTGTGCAAGGAAAAGCCAATAACAAATGGGCAAATAAGATCATTGAAAAAGGAAAGGTTTTGTTTCTTGAGGTTCTCTCTCTGTTCAACTTTATCTCAACCACTATTTCAAAGATCAAAGTGACTAAGGGGAGATTGAGAAAGAAAAATCCCTTTGGGATAGTGTTCTCCCATTGGTATCTGAGATGAGTTGTCTTAACTCCTATTCCTTGGTGAATCAGAATGTATTTACATCCATCTCTAAGAATTTGTCTCCTATGTGGTCATGCACGATGAGTGTTAGGTGTGATATAATGAATGATTTCATTTTAGAGCTTGAGTCCACAAAGTAGCATGCATAAGAAATTTTGTAAAGTGTTATCAAAATTTTACAAAATCTCGAGATCATATTCATTCGGTGAAATTTCATCCTTAGAAGAACTCCTAAGTTCCTTTCAAGAACTGGTTCAAAAAGAAGTTAGAGACCCCTTTTCCTTTCAAGGATACCTTGGAATCTCTCATGGAAATTAGAGGTTCCTATTAGTGTGAAATCACGGCACCCCTAAATGAGTTATGGATCTACGCTTTTCTAAGGCATGGTCATTTGGTGTGATTTGCATAACATTGAATCATTCCCAAGTGTGGGACTTGCAAATGGGAATGATCCTCCAGGAAGGTTGGTTCCTCTTCTTAATCCTAGCACTCAACTACTTCTAAGGAAGGAAATGCAACTATCTACTCCTAATCTAACAATTCGGAGGAACCAAGGAGAGAGGGAGAGCATGAAAACAAAGAAATCCTACACTACGAGAGGTGATAACACCGAGAAAAGGGGACTGTGATCACAAACCCAAGCCTGAAATGGAGAGAGGTGAGCAATGGAAAGGATAGACAAATGCATCACGGACAAGGATAAAATTCACATAGAATGCCATTTCAAACCCCTTAAACACAGCTCCCAAAACCTGCAATGGACATTAGAGATATGCACAGTATACCCTGCAATGGTGAGAGGCGAGAAGAGACAACAAAATGAGCAAAGGATGGACAAAACGCATCACAAAACAAATTTTATTGCTCCAAGAGTTCACACAAGTACACCATTAACGGGAAAGAGGCAAGAAAATGCCATTACAAAGCCAAGGGAGGAGGCTTAAACTCCACATTCAACCCTGGAGAAGAAAGAGAGAGGGGGGCAGGGAAGAAGAATGAACAACCCTTTACAATGAATCCTACCCCTATATTTATAGATTTGATCAAAGAGAAGAAAGAGAGAGGGAAGCGGGAGAAGTGGGTTGAAACTCAACCACTGTTGTTAATGCTTCTGATAAAATATGCCCCAAATCCGTCTTTACTGCATGATTCCTTGATTCAGTGCCTTGAAAGAAGAGGAAATGATGGAAACAGATCGAATCCGATCTAGTTGTTGAGATAGATGGATCCTACATTAAAGGCCCAAAGATGTTTCCTCCATTTCCTTCACCTAACCTCCTCAAAAATAAAGTCTCAGACCTCCATGGTGTGGGTGAGGCCGAGATCTTTCCAATGGTGTCAGATCTATAATATTTTGAGCCTTGAGTCGAAAGATATGCCCCTTCAAAGTTTGTATCAAGTCCCTACGAATGGATGGGGAAAATAGTTTGAAAAATGGGCCCCCCTTTTGGTTTGGGAGACGTGGCTACCAGATTAGAAAAAAAAATCGGTCTTGAGGGTTCACAATTTATCTTTTGCCCTTTGAACGAAAGGCAAATTTTCACTTTTCCCTCTGACTCCCCACCTTAGCTTTGACTCGGGTTCTAACGCTAACTTTTTCCGACGGAGTTGCAGGCCATTTTGTAAGTTTTACCCTTTTTGTGATAACAAGGGCAAAGAATCAACTTTTCCCCGACGCCCGCTTCCTCTCGGGACAAGCGTCGATCTCAGCGCTCATTTGGTCTTCCCCTTTTTTTTTCTCGGTTCCTCTACAAAGACCTTTGCCCCTTCTTCTCGACCACCTGTAATTCCATTGTTGAGTCCTCCCTCAACCCTTTAAATATATTTAAGATATGGAAACGTTCAGAAGAACCGTTTCTTCTATTTCTTCTTGTGCAGGGTCAAATTTGACTTTCTCGGGCCTCTATTTTCACTTTGCCTAGTTCTAGAACTCGAGCTCGTGGGTCTGAGTCGTTTCCTTCATAATTTCCTTGTGTGCAGGAGTTGTCTTGACCAAATTTTCCTGGGGGGAAAATTTGGGATATGATTCCATCTATAATATTATAAAATATCACAAAATTTGGCTCACATAGTGTAGCACACTCAGTGGCATTCATGAGACTTGGGTTAGTGTTTTGGGGCATGTGTGCATTCTGCAGTTAGAGAAAGTTGCCTTTGCAGTGGTACGGTTCAATAAGGAGGTCAAAGGTAAGGAATTCATTCTTAGAGCATTTCCACATGGTACCATGGGAGTTGGATCTTCTTCATTGGGGGCTTCTTCTTCCTCAACATGATCATCTCTCTTATTTTCTCTCTCTATGTTATATTTCTCCATTGGGAAATGTACTTTTTGGATTTTTCATCTTATTCACTTAAGTGACCATTGTAATTCTTCATTGTAAAAGTCCCCTTTTATTAATAAGAAAGGGGCTTATTTTTCATTCCTAGAGGAATGTGAAAGGTCACAAGTGGTGGGACTATGAAAGGTCATGTGGGGGTAGATGAAGAGATAATTTATAAAGCTATAAATTAGAATGGCTTCTCCATTCCAAAGGGTTATATTTTCTTGGTTGATAGCTCTCATTGTCTTGTGCTACAAGCAATTTAAACTACAATTATTCTAACTCATTGTCTTATGTTTTCATCTCAACTCAACTTTAATCCATGTGCATGGTTACTTGTGCAATATTATGTAAATGAAATTAGATTTATTTGTGTTTTTTTCCTCTTTCCTTGACATGATGTCTTCTCATTGTTAACTTGGAAATATTCTAGTTTTATGTCAATAAACTCAACTTGTTATTTATTAAGTAAAACCCCCTTCTCACTTTCTCCCCTCTCTACATATACACACATTTCCTCCACCTCATTTTTTCACATGGGTTTAGTGGAGTATTCATGTGTGATCCCGGTCAAAAGGCCACCCACAATGGTTAGAGTAGTGCAAATATTTCATGTTTTCAAATGGAGTTGCATTATTCCTAAGTAGAGGGACCTAGTCCTAGAGTGTTGGTGAAATCCCTAATTTGTCATTGTGACAAATTACTTTTCCAACATCACCGTAAGGAACATACTACTCATTATCAAGACACACTCTCCCGAATCTTTGACTCGATCATCTTCTATGTAACATCCCCATTTTAAGACACTAGAACAAGGAAATATTTTATATATATATATATATATAACATTCATTGTTCTGAATTATGTAATTCAAAACACACGACCAAGTTTTAATAATTGTTCTCTGTCCAATTAATGTAATTTGGATCACACAATTACTTTTAAAACCAATGTTCTCTATTCACATATTTACAATATGGAACACACATTCATTGCCATTCAATCATATAACAAATACCATATGCTGCTGTAAATGACTCGAAGAACTACCGATCTCCCATTTTATGGCTCGGAGTTTCAGCGATCTCTCATTTCATGACTCGACGACTTACCGATCCTTCATGTTAATCCATGCATTGTATACTAAGTATACAGGGTTCTCTTTACCGTTTCCGGTTACCAAAGTGTTCCATTTAAGAGGCCTATCTGAATATCTGTTATTGATATTCATCTGATATCCTGCTTCTTAAACTAGGTGATTAGGACAACGCAACCAACAACTTGTGATACTTTGGCCAAAGATTTTCACATGCTTTGCATGATCTTATTCCCAGATGTTATACGCCTCAATGGAATACGTCCTTCACCTCACTTCGTCTATTATCTAGAATGGTCTTTTCTGACCCCTGTCAGTCCTTTTGTCCAAGGTTAAGCTCTAACCCCAACTAGTAATATGAAAGAGTATAGGAAGACACTCGCGGTGACTAAAGGTACGCAGACATACCGTGTCGACCCTAGATGACAACGTGTGTCTAGTTACCTTTAGTCCTCAGGAGTCACCCCGTATACGCGGTCACATTCCTATCCTCATCCAAGTAACTTGGTCCCAGCTTATGTAAACTTGATGATTTGACTCGGGAGGGCATTGTAACATGTCAGCCACAACATTGTGTCGTCATGAAGGCCCCACCTTCATGAAGACACCAGATTGCAGCTGGCGTGTGTCAAGGTCCTACGGAATCCTCTCATCAAGGAATACACATCCAACCTGAGTGTGATTAGATTCTTATCTTTAGTATTTTAAGAATAGGTTTCAGCAACCGTGTTGATCCTCTAACCTCACTGTTCATTACAGTTGCATAGCTAAGAAAGACTTAAATTGTCTTGTAGCTTAATATACGTTTACTCCTCCATATCGAAGGATTGCATATTTCCATCTTGGTTCTTTAATTTAAGCTTCAGACTAACAGTCCACTATAGCTTATCGTAGTAAGATCAACTTACTAATCTTAACCAAGTTTTATTTGCAACTATATTTAAAATCAGAATTTCATCTTATCTAGACGCCATTTAAATGAGGCCTAATTCCAAATGAATGTATTCATTTAATCACTATAACCTTACTTCAGTTAAGGTTTGTTATGAGGAGATATAATTCTTCATATCGAATATCCTCTGGATCAAACATCTCGAGGTATTAACGAAATCAGAGTACAAGATTCAATTGTCTCTTTTATTTATATTCACTAGCTTATACACCAGTTCTGAATATCGTTCATTTAAGAGTTCATGTTCACTTAAACCCTTTCCAATGTCAATCTAAAATTCACATTAACCCAAGTATGAATTAATTATACATTCCAACTTAAAAGTTGCATTCAAGTAAGGAACAGATATTATGTCCCTAAAAATCTGTCAACTATCATTTGAATAAATCCAAATCAATGAATAATATTATATTCTCAATCTTATTCAAACAGTTTCAAAGTGATACAACCATTAAAATATCACACCTTTCCTTGTATTCAATCCTTGAGATTTAAAATCTATACAATTTATCAGTCCATACAACTGAACTTCATTTATATCAAACAACATTACAACACATAAGGGAAGAAGAATGCAACTTCTTCCTTTCCCATTTCCTCGTAGAGGAATAATAAACTATCAGATACGATCCATCCTTAGCTACTCAGAAGAAGCATCAGAAAATAACATGTCTTCATTTTTACTCAAGGAAACCATCTGCAAAATTTACTTGCATGGTCGGTTCATCGAATCAGGCATATTAAGCACTTATCATTAAAATGAGGTGCTCTTAATTAACTGTCTCAATAAAAGAACTCTGCTTTTATGAAACGTTAATAAATTGAGATGGACATCATCTACGAATTAAGTACTGATAAGGATGAACATCTTAACAACCCAATCATCTAATTACCATCACAATCAGACAAAAAGATTTACTAACTTTCTTCCAAATAATTACTATAGAAGTAATTTCCTCTAAGTAGTTCCAGATTAAAACATCTGTAAGAACTAATACACATATGTATATAATGTTGTTTCTAATGTATTTGCTGTCAGTTCCATTCTTTTTTTTTAACAATTGAAATTTCAAGAGATATATTATAAATAAGAATTCCAACAGAACTACTTCCCTTTCGTACCACTTATTCAATTTCAAACAATCAAATGCAGAAGAGAAAAGTAGTCATTCACCATGAACACACTGGTGTCAAATCTCAAAATTTAATAAACAACATAATACTTCTTCGAATCAGAAAGAAAGTAGACAGCAATTAAATGCAGATAATTACGCCTATGGCAGTACAAAATTCATTCCATATCAAGTATAGAATTTCAACTGTATAAGAGAAGAAATAATCATTACTTCAAATTATCCATCAATACTCTCTTTCCTTTCATCATAACTGTACTGAATAATTTAAACAAGGAGTGATATCAATCAATGATAACAGCCAGAGAGAGAGCAAATAAAATCAATAATCGAATGAAAAGAAGGTGAATCATATTACCTCTTCTCACTGTCTAACCGAATATCAACTATTTAGAACAGACCTGATCCAATAGTGGGATCCCTTCTGAATAAATATATTTCAGTATTCAAAATTACTAACTACCATTCCAGAAAGTATACCATAATTCATTTGCATCAGATCGTGAGTCTCAATATCAATGGTTCCTAAAAAAAAAAAAAACATTTCCTTTAATTTTTCTACCCCACGGACATTCTCATCCAAATACAAACAAGTAAGAGTGTGCAACAGTCAACAATTCATGTTTTTCGCCGTAACAATAATAAGAGGATTCATTTTCCAACACAGGAAGAATTCCAATTCCGATTCAATTTTAATGCAAGCAGCAAAAGGGTTTAAACTACAATTTGCATATATACCTATATATATACAAACATACACGTTTGCTAAAAACGTCATTCTCAGCTAGGTCTGAAATGAGTAAAAAAAAGTACTGAGAAAGACACACACACACACACACACACACACACACACACACACACACACACACACACACACACACACACACACACACATATATATATATATACCATCTTCTCACTGTAATAAGTAAAGAACCCCCTTTTTTTACCAGAACAAGAATCTACTCAAGTTCAGTTCCAATCGAACACATTGAAGGAGTTCAATAAAACATCTCTGTTATTTATATACGCACTTTTCAAAAGGATTCAAAGAAAGATAACAATACATTTTCTCACTCATCAATTAACTAAGTTCCGTGTTCAAATAATTTATTTCTCCAATAACCAGTCACGACCTTCAACCCACATAAAAATATTGAATCATTTTAACCAGCAAGGGTAAGACAATGAAATGAATTCGTTGTCCCGGGTAAAATCGAATTTCTATGCAATGTAAAGCAGCTAGAAAAATAACTCTCACAATAGTTCATCAGCATTATCACGACTTTACCCAAATCACTTACATGTATAAAACTCAGAAAACATTATTCACATCATTGGTACATTCACCAACTCGAATCCATAATGGTTAATAAAAATGAATACCCAACACTGTCAAAACAAAGCTCATACAGCAAGGGTGGATCTCATTTCATTTACTCATTTTGCAAAGAATACCCAAGTTGTGTTTGTTTTATAATGACAGCTCAAACCAAAGGTCACACCGAATCATTTTATCATTTCATTGCTTTACAAGAACGCACAGAACTCAAAAACAATACTCACACGGCTAGTACATTCACTAACTCGAATCCGTAATGGGTAGTAGAAATGAATACCCAACATTGTCAAAACAAAACTTGTACAGCAAAGACAGATTCATTTCACTTACTCTTTTTGCAAAGAAATACCCAAAACGCATTCATCAAAAGAAAAATGATTCAACCCAGAAAATCACTTCAAACATATCAACAATTCCATTTAACTAAAACACCCAATCATAAGAGCAGAGTTGTTTTAATGAAGATGCTTAAACAAGAGAAAAATGGTTTAAGGAGAAGGGCTCAACATGCCTGTAAATTTCCTCATGTCTTGAAGAAAACCACGCCCACATGAGCTATTCTTCTCCACGGTGACAACAACAAGGATCTCCCAACAATCTCTTAACTTCCATAGGCTCAAAAATAGTCGTGGCTACTCCAAACAGCAGCAACAATAACCAAAATGATAGCAGGTTCGAAAGAACCATGAAAGAAATGCAGAGCAGTCTCAAAACCTGAAAGAACACAATGACCATCAAATTTTCCTCTATCCTCTTTCCAAGGCGAGCTGGTCGCTAGGACCAAGATCATTAATGCATTGAATGCATTGCTTTTTCATTAATTTCCATGCCACCGCCGACTCAGGTTTGGCGAATTTCCTTTTTAAAATTTTGCATGTAATTCCTTCTTAGCTACATAGCTAGTTGGATATCTTCCAACTTTTCCATGTTCCCGCCAAGCTTGGCGTTGAAACTGCAAGGACATCATTTACTGTCCTTAATCAATTTCTAACCTTTCCATCTTATCCGTTTTATCCCATGGGTCCATAGGTCCCCTTCTTAGGTTAGTAATAGTTTAGGTTGCATTGTCCATAGTTAGGTTTTTCACCTAGGTCTCAAGTCATTAGGATTTGCAACATTTAAAATTCCTTTTAATTTATCAAACCCACCTAGGATAGTTGTTAGGTCATAGGTTAGGGCTTAACTCCTTAGTAAGTTTTACAACTTACGTTCATCTTCAGCACATTGCAGGACATTTCATCCTATGTTCGACACATACTTGTGTTGCTTGCATCAAGGCTCTTATTGTCTTACGCTGTCTAGCGTTATTGTGAGTATGTGGTTCGGGAATCGAACCTTTTTCCCTTGGCATCAAGGTACCGGATATTTATACCTGAAATCAGGTGCTGTAACATTTATAACGACCTTCAGTCTGGTTCAGACTTCATTCCTTATAGAAAATAAATCGATTAAGCGATATCAAAGAAGGCCACAACATACCTTGGATCAATGGAATTGATTCAAGGTGTGCTGTCAATCAACAATAAGAGTTCATCAATCATATAAGCAAGTCTGTTGTCTCACTCTTGCAAAACACAAGTTATAACAACCTCCGTCCCAAGTAAACAAATTACAGTAAACAAGGGTCCAGATTAGTAACACATTCCTTTTTAAGGTTAAAAGATATATTCTTAACATAATTATCCTCATTTCCGATTACAACATCATGAAAAGAGATTATCATATTAGCTTATAAAAAATCAAGGCGTTACATTCTACTTCTATTATCTCTCATGGGTCTTCCTACCATAGCTCTCTTATGACACACATTATATCTTCTACGTGAATTAGACATGAGAATCCTTCATCTCTTTTGAAACTTGTAGATCCACACCCCTTAACCCACTTTGTGTATGGTATACCTCTCCATGAGGTCCTTATCGAGTAGCTCTTGTGATATCCCCTTTCTTGTACATAGTTATATTCAAAATAATTGAAAAACATTCAAATAATCACATAATATAAAAAACATTCAAATATGAGAAAAAATATAAAATCATGACTTGTTCTAGCTTTCTCGGATAATATGTTACTTTATACATAGTGATTGTCATGTTGTTGATTGATACATAGTATATTTATTCTTTACACATATGCATTCACAAGGTATTTTGAGTTGGATGTAGGGTACTCGCAAATTGATACACAATGATGGGAACCATATTGGTTCCTTATAATACTCTCTTGGGGCATCCCCCATAGTATACATGTGATTTTGTTTTCTTGTATGTTAATTCACACATTCGTCATCAAACTTGTTTACATATGTAATCTTTATTGTTATCTATTGGATTAATGAGAGTAACACATTTTTTTGTGAAATGATAACCTATCTTATCTTTGTTTTTACTATTACCATTTACACTTGACTTTTATGTTGTTGTCACTAATTGCTTATATGAATTTGTCCCTTAATTTCTTAATGTGTGGATTCACTTGATTGCCTTTGCGAATTACGATGTTATGACTATTTTCTTTATATAGCCTAAGGGTCATGTTTGTTTGTGACATCATGGGTGCCCCATGTTTGTGGCTTCCTACCTATTTTACATGTATACACCTATTTATTTGACTATGTCACATTGTGACTTTTACTTGTGATTGTCTTGTGCCACCTTGGGTGTCCGTGTTTGTGGCTCTATGACTACATATATTTGTGTTTTTATAGATTACTACTAACTTATTTGTACATTGTTATTTCTAGATTTCACTCTTATGTTTTTCTTGGCTTGTAACATATTTACTATGTTGATTCTCTACTTGTTTTACTATGGAGTAGGACATGATTGTTATTGTTATATATTATTAATAGTTGCGTGTTGCTTCTTCTACGTGTCATGGTTACCACCACGCACAACCCCTTTTGTAGGTGTAAATTCTCAATGGTGGCCACCATTTCAACCTTCTATATGATCTTATGCAAATTATCAAACATATTGTATATGGCTTGTAACACCTCTTTATTACGCTTCTCAACTAGGAATTATTTATTTATTTACATTACCTTCATGCTTCATTGATTTAAATACCCAGTATTTAAATCCAACATAAATATGAAATTGAATTGATCTGACAATGTCATAAACCATGTGCAACTGCATTATTCCGTTAGTATGCGATCGCTCATAGATTACTCTTTACGAGTGTGTATACAAGGTATACTATTGGTTTCCTTTTTCAAGCATTGATAATCAAGTAATGTTTTCTAAGTGCATACCTAAAACTCAATCATTGAATCCCATCGGGCATTTGACATCTTAGATCCTTGGTAAATTGGGAACAGTGTAATCAACAACTTACACTACTTTGGACAAAGTTTCAGAGACATGTATGCCATGCTCGGTTCCATGACAACACATTCGTCATTAGGAACTTGTCCTTCACCTAGTCAATTATATAGATTATTTTCCAATTCTTAAGTTATTATGTTCATAGTTAACAAATTAAGCATTCATTAATGTCCTTTATTCGTTATTAAGTTGATTCATTCCTAATACTAATAAGTACATTTGTACTTAACCAATCAATCACGAAGTACCTTTGTACTTCACCTGTACCATCATGATTTGGTTGTTCAGTGGTGGTACTCAACCATGTAACTATATGTCACTGCTAGTAGAAGGCAACAATTATTCTCTAGGAGAATAAATCATATAAGTTGATTTATGGTAACTTGTCCTACCTAGGACCATAAGTATAATTCACCACTATAGTTAATAAGCTAATATCCATCTATATGATTTGCTTTTTATTACTAGTTTTCTTTTATTAGATTTACTCTAATTAATCTAAATCACATTTATAGTAGTATTATTACTTCAACATAAACAAAATATAAGGTTTATAAGAACAAACTCCATAATAGATTCATAATCAGAATATCATTGATTTAATTAATCACTTGCCAATTCTATATCAATACTTATTACATAGTCATAGAAAACTTTCAACATTATCATTATGGGAATAATAATGATTGCAATACAATATGTATTATCGAAGATAATACTTTATTATTAACCGAAAAAATTGCCTTTCCATCATTAATATCACAAAAAGTATTACCATCGCTTCTTAGTCAAATACAATATAATTAATTACATTTCTCAATTTAGAACAACATCATCAACAGATAATCACTAATACATGTCCACAACTGATTATCAAAATAATCACAACTTGTTTCAAGCATCATGCCTTACTAAAATACAATTCTTTTCATATTTTCATAACAAGAACAACTTTATAGATTTCATCAAGACATAGCAGTGAGCAAAGGTGTAAGTCACGTCTTCCTTCATAATCAACATGCAATGTTAATAACATGTATGGAAAATATTCCATTGTACATGGTTAGTTCCAAGTGAATTGACATGATTATTTACCCACAACATCTTCATTGTTTATGTTGCTATGATACATAAATGAATGAACTAACTATCAACAAGATCGGGATAATCATATGTTTTGAAATGAGACTAAAATATGTTTCTATCTCATACATGCTCAATACTTCAACATGAGTAAATTTTTGCATCTTAGGAAACACTTAAATGGTTTAGGGTAGCATATATCAATCACTTTGAAAACATGTTAGTATCAAGCAATTCCATCATTTCTAAATATAAGCATTTAGCCACGCATTTCATCACTAAACATCTATCAAGTTATGCAATAATAAAATGTTATAAAACCAAGCAACGAGAGGTCCTTCTTATAGGATATGTTGGTTGGATATTTTTTCGAGCCAAAATATGAGCTTCAACTAGAGTGTATGGGATCAAATCCCTCCTCAAAGACAAGTAAGGTTGCTGTTTATTACTAATCTAAAACATAGCAGAAATAATATATGCAATATCCACACTATTCTAACCATTGGGGTTGGGATGCAATCCCGAAATCCATATCAACATGAAATGGAGATGTTACAGCTTTAGAAATGAAAATGATTAGAAAGGAAACTTATTATAGACAAAACAGAGCGGGAAGGGAATGAGAGGAACGCATTTTCTTTCAAGTAAACACAGATCAAGAAATACTTATACGAGTTTTAGTTAATGAGTGTAATATTCAAAATGATTAAAATAATCAAGAACACTAAACAAAGAATAGCTTAAGATCTTAGATGTAAGAATAATCTCTCAAAGTAGATGAATCCCACAACACAAAGTTTTCAAAATAACACCTGTTTCTATTCTTCGATGATTAAAAGAAAATACAAAGTTTTTCTTCTCCTTCACAATAGCTCTTAATATTCTAAAAATCTCTCCCCTTTTAATGCACAAGCATCCCTTATTTATAATAGAGAGAGTAGAGAGAAAATAGGATAAATCCTAGAAAATAGTCATTTAATGAGAGTCCTATTTTGCTTGACTCTCACGCAGGAGAACAAGTCAAAATTTGCTTCCTATGTGATGAAATGAAAATGAAAAAGACATGAAAATTTCTTGATAGAAATGACATGGAACATTATGTTTATTCTGCTTCGTCGTCCTTGTCTTCTTCCAGTGAAGCCTGCTTGTCTCAAAATTCTTGGAACTTCCGGATTATGCCCTACATCTCGTCTTCATCTGGCGCACTATAATAATCACTTAGAACCCTTGCAAGTTTCATGAGTGTCACTTGCATTACTAGGAAGTTTCTTCAACCTCTTGTTGAGTTTCCTTAGTGATTCCAAAACATTCTCGATCCTTACAAATTTATCAATGACTGTCAGATCGAAGACGGAAGTTGGTTCGTGTTGAATTGATTCTTGAATTTGTTTATAGAGATCATCAACAGGTAGAATCTCTGAGCTTTCACCCAACACCTTGGCGAAGATCTGGACAACTCCTCTTTTATGTCATTGGTGGCATCAACCAGCTGATCTCTAGATTCCCTCAACTTGTTGTAAGCTTCACTGAGAATCTTTATCCTGAATCTAATGGCTTTGGCTAGTTGGAAATGCTTATCCCCATGTGGAATGATTCCTTCTTCCATTAAGATCCGGGATGGAACCTGTTTTAGTGCATTGAGGGCTTCTAAAGTTAATTCAAGGTTCCCAACTTCTGTGAAAATTCATCATCCATCTTGTCACCATCCTTCTTTATTTCCTCCAAGGATTTATAAAATTCCACTGTGTCATCTATGACCTCTCTTCCTTGTAGGAGTAGCCTCTTTATCCATTCTTCAACTGTTCTCCCCTTCTCATTGATCTTTTCAATCATAGGCACCAATGAGAAATCAAACCTTATAGGAGTAGGGGTAGAAGATGACGGTGTTGACTGAGAAGGCTTTGAAATCTTGAGTAATACCTCTGTCAACTATTCAACTTTCTCCTTTAGCTCATCCTTGCTTACCTTTGTTTCTTTAAACCACGGAAAATCATGTTCATGGCATCTTGTGCATCTGTTGTGCTCCTTATGTTGTTACTTTTCCCAGATCAACCCTTGTAATTTGATAATTGGTAACCACTATATCCTCCTTGGTTTTGTCGGTCGCGGGAGTGGCAATCTCTACAAACTTATGCCTTGAGGCATCCACTGAAACCCTTGAAACTGTTTTGGGTTTCTTAGCAGATTTGGTAGGAGAAGCCTTGAGTGAACTGAAATCAAAGGCTGGTAGGGGAACCACCACCTTCCTCTTCCTTGGGGTCTAATCAATTAACCATTGAGGTACAGTGGAAGAAGTTTCCCCAATCGGAGGTGTTATGGTTGTATCTACAGGTGGAGGAAGATTTACTTGTGGAGTGGTAATGAGTGCAAGTGTAGTGACTGTGGGAATAGATTCAGGGAATGAAGGTGCGAGAAGGAGGAGGCATTTTATGGCCATCGTGGGTCTAGTAGAGAGAGGTGAGAGGTTGGAGAAAATGTTGGCCATGGCTAATGAGAGTGGCATCAAAATATGAGATGAGGAAGATTGGGAGAGAGGAGGTAAAGACTCTAAAGTCAAAGCTTGAGAAGCAAGAGAAAGACTTACTTCCGATGAGCAATCAACAAAAGGAGAAACAAGAGGTTGACCAACCTCGATTTCTGAAAGAATTTCTCCTTGTTCTGGTGGAGGAGGTGAATCCAATATCTCAATTGTTTGTGTAGGAGTAGCAGATGATTCGGCCCCTTACTTTTCTCATTTTCTGACAAACTTAAACTTTATTTGCCTCTTAGTAGGGCTTTTATCCTTTTCCTTCTCTCCTTGGAGGGTCCTGCATTTAAAGTAGCTATTTTTGAAAATCTCTTTTCCTTATAACTCATTCCTTAGGAAAGGAGCCATGCCTTAGTGTGGACAAGATTATGAGCAGCTCTTTCAGCAATAGAAGCTTTTTCAGTAACAGACCAATCAATGGCTGGGAATCCAAGTTGGTCTCCATCTGACTATTCATACCTAGGTTCCAAAACACTTTCATTGTCCATGGTGCCTTCAGGGATATCAGCCAGATCTAACGTCTGAATTTCTTCAAGTGTCAATCTACTATTGTCTTTTCTTCGGATGACAACTTCATCACGAAGATCAACCCAGATATCTTCCACAGTGGGAACATGCAGGTACAAGGTTCCATATGATTCGAGGACTCCTCGAATGTCGAATCCCTCCCTCATCTTCATGTGCTTATTCAATTTGTCCTAAAGCTCGTGCACCGTGTTCTTGGCCTTAACCATAGTGGAACATGTATACCTTCTAATGGAAACGGGGAAGGAGACAGTGACTTGGTGTCTGCTTTGTTGGAATTTGTTAAAATCCAACAATTGTCTAACGAAATCCATAAGGATCAATTTGTCACCTAGGAACCTGGGCAAACGGAAAGGATTACCGTGGAACCTTACCACCCAAAGATAAGTAAAATTCTTGAATTACAAGAAGATGCAACCCCATTTTGACACTTCTGTCCATGCTTCATCGGAAACCCTTCTCTTCCTCAAATCAAGATCCAATCTACAAATGTTTTCGTAGAAGAATGCGTCATTCACTCTTCTAAATTGGTCTTCAGACCCTTTTATTGTCAGCTGTGGGAAGTACGATATATGTGTTCTGTTGCTCGGTTTCCCTTTGCATCCAACCCTAGATAGTTTCTCATGTCCTGTTGCCGCATAGGTGACGTATGACATCATATAGAACTTGTCGGTAGACAAGACCGTTTTCATTTGGGAGTCTATCTCATTACTTATTAGGCTACCCCAATCAATCCCTTGGTCATTTTTATTTATGATGACCATGAACTGGTACATCCACCCTTGGAATTCTTTTGAATCTAGGAGTCCAAATAACCAGCTCAGCAGGGTGATGATATCGTTGACTTCAAGGATAAAATCACTTTTGGGGACCGACTTGGGAAACCTAGAAACAATTGGCTTAACCTTTATCAAGAACTTCTTGTTTACGTGCTTGATGCAATTTTCTTGATCTTTGTCCTAAGCCTTTTATGCTGATTTAAGGTCTATATCAACATATTCTGTAAAGTTGGGCAACTTTAGGAGTTGATCAAAGTAATCTCCGTCCAATTTCACTATAGACTCCCCTGTTTGATTTCTCACTGAGCGGGAGGCTGAGTCATAGTGGGAAGCGCAAGCCAGGATGAATTCAGGGCATTGAGCTAATATTGGAAATCCTGCTGTGAGAGGGAGACCATTGCCGACTATTGACTTCATCCATGAATTCTGAGAAGAATCCTCAATTCTTTTCCAGAAGTCTTCCATATCTATATTAGAGCTCTGTGTCCCGGATGTCATAATTGCAGCTTACATAAGAAGAAGATTCCATCTTCTGGTACTTATACTTCATTTTTCTTGACTTATCCGACTTATCCTTAGATGGGCCAGGGTCTGACATGAGGAGTCTTGAAAATGCCTTGATGACTTCTGGAAGAGTAGTTGGGTGTGAAAGCTTGTTGGACAAGTGCGTCAGACCCGCCACACCATTCGGGTTTTGAAACTTGCAGAACACCTTCAGAAACCCGATAGACTGGATTGTATGTCGGAAATTAGGATGTGTCAAACACCAATGGAAACCCAAAAGACTAGCAGAGTTTGGAGGATGTCAAACACTTTGAGAAACTTGAAACACTGGCGGGGTGTATGTCGAAAATAGGGCATGCGACGCATTGACAAAAACCCAACACAAGGCGGAAGTGAGATGATGTCGAGCAAGTAGAAATACCCGACACACTATGGAACTTGGAGGATGTTGAACACTGACAAAACCCGACACAAGCGGAGAAAGCGAGATGTCGAGCAGCTTGTAAAACCCAAAACAAGGTGGAAACTGTATGATGTCGAGCACCTTGCAAAACCCAAAAAAGGTATATGGGGTTTCGATGCAGCCGGATCATGAAAAATCCCCATCTCATGATCACTTAGGAATTTTTAGAACCTTGAAATCCACAACTTACAACAAGTAAATAACCTAAGGGGTAAATTCCAAATGAGAGCCCTCATGAAAAAGACAAGAAACAAGAAAAACAACCTAAAACCCTAAAACAACTAAAGAAGAAGAAAAAGAAAAGAAAACCCCAATCAATCCCTTCACAAATAACCCAAAAATCTTCAAAATATAAAGAAGAGAAGAATACCTTCAATTAGATCGAAAAATGATCAAGAATGGACGGTGAAATCGATTGGGAAGCTCAATCGGGTCTGGAGGTGGAAGAAGCATGCACAAAAATCCAACGCATCAAAAACATACTAGGTAACAAATGACGTGGAAAACCACCTATTTATAAAACTCTAACATTAATTACACCTCACTTGACGTGTGTGCCAACTACTAGACAACTGGACATTAATGACATGTCATCATGCGTGGAGCGTTCGAAAACCCAACATAAAGGGTTTGGTTTAATTCGGGTTTCAGAATCACATGACATGAAACATGCATTGGATAAAGCATGTTTCGATGCTTGGGGGTTCCGAAAACCCAACACAATGCCAAGACAATCAGGTTTCGGGTTTCGGGAACATCAGACATGTAACATGTAAGAAACATGCTTTCATGCAATGAGAACCCAAAAACCCGAAAATCTCCTTCAAAAGGGAATTTTAAGAGATATGTCCAAAAAATTTCTATGGTTATCTTATTTTTAGTGGAATCACTAAAACGAGATAATAGGATATCACTAACCCAAAAACATACTAATGTAAGTTTTGAAACATATACTGAGTAAACCAAAATTGGAGCTCTTATTAATTTATAAGGTAACAATACAAAGTTGACCCAAGAAAATTATTTTATTTAAGCGAAATGAGCAAAGGTTGCCCTTTAGGAAAAGAAGGGTAGAAAGTAAATCGACCAAATTAAAGTAATTACCAATACCTTAATTAATTTGAAGAACCTTTAACAACCTCATCTGTTCTTTATTATTCCATAATTTCATCAAAGGAATTATTAGTGTCTTCACATTTTTCAACGGTAAGGAGTTTTAATCTATCCCTTTTCCATACTTTCCTAATATGATTATGCACAATCAATGATATTTTCATAAATTTCATTCCCACAGAATAGATATAGCCATGAAATTTGGTCACTAAAATTCGAGCCATATAAGGCTCTCCCGTCAATATTCTATTATTAAGGACTTATGTCTTATCCCAACCCATGATGTGACTATAAATCTTACATAATTATCCATAACAAAAGAGATGTACAACCTCAACTCGGGCTTAGCCCTAGAACACAACAACACCAAAGAATTATCACGCAAGTGCTAAATAAGAAGGGTTAAATCCAGTGAGGTTAGACAGAGAGGATATCATCTAAAGATTCAATCACCAAGTCGATTATTCCGGATGGGTTAATAGTAACAATTTTTTTTTATAGTTTCCAATAACAATTGCATTAACCCAAAAATCAATTTATTAATACTAATTTCTTCCACGAATTCCAGACAAGGTAAGGTAAATACCCCTTTTCTTTTGTGGGTGGGTATTTGAATGATAACCAAGGCTAACAAGAGCAGTAATGCTGCTAAGTAATGCCCCAGTTGTATTGAGAGATATGTAAGAAACAAAGGAAGATGGAAGATGGAAGATGTAAAAAAGTAAAAGTCGTGGTCATTTAAAAGCATGCTTTTGGATGTTATACTTTAAAGTCCACATAAAGTCCAAGTCCTTTTATTTGTTCATTAACTATATATTAAAAATGTAAAAAGGAAACCAAGAAAATAAATGCTATCATAAATGTTATGACACCATAAATGCTATTGACATCATGTTTTTCTTGAAATTGTTGAAGGCTGCAATAACATGTTAATTTTTAGGCCAATCTTATTGAAGATAAATACATTTTTACAATTATTTTGTTAAAAAGTGTGCAGCTTTAGTGATATTTATTAATGTAAGAATTGTATATTTGTTTAATGAAAATAATAAGACTGTCTGATTGGTTAATAAGTACAAAAATAACAACTAGTTAAACAGATATGAGGCCTATAGTAGAATCTGCCTTTGGCAGTACTAATAACATAAATCCCCTTGTCTGCAAGCAAGTATATTTATATTTATACAAGTATGCATTTGTATTGAATAATCGAGGATACATTTCTAAGTCTCTTACATTCCAACACAGATTACATTCGTTCCTGCACTGAGTCTCTTCCCTTTATACGAGAGAGAGATAGTATTACTTGCATGCACAACTAGTATAACACCTGAATTGTTAATCTTTCGAAGTGATTTTTAACTATAAAGTTTTCCCATAACTGTATCTATATGTGCAGTTCTTCAAAATACCACCCTTTGGCATGAATTTATGCTGTACCCAAAAATGGGTTTTTCACATATAAATAATTCCAACAATATATGATGTAAAGCCGTATATAACACACAAAACTAAAACCATTTCCCTACAGTCTTTATAAATAACATTCCCTAGCAAAATCACAATACCGTACACATGCATAAAATAACAGGTTTTGCAGAGATATTCTTCATGTATGCATCATAACAAATAAACCACGAAGGGGCAGGGGTACGAATCATGCATGTGTGTTAATGAATACTCTTGCAACTTTCCTCGGCAATGAATCTAGAAACAACTGGGACGTCCTCATCAGGAATTGGCCAAAAAGATCACAATTCAAACCGTTAAACACAAACTCCCACAAATTTATACCATTTGTTTAAGCAGAGCTCACAACGTAAATACATGTAGAACTCGCATGCAGAGCCCTCAGAGAAGTGAATTCGGTGAGGAGAGAACTCGAAGTTGAAAACAAAACAAAACAAATGAAACAACATGCAAGCCAATTTGATAGCTTCGAGACTCCCGAGGACCTGTCTGTCACGAATTTTAATGTCTTACAGAGGCTTGGAGATCTCGCCACCACCGCCCTTCATTTCTCCCCGGATTTGGAGGTTTACCAAAGTTTTAAATAGTAGTCATTAATAATAGCCACGTAGTTTGGCTATTCCATTTTATTTTGAACTATAAATCGATCAATTAATTCAAACAATTAACTCCTTTACCTCCTGCATGGGTCACTTTATTGACTGATGTCATAGCCAATTTAAAACTTTAATAAATCTCATAACTCCCTACTTAATTTGTATGGTGAGTTTATATACCCCTTGCAAATAACTTTACATCAAACACCTAAGACCAAAGTCTATTATAATTATGGTGAAGAAATACAACTAAGCATACATCGATTAACCCATACGGTCAGGCCATATTGGTATAACTTATCAAGTGTCGATGATTAGGGCTAAATCATATTATCCTTCATTAATCATAAGCCACTAATAGGGTCTAGGTTTTCATAGTGAACTATTAGGATTGTCCCACAACCTCGTTTAAATCATTTGTTCCATATTTACGGTGAAAGACCTTTCAATTTCTCACCTAGCAATTCATACACCATATTATCAACTTGGCTTTGCATTTCCATTATCCTAAAGTTATTACCCATAGCCAACAAGGTACCTAGTGGGCGTATAATGAAATAGGTTGCAAAATGATCATACTTAAAAATAATTGATCATTGAATCACAATAATCACGAATAAACCCCCTTTTCATCTTGCAGACATTCTTAAGACATGTAAATAATATTATCAATAACAGGTACCCCCAACCATGCATGTGTCCAATTGCCTCAATCATATACAACAAGGAAAGGTGCAAGATATCTATGCGTTACTGATACAATAATCAATAGAACTCAAGTACCAAACTATCGTTCACAACAAGTATATGTAGTCGATGAACGAAGCAAGAATAAGTCCCAAGTGCCAAATGATTTACGAATGTTTGATTTTTAAAGTATTATGGCGTGGTTGTGCGTATGCAACAACACATAAGTGTGTATACCCTTTTTAGGGTACACAAGCATACGTGTAGCTACATACTCAATTATGTGACAATGTTTGCTACCCGACTTTTGTAATCATTCGTCAACTAACGACTTATCCTTTCACAAACACAACTGAATTTGTGGGGTGTGACATGGGTACACATATATTCTTTTGAGCCACATGGTCAAGTGCTTTATCACACACAATTTAAAAGAGGGGACATTCAACATGATATTTCTATAGCTCTACAAACAAATTTTCACTTCGCTCGATCCTCAAAAATGGCCACATATATTTAAATTAGAGAGAATTCAAACAAGGTCTTAATCGTATAGTACACTCGGGATCGCGGTATGGTCTTGACCATTTCATATGTTCCCAAATAGAGGGAACCTTCACTCAAATTTATAATTTGTACACATTCTATCAATTGTTTATAATATTTTTACATAGTTACATACACAAATAACACATTTTAGAGTAGGTTATAGGGGTAAGAGTACTTCATTCCTTTTTCACAATGTTATTTCAAATGCAATTATAAAATAGGTTTGGGGGCATGGGCCTCTTTGTCCCCTTCAAATTTTCAAAATTCTAAATAATTAATTCAATCGTAAAAACACCTTATGGGGGCATGACAATGTCCATTCCTTCCAAGGTCTTTTTTTCAAGTTGGAGCAAATTGAGCCTAGACTTGTCTCTGATAGTATGGTCCATGGGTTTAGTGGAATGCGTCAAAGCAATATTGTGAGCTTCGTAGAGTGATCTTTCGTCATCTCTCAGTAGATTCCCAAATAAGGAAAGTGTCGAAGCAAAATTGAGAGTTTCATAGACTAATCTTTCTTTCTCTCTCATCAAATTCTCAAATGGGGGAAGGCATTGAATTGATCACCTCTAATCTCATGGTGTATCAAAGAAAATTATAACTCTCCAAGGAATGACAATAATGAGAGCTCTTCCCTCCACAAAATGAACACATGTATTTATTCCATGTTTTGCATCTCCATTGCATACTTTACGTAATCTTCACGATTCAAGCGTTATCTATTTTCTTGATTTAAATTTTAGTTTATATGATAAATATTGACTACACTCTATGTTGCAGGTTTTATCATGGAGCGGGCCAACACCAAAACATCTTAAACTCCCTTATCTGCGGGAAAAATATGTGTGTATAGTAAAGTATGTTTTTCCTTTAAGCATGCAATTTTCAATTACACACTTAAATAAAGGGGGAATGCGAGACACTAATTTTTGGTAAATTATCCTTATGCAATGCCAAGTTTGACCTTGTATCCTTGCTAAGACAAATGCTCACATTCAAAATCCAATCTCCTCATCTCTCTAACCATTCTACAACTTGTTTATCTCTACATTATGCTTTGCCATCAATTATGGAAATATTAATTAATAAAAGAAACATAAACCATTTGATATTCATGACACACCTTTTAATTTTGATGTTTCTCTCTCCTGTCCAAAATTGTATAGAAGGGTCGGGATGGGGTTTCGGTTTTGGGCGACCTCTACGGTCCCACTACTTAATCACATACTTTGCTTTCAATTTCAAATCATTCTTTGGGTCATTTCATCTTCATGGGGTTGACATCATTAGAATATCTCACCTACGAAAGACTGCATAAGCAAGTCATTATCACTTTATAACTAATTTAATATTCTTATAAGCTCGCATTGCAAATATTATTCCAAAAGCACTAAAAGGGTTTCTAAATATGATCAAATCAATTGCACATCATATAAGATGCCCCTACTACAAGTCCAAAGCACTCAACCGATCAAAGAATCTAGCTTCGTCCGCATACAAGCATTTAAAAATCATATAGCTAAGTCTAAACAAGAGAAAACTCATTCCAAACATTGCACACATGTTTTAATCAACAAGAACGTTAGGTCACATAGGCCAGGCACACTACATCTCACTATTACTGCAATGGGTACATTTTATACTGTGTAGTTAGCTTGTTATCTTGGTGTCAAGAGACATGAGGGCACCCTTAGGGGATTGGTTAGCTATACACTCTTACACAAGAACCTAGGAGAACTACACGAGGCTTGATGTCCACAATGAGAATATGTACTGCAATACTTGGATTGGTTCAACAATTAGGTGTCTAAGCGCCAAGGGTGGTCTAGCTTTAAATGTACACACATGTTTTTTTCTTTTTGTTTGTTAATTCTTCAATGAAGGGTTATACGGAGTTACTAGGGTTTCCACTTTGTTGTAAGTCATCACATGCCATCTTGAAGTTGTGTGAGTAAGAGCAACATACAATGAGCACCATTTACAAGCAAGTGAAGCACATAAGAAGTTGTAGACCCATATTGTCTTAGGGTCCAAAACCATACAATTCTTATCCTAGACTATACATTTCTGCCTAGATCATACAAAATCCGTATGGTCATGAATTTGCTCAATTTCTAGTTCCTAAATCTCCATTACATAATTCAAAGCTCCAAATTTTTTTGTTCCACTGTCCTACACATCTAGATCATCCATGAATCATCTTGAACAACTAAGTTTATCTCTCTCCTTATGTATCTCAATCATTTCAAGTGCAAATGCATTATTTTGGTCATGTATAATTGATGTTAGAAGTTAATTAGATCCGAATAGTCTACATGTTGCTAAACCTTACATCCTTTTTAGTTGTTATACAATAACATTATAAAATCTAACTAAGGTATAAATGTTACCATATTTTTGATTCTAGATTCATATTTACACATTAATAATTAACCTTAATTAATAAAACTTTAGTTTTGATATTCCACAAGCACGATATAATGTCACCATATCTCCTTCATAGTAAGATGCCTATGACATAATTATTTTTCTCTTTTAAAAAGAATAATTTGAAATAACACTTGAAGTCCCTAGAGCTCTTTTGTCGAGAGGTTGGAATGCGCGTGAATACGAACAAAATCTAAGTCACTATCTTCTTTTTATGAGAAAAAGAATCAAATCACCTTTATCTTCGAAGGGAGCCCGTTGGAGGTAGTGGGCAAATACAAGTGCCTAGGGCTTGAATTTCACAACAAGCGTAACTAGGAGAATTGTAGAGAAAAAAAAGAATATGAGGGGGCTAGAGGTTTTTGTGCACGCAAAAAAATGTGCGGGAATGCAAATTTATGGGATTATAAAATCAAAAGAAGCTTGTTCAACTTGCTTGCACCAATGTTCCTATACGAGTGTGAAGTTAAAATCAATAGTGAATCAATATAAAATGGAGACATATTGAGAGAATTTAAAAGCATCTAATCACAAGCAATATTAAAATTAAAAAAAAATAGTTCTATACGAAATCTTCTTAGTTAAACGAGCACCTTCCCATTGGAGGCAACGACAATGACTTGGTCGATTGAATTAGAAAGAAATCACAAAACATGGAACAAAATTGGTGGCCCAAAATTGTGGTAGAGGAACAACTAAACAGGAAGAAAAACACATGGATGAAACATAACAATAAATGGATGAGCAAATGGAACATTAACATGCTGGAATGCCCAAACACTAACGAGGAAATAAAGAAATATGTGAGAGGGAAATTCAAGACAACAACGTGGACAAAGAAACTTAGGTGGAAGAAATAATACCATATCAAAATTTTTAATCTCATATGGGACCATGGTAAAAAGTCCTACAAAGTGACAAACATAAAACATAAAGCAAATATGCTATTGACTCAATTAAGGGATAACTCACATCATCTTAAATGTGTGGCGACATATGGACAATGCCAAAAAAAGAACGAGAAAGGAGAATATACATATTTTGTAGTCAAGGCGTGGTGGAAACATAAATACACTACACCACGGAGTGCACAACTTACAACGACATACAAAACAATTAAGAAGACAACTTAAAAATTGAAAGTCTAATCAAATTATTTGAGACTAAGAGACTTGACAAAACAATAAATTTCTTTACGAAAATACACAATAAAAGAAATAACACTATAAAGAAAATAACTTTCCATGAATATGATTATGGAACAACCCTCTCAAACAAGTATTGCCTTGAAAGTCCCATAGAATGCTCACTCTCACACAAATGTCATTAAAATCTTCCGTTCCGTTCCAAGGTGCATACACTAGCTTCCGCGTGGCCTTTGTATTTTGGTTAGTACTAAACCATGCTCCGAGTACTCTCTTTTAGAAGTTTTTTCAGTAATCGATTCAATTAATTTCATGCTTCGAGAGGGGGAGGCTCTCTGGACAGATGGATGCATACGGACAGCACATCTTTTCCTCCAACATCAAAATAACGTTGTTTTTTCGACAACTTTCACAGACCATCTTTTGAAGGCAATTTTTAGCAGGTACTTTAATGCGCACGGATGAATCGCTCCAGTTCTAGGGTTTCATTTGTGTGTAGATGCAGAAGAGGGTTTGGAGGAGTTTGCAGAGCATAATATTGAAACATGGACAGACACAGGAACAAGGAGCGCGAGCGTGATAGAGATCATTACCGAGAGCGAGAAAGGGAGAGGGAGAGGGAGAGGGACAGGGACAGGGGCAGAGAGAGGGAGAGGGATAAGAGGAGCAAACGTTCACGTTCGCGGTCACGGTCAGCGGAGAGGAGGTCCAAACGCAGGCGCTCCAAAAGCAGGTCAAGGTCACCATCTCAGGGCAGAAGAAAATACTCTACCACATCGAAATCTAAATCTAAATCCAGATCCACCTCTCCCAACAGGTCTCGCAGAGATAAGAAACAACGTGGATCCATAGCAGAGGATGAGGCGGAGGAGGAGAGACAGCGAGCAGCCGTTGTTGCGGAGTTCGTGGAGGGAATAGCCCGAGAGCAGGAGAAGCGCATGTCTGGGGCAACGGCCGAAGAAGAAGAAGAAATGGAGATCATGAAGAAAATGGGGTTTCCAATAGGGTTCGATTCGACTAAGGGGAAGCCTGTGCCTGGTGCTGATGTAAGCGGTGTGAGATTGGTGACAAAGAGACAGCCCCGCCAGTACATGAACAGGCGGGGAGGTTTCAATCGCCCTCTGCCACCCGAATGCAACAGATAATTCATCATTTCATTTCCTCCTCTTTATTGTTTTCTTTCCCTTTTGGAAAAAAAGGCAAGAGTTTACTCGAAGAGGCATCAACTCCTTATTCTTATGCTGCTCATTTCTCTATAGTAAACGGAAGCTTTTACTGCTAAACCCCTTCATTTATATATCTTACAATATTATGCTTGTTAAAAAAATAATTTCCACTATTCCGGGTCTTTGCTGAATGCTGCTTATTTGTATACAAGTGACCGATTCAAGGATCACGAAGAATTGTATCTGGCATTTTAGGTGCAGTCTGTTGTTGTCAACCTATGTTTGCTTAATGCCTCTTATATGCATTTAAGTGACCCATTTAAGATCACAAAGAAAAATATCTAGGCTTTTGGACGCAATTAGGATTGTCTGTTGTTGATATCAGCGTGGATCCATTCGGATTTAATTATTTAAAATGCTATGTTCCACAAAGTTTCTGGGACGAGATGGGATGGGGGCAGGGACAGCAGGGAATGGGGGGATGCATTTCTAGGACTTTTTATTTCAGAGGCCATTTTTTAAGGGAATGGCAGGGTACGACTGTTAAAAAAATAAGGGAAAATTAAAAAAATATAAGAAATTTTAAATATTCATATGATAACATTGACAAGGCATTCATCATCTTGATAAGGAATGTTCTAGGGACACTTTTCTGAAAGAGAAAATGGCTATTTCCTTATATTTAAAGTGCAGTACAGGATGAATAATTATAACTGTTAGACATTTGGGTACAAGTCCACGCTGATACAAAATATCTAATATAATTTCAGATGAAAAAGGTGCTGAAATATCCCGCATGAAATAGTTAAATCATATTCATATAGTTTCTTTTTTATAATGTAAAAGTCTTCATAGTAACAAACTTTTAAAATTGAAAAATGTCTAATCCTACCTGTAACCAGATTGAACAGCCCAGGCCTTTACTAACCAGATTTGAGTTATCAGAGTTTTCAATGTATCTACAGCACTTGCAGTTGCTTCTACAACAGTGCATATCAGAATCATAAAAGTGTGCACCTATTATCATAGATATCATCAGGAAGAGGCTGTTGTGAGTGAATTTGATCACGGACACACTTCATTAGCTCTAGTGAAAAGAATAGATCTCTTATCTGCTTCAAATATTCATATATTTTTATTGAAGACAGTCTTTTAACTTAATAAGATAATATTTGAAACAACTTCTGATTCAAGAAGCCCATTGCAGAAAGAATATTTTTTAGACCAGGCAAGAAGCATGTCCAAAACTGTACCTGCACGTTAGGAATGTGTTCCTAAAAATTACTGTTAATGGCGCTACACTTCTTATACGGAGCCTTTGGAAGATGAATCATGCCTTTATGGAGAATATGTTTGAGTGGAAATGATCTGAAATGATCCACTATTCACAGTTGTTTTTCACCTTTGAATTAACTAGGCCAAGGGGGACTTTCATTTTTGAGTTTAAAAAAAAAAAAAGTGTATCAAGCTGCTTAGTATGATCCGGGGACATGTCTAGATGTCCATTGGACCGTACCCTGCATTTTTTTAATGTCGTGCAGTGTTTCCTGCAAAATCAAAGTTTCAGTGATGTCTCCTACCTGTCCTCATGTCCCTGAAGGACGGCCCCATAAATGCAGGGGATGCGTCCTCGAGGTACATTCTTGGAATGGTTAATCAAAGTGATACCTTTCTTGATTATAGAAATTCATTAAGGTTTGAAGATAAGATGCCATTTTTGACCTGTTAAATTTGCAAACCTCTAATGTGGCTGCCATGGCATGCATTGTTAATTACATATTTGATATTAGAGATTACAGAATGAACAATACATTATTCTGACAGGACCATATCAATAGTGCATTGATCAATTTATCATTTTGGAAGGTCAAGAACAACAGATATTCTTCACTATTCCTGATAATTTCTGAATTTGATACCTTGAAATTCCTCACCATTCATCATTGAATTTTAATAATATCTCATAGTAGTTTGCAAGTCCTTACAGGCTTCCAAAAACAGTTTTTTGACTTTGGTAAGGTGTATTTTATAATTTGTTTGGCAAGTGATCTGGGAATTTTAAGAAACTTGGGAAGGAGATTGCATCATGCACTAACACAGTAATAATTTCAGTGGCAGACAGTTTGTGGATTTCTGTTGTTTTTTCTGGTAGAAATTGTGGACTGTCACAACTGCAAATGCCTTGATTCTATCAAACTTAAGATTTCACTTTCATATGATTGTTAAGCATAGTTACCAGGTTCGACCGGATCTGGTTCAGATCGGGTTCGGATTTTTTGAGGAGGCTGGATTTATCCGGTTTGGTTCGCCGCTTTTTGATAAAAAAAAAATATATATATAAACATTAAAATGAAAACTGTGTTGATGGCTGTTCCTCTGGCTTTGGCGGCTGTTCCTGTGTCTTTCATGGCTGTTGTTTGTGGCTGTGTGGTGGTTGGTGGCAGCAGAGCTCCATTCCAGACCTGCATAGTTTCTTTGCCTGCTTTGCTTGTTTTATTTATTTATTTATGTTAGCTACGTTTAAAGTTTTAGGTTTTAATTTTTTAGATTTTAAAATTATAATACTTAGTTATTATTTAGGTTTTAAGTTTTTTTGCTTATAAAAATTATAATACTTAGTTATAACTAATAGGTATGCTACGTTTAGATTTAAAAACTTAAGATTTTATGTTATAAAGTTGAAATTAATAACTATATAAATAATATTTAGTTATTAACTTATGTTAATAACTAAATATTATTTATTTAGTTTTGTGTTTATCAAATTAGTAATTTATAATAGTTTTATAAGTAATAATTAGATGGATATAATTGTAATTAGATTATTTATTTAATTTTATTAAAACTAAATTAGTTTATAATTTATAATTTATTTTTTAAGAAATTATTTATTACAAGTACATAATTTTTTTATACATTTTATGTTCATAATAATAATTTGTTTATTTTATAATATTAATAACAATTAATAATTAATTACAGTTGCTTAGATTTTGTTATTTTTTAATTTTTCGTAATATTAATCATTAATAACTATAGTGTTTTTTAATGTTATATTATTATTTATTAAGTATACATATAATAATATAAGTATACAATAATATAAATATATAATAATATACTTATATATATTCGAACTGGATTTTTTTGAATTTTTTGAGAACTTCGGATTTTCAGATTTTTTATCCTTCCGAACTTAATTGGATTTCCGAACCCGGTAACTATGTTGTTAAGTCTTTATTATGTTCACATAATGTCGATGGGAAAAGATAACTAAATTAATGAAAAAGAGGAAGTATGGCTAACATTGAATTTTATTGAATCTCAGTGCAGCTTCACTTACATTTTGATATGAGCATGGACCATATATTTGCTTTTTTAGATTCTCATGGCCATCAATATAGAAGAGGAACCCACAAGTTGATGTGTCACGACCACCTATCCCTTGTGCAAAACCATACGAGTAAGCTCCATTGTCTTCCTTGTCTTTGAGACATGCCGGAACATCTTCTCGAATGAGACGTTGGTCATTTCCTCAAGCACCTTTGTTCAAGGAACAACTGTAATACTAAAATTAGGGTTTAATCTAATTAAAGCAAATTATTTTGTGTAAAGATGAAATAAGATCAGAATACAATAAATTACATTAAGTGCATTTTCCGATCCTAAATCATGTCTAGATAAATAATGGCAATTATAGTAGCATAGGTGAGCTAATTAAGTATAAAAGAAGTTAGTGTTAGAGAGGATTGCACCAATTTTGGATTGAGATGGAGTGATAATGATCTCAGAGTGTGCAGGAAGGATGTGCACAGTGTTATCAAGCTGTCTTGAAAATTTGGAAGTGTGAATATGAGTGTAGAACAAAGTCGCATGTTATGGACAAAGTCGCATGGGTGATTTTGTCCAGGATTGACGGTTTTGTCCTTTGTGAGATAGAAAAGATCTTGCCTTTGACATTGTGTTCTCGCCTTTGACATTGTGTTCTTGTGTCTTTAACCTCGCCTTCTATGATTGAATTTCGTGATTGTAGTTGTGCAACATATCATGGCTTTTTCTTCTTCTTTGCTTGGGGACCTAAAAGGGGTTAGTCTGATTGGGTTGAGTTGCCCCCGCAACGCCTATGTAGAAATACTCCGGAGAGGCATCGAACCCTTGTAGTTCCCCACCCGATGTATGTGTGCAACATGTATATCGCAATGTCTTTTGGCAATGAAGACCCTAATAGGACCTTTGACACTTGGCAATGATCTTAGGTGTGATGTAGCTTTGCAAAATGACTTAGGGCAGCTGTGTAAGACGTGTGTCGACTTAGAGCTGGTTGTTATGCTTGAGAGAGTGATTTGGCAATTGGGTGCATTGTTGCAATCTTCTAGGTAGTCTCCAAAGATGTAAGATGCTAGGTTTGAAAATGGGTTGTGTGAATGTGCTTTTATAGGTGACTATTGTGACAAGATTTTCCCACTCAAATGACACTAGGTTGATTGGGGTAACTTGTGAAATTGAAAATGTGACCTTTAGAGCTTAGGAGGATGGAGTCATTGGCTTAGGACAAAGTCGCATGAACAACTTTGGCTGTTATGGATGACTTTGTCTTGGTGAAGTGCACAATACAATTTACTAGTTGGAGATGGTGGCTAGATTTTCAAGAATGTGTTTTATATTTTAAAAGTGAGCTTTTGATTGGTCAATGATGGATAACACGTGTGACCTAGTGGCTTGTAGTGTTAATTGAGCAAAGCGTGTGTAGGAATTAGTCATTTAAGTGTATAATGAATAAGTGGTCGAGATAAATGCCAATGACTAATTGCCAAATGCCATGGGTCCAAATCGAAGTAATTTCATTTGGCAAATTTGATGTAAAATATTTGAAATTTGCTGAATACCAAATATAACCAAAAATTCATTGAAATTTGATAGAATTTATTCTATCTTTTTGAATATTTAATCTAAAATACAAGCATAATACTTCTTTTAGGCATATTTAATCACAAATTTTATGGCTGATTTCGGAGTACTATTTTTTTACAAATTTTATTCTTCACAAATTTGAACACAAATTCTAATGCGGTGACTTAGGTCCAAATTTAGGTGTTTACACAACCAAATTTGATATTCCATCTCGTTTTGTGGTACATGTACATACAAAAAGTTAATGACAATCTTCACCAATTCGAGACTTTCCCCAACTTATCCTTACTTTTGATCAAGGAAGATGGCACATGTTTGAGAGTTGAGAAGACAAGCTCTTTTTTTGTTGGAGAGTTGAAACATGCATTAGTGTTGAAGTAGAATGCTTCTAGCCACAAATTGGTTACAGTTGAAATGCACATCCCAAAAAAAAGTCCCACCCTCTAGGCTATTTTAGGACCAAAAATTAGCCTAATGATTTCTTCATCGAAGAAAGGGAATGCAATGAAGAATCATGCTAAAATATTTAATCGCTTCAGTAATTCAGCAAAACTTCGCAAAAGAAGATAATATTTTTAATCCTTAAATGTCTTGTAGGTTTGCACATGGCTGTTAAAAAGAATTGGAGATGTTCAACATCTAGATCCCAAGAAGGTCAAGATCATAAAGGAAAAGGCATTGGACCACAATCGAGTTAGTGCCATCTTCCTTAAGAAATCGAGATCCTAGAAGAGGCATTATAGAAGACCAAGGTCATAAAGAGAAGTGATGCGATCAAGGATGGGGGGGAGGCGGGTCAAGCGAACGTCAACCATATCATTGCATACAAACCCAAATTTACTCGAAAATATAAATTCCGATTATGAAGACAAATTGAGATTGTTCTACACTTAAATTGACGCAACATACATCCATTTATGAACTAACATCGTTATATGAGGTCCTAAATACAACTAGAGATTCAACACAAACTTGTTGATGTTTTGAATCTTAATCTATTGATTATCAAGACTAAATTAAGATAGTAGTCAACATAACAAGTTTTCGTACACATAATTTCATGCCTTACAACTTCCAACGTGACATGAATTACTTTCACGGTTTGTATATTTCATTCTCAAGCTTAAAAATAACACAAATAGCCCCTAGATCGATTCAACTATGTTCCATTGAGCTAATCTCCCCTTGTTCTCTTCTTAGCCAAATCGCTTGAACTTCAAACCCCATTTCTTCTTGGGAAACCATTTTAAAGGATTGTGTTACTTTCCTATATCTGTTTCTTGGCCTAACGCCTCAAAATCATCCTGTAGGAATCACGACAATCAAGTTTCAATCCCTTTTCTTCATTCAACTCTTGCATTCTTAAGTCGTTGCTTTCCCTTATGAATATCCCATTTCTTTGCACCTGCCATTCTTTGGGTGAGCATTTCTTGACAATGCGGTGTTGTTGTCTTGTTCATCGATTAGGGCTTACGGGCCTTATAAGCATAAATGGCCTTACATTGCATAAGACAAGTCCTCACAACAATTATTGTTGGGCAACCGAGTTGCTCACTCCACTTGGCCCCCAGTTGTGTCCACAACCGAGGGAGTCCATCGTGAAAGCAACCTCTTGGGGAGTTTGTTGTCCATGGTTGAGTCAAGCTTAATGACCTTCTCCGGGGGAGATCCTTGGAGACTCTAGTCCCTGGATGTAATTCTGGTTGAATTGGGTCGGTATGGTTGGAGCCTAGACAAGGAGTGACTCCCAATGAATCAAAGGCTCTATTGGGCTTGAACTTAGGGTCAAGGGGAGACCCAAAGATTTGTGCTAGCTCCTATGTCGACTTACATAAATACTAGGACTTTGCCATATCAAGAAAAAAAAAAATCAATTACGTTCAACGTTCCTTCCCTACTAACAAATGCTTAGGGTGCTTGTGTGTTAAGTGGTTCCCCGCTCCTGTCCAAAAATACACAAGGGAAAATGTCATCGTGAGTAATGACTGCCCATGGAGATAATCTTGAGACAAGTTAAACACACGAGTAAATACTAAAATCCCACAAAAATTAATGATCTTATTAATACTTTCTAATAAGTTTTTGATATTAATAATAGGTGTAAAACCTAAAATAAGTTGTATAGAAATCGTAAGTACTCCAACATTCAAACATTTTCTATGATGGATTTACACTCTAGATTCGTAGAAGAAGAAACCAAACTCTTATATATAGAAAAAATGAAAGAAATAAATTAGATTAATGTCAACAAATGACTAAATATAGGACCATGAGACTCGAGTACATTCATTTATAATAGAGAACCAAGCAAAAATCACTAAAGAAACATAAAAAACAGCAGGTAATCATAAAAATGGTTAAACCACAAATCATAAAATTTACATACAAATAATCCAAAGTGACCTCTCAAGGAAGCATGCAGCTAATGAAGACGAAAGAAGGAAATCAAAACAATAGGTCAGCAATGTCATATGCTTGCGGTAGAAGGCTTGTGCATGATGGACCATTCATCATCTATTACAACAAAAAGGCCAATGCAGGATCAAATAATTGTCATAAGGGAATGTCTAGGGCTGATAGGGCTTAAACAATCACAGGAGGAAGTTGGTGTTAGGAACTTGCTTGCAAAATATTAAATGAAAATAGAAAAATAGAATGTGAAGAACTTGAATGCTTAATGAACTTATAGAATAGCTTCGAACTTTCCTATATTCAAATATTACAAGCCTCTTTGAGGGGCAATATCCTTGTGAGCAGAGCTCGTTTACACAAAAATCTCCCTATATCTTCCTTACAATATACATGTATATATGCATTACAACCCTAACCCTAATGCTCAAGGGGCAGCCTTAAAACACGCAGGTGCTCGAGTTTCATTACAAATCCTAACCCCAATGCTTAAGGGTTGCCTCCCCACACACAAATAGATGCTAGGGCTAAAAGATAACTAAGACTATTAAAATGCAAAAATAATAATAAATGGTTAGGACATTAGGGTTCTAATATGCCTTCCTTCCTCCTTCATAAAGCTTTGTCCTCAAAACATGATTTTGTGGGAACTATTGTTGACATTGTTGAGGAGGTGCTCCCTAGTTGCATCTTTTAGTTGCATTACCCCTTGTTAGACTAGAGCATTAGTGATGGTGTAGATGTGGAGTGCGCGCGTACGTTTGGCCAAGATTGCCCCAGGTTCAAGGCTTACAAAGCTCTCTTTATCTAACTTTGGGAGAGCCGATTGCATTTGAGCTCATTTCCCAAGGACCTATTTCAAATAGGATACATGGAAAACAAGATGAATCCAAGGAGATGGGAGTAGGTCCTGTTTATATGCGATGTTGCCTATTTGTTGCAACACTCAATATGATCCATAAAATCTTGGTGCCAACTTTTGACTGCCTTTGAGCTTCAAGGAAGTCTACTTCTATGGTTATTGGCACAAAAGAACCATATCCTTGACGGCAAAGGTGTGCTTGTAATGGTGTTGATTTGCTTGTTACTTCATTCGGTTCTGAGCCCATGCAAAACTATCCTTTAGATTCCGAAGTAAAGGTTCTTAGAGGCATAGAGTTGAATCGACAACTTACACTTTGGAGCCAGTGTTACACAAGGACGTGTCCCTAGATTTTTGTGACATTCCGATGCCCCTGAACTTTTGGGGACTTGGGGACTTTTAGAGGAACGCCCCCCATTTTTTTGTAATCTTTCAAAAGTTTTCTGATTATTTTACTTTTGGAAAGTTGTTATTTTAACCAATAACATTAAATTATAATCTTGAAAGTACCTAAAATATAGTTTAAAGCCCTAAATTTTATTGAAAAAAGTTAAAATATTCAAAGATTAATTTTTTATATTATTATAATAGCTACTCCTTGCCGCCCCCAAAATTTGGGAATTTTTCTATTGTCTTGGAAACCTTGTCCCTTCGTCCCCCATCCCCCTGTCCTTGAGACTTTGGTAACTATGTTTGGAGTTATGTGCAAGATATAAGAGATGGTGGCAGTTGTTCATACACAACTTCATACGACATCATCTTGGTCAAAGTGTGGTAAGAAGTGTTGTACAACCATTCAACAAGAGGTAGCCATTAAGCCTAGCGAGTTAGTTGTTTCAAGGCAAAGCAACCCAAGTAGGTCTCCAAACAATTATTGATGATCTCTGTTTGACCATTAGTTTGAGGGTGGTATGCTAATCTCATTTCAAGTTGTTAGTGAAAGTGATGAGACGATGGAAGATGACATACCAATGTATATTTATGCCACTATGGAAGTGTTGAAAGGGTGGGCCAAAGAGTAGAAGTGGGCATATTTGAAGAGGTAAACCACCACAAGGATAACCAATTTTCCACTAGACTTGGGTCATCCTCAAACACGTCCATGGGAACATCTGTCCATACTGCTGTGGGGATTGAGAGCTGTCGTAGAATGCTAGGAGTTCGGACAATCTCCCGTCTGTTGCTGGTACATGTCACATTCCGCCACAATTTGTTTGATATCTTGGTTCATGCCATCCCATAAAAAGTTTCTTTTGACTCGTGCATGTCTTTAAGAACATATAATGCCCCGTAAGGCAACGCTTGTAATTCTTGCATCGACTTATACTGAAGAGATGACTTCAGAAAGCACCATTCGTCCCGAATAGCTTAAGCAACTGCCATCCAAGTGTATCTCTGCTTAGATGTAGGATTGTTTGTGAGCTATTGAAGTAGTGCATCTTATTACCACTCTTGTTGGACCTCCTATAGGCTATAACCAATTGGGTGTTGGTAAGGATAAGCACACAAGGGACCTTTTTCTTCAATTCTGCACGATAAAGCATTTGCTGCCACATTCTCTTTTCCCTTCTTGTATAGAATTTCATAGTCATAACCAAGAGATTAGCTGCTAACCTTTGTTTTCTTGGCGACAATACACGCTGTTCTAGAAAATACTTTAGGATGTGATGACCAGTCTTGATGTAGAAATGCTGACCCAACAAATATGGTCGCTAGTGAGTTATTGCGTGGAGAATGGCTAGCATTTCCTTTTTATAAGTAGATTTAGCCAGATTCTTACTTTTTAAGGCCTTGCTAGTAAATGCCAAAGGTCTGCCTTCTTGCATCAATATGGCTTCAATTCCTATCCCAGAAGCATCACTTTCAATGATGAGAGGTTTTGAGAAATTTGGCATCACAAGGATTGGGGTGGTACACATGGCTTGTTTGAGTTAGTTGAAGGCACACTTTGTTGGTGCAAACCAAGCAAAAGCATTTTTGTGTATTATGGCAGTGAACCGAGCTGCAATCCTTTAATGGTTCTTGGCAAATTTATAGTCATAACTGATAAGACCTATAAATCCTTGAAGACTTTTGAGGGTTTTAGGTTTGGGTCAATTTTGCATATCTTCACTTTCTGTGGGATCCACCTTAACCCCTTTGACTAAGATGATGTGACCAAGATAGTCCACCTGTGTAGTGCCAAAAGAACACTTGGATTGCTTGGCGTGTGACTGATTGCATGGTGTGGTCCCAGTGATCCGGGTGTTCTTTGCATGCCTTGGGATAAAGATATCATCAAAGAAAACTAGGATGAACCTAAGAAGCAAAGGTTGAAAAATTTAGTTCATTAGGCTTTTAAATTTTGACAATGCATTTGTGAGGCCAAATACCATCACCAAAAACTTGTAGTGGCCATCATGGGTTTGAAAAGTCGTCATAGGGCTATCCTGTTTCCGTAAGCAAATATGATGGTAGCTGGCCCTTTGTTCTAATTTGGAGAAGCAGCGGGCCATGTGGAATTCATCCAATAATTGATCAATCACGGAAATGAGGAATTTGTCCTTGACTAAAACTTGTTTAACTCCTGAAAATCCACACATAGCTGCCATGACCCATCTTGCTTGCGAAGGCGATCTTGAGAGGAATATGGACTCACACTTGGCTAAATGACCCCTATGTCCAACAATTCCTTGACCATCTTTTCAATTTTTATTTTTGCATGTAAGGGTAACAATACGGTTGGATGCTGGGTAGTTGACTCCCAGGAACAAGTTGTATGGCATGGTTGTGGGAGTGTTGTGGTAATCCAAGAGGTTCTTTGAACACTCGTGAGTGCTTATGGAGAATTAATTGCAAGTTTGTGGCTGTTGCAGATGCCTCTGTTTCTATCATGTTAGCTACACACAGTTGAGCCACCACACCCAGGAAACCCTTTTTGACCAACTTAGCCTTGTAGTTACAATTAATAACCTGAATATTTCCTGGTGCCATCCTTGTTAATGTCCTGTAACTGTGAATTGCATTCATAATTTGGACAAATCCCATAGAATGGGTCCTAAAGATTGAAGCCAGGAGGCACCCACGAGGATGTTGTAGCCACCTCATGAAAGTGCGAACATTTCTAATTTCAACCTGTAATCACCCATTGAAACTTGGACATTTTGAAATTTTCCCTTAAAAGCGAACATTCCTCTATTAGCTACCATCACCTCAAAGTTGTTGCATGGGTACACATAACAAGCTGCTTGTTTAGCCACCCAAGGGGCAATGAAGTTATGGGTGCTTTTAAAGTCAACAAGGATAGTTAGGCGAAGCCCTTTGAAGTATACCAAAGCGTTCATAGTTTGGGGGTTGTGATCCCAACTAGGGCATGTATTGAGCTCTTGGGGACAAAGTCTTCATCTAGAGTACTCTAATCAAATTCCTCATTTTTGAGATGTCGTGTGAGTAGGACAACATGTCAGATGTGCAAGGTGCGTCTACATCCAAGAGATATATTTTTCTTCAATATATTTATGGCATGAACCATATTTTTCATCACAACTATAACACAACCCTTTCGCATTGCGAGGGGCTATTTTTTTATTAGTCAAACACTTGACTGTTGGTGGTATAGTGCCTTGATTCCGTGCCGCCAAGATGGGTGAGGATTCTTGACTTGTGATTGTTTGTGGATGATATTGGGCTGTATTTTTGTCTTTGGCTAATTTAGCCACCCAATCGCTTCTATTAAATCAGTGGGTTTGAACATTTTTACTTTGGCCTTCTGCCAAAGTTGTAAGCATGGATTGCAAGAATTGATAGGTTGTAAAGCCCAAAGGGCAAATCATAAGGTAAGGACCGATAGCTAATGATGTAATAGATTCGGAATATGCTAATCCATTCTAACCTATGCATGACCAATCAAACAATCAATCAAATCTGAAATAACATAAAAGAAATGAGAGGTTAGAGATACTTACCTTTGGGCAAACACCATTGGTGCACTAACTTCCCCCCAAGGCTGACAACATCTTATGTGAGAGTTGATATGGGGGACCACAAGCAAATAGAAAAAGAAGCAGGAAAACCTTTTGTTGGTGACCTCAAAGATTACAAAGGCTGGGCAAACCATAGTAAATGCAACTTCTATGCTTGAGAATTCCAGGGAACCATTGCTTCAAGAGTAGACTCCAAAAGATAAACAAGACTAACTTCTGTTGGAATACGTGAACAAGGAAGAATAAAGAAGAAGGTGGATTGCACACTTTGGAAATTGTGTGTCCGTCATTTATTTATGCAAAATATAGTTACAATGCGGTTGATGGTTACAACCGAATATTAGTTAACGTGTAACTAATAACTAATTAACTAAAACCTTATGTTCTAATACCCCCTCTTAAGGTTTACCCTACAGAAAGCAAAAATGAACATTCTAACAAAACTAGAACCAAACAAAACTACATAGACTTTAAAGGCTTTATTTTGAAAGTAGTGCTTTGACTAGGTAGGGCTCCATCAAGCTACTTCGGGACCTTCGTAAAGGTGTATCTCCCAAGCTGAATTCCTGAGTTCTCGGATTCCACCTTCCCGAACTCCCGAGTCTCAAATCTCCCAAAATATTGGACAGCCATCCATGTTGAGCCATCCACAAGCTCCATCAAGTTGTCTCATGACCCTTGTGAGGGTATAATTCTAGTGCAGAGATTGGATTCCCTAATTCAAACTTCAAAGAAGGATTCAGAGCTTGATAGGCTTGTATAAAAATCTAGTAGGCCTAATAGGTTCTCAATACCCCTAAACTCCTTCAAACACTGAATCAAGCTATCACTGAGCATTCATAAATAGAATATGGCTGGATTCAATCACCCATAAGGTCATCACTCATCAGGTGTTACTAGCTGAGGAAATGAAAGAAAATGGAGAAAAACTGTAAAAAACCCTCAGAATTAGGCCCTCTTAGATCCCGTAATACACATAGTCCTCCATTAGTGCTATTGTACGGACTGGAAAATCTACAAAACCTCAAAAATCCTTTAGAGCACACTAAAACACAGGTGCATGCATAATTTCAAGGAATTACACCAGATAAATTAAAAATTATTCAAGTTTTAGCAAACTAACCATAGGTAAGGTTTTTACCAGCCCAAGATGAGTGAAAAATGGATATCTGGAGTAAAAATGCGTTTTAAGACCTCATTCAAACTTCCTCAGCTCTGTTCTGGCATTCTTTAACTTTCATTTTCAGGGGTCAAATGATGATCATACACAAAATTGTCTAAACTATAAGCTTTACATGAATCTGGGTTCTCAGAACTTTGTTTTCAGGGTTTCTAGAGCTTGGAACATGAAATAAACATGGAAAATGAACAAGTAAGGTTTGCAAACACATACATGCATTCAATTACACCGACCAATCACACCAAAACATAGATTCTCATTCAAAATGCTTGGAAATATGAGTTACAATCCTGCTATACTAGGGAAACCGTCCACCTCTAGCTTCACAGAACCCTGCAACCTGCTTTATCATCTTTTCTTGCTAATTTCCATTCCTCCAAATGAGATTCGAGGTTCTTCAGGTGGTTAGGATGTTTCAACAAACTCTATTTTGGTTTCCAAGCCCCAAGATTCTCTCAACTCCTTCAAATCTTCAACAAACATACTAATCTTGTCTTCTTGGTATGTTGGAGAAGTTTGAGTTGCATGATTGACTTGTTACAGATCGAATTTGAATGATTTACATTTGTATAATCATTTTAGACTTCCAAGGGCTAATTGCAAGTGATCTAGGCCTATCACACACTTTTCACCATTTCATACCATACAAGCTAGTTTCAAAATTTCAAATCTAGAAATGGAGGGAAAATTGCAACTAAGTTTATATGACCAATTACACACCATTGAGGCCTGAATATGGCTTCTAATTGACATACAAAGACTCTCAAGACCTTCAAGACTCTAAAACAACGTTAAGCTAGAGCTTACTCAAAATGCACCTCCAACAGGCTACCAAGGAACAAGAATGAATCATTAGCTCCTGTTCATGAGCTCCTCAACACTGCTGCCATGTTTGATGATGTCTGAAGGCGTCGTCCATGTTGAATCCTCAATTGGATGATCCTTCCACTTGATCAAGTACTGGTAATACTCTTTATCCCTTGTCTTTTTCATCACCTTCTTGTCTAAAATGGCCTCCATCTGTTTTGGTTGTGCTCTTGGTAGTTGCTGCTCCCAATTAATGATCTGATTATCTGCATCTTCAGGTGCTTCTTCTGCATTATCCTCTCCCTTGAAAGGATACAAATCTGCTACATTAAAGATGGGTGAGATTCCAATGTTACTTGGAAGCTCTATCTCATATGCATTAGCAGAAAACTTTCTTATGACCTTACAAGGTCCTATTTTCTTCAACTTTAACTTTTTGTATTCCCCTTTAGGGAATCTCTCCTTACCCTCAAATGGGCAAGTACTAGATCTCCTACCTCAAAATTCACCTCTTTTCTTCTCAAATCAGCTCTCTTCTTGTATTTATTTGTATTCAATTTAAGTTTCTGTTTTACTTTCTCATGCAACTCTTGCATTGCTATGGCAAATTCTTCTCCTTCAACACTTCTTACCTCTTGCTTACCCAAGTTTCTTAGCTCATAAATGCCTCTTGGATGGATTCCATGCATGATTTGAAATGGGCTAAGACCTGTACTTATATTTGGAGAATCATTATATGCAAATTCTTCTTGTGCTAGTATTTGATCCCACTGTTTTGGATGTTCACTCACCAAGCTTTTAGTATATTTCCCAGACTTCTATTAATTACCCCAGTTTGACCATCAGTCTGAGGATGGTAAGCTAAATGGAAGCTTAAAGTAGTCCCCGAATTCTTCCAAAGTGTTCTCCAAAAGTATCCCACAAAATTTGTATGCCTGTCTGAAACAATACTCCCGGGAAGACCATGTAGTCTTACCACTTCTTTGAAAAACAAATTAGCAATATGAGTTGCATCACTTGTTTTTGTACATGGAATAAAGTGAGCCATTTTGGAAAACCTATTAACTACTACAAAGATAGAATCATTACCCTTTTGAGTCTTAGGTAGTCCAAGTACAAAATCCATACTTACTGAATCCCATGGTCTATTAGGAATTGGTAATGGCTGATAAAGACCTGAATTTTGACTTTGTCCTTTAGCATGTTGACATATTCTACACCTTTCTACAAACTTCTTCACATCAGCTTGCATCCCTGGCCAATAATAGTGTGCACTTAATTGAGCAAGTGTCTTGTTTTGTCCAAAATGCCCTGCCAAGCTGCCACTATGCTTGTCCTTTATTAGATTCTCTCTCATTGACCCCTTTGGTATACACAACTGATTGCCTTTGAATAATAGCCCTTCCTTCAACATATAGTCCATCCATGGACTCCCATATTTCCTTATTGGGCTCTCACACGCCTCATAAACATCCTTGAAATCAGGATCCTCCTTATACAAGTCTTTCAAAGCATCAAAACTTATTATATTCACCTGAAACTCTTGCAAAATCAGACTCTTTCTACTCAAAGCATCAACAACTTTGTTAGCTTTCCCACTCTTATGTTTGATAACAAAAGAAAAACTTTGCAAAAACTCAACCCATTTTACATGCCTTTGATTTAATTTACTCTTAACTATTAATAAATTGTAAGGCATGATTATCAATGTAGAGAACAAACTCTTTAGACATTAGATAATGCCTCCATTTCTTCAAGGCCTAAACAATAGCATAGAATTCTTGGTCATATGTGGAGTACTTCCTCTTTGCTTCATTAAGTTTCTCACTAAAATAAGCAACTGGTTTACCTTCTTGACTCAAAACAAACTCCCATATAGCAGTCCCACTAGCATCACATTCCACTTGGAAAAGTTTGCTAAAATCAGGTAAGGCTAGTATAGGCTCTTCTGTCACCTTTTCTTGAGTAACTGAAAGCTTCCTCAGCTTGCTCAGTCCATTTGAATAACTGCTTGTTTCCCTCAATGGTTTATACCATTGGAGCACAAATTCCACTAAAATTCCTTATAAATTTTCTATAGAAGCTAGCCAAACCATGAAAGCTTCTTACAACAAAGACGCTCTTTGAGTAGGCCACTCAACTATGGCTTTGATCTTCTCCTTATCCATCTTCAAGCCCTCTTGAGTAATGACAAATCCCAAATAGATCATTTCCGTCTTCATGAAAGTACACTTCTTGAGATTGATTAGTAATTTTCTTCTTCCCAACTTATCCAAGACCATTCTAAGGTGTTTAAGATGCTCTTCCTTTGACTGATTGTAAATCATGATATCATCAAGATAAACAATGACAAACTTACCTATGAAAGCCTTGAGCACTTCATTCATCAACCTCATAAGTGTGCTTGGAGTATTGGTTAGTCTAAATGGCATTACAAACCATTCATAGAGCCCATCATTTATCTTATATGCTATTTTCCATTCATCTCCCTCTCTGATCGTGATTTAATAAAATTTAAATCTAAGATAAGGACAATGCTGATTAAATAGATATAATTGTAAACAAGCAAGATCACGCAAAGGAAATGCAAGCAATAGTGACAGATAGGGTTTGGAGAATGACTTAGCTTGCCACCGTAGGTCTAGACTGATGAATAGATTGGAAATGTAGATTTTGGATTGTATAAGCTTAGATTTTGGGAACTGGACTGCAACAATGTTAGGGACGAGCGCTCGGAAGGGGACAAGGCCGCCTAGGCGCTAGCGTGCATTGTGGGCGTTGGTGTCTGCAGAAGTGCTCAGAATTTGGTTCTTTTTGTGTTGCTCAATGTCGCTCCTTGTTCTTGTTTGCCGCATCAAATTTACTGTGTTGCACCCGTAACCTGCAAGATAAACCCTAGATACCTGCACAATACTCAAGCACACATTTGATGAATAAAATAATGCAAATGTTTGAGTCGGGATGACCTCGACGGCCTCCCCAATGTGATTGTCACCGAGCACTGCACTACATTTCAGATTCTATGTAGTTCTTGTGTGTGTGTGATTGAAATAGTGTCCCTTGAGCTAGGATGCCCTAGTGCTAGTCGCACAAAGAGATAGCGGGCTACAACTACTTTGTCCCAAATGCAAATGTGTGGTATGAAATTCAGAATAAATTTTTATATGCAATGAAGTATGCACTCCAAAATACAATCCATGATGTTGTAGAAAGAAAATACTAGATCCTTGTAGATGTATGTGTCTCTTGAATGCTTGCCCCCCTAATGAGGTTAAATAAGACATGTATATATATGATTCACTTGCTTAAGTTTCGTCATTAACAAGTAAAAGGCCAACCAAGAGTGATAAAAGAAGACAAGAAAGAAGTAACATTCAAAAGATCAAAAAAGAGGTAAAGAGGACACAGTGCCCAGAGGGGATAGTAGTGCCCGACGCTCCTATCCCTAATGGATGGACATGTATAAGGTGTCAGAAAGATAGAACAATGAAATTAGAGCAAGCTAGGATGTCGGCTGTTATACAAAACTATAAGTTGTCAATTAGAAAGAACAAGCAATAAAGATGAAAAGGATAAAAGCAATGTCAAAGCCAAGTAAAAGGGTGTTAATGACTAATTCTCTTGCTTAGGAATCATGCATATAAATGAAATATTTAGAGGCTAGATGTACATAGTAAGTGCGTGATTTAGTGACTACATTTGCCCCACTTTATGCTAGTAGTGAATAAGGATTGATAGCATGAAATAGATTAGAAAAGCGTATGTTCGAGAGTTGAATGAAGATTGTACCCAATAAGCGTGCGAATGGATCCTAGGGGTGACCTTTGCGTGCGTGGAGTGATAGTGATGTGTGCGTGTAGTTCCCTTTAGTTTGAAGCGTGCTTGAGATTTACTTCATGGTTGCTTGTGTGCTTTGCCTTTCTTTGAGATAGGATATGATCGCAAAAGGAAACAAGTGTAGTCAATGATTTAGGTAAATGCATTGAGCTTTAACCTAGAAAATATGTAAAAATGGAAATGTGTATTGGAAAAACTAAATCAAGGGGTTAGAGTAGACTTGAGGTGTTGAAAGAGAAGGGGATATAAATTTGTCCACGCTTGAGACCCGATACTTAGGAGCTGGTCGGAAGAGTTGAGAGGTATCAATTCTTGACTTGATTCGATCATACTAAGAATTTGAGCATTGTGTCGCCAAACTAGGGATTTGAGCGTCCCAACGCTAAACTTCGGATTTAGACAACTTGTCGCCACTAAGGGAAAGTTTATTAGGAGAGCGGTCTTGTTTTGCCCTCCAACCATTAATACTTCCCTACGAATAAGTGCCACTATAGATGTTCACAAACTTGATTTGTAACTTGCCTCGCGTGACACAAAGGCACTAGGCGTATTGTTGCCTTCGCATGCCGTAGGTTTCATTCATTTATTTAGTTTTTGCTTTGGTTCCTAGATTAGTAGTTAGTTCCTAGTTAGTGACTGATTGCAATTTGAAACTAACGTGTAATTTGCTGAAATCGGAGAAAATTGTGACTCTGAATTGCTGAAATTACTCTGAATGTTTTTGCCCCTAGGACAGAGTGTGCCAAGTAGGACACTAGCGCCAGGCGTTCATGTCTCGAGCTAGGCGCTTGTGTCCATGCCGAATTTTATGACGATGTCTGCATTTTTGGCCCCGTTTTTGTAATTGATTTCTTTTCCGTCTGTTCATGTTGTCTGTGTTTTTGTAACTATGTTTTTGATTTGTTGGGAGGGTGAAAAGTTTCACCAAATGTTTGCCCGCACTTGTTTGGGGTGCGTGAGATGAACAAGTGCGAACAGAGCACAAACGAGGAAGATGAAACTGATGTGCACATTTGATATAGGAATCCTACAAGGGGAATAGGGATTACGCATGGAAACAATGGGAAAATGTTAACATGCAAGTGTTATTGACAAACAAGCAATGCATACGAAAATATTAACTAGTAAAGGCATATAGAAAAACAACAAACGACTCAGGGAGTAGCTAGTTGCATACATGGGACACCACTCAGGATGTCACAAGACAATTAGAACCGGCTTGTGCAAACAAGACAATCAAACAAACATAGGGCATAACCTGCAAACAATGACAAACAAGGTTCAAGCGAATGGGATCACCATGATTAAGAGTCCTGCAAGGTAAATGCTGCACATGAAGCACCCGTTAGCATGTTAGGGAAGATAAATAGTATGCGACAACGTGATATCTGAATATAGGAATGAAAATGTGAAATATAGCAATGATAGAACCTGATAGTAAGAGAGGAAAGGTAGATGCCCCCAAGAGCCTTAGAGGGACCGGTAATAAAAGAGCCAAACATCATACATCGTGTAATCTCTTGTAAGTGACTTGCATTCACCTCAAGATACCATGTGAACATGCATGTGTGTATGAAAAATGATAAAGCATACTATGAATCGTAGTAACATGTTAAGCAAAGGTGCAACATATAGTAGTATAAGCAAGGAAAATGCATCCAATCAAGATCTAAGCTAATGTTTTTGGATTTTTGAATGTATATATGAAAGAAAACCAACTAAGAGGGAGGAATAAGGATGCCCCCGGTGTTGTGTGTGCAAAGTGAGGTCCATATGAAGAAGCCCTCAACAATCGAGTATGAACCATGAATAAGAGTGCATCATCGGGTGGTGTGGGGGAATTAGGATGCCCCAAGTGTGAATGCCAAAAGGATCTATGCAATAAGAGTACTAGGCAAGGGCCCACGATTAATTGATGTAAAAGAAGTACGCATGTGAACATGATCTAGGATTTGATGGTCATGAGGAGAGTGCATGGGGCCAAGTATATGAAATAGGTCTAGATCGAGCATGCAGAGAAATAGAGTGTGAAACATGTCTAGATGGAGTAAGTGAAGCATGTGACCTATGTGAAGAGTTGCCCCCATGAGGTGGGCTGTGGGATCTATGGATGTGACAAGGCCGATGAGTAGTAGCCATATGTGAAGTAAACTGAGATGGATGTGCAAAAGGTGTTGCAAGAGGAGCAAGGGCTCTAGATACCATAGGAGGTGTCAAGGCTAAGGAGCCATCATGAATAGGAGAAGATGCACTAGGAGTAGGAGTAATTGAATATGGGATGGCCGAAAGAGCGAAGGACAAAGGTGTCCGTGGTGGACTGTTGGCCCAATAGTAATAAGATGATGAACATATGTGAACATGAGGCAATGACCTAGTGTCATGTGATACTGCATGTAGCATAATATGTGGAGTAGGATTGTGTCATGCATGTGGAAACACGAGAATAGGTGGAACATTGGGAAACAGAAGAGCTACTAGAGAATAATGTCAACATAGTGAGGGGAAAACCCTATAGAGTCCAAGATCCTAACTGGATGGGTAGGAAGTGTATAAACAATAAGAATTTGTCTAGAAGGGGAAAATAGAACAGATGTAACATTGGGCTTGTTGGCCATAGTGGAAAAAGTAAATGCAAACATAAGGATCAATAGGCGAGTCCCAAGATGTGTAGCATATGTAATGATAGGAGGCTCATCAAGTATCAAATGTCAAGCAATGAACTAAGAGACACAAGACTCGGAAGCAATAGGTGTAATATGGGAAGATCACAAGCAATAAAGTAGTATGAATTAGCCCCTATGACCATAGCGAAATGTAGAAAGAGGAATGGATTGCCACCATGAATGTAACAAGATAAGGTGTAGCCATAGATAGGATAAGATAAATATATTAAATGTCTAACGAATGACCACAAACGTGGGTCAATGACATTGTACCCATACAAAGAGAAAACAAGACTCCAATGAGAGGACCAAAAGGTCGCCAAGAACAACCAAAGAAGAGAAGGAAGAGAAGAACGAGCAAAAAGAGAGGCCCGTAAAAAGCCTGCAGAAGTTAGCAGAACCTAGACATGCGGAGGAAGAAAAGAAAAGGAGGCAAAAGAGTAGACCCCCTCATCTAACATCCAAGGCCAACTAAAAGAAGCTAGTAATGTGTTGAAGCCCGATATTTGAGGCTATAGAAAATCTGGAGTGTTGATGCCCGAAGGAGGGATGGACACTCCGTGCTTGTCCGGTGGATCTCAAAGGCCATCTATGAGAAGAGGGCCTCAATCTTGTATTTGTCTGGACGTCCTTGGTTTGTGAAATATTGCCTCGAGTCTAGACTAATCTCATATAGGAATCGGGATTGGTGTCGCTCGCCGCTTAGTGAATGAAGCATGTATAACATCTTGGAAAGTGAGAGCATTAGGAATCATTGTCAAAGCAACATACAAGGTGCTCTAATGTGTGATGAGGAAAGTGCAGAGAGAGATGTAACATTGGAAACACGAAGCATATGATCAATAGAAGTGCATCAAGAGCAAGAGATAATGGGAGGAGTATCATGGGTGCCAATAGAAAATTGATCTTGGAAATCAAGTAGCACTAGGGTGCATCCCAAAAGGAAAAGGATGTGCAATGATATACGAAATGTCATGAGCATAATGTATGAGAGGAATATCACAAGGAGTAGCAACATGAGGTGTGGAATCTACTATAGTGGTATCCATGGAAGGTGTAGCTAGGGCACATGTAGAAAGAAGTGTATGCATAGTATGTAACAAGGATGGCCTAGGAGGATTTTATAATGAACATTATGAGGCATAACATGAAATCAAACATTAAGAGTGCAAGGACCTACAATAATGGGTAGAATGATTTCTCCCAACACTTGTTTAGTGGTGTTATCAAAGCCACAAATATATAGAGTAGATGGAGTCGGATGAGTAGAGAAAGTCCTAAGCGATGGAGAAAGGAAAGATTGCATATATTAAGACCAGATCCAAGATCAACTAGGACACGCTTAACAAGCACATTATGAATTTGAACTTAAATATAGAAGGGGGAAGAATTGGAATCAAAGGCATGGGAAGCCATGAAAGAATTTTGCACAAGCAATCCAACCAAACAAATAAATTTGTATGGAAAGTGATGTTGATCAAAAAGTAATTGTTGTCAAATTAATAAAATGACCATATCTTGAAATGGAATTTGAATTTTGTAAAACAAAAAAGGCTTTTTTGAATGTTATAAATTGAAAGAAAAACCTCCAAGGGATTTGGCCAAAAGTTTATATTTTTCAAATTAGGCCTTAATGACCAAAAAGTGTAATTTTGAATTTCTGAAAATTGTGCTAAAAATTAGGGCAAACAAAAAGAGGTTTTTGTTAGATATGTAAAAAGAGAAATAACCTCAAAGGAATTTGAAAATAGAGTCGTTATGCTCAAGATATGAAACAAAAGGTGATTTGACAATTGAGCCCTAGAAAGTGACCCAAAGGGTAGGATGAAGCATGAAACCCTAGGAAAATTTTTGCAGATCTGATTTATGACAGGTTATAGATGAAAATCAGGTTTGGATATGAAGATAAGATGAAGATATGAACCTTAATGCAACTAGGGTTTGATTTTGGAGAAAAATGGATCCGTTAAAGAGCATGCAAGGGATCGGGTTCACCAAATGATTTAATAAAATTTAAATCTAAGATAAGGACACTACTTGATTAAATAGATATAATAGTAAACAAGCAAGATCATGCAAACAAGAGTGATAGATAGGGTTTGGAGAATGACTTAGCTTGCCACCGCAGGTCTGGATTGATTTTGGACTGATGAACAGTTTGGAAAGATGATTTTGGACCTGTATAAACTTTGATTTTGGAACTGGACTGCTGCAACAATGTCGGGACAAGAGCGCTCGAAAGGGGATAGGGCTGCCTAGACGCTAGCGTATGCTTTGAGCGCTTGTGTTTTGCGGAATTGCTCGGAATTTGGTTGTTTTTGTGTCGCTCAATATCGCTCCTTATTCTGTGCTGCATCAAATTCGTTGTGTCACACTTGTAACTTGCAAGATAATCCCTAGATATTTGCGCAATACTCAAGCACACATTAGATGTATAAAATCATGCAAATGCTTGAGTCGGATGACCCTCGGTCACCCCAATGTGATTATCACTAAGCGCGACACTACATTTCAAACTCTATGCAATTCTTGTGTGTGTGTGATTGAAATGGTGTCCTTTGAGGTAGGATGCCCTAGTTCCAGTCGCCTGACAAAGAGATAGCAGCTCAACTTTTTTTTCCCAAATGCAAATGTGTGGTATGAAATTTAGAATAAACCCTTATATGCAGTCCAAAATGCAGTCCTTGATGTAGTAGATAGAAAATATTAGCTCCTTGTAGATGTATGTGTCTCTTGAATGCTTGCCCCCTAATGAGGTTAAATAAGACATGTATATATATGATTCCCTTGCTTAAGTTTCGTCATTAACAAGTAAAAGGCCAACTAAGAGTGATAAAAGAAGACAAGAAAGAAGTAACATTCGAAAGATCAAAAAAAGAGGTAAAGAGGACACAAGCGCCCGAACGCTCTTGTCCCTAATGGGACGGTCATGTATAGGGTGCCGAGATAGATAAAACAGTGAGATCAGAGCAAGTTAGGATGTTGGCTAGTGTGTAAAACTGTAAGTTGTCAATTAGAAACAACAAACAATAAAGATGAAAAGGATAAAAGCAATGTCAAAACAAAGTAAAGGGGTGTTAATGACTAATTCTCTTACTTAGGAATCATGCATATAAATGAAATATTTAAAGGCTATATATACATGGTAAGTGCGTGATTTAGTGACTACAAATCGTAATTTGATGATAGCCACTTTTCAAGTTTATCTTGGAGAAATACCTTGCACCAGTTAAACAATCCATTAGATCATCAATTCTAGGCAAAGGAAATCTATACCTAATTGTGATCTTGTTGATAGCTCTTGAATCAATACACATTCTCCAACCTCCATCTTTTTTTTGGTGTGAGGAGTGTTGGAACAGCACAAGGACTTAAACTTTCTCTAATCAACCCCCTGTCCAACAAATCTTGCACTTGGTTTTGATCTCTTCATTTTCTTTTGGAGTCATCTTGTATGCTGCCTTATTGGGTAAATTGGCTCCTGGATAAGATCTATATGGTGATTGATGCTTCTCATGGGAGGTAGTTCATTAGGTAAGGCATCCACAATTATGTCAATAGATTCATTCAACAAATCTTGTATTTCTATAGGCAGATCAATCAATTTTGTAACTGTAATTACAGCTCTAACTAATGCATAACTTACCAGCTCTAATTGTGTTTGTTTTCTAGGCTTACCAACTAATGCATAACTTACCTCCTCCTCCTTGATTTGATGCAACAACTCCCTGCTACTTATGAGCAGCACTTTAGGACTGTTTTCTACAACTGCATTCTCTTCTTTCAGTGGTATGAGTGTATGTTTCTTCCCATCTTTCTCAAAAGTATAAGTGTTGCTTCTTCCATCATGAATTACTCTCCTATCTAATTGCCAAGGTCTTCCCAATAGAACATAGCAGACAATCATGGGCATAACATCACACATTACCTCATCTTTGGAGCTTCCTATTTGAAACTCCACTTTGTATTGCTTATTTACCAAGACTTGGTGTCCTTTTTGCAGCCATGAAACCTTATCAACCATCTCAGAAGATACAAGATTATCAATACTCCCACTATCTATATTAACTTTGCAACGCTTACCTTTAGATTTACAAGTGGTTCTAAATAATGTCTTCCTTTGTGCAGGTTCTTGGATCTCCTTGTTTGGTTTGAGCAACACTCTCTTCATGAGAAATGACTCTCCAACTTGAGGTGGATCCTCATTAGAAGGTGATCCCACACTTTCCTCTTCATCTTTGGCAACATGTGCTATCCCTTGACTTGTAGAAGGATTCTCTAGACATTCATAAGAGGGCGGGGTTTCCCACTTTCCTTCGGACTCTACTGATTCATTTAAATTGGGAGATAGGAAATCATCTCAGAATTCTAGGTGTTATTCTCAACAGCTCAAGTTCCGGTGGTCGAGTGCATAATGAATGCCTTTTCTCTTCTCCTGACCCTATATATCTATTCGGGCTGGCCAAATGTATATATAGCTGCCCTGACTCCCAACCCTAGCAGGCTAACTATTGGTAATGGCCCGCCACATGCATCAACTTGTTATTCCTTTCCTTTCATAGATATAGAGGGGCACCCTACCCCTACCTTGAACTATCTATTCGGCCCCAAAGTGTTCCCGGACCGTATGCACACCCCCGTAGGTAACTTAGTGCAACATGGCAGATTTCATCGAAAGAGATCAGCGGATGAAATAGGAAGTGCAATAGGAAGGAACACAATCGAAGTGCAGTGCTGATCAATATCAATGAATCATTGAGATTGTGTTTGTTACACAACACGACTCAGTTAGCTGCCCAGAGGAATCTACATAGGGGCTGGCCTTTCGATTCGGTCCGGCTGGCCCTATATCTCTTTCGATTCGGTCCGGAGCCTGTGTGATGGAATGGGTCCAACATACTTATTGCATTTGTAGCATTTTTAAAATTATCTCTTGGGTAAGGTCTTCCACCTTTGAATGAATAGCTGCCTCTTGGGTTCTGTTCTTGCTGTTGTGAACTGCTAGCCTCTTCTTTGTGCACTTGTAATTGACCTCTGCCACCTTGCTGTCCTCTTCCTCTAAACATTCTGCCTTTACCCCTTGGATGTTGTGTTTGTTTTCTCGATAGCTTCTCCTCAGCCTTAAGAGAAAATTGATATGCTTCCTCAACTAATCTTGGTGACAAGAGACTAATTTCATCTTGAATATTAAATCTCAGTCCATTGAGACACCTAGCTACCTTTTCCATGTCATCCTCTATGTGACCAACTCTGATTGTCAATCTATAAAATTCTTCTATAAAGTCTTTAACTGTCATCTCTTTTTGCCTTAGATTTTGAAGTTGCTAGAAAAAGATTAGTTTGGTATTCTTTGGGCATGAATTTACCTTTCAACTTAGCCACCATTCTGTCCCAACTTTTGATTTTGGGCTTCTCTTTTCTTCTTCTTTCATCTCGAATTCCATCCCACCATAGGGATGCATGACCCTTCAGTCTTGTGACGACAAAATTTACCTTCTTGTCATCATTGACATTCTCATACTCAAAATATTTATCCATGGCACTGATCCAATCAATTAGTGCTTTCACATTTAGACTACCTTCATACATAGGTACTTCAAGTTTGGGTTTAGAACATGCCCCCATGATTGATCTGATTAATCTCTCTTCTGTCCTCTCTTCTGCTTCTTCTGGTTCTGCCCTTTCTTCTTGAGGCCTTTCTTCCTCTTCTCTATCACTGACATCTCCCATGTCAATTCCTCTCCTCTGAGCAATCTCCATTTCCTGCAAACGAGCTTGAATGTTTCTCATCTCTTCAATCAACATGGCTTGAGTAGGCTGTCTTCTTGGACCTCCTCTAGGTATTACTCTAGCTTCCATCTGTATAGACTAAACAACTTGCCAATAAAATGTTAGAATTCTTAAAACACCTCAACCAGCTCTGATACCACAACTGGTGCAGAGATTGGATTCCCTAACTCAAACTTCAAAGACGGATTTAAAACTTGACAGGCTTTTATAAAGATCTAGTAGGTCTAATAGGTTCTCAATACCCCTAAACTCCTTCAAACACTAAATCAAGCTATCACAGAGCATTCATAAATAGAATATGACTGGATTCAATCACCCATAAGGTCATCAGGTGTTACCTGTTGAGGAAATGAAAGAAAATGGAGAAAAACTATAAAAAACCCTCAAATTTAGGCCCTTCTAGACCCCTTGATACACACACTCCTCCATAAATGCCATTGTACAGACTGAAAATCTATAAAACCTCAAAAATCCTTTCGAGCACACAAAAACATAGGTGCATGCAAAATTTCAAGGAATTCCACCAGATAAATCAAAAGATATTCAAGTTTTAGCAAATTAACCCTAGGTAGGGTTTTTACCATCCCGAGAGGAGTGAAAATTGGATATCTGGAGCAAAAATGTGTTTCAAGACCTCATTCAAACTTAGCTCTATTTTGGCATTCTCTAACTTTCATCTTCAAGGGTCAAGTGGTGATCATACACAAAATTGTCTAAACTATAAGCTTTGCACGAAACTGGGTTCTCAGAACGTTGTTTTCAAGGTTTCTAGAGCATGGAACATGAAATAAGCATGGAAAATGATCAAGTAAGGTTTGCAAACACAGACATGCATTCAATTACACCTATTAATCACATCAAAACATAGATTTTCATTCAAAATGCTGGAAATATGTGTTACAAGCCTGCTATACTTGGGAAACCGTCCACCTCTAGCTTCACAGAACCCTGCAACCTGCTTTATCAACTTTTCTTGCTAATTTCCATTCCTCCAAATGAGATTCGAGGTTCTTCAGGTAGTTAGGATGTTTCAACAAAGTCTATTTTGGTTTCCAGGCCCCAAGATTCTCTCAACTCCTTCAAAACTTCAACAAACATACTAATCTTGTCTTCTTGGTATGTTGGAGAAGTTTGAGTTGCATGATTGACTTTTTACAACTGGAATTTGAATGATTTACATTTGTATAATCATTTTAGACTCCCAAGGACTAATTGCAAGTGATCTAGGCCTATGACACTTTTCACCCTTTCATACCATACAAGCTAGTTTCAAAATTTCAAATCTAGAAATGGAGGGAAAATTGCAACTAAGTCTATATGACTAATTACACACCATTGAAGCTTGAATATGGCTTCTTATTGACGTACAAAGACTTTTAAGACCTTCAAGACTCTAAAACAACTTTAAGCTCGAGCTTATTCAAAATGCACCTGCATCAAATTCCCAAGATCCACAGTCTCTCGATCTATCTAAGAAACCATCCATACTGAGTTTCATCTACCATGTATCCTTTCCCGCCTTCAAAGTTTAGAGCATCTTTATAAGACGCATTCGTTGCTGCCCTCACTACCTTCGACATTTGGTTGGTCTTCAACCATGGCTATATTGGCTGCATTTGATATGCCTTTACCCTTGAACACATCTCTGGTTCGAACATGACAATCCCACGCTGTGTGACCTCTTTTCTTGCAATAATGACATTCAATCTCCCATTTATATTTATCTGACCTTGTATGAAAGTTTCTGGTCCTAGAATAAAATGTACTTTCTTGTTGAGGATCACCTTTTGCATCTTTTGAAATTCACTTTTCTTCAACTAGAAGAGCAGTTCCAAGTGTGCCCTTTGCTGCAACTGTGATGTGCACTGTTTTGTGCCTTAGCAGATAAAACAGACAATCTGAACGTTTTTTGTTGTGCCCTCGATTTGATTGGGGAATGTGTAACTGTATTTAATGTCTTTTTAAACCCTTACGACTTTTATTGTTCGTGCCCTTTTTTGAACTGTAATATGATTGTGTTATTCTCTTGAAATCTGCTTTTGCAACTGTATATTTTTCGTGATTGTTCATAACTGGTAAACCAATGGCGAGTTTGGTGACATCGTTTCACTTCATGTCTGAGTCTTCCGGCGCTTGCGATGACTTTACAGGCCCTAAATGACCCTCATGACTGTATTTTTTTTATGTGCATGTGAACGTTGGATTTGGACTGTCTCAAATCTCTTTACTGCAACTGCCTTTCAAATATTTTGCTACTGGAGGATTTATCACAATGAGGGTTATAGCAGGGGGGTTTGCTACATGGCATGTCTGGTCTATGGGCTTTGCATATGTACTAATCTTGTTAGTAAATAAAGACCCGCCTTTCAAATATTTTGCTACTAGAGAATTTATCACATTGAGGGTTATAACAAAGAGGGTTTGCTACAAGGTGTGTCTGGTCTATGTGCTCGCACATATACTGATCTTGTCAGTAAATAGTGTTGGCTCGATGTTTTAGAGCATTGACTATGAAGGATTCCAACGTTCTTATTTCACACTTTCTTGTCGTTGAGGTTTGATGTGAGTAACATCTCGTGGCTAATCGTTTATTGGTGCACCACAAATGGCAAATGGTTGAATGCTTCCTATGGCTAGGTTTCAAAAAAGCCACGGGGACTTCCTATATCATTATATGCCTAAGGGTATGTGGAAGCTCAATTTTGTGTACCGACCTCACTTCACACATGGATCTTGTGTGCTCTGCCAAAAACAGTAGTTTTTTGTGAATATTTTAGAACCTTCAGCACAAGGTTTCTAACCTAAAAAATAAAACAAACTATTGTAGGGGAATTTCTTTGGTAGATGTGGGGTGAAAGAAATTAGTGCTGCCGTTATGTGACCACTCTCTGACCACCAAGATCCACAATGGGTGAGGTGAGAGCATGCGGTGGACTATGCAATACTGATATAACCATGATGCTTTGTAGAAGTGTTACCATATTTTAAGCCAAAGAAGGTCTGCACCAAAGGAAAACTTTGCATAAAGGTGTACATGGAATAAAATTTAATAAATATGGAGCTGTTCCCAAGGCCTGTGTTAAAGAAAGATAAGGTGCATGAAGGGAAGTTGATTAAAATAGAATTGCTGTTCTATCTTTGGGCCAAGGAAAGTTGGTGCATGGATAAATAAAATAAGCAAAAGGAACTTTTGGTCTAATGATTTTGCCAAGGAGAGATAAGGAAGGGAATACGATAATTTTATTAATTCCTATTTCAGGCAAAAGCATGAGCATGGAATTAAATAAATAAAAATAGAAGACCTTGCATGAGTCAAACTACAGTTGACTGCGCCAAAGTTAGAGAAGATTAATTAACTAAAAATAGCAGCTGCAGTTATAATTGGCGCCAAGGACAGAAATAGAAGGAATTTTTATAAATAAAAGTTAATTGCTGTCCCATGCGCCAAGGTTGGATGAGGATAAATAAAATAAACAAAAGCATGCAACAGTCTATTCCTAGAGGTGGCCCCAAAGGGGTAAGGATAAATAAATAAATAAAACAGCAGTATATTTATTGCATGCAACAGTCTATTTTTGGAAGGGGCAGTCTATTCTTTTTGGAGCAGTCTATATGGGCTGGTTTTGTTGTAAAATTGATAGACACACTTGGGCTGATTTGCTCTGGCATTTTTAGCCTTGTACTTGCACCTCTGAATAAAAAAAAAGTTTCATTTTTGCCCTCTCATACTGCTGTTTTCAGATTTTTCATTGTGTTTGATAGGATATTGTGTTGCCTTAGTGTGGAATTCAATCCCTCTACCGCTGTCATTCTTCCTAAACCCTTGAATTTATTATGCAAAATAGTCTAGAGTTGTGTAGGTGTGTGGATCTTCAATTTCTGTGTGCAGAGTTACATGCAAGTATCAAACTTTTGGTGTATCACCCCTATTTCCCATTTTCTGCATTCCTTTTCCCTTTTCCTTGTCAAAGTTTTCGTTTTTAGGTGATTCACAAGGGAACCACTTTCTCTGGAGGTTCACCTCAGACATAGGTTACCCACAACCTTGAGGTGTTCCAATTTTGTCAACAGGAGAGAGAGTACACACACCATTCTCTATCAGGGTGCAACTTTTGGGTGACAACAAGAACATGGCTTTGGAAAGAGCTCTAATACCACTTGATAGGAATTTGTTTGCAAAATATTAAACGAAAATGGAAAAACACAATGCAAAGAACTTCAATGCTCAATGAATTGAAAAAATAGCTTGGACTTGTTTATATCCAGATATTGCAGGCCTTTTTGAGAGGGGCAACCTCTTTTCAAACAAGGCGCATTTACAAAAATAATCTCCCCTATCTCTTCCTTACAATATCAATATATAGGCATTATGCCTCTAACCCTAATTTTCAAGGGTCGTCCTTGCAACACATAGGTGCCCGAGCTTCATTACAAACCTTGACCCTAATGCTCAAGGTTCGGTCCCACACACAAATAGGCGCTTGAGCTAAAAGACAACTAAGACTATTACGATGCAAAAATAATAATAGATGGTTAGGTCGGGTTCTCCCTCTTCTAGCGTCCATGGCCGATGAATCTCTAGTGGCATAGAAAAACTAGTAACACACATCTTCCTTAGTGACCTGGTCTAGAAATAGTGGGAAGATTCTCAATGCCAATATGAAGCTAATCTACTCTGCTTAGACTGAGACTGGAATGCTGTAGTAGCAATATGCAATGATGAATGCTGCCTTATTGATTTATCCCCATTTGAGTGTGAGAGTGGATGTACCTAATGAGTGCTTACTGTCTCCAATATCTAAAGTGGACTGAAAGAAATAACCAAAGTGACAACTCTAGGATACCCTTGTAAGGATTTATGTGTGAGAATGACAGCCTCCTGAAGAAAAGGGACAAGCACCTATTTTAGGAAGTGGAAGAAAGTGGATAGACAACCACTTCACTCTCTATACAAACAAGGTATCTCCCTCAGATCTCATAGTGTAGATAGGACACCTGAAAATAAAATGCTTCTCTACCTCTTGGAGGTTGGGCTGGGAGGAGGCCTCTCAAGTTTAATCTTTCAACGCTTACTGAAAAAGAAGAAAGAATAAAAAATATAGATCACCTTGTTGTTGAGATGGGTATCAAATGCTAACTTTCATGAATTTATGTAATTAAAATTTAAAAACATGTTTATTTGTAAAGATAGATTGCTTTGAGATGAAGTCTTGTGATCATCTTCCTTTTTGTAAGGAATATTTGTGTTAAGATTATCCCTAAAACTGTCAGTATCCTTGTACATGTCTTTGGTTATAATTATTGTTTCATATTTTTGAAACACCTGTTCACAGGAATACTTCCTCTCAAAGCACTAAATTATGGACTATAATAGTAGCAATGCTATATGGAGTAACTCTACATTGCAAAGATTGTTGGCCCACCATTTGGCCACAAAAACTCTTTGCCATTGAACCAAACAAGAATACACAATCAACAGAAACATTTTAGGATTCAAACATTTTCCACCTGGGATTGCAATGCTCACTTGGCCACCATTAAAACACTTTGCCATTGAACCAAACAAAAATACACAGTTAACAGAAACATTTTAGGATTCAAATATTTTCCAATGGGATTGCAATGCAGATTATAGGCATCAGTACTGTATAACTGCATTGTTTAAAAATAATATATGACACTAAATTTTACTGGCAATATATAGAGTCTTCCCTTGTTTTCTAAACAGCTGAAACTGATTATGGCATATTTTCCTGATGAGAGGGCCTTATAGCACCTGATAGACATTTGTTGCTTTATGGGGCCAAAGCCCTTCATGCTGGTCAATTTTCAAAGGGGTCAAAGCAAGAGACTGAAATTTAGTTCTACTCGTTTATTGAGGTTAAAATTTGAATGGCATCAAATACAATCTAATGCAAATTCTAGATTGTATCGATTGATTTGCTTATTGAGATTGAACTTGGGGGTTAAGATTAAGCTATTAACACTCTAACTAGCCAACAAAGTCTTAAAACACCTGGATTGGGGGTCTTGTCATTGTTTATGAGGGTTTGACTCAAACGAAGCTTGGCCATGGGTGACATCCTAATGAGCACCAAGTAAGGTTGGAAGTGGCGTTGAATAATTTGTTGCTCATGATGTCAACTTATCACTGGCTGGGAAAAGCATCTACGCTTGCAAGTTCAACACAAGGATGGGAGGGGGAGAAGTAGCACAAGAAGGATTGGGGTCGAAGTGAGGACCTCTCACCTGAGCTCTCTGCCTCTAGGCAGTGACCACCCAAGATATGACCCACGGCTTGAGCCAAGCCTACTTCAATAGTAGGATTAAGGAGAGTCTTCCTATGATTAGAGGCAGAGCAATTAATTGACCTTAGGATTAACAATCTGACTAGCCAACAAAGTCTCAACCCACATGGATTGGAGGTCTTGTCATTGTTTATAAGGGTTTGACTTAGATGAAGCTTTGCCACGAGTGGCATCCTAATGGGCACCAAGAAAGGTTGGAAATGGCATTGAATGATTTGTTGCTCATGATGCTCAGTTAACCACTAGTCGGGCAAAGCATCTGCTTGTGCATTAGTCTTGCTTTGAGTGGCATGTTCAACACAAGGGGGAGAAGTAACACGAGAAGGATCAAGGTCAAAGGGAGGGTCTCTCACCTGAACTCTCTGCCTCTAGGTGGTGACCACCCAAAATATGATCCACGGATCGAGTCAAGCCGGCTTAATTAATAAGATTTTATGGAGTCTTGATATTGTTAGGGGTGGAATCCGCAACCCTACAAATCTCTTGGAAGAGCAAAGACATCTTAGGAAACTGGAGACAACCATTTTCCCCTCATTTACCCCATAAAAGTACTCCTAATAATTTTGGAGGGGTAAACCGTAAAACAATGGAAGAGAAGAAATATTTCTAATCATCTCAGCAAGGAGAGAATGACTCTCATTCCACATCAGTAGCTTCTTTTATTTTTTTCCAAAATTCAATGCTTTTGCTCATCCATAGCAAGCTGGGAGTCATACAGAATTACCCGTTATATGAGTTTGCATCTTTGTTTCAGCCACAAAAGAGGGTCATCTATCCCAATGCACAAAGCTTCTATTTTTCTTCACTCACCTCCGTGTTTTCAGTCTAGAAAAGGTCTCCAAAAAAATAATCGTACCTTCAATTGATTGTTGAGAAAGCCTGAAAGTTAAAGCTGAGTCATCAATAGAGTGTACATTGAGGAGTGTATTTCTAATTTGTCCTTGAGTTCTGATTGCCTCCAATAAATATTCAAGAGATGTAGGCAGCTAAAAGAGATCCTGATTTGACAGATCTCTGCAATTGTATGGGATCCGTGGGAATCATGGAAAATTTTGAGGTCCCTCCAAAAAAAAGCCTTAGAAAATATTTGGCGAATCTAGGAAAATTAGCTTTCGCATGAATGGCGAATATCAAGACATCACGAAATCACTATTAAATGCTACTAGACGGTATCTTTTTTATATGCTACCGGTCGATAGCATATTTTTATGCTCTTAAGTCGACATCATATAGTATGATATCGGCCGGTTGCATAAAAAATGCTATCTTGGCGATAACATTTTTATGCTACCGGCCGACATCATAACTATATGTTGTCGGTCTAGTAGCATAAAAATGATATCGGCTGGTAACATTTTTTATGCTACTAGCCGACAACATACTATATGTTGTCGTCGGTAGCATAAAAATATGCTACCGACTGACTATATTTAGGTGAATTTTGTGAATTTCTATTTCGTGGGAATGGTGAATTGACCCCTATAATTAACTTGTACCCAGAAATTTTTGGTGAATTGGTCCTAGCTTGTACCCTAAATATTCACCAATTTCAAATTTCAAAAACTGGAATATTTGTGAATTAACGAATATTCGCCACTAAAATTTTCCTTGGTGGGAATGCATTCACACTATCTGTTGTGAAGGAATGTGAAAACATGGTTTCCATTGCCTCATGGAAGAAAGATCCAAAGCCTAACTTATCTAGGATTTTCAAAGTAAAATCCCACTATATCTGATAATAAGTTTTATCAAAGTCATCTTCGGAAAAAGACATTTTTGGTCAGATTCTTTGGACCCCATGCCTTATATCCAGGGTATATCATCCCTTTTATAAAACTCCTCTACTTGATTTCCACTATTTGCACCAGCAACCACATAATCGTCCTAGCAAGGGTTTTTGTTAAAATCTTTTAGGAAACGTTTAAGAGGGTAATAGGATGTCAACCACTTACACTGTCCATTTTGAAGTCCTTTGAAATGAGTTTCATCAGTCCTAGATTGAATAGCTCACCCATGACTTAGCTTTTGTTGGATTCCCTACACATTTTAAGCAGGCAAGCCCAACAATATCATCTTTGGACAAAACAACAGCGGGAGATCATTAGGGCCTAGAGATTTGTCATTCTTCATGTCTTTCATAGCTGCCTTCTTCTCTTCTAGCTTTAGCTCCCTAGAAAGAAAAAACCTTTCCTAGCATCCCACCTTTTGAGGAACCACTCACTTGACAAGATCTGTGGAGCGGCAGTCTAAAGGATCAATGTCAACAGATGCGAAAATCTTTTGAAAGCGGCCATGAAACATATGAGCCCAAATTTGCATTTCATCCTATGAGAGATTACTGTTAGAATTGTGCAGTACAAGTATTCTGTGTCTCGTGCTTCCGCTTAAGATGTTGTAAGTAATAGTTGGAGGGTACATCAACTTGTACAATCCACTAAGGTGGTCCCTTATTCTAGCTTCTTTTGCCTTGTACTCTGTAAATTTCCTGAGTTGAGATTCTTAGTTACTAGCTGCTCCCTGCATTTCAACATCAAATGGATGCTATTCCATCTTGTGCGTGGCTTGTTGAAGTTGAAATCAGAGTTTTTATTCTCTCCCTCTTCGTGCGCTGGAAATCGTTCAATCCCAACCTCAAAGAAAGTATGACCAATTACTGCTTCCCATTAAAGAATCCACCCTTCAGCATTCAAGGTTCCGACTTGAGAAGGGAGGCATTTATTTTGTAAGAAGAACCCTTCTCTTTCTAGTCATCATCACCAATTATCCATTGTTTGAAAATGTGTAGATGGTCAGAAATAGTAACGGAGAGCCCAAAATCCTGAGTGCTTGCCATAAAATGAAAAATGGCAGCATGAGAGCTTGCATAGAATCTTTCAACCTTGCTTGTATTCAATAACTCCCTGCTTGGCGACAAGACCGAGAATTCCAACCAACTGAATCTAGACTCTTTTGTCCCCGATCAACATAAAAGATAGTATACTCTTGCAGTTATTCCAAACTCTTCGTTCTTTAGACCAAAGGGTAGTTTCATGCTATCCAACACACCCACCGTAACTTCCACCACATTTTAATCACCACCTATGACCTACTTAGCAATGGGGAGTGTGTGGACCTCCACTGTCACAGGTGAATTCTACCAATTGAGTCGTTGGTTACACACACTGAGAAAATGCCCCACACTCTGCTTCCAAGTGTTAGTGTCATCCAGCTGTGATGTGACACAAGCCCTTTAGATGGAGTTCTCCCTTGGGTGGATACTACCGTATCTAAACTTATTAATGCAAATACCAAAATGGGATGAAGAACCTCTGCCTTGGATCAAAATGCTTTATTTTGATGGCCCTTGATCCAACCACTCTTGGCTAGTCGTAGTAAGCCTCAAAGAGCTTTACCCAAATGGGATCTACAGAGCCATTAATCAAGTTAGTAACTTGCGCTCCTTTGTTCAAAAAAGTTAGGAGGGCTGGTACTTGAACCAATCCTATGGAAGCAGGGACGAAGGGCGTCCCTCTTCATATAAGGGAGAGGAGCTAATTGTGGAGCATGGATCAATAATGGTGAGGGTAGATGTAAATTCAAGGACTAATACATGTCGATTTCTCTCTTAAAATTTGGAAAAAAATTATCAATAAAACAAGTCACATCAAACAATCGCCCAATCAAATAATGCCACATAATCGAAAAAAATACACGACATAACCCCCTAGTAATGGTCCATCCTAATTTTTTTGTATAAAATACCACCTAATTTAACTTACCTCAAAAAAACAATTTTCACATAATAAAAATGTTCAAAAGAAAATATTTAGATTTAAAAAAATATAATTTATTAAAGGGTATTTTCTCTCTCTAAATTTTATGGTACTTATATGACACTATAGACCCCTTAACTTAGGGTGCACGGAGACCGGCTCCTCTCCCTTAACATGTTTCATTGGATGCCCTGAGAACTTATGTGAAATAGAATGACCTTTCAGGCTGAAATAAAAACATCAAATAATTTTAATTTTTTTGGCATGTGCTAATGCAGCCTGTTTATTCTTAGTCTATAGGTGCCATAAGATATAGTTGAAATCTATTTGCTAACCTGTTCTCTGTTTAGGAAATCTTGGAAAGGAATTCGACAGATGCAGGGGACTAAGGACGGAAACCACAGTTTTCAAATATATTTGATTTTCCCTTGCGTATCAAGTGTTGCAGTTTCCTGCCTTTAATAGGCCTGTACACGGACGACTTCTAGGTCAATTTCTTTTTTCCGAAGCAATTTTATTAAGTGCTTTACACAGGTTGTTGGTGTAGAGCGGCATTCCATTTTCTGATATATTTGAAACTGTTATAATCTCATTACTCCTCATATACTCCAAACTCTTGGCACTGCAATCATTGCTAGCTTTGCTCAAAATGTAGTTTTTGAAAAGGTGGTGGTTTTCTAAGCAATTACAATTGGTAGGTGTAAAGCCGAACTCAACAACTTTTGCCTGCAGCATCACTGCACAGGCCAGAAAGGGACCTTGCAATCATGGCATTGAGATCCATCAAATTAAGCTAAAGCAGATTCTATCAGGTGGCATTGTTACTGTCTGAATCCTGATAATCGTAAATGCAAAGCATGGATCATAAAGAAGGAATAAAAATTATTTGACAAAATGCCACACCAAAATGTGGTGTGGGTGTGCACAAAATGTGGTCTCATGGTGTACGGTCATTGTCGGCCATGCATAAATTGGCCGCTTTTTAAGTAAATAATACAATAGGCAGTTACAAAGCCAAACTTATCAACCTTTGTAAGCATCCTCCCAACTTTGAAATATTGGAGCTTTGGAACATGTTTTGGAGATAAATTATTTGGAAACATGCCCGTGTCTGATGAGGTTAAGACTGCTATGATAAATATGTATGCAACATACAGGCTACACTGAAGGCACACAATTGTTTGACAGATTGACTTAGCAAGTTGTGGTTTCTTGAACTGCAATCATTGCTTGATATGCACAAAACGGGCCAGTTGTGCTCTTGGAGATTTTTAAGCAATTGCAATTAGGCATTGTAATTCTAGACTCATCAACCTTAAACGAAAACTTGGAGTAGAGAAGAAAGAAGATTCACAACTGCAGATTTAGACTGTCTTCAGATTTAGAGTGCTAGAATTGGCCCAGAGGGTTTAGAATGGAATGGAAGTCCACAAACCAAAGCAGTCATTAAAGAATACCATGAAGAATTTGTTGTATGTGAATGGCTGGTGAGGGAGTTCTATTCAAAGTCAGCAGTGACACAGTTTCTGTTTTCGGAAGGCGTTGAAATTTGAGGTGGTAATGATGGTTCCTGGGGTCATATTTTCTGTCATAACAAGATCGGCACCCATTGGGCTGTGAACTTGTTTCACTCGAGCATGGCAAATATTGTTGCTTCTGTGGAAGATATTCATGACACTGTTGAGGTCAGTGGAAGCAGGCAATTGGGATTGTGTTAATCTGCATAACTGAGAGTTGCTGATTGAATGGTTACAGAATTTGGGTATGGAGATATACAATGGCTGGTTGTGGTCAAAGTGCCATGGAGACAATCAATTCATAATATTTGTTCTTCTGATTGCTGGAAGGCATTTTAGAAAGGGAAAGTGGGGAGACATTTGATTTTTATGTTGTCCCCTACATTACAAGCATTTTTGTTTTGGCTAGATTGTAGTTAGTTCCTTACAGATTCCTGGGTTTTCTGCAATACCAAGCCGAAGGTCTAGTTAGGTTGTTTTTAGAATATATGGGCGAGTCTCATGGCCATTTTGGTCTCATAATCACAGAATAACAGACACTGTGTTGGCTGTATTGTAATGCTTTCGTATTTTTTGGAGTGGGCCCCTTTTGAATCCACGTATATCAATCCAAGAAACAAATGAACAACATTTGACATGTAACAATCTGCTGTTACTTTTCATCCAAATTCTAATATGTTTTGCCTCTCTAAATCTATAATCATGCCATGTGTTGGTAATAAAGTGGGAATATATCCTATAAATATTTGACAGAGTTGCCAACAAGGAAGTCGCACCCCAACATGGATTGAGGCTCATCAATTTTAATCAGGTTTTGGCTGAGATGGAGCCTGGATATGAGTGACATCCTTGTGCATACCAAGTAAGGCTGGAATGGCGTTGAATGATTTGTTGCTCATGATGCTTAGCTATCCGCTGTGAGGGGGAAGCGCCACATGCTCAACACAAAGTCGGAGATCAGCAGCACAACGAGGGACCAGCGACCGAGGACACTCACTCCAGTCAAGGCTGGTTTAAAAAAATCTTCATATCGTTTGGGGTAGAGCAATTATTGACCCTACATAAAGATGTTTTTTCTTTCTAGATAGCCATAAAATACATTGACAAAATTGACAGAAGCAAAAGTTTTATTAAATTATGTTTGTACGACAAATTCATTTACAAAAACATTATGACTTCTTGTTATTCCTCGAAGATCATGACAACGGAACTCACGTTAATAAAGTGTGGACCATTAATGGTAACATTTAATATAATTTTTTGTGCTGAGGCATTTGTTATAGTGGATGCGGGCGAGCTGCAACTGTTGCACTTTGTTGACTATGCAGCAGCTAACAAATGTCTTCATTGGAGCATTCAATCCTGGCTGTTAAATTCGATGGCTAAACTTTATTCAATCTGAATTCTAAAGGCTGCTACAAATAATGCCTCTTTTTATAAAGTTTGGTAAACGTTTCACAATCCAACATGTGGCAGACATACATATTTGTCAGTCTGTAATCCATGCAGGGTAGTATCCGTATACATGTCAGCACCAACATACTTTGTAGATGGTCAGCCTGGCTTGTGGAGTCATCCTCTGGGTGTTCCATTGGCAATGCTGAAGAAGGTGATATTGGGCATCGCAGCTCCTGCAGCAGTAGAGACTGTATTTGTGGTATGGCCAGCGGTGTCTCGGGAAAATCCCTGCAATGTGCATTGGCAGGTTTGCGCTTTACCGTGCACTGCAGAATATACAAGATAAAATACATCGTCTGACCCGGATGTTTTGTGGTTCTTGCGGCAAGCACCAGTGGTTTCCTTTCTAAATGGTGAGGGCTTTAGCTATCCACAAAGCACAATGGTTGGCATTGCAAAAGGAAATCTCCACCTCTTCTTCAACTTTGACTTCTTTGTGACCTCTTGTCGACATTTGCACCACTTGGGAGCGATTGCTAGTTTTAAATAGAAGTGAATGGTTGTCTCCAGCCATTGTTATCATTGGGTCTTACACCTTTACTTACAATAAAAGGGACTTAAAGTTGAATTGTAAAATATACTTTTAACGGGTTTCATCTGTTTGAAAAATGCTAATAGAGAGCAATTTCAAGGTTCTTATCTTGGATTTTACATTTATCATATTCCGTAATAACTCCATTCCTTTCTTAAAAATTTCATAGTGACTATTGATAAATGACATCAATCTAGATGCACCAATATGTTGGGCTAAAAGTATTTCCAAGAAAAATGAGCTTCAAAATTCAAAATTTGTGTGATGGTCAAATGGATGTCAAATTTAATGTCATAATTAATTGTTTATGCACTCAGAAATTACATATCCCAACTATTCCCGCCATTATAGATTGCCTATCAACAAAACTACTTGTAATGGAGTTAAATCCAAAATGAAACATTCTCTTAATGTGTTCTTTTACAACATGAACTTTGTTTTTGTATATTTTAATGTACGCAAATTAATGGGTAAAGAACTCGTGCTCTTTGATACAACTTTAAATCAAAGCCATTAAGGAAAGGATGGAGGAATAGAAGGTCAATTTGGTGCAAAATGATTTGGGGGCTAAGTGATTGTGCATAACCTCATAGCCTATTGCGTAACGACTCACGACCGCACAAGCCTCGTCATTCCTCTTGTAGAACTTGAGCTTCTCACCCTTGTGACATCGTGTGGCAAACATAAGGCCTTATGACCTTGCCCAACACTAGCATGCCATTATCTTCTACTTGTCTTGCAACTTGTCCAACACTTAGCGCCACCCGACAAGTGTTGTGGTATCTTGGTGCGTTGTCCCATGTTGTCTCAAGCATGTTGCACGATAGCCCACACAACTCCGTAACCTCATGCTAACACAATGCAACACTACTATTTCCACAACCTTGCATCTTTCACACAATCACTTGCAAGTCACGTAACCTTATGTTGATTCTTTGCACAACATTTATAATGCCATACATATTATAAGAACTTAGGTAATGCCGCACATCTCTCGTGCAATACTAATAGCTTCTCATAACATTGTGTCTTGCCTTGCAACTTTGTGGCATGTCGACACACTTAAACAATTCTTCTTCACATGCTAAGTATTGTTGCACATTAGTGCAAAACTTATAGACTCAATGTTTGTTTATTTGCTCCTCATTACCATGCGACATGTTTGATGACACACTACATGCCTGTGTTGTGTTAGAGCCCCCACCAAGATGCATAGGTCACAACCATTACTTAACTAGGGAGTTGAATCGCTTCACAACCATTGTCAATGGTAAGTGTCATCTTGTAATCTTACATGGTATATATATGCATATTGTAATTACACACCCTAGACACCTATGCACCCATAGAGTTGAGAGGACACACGCAAGCCAAAAATGAGAGTTAGCATCCAAAATCAACTACATCTATGGTTACTGATTCTTTCACACTAGTCTAGGTTAATCAACAAGAATGCACTCCCCTTTTGATCACAAGAGCTTGCACTCTTAGTTATATTAGTCTATCGTACACATGTACTTGTTTTACATATTGAGTATAAGTTACATTTGTGTATACAAGTCTTCAACATTCGAATGTGTCAACCAATTAATTTAGTTTTCCTACCTATTCTACTATACACTACTTATCTCTAAATGTGTCATTATTTACTACACAATTGGTATTGGGCACCCTTGTGCGGTGTTTACACTTTAAAATATATGAATGTGAATGCAATGTGCAAAACGTGTGCGTGTGCGTGTGTGTCATAGAAGGTTATTTTGAATTAATTAATTTATAAATAACTACGTTTAATCAAAATAAAACATTAATCTTGCAACAATGACAAATGATAGAACGATAATTCGAATATACAAAAGGAAATGAAGACTTAGTTGTACAAAGTGGAACAATTGAGATATGGATGCGCACACAAGGTAAATAGGTTGATATGAGATTGAAGACATTTCGTTTCTAAGACAATGTACAGAAAGTGCTTTGGTGTAGACTCGCATACAAGTGTTGTACGATCTTGCCTTCTTTCGTATGGTCATGATTGATACAAAGACGATTTTGGACATTCTTGAAGTGAGGCTTTATAATCGCTTGTGCACTTTGTTTGGAAATATGCTTTGCTATTTGCTGCTCTTGTTCGCACAACCTTGACAAAATATGTAATGACTTGTAACAAAGTAGAAACCCTAAATACATACAACCCTTCATTAAAGCGTTATATAACAAAAGAAGAAATCAGTGTGGTGAGGCCGGACTACCCTTGGCGGTCAACCCGTATCGAACCAATTCGAAATCTGCACTACATGCTCTCGAGTGGGATCAAGCTTCATGTAATTTTCTTACGTGTATGTGCAAGTGTGAATGTGATATAAGTCAAACCCCTATGAGTGCCCTCATGTCTCTTGACACAAAGATAATGGGCTAACTAAAGAATAGATAATGTACCCAATGCGGTAGTAGTGTGATGTAGTGTGTTTCAACTGTTAGACTAAACCTTTGACAATGCTTGGAGTGACTTCGCTCTTGCTAAGACATGACTCTAAGATTGTTGAATGCTTGGAAATGGAGAAAGCTAATCTCTTTAATCTAATTGAGTGCTTAGGACTTGTAGAGGCTGCTTTAGATGATGTGCAACTATTTTTGGAAGATTTAAGAGAGCCTTGAGTGCTTTTGTATTGATATTTGCAATAGGAGCTTATGAAAGTGTTAGGTGAGTTATAAAGTGATATTGATTTCCTTATATCGCCTTTCGTAGGTTAAATATAAGGTTGACCTTTGGAAGATAAAACAACTCACTTAAGATATCCAAATTGAAAGTAGAGTCAAACAATGAAAGTGGGCAGGATTGTATAGGTCGGCTAGGACCATGGTCCACTCTTGCTCAAATTGTACGATTTTCCCTAGGTAGTTCGTGATGTAAAACCAAAAGTCTTGGAACAATGCCTAAAGGTAATTTGTTGCTTTGGTGGTTGAATAATTTTTGAATGAACTACATAACAAAGTGTAGAGATGAGTAAGTCAAGAAAGAGTTAAAAAGATGTATCGATTGAAATTAGAATGCGAGCATTTGTCTTAACAATGGAACAAATCCAAACTTATTATTTCCAAAAAGTAAGTTACCAAATTTGAATGTCTACATTTGCCTCCCTTTAAGTGTGTAATTGAAAATCCAATGCTTAAAGGAAAATATACTTGAGTGTGCACACATACTTTGTCTTTGCTTGATAGTTGTCTTCCGATGTATTGGTGTTGACATGCTCCATGGTGAAACCTGCAACACAAAAAATGGTCAATGTCTATGATAGAAACTAAATCGCAACTCAAAATGTAAATAACACTTGTAACTAATGTAAAATTGAACTTGCCCAAAGTAAAGTAAATGCAAATGTTTTAGTAGATTTTAGGATTCGATCTTAGTAAGTGAGAAAACCACCAAAACTCGTAAAATAATAGGGTTTAACGATACATGCGTTGACAATGTCGAGATGTATAGATCCAAATGGGTGTAAGAGACTCTTCTTCTAGAGAATGATGAAAACTACACATAAATAAATAGTTTGACAAGAGAGATGTTAGATAATAATATGACAAGTTGCTTGGCAAAGGCCAATCCCAGGAACCAAAGGGCTTCCTTTGATGGGTGTCAACTTGTTTTTAGACAATTAAGTGGAAATCACGACAAGATTACAAATGATATAGAATAATAAGTTTAGGATGTAGTGTTTGGATGACAGAACTTAATCAACGTTCTCAATGATAGGCTAGGAGGGTTGAAAATATCTTCCTAGTAATGGTTGGCCTCATTGCTTTGTTCAAGAACTTCTAATTGCTTGGTGATCTTGTCCAGATTGGGTGTGAAAGCGATGGCACAAGACTTAGTTCATAGTCAAATTTTGATCGCTCCCACACGAATGGTCGCCGACAATCGATAAGTCAAAGATGGTGTCTGGTTCATACCCTTCACCTGGAACAATCATCTACAGACAAAGGACACTTGAAACACAAAGATTAGTAGAAAAAAATTATAAAATGGATTGAAAACATGCAATATGTGATTAAAGGGCTTAGAATCGGGAATAGTTGGTAATTCGGAGATATGTCGACGATTTAAGGGATTCATTTGGCGATTGTTGTATAATTGGCTAGTTTGAATAAAAATGTGAATTTGTACTTGGAATATGTGATTAAATGATTGAATTGTTGTTAAAAATGATGTGTAGATAAAAAGGGGATGTAAAGAGAAAATAATACCTTGCCTATAATGCGAAATGCAGATGATGAATGTTGCAGAGAGGCCTTATGACGGTGTGGGCTCTCCAAGGGCTTGGTGTGGCTCCACAGGGTGCTAAGATGTTGTGAATGACATCGTCTTAGTTCTCAGAATGTCAGAGTTTCGATACAATGTCCAGGATCCCCATTCAAGGAAGTTGGTGGGTTTATATAGAATCACCGACAATTTTGGGAGTCGTCGGCGATTCGGGAAAAGTGGGGAAAACACTTGGAAGTGGTTGAAACCACCTCCAAATGGGTGAGTTTTCGGGTGGGGGCAAAAATAACGCGAGTAAGAGTGTGTTGGGAGGTTATGATGGTTTGGCCTTATTAGGCTAAAATGGGTTTAGGAGGTTTAGGAGGGGGTAAGTGAATATTTATGAGAGTAAATAGATATTACGGGGGTAGAATATGATTTAGGGAATGATGGGACTTAGGTATAGTGATTAAAATATGGATATGAGTTGTGTGGGTAGGTCACCTAAGGGTGTTGAAAACTAGTGTCTACATTTGCCCCCTTTTGTCAAGTGGTTTGTGATGGATGGGCCACCTGGACAAGATTGAGTGAGGTAGTTGGATTTATGCCGATAAGATGCTTGATAGGTGGTCCCCCTCAAATCGGGGCCATTATTGTTCGAACATAATATTAAGTGTTCTTATAAACCATAGTTTATAATTAAATAATTTAGAATATTTATATTCTTAATTATTTAATATAAACTACGTGTTTATGGTTAATTGGTTTATTAAAAATCAATTTAATTAATCGGGTGTTTCAGCGAAGACACACCGATTATATTATTTAAATATGATGCACGAGGTCAAATGATTATTCAGATCATTGTTTTTGGTATTCACGTTGTGAATTACCATGGGAGAAAAGTGAGGAGATGGAGGATTTACTAGACAGTGTAAAATTGTTTCTCGAATAACAAAAATCTCATTTTGTCGCGATTTTTACCCCTTCGGGTTTTTCCACGTTAGATTTGTGTTCACAACGTTATTTAGTTTATTTACTTATGTTTTAGTGTTGTGTATTAATGTAATATTTCATTGGTTGATTTAATGGCTTAGACCTTACATAATACGAGAGCATGGTTATTTTGTTGGTTAATATAATTTGATTAATATTCCTAAAGGGTCGCAACCATTGGTGGTCAAGTTACAACTCGTAAAATATGAACCTCCCCTCTCATTCGACACACACCACCTCTCTCAAATTTCTGTATACACCTAATTTTTCACGCTTTATCTTTTCATACATGTTACTGACAATTTCTTTTCCAAGTTAGAGGTTTCTAATGCATATATTTCTGGGAACGGGTGCCTTAAGGGACTTGTTCCGTGATAGGGGTATGGTTATTCACGTAAACATTATGTTAGAGACGATGCATGGAGAGATAATGGCTTTTGGGTCCTATTTATGTACCTCTTTGCTCTTTTCTTCTTACTTTGCTTTGACCCTTTTCGACACTTACTTGCACATGACCATATTATTTTTTCCTTTCATTAATTTTGTTCTTCACGACACATTTCACACACCACTTGTCCTTTCATCTCCTTAGTGATGCCATCACCCATAAGCGATTACGTCAATATAAATACCAAAAAAGGAAATCACATACAACACAAAACACAAAGATATACATGAACTCACCATTTGCTCTGCTCTTTTGCGTCAACTTGCATCTGCTCGCTTAACTCTTGGATTTCTTGCACCTTGACTCTTGGATTGGATCTTCTTCTTGTTGGATTGGTTTGCTTGCACTCTTGGGTCACCTATAGTGAGTTAGGACAGATTGTTTCCCCTTCTCTCGCCCAAAAGCTATTCTCTCTTGGTGTATTGTCCTTTGGGAAATAGATGCATCAACGACCACCCCACTGGTAAGTGTTCTAATTCAACTTTTCATTTTACATAGAGTAGTCTCCTATCTCTTTTCTTATACACACGTTAGTCTAGCATCTTATGCACATATTAGTTTAACATATTGTTATTTAACTCCTTATCTTATGTTGCATGCTTTACTTTGGTTAACATAGATCTTTCATGTTTACTTTGTTCGTAATCACCCCCATAGTACCAATACCCCAATAGGGTTCCTTCCTCTTTCTTGATCTCGGGCCTTGGAAACCCTAAGTTGACCTAGTGAAAGAATTACTTCCATTTGGGCACGTGATCATAGCAAAGTCCTTGTACCCCTTTCAACTTGATTCGTTGTGTGTGTCGGTCTTTCGTGTCTCTTACTCGTTGTCTCAATACCCTGTCGAACGGATGATAGGAGTGCATTTTATTTAGACACATTTTTTCCCAACATACATCCTTGGTGAACCTGACGTGAACCTCCTTTTGTACCTTCTGATTGAGCACAACTCGTTAAAACACCCATTTTTAGTTTTATCTCATTTCGGTGCCGCTTAAAAATCTAGAACAACCATAGAAATCAATATTTCCCAACACTATGGCGGTAGTGTAAAAATGCGGCAGGCCGATTGTGTCTGTCGCTCATTTTCCTTCTCGACGCTATCGGCCCCTGTGTAAATTCTCTACAGGGCCGATTGTGTCTAAATTCTAGTTTTCTAGAATTCTGCTTTCAGCTTCCAGACTGCACCAATGTTCCCTCTCAGCTCTTTTTGGCTCGGCTTAAACTTTGAACTTCTCCACGGGCTATTCAATCATACTTTCATTTCCTCTTCACGCACCTAAGTGTTATAGTTTTCATCTTGCAAATGCTAGTCTTACCCATGAAGCTCTGTTGTCCCCACCTTGTCCCTTTGATCACTCAGAACAAGGTCACTTAAGTTGAGTGTAATGTGGTTGAGGTTGAGCATATAGATCCGAGATGTATCATTAAAAATATCAATGACAATGAATATCTTACACCCGATTGGGATGGAAGTCTCCGAAAGATATCCGTTGATACCATGGAGATGACCATGTCTCGTCTCAATTACAAAGGGATTCGTCATAGTCAAACTCCTCCCTACAGGATTGATCAAAATGAGTCTCCTAAAACCCCTACCAATGAACATGATGAACACCAAGAAGTACCTACAAAAAAGGCCAATCTTCTTCTATGGATCCTAATGTATTGATAACTAAGCTCCTAGATCAGATGGCCTTATCCCAAGCTGCTACCACAACTAATATGATCCAAATACAAAATCAAATGTTACAAATAACATCTCAAAGTGTGGTATCCAACGTACCTCCTTCACACCTCCTTTGGTGGATGCACATGGAAATCCTATTCCTCCTTCGCCAATCCGAAACAAGATGTTGCAAATTGTCCAAAATGAACCTTTAGCTCCATATATTGCAGCCATGGATTTAGGAGAGACTATCCCTACCATCTCTTACGATGGTTTTAGGATCCAACCCTCTTCCTCAAAACTTTTGGCAATCTCTATAAAGAATGGATTCAAACAAATACCTATGCAACAACTAAGCTTCTAACGAAAACCTTAGTGGGTGAGGCCCTAGAATGGTATAATCAACTTCCTCCCAACTCAATAGTTGACCTAGAAGGCTTAGTCAAGGCCCTAATTTCTGAATTCCAACAACATGATCTACCGAAAATACCTTGTAGAAATTCATAAATCTTAAACAAGGAATGAACGAATCAACTCATGACTTTATTAAAAATGGAAAGCTTTATCCATACAAGCTAACCATAACCTTGATAGTAAAAGTTTATCTCAAATCTTTCTTAAGGCCCTCATGCCAACCCTCCAATACAAGGTTAGGTCTTTCTCTCCTAACACGTTAGAGGAAGCCCTTGAGTAAGCTAAAAGACAAGATCACCTCATGCACGAGTTTAGATGCACTTCCAACTCGTCTCCTAAGCTTAAAACCACAACATATGTAATCAGCTCTTCGAAGTTCCCAAGAGAAAGCGGAATGGGAGAAAATCGAGAGCCTTCTCACTCTTTCCCCCATGTCCCCTTATCTCACGCTGAATTTCTCCAAGTGCTTCCCACTCCACAAATTGTCCCTCCTTCGAAAACAAGCTCTACACAATTTTAAGGGTGATTTGTTTTGTTGGTGGCGCAAGTTCAAGATCAAACATCGATTCTCAACACCTTATCATCCCCAATGCAATGAAAAGTTGAATCTATGAAATAAATCATCATTAAGATCCTCCAAAAGACGGTTTGTGAGTCAAGTATGGACTTACAAAGTTATATCTTACACTATCGCACCAGTGTCCATACGACCACTGGGGCAACGCCTTTCTCTCTTACTTATGGAATCGAGACTATCCTTCCACTCGAGGTGGAACTCCCTTGCTTTGTATATCCCTCCGTGACATCATTCCGAAGAGGAAATTCATGAAGCACGCCTTCATGGGCTTGACCTCTTAGAAGAGTGGCATGATCATGCCTATACTGCAATTAGAAGAAAAAAACAACGCATGGCCAAGCATCATAATAAACTTGTTCATCCGTGTACTTTCGACGTGGGTGACCTTGTCCTCAAGCTTGATTATACCCATGAAAAAGAAGGAAAATATGCTCAGAAATGGTGGGGTCCCTACCTCATCAAAGATATCATTGGTCCTAATACATATTGCCTTCAAACCAATGAAGTCCACATCTTCAAAGAACCAACAAATGCTCAATTCCTCAAAACGTTTCATGCATAAAGGAGATCGAGAGATTTGGTACTCAACTACCATCCCTTGTCCTTCTCAAATTCACGACTTCATCAGCCTTCTCCTTCTTTTTAACAATGACAACACAATCAACATCTTGGTTTCGATTCACCTTGGCCTTTCCTATGGGATTTTCTCGGTCTTGTGCATCCTCGCTTAGACTCATAGTCTTGCTTCGATCTATTTGCACCACTTATTCTTATAACATCTACCTCATGATTTTTACGCTTTTTAGCGTTGCTATTCACCCTTTGGGCTAATCATCCATGTTCTATTTATTTGCACCTTTAGGTTTTATGACAATACCTCTTTGTAGCTTCTACCATACAATTTTTGCGCTTTTCAACGTTACTACCTACCACTTGGATTTGACACTATGACACCTTATCTCTATGATCCTATAACACGAAATCCATCCCATGGGCCCCTAGCTAGGTGATTTATGTCTTATTTTATTGATGATCCTCTAGTGTTTCCTTTCAGTTTTGCTTCTCTAAGGTTCTAACAACATGGATTGTACCCGTACGTGGTAGGACGACCGACACTATCAGGTACGCATTGGTGGGTATATTTCATTTTAGTTAGTCCTTTATTTACTTTCAACATCTACTTTTGATTTTAGTGTTATGTATCATTCTTTCTGTTGACTACCCCATGTTTCGCTATTGCAACATGCAAAGTAATCAATGGCTAGGGCATATGTATACACCTAATTTTTCATGCTTTATCTTTTCATACATGTTACTAACAATTTCTCTTCCAGGTTAGAGGTCGCTAATGCATCTATTTATGGTAACGAGTGCCTTAAGGTTCGTTTCGGGATAGGGGTATGGTTCTTCATGTAACCATTAGGTTATGGACGATACATAGAGAGAGAATGGATTTTGGGTCCTATTTATGTACCTCTTTCTCTTTTCTTCTTACTTTTCTTTGCACCCTTCCGACACATTTCTTGCACCATATTATTTTTGTCTTGCATTACTTTTGTTCTTCATGACACATTGTACTCACCACTTATCCTTTCCGCTCCCTAGCCGATGCCATCGCCCACAGGCGATTGCGTCGATGCATTTTCAAATTCCTAGCTGATGCAATCACCCGCATGTGATCGTGTCGGTATAAATACCAAAAAGACAATCACATACAACACATAACACAAAGATATACAAGAACTTGCCATTTGCTCTGCTTTTTGTGTCAACTTGCATTTGCTCGCTCAGCTCTTGGATTTCTTGCACCTTGACTCTTGGATTGGATCTTCTTCTTGTTGGATTGGTTTTCTTACACTCTTGGGTCACCTATAGTGAGTTAGGACATGATTGTTTCCCCTTCTCTCGCCCAAAAGCTATTCTCTCTTGGTGTATTGTCCTTTGGGAAATAGATGCATCAACGACCACCCCCCAATAGGTAAGTGTTCTAATTCGACTTGTCATTTTGCATAGAGTAGTCTCCTATCTCTTTTCTTATGCACATGTTAGTCTAGCATCTTATGCACATGTTAGTTTAGCATATTGTTATTCACTCTTTATCTTATGTTGCATGCTTTACTTTGGTTAGCATAGATATTGCATGTTTACTTTGTTCCTAATCACCCCCATAGTATCGATACCCCAATAGGGTTCCTTCCTCTTTCTCAATCTTGGGCCTTGGAAACCCTAGGTTGACCTAGTGTAAGGGTTACTTCCCTTTGGGTATACAATCTTAGTGGTCCCTATACCCCCTTTGAATTCTATCCATTGTGTTCCGGTCTTTGTGTGTCTCTTACTCGTTGCCTCGATACCCTAGTTGAACGGATGATAGGAGTGCATGTTGTCTAGACACATTTTTGCCCGCCATACAATTTCAATTACCCTCACGTGAATAAATAATTTTGGTTGGTGAAAATCTCTGCCTAGGCACTTTGCAAATAAAGGTATGAGTGAATAAATTTGGAATTTTTTAATTTAATGTATATAGTTCTTTAATGTTAAGGGAAGAGTAAAAGTGCGGTAAAGCAAGTAATTACACAAGGTCTCCCATAGAGAGACAACCCTCCTCAAAAATAGGGGTTTTCAATTTTTCGTATTGACTAGTTTAAAAAACACTTGATAATGGTTATTATGGTGGAATAATTTTACTCCAAACCTATGTCTAAATCTTGGCCCTTTTTCATTCTTGCACTTCTACTATTAGTATTTAAACAATAATACTTATGTCTATCATATGCTAAAATTGGCCTTGTATTAAAACTTATATCCTAAGAGACCCACATAAAATTAATATCTAACTATTGTTTTAGACTATATGCTTTTAAACGCTATGCTATTTTATTCTATTGGTATAAGGATCGGGTAAGTGATTCTTGATGTCTATGTGGCTTAAAAACTTGAACTAACAGCCTTGTCATTAAATTGGTCTTTGACCACTTGCAATCATTAATGTGTTATTTTCCTTGACCATTATTAAAATTTTCCTTTCCACATGGCCTCTCCAAAGTCCCACACGTGGCCCTGTTGTCTCCTATGCGCCGACACTTTCGTGGTCTTAATTTTTTAATTTTTGCCGGGGACTTTAGTCCCACATTTGGGACGCGGGTGGTATTTTAAGGCTTTATAACGCTATGCCTCACCTCTTCTAAAAAAGCTTCGGCAACGTCTTACTCCGTTTTGCTAAGATCCCATTGGGCTAGGTGCTCTCACTACAATGGTTGGGTTGTTGCATTGATTTGCGGGTTGTTGTAATCCAACCGTAGTGAGTTGGTATGTTGGTCGAGCTATGCAATGAGTTGTATGGACTCGGGTTCAGTGGACTTAAGATGGTTTAAAATAAGGTAACTCGTCGAGTTATGTCTCGAGCTCAGTTGAGTTAAGATAATTCATACACAAAGGAGCTTGACTCTATTTTTTTATATAAAGATTTTTAAACTTAAAAAAAAAAATCTAATATTAAAAATCAAGTATTATATATATATATAATGACAAAATTTCTTGTTTTGATTAATACTTTCTATTATTTTTGATTCAAAATGAGAAGTATTGTTCTTGTATTGACAACAAATAAGTCAGTATTTCTTGAAAACTAAAAAAATCCATTTACATTTTAATTGAATATGCCAAATTTATAGTCAAATTAATATATTTTGTGAAAGTATTCTTTTGACAGGTCAATTTCGACATGAATAAAGGCAAAATCATAAAAAAACCAACATATTCACTTGAAAAATGACATGGGGACTTCCTAAAACTACTTTACGAAGAACCTTGTTTGTTCTCATTTTGAATTGTTTACATAAAAATGGGGTCTAATCATTTTACTATTGAAAAATCACAGATGTTGAATGGATCAAATTACAACATCTAGAAGATCAAATTGAAGGCAAAATTCATGGCACACAAGCTCGGATGATCACGACCGGTATAGAGAAGGCTCTAATTGATGCATGTTTGACAACAAACAATGTATCTGCATATCAATAGAAAGTGCAAGAGGCAATGCCCATAATATTGCAGAGCATGCAAGATGATTTCCTTCTTCACATCGGGAATCAGGAAAGTCCGAGTGAGGCTTGGACGCAACTAGAATCAATGCATGAAGGTATGCGGTTATCAAAAATTATAAAGTTGATTCTTGAACTAATGACGACTCTCATGAAGGGAGATGAAAAGGTAATTAATTTTTGGCAAAAATTAAAATTATTAATTATCAGCTAGATGGCTATAATTGCAATTTGATTCATGATAAATTATTGTATTTCATTATTTAAATGAACATCCATGAGAGATTTAGGAATTTCATTTCATCTTGAATTCTAAATACCAAACTGAGAAACACATCCCCGATCTTTCCACTCACGAGTGCTCTCATGATCTAGGAAGAGAAGGTCATGTCTAATTTTGATTCGAAAGAGAATGTCACTCAAGCACTTCTTGCATAGAAATCTAAGAACAATCCTTCTAGATTTAACAAGAATAAAAAATCAAATTTTAAACCTCCTAGTAAAGAAAAGAAACCTAGAAATTTAAGAGTAAGTTTTGATGGTAAATGTCATAACTGTGGTAAATTTGGTCACAAGAAAGAATACTGTAGAGTAAACAAAAATAAACCAAATTTCAAAAATAAAAAAGAATAAACCAAATCAAAATCAAAACTAGAACCAAAAAAACAATCGAAACCTAATGTTGTTGCTTTGTATGCTGCTCTTGTCACTACAAAAGAAAATGAGTGGATATTAGACAATGGTGCCTCTAGGCACATGACATATAGGTATGATATCCTAATTGATCTCAAAGAATGTAATGATCAAATCTATCTAGGTGATCATTCCATTCTCGATGTTCAGGGACAAGGAAAAGTGAATTTTTTTAATGGTTTTATTAACAATGTTTTATGTGTTCCTAAATTAAAAATGAATTTTCTTTCTTGTTCTCAGTTAACTCAAAATAACTATAGTGTAATATTGTTAAAATATAAATGGTTTATAAAGAATGAGTTAGATATTACTATAGTTGAAGGCATACAAAAGAATGACCTTTTTTTTAAAAGGTTTTTCTTATACTTCTTGTTTGTCAACCCAAAATAGAAGTGATGTTCAATTGTGGCATGAAAGACTAGGTCATGTCAATTTTAGGAGCATGTATGACATGTCTCGACTTAACCTAGTTTTTGGTTTGCCACCTATTTCTCATGCTCATGAAACATGTGAAGGGTGCTTACATGGTAAGAAATCTACAAACCCCTTCCACAGTCATCATGATGCAAACTCTTGAAACCTTTGGAACTAGTCCACAATGATGTCAGAGGACCCTTAGAAGTTCCATCCCTAAATGGTTCCTTGTATGCAGTCACTTTTATTGATGATTACTCTTGTATGATTTGGTCCTTTTTTATCAAAAGTAAATCGATGTCTTATCAAAATTTAAAGAATTCAAAGCTTTAGTTGAAAATAGTTCTAGTTGTAAAATTAAGAGACTTAGAAAAATAACGAAGGAGAGTATATCATTAAAGCATTTTATTCGTTCGTATCAAATGTGGTATACAAAGGGAACTAACTACTCCCTACTCTCCTCAGCAGAATGGGATTGTGGAAAGGAAAAACCACACCATTCTTGAAATGGATAGAATAATGTTGCATTCAACTCAAGTCCCTAAATTTCTATGGGCTGAAGCAATGAATACCGTTGTTCACATTCTGAATAGAGTACCTACTAAAGCCTTAGTTCAATCCACTCCTTTAGAAAAGTGGACTAATAAAAAACCTAGTGTGTCTCATCTGAGAATCTTTGGTAGCCCAACCTCTATCTTCATTCCTAAATAGAAAAGGAAGAAGTTAGATCAAACCTCATATTTGTGTATCTTTGTAGGAATGGAGGCAAAACTAAAGGTCTTAGGATCTACGATCCTGTAAAACGTGAAGTTATAGAAAACATGAATGTTAAAATCTTAGAAAAACCTTTTTGTTCATCTTCATCCTCTTGTTTCTATTTTTCATGATGAACCTAATGAAGTAGAAAATAATGATAATTGTGATAATTAAGTAGATGTTAATAATGAGCCTATAGTTGAAAAAGGGTCTATTCTTATTTCCTCCATAGCTAAAATACCTAAACGAGTTGAGTCTCTTCTTCAAAACTTTAACCTTGAAAACCTTCTTAAAATGACTATAAACCATCAAACATATCATGCCTTAATGAATATGTATGATCTAGAAACCCAATCTTTTGAAGTGGCTTCTCATTACAAAATATGGTTAAGCTATGAAATTTGAATAAAGCGCCCCAATCAAATATCAGACCTGAGATCTTGTCCCTCCTCTTGAAAAACAAATATAAGGCACATGTCGGTGTTGATAAATTCAAAGCCAGGTTGGTAGATCAAGGGTTTAATCAAAAACCTATTATCGACTACGTAGAAACCTTTGCACCAGTTGCAAAAATGAGCACAATGAGGATCTTTATTACCTTAGTTTTTCAATATGGTTGGGAAATCCACCAGATGGATGTTAAGAATACATTCTTAAATGGTGACTTAACAGGAAAATTTACATGAATCAACATAAAGGTTTTGAGGAACCTGGAAAAGAATTGTATGTGTGTAAACTGAATATATATATATATGGTCTAAAACAATCTCCTAGAGCTTGGTATGCAAAAATAAATAATTTTTCAATGATGTTGGCGTCACTAATCATTATTCTAATAATGGTCTACATTTGTGAAAATAGAAGATAATCAAATTATTCTTATTGTATTGTATGTTGATGATTTTCTCATTACTAGCAATTCTAATTAAAGTTAAAGCTAAATTGAAACAATACTTTGAAATGTCGATTTAGGACTATTGCATCATTTCTTAGGCATGACAATTTTTCAAGATAAAAATTCTATTGTTGTATCTCAATTCTGATATGGTAGTAACTTGCTTAAAAGGTTCAATATGTTAAATTGTAAACTGTTGCTATTCTTCTAGAAGTTGGATGTAAACTTGATCCTAAACCTACATGTGAAAAAACTAATCCTACTCTTTACATGCAACTTGTAGGTAGTTTGATTTATCTTACTATTACTAGACTTGACATTGCATATGCAATAGGTATTGCATCTAGATTTATGTAGGATCCATATCAAGATTTATGGAAGTTAGCCAATCGAATATTGAGATATTTTAAAAGAACAATTAATTTTGGTTTACATTATACTTCATCTAATAATGCATATTTATGAATATTGTGATTCTGACCATTCGGTGATGTGATAAATAGAAAATCGACAACTGGATATGAGTTAAAGTTTGAGTACAGTGCCATTACTTGGACCTGGGGTAAAAAAGAAACCTATAGTCTCCATCTCTTCTACTAAGGCAAAGTATATAAGTTCGATGGAAGCAACAAAAGAAGCCATGTGGCTTGTTGGAGAAAAAATTTGTCGGGTGGACAAACTTGTGGATTTCTTGCCAATGCTTTGGGAATCTAAGTCCCTCTACTTAATCGGTGTAGCTGTCGTATATGCATGCACGAGAAAATATATATTTCGTAGTGGCCTTTCGAGGGGATCCAACAGGGGCACTCCACTAACCTTGCGGAAAATCTTGCAGATACATGTAAGAGAGGACTTTGTCTGTAGAGAGGGAATGGGGAGTGAGAAAAGAGGTAGGAGAACTAATGCTGCGTGTAGGAAATCATATTCCTATACACACTAGTCAGAAGTATCATCACATGCATTTATGAGAAGAAAAAACTTTATAAGCAAAATTAAGACCAAATGAAATTTGATGAAAACAAAGTATCAAGAAATATCTTAGTCAAAGAAATCTAGAAACTCTTCGTTTTAATTTCTCAAACAAAAGTTGTACATAGTGGAGAAATGGAGGAAATTAAGAAGGGGGGGAAGGAATAATTTGGCTATCTCCTTTGTTATCTCAAGGTAAAATACAATCTTGAGCTTACAAAATTAATGACCAACCCTTTGAGATGGGAGTGGCTTTACAATTTATAGAATGAGAGGTGACTTATCGTCTACCCTCAATGGATTTTCATACGTCCTTGTGCAAATTAAAACTTTTCAACTTCCTAGGAGAATATTAAGTCCGTTTTTATAACATAAAGGTGACTTTTTATATTAAGAACATTAGGACATATGAAAAAGTGCAACCCCAACACGAAATTAGAATATTGGAAAGTGAGAGAAAGTTGGGGGAAGAGGAGAGAGAAAGAGAGAGAGAGAAGAAGAAGAGGAGATGTCATTCTCGATGAATTCCATTGATCCTCGTTGATGGAAAGCTCCAAATGTAGTGAAAATTTGAATCTTCAAACTCCTTTCACACTGTGAAACTCCTTCAAATTAGCTCATGAACGTTTGCCAAGTTGAGTGAACTGTTCCACTAATGACCACAACTCCTAACCTGTGTATGATATATTATTTTTAGTGAGAGGTGATTTTTTCCTCTTCTTAACCATCCGTGATGTGATGAACTCTCTCATTTGATCCTGTGCACACTACCCTTGCCTCGACCGCCTTTTGGGTTGACCTATTATTTTTAGTAAGCACCCATATATGGAACTTACTATTTTTAGTAAATGGTCATTTTATTTGTTTTCTACTACGGAATATCATTCTAGCTTCTGGTAACCTTGAGTACACACTGCTTTCACCACAACTACTTTTGATGATGGCTTTCCAAACATAGAAAGTTTGTATAGGAAAACTTACTATTTTTAGAGTGTTTCTAGTGCTTAGTTTGTGACAAAACATATTTTTTTAGACTCATCTCATCATCGCGACCACGCTTTTGTCTCCTTTTATGATGAAAACAAATTTAGTGCGATAGGTTTTTCATTTGGACTGTGTGTGCAAGTTTTTAGCTCGTTTCCATTGCCAGAATGATGAGAAATCTGATGAATGTGAGCATGTGCACGAAGTGAGGATTTTTTTGGAACAAATAATTCTGGGCACCATTTGACCTCTAGTTTGTTGCATTGTGATTTTATTGAAAAATGTGGAAGTATGCAGAAGACAGAACCTCGATCCGACTTGTATCTTGTGAGATCTAAAGATTTCTTGATTGGGCGACTTCACAATTATCTTGCAAAAACCTTCATTTTCTTCCCATTCTTCGTTTCTTCGGTGCTTTTGATCATTCCTTCCCCTAAAACCTATGTATTTTCATGGACTTGGTGTTTATATGGCCATGAAGGAGCTGGTTTGGATCAGTAATGGTGGACCAGGTGTCTGGACAAGCAAGAACAAGGCCATGACATGGTGAGAAGTTGTGAAGGAGAAATGAGGGGGAAGAAACGACTAAGTGCCAAATTTGAATATTAAAAAAATGATCATGCAAGGGTGGGGCACATTTTTTCATGTCTAATGTCCCTGACCTCGGGGACATCAAATTCCACGGTGAGCAAGAGGACGACACGTGTCCTCGATCCGACGGTAGGGGATTTGAGCTCTAAAATGCACTTGGGGTTGAAAGCCGGTCACGTGGGTGACCATAAGACTCACCATACGGGTTGGGAGAATTTTTCAAGGTCTGATGTACTTGACCTCGGGGACGTTAGGGACGTAAAATCCCACCAGTGGTCTGGTGTTGAAACGTGTCCTCCCAAAAATTGACTAACTCCTGAACGGTTTCAAGAGGGTAACTTGGAATGATGATAACTTGAGCTCCCGGTGGAATATTTTGGCAAATTTTATATGATCATGACTAGAAATGACCTTTTTAATCCAATGGTGGGGGTAACATGTCTTGATTCATCCATTTTATCCCTAAAAATTTGGGTTTTGTGATTTGGTACTCCATTTGTGCTCGAAAAAAACTACCACGACTTTGATGCACCAAAGTTTTGTGAAAAATATTATTTCACCATCATGTAGGGATTGGAATCCTATTTCTAGAAATGTTTTGTTTTACATATAACTCCATTTGGAGCTCCCAGAATCTTCTTCTGAAGCCCAACAACTGTTTTAGGCTTGTGTACTACTTAGGCTTGTGAACCCTGTTTTTACTCATATTGCTCTAAGTCTTTCAAAACTTCCCCAAACCTTCCAAAATAATTTCCATGATGTTCTAAGGTATTCAATTCACCTCCATGTTGAATTTTTCCCTTTGTTATGCTCTAAGGGGGTTGATCCAGTCCTAGGAAGGTCATCGATATCCCTTCCTAATACTGCCAGAAGATAACATCTTTTCAGAACTTCCTAAAATCACCTAGGGGACTGATTTTACTTTCCTAAATCACCTAGGGGGATGAGATAAAATTTTCTTGGGGGTCACTTTGGAATGGTAGGTGGAATTAGTGTTCCTTATAATGATAGGACTAGAAAAAAATGGCATAGGGGTATCATTGTCGTGCTTGGAAATTTTCAATTTCCCTATTACACATTTACACGACAACAACTGGATCTAGCTTGGGGACATGACATGGAATGAATGCAGTGAAGACATGGCATGAGAACTCCTAGAATCTCAACTTACAACATATTGACCAGTGCCTTATCCATTGGGCCCTGTGGATTCATGTACAACTTACAACAAGAGAGAGAGCGAAGAAGGAAAACACACACACACACAAAACGACAGAAAGGAAACACACAAAATGACAGAAAGAGAAACACACCGAGAAATCACCTATGGTACAAGGCGAGGGACAACCCACTTTCACTGAAGCACTTTTCATTTCTCAAAATTTTCCCTTGAAGAGGCAACACCGAATGATGATGTTCTATGAAAGCTGTTGAAAGATTCCAGAAAGTAGCCTCCCCTCCTTAGCTACTTATGAAAGCGATTGCTATCACAATTATCTGTGTACTTGGTAGGAGTGTGTCCACATGAGTTTCTTGATGCTCATACCTTTGCTTAGAAATTCCATTGGCTTCATCCTCTTTGAAATTGGTTTCATAGTTCCAGTTGCATTCCATGTTTATCCATATAGTGATTCTCCATCGAGCATCTCATCGCTGCCCCAGGGCTGCTTTTTGTTCAAATTACTTGAACATTACGAGTTACTTTCTTCCTCGGAGCTTATGCTCATTGATATCTTCTCCATGAGAAACATTTGATTCATCCTTTATCTCTACTACACCGTGTTGTGCTTGAGTACTATGAGAAGGATTGGATGTGACCTCATACTTTTCTTGTATGTCCATGGCATGAGTGAAGAGATCAAGAATCAGCTCGGGGTCTTCCACACATTTTACTATATCCAAGATTTCTTGCATGGAGTTATGCTTCGTCATTTCCTACAAATCCTCTTTATACGCCTTAAAAGGATCTTTATTTTTCAACTCAAGGAAACTATCTAGAGGTATTACTTCATCATCTTGGGAATCTCTGCATTTTATCACTCCTTTGTCCCCAGGAGCTTCAAATTTAAAGGCCTAAAAATTTTTGCTTTAATTTGTTCATTATGGAAAGACTATTCCTCTTTAAATGGGAAAGAGAATACCTCAATTTCATCATTGCATCCATGAACCATTGGCTTGAGAGGGACATCATATTTTTCATCTTGCCTTATCTCAATATGGCCAACCTTCACATTGGTTAAGACTTCCAAATCAACTTCATGCTTGTCTTGCATATTCATGGCTTGCATCAGGAGTTCAAGATCGAGCTCGGGGTCCTTTATTTCTTTTGTGGCTCTCAACAGTTCTTGTATGAAGATTTTTTCAAGCCTTTCATGGGCTCATCACAAGCTGATTTTGTCTCTCCATAGATGGCCTGATTGAGATCATATTCATCCCCAAATGGGAATGAGAATAACTCCTCATCTTGGATAAGCATATAAGCTGATTTTTCTTCTTGAAAATCATCAAGAACCATCTCCTCTTCCTCATGGTTTGCATCATCTAGTAATTAGGGCTGCCCTCTTGTAACTCGAATCTCCTCAATGCTTCTTCAAAATCCAAATATCTCCAGGAAGGCATGTCTAGACCTATCAAGATGGGGATATCCTCTTCCTCCTCGGTTGTCACAAAGTGATTCATCCATCTAGTACCTTGGTACAAGATGTTAGCTTCCAGGATTTTGGAATTTCATACCGTGTACCTCATCTTCTTATTGGGAAGCAATTTATCCATGTCTCCCTTCACTGGTATCGTTATAGAAGACCAATTCATCTGAATTTTCCCTCCCAAGTCTTGGCAAAAATTTCTGCTCAACAACATTTCGAATGAGGCTGGGATGTCTACTACCAAAATCATTGCTGAAAATTTCTTGTCTGGAAATATGGCGAGAGTGACCTATGCATATTTGACCTTCCTTACAAGTGAGACCACTTTTGAATCCAAAGAGTAACAAGAGCTACTAGGTGGAGTCATGGTAAGTTTGAGAGACTTGGCGACCTTCAAAGGCATCATGTTGTCTGAGGCACCAAAATCTATTATGAAATTGTTCAAGTACATATTCTCCAACAAGAAGGAGGCATAGAAAGGCTCAAATTTGTCGAGTCTTTGATGCACTCGAGAAAGCATGTTTTGTGAGGGAGGTGTAGGTGACTTTGGTAGCATGCCTTTGGAACTAGAATTACTGACATTGGGTGTTAGACTACCACTCTTGATGTATCGACGTACCTTTCAAATTGTTCGGGATGAGTCCATAAATATTTAGTTTGATGTCTGGACTTTGGATTTGTTTGCATATTCTATGAAGTCAAAGGGAGAAAATGCAGACAAGGGGGTGAAGAAGAGCTTTTGGATTTAGGACATGTTTGGAAGCAGGAATAGATTTTTAGGGAATAGAGGGTATTTTGAAAGGTACACTTTGGGAGATTTCAAGGTATTATATTTTGTAGGAGTAGATTTGGGTTTAGAATTGGAAGAGACATCGAAGACTTAATTGGAATTGCGGGATATTTCTTACTTGCTACGGGATCGGGATCTAATAATGCGGACTTCATGGAAGATGGAAGTAGGGATCCTCGACTGATTATTTTGTTTTGCGGAGTTGCCATAGGAGGATCATCAACCTTATTTTCTTTTGCAACAGTGGAGGGAGATGCTCTTTTCTCGGACTGAGAATGAGTGAATACTGTGCATGAGAAACTGGGTGCATCTTCTTTGTCTTCTTTGTAACCTCCGAATACTCACCGAATCTGATTTGTGTATCGTTCTAAAGCTCATCACTTTCTAGGAACCACCACCCACACTTTCTTGTTCAAGCTCCTCTTCATTTTCCTTACTCCTACAACTCACATTGACAGGTGGGGCCTCTAAGGCAAGCCTTCGAGGTACTCTTGCAATCTGATTTTTGTTGCTTCTTTGGGAAGAAACTCGTTCAAATAATTCCCTCTTTAAAGATCTTTGTTGGGCCCCTAATTTAGCTTCCAAATCTTAAGGGTGCATAGGCACGCATGGCTAGAGGAAGCATGCAAGTGAAGGCGTGTAAGACAGAGTTCAAAAGGCTTCTTGAAGAACCCAGGATGCGCGCGCGCGTGAAGAACAATTTGGGACTTAGCCATTTTTGGCCTTTGGGACAAAACACATGAAGAACGTGTTCCATTTGGATAAGGTTCTAGCCTAGCAACAGGGTGTCTTGGAGGGAATATACCTTGCGATAGAAAGATCCAAAAAGTTAATCATGACATGGAGAGGCATGTGCCGGGGTGACCCACGCCTTGAAAGTTGGGGCCAGATCGAGGCTACAAAGGAGTTTTTAGAGCTCAGAGGCCTATTTATATGCGCACCCTTGGCAAAGAAGAGGAGGAGAAGAGAGGTAGTGGAGCTCTGCAGAATTACTGCGAGAACTATGGGATGAAAATGGGTACTGAATTCAAGTAAGGATGTAATGGGGAAATGGGGAATGAAATTTTTTCTTGTGAGAATACATGTATGGATCCATACATGGCACATGACTACGGTCTACCTTCTGTAATATTTTATAAGTAACACTATGAATGAATGTGATAAGGTTACCATGACAAATGTATTAAGACTATTTCTTTGTATTACCTGCATATTTCTATTGTACTTTGTTCTTATATAATCATGAATCTTACTTGAATGGTTAAGTATAGTAGTGGATTTACACCTCTTAGTTCTATTATTTTTGTTGCACGCTTTGGTTCTATTATGACTGAAGGGGTATAGAAGCTGTCCTGAGCTCTATAGCTCTTCATGTTTGTTAAATCACTAAGTCAGAATCATGAACTATGCCTTCCACTAGAATCACCCAAAGAGAGACTCGACTCTCTCGCGCGCTGGGTGAGCGCACAACGCTTCATTTGGGTGATAGGCCGACGCACATGAGGTTCCCTTGTTCTTAGTGGGTGCAAAAGTGACTACATCTTGGTTTCGTTGCCGAGACCTCTTTTCGAAGTTGTAGTGGAACATGGCATATATCATGATCTCTGTAAAAAGTGATGGCAGAGCACTTAACACTTGAAGGTGTTGAAGATTGGTTTAAGAGCATGGAGGACGAATTCACTTAGAGATTTAGTACCGGATTTGGGTTTGATATGTGAAGATGGGTGGAAGACACTCTTTATCATGAGTTATACGAAACCTTCTTCTCTGTTTTCCCAGTAGAGTTATTCGAATGGCTCTCGGCTTATACATCTAGATCAGGGTGGCATTATAGATCACACCCTTGGACCCAAGAAACATATCAGAACCTACAAGATGCTGATCTAACGTGGACCCGTGCTATAGATCATTGGTGGAAGGGAGTATTGACTAGCTACACTCTAGAATATGCCATTTCCACGTATTCCTATCAGAAGTTGTTGAGTTTGAGTTCTTACGAGAGCCCAGGGGATTATTTTTGCGTCTTTATTCCCCTTACGATCAAAACCTTGATGGTAACCATGGGTTTAGAGGCATTCCCTATGGCCGGCTAAACCACCTTGAGCGCTAGGTGAGGAAGCCAAGGTTGGGGAAGGATGGCTGATCTGACGATTGAATAGGAAAGGGAGGAGAGGTGGCTCAAGTATAATGAAGCGTGTGAAAAGGAGATTGATAGAAAATGCGGGATTACAAGTGGGTTATGGAGCCAAACATGGTGGAAAGGAGTTGAGGTTCATGTGGAGGATGTCGAACCCGAATAGTTTGTGGTACCCCATCTTGGTAAGTGCAGAAGAGAAAACCTTGCAGCTTCTGATGAGAGTCCATCGTGTAGAGAGAGAAGAGTCGTTGGCGTGCATCTGACCCCACCTAGCGACTGAACCTTGGTGCTTGGTTTGTTCGAATGAGGGAAAAGTACAGTTGATCCATTTGATATCAGTGGAAGCAACCGATTGGCACCTAAAACATACAATTTCTCATTTGGGACTTCTATGGCTTCACACACTATTCCGGTATTTGGTGGAATGTTTGGGCAAGGCATGTATACGGATGGTTTTGGAAGTGCATTAGGAAGTGGTGGAGGAACTACAACTGGGAGTGGTACTAGTTCACAAACCTGTCGGTGCGTAATTCAGTGGAGCGATGGGAGTGCTCGACACAATAAACACATGCCTTGTACCTATAACACAAGAGGATTTGGAGGTGGAAGTGGTGGAGTGGTGGCTCGGGATCCAAAGTGGATCGAGAAAAGGAGGAAACACCGAGAGGAAACCAAGGGGCTGGATCGGGAGGGCAAGGGCCTCGGCCAACTCCTCTAGTCTTTTTGAGATGTCTCTACACTTGCCAGAGATTACAGAGAGCGAGAAGATGCCACGGAGCATGTGCATAAGTGCAAGCTGCTATGGCGCATGAAGGGAATCACGATCCAGGATCAAAAGGCCAGTCAATTTGTGATGACCTTGCAAGGACGTGAACATAGTTGGTATAGAAAGTATGACCCTCATTAGATTATTGTGGATTATACCGCAATGAGAAATGCATTTTTGGTGGAATTCCACATACCTGAGTTTGAACAAAAAAGCATTAGCTCTCTCAAATAAATCCAACAGGGAATGACATAGAGTGTGTGGGAATATGATGTGCGCTTTAAAAATATTTTGTCTAAGCTGTCTTATGATATCCACCCTTCACAACATGCTCAGTGGTTTGTCGGAGGGTTGATCACGCCCTTTAGGAGGGCCTTATCTCATAAAACATTCACGGACTGCGCGAGGAATTGGAAGTTGCTTTACAAGATGAAGCAGTTGGTAGTGTTGACACTTGGTGTTAGCCCATTTCGGAGGCTCGAGATTCGCCATGGCTAAGTAATTGGAGAAATTTTCTACCAAACACGGTTCCAAAGATTTGCAGAGGGATGTGTTGCATGGATTGTAATGTGGAAGGCCACACAAAGGATAATGGTGCTATATGTACTTGGAAGGCGGTACGTGCCGTAGTAGTAAACTATGAAATATGTCACGAGGACCATGATGCAAGTAGGTACCCCCTGTTGCAGCACAAAATCCATAAAAACATATCTTGTTATTGCAAGATATGTACCTCAACCACACATGAAACCAAGGATTGTAGATTGATTGACTAGATTCATGAGGCAATTGATCTTGGTGTGTGCCAGACTGGCATTGCCAGTAGTTCCAAAGATGAACGTCGGTATGAGGAGCGCAGAGATGGAGATGTGCGTGGAAGAGGTTTTCGTAGAGGATTTCGTGGTCGTGGTAGCCGCGGAGGAAGAAGTGAGTTTGCGAGTGGGATGTGTTTTAATTGTGGAGCCACAGAACATTATAAGTGTGAATGTCCAGATCTTCTACAATGCTCCTGGTGTGGAAAAAAACATAAGTACAAAGAATTCCGAGAGTTGTATGAACATATGAGTCAAGTGATCTTGGAAGGATAAGGGCATTGCCATGGTGAGTATTAAGAAGGCTGATGTGCAATGGCTTCCGCGAGTAATATGAGAATCAAAACTAGAGCCTGTTATGGTAACAAAAAGGGTGGAATCTGCATGTGTAAGGAAGCACCTAGGTAGAGACCTCTGGTTTTGAGAGAAGAAGTAGTACATGGGAAGTATCCAAACCCGGCTTACCAGAAATAATTTTACCAGGAAACCATGGACGTAATTTAAAGTTTACAAGGGGAGATCCAATGCTTAAAAGAGCAAACTAGAAAGGATGAGCAAAGGAGAACCGTAGAAGCACCAAGGGATGACTTGGATGAGGTTAAGGAGGTGTGTAAACTACTGAGGTAGGAGAATATTATTCCCCTGCTAGGGGCATGACCGAGAGAAAAGGTGCCACGTCTTTGCCGGGAAGAACACGAAAGACAGATCCTGCATGCAAACTTCCCACCTCACAGCCTTGATTATGACAAAGAGATTACCCAAAACGCAATAGTGGATGGATGGTTGCTTAGCAAAATCCTCATTGACACAGGCGCAAAGGTTAATGTTCTCACTCTGGATGCTTGTCATCAAATGGGAAGACCTACATTACAGCCATCTTCAAATGTGTCTTGTATATGACAAATAAGATAAAGGTGATGCCGATAGGTGTCTTGAAGGATGCAACCATTACAATTCGGGGGACTAGGTTCACTGGGGATTTTGAAGTCTTGGCGCTTGCCGAGGCAGATAATTTCCCAGCTTTACTTAGGTGCCTGTGGTGTTATAAGAATAATGCAGATCTCTAGTTTAATAAGGGGTACATAAGATTTTAAAGTAAGGAAGAGTGGGTAGTTATACCGCTGGTTGATGGGAAGTCCACCCCCTATACTGAACCCCTTGGGGAGGAAGTCCTGGACAGAATATATGTGCGCTCCATAAGGGATCTAGAGACCATCCACCCTACAGAAGGAGTCATCCAGTTTGATGATGCTCAATCTATCAGTGATACTACTAGTATAACATGTGATAATTGGGTGCATGGGACTTATGAATTGATTGGGTGACATCTGAAAGGATCAGTAACCAAGGTAACAACAACACGCGTCTGATTCGGCACTTGGGAGGAAGGCAATAACAAAGTATTTTGGGGATGCATACCTTGAGGTCTTTTTGAGAGAAATGGAAGCTCGCTGGAGGGAGGATGAGCGACGAAGTATGCTAGGTTATGTTTTGATAGGCACAACAGAAGGTGGTGGGCTACGCATAGTGAAAACTTAATGGAATGGTGCGAAGTTTGAATTGCGCTCACTATCTGATTCTTGAAAAGCAACATACCCACCACTATTAAAAATTATAATGGCAATGGACCTACCTCTTCCCACATCCAGGCATGTGAGAGGGTCTAGGGAGAAGGCGCAAAATCTTTACCACCCTCTCTTTGGGTGCACAAGCTATATTCGACACTACAAGGTTGTGTGCGTGCTTGGTATATCCATTTTGAAACACACCGCCAAACGGGAAGTTGGCAGGAATTAGCGGCTGACTTGGTTCACACTTTTGAGTACCGAAGTACTAAGTAACTAGTTGATGAGGTGTTATAGACTATCAAGCGCCTCACTCTGGGGGATTGCACCATGGCGGAAGATAGGTTAGTAAACTTACTCGGTGGACCTAGCTTAGAAGCGCGGTTCGAAGAGGAGGAACCAGAAGACATATAATTTGAGCGTGCGTGTACTAAAAAGGAGAAAGGAAAGATGGTATACCTTGTTGATGGAGAGGAGATAGAAAGCCTGAATGTCAACCATTCGGTTAGAGCACGCAAAGTAGTTGATCAGTGTGGATGCATGTGCATGCGTGTATCATGAACCACTCAAAACCAAGAAAGTTAACATCAGCTCGGAAGAGGAGCCCAAGGAGGCTATCATTGGGGACTACTGGTTGGACAAGGAAGTATCAAAGATCATCAATCTCTTACACGAATTTGAGGATTTATTCCTACGTGGATACCATGAGTTGAAAGGCATCCACCATTCATTGGGGGAAATGAGGATAAAGTTGAAAGATGGTGCGTGCCCGGTTAGGAAGAGGCCTTACAGGATGAATCCCAACATGCGCGTAAGGGTTAAAGAAGAACTAGACAAGATGATAGCATCCGGTATCATTGAGGCTATGGAGGAATCAGAGTGGATAAGTCCAATGGTGATTAGCATAAAGAAGGATGGGTGGATTAGGATATGTGTGGATTACAGGGAATTAAACATTGTTTGTATCATAGATCCTTTTCCCACCCCCTTTACTGAAGAGATTTTGGAAGGAGTTGCTAGGCACGAGGTCTATTCCTTTACGGATGGATTCTTGGGATATCACCAAGTAAGGATTGCCAAGGAAGACCAAGAAAAGACAAATTTCGCGACCGAGTGGGGAAGTTTTGCATATACGGTCATGCCCTTTGGGCTGAAGAATGCGCCCACTGTATTTTCACGCATAGTGGTACAAGCATTTAAGGACTTCATCCACAAGTTCCTTTAGGTATATTTGGATGATTGGATAGTGTATGGATTAGTAAGGGACCATTGTGACAACTTAAGGTTGATGTTTGAAAGATGTCGGCAGTTGAGGATCTCCCTCAACATCAAGAAATGTATCTTTGTAACTCCTTTTGGAACATTGTTGGGGCATATCATATGTAAAGAGGGCTTACTAGTGGATCCCGTGAAGGTTGCAATTATTGTGGGGTTAGGGGAGCCTACCAGCCAAAGCGCCATGCATGGATTTCTTGGACACATTGGGTACTATAGAAATTTCATTAAGGGATATGCCAAGATCACCGTGCCTTTGGAAATATTGCTCAGACACAAGAGTGCCTTTCAGTGGGGAGAGGTGCAGCAGAGGGCATTTGACACTCTAAAATAAAGGCTTATCACCGCACCTATTCTACGATTCCCATCATGGGATAAACCTTTCCATGTCCACGTGGATGCCTCTGGTACAACAATGGGATCCGTTCTTACTCAACCAAGAGAGGGGATTGTTGATCATCCTTTGTGTTTTGCAAGTAGAAAGTTGACAACAACAGAGCAAAATTATACAATGACCAAGCGTAAGGCATTGTCAATGATCTAAGCGCTCCAAAAATTTAAGCAATATCTACTGGCAACTCCTTTCACATTCTACATTGACCATATGGCCTTGAAGTATATGGTAAATAAAGCGAGTGTTGCAAGGGCACATATGCCGTTGGGTTCTTCTATTTCAGGAATTTGAATTCAAAGTGGTGGTAAAACTGGGAAAGAACAATTGTGGGCCATATCATTTATCAAGGATTAATTTGAGAGAGGACATGTAGAGTATCGAAGAAACCATGCCGGATGCACAATTGTTTAGGTTGTGGCGCGCACCCTCAGAACTAGAAGACATTGCTATCTTTCTCAAGGAAGGTGTGGCACCGAAGGGATGAATGCTCTGGAAAGGAAAAGGTTAGCCATACGCGCAATGCCCTTCATGTTGATCAATGGGGATTTGTATAAAATGGGCCGCGATGAGGTCTTGTCGCTGGTGTGTATTAGAACATGAACACGTAACTATAATAGAAGAGGCCCATGGTAGGATTTCCGGAGAACACTATGTAGGGAATGCAACCACGTGCAAGATCCTAGTCGCTAGACTATGGTGGGAGACGATTCACCAGGATTGTATTGAGTTCTGCAAGGCCTGTGACCCCGCCAACACCTTGGAAATCCTAGAAAAAGTGATGAGATGCCCTTGCACCCCATCGCAAATGCGGAACCTTTTGAAAAGTGGGCACTTTGGATTTTGTCGGAATAATCTCACCAAGCTGCGTAGAGGACTAACTCATGGTATATCATTACTGTCTTGATTATCGACAAGGTGGACAGAGGTCATGCCCACTAGGGATTGCACCACAACCACAACTGCTAGATTTTTATGGGAGAACATTATCAGTAGGTATGGGTGCCCATTAAGTTCAACAAGTGATAGGGCGCTCACTTCTTAAATGAAACAATCGGGATTCTATTGGCGTAGAATTCATGGTATCCCATCACAAGACTACCCCTTATCACCCTTAGGCAAATGGGACTGTAGAGGCATTCAACAAAATCCTTAGTCACACATTGACCAAGATATGTGACATGGGTAGGCAGGATTGGGATGACAAGGTGTCAGCAGTCCTTTGGGCATACAAAACAATGTATAAAAGGTTGAACAAGGCCACACCATTTCAATTGGTGTTTGGTGTTTTCTCATTGAATTTATGCTACCATCGCTGCGTATAGCGTGCGCAAGAGGGTTAGAAGATGAACAAGTCATTGGAAGAAAAATTGATGAATTGATAAAGTTGGATGAAAGGCGCTCACTAGCAAGATGGAGCCAAACAACTAAAAAAGCTAAACAAAAGGCATGACACGACCGCCACATTAAAAACAAACAGTTTGAGGTTGGCCAGATGGTATTGCTATATGATTCTAAATTTCTACGCCATCCTGGAAAGTTGAAGGTGCATTGGTTGGGTCCTTATGTAATTTCATACATCCTTGATTTGGGTGCGTGCTAGCTACAAGCACTGGATGGAACAAAATTACCTAGACACTTCAATGGGAGTAGGTTGAAGCCCTACTATAAATAATGCTTCTTGGTGTTTGTAAATAAGGCAGTTATGCCAGTTAGTTTAGAGTTTCCTTTTATGCTTTTCCTTTCTTGTTTTTCCCTTTCGCGTTGTTGTCTTGTTTTACGCCTTGGCCGGAAACCTTATTACTTTTTAACCTTATGATTGCGCAGAAGACCGCACATCGATTTAGTGTGGGGTGAGGTGGTTAAGAGAGGTATGAAGTTATTTTTAGGAAGATTGAGTTCTTTAGACCGTTCGAACCGGCCCCTGTTGAAAAGATGCATTAGGAAGGCAGATGGATGAAAAATAGAGTTCCATTGGAAATCCACGTACAAAGGAGAAAAAGTGCTCGTGTAAGTGAAAGCAAGAATCATGAGGATGGAAGAGGTGCCTTTGGCATTGGTAACACATGTGCAAAAGTCTTTTGTCAAGATGGATTGTTTGCGTGCCATAAGGTTGGAAAAGTTTTCACGCAAGGATTGGGTGCGGGTGAAAAACATTTCATGCAAGGATTGGGCGCATGAGGAAAAGCACTTGAAGTCAGTTTGTTTGAAAATGCCACATTAAATATTGTCGTACGGTGGTAGGTAGCCTAGCCTTTAATGCATAAAAGTGGGAAAAGCTATAAATACAAGGATGGGAAGTTCATTATTTTACTTTGTGAAAACAAGGAGAACAATTTTCTTTCAAGAGCTAGGGTTCGAGAGCTAACTCATGCGAAGGAGAATCTTAGAAACTCATGCGCAATCAGTCTGGTTGATCTAAAAACTAGAGTAGAAGTGATTCACGGGTGTGAGGAACGTTGGGAAAGAGTGTCATGATCAAAGGAGGAAAGTCAGAAATTAGGGTTTGAACTCTAGGGCACGGGGTGTGCGAAGAAAACTCTCAGACAACTCAAAGGTAACCAAGGAATGAAAGAAAAGGGTAAAATGACAGCCACAAAACCAGTTGATAAGCTGTAGTACAATCCAAGAAGGGAAAGGGGAAGGGAAAAGGAAAGAAGAAAGAAGATGAAATCCCCTTAGATACCAATGAGGAATGGTACTCAGAGATGTAATACCCAGATGGGGTTTTTCTAGGGCAAGAGTGGGAGTCCCACATCAGACAGATGACCGTAATCGATTACAATCACCATCAAGTATAATTGTGAAGGAAATGGTGTTGGAGCTGGTGCGCCCCATAAATAAATGAACACCTGACGGGATGCCGATCTACAAAGTGATGTAGTCAAGGTGAAAATGGAGAAGGCAGGGCTTCTCCAGCTTTATGAGTTGCCCTACTTCAGGAAGCCGAGCGCCTGTACCAATGGTTAATGACGCGTGTGCACGAAGATTTATTCTACTTCGCAGGGCACAAAATGTGCATAACTCCACAGTTAATCTCACACTGTACATGCCTAAGCTGTAAAGGGAACGCGATCTTAGATGGCCTCCAAGATGAGGAGGTAATTAAGGAAAACATTGCATCCTAGGATTATAAGAAGGGATCAAGGTACTACGACGTCGCAGATATCAGTGATCCACTCATGAAAATGGCCACGCACCTCGTTTCCAAGTTGAATGGGAAAGAGAGGTGGACCTAGGTGAGCAAGCCTTGGTTGAATGTCTGCAGAAAGGTCATGGAAGGCACCATGTACAATATCTCCCAGTACATAGCAGACGAAATCATAAGTAGTGCGAGAGAACGGGGAAAGATATTGTTTGGGAACATTCTATTAACCATTGTGTTCTCAGAAATTGGGGTGCTAGATGCATCTGATAAGTTCATATGGGAGTACCCCGATGAAGACCCTTCGCCCGCGGACAGGTTCCGAAGTATACTTGTGAGTCAATGATGGGGGTGCACAAGGTGTGCTTGGATAAATGGTATACGTGCCTTAGGAATGCATTCGGGGTAGAATGGTAGATCCCAGAGTAACTCCCCGTGGTGACTGAAGGAGAAGTAGAGTTCATGGTGTACCAACACTTCTGCATTGGCATATTTATCTTGGTGGATGATAGTTGGAGTCCCTAGTGCAAACTCCCCTTCTCCTTTATTACCCAATTCTTTTAAGCAGGGGTAAACAAATACAAGGAGTCGAAGAAGTTAAAACTTGACCTATCCACCCTTGACAGTGAACATAGAGAGATGAGAAAGAAGCTGGTCTACCTAGGGAAGCACGTGTATGTTGAAAGGTACATGTCGCAAGACGTGCACATCATAAGGCCGATGACCTTACCAATTGCTAAGAGCGCTGCGGAATTTACTTGTGCGAAGGAAAAATTTTGAGAAGGGTGCGTATGTAGAGAATGAAATATCCATCCCAGATGACCCCATGGGAAGGAAGAAGCCAACGCCAAAGTGCAAGGAGAAAGAAGAAGAAGAAGAGAAAAAAACAAGGGCGGTGGAAAGGCGAATGTAGGTCTTGTGGGGCCGAGTACCTATGTCTAGAAGAAGAGAAGAATGATGGTCAAGGAAAAGACCCAGAGCCTGTGAAGCCACCATCCCTTGAAGAACCTTCAGATGAAGAAAAGACAACATCCCCGACTCTAGAGTTTTCTCGTAAGGGAAGAAGAACAAGGAACGAAGGAACAAGGGTCTAAAGATATAGATGACCTGAACGCCTATGTAGGTGAAAGGGACGATGATGAAGGGGAAGAGTTGGAGGTGGATCAAGAGCCAATTGATGTCCATGACTCGGGAGGAGAGGAAGCTAAGGATGCAAATGATGCCTTCATCTTTGTAAGGAGGAAAGGCACCCGAAGGGAGAAAGGCATGCACAACGAAGAGGGGAGTGAAGGGGCTAGTACCAAGGAGCCAAATATGCCCAAGCTCATTGTTATCCAAATTCACCCCAGGGGTTAATTTGATAACATGCATCAGAATTCTCAAGTCCCAGGAAAATGGATTGATTCAGGGTAAAAATCATGTTTCTAGGGTCCCCTCAAATTTTTTCTAAGTCCCTTGTCCGAGAGGAAAAGAGAAAGTTCTGAGGAAAGGTGAAAAAAGCAGCAAAAACAAGCTTGGGACAGGAAAAATCATGAAAATTAGCTAAGTCCTAGTCCTCGCAAAAGTTGGAACAGTTGGGACATCGAGGCGCGGATCGGCCGAAAAGCCTCCAGGTGGCCTGCGAAGCAAAGGGACATATGGGACATTGGGACACGCGGGACGCGGAAACGGTTCTACCAAGGAGAAGAAAATCAACTAACGATGCAGGACATCGGGCCACGAGGCGGACGCGAAAAGGTGAAGTGGACCGAGAGCAAAGGAAGCCCATTTCGGGCGGTTCGAAGAAGAATTTGTCCCAGACGATGCAGGATAGTTGGAACAAATGTATGCGAAGGACGTGAAGCTGGCGGTTTGGCCGAAGCGGAAACTTCAAAGCCTTTGGGACAAGTTGTGACAAAAGGGACGCGTGGGACGCGGATAGCGAAGAGCCGAAAGCCAATCAAGCAACGCCATGTGTCATTGGCGAATGAGGGACAAGGAAGCCCATTTTGGGTGGATTGGGAGTTTTTTTCCCAAACAGTTTGGGACATCCGGGATGAGAGGATGCGAAGGGCGCAAAAAGCCGCGAGACCGCGGACAATCAAATCACGACACGTGTCACAAGGAGAAAGTCCAAAAGTCAAAGGGTGAGGTTTCAAGCACTGACCCGAGCCAATAAAAAGAGGACACGTGTCCAATGAAGTAGGGAAGGAGAGAGAATTACGCATCCAATCAGCGCTTGACACGTGTCATCCAGGTGGCAGAGCGCGGGAAAGATTTTCAAAACATGTTTTCACCTGTTTTGTGCCCTAAATCTTCAGATCAACATATCTTTTGATCAGAGCTCAGATTTGCACATTCTTTATATCAACGGAAAGCTTATGAAATTATCTACGTGATTCTAGGGTTAATCTTGAATTTTGGTGTAGTTTGAGAGAGAAAATTGAGAAACGGCTCTGACGCGTGTTCATGGCCAGAAGTGACATTTCAGCGACTAGATTTAATGCAGAATGGGTCGCATTCTCCTGTAATTCAGTCAAAGTGATAGGGTATGGGTTTATAAGGTCCCCCATGCCATTTTAATGCATCTGCAGTCGAGGAGGGATGGGCTCCCATGTTTTTGTATGTTTTTGTCCCCTAGGCTTGACCCATGCAATGTAAAAGCCAGATTTGGGTCATTTCCGAGGGGGAAACATTTTTTGGGCATAGTAGACTTCTTATTTCACCTCCAGCAAGTGATTGATGCAAGGATCATACCTCTCCAAATATTGTAACAGTTTTCTTTTACCTCTCTGAGGGTGTAATGTGTGTTTTTTGACACTGAAATGATAATGCAAGCTCTGTGAATGGGTTTCAGTCCTCTGTTTGTATTATTTGTTTCATTTCAGATCCTAAATTATACCTTATCAGTCTGTGTATGTTTTATGTTGTGAACTTTGAGTGTGTCTATTTTCATGAAAAATATGTTTCACCACTCCTTTTGGTGCATCACCATCTTTAGTTAGTTTCAATTTTTACACACTTCTATCGCTGTCTCCTTGCAAGTTAGAGTAGGATTAGGATCGAACCTCGTAGTTGTGCAAGCATAAGATCTAAATCGAGAGGAGTTTGAGGAACCAGCGTCTAATCACGGAGATTCCTCTCTCGGTTTCACAAGTCCCCATGCTTAGAGAGAGGTTTCCATGTTGTGTAATCACACTGGATGCTAGAGTGATAAACCTAGAAGTCGATCTGCATCCGGGGTCTTTGTGAGCCTGCAACAACAGCTTGATTTTGGCATGCCGGTGGGACATAGAGGTCTCATTTTTATTGCAGCGGGGTTGATGTGCATCTGCTGCATTTTCTTGCTTAAAAAGAGCTATTATTTGCATATCGGCGACTCCAAAGGGAAGAACCAGTGGGTTCCAAGTGCAGCCGAAAACTCATGAGAAGAATCACCACAAGGTCAAGAGTTAGAGAAGAAGAAGTCTTTGTTTGAATACTGCAATTATCTCCAAGAAGAAGGCAAAGAGGAAGAAGGATTCAAAGGTCTCCATCTCCACCAAACAGAACTCTCTCAACTCCTCCACCTGACAGGCCTTTCATTCAGTATACAAGGGTTTTAAGACCGATTAGAATGGCTCAAAACAATCCCTATGTCAACTTCACAGGCAGTAAACAACCCACTTGCCCTCAATGCACAACATCCAATTCCTATTGCAGCCTTGAAGAACATTCCATACTTCACTGGAGAAAATCAGACTACTCCGGTGATCATGTTAAAGATATTGCTAACCTTTGTGCAATCCATGAAATCAATGAAATGCAAGTGGTCTGTCAAGTTACTGGCATCTTCATTCAAGGGCAAATCATTGCAATGGTTTAGGAGCCTTGGAGTTGGTTCTATCACAAAGCTGGAATCAAGCGTGTATTGCACTTCACGAGCAATTTGGAGAGAAGGAGACAACTTGTCTCTTTTGGAGCAGCTGACAACTATCAAGAGAGCCCCCAATGAGCAGCTGACCGATTTCAACTTCAGATTTCAAAAGACTTGGGAGAGGATTCCAGTGGCAGTCAGGCCAACAGCAGAAGGTGCTTTTCTATACTATCTCAAAGCTTTAAATTCTGATATTTCTATGTTGATTCAATCCATGGGAGGCATAACTATCCCTATGGCTTATAGCATTGCCATTAGGGCTGAAAATTGTTTAATCCAAGCTGGCAAACTTGCCCCTAGACCTCCCATGCCATTGTTTCCAAGTTTAGAGAGCCCAAACACCCATCAAGCACCTAATTTGGCTCCCTCTCCCACTCCTAGAAATCAGAGTTCAAATGAAGCTTCCACTTCATCTCCAAGTGCCCCAAATGAGCTTCAAGAGGTCATGAAGCAATTGCAAAACCTAGGCAATGAGCTAGTTACTCTCAAGAGGCAACAAGCCCAAGGTTTCAGACCTTCTTATCAACCCCAAGCTCAGCCTAATAGGCAGCCATACCAACCACAAAGACCACCTAATCTAGCTGCAAATTTGAATCAAACAAGGCCTCCTGCCAATAGACCATTCCAGCCCTATAATCCAAATGCCATATCTGCCTCTAAGGCATTAGTGCCAACACAGAACAACATTGCTCAGGAATATGATTGGTGTTTTCCATGCAACGAGCCTCATAACCAATCCATGTGTTTCAATGGTGCTCTCAATCAAGCATTGATGGTGACAACTACTGGTGTGGAGGGTGAGGGCAGTCAAGGAAACAACCAACAACAAGAAACATTCCAACAGCAATCAGCCCCAAATGACACCACATTGGTAAACTGGCAAGCAGAGGATTTCTGTGGCATGAATCAGGCAGTTTCTCAAGGTGTTGCAGCCAACACAAGGTCAAAAAGGAGGAATTTGGGTGAAGAACAACTATTAGCCCCAGCCAATCCACAACCCTCTATGACTCCAGAAATGATTGGCAAGCAAAGTCCCATTTCAAATGCACAAGGGCAGCCAAGAACAGCCCCTAGGCCAACTCAAATGCCAGCTGTTGCTACCCACATGCAAGGGGTGAATGTGCAAACCAAGGGACAACAAAAGGATACTTCATCCCCGTTCAGTATCATTGAACAGATGAAGAAGACTAACGTCAATATATCAATGTGGGAATCCCTATCCATCCCAGGACAAAGAGATCTGCTGCAAGCTACCATGAAGGATTGGCCAACTTCGAATCAAGCAGGTTCAGATGCAAGACAAAGTGCTTACAAATGCTGCCCAGCCTGAAGGAAGTCATGGAGCACAATAAGGTAAAATGTTGAAGCCCCCCCCTTTCTATGTTTCGTTAATCATTGGAAATCAGCTAGTACATAATTACATGATAGACTCCGGGGCAAGTAGCTAAGTAATGCCTAAACAGATAGCTGATCAGCTAGGGCTCAGTATTAAATAACATCTAAAGGGGTAGTGCAACTAGATGGGACAAGTAGTAATGTGATTGGAGTGATTAGAAACTTGAGTCTTACCTTGCATGCATGTCCAAATGTTGTTGTTTTACAAGATGTATCAATCATAGACCTTCCACCACTCTTTGCCCTTTGCTTGTCAAGGGACTTCACAGCCAAGATTGGGGGGTATTTGTCTGCTGATTGGTCACACATGCTATTCAGAACAAGATATGGAACTAAGGCCACAATCAGATCTGAACCTATTGCAAACTTCCATATTGAGCCTTACACTCCAAGTCAGATTAATGCCAATTGCTCAGAATTTGATCAAGAAGATCACCCTATCACTGATGAGGCTAACACCAATATTGGAAGCATCCCGGATCTAACTCTTGATGAATGGGCAAACAAGATACATGCTTTTGATCCTTATCAAGAAGTAGAAGAATCTGCACTAGGAGTTTATTGTTTACATGAAGGGAATCAACCTCTCCCCAGCATCACCAAGCCGGATCATAAAGACAAGAATGAAGTATGGCAATTGTTCTTTGATGGGTCAAGGAGTAGACAAGGTGCAGGAGGAGGAGCTATGCTCATCTCACCGCAAGGTATAAGGTATTACTCAGCCTTTCGTTTCCAGTTTTCCTGTTCAAACAACACGGCTGAGTATGAAGCCTTAATTCATGGATTGGGCAATGAAGAAAGGCATCAAGAATTTACAAGTATTTGGTGATAGTGAGCTGATCGTAAACCAAGTCAAAGGAAAAAATGTTGCCAAAAATGATCTGTTGAAGAACTACAAAAATCGGGTATGGGATCTTATTGAAGATCTTGAAGCTTTTAGCATCAATTCCATCCCAAGAAAAAAGAATGAAGCACTGATGAGGCTAGCAGCAATTGGGGCTGCATTTGATGCTGTGGAAAGTATCAAAAGTGAAAAATCTCAGCCTCATATCAAATTGGTTGTGAGACCAGTTGTTCCGGATAACAACACAAGTTGGCAAGTCTTCGAGAATGATCAGCAAATTGTTAATTTCCTACAAGAAGAAGCTGAGTTCTCCGCCAGGAATCAAGACAAGCTGCATCAGCAGTATGGTGACCAAGTGGTGCAGCTGAGAACTAACAAGTTACCAAAAGGCCTCATAACCTTGGAGTCAATATTCAACCCGAATGATCAGTTCTGGAAGGAGAAAGTGAACATTCAAGTAAAGGGTGAAGATTCAGAGCCTATTTTAGTGGAAGAAGGCAAGACATTGCAAATTGGCAAAGTAAGTACTCCACAAGAGAAATCTGATTTTGTTCACTTTGTCAAGAGTTCCCGAGATGTCTTTGCTTGGACTTACAAAGATCTAAGAGGTTTCAACCCAAAGTTGGCACAACATACTATTGAGTGGATCCGGAATCCAAGCACATCGGAGTAAAAGAAAAGGCGGTGAATCCCCATATCGAACCTCTCATGAGAAAAGAGTTAAGCAAGCTTATTGAGGCCAGTATCATCTTCCCCATCAAACACTCAAGTTGGGTTGCAAACTTGGTGCCAGTGAGAAAAAGAAATGGAGAGATTAGACTATGTGTTGACTTCAGAGACTTGAACAGAGCCTCCCTCAAGGACCATTACCCACTCCCTTCCATGGAGAAAATATTGCAGGTTGTAGCTGGTTCAGAAAGGTTTTCACTACTTGATGGCTACTCAGGCTACAATCAGATTATGGTGAGGGAGGAAGATTAGTTCAAGACAGCCTTCACAACTAAATGGGGAACATATGCCTACAAGAAAATGCCATTTGGATTATCAAATCTTTGGAGCCACTTTCCAAAGGGCAATGGATATGGCATTCAAGGGGTTGATCAATAAAATAGTTTTGATATATCTTGATGACATCACTGTATTCTCCAAAAATGCAGTGGATCACCTTTTTCATCTGAGGTAGGTATTTCAGAGGTGTAGAAGATTTGGGGTATCATTGAATCCCAAAAAATGCATATTCTTGGCTCATGAGGGGAAACTTCTAGGCCATATTGTCTCGAAAGAGGGACTGACAATTGATCCAGAGAGGGTTGAAGCCATAAGAGCACTACCATTACCAAGTCACAAGAAGGCTCTTCAAAGCTTCTTGGGAAGGATCAATTTTGTCCACAGGTTTGTCCCAGATTTTGCAGCCCTTGTCAAGCCCATCACCAAAATGTTAAAGAAGAGCATGGCTTTTAAGTGGACAGCAGAAGGCAAGGAGAGCTTCGAAGCAATCAAAGAAGCTATCTCTCAAGCACCAACTCTCATCAACCCAGACTTCTCCAAGGATTTCATCCTCTATGCATTTGGAGGTGATGACACTATTTCTGCCATTCTGGTACAATAGAACAAAGATAATGATGAGCAGCCGATTGCCTTTTTCAGCCAGAGCCTAGATGACTGCGAGGTGAGGTACTCTTTTATTGAAAAGCATGTACTTGCAGTAATCAGAAGCTTGAAGAAATTCAAGCATTTAGTCTCAAACAACAAGGTCCAGTTGCTGGTCTCATATCTTTGGAGTTAAGGACTTCCTCCTCAACAAGGATTTGAATGAGAAAAGGGCAGGTTGGATCACCCGTGTCATGGAATATGACATTGAGATCAAGATCACCAAGCTGGTAAGAGGGAAAGGATTGTGTGAGCAGCTGGTTTTGGGGAAGCAAAAAGAAGTATGCAACAAAAAAGAAAGCTGTTTTGTGATCTAGGACAGCCATGAGCCAAGTGGCAATCATGAAGAAGACAATGCTTCCCCCACTCCTTGCTGGGACGCAAGGCATTATGCACTTCCTAGGCACGGGCCAGCTGTGCCCTCCAGAGATGAACAAGAACCAAAGGAGACACTTCAGATTGCGGCTGTCCCGTATGCCATTGTTGATGGAGTTTTGTTCAAGAAAGACGTAAATGGAGTCTTTCTTTGAGATGCATTAGCACAAATCAGATTCAAAGGGTGTTGGAAGAGTTTCATGGTGGACCAGTGGTGGCCATTTTGCACCAAGAGTGACAGCTCTAAATATCATGAAAGCTGGTTATTATTGGCATAAAATCTTTGATGATTGCTATGCATGGATCAAGAGGTGTAAGAATTGTGCATTCTTCACAGGAAAAGAAAAGTTTGCTGCCCTTCCATTGCATCCAATCTCAGTTGACCAGCCATTCATGCAATGGGGTTTGGACTTCATTGGAGTCATTAATCCCAATTCAAGCCAAGGGCACAAATGGATTTTGACAGCCACAGACTACTTCACCAAATGGACAGAAGCAGTAGCACTCAAAGAGGCAAATGAGTCTAGCATCTTAGAATTTTATGAGGGAATAATGACCAGATTCGGTGTACCTGCTACAATAATCTCTGATAATGCATTGGCATTCATTAGATCTAGGGTGACTGAGTGGGCTGTCAAGAACGGTATTTACCTAAGCACTTCATCGAACTATTACCCTCAGGGTAATGGCCAGGCCGAGTCTACAAACAAGAACTTGTTGAGGATCATTAGGAGGACTCTTGATGAGAATCAGAGGTCTTGGCATACCAAACTGAAATCAGCCTTATGGGCTGATAGGATAACTCCCAAAAGATCCACAGGTAACTCTCCATTTAGGCTTGTCTATGGAAGAGAGGCAATCTTGCCCATGTCACTTGAGTTGCCAACGTTGGAACTCATGAAGCAGCTGGAGTTGCTAGAGTTTGAGCCCATGGAGGTGAGGTATGCAGAGTTGATGGAGCTGCAAGAGATCAGAAACCAGGCATCCCAAGTAATGGAAAAGGATCAAGCTTTGATCAAGAAGACCTTTGATAGGAAGGCCAAAGATAGATCTTTTCAAGTTGGAGATCTAGTGTTAAAATGGGATGTGGATAGAGAAAAACCGGGAAGGCATTCAAAATTTGATGCCATTTGGAGTGGCCCATACGTGGTCACAAAGTGCAAGAACATCAATGCTTTCCAATTAGCCTCACTGGAGGGTGAAGAGCTGTAGATTCCAGTCAATGGAATCTATCTCAAGTGTTGCTTCTAGAGGGAAGTTCACTACCTCTGTAAATATTATATTAGATTTTCTTTCCTCCAAGTGCTTGTGCACATTGTTTGTTGTAGGTTAGTCTTGTTTTCCCTAAGTGCTTTCGCATAGCTTGCTATCCATGGAGATGTTTAGCATTCCTTGCTTTCATCAGGTGACATTCCATCTTCCTCCTTGCACATTCTGAGTCAGTTGAGGTTCTAAAAATAATATTTGATGACTCCATGCCCAATGGATTGCTTAAGGCAACTGGTATCTTCTACCTAGCAGGCAGGTAACCCCGCTGAGTCGCCAATTGTTATCCAAATTCACCCCCCAGGGTTAATTTGATAACATGCATCAGAATTCTCAAGTCCCAGGCAAATGGATTGATTCAGGGCAAAAATCATGTTTCTAGGGTCCCCTCGAATTTTTTCTAAGTCCCCTGTCCAGAGAGGAAAAGAGCAAGTTCTGAGGAAAGGTGAAAAAAGTGGCAAAAACAAGCTTGGGACAGGAAAAATCGTGAAAATTGGCTAAGTCCTAGTCCTCGCAAAAGTTGGAACAGTTGGGACATCGAGGCGCGGATCGGCCGAAAAGCCTCCAGGTGGCCCGCGAAGCAAAGGGACATCTGGGACATCGGGACGCGTAGGACGCGGAAAGCCGGTTCGGCCGAAGGAGAAGAAAATTGACTAACAGTCTGGGACATCTGGGCCACGAGGACGCGAAGGACGCGAAAAGGTGAAGCGGCCGAGAGCAAAGGAAGCCCATTTCGGGTGGTTCGGAAGAATTTGTCCCAGATAGTCTAGGACAGTTGGAACAAATGTACGCGAAGGATGCGAACCTACTGGTTCGAATTAAACGGGAAACTTCAAAGACTTTGGGACGGTTGGGACAAAGGGACGCGTAGGACACGGATAGCAAGAAGGAGCCAAAAGCCAATCAAGCAACGCCATGTGTCATCGGTGAATGAGGGACAAGGAAGCCCATTTCGGGTGGATCGGGAGTTTTTGTCCCAAATAGTTTGGGACATCCGGGACAGAGGGACGCGAAGGGCGCGAAAAGCCGGCAGACCCGCGGACCAATCAAATCACGACACGTGTCACAAGGGAGAAAGTCCAAAAGTCAAAGGGTGAGGTTTCAAGCACTGACCGAGCCAATAAAAAGAGGACACATGTCCAATGAAGTAGGGAAGGAGAGAGAATTACGCATCCAATCAGCGCTTGACACGTGTCATCCAGGTGGCAGAGCGGAAAGATTTTCAAAACATGTTTTCACCTGTTTTGTGCCCTAAATCTTCAGATCAACATATCTTTTGATCCGAGCTCGATTTGCACATTATTTATATCAATAGAAAGCTTATGAAATTATCTACATGATTTCGGGGATAATGTTGAATTTTGGTGTAGTCTGGAGAGAGAAAATTGAGAAACGGATTTGATGCGTGTTCATGGCCAGAAGTGACATTTCAGCGACTAGATTTAATGCAGAATGGGTCGCATTCTCCTGTAATTCGGTCAAAGTGACAGGGTATGGGTTTGTAAGGTCCCTCATGCCGTTTTAATGCATTTGTAGTCGAGGAGGGATGGGCTCACATGTTTTGTACGTTTTCTGTCCCCTGGGCTCGACCCATGCAATGTAAAAGCTAGATTTGGCTCATTTCCGAGGGGGAAACATTTTTTGGGCATAGTAGACTTCTTCTTTCACCTCCAGCAAGTGATTGATGCAAGGATCAGACCTCTCCAAAGATTGTAACATTTTCTTTTACCTCTCGAGGGTGTAATGCGTGTTTTTGACCTTTGAAATGATAATGCAAGCCTTGTGAATTGTTTTGATCCCTCTGTTTGTATTATTTGTTTCATTTCAGATCCTAAATTATACCTTATCAGTCTGTGTATGTTTTATGTTGTGAACTTTGGTCTGTGTCTATTTTCATGAAAAATATGTTTCACCACTCCTTTTGGTGCATCACCATCTTTAGTTAGTTTCAATTTTTTACACTTCTATCCCCTGTCTCCTTGCAAGTTAGAGTAGGATTAGGATCGAACCTCGTAGTTGTGTGCAAGCATTAGATCTAAATCGAGAGGAGTTTGAGGAACCAACCTCTAACTGGAGATTCCTCTCTCGCCACAAGTCCCCACGCTTGGAGAGAGGTTTCCATGTTGTGCAATCACACTGGATGCTAGAGTGATCAACCTAGAAGCCGATCTCGCATCCATGGGTGTCTTTGTGAGCTGCAACAACACTCACTCGGGAGGAGGTTAATGAAAAGGCAACAAGGGAGGTAGAGAGGATAATTGATGCCTTGGTCAATGAAGAGTTGGGGTGTAGTGTGGAGCTCGTGCTCGGTGAGTTCAAGAAGGAGCAGAGGGAGAAGAGTGGAAGTAGCACAAAATGCCCAACTCTCTCAGTAACTGTTCCCAAGGGCGTGCGCATGGGAAGTAAACGCGTGGAAGGGGGAAGAACAACGATGGGTTACATTGATGACCCCAATAAAGTTTTACACGTGTGTTTCCAAAGTATCGTGCCCACCAAGGAGCTCACCGCTATGGAGTCTTTTGATCCTGAGGGTGGATACCCGTGAACGAGGAAGATGCTTTCATGGGCATTCGACTCCCACCTCGATGAGCCTGAATTCGAGATTAACCAAGGAGCGGTATTGAAGCTGTTTGAAGGAAAGGGGGATAACCCCATTGTAAACATGCAGTAACTATTGGATGAGAAAGTGTGTAATGTGCTTAACAAAGTCTCTGTGGAAATCGAGGCTAGGCTCTTTGGTAGAAATTACAAGGTTAGATTCTTGGAGGACCTGTTGGAGAAGAGGAAGGAAGAAGTGGTGAAGCTAACGAAGGATCTCAGCCTGGAAAAATTAATCAGCGCTTAACTACAGAGGGAGGTTTAGGAGGAAGTGGCCAGGGTAGGTGAAGTTTCCATAAGGTGAAGCTCATCTCCCAATCGATTATCACGAAGCACCCAGACCTTAATCCTCCTACGCAAAGGTATAGATCCTCCCTGGAGTGCCTAGAGGACTTAACTTGGATCCTCACCATGGAGAGGCAACCCTTGGCATTAGAGTCGACAGAAGAGGTAGCGGCACACTTTGAGAAAGAAGACAAGTTGAAGGTCATTGCGCTCATGGCCGAATACAAAAAGGTGCTCGCCGACGTAAGAACAGCTGCATAAACCGCGGGGGTCACCTACAACCATTGTGTAGATCAAGACAAAGTGACAAGCATCTTGCACAATGATTTGAAAAGCCGAGTTGAAGGAATTCAAAGAAAAGAGTAAGGACAATAGAGCCGAGTGGGAAAGGATCATAGCTAAAGTAGAAAAGAAATCCAAAGCCATTGAGAACCAATGAGTCTCAATCAAAACCTGGCTAAAAGAGCTCTACAAGGTCATCACAAGGAAGATGGATGCCCTGGAAGATGACGCTAAAGAACTGGAGATTGTGGTGGAAACCATTACCACACAAGGGGAGGGGATAACTTTCGATGAGTTGAGCACCTTGGTTGGTGACATCTGCACCAAAGTGCAAAAGGAAGTTAGCACTTGGAGTCCACTGGAGGCCGACCTCCAGCAAAACTTTCCCCTCCTTCTTTAGGAAAATTTTCCCCCTATTCTTTCTCTTCCCCTTTCTTATTCTTCCCCCCATTATTTTCTAGGGCAGTGCCCTGCATTATTTTTGTACTGCATTCTTTGAGAAGGTTCCCAAGGGTGGAGAACATGTGAAGTGTGGGGTAATGTTGGGCCCCTAATTTAGCTTCCAAATCTTAAGGGCGCATAGGTGTGCATGGCCGGAGGAAGCGTGCAAGTGAAGGCGCGCAAGGCAGAGTTCAAAAGGCTTCTTGAAGAACCCAGGACATGCGCACCGTGCAAAGAACAATTCGGGACTTAACCATTTTTGGCCTTTAGGATAGAACACATGAAGAACGTGTTCTGTTTGGATAAGGTTCCAGCTTGGCGATAGGGTGTCCTGGAGGGAATATACCTTGCGATAGAAAGATCCAAAAAGTTAATCATGACATGGAGAGACATGTGCCCGGGGCGACCCACACCTTGACACTTGGGGCCAGATTTGAGGCTAAAGAGAAGTTTGTTAGAGCTCAAAGGCCTATTTATACGTGCTCCTTGGCAAAGAAGAGGAGGAGAAGAGAGGTAGCGGAGCTCTCTGAGACTCTCGTGAGAAATATGGGATGGAAATGGGTACCGAATTCAAGTAAGGATGTAATGGGGAAATGGGGAATGAAATTTTTGTCTTGTGAGAATACATGTATGGATCCATACATGGCACATGACTACGGTCTACCTTCTGTAATATTTTATAAGTAACACTATGAATGAATGTGATAAGGTTCTCATGACAAATGCATTAAGACTATTTCTCTGTATTACCTACATATTTCTATTGTACTTCTATTCTTATAATCGTGAATCTTACTTGAATGGTTAAGTATAGTAGTGGATTTACACCTCTTAGTTCTATTATATCTGTTGCACACTTTGGTTCTATTATGACTAAAGGGGTATAGAAGCCGATCCGAGCTCTATAGCTCTTCATGTCTATTAAATCACTAAGTCGAATCATGAACTATGCCTTCCACTAGACTCACATAAAGAGAGACTTGACTCCCTCTTACATGCCTCGGGTGAGTGCCCAACGCTCGGTGGGTGATAGGTGGCGTGCGTGAGGTTCCCTTGTTCTTAGTGGGTGCAAAAAGTGACTACAGATGCTATCTCATTCACCAAATTTTGCAGCGATGGATTGGTTCTCTCATCTCCAAGATTTTGGGTCTTGCACTTTGATGGATTCTTGATCTTTCCGAGATAGGATGAGATTGTCATCGAGTTCAATGCCCATCCTTTGTGCTTTTACAATGTTCCTTGGTTGGGCTCCTTGCAACAAAAATCCTACTTGATGATTAAGCATTGATGAAGAATCTCTTGGCATTATTTTGAGATGGTGGATCCTCTTGGGTATCTGCGAAGTTACCATTCAAACGAGCCATGAAGTCTCTCATGTTTTCATTTTCTCTTTTCTCTATTTGAGCCAACTGCATTAGGAGGTCCTGACAGTCTTTAGTTGATTTAAATCTCTCTTTGAAGGTAGTATTGATTTCATCCCAACCACCGGTGACGGATCAGGTAGGCGGGAGGTAGAACAATTTTGCTGCTTTTTCTTAGAGGGAATCCACAAATTGTCTCACAACAACGTCTTCATGTTGGACACCAAGAATTACACATGATGTCATGAAGGAAATGATGTGTTCTTCAGGATGTTGTGTTTTTTCACCTTTGAACTTTGGAAAGTTCTTGCGGGAACTTGTTGGTAGATCATGAAGATGTGGTTTAAGAGTGAATGGGCATGTATTTCTTCCCCATGGAGCAATGGGTTGAGGTCTTTCTGCTTCGTCGCCATTGTTTCCACTTCTACTTCAAATCTTGCTTCTACAAATTCTTCTTTAAATTCTTCTTCTTTTGGGAACTCAATGCTCAAGGGTGATTGAAAAATGAGATAATTTGAAGGGGAGTATCAACAAGAGTTTGGATAGGATTTCCAGGTGAACTTCTTGAAGATCCAGATGAAGAGGAGGCTTGAGAGAAGAAGTATGGATTATCTCTAATTCATTCTTGCTGATTTTGCAAAGCCTCAAAATTGGAATCAACAACACCTCTCAACCTGCTCAACCTGGTGTATCTTCCTTCAGCTAGCTTTTAGAAACTTTTGCATTGGGAATACAAAACGACATTGTGGAATATGAAAGGTCATGTGCAAGAACTGATCAGTGTATCTTTCAGCAATGGATTTTCATGAACTCTTTTTTTTATTTTTTCAATATATATATATATTTATTTATTTTCAGGACCTTGCGATCATATTTTGGGTGCACATGTTGCTAAATTTTCCCCACAGTGGGCGCCAAAAAATGCTTTGGTGAGAATTTTTTTTGGGTGGAAAAACTTATTGATTTCTTGCCAACGGTCTAGGAATCTAATTCCTTCTACTTGACCGGTGTAGCTGCCGTAAATGCATGCACGAGAAAATGTGGATTTCTGTGGTGGCCTTTAGATCGGGGATCCAACAGGGGCACTCCACTTACCCTGCGGTAAAGCTTGAAGATATCTACAAGAGAGGAATTTTTCTATAGAGAGGGAAAGGGGAGTTATAAAAGAGATAGGAGAACTAATCTTTGTAGGTAGGAAATCAGATTCATGTACACACTAGTCGAAGTGTTATCACATGCATTTAAGAGGAGAAACACCTTTGTAAGCATCATTAAGACCAAATGAAATTTGATGAACACAAAGTATCAAGAAATCTCTTAGTCAAAGAAAGCTAGAAACTCCTTCTTGTATTAATTTCTCAAACAAAAGTTGTACATAGTGGAGAAATGGAGGAAATTGAGAAGGGGGAAGGAATAATTTGGCTATCTCCTTTGTTCTCTCAAGGTAGAATACACTCTTGAGCTTAAAAATTAATGACCAACCCTTTGAGATGGGAATGGATTTACAATTTATAGAATGAGAGGTGACTTATCGTCTACCCCCTAATGGATTTTCATATGTCCTTGTGCAACTTAAAACTTTTCAACTTCCTAGGAGAATATTAAGTCCCTTTTTATAACATAAAGGTGACTTATTACATTAGGAACATTAGGACATATGAAAAAGTGCAACCCCAACGTAAAATTAGAATATTGGAAAGTGAGAGAAAGTTGGGGAAGAGGAGAGAGAGAAGAGAGAGATAGAGAAAGAAGAAGAAGAGGAGATTTCATTCCGATGAATTCCGTTGATCCTCATTGATGGAAATCTCCAAATGTAGTGAAAATATGAATCTTTGAATTCCTTGCACACTGTGAAACTCCTTTAAATTAGCTCATGAATGCTCGCCAAGTTGAGTGAACTGTTCCACTGATGACCGCAACTCCACCAGCCTGCGTATGATATACTATTTTTAGTGAGAGGTGATTTTTTCCTCTTCTCGACCATTGTGATGTGATGAACTCCCTCATTTGATCCTGTGCACACTACCCTTTCCTCAACCACCTTTTGGGTTGACCTACTATTTTTAGTAAGCACCCATATAGGGAACTTAATATTTTTAGTAAGTGGTCATTTTAACTGTTTTTTGCTCCAGACAATCATTCTGGCTTCTGGTGACCTTGGGTACACATTGCTTTCGCCACAACTGCTTTTGATGATGACTTTCCAAACATAGCAAGTATGTATAGGAAAACTTACTATTTTTAGAAAGTGTGTTTCCAGTGCTCGGTTTGTGACAGAACATATATTTTTAGACTCATCTCATCGTCATGACCATATCCTCTCGAATTTCACATAATTTTTCCCACTAGAATGCCGAGAAATAAAATTTAAAAATTTCACCTGGCAGTGGCTTCGAGCACAAAGCTGCCATGACGGCCATTAATGGAGCTCAGAATTTTTAGGTTTGGTTTTTGTCTCCATTTGAAAATAAACCAACTCCATTGTGATAGGTTTTTCATTTGGAGCTCGTGTGCAAGTTTTTAGCTCATTTCCATTGCTGGAATGATGGGAAATCTGATGAATGTGAGCCGGTGCACGAAGTGAGGATTTTGTTGGAACAAATAATTCTGGGCACCATTTGACCTCTGGTTTGTTGCATCATGATTATCTTGAAAAATTTGGAAGTCTGCAGAAGATGACACCTCGATCCGACTTGTATCTTGTGAGATATGAAGATTTCTCGATCGGGTGACTTCACAGTTATCTGGAAAAAAACCTTCATTTTCTTCCTGTTCTTCATTTCTTCAACACTTTTGATCATTCCTTCCCCTAAAACCTATGTATTTTCATGGACTGGGTGTTTATGTGGCCATGGTGGAGCTGGTTTGGATCAATAATGGTAGACCAGGTGTTTGGACAAGCAAGAACAAGGCCATGACATGGTGAGAAGCTGTGAAGGAGAAATGAGGGGGAAGAAATGACTAAGTGCCGGATTTGAATATTCAAAAAATATTCTCATGCAAGGGTGGGACGCATTTTTTCATGTCTGATGTCCCTGACCTTAGGGATGTGAGGGACATCAAATTCCATAGTGAGCAAGAGGACGACACGTGTCCTTGATCCGACGGTAGGGGATTTGAGCTCCAAAATGCACTTGGGGGCTGAAAGCTTGATCACGTGGGTGACCAAAAGACTCCCATAGGGGCTGGGCACATTTTTCAAGGTCGATGTAGCTGAACTCGGGGATGTTGGGGACATAAAATCCCACCGGGCTCCCGGTGCCGACATGTGTCCTCTCATAAATTGACTAACTCCCGAATGTTCTCCAAGAGGTTACTCGGGAATGATGATAACTTAAGCTTCGGTGGAATATTTTTACAAAATTTTATATGATATTGACTAGAAATGGCCTTTTAAATCTAATGATGGGGGTATCATGTATTGATTCATCCATTTTATCCCTAAAAACATGGAATTTTCATTTGGTACTCCACTTGTGCCTGAGAAAAACTACTGCAGACGTGATGCACCAAAGTGTTTTGAAAATAATGTAGGGATTGGAATCCTATTTCCGAGAGATGTTTCATTTTACGTCTAACTCTATCTAGAACTTTGAGAATCTTTTTCGAATCGCAGCAGCTTGTTTTAGGCTTGTGTACTGCCTAGGCTTGTGAACCTTGTTTTTACTTAGACTGTTCCAAGTCTTTCAAAACTTCTACAAACCTTCCAAAATCATTTCCATGATGTTATAAGGTATTTAATTCACCTCCATGTTGAATTTTTCCCTTCTATTACACTCCAAGGGGTTGATCCATCTCTGGGAAGGCCAACGCTAGCCCTTCCGAATACTACAAGAAGATAACATCTTTTAAGAACTTCTTAAAATCAGCTAGGGGACTGATTTGACTCTCATAAATCACCTAGGGGGATGAGATAATGTTTTCTGGGGGTCACCGGACCTAGGTGGACGGGTGGACTTGGTGTGCCTGGGAATGATAGGACTAGAAAAAATTGGTACAGGGTATCGTTGTCGTGCTTGGAAATTTTCAATTTCCTTATTGCACATTGCACGAAAACATGGCTGAAGTGGTCTGTTAGAAGAGATACACATGGAAGTTAAAAAAGTAATCCTTTTCAATGTGATAGTCAGAGTTGCATTGTGTTTTCTAATAATCCGAGTTGAACATCGAGATAACGAAGCATATATAGATTCATATGCATTTCATATGAGAGAAGGTGCTCTGCGGTCCAGTACTACCCAAATGAAGATCAAGTTAGATTCATATGCATTTCTTTCGAGAGAAGGTGCTATGTGGTGATATAGATCTCCAATACTACTCGAATGAAGATCAAGTTACATATATTTTTACAAAGTCATTATGTGTTGTAAATTTTTGCAAGTTTCATGCAATTATTGGCCTTTCAGAGTTACCATTGAGGGGGAGTGTGCATGAAAATACCACCTCCTAATGGTCAGCCATGTTTTTCTCCTTCTCATCTGTACTTCTTCTCTAATGTAAAGCATTGTAAAAGATATTTTTATGATTTTTGTAAACTTATAACTCTAACTTTATGGTGTATAATCCAATGTGTTGCATCTGTTGTAAAGGAGGCCCTTACTTTATAAAAGACTCTTAGAGACGATGGTAGAGTCTTTCCATGAGAAACTATGAGATGTAGTCTCAAAAATCATGCTTAGCCTAAATCATAACTTCTGATTTATGGATTCCAAATCCTTTGTACCAAAAAGTAAGATGAGCATGATGGTGTATAAATACTTTAAATGTAATATGCTAGCCTAAACCTTAACTATGGTTTATGGATTTGTAAATTGTTTTGTATAAACATGTAACTTTGACATATGTTCCCCACTTAATATTAAGGGGTAGTGTTAGATTATACTATTTAGTGTTCTTCTAAACCATAGGTTATAATTAAATAATTTAGAATATTTATATTCTTAATTATTTTATATAAACTACATATTTATGGTTAATTGGTTTATTAAAAAGCAATTTAAATAATTGGGGTGCTTCACGAGAAGATACACCCAATCATATTATTTAAATATGACCCATGGGGTCAAATGATTATTCAGATAATTGTTTTTGGTATTTACTTTGTGAATTACAATGCGAAAGAAGTGAGGAGATGGAGGATTTACTAGACTATTTAAAATTGTTTATCGAATAATGGAAATCTCATTTTTTCATGGTTTTTTACCCATAGGGGTTTTTCCATGTTATATACATGTTCACAGTGTTATTTAATTTATTTACGTATGTTTTAATGTTGTGTATTAATGCAATATTTAATTGTTTGATTTAATGGCATAGACCTCCCATTCAATTGCAATCCAAAGTGTGATGGTCACCGATTTGAATAAATGGATAGATAGATAAACGTAAGAGCATGTAAGCTTGTGTAGGATCAAAAGGTTGCGTGTTCATTTCATGTCGGGTTCACCAAATGATTAAGAAAATATAAAATTTATAAATTCCTAAATCTGATTGCAATGTAGTAGTAAATGAATAAGCAATAAAGTACAAAATTTGACCCAAACAAATAAGCAATTAAGATTTAAACCCTAAGTGAAAATGAGGAGATAAATTGACTTAATTGATTCATAGAGATCTCGAAGGTGTGGCGAAATGGAGAACTGAAAAATATGAAGTGTAGAATGTTGCAAAGAATCCCATAAAAATGTAGAGATGTCGAGTATTCGGACTGGGGAGGTTGTGCAGGTCAAGGGCATCGGGGCGCCAGAGACCTTCATGGGTGCCTGTGACTACTCAAAAACAAAGAAAACTAGATTCACCGGGTCGTGATATGTTCTATTTCCTTCTCTTCTTGTTGTTAGTATGTCACACAAGTTTATAAATGTCACTTGTAACATGCAATGAAGAAATGGCACAAAACCTTAAAAATGCATCAAACTGGAAAATAAAATAATGCAATTGAGGGGTCGGATTTTCCTTGGGTCATCATGCGGTGAACCTATGATCGAGTACTACATTACATCTCAGACCCAATGTAGTTATATGTGTGTGTGTGTGCATAATTCTACCCTAGGTGGCTCTTGTGTATGTCGCACTTGATAGTGAGCAAGTAGCTAGATGTAAGAAATGTAAATAGATGTGTGCATGAAAGAATGAACTTCCCCTCCTATGCGTGTATGCAAAAGTATTAGTCCCTTGCCCTTGTGTGTGGATGTTAGATGGATGCTTGAGTGCTCTTGTAATGATATTTGAATGCAACCCGAGGTGGTGATAGCTAATGCTTAGTGCATTGTCCTTTATTATAATCACATAACCTTATATTTATATGATTCCCTTGCTTGAATTTCGTATTTAAGCCGAAAAGGCCAACTACCAAAAATATAAGATTCCCAAATAGATAGAAAGGACCCAAAAAATGTGAACAAAGTATAAAGAGGTCAGGGGATCCCGGAGGGGATGAGGACACCGGCGCCGATGTCCCTGGATGGGCTTTGCCAAAGTATGAAAAGACAAATTGGGCTAGAAAAATGTAAGATCAATAAGCAATAGAAAATAAGAAAATGGCTAAAGACAAGTGATCAATTAATAATTTTATCCCTTAGGAATCATATGAATAGTAGTATGAGATCATGACTAGATCAATACCCAAAGTGCGTGATTTAGTGTCTGCATAAATACATGTGTTTCAATTTAGGATGCCCAAGACTATACATGAAATATATTGCAAGCTAGTGTGATGGTCACCGGTTTGAATGAATAAATAGAAATATAAATGTAATTACATGTAGGCTTCTATAGGATGGCATTTATAAATAGACGTGTTTCAATTCAGGATGTCCTAAGACCGGACATGAAATATATTTCCACAAAGGTGGGATTATGCGACCAATAAGTCAAGTGATAGGGGAACCAATGGGTTCTCGACCTATAGATGTATGACTTGTAGGAAGTAACAAAAAAAGGTGTCCGAGAGGCTATAGAATCCGTGGTGTATTTGTAAGACACCAGCTCGGGATGAGATATATTGCCACAAAGGTGGGCTTACACGATCAAGAAGTCAAGTGACAGGAGAACCAATGGGTTTGCGACCTATTGAAATATTAATTTGTTTGAAGTGGGGCAAAAAGCTTCCCGAGAGGTAATGTGAAATTCATGATGAATTGATAACCATAGTTTTTTCTACGTGGGATAAAATTTTGGATTTGTAAATGGTGTTTGGGGACCAAAAAGAAGCATAATTTTAAAAGCGTGCATTTGAACACAAACCCTTTTTGTCAAGAATTTTGTAGGCATAGGCTGCGAGCCAAAAACTAGTGCGAGGATACCCTAATTTTTGGGTCATTGGGTTGAAAAGAGCTGGTGTAAGTGTGATGTTTGGATGATTTGTTTAAATATGTTCTATTTCTTGCTTAAAATCTGAAATGGTCATAAAAAACGTATATACCAAAAATGGTAGCGACCTTGACAATAAATGGTAGGGGACATTGTATGGCCTCATGGGGTGACAAAAATGTGGGTATCCTACAGGCAATCATTTTAGTAAGATGACTACGAGGAGAGTATCCAAAGAGAACTTCTCATGTCAATGTTTAAAGCTATAAGACCGTTGAATGGCTCAAATATGTTCAAAAATAGGGATTATGATCAAAATCAATGTTTTGACTTTGGACATGAAATAAGGAGTTTGACATATGGGAGAAAAATTCGCCGACGATTTATTCAATTCACGCAATCCTAAGGGCAGAAAAATTTGATATAAATATCCTAGGAGGAGTCATTTGATATTATTGTGAAGCTCAGAGAAAATATTATGTGTGCTATGATTTTCGATATTTTTAGCATTTTCAGTGGAGGAGGAAGCCGAGGTGGTTAAAGGTGTCAAAGACTTATCATTGCAAAGGTAAGTGGAATTTTTGAATTTTGGATTTGAAATTTATTCCATGTTTTTTATTTAATATTGAGGATATCATATGCAATGTTGTATGAAATTGCTGATGATTCATTAGAATCACATGTGATTAGAAGGGGTCACCGTCGATTTAGTATAATTTCTAGTGATTAAATGTTTTTTTGTAACATGAAGCCTTATTTTAAATTTTTGAGTGATTTTGATGGGCTATGTATAATAGTTTGTTGTTATTTTCATGGATGTACGTGAGGGATCGTTTGATGACACGTGATTGGATCTTGAGGTTAGAGAGTATGCGCGAGAAGTTTTTGGAGGATGCTTGGGGGCATCTAGAAGAGGTTCGTATGGGAGAGATGCATCACTATAGGCATATCCAAAAATATATGAGACTATTGTTGGCATTGTTTGAGTGGTGGGAGCACATTATGGGTACTTTCTAGCTATTGAAGGGTGAGATGATAATCACCCTCAATGATATTCACAGGTCATGTGGCTACCGGTTGGGAGTAGTTATATGTGATAGACAAGGTGAGTAGGTGTATTTCCATGCATCTTCTTTATGGTGATGATGCCATGAATGTGGTATACTCATCTAGGGATTTCAAAAAGTCCATTTTTAGTGATGGTGAGGGTCGAGCTCTTGTGACTATGATGATGATCGAAATTAGTTGTTATGCCTTATTTGACTAAGTGGGTGGTAGGCTCTCATGGATGTTGATTGGGGTTTTGGGTGATATGTTGGAGCACAAGATAGTGTTTTCTTCGGCTCCTTCCTTACTAGCTTAGACATATATGGAGTTGTGGAGTCCGGAGGACAAAAAGGAGATTCAAAGTTGATGTGGCCTTTTTGTTGGAGTGTTGGACTTAAGAACATATAACAATGGATCAATCGAGAGGGTTACCATGAGACAGATGGATTGAACTATGTTATAGTGTTGGTTTTATGAGGTGGTGATCAGATTTCAAGGCTACAAGGATGATGAGAGGAGAGGATCATTAGAGGTAATTCGTGGTAGAGTTACAAGTAGTAGATGTAGTATGGAGGCCACACACATGTTTTCCAGTGTAAGCGGGGGTAGAGGGGGGCTGAGGGCTACATAGGAGGAGATGTGGTTGTAGGGTTGGTGAGCTGATTATTGGGAGTTGATTAGATTTATTCACGTCAAGTGACAATTTGGTTTAGTGTAGGATGTTCTGAGGCACTTGTTGCCTACAAGTGATATTATGGAAATGCAAATGTGGGTATGTCGGAGATTCAAGAGCCATTTTTGATGGTGAATGAAGAGGGAGTGGGGATCGGGGTGGATGCACGGGGGGCCAAGGTAGGTGTAGATGATGCTAGCATAATGGAGGCATATGTTGCATGGTGGTAGGGTGAGGTAGATGTTTTTGAGAGATGGGTACGATAACATGTGGAAGTTCTTCGGGAGGTAAGGAGGATGAGGGAGTGGCTCTACTAGAGGAGACCATGGATATTTTGGAGGTCGAGAAGGCTGCGTGGGTAGTAGAGAGAACCACTTTGATCACGAGAGCGAGATGGTGCCATAACTACCTAAGATACCGTGACTCGGGAGCGGGACACGATTATCGTAGAGAGAGAGATGAGTTGAGCCGGATGCTTGTGACAATGCAAGGAGAGCTCACCAAAGATATAACATATAGGAATATATATCATCGTGAGAGGGAGACCTTGTAGAATAATTTTGGGGTGATGATAATGTCGGTATTAGGGGCGGAGCTCTAGACATCCATCACACAAGCCATTGGACAGATGGGGCCACCTACTAGTGTGAGCATGGCTTAGTATTAGGTTCTAGGAGATGAGCTGTAGTATTATGAGAGTATAGTCGGATGGAGGCTTCTAGAAAAGCCTCAATATGGTGATTACATAGTTTTGTGTCAACATGATCGATCATGGAGCATCGTGAACATGATCCAAAAATAGAGAGGTCCCGACGAGGGACCAACTAGGGACCCACGATGGGGATTAGGGGAGCAATGGAGGGAGTATTTACTTGTCGGGATTACGGTTCACCACATATTTTGTAGGCCTTTTTGAGAGATTTTTTTAATGTATGATATTTTGTTGTATGAGGATTTTGGAGCCATTGATGATGTAAAAATATTTAATTTATATGTATATATATGTATGTATGTATGTATATATTATATATATATATATATATATATATATATATATATATATATATGATTTTGGGATTTATGTTATGTTCGAGTTTTATTATGATTTGATGTGATATGCTATGGATATTGTTGGAAGAACAAGGAATGAGAGGGGGTGAATCAGTCCTTACAAACATAATTCAATTTCAGATTGCACAACATAATATAGCATGCATTCAATCAACCATGACCAAAAGAGACAACGCCATAACACAAGATATGAGTGGAAAACCCTCAAGGAGAAGAAAACCCACTAAAAATTTGTTGATATTACACAAAAAAATACTCAAGTGATTTTTACGCATCACAAGAGATTTCTTTCGTGAGGCACAAACCCCACTAGGAACACCAATCCATAAACCCTTGTTGATATTACTCACCAAAAATACTTGCATGAATATGAATCATCACACAAGAATTTGATGAATAAATCACTGATGATATGCCGCAACAACTTAGTTGATGGTGATCACAAGATTCAGCTCCAAACTCCTTCAAACCCTTGTTCAAACCCTAGCTTCTCCAACTCACTCTATCTCTCACTCTTTCAACTTGACTTGGCTCTAAACCCTTGCTCTCATGCCCTAACAATTATTCAACCTGAAACACACTTCTTATAATATGAAATCATGCAATCATGCCTGCTATTCATTCACACTAGGGTCACACTTTTCCCTCCAAGAGCATTAGTTTAAAATTAAACTCAAAACACTACTTAAATATGCTTCTCTTCTTTCTAACCCAAGGAGGTAGGTAATTAATGACTAATTCGACAAAAATAAATTAATAAAATACTATTAAAATCATTACAATGTTCACATAAGACCCATATAGGCCGGCCATGCCAAAAACCACTCAACTTGTACAAATCGGGCTCAAAACCCTATCACTAGGATGAGCTAAAACCGCAAACCACAAAACCATGCCTAATAAAGATCCCAAATTCATCACACATGGTTAATATAACATATTGTTAGATTCAAAAGGGAAATATAATCAACAGATTACAGATCCACCATTAAAATGCCGAATATTATAGATTATGATATGCAGTTGATTAGACACAAAAATAACTTAAAATAGATAGCGAATAACAAAACTTAATGAGCAAGAGATAAAAGAAAATAAAAGCAAGAACAAGAGACATATAACACTAGATTTAAGTGGAGAAACCCAAAGGGAAAAAATCCACTGGTAAAGCACTGTCTGTATTAAGAATTTACACAAGTTTAACCCAACACTTCCACTTCACTCCTCGGTCTTTTAAAATTTTTGTAGAGCTATGTCACTTGATTATCTTTTAATACAATGATCATCAACCTGTCTTACTGTCTGCTAGTGTTTCTTACATTCTGATCTCAATATTTAATACTAGACTGTACAAATGTAAATGTTGTTGATAGCCAATCCCGAGAGGGATCACCCAAATCAATGTGGGTGGGTGAATCGGTCAGGCCGCTTCACTCTTAAATGTGAAAGACCTTCACAATATAGTTTGATTAGACAAAATTTAATAATATTGGGGTGTACTGCAAGTGGTAGATCCCACTTGACATTATCACCCCAACACTCCCCCTTAATGTTAAGTGGGAAGAAAAAGCAGACATGCCAAATTCCTTAAATGAACAATAGTGATTCAAACTTGAAGTATGGAAACAAGGGAAATCTTCAGATCTTCCCATACATAAATTCATAAGACAAGTGCTTTACATATGATGGAGCCTTTTAAAAACTAAGGCATACCCATAACTAAAGCTTCATTGGGATGTACAAGTAACTTCACATAGAGTGACACATTTACTTATTACAAGATGGAGGAAGTATTGGAAGTTTACAACGAACATGCATTTGCTCATGAGACTTACAGTTCACATACAATGTTATAATCATGTGTAATCAATCCCTAGAGGATAAATTTGTTACATATAAAGTGGGTGGTCATAATCCACTCTTAAAATCTGACCCGATTCTTTTATAATAATCCATCAAGAGGTGGCATTGTCATACACACTACCCCTCAATGACAACTCTGATAGGCCCAACAAGGCACAAAACTTACAAGACTTCACAACATGCAATGGATTAGTGAAGATATCTGGAACTTGATCTCTGATGTTTAATTGGATTCTGTATCAAGAGAAATCTGACCTTCACATAGAGGAGGAATATTTCCTTTAGCTCCTATGTGTATCACTACCAACAACCTCTTTAGCCACATGGATCTTTTGCTGCTCCAAGTGATGGCACTTGCATAAAAAATTGAACAGAAATCCAACTATATATCCAACACAACATCAACAAATATCATAATAAGCATAATATAAATCATACAAATTTTCACTTTTAACCAAGTATAAAGGTTAAACACTAGTTGTATAACAACTAACATATCACTATGCTTAACAACTAACAAATATGTTGAAAGACTTCCAACATATTACACTTTGTAAAATATATATTAGATGCAATTAGTATTGGACGTCTCTCCAATACAAACACAAAGGCATCCCCAAGTGTCATTTGATATGCATATAATAATATTTTACTAATCACATAAAATGATTTATCAACATATGTATATCTTCATATTCTAAGTCTTTACATAATGAGATAAGACTTGATAGATAACACATTTGAACAAATAATCAAATTATTCAAGAATAACCAAACATTCATTGAAAACATGATCCATTAAACAATGGACACACTCATGGATTTATGTGAATTTTTCTTCAAAAAATGACCATGTAGGCACCCTTTTGAAGTCTAGACATGTCATATATGCTAAACTACTAGAGAAAACTGAAGAAAAATCTTAAAAAATTTTTGTGTGCATGTTTTTAGTTATAGTTATGCTTTTTATATAGTTCATAGAGTTATTACATTAGCTCTATGATTGTTCTCATCAATTTCATCTTGATTTTGATCTGATTTATTCCATTTCCTATTTCTAAAATTTGACTTCTTTTTGGATTTACAATCCTCTTTCTTATGGCCAAATTTTCCACAGTTGTGACATCTACCATCAAAACTTACTCTTAAGTTTCCTAATTTCTTGTCTTTACAAGGGGGTTTAAGAGATGGTTTTGATTTTGAATCTAGAAGGTTTACTTTTTGATTCTTGAGTGAGAAGTTCCTGAGTAGCATTCTCTTTGGAATCAAAATTTTCCATAACACACTCTTCTTGAATTAACAAAGAAGACAAAGTGTCTAAATCAGGAGATCATTCTCATTCTGATACTTAGAGTTAAGAATGGAGATAAAATTTCTGAAATTTTCATGTATATTGATCTATATAATGAAATATAGCAGCTTATCTTGAAATAGTTCACAGTTACAACCATCTAATTGAGCTTTAATGTTCTTAATTTTAGCTAAATAATTGACAATTTTCTCATCCCCCTTCATGGGTGTTGTAAATAGCTCTAAAACTAGTTTAATGATCTTAGAAAACCTATTGCCTTCATGCATGGTTTCTAATTGCTTCCATGCATCTGCAAGTGAGTCCATATGGCCTATATGCATCAAGAATTCATCTCTAATGCTTTGCAATAGGATGGAAAGAGATTCTTGAGATTTCGAGAGAAAGAACTAAGGTTTTCAGGGGTAGCTTGTCTCCCTATGGGACATTTTTCTATACCAGTCACAAGATCCCAGAGATTTCTAGCCATAAAACAAGCTTTTAATCGAACTCTCCATATGCTATAATTTGTTCCATTTAAGAGCTGAGACTTATCTAAAGAAAAATTGGTAGAACTAGCCATTTTAATGCTCAGACAAAAATGGAGACAAATACAACTAAAAACAAATCAAGGAAGCCAAACAAAGACAAAAAACTAGCTACAAATATTTTAATTTGCTATATGAATGCAAACAACTCTAAATTGATAAAAAAATAACTTGATTTGGTCAAATTTAAGATCAATTTTGAAAGATCTTAGTCGGGTCGAGTTTGTTGGGGTTGAGTTACAAAGCGAGCAAACAGAGCTAGGAATGAGTCGGGATAGAGTAGCTCGATGAGTTATTTAACAACTTGAAGGGGTGAGCTAAAAAATGAGCTACTTAACAATTAAACACAAGTTTAAAAATAGCCAAGGTGGGGGTGACACATGGCACAGATCAACAATACCAAGAGAGGCATGTGTCGGATTTAAAATATATCCCGGGTAGATGCGAAATCTTTAAAAATTAAAGTCAATGCCTTTTCGGGTCCGCGATAATAAACAAAATAAACACATGTCAAAAAACTATAACAAGACTGACAATAATGAAAAAAATACACATGTCTCTTTTCAATTAGCTCACATTTCACAATGCAACTAATAAGTCAGAAGATAATTAATTAAAAACAAACCGTATACACGTGTCTTAAATTAATTGGATCACTTTTTTGCATTTTGACACAATGCGAAATCAAATTCTTAGTCAAACAAAGCCACTTGTCAAAAAATTAATGGCTAAAGAATATACACTTGGCCACTTTCCGCCAAAATTTTAATAGATTGCTTTGAGTGGACTTAAAGTCCCGAAATAAACTTAAAATAAAGTTCAAAACTCAAAAAGGTATAAGACATGTGTCGCAATCTAAGTGGCTAAGCCAAAGCAAATATTGACACCCTGACACTTACGAAGGCTGACACAATTAAAAGATTAATATACATGTCAAAAAAAAATTGGTTTGCGCTTCACAAATCTGACAAAGACTACGCCAAAAAAATATATGTGGAGCCTTTTAAATGGTTCGCACTTCACAAGTTTGACAAAAAATAACAAATGCGAAAAAGAGATGTATAAGTCCAAATGCTATTAGTTTGTACTTCACAGTGCGACCAAAATGGCTAAAGAAAACCAAGGACACATGGAGCCTTTTAAATGGCTCACTTTTTGCAAGACTGACACACATTGACAAATGTGAAATAAAAGATACTTGGAGCAATTTTATTGGCTTACCCTTACATATGAAAAAAGCAAGCTAAAAGAAAACTGACAATGCGAAATATGGAGCTACTTGGAGCAATCTTATTGGCTCGGATTTCGCAAAGACAGAAACAAGCTAAAAAAGGTCTGACAACATGAAATATTAAGTGACTTGGATCTTCCCTATTGGATCATATTTCACAAATGAAAAAGGAAAACTAAGCCAATGCAGCCAAGATGGAGACATGCGTAAAGCCCTTATTGGCTTGCATTTCATGATTGACAATTAGATAAACAATAAAACTAACACCACAAAGCAAGATGGAGCCCTTTGATTGGCTCGGGCTTTGAAAAGATATAAATGTGTCAGATTGAATCCACTTGGCACTCTAAGAGTGGGCATGGCTTCATAAATGTGAAAAAGGATAACAAATCTATTTTTATCAATTCTATTGGACCAAGCTTCACAAAACCGATAGAACAAAAATAAAAATGACAAAACAAAGCTAGATGGTGCAAAATGATTGGCCCAAGCTTCGCAAAGACAAACTAGCAAAAATAAAGATTTTTACTGCTAGAACGGACTTAGAAGCTCCAAAAAAATTGGATCTAAATAAATCTTTCAGATCCAAAGTCAAAAATGACCCAAACGGCTATAAACAACGTGAAAACTTAAAATAAGCTCACATGGGCATGGATTTAAACCATAAACAACTGAAACAAGATGCATAAGCAAATATCTAAGCATAAAAAAGCTCAAACACAATCTAAACAACCATTTAGCCAATATTTCACCTATATTTCAAAAAATATTTAGGTGGGAATTGGAAATTTAAACTTGGTTATCTTGAAGACAATTGTAGAACTTTTAAGATTTCATAGATCTGTAAATAAACTTAAAGCTTCTTCACCTCTTCAATTTAAAAAATTCTAGATCGATCCTGTACATGCATAATCATCTAATACCATGTTAGATTTAGTAGGGGAAATATAATCAATAGATTATAGATCCACCATTAAAACATTGAATATTATAGATTATGATATGTAGTCGATTAGACATAGAAATAGCTTAAAATAGATAGTGAATAAAAAGCTTAATGAGAAAGAGATGAAAGCAAATAAAAGCAAGAACAAGAGATAAATAACACCATATTTAAGTGGAGAAACCCAAAGGAAAAAACTCCATTGGTAAAACATTGTTTGTATTAAGAATTTACACAAGTTTAACCCAACACTTCCACTTCACTCGGTCTTTTACAATGCCTACAGAGCTATTTCTCTTGATCATCTTTTAATACAATGATCATCGACCTATCTTATGTCTTGCTAGCTTGCCTTACATTCGATCTCACTCTTTAATACTAGACTATACAAAATGTAAATGTTGCTAATAGCTAATCACGAGAGGGATCATCGAAATCAATGTGGGTGGGTGAATCGGTAAGGCCGATTCAATCTTAAATGTGAAAGACCTTCAAAATACAACTTGATTATACAAACTTTCATAATATTGGGGCATACTTGTTAAGCCCAATAAAATGACTAAGTCCCGGAGTAGAAGATCAACGCACACAAAATATAGTGTAGGAAGAAGATGCATGAGGAGGTGTGCACATGGGGATAACTAAGTTATGCACAAACAACTTAAATAGTTTACCGTTTTGGAATGAATGGATAGAGTTGGACATGGAGCGCATGAAGGTTTGTGTGTGGGAGTAGAAAAGGGTTTGAGACTTAGCTGCATTTTGGGTTATGGTGTTCTGAGGAAAACATGTGAGGATGCTTTAGTAGGCATGATAATGGATGAGGTTAGAACATGGAGACTTACAACCTTAGGAAAGAATATTTCAAGATATAATCATTGTGTTTAAGAGCTATAAAGGAGAGTTACTTATGGCCTAGTTGACACTTGCTTGTTTAGGGTACGCGAGTATGACGGGGTATGATGACATTTGACATGCGGTTTGCTCTTCAGTGATGTTAAGGCGGTGAAGGAGAGCCCCCATTTTATTTAGGAATGCATTTGGATCTAAAATAGGGGACATGAAGAAGATATGTGATGCGAGGCAAGAAATGCAAGAGAAAATTTAGATGGACGGGGAGAGAGCATGGCTAGAACTCTTGAGTAGAGTTATTTTGTAGGGTTAGGATGCTATTTCTGGATGTATTCGGTCTTCTATGACCATTTTGATGTAATCTGATATCTGTAAACAATTGTGAATCAATATATGAGGTGGATTATTTTGAATATCTATGTTTATGGGTCTAAACCCTTGTGTTCTTCATATTACTCATGGTTCATATCTGATTCCTTTGTGTTGTTATAATGATTACATTCATATTATGGTGCATCTATGTTTGGATCTAGTTTCTTTACCTCTGTTCTAGAATGAATGTATGTATTTCTATTTCTGCAATATTCCTCTATTAATGGTGAACATTCTTACAAGGATCACATAAAAGAGGGGCTCAACACCTTTGCGTGCCTCAGGTGAGCATCCAATTCAGGATGGGTGATATGCTGACATGCCTGGGGTTTAAAGGGAATAAGTAAAGGTGATTACATTTTGGTTCCGTTGTTGGGACTTATTTTCAAGCTGTTATAACAATGGTGTGTAATGGTAGAGTGTTTGACTTTGGCCAACATAGAGACATGGCTTAAGAACACGAGAGGATGAGAGTTTCAACACTTTGGACTTGAGTTTAATGCATGTACATGGGTAGAGGAGTATCTGTATCATGAGCTCTATGAAACATTGTTTTGATGTTTTCCAATAGAATTGTATGAATGGTTATTGGCATATGCATCGAGGAGGAGCTGGTACTATCGACCTCATGTTTGAACCCAAGAATATTATCAACAACTTCATGATGCTGATCTGATTTAGACTCGTGCTATTGATCATTGGTGGAGTGGTGTGTTGACTAGCTATACACTGGAGTACTCGGTTTCTACGTATTATTGCCCGAGAGGTTTGAGCTCAAGTTCTTATGAGAGCCGACATGATCTTTCTTGCATGTTATACCACTAGCCATAAAGATCATGATCATCACTTTGAGTTTAAAAGTGTTTCATATGGCTAGCTAAACTCCCACTAGGCACCGAGTGCAAAAGTGGGTGTGGCAAGAAATGGAAAAACCTATGGCAGAAGTGGAGAGACAAGAGAGGTAGATCAAGTATAATGAAGCTCAGGAGAGGGAATTAGTGAGACAACGTGAGATTTCAAGAGTGATGGATGTGTGGAGGAAAAATTTGTGGGAAGGATTTGAGGTTCACACAGAGGATGTGGAATGTAAGTAGTCTTTACTACCCCATATTGGAAAACACTGAAGGATAATCCCCTCACAATTTGATGATAGCTCATCAGATGGATAAAGGAGAAGGATCGTAGGCATACATTTGAACCCACCTAGTGACTAAGTCCTTGTGCTTAGTTTTAAAATTTCGAGACAAGTATTGCTAGTTTGGTTGACACTTTGGAAAGAAGGCACCATCAAGAAAATATTATTTTACATTACATCCATTTATGGCCGCACAAACATTTCCTATGTTTGGTGGTATCCCTTCAGGCATGTCATTTAGACAAGGTGTGGGCTCACAGAACATGGGTATCACATTTGGAAGTAGTTCAAATTCACAGACTGTTGGAGCTCAGTTTAGTACAACGATGGGAATGTAGAGTAACACTACTTTAGGCCCTGCACTGATACGGGAGGAGGATACGGAGGGTTAGGAGTTAGTGGAACAAATGGATCTAGTGGTGGAGGAAACTATTGGTTGTTCAAATGTGTACCCATGTCTTAGATTTGGAAGAACCAAGCTGTTTGAGACAAAAATGGAACCATCTCGCACATTATAGGACCTTCCATTCTTGAGATAGATATCTGGAGAAAGCCGGTTCCTCTATCTATTTCTCTGCACTGCTACTGCTACTCCTAAAGTGGAAGAGAAGACTAAGTTAAAAATGTAAAGGGACCGGGGATAGAAGGATGAAAAAATGGAAAAATAATCTAAGGAAGGTGATAACACCAAAAAAGAGGGATGAACACATTCCATTTTGAGTGAAAATTAAAGGAAAAGTCATGAAAGAAGGCTAGGCATGCATAACACATTTACGGATCGGTTTTATGGAACACAACTGAAAATGTAGCAAGGACACAAAGTGACACAACAAGCATGTAATGCAAAAGAAAGGTAAGAAGAAGGAATATCAACACACTTAGGACAAAAATATTCACAAAATAATGCTTCCATCACTTCCAAAAATGCACTGAATCACATATAACGGTGAAAAAGGCCGATGTCCACACACACAAGCCAAATCTAGAGCTCTGCAACTCAAAATAAAGAAATATGAAGTCATTAGCAAAAACGTAAAGATCCAAAATGTCCAACATTAAGAATGAGCCCAACTCATACATTTATAGATGAATTCATGGAAAAAAAAAAGAAGAGGAAAAACTAAATTTGAAATATAACCACTAACAATAAGAATTCAATGCTTGCAAATCCACTTGCAAATCTATAATATGCATTTCAACAAGTCTATTTGGCATGTTGGAGAACGAAAGAGGAAGGATAAAATCAAATTGGGTGGTTAGAGCAATCATATATGCTCATCAATGCCTAGATTGACGTTTTCCCATTTTTCACTTACCAAATATGCCAAGAATTTGAATTTGAAAAACTAACACTGTAGCCTATATAAATAGCTATTGATTGAGACTAGGTACACACCGATTGAAATTATCTAGAAAAATTTATGGCTGTCAAAAAGATTATTAGAGCCATTTGTGCATGCGAGACACGTGACACACATAGATTAATTGAAAAGGAAAACGACTATGCAAAGTGTTTGTCATTTTTGCCACATGTCACTCATTGATTTGTTGCGTAAAGATTCGGTGACCTATTTCCACACTTTGTGGTTGTATGTAGCACATTCAAGCGTGTGTCAGAATGATGTGGCACAAAATGGTGTAAAGGAGGTTGTAAAATTATGCATGTAGAAGAATGAGTTGTAGAAGAAAGATAGAAGGAAGGCAAGTGCAATTGTAACGTGTGTGGAGGAAATGGGGAAAAATGGTGAGTGGGAAACGTATGGTCAAGGCGTAATTCTTACAAAGTAATTTGCGGGGCACATGAGAGGGCCAGGGGACTTAACTAATTTAAGAAAGTGTAAGGCACACGTGTAGGATGAATAACTTCTGGGAAGAAGGTGAATGCACAAAATAGGTGCACAAGGGAATAGTGTAACAAAGAGGAAAATGAAAATGGAAAGGGGAGAAGGGTTAGCATACAAGGGTGCACAATGAAACAATGACCAAATGAATGTGCAAATGAGATAACTAAGGTGCAAATAACTTGTAATGAAGATCTTAGAGCCAGAATATGTATGTAAGTTGTCCAAATAACTAGGAGAGTTATTCGGATAATAGAAACACAGGAGGGGATCAAGGTTCTAGATATGGTGGGTAAGGACCACAACCCCATGAGTAGGTATTTTACGAGATGTATCTTAATTTTCCTAATTATAAAGGTGTTGAGGATGCTACAGAGTATGTACACAAGTGTGAATTACTATGACGTGCTAAGAGGAAACTAGCCCGGAGCACAAGACAAGTCGAGTTTCCAAATACGTTGCAGGGGCGCACGCAAAGTTGGTACTAAAAATATGACCAACATCAGACGATGATGGATTATACTATGCTACATGATTTTTTTTTGGTGGAATTTCATATTCTTGAATTTGAATAGAGAAGTTCCCACTAGAGAATCCATCGTGAAATTCTACTAACACCTTTTTAGTTTGTTTGTCGTCGATACACCTTAATAACACGCTATCAAGATTCCTTTTGAAGAGAAGTCCATCAATCAAAATTGATTGTAACCTCAAATGTCTTATCTTTTCCTCATTTAAACTAGGAGGGTATATTCCCTCGAAAGGAATGTGATCATGTCCTTCATCTATTCGTGTGCGCTTAGGATTTGTATTGTTTTTACGTTCGAGCACATGAGATCCTCATCCAAACAATGTAGTCTTAGGTTCATTTTGTGTGTCCTTAGCAAACTACTTGTAGAGTGCACTACTTCTTACCATCTTTGTGGATTTAATAGTCACATCATACTCCTTGATTTTGGTCACCCATCGTGCTTTCTTCTCGCTGATTTCTGCTCTCATGATGAAGTATCTAATAAAGGAGTGGGAGACTAACACCTTGATATGATTTTTGGCGAGAGTAATTTTGAAATTCTTGAGCACACACATAATGGCGTAGATCTATTTCTCTATGTGACTATATATTAATTCATAATTCTTTAGTGTTTGGTGAAGAATGCCACTGGCTTCTCAACCCTTGTTCATTTTATAGTGTTAGGACAACAAAAAAACTTGTATCGAGTGCCATAAGTGTAAAGGATGAAATCCTTTGAGTAATCCGGGTTGATGAGTGTTGGTGCACAAGAAATTTCTTTCTTGATCTTGTCGAATCTTTCTTTTCATTCTATTTTCCATATGAAAGCTATGTCCTTTTTGAGCATGAGGGTGATTGGCCTTACCAGTCCTGCAAAGTTAACAATAAAGTGCCTAAAAAGTTGATTTTTCCAAGGAAGGAGTACAAAGCTTTCTTGTGCATCGACAAAGAGATGGTTGGGATGGCTGATACATGTTCAAGATCAATTGCTATGCCATCCTTTGAAACTACATGCCCTAGAAGCTTGCCCTATGCCACCACGAAAGCTGCATATTTTGGGGTTGAGAGATACCTAATATTTCCTACATTTCTCAAATACTTTCTCCAAGTGCACCATGTGATCCGTGATTTTCTTTGAGAACAATTTTATGTCCTCATGGTAGACCAAGATGAATTCATTGATGTAGCCTTTGAATGTAATATCCATGGCATACTAAAACATTGCACTTGTATTTGATAGACTAAAGGGAATCTTCTAATATGCATATGTTCTCTACTTGGTTGTAAATGTTGTTTTGAATTGATCATCTTCCTTGAACAAAATTTGATTGAAGCCTGAGTATCCATCCAACATTGAGAATATTTGTGTGCTGACCTCGGTTTGTAGAAGCTGCTCCAGAGAAGTCAAAGGATAATGATGCTTTAGAGATGCCTTGTTCAAATCTCTAAAATCAACATAGAGTCTAATTTCACCATTTTTCGTGTGCACCGGAACTAGATTCATGACCCAAGTAGAGTACTTGATGGGAAAAATAATATTTGTCTCAATGAGTTTGGATAACTCCTTCCTCATGAGGGGTTCTATCTTTGGATTGGTGGCCTCGACTTTTTCCTCGACGGGATTAATACCAGGATCAAGGTCAATGGAGTGTTGAGCAACACTTGGATCAAAACCTTTGAGGTCCTCATACTCCCACGAGAAGATATCATTGTTTTTTTGGCAGAGAGAGATGAAGGCCTTCTTTTCATCATGCACACAAGATTTACTAAGAAACAAATCCTTTCCATGCGCAATAGTAGTAGTGACTGGGAGCAGTCTTTTGCATGGTGCGCATATAATTTTCTTCACCCTTGAACTCATCATCGGGCTCAAATTTTTTTTATAAGGTGACCAACACTTTAGGAAATTTTTTTGTCTTAAGTTGTATCACTTGGTCACCATAGCTATCATGTAAATCAGCTTGTATGATTGATGAGAACTCAACTTCATTCGGATAAACCTGAACAATGTGTGTCATCTGTAAAAAAATTTCTAATTTGGTGTTATTTGGAATCAATGGTCTAATCACCATCTTGATGTGCTGAGTGTTTCCTTTGATAAATTCCTCAATAGGGAGAACTCAAGCCAAGCAAGACCATCTGGTCAGCTTCCTTATTCATTTTCATGGCACCACCTCGCATATTTAGAACATTAAAGCTCTCAAGGAGATCCAGAATCATCTATAAGATTTGAGAAGCTTATTTTTTCCACACACTTGTTAGTAACTCCGATGGATAATCAATTCCATGTCCCCAAAGATCTGCAATGCATTAATCTTCTTCTTTCGAAATAAGAAGACAATACACCAACACTTCATATTCTACCATGTTGTTAGAACATGTAAACTGCAACTTGTGCACAAAGAAAACTTCTCATCCTTAGGGGAAATGAGAACAATTCTTGCTCCCATGCCATTTCTACTTCTGGATCCATCAAAGTATAATTTCTAAAGACCAGGGTTCTCTTCACTTTGCTTGAGCGCACACAACAACACAACTACTTCTTCAAGAATGCAGTAAAAAACAAGCCCAATTTCATAAGCTTCCAGCTCTTCAACATATGGATCAAATTTGTGGTGCCTCTCCACACACTCATCAAGTAATAGATCAGGAATAGAAGGTGGAAGAGGCTGCTCTTCAGAAACTGAAACTTGTTCTTCTTGGATTAAATAGCTAGCTTGGAGAGGGGATGAGACATATGGCTGTACATGATAGGAAAATATTGGCTCAACTTGTATGGTAAGCTAGGTACCATACCTTGTTTTGAGTAACATATGGGTTCAATAAGAAGACAAGTAACCATCCACTTTAGTAGTAAAATATTTTGATAGACATAAGGAAAACAAAGGAGGTAGGTCAATGATTGACACATCTTGAGTTATTGTGAGGCTTGGACATGCATGGAGGGTTAACTCAAGATCCTTGATGATTCCTAGGGTAGTGACAGTTGAACCATCAAGTTGCAAGACTCCTTTTGTCAAAGGGTTATACTTAAGACCTAAAACATCAACAATTTTATTTAGCATGATGAAGTATTGGAACCGAATCAATCATGCATTTATGGATAAGACGTTTTCCTATGATTAAGGACATATAGAAAGGTGGGGTTTTGAAAAATTTACTTACTTGTTTCTCCTCTTCTTGGCATATATTAATAGAAGTGTGTGAATTCTATATAGCTGGGTTAGTGCGTGGAAGTTGAGCGAGGAGCTTCATGTAGCAAGTCGCGTAGAGATGGAATAGTGAGGGCATCCTACATTGTGACATTTATGTTTGTCTTCTTCATTTGGTCAAAAATAATGAATGGAAAACCCACTGACTTGTGCATTTGAGGAACAACAACATCCTTCTTGGCTTCTTGGGAGCAGAAGTAGGGGCCTTAGCTAGTGCGAGAGGCTTGGCCTACTAAGGGAGGGGCACATGCCACTTCAGGAGGAGCTTTGCGTGGATCCGTGTGTGCTAGAAATTGAGTGTTTTTTCCACTTTGGATGCATTAACAACTTCCTTTTGCTTTTGAGAATCATCTTATGTTGTTGGGATTGAAACCTATGTGCAGATTCACACATTTTCTTTTTATACCTTGATTTGTCTATAACTTGGGTGCATACCGCTTGCATCATCTCGCAACTTGATTGATTTCATAAAAATCCTCAGCGCCAAAGAATATCAAGTTGGCTTCAGGAGGAGCCTCTAGATTTCCTAGTTCTCAAGCTCACCTATGTAGATGGAAGGATCAAAATTAGAAGCATTATGGATCATGTATTCCTATGCGCACATAACATTGGCACAATAATATTGTGTATGAGGCGTATTACAAGGAAAACACTACTTCGATTCTGCGCCATGTTGTTTGAACAGGGACAAGTGCTTGACTTGTGTTAGGCACTAGGAGAGGTGTTACAGGAGGAATAACTTACAAAGGAAAGTACACATTAGCATGCCATCTATCATTCTGCTGGTTTTGCCCATATCTCATATTTCCATATTGATTGTGCCAAGATTAATTGTTTTGGCTTTGTGCCGATTAAAACTACCTCTGTAGGATTGTGCTTGTTACTTCTCCAATGATATGACCTTGTTGGACAAGTTTCTAATAAGGGCCTTTAACTCTTCATCTTCTTTTTGTTGTGCGGGAAAGTAGGATGTCAATGTAACTGGTTGCGTACTCTATATTGGAACATGGGAAATAGAAGGTTGGGGTGCCAGAGACATTTTTGGGAACAAGGGCGCATGAGGCCTAGGTGCCAACTTACTAGCCTGAATAAGATTGTTTTATGCCCTTATTGCAATGTTGTATACAATAGGTAAGGTTATACCTCCCATGGATTGAATCATGATTGAAATGTCACTATTTAAAGCCCTTAAATAATACAAGAAAGCATGTTGGGATATATGCCTTACCACTTGAGGAATTTTTTCCCAAGTTTTCTGGAATCTGATGTTGAAATCAGTCATCTACTTGTTGGGCACGTGCTTTGTTGTAGTTAGCTGCTCCACCAGTGATAGATGTTCAATCGTCTTCAAAGTAATTACATAGATCCATTCCAAGCTCATCCTAGGTAGCAATAGATGTAGGTCTCAAGCCTTGGTACCATTGAAGTGATTTACCTTTGAAAGAGGCTGCAAACATCCTGACAACAACATCATCATGAGTGATTAGGTAAATAGAGGACACATTGGCCACATATTGAATGTTTTCAATCTGCAGGTAACTTGATTCTCTCCCATGAAGTATGGAATACTCTTGACTATGGCTTCCGAATGTCATCATTTGTTCATTGAGATTGAGTGGGATTCGCTAGTGAAACTGGAAAAGTTCCTAGGAGGAGGAGGAGGTTGAAGCGCCATGGTAGGGAACACTTATCTACTTTGAGGAGGAGTAGAGTGTATGTGGCATGTTGGAGATGTAAATGTGTGCATAGAAGTTCTTCTATGTGTTCTTCTTAGTGAAAGATGAAGGTAATCAAAGAAACCTTTGGGTGTAATACTCTGTTTGGTATGCACTCTTCTCATAAAAGGCACTCAGGAATGCGAAACAGGAGATCTGGAAGTGTTGGGAGTCATGAGATGTGTTGAAACAAGCCTCCAAAGGATGGAAATACTAAGTCCACACACTAGAACTTAACAATATGAAATTTAAGCTTTCATTGCTTCTCCCACTTTGGGCATGCTAGAGAATTTTGGTCATTCAAATGTGGACCCGCATCTCGGATATGGAAGAAACAAGCTATTTGAGACAACAATGAAACTGTCTCTAAGTTGTGGGACCTTTCGCTCTTGAGATGGATCTCCGGAGAAGGCCGGTTCCTCTATCTATTTCTACTCTACTCGCTACTCCTAATGCTTTGGAAGGGAAGACTAAGCTGAAAATCCTAATGGACCAGAGGATAAAAGGATAAAAAAATGGAAAAATAATATAAGGAAGGTGATAACACCGAGAAAAAGAAGGATGAACACCATCTATTACGAGTGAAAATGAAAGGAAAAGGTATGAAATAAGGCTAGGCACAAGTATCACAAGCTGAAACACATTTACGGATAAGTTTCATGGTACACAACTAAAAATGGAGCTGCAAGGGACATAAAGTGATACAATAGGAACACAATGCAAAAAGAAAGGCAAGAAGAAGGAATATAGACATGCTTAGGACAAAGAATAGTCATAAAATAATGATTCCATTACTTCCAAAAATGCACAAAGCTATATAATGGCGAAAGAGGCGGATGTCCACATGGCACGAGCGATTTAGAGGTCTATAACTTAGACTACGAAATATGAAGTCCTTAGAAAAACCGTAAGGGTCTAAAATGTCCAACATTAAAAATGAGTCTAGTTTGTACATTTATATATGAATTCATGGAAAAAAAGAAGAGAGAAGGAGGAAGACATGAATTTGAAATACAACCACCACTAACAAGCATTCAATGCCTATACATATGTCAAATGCATTTCCCAAGTCTATTTGGTGTGTTAGATAAGGAAGGAGGGTGGATCAAATCAAATTGGGTGGTTAGAGAAATCATATCTACTCATCAATGCCTATATTAACATTTTCCCATTTTCACATACCAGATCTACCAAGAATTTGAATTTGAATATCTAACACTATATCCTACATCAAGAACTATTTATTGAGACTAGGGGCATGCCAATAGGAGCTCCGTAGCAAAATATATGGCTTTGAGAATATTGTCGAGCCATCATGCATGCAAGACACATGACACACACTAATTGATTGAAAGGATGACCAACTATATAAAGTGTTTGTCATTTTATACCACATGTCACTCATTTATTTATTACAAAGATTCAACAACCTGTTGGCACACTTTGACAAGTGCATGTAGCATATTCAAGCGTGTCGAGAATGATGTGGCACATAATGGTGTAGAGGAGGGTGCAAAAGTATGTGCATGGAAGAATGAGGCATATAAGAAAGATAGAAGGAAGGCATGTGAAATCAAAACATGTGTGGAGGAAATGGGGCAAACTGGTGAGTGGGAAATGTATGGTCAAGGAACAATTATTACAAAGTAATGTGCAAGGCGCGTGAGAGGGCCAAGGAATTATCTGATTGAAGCAAGTGCAATGAACGCGTGTAGGATGAATAAATGATAGGAAGAAGGAAAATGCACAAAATATGTGTATAGGGGAAGAGTGGAACAAAGAGGAAAAGGAAAATGGAAAGAGGAGAAGGGTTAGTGCATAAGGGCGTGTGATGAAACAATGACCAAATGAATTTTCCAAGGAGATAACTAAGGTGCACACAAATTTTAATGAAGATCTCAAATCCATAATATGTATGTAAGTTGTCAAAATAACTAGGAGAGTTATTCGGATAACGAAACACAAGAGGGAATCAAGGTTACAGTATACGGTGGGTAAGGACCAAAACCCCATGAGAAGGTATTTTATGAGATGTCTCTTCATTTTCATGATTATGAAGGTGTTGAGGATGATGCGGAGCATGTAGACAAGTGTAAATTGCCATGGTGTGCTAAGAAGATCACTACCCCGGAGTGGAAGGCAAGATAGTTTACAAATATGTTGAAGGGGTGCACGCATAACCGATCTTGAAACTATGACCGATATTACACGATAGTGGATTATACTATTTTGTGTGATGCCTTCTTGGTGGAATTTCATATTACTAAATTTGAGTAAAAGAGCATCAACGCACTCAAGGATATTCAATAAGGTATGGCAGAGAGTGTGCGAAGAGTATGATGCATGTTTTAAGACTCTCTTGTCAAATTTATCTTATGATATCCACCCCTCTCAGCATGCTCAGTGGTTTTCGAGAGGTTTGATCACACCTTTCGGATGAACACTTTCACATAAGAATTTCATGGATCCATGTGAGGCCTTGGAGGCTGCTTTATGTGCTGAAGCCATTGGGAGTGTTGATACTAGGGTAAGTCCCTTTTGGAAGCAAAAATTCCTTTCATGGAAAAACAACTTAAGATTTTTTTTGCAAATTCAGCGCATGAGACTCACAAATGAGACATTGGTGTATAAACCGTGAAGTAGAAGGACACACTAAGGATAGTTTCCCTCAAAAGTTGGTGCAGGGATTTTTGTTAGACCATGAAATATGTCACGAGGATCATGATCCAAGTAGATTCCCTTTGTTACAATGCATGCTCCATAAGAATGTGTCATGCTATTGTAATATTTTGTACATCTACCACTCATGATACTAAGGACTGCCAGTTGATAGACCAAATTCATGATGCAATTGATATTGGTGTGTGCTAGGCCAACATTGAAAATAGTTATATGAATAAGGGCATTAGCATGAAGGGTGTGAAGATGGTGGAGGAAGGGGAAAAATATTTTGCGGAGGATTCAGAGGCCATGGTGGTCATGGTGGAGGAAGGAGTGAATTTCCCCATGGAACTTGTTTTAATTGTGGATCTATGGATCACTATAAGTGTGAGTTCTGGAATTTACTGTAATGATCATGGTGTGAAAAGAAACATGAGTATGAGGAGTGCCCTGACTTGTATGATCACATGAGGTAGAATCAGAAGAAGGAAAAGGGCACGGGAATGATGATGAGTGCCCCGACTTGTCTAACTTTGAGTTGAAGCCTATATTAGTAACTACATGTGCTAAAGCTGCATACGCATGAGAAAAACCAAAGCAGAGGCCTCTGTATACAAGAGAAGAGGTATTGCATGGGAAGTACCCTAATCCAAATTATCAGAAGGAAGTTTACCAGGAGACTATGGAGGTGATTAGGAGTTTGCAAGGGGAGATCTAGTGCTTAAAAGAGCAGTTGTGGAAGTTGGAATAGGAAAAGAATGTTGAGATCCCTCAGAATGATGTGGATGATGTCAAAGAGGTATGTAAGATGATGCACTAGGAGAATATCATTCCCTTGTTAGGAGAATGGTTGAGAGGAAAGGTACCGCACATTGGGAATGAGCGAGAGGAAGATCTTACATGCTAATTTCCCCCTCATAGTCTTGATTATGAAAAATAAATCACATTGAATGTGGTAGTTGATGGATGGATTTTGAGCAACATACTAATTAACACATGTGCAAAGGTTAATGTTCTTACTTTGGATGCATGGAATCATATGGGGAGACCACCATTACAACCATCTTCAAATGTGTTGTACATGGCAAATAGAACTAAAGTTACACCCATCGGAGTTTTGAAGAATGCTTCCATAACCATTCAAGGGGCCAAGTTCACTGGGGACTTTGAAGTCTTAGTGCTTGCCAAGGTAGATAGTTTTCTAGCCTTACTTGGATGCCCCCGCTTTGCAATTCAACAAGGGATACATCAGCTTTGAGAAAAAGGAGCACATAATTATTCCACTAACAGATGGGAGGTCTACACCTTATGTCAATCCTTTTTGAGAAGAAGACATCAATAGAATTTATGTGCACACCATCAGAGACCCAAAGGTTATTGAGCCATCAAGAGAAGGAGTCATTCAGTGGGATGATGCTCGGTCTTGGGTGATACGACTAGCATTACATGTGATAATTGGGTGCATAAGACTTATGAGTTGGTTGGAAGAAAATTAAAGGGAACTGTGAATCATGTTATCAAGGCACATTTGGTTAGGCATCTAGGGGAAGATAATTACCAAGTTACATGGGAGAAGGTAACCCTGATGTCTTCTTGTGTGCTATGGAAGTCCATTAGACTTGTGAAGTAGAACGGAGGAATATGTTTGTTTATACCTTGCATGAGACAATAATGCATTGATGGATGAATCATTGAGATATCTTATAGAGTGGTGTGAGGTAAGAATCACATTCTCTGTTAGATTTCTCCAGACCAATGCACCTTCAAGGATATGTGACTATCATGGGAGGGAATATTCCTTTTACCATGTTCAGGAATGTGAGAGAACCTAGATGGAAGGCATAAAAGATCTACACCCTTCACTATGAGTGCATAAGTTCTATTCCTCTTTGTAGAGTTGTGCACATGCTTGGTATGTCCATTCAGAGTTATGTCATCAAACAGAAATTGACAGGAGTTAATGGCGGGTATTATTATTAATTTTTTAGTATATATCTTCTAAACCCTCGGTGAATGAAGCTTTGCAGGTAGTCAAGTGCCTTACTCTAGGAGATAGTGCGAAGGTGAGGACCTCGTCAAATATTTTCTAGGGAACATGATTTGGAGGTGAGTGTTAAAGAGGAAGAAATAGATGAAGTGTAGTTTGAGAACGGCTTCCTAGAAAGGGAAAGAGGAAAAATGGTGTACCTGATCGAAGATGAAGAAATAAATAACTTATATGTTGATAATACATAGGGTACACATGATGTTTTGGATAGTGCGGATGAGAATGCGTGCGCTTACCATGAACCATTGAAAACAAAGAAGGTCAACATTTTCACGGAGGAGGAGAACCAAAAGAAGCAACAATTGGTGTTTACTAGATAGACCAAGATGTTTCAAAGATAATTAAACTACTACGGGAGCTCCAGGATATTTCCCACATGGGTATCATGAGTTAAAAGGAGTTCATCACTCATTGGGAGAGATGTAGATTAAGTTAAGGAAGGTGTGCACCCAATCAAGAAGAGGCCTTACCAAATGAATCCTAACATGTGTGTGGAGGTAAAAGAAGAAATTGACAAGAGACTGGAATCCGGGATCATTGAAGCTATTGAAGAGTCTGAATGGGTTATCCCAATGGTGATTAGTATAAAGAAATATGGAAGGATATAGATCTATATAGACTATATAGATTTGAATACTGCATGTGTTATAGATCCTTTTATAATGCCTTTTAATAAGGAAATATTAGAGGGTGTACTGGGCATGAGATCTACTCTTTTACGAGATAGATTCTTAGGGTATCACTAGGTAAGGATTGCAAAGAAGACTAGGAAAGACTACTTTCACCACCTGAATGGGGAATTTTTCTTATATGGTCATGCCATTCGGGATTAAGAATGCACCTGCTTTGTATTTTCATGCATGTGGTACAAACATTCCACAAATTTATTCATAAGTTTCTACAAGTCTACGGATGATTAGACAGTGTATGGATTAGCAAAATATCATTATGACAACTTGATATTGATGTTTGTAAGATGCAGGAAGTTAAGTATCTCTCTAAACATTAAGAAATGTGTCTTTACTACTCCTTTTGACATATTGTTAGGTCATATTATTTGTAAGGAAGGTTTATTGGTGGACCGAGGCCAAAGTTGATGTTATTGTGGGTTTGGAGGATCCCGCCAATCAAAGTTAGTGTGCAAATTTCTCGGGCATACTGAGTTACTACTAAGCAAAAAAATCATCAAAGGTTATGGTAGGATCCCAGGCCCTTGGAAGAACTATTAAGATATAAGGGAATATTTCATTGGGATGAGGCGCAAGAGGTGGATTTTGATACGTTGAAGGAGAAGCTTACGATCGCGCCCATTTTATGCTTTCCCTCATGGGACAAACCCTTTCATGTGCATGTAGAAGTGTCGGGGAATGAAAATTAGAACAGTTCTAGCAAAACTTAGAGAAGGGATTGTTGATCTCGCTTTATGTTTTGAAAGAAGGAAGCTAACTCCATCCGAGAAAAATTACACAATAATGGAGCGTGAAGCGTTGTCTATAATTTATGCAATGCATAAGTTTAGGAAGTACTTGTTGGTTACTCTATTTATATTTTACATAGATCACATGACACTTAAGTATTTGGTAAACAAGCCTGTTTTGTAAGGGCACATATGTTGGTGGATCTTGTTATTTCAGGAATTTAACTTTTGGTGGTATTCAAACCAAGAAAGTGCAATTTAGGACCTGACCATCTTTCTAGAATTAATTCAGGTGAGGATGCACAGAGCATTGAAGACACAATTTTGGATGCATAGTTGTTTATATTACAACACGTGCCCACTAATTTGGAGGATATTGTTGTATTTTTGCAAATAGGTGTGGCACCTGATCAAGAGTATAGAAAGGAAAAAACTTGCCATTCGTTTTGCACCTTATATGTTGATTGGTGGAGATCTATAAAAATTGGTCCGGGATGAGATTTTGTGCCGGTGTGTACTAGAGCATGAGTGCATGGGTATTATGGAGGAATCTCATGGAGGGATTATTGGTGGACACTATGCAGGGTGAGCCACCATGCACAATATTCTAATGGCTGGTTTGTGGTGGGAGACATTGTACAAGGATTGCTAAGAATATGCCAGTGGTTGTGATCATTCCGGTGCCTTAGGAAGCTTGGACATAGATATGAAAAATCTGTTGAGGCCTATAGAAAGTGCATAACCCATTGAAAAATGGGAAATTCACTTTGTGGGCCCTATTTCCCCGACGCGCGCACAGGTCACACTACATCATTATGTGTATAGATTATCTTAAATGGTGGGTAAAAGTAGCATATATAAAGGATTACATTGTAGCTACTGTAGTAAGGTTCCTTTGGGAGAATATCATAAGCAAGTATGGATGTCCATTGAGTTTAACAAGTGATAGGGGTACTCACTTATTGAGTGAGACTGTTAGGATATTATTGGCGGAATTTAAAGTTGCCCATCATAATACAACAACCTATCACCCACAATCTAATGGAACTATTGAAGCTTTCAACAAGATTTTAAGCCACACATTGACAAATATCTATGATGTTGGAAGGAAGGATTGGGATGATAAAGTATCAATTGTTCTTTGGTCTTATAGAAAAACCTAAAAGAGACTAAACAAAGCAACACCCTTTTAGTTGGTGTTTGGTGCCAAGGCTATTTTACCGGTTGAATTTATGTTACCATCCTGCGTATTGTGCATGTAGGAGGATTGGCTGATGAGAAAACACTTGAAGAGCACATAGACAAACTAACGCAATTAGATGAGAGGCCCGCCATAGCTTGATGGAGCCAAAAGATAGAGAAAACAAAATAAAAGGCCCGACATGATCGACACATTAAAAATAAGAAGCTGGAGGTTGGATAGATGGTTCCTTTGTAAAATTCTAAGTTTCTATGTTACCCTAAGAAACTCAAAGTGCATTGGTTGGGATTTTATGTTATATTATATATACTTGATTCATGTGCTTTGCTAGCTACAAGTGTTGGATGGAACACACTTTCTCGGTTACTTCAACAAGAGTAGGTTGAATTCGTACTATAAATAAGTCTTATGTGTGTTTATAATAAGGCAGTGTTTCCATTTAGCTTAGGTTTCCCTTTAACACAGTTTCCTTTATGTGTTTCCTTTCATCGTTGCTATGCTTTGTCTGTTAGTTTGGTGTGTTGTGTAATAAGTGCGTTTGCGCGCTAGTAGCCAATTACTATCTAAGAGGTTTCATGCGTAGAGGACTACACATACTTTTAGTGTGGGGTGAAGAGTGCAGTAAGAGGCACACATTTGGAGTGATGTTGTTGGTGGCTCGAGAGAGAAAAAAAGTGCATGGTATAAGAGGAACATGCGTAGCGAGGTGATAATGGTCGGATATAAATGGTACCAAGAAATAGTTTTATGAAATCCACATATAATGATGAATGTGCAGAGCAACATGAGGTAGACAGAAGCATGAATAACTACTTGGTATAAGACGCAATGGTAAATGTACTTTAGTACTAAGAAGCGCATGTAAGGGAGTCTCATGCGGTCGATGTAGTTTTACACGCTAGAAATTTAAGGAGGTTACGCATGAGTGGGAACACAAAGGAAAAATGCTAGACAAAATGCACAAGAGGAAAGCATTGGAAAAATATGAATTTAATGTGGTAGTATGGTGGTAGGTGGCATGGAAATTAATGTGGTAAAAAGTGAAAAAATATAAATAGGGAGTTGAGGTAAGTTATTTTCACCTTGTGTTTACTTGTAGAAGAGCTCTTGCGAACTAGGGAATCCTTGTGAGAAATTTGCAAAAATCACATGTAAAGTGAAAGATTTGAGAACCATATTGGAACAGAGTACATATGCATATATAAAAGTGGTTGTTTGGAAGGATTTCTATGGGTTTTAACGTTGTTTTGTGGAAGAAAGGGTTTCTAGGTTAGGATTTTTTACGAAACTATGGCTTGAGTTTGAAGAATTTGCATAGAAGGATTGGAGCCAAGGATTGAGCGGTAGGAAAACAAGATCCCAACAAGGAAAATGGCACCAAGGAAAGGATTAAATGTTTCACCCAATGTTGAGTAGACATAATATTGTGCTAAGGAGAAGACACCCACTGAGAATGCGCACACGGAACAAGGCACATTTGAAGGTGTAAAATGATAGGAAAGGAAACACATGCTAGGACAAGCTGATTCGAGACTTAGCCATTTTTCATGGATACGGGCTATTTTTGGAGATAGCGTGCGGAGTAAACATTAGGATGGAGATTTACACGACACAAAAATGCTGTTTTGGGAATGAGTGACTTATAAATGCCATGCATGAGTTTAAGTTATTAATAGGATTAATCTTCCTGTTAATTGTAGAGCATCTATTAGTAGCGCACTTGCATGTCTGCATGTTATTATAAAGGCGCACGGCTATTTCAGCATGCGACCTATTTTGAGAAGTGCATATGCAGTGAAGGGAAAGTCCCCACCTCTATTTATATGTATTGATCTATGTAGTTTAGAGAGAGAATGAGTGGTGAGTTATTGTAGAGTTATGTTGTTGGATATGATGCACACATGACTTATGATGATACTTTTAAAGTACGAAGCTTCTATGTTTTACATTATTTAATCTAATGGAGTATTTTGGATGGATAATGGTGTTAACCATGATTATAACCGGTTCTTATATAGTTAATATTATTATAGTTATTGTTTAATTCATGATTCTCTAAGATCTAGATTTGGATTATGCTATGTGGAATATTTATGTTATTTATGGATCTGATTATGTTTTTTCTTCATCACGCTAACATCCTGCACAAGCACTCTAAAGAGGGACCTGGTACCTTTACGCACTTCATGTGAGTGCTCTACTCGGGATGGGTGATGTGTCGAGTGCCTGGGTTTTATACAGTAGATTCTAGGCTGCATCACCTAAGAAGAAGGGAAAGGGCAAGGGAAAACTAGTCACATTGACAAGTTTTAACGAAGAATGGTATGCGGAGATGTAATACCCAGATGGGGTATTATTAGGGATGGATTGGGTATCTCACATATGCAAAATGGTTATAATTTATTATAACCATATGACATATACAACTAAGAAAGAGATGAAATTGGAGCTTGTTCACCCTATAGGAGAAAAGGAGAAGATGACAAACCATTGTATGATGAATCGTGAAGAGGACATTGGAGAAGGATGGGATTTTACAACTCTATGAGTTGCCATTTTTTGGTAATCCTAAGAGATTATACCAGTGGCTTATGCCATGCATACACAAAGATTAATTTTACTTGCAAGGAGGATGCACATAATCGCACAGCTTGATCTCCAAGTACACTAAACTTATCTACACAGGAGACTCACTAGATGATGACTTGGGTGACAATGAGGTTGTCAAGGAAACAACTAAGGCATATGAATAAAAGAAGGGATGGTGTGCCTTTGATATTTCTAAGATCACTGAACCAGTCATGAAGATGGCTAAACACATGTTCACTAAGTTGAATGGACAAGAACGGTGGATGCAAGTGAACAAGAGATGGATGAACATTTGCGGGGAAGGTTTCAAAGGGGACCATCTACAACATCTCGGCCTTCATTATAGAGGATATCATTGATGCCACATGAGATGAAGATAAAATTATGTATGGTAATATTCTTCTTGCCATTGTGTTTTCAAAGATTGGAGTGCCCAATGGGGCGAATAATAACATTTGGGAGTACCCTGATGAGAACCCCTCCCCAGCCTAAGAGGTTTGAAGCAAATAATTGAGATATAATGACACCAAAGCATACAAGGTGCACTTAGATAAGTGGTACAAGATAATGTGTGATGCATTTGGAGTGGAGTTGAGGATTCCAGAGCAAGCAACCGCAAAACTTGGGCAAGGATGAGGCTGAATTTGTAGTATACTAGTAGTTCTGCATTGACAGGTTCACATTGACTGATGACACTAAGAGCCCATGGTGTAAACTTCCTTTTTCCTTCATGCCGTAGTATTTTTAGAGCATGGTTAACATGTTTAAGGAGGATAATAAGCTAAGGTTTTATATAAGTGAAGTAGATCAGGAGAAATGTGCGCTATGTAGAACACTTGTATATCCTTAGAAGCGAGTGTATGTGGAGAATTATGTCTTTCATGACATACATATGCTAAGGCACACGACATTACCACTTACAAGCACAATGGTGACAAGGGTGTACTTGCATCTAAGGCCTAAGTTTGAGAAAAGTGGGTATGTTGAGGATGATGTCTCCATCCCCGAATACCCCGCCAGAAGGAAGAAGATAGTGACAAAGAAGAGGGATAGGGAGGAAAATTTAGCAAGTAGGGCACGAGCATGCCCGTGGTTCAAACCACGGGGAAACAGAGTTAGGCATAGGCATGATAACTTATGCTCATAGGAATAATTCCGTAGTGAAGGAGAAGTCCCTAGTGATGGAGTAGTCTCTAGTGAAGAATAATCGGAGGATAGTACAGAGTTGGACTCTAAGATAATGAAGAACATGAAGGGTGATGAGATTGGAGAGGGGAGAACAATGAGCATGAGTCGATAAGAACCCTCATATGTATGATGTAGATGAATCGATGAAGAGTGGAATGAATCTTTAGAGGGTGCTCGAGAGGGAGAAATAAGTGAAAAGAAGTGGGGACGAAGGTGCATGAGACCCCGCACCTATCTTGTGAACAGTTAGAGGACACAGTGGAGAAGGAGGTGGCAGTATCATCAAGGAATTTTTAGAGCATGAGGTGGAGCATAGCGCAGATAAATGGAGAAAGAGAAGTATGGAAGCATGGGTGGGGAGACAATTTTAATAGCCAGTTTCTTGAAGGGAGAGCACACAGGTGGTAAGGACATGTTGACATCATAAGGACCTATAATGACTTATGATAATGATCCGTAAAGGTCCTACTCGTGTGTTTCCACGACATAGTGCCTACAAACCACCTCTTTTTTGGTTTTCATTTGCTAAAGATGGTGCGTACCTACTCAAAAGGAAGATTTTGTCATGGGATTTTGAGTCCCATGTTGATGATCCAGAAGTTGAAGTCAATGTAGGTGCATTACTAGACACACTAAGCTCTAATGAGGTAAATCCTATTGTCGATTATTAGTAGCTAGCTGATGAGAAGGTATGTAATGCATTGAACAAAGTTTCGAAGTGGAGATTGAATTAAGGTTATTCAGGAGGAATAATAGGATTAAGCATTGGAGAAGGAGTTGGAGGAAAAGAACAAGGAGATTATAGAGAGAGATAAGGAGATAAAGGGAAAGGAGTTTATAATTGCATAGTTAAGGACTGAGTTGAGAGAAGATAAGGGGAAGGTGCGCGAAGCTTACAAGAAAGTGGAGGTTATCTCAAACTCCATTATTTTAGTGTGCCCATATTTAGCCCCCATGCATAGAAGTATGAGTCAACCTTCCACTTCCTAGAGGATTTAACATGCATCATCACGATGGAGAAGAAACCACTTGTACTGGAGTCGGCGGAAGAAGTTATGGTGTGAAAGAAAGAGTAGGAGAGATTACAAATTGAGGAGACCATAAATCGGTACACTAAGATTCTTGCTTTAGTGAAAACCATGACTCACATGGCTGAAGTTGTCTGTGACAAATGTGAAGACAAAGACATGGTGGTAAGTGTGCTTGTTGCTACACATGAGGAAAATTTGAAGGAGTTCCAAGCCAAGAACAAAGGAAATCGAGTGGAACATGGAAAGTTCCTAGTGGAGGTTGAGAAGAAATCCAAGGCAATTGAAATTTTAAGGGCCTCTATTAAGAATAAAGTAAAAGAATTATATCCCCAGGTGACGCATAGGATGGATGTGATGACCAACCTTAACAAGCAAATAGAGAATATATTTGACACATGAGGATGCGGGTATGCATGATAATGGATAAGGTTAGAACATGGAGACTTGCAACCCAAGGAAAGAATATTATAGGATATAATTATTGTGTTTAAGATCTGTAAAGTAGAGTTAGTTATGGCTTAGCTAGCACTTACATGTTTAGGGTACTCAAGTATGGTGGGGTATGATGACATTTGGCATGTGGTTTGCTCTTGAGTGATGTTGAGGTGGTGAAGGAGATCCCCACTCTATTTAAGAATGTGTTTGGATCTAAAATAGGGGATGCAAAGAAGATGTGTGATGCGAGGCAAGAGATGCAAGAGAGACTTTAGATGCACAGGAGAGAGCATGGCTAGAAATCTTTGAGTAGAGTCATTTTTGTAGGGTTAGGATGCTATTTCTTGATGTATTCGGTTTGTTATGACCCTTTTGATGTAATCTAGCTACTGTAAACAATTTTGAATCAATATATGAGGTGGATTGTTATGAATATCTATGTTTATGGGTCCAAACCCTTGTGTTATTCATATTGCTCATGGTTCAGATCTGATTCCTCTGTGTTGTTATAATGATTACATTCATATTATGGTGCATCTATGCTTGGATCTAGTTTCTTTACCTTTGTGCTAGAATGAGTGTATGTATTTCTATTTCTACAATATTACTCCATTAATAAGGAACATTCTTACAAGGCTCATACAAAAGAGGGGCTCAACGCCTTCACGCACCTCGGGTGAGCACCCAATCTAGGTTGGGTTATATGCTGATGTGCTTTAGGTTTAAAGGGAGTAGGTAAAGAAAATTATAATACTACAATGGTAGACCACACTTGACATTATTACCCCAACACATATAACCATCATCCATGGTTGCACATATGCTTGTACAAATACAATAAAACATAACATAATAAAAAGGCTCATTTCCTTCATAAAACAACTCGCTTCCAACACCCTATCTTCAAGTTTGGGCCTCAAGAACACCAAATATCATATAAAATATGGAATGTAAACATTCTATGGAAACTTCAATACTTGTATAACACATCCATTCATGTAATACCTCATGAAACATCCATGTGTTCAAACCACATCTACTTTCCTGTTCTCCAAATCATGCTTCCTTAAACTGTTTTTACCCTTTCTACCACTTCTAAAACCTCAAAAGACCTTCAATATGAACAAAAATGACCCCTCTTTACTCTCTATATAATATAAATCATCAACTCATCCATATCATGCTTCATTCACTTCATTCTTTCACCCTGAGCGCTTCTATCATGAAAACCAAGAAACCTTCTTCCTCACAATCTGACCTGGTGAAATATAAAATTTACTCATCATTAGAAAATTACTATACCATCAAAGATATATATGAATAATCTTTCCAGAACATATTGTAAATATTTACAACTCCAAGTTGAAGGCCTTCAACCAAGCCAATCTCTATAAATTTCCTCAAACAACCCCAAGACTCGCCCTTTAACTAGTCTTCACAAATAGGGTAAACTTTTCCATTTAGAAGCATCAGTATGACCTAAAACCACCATTGAAATTCAAAAAAACTCACATAAAAAAATAATTTCTATTTATTTTACAAATCCTTTAAATAACCTTTTCCTAAATTGAACTTCTTCGTAAATAGGTCATTTGAGTAGGGTCCACTCATCACCACAAGTACTACTATACCTTTTTGGAAACCTGGAGGAGTCCTATACATCATCAATACATCATAATTTCACTAGAAATCCATTCTAGGCACTTAGGAAGAAAATATCTCATATTGCTTTCTAGCTAGGGTTTCAAGCACACAAAAAGTTGTTTACCTTCTTAACATTCGTTCATAAAAAATGATGATGAAATGACCTCATTATTTTTGTGATACCTTTTAGAATAAATTTAGAAACATCCTTGAAATCTACAAGGTCCCATGAAAATCACACAATTCAAGTGATCATCAGAAGGTGCAATTCGAGCTAGAAAACACCCTTTTCTTGACACTGTTTCACATAAAATATCATAACTTACAAAATTCACTTCAAAATAACTCAATTTTTTTCTAAAACCTCTAGTAAACCCCTAATCATCATCTCTAATCCTCAACATATCTTAAATAATTATCCATCTCTTCACCACCAGGACTTACATGACTAGCCCTTAGGGTTTTGCATGGTTTAGGTTAGGGTCATTTGAAACAACATCATAACTCACCATGAAATCTCTCAAAAAGTACTAACATACATGAAATAGATTTTATGACATCCCTACATGTATCCATGAGCTCACATAGCTATACATATCATCGTCATGCATCTTAACACATAGACCTAGTTTAGATGAACACATGAAACTTGGTCTTAAACATGTATACATGCACCCTGAAACTCATGTGAGTGCCTAAAAACTCCCAAAAATGTGCTCCATACTTCAAAATGATACTAAATCCACCAAGAAAATCATACCACCATACACCATCACTTAGACTAGCTAGGTCACCCGACAAGGCTTGCTAAACTAAGCCATTTTGACCGAATCAACTCATGAAACCAAGAACACACCTGAATCTCCATGTCACCATCCTACTCAACATATTATACCTCTACTCCATCATCCTCTTTGTCATTAATGATATTTTACATCAATGAAAAAACCTAGAACTCAACATGCCAACAATCCCCCTTTGTCATTGATGGAAAAAAACCTAATCTTCTTCCCTTTTACATTAATGACAAAGTGCATACCTGTATCAACTGATCTCCATCATTATCATCCTCTTAGGATCACCATTTGGTTGGAAACATCAACCAAAGTCTTCAAATTAAGCACACATAAAAACACACTTGTTTTTCTTCATCTTGACCTTATTTGACCACCTTGCATAACTTGAAACCATTGAACTCCCCTGGGTAAACGTATACATAGACTCATACATGCCAACAATCATGAATCAAGGCTGAAAAAACCATCTTACCTCTTTCTTTGTCCATCCCAACTTGATAAGGCTCATACTTGACTTGTTTCTTGCATACCTTGCCACATCACTCTTAGGACAAAGTTCCCTAAATAGATCCTTCAATGCCTTTCTAATAAATTTTATCTTTCTCTAAGATCCCAATCACATCATGAACCACCTACTTATCACTTCCCATGGCTTAATTATGTTCCTTTCTATTATAAAACACAAACTTAGAGTCACATACCTTGTATATGAGTCATAAAGATGACTCATCCACTTCAATTTAGCCCTAAAGATTCTCTTTAGTATTTTCAAGTCTCAACACATGTTATTTTAGTGTCCTTGAATAAATTACTTCCACATGCCAATGTTCCTGCAAACACATTCTATTCATCCACACAAGCTTCTATAACCACCTTGCACACCTAAATAACTAAAAAAAGAGTCTCCTCCCATCTGGAGACTTCACAAACATGTAGTATATTGTTTCAATCCTTTTACAATCCCTAGACATAATTCACTATTTACTCAAGAGGAAAAATATCATATACTCACCTTGCAAACATATTCATTCATCATTGTGTCCCATTAGCTCTCCTTGATTCCTAGAGCATCTTATCCAAACTCATTACTGAATCCCCTATCTTAGTAGTCCCTTTCAGATTTGTAGGTCATATTTTGTTTATGGAAACATTCAATACACTGTCAATCATTCAACTTAAGAAACTCTTCAATACTTGATACTCTCCTAGCTTCACCCTCTTAAAGCATAATGAAAATTCAATCTCCTTTTACCAAAATACCTACAATCACTATTATCTCTACATAACCAACCTTCTTTCCACTTATAACACCTGATTCAAAGTCAAAAATAGACGCCCCTTCCTCAATAAGCCTCCAAAAAGTTGTTTTGCTAGATCTTGGCTGGTTTTTGACTGGGGTTTCAATTATGTGAACTTGATAAGACCAAAAATGCCATATCTTGTAAAATCCTTCAACCAAACACTCCAAACTTCATCAACATACCTAATTTTAACATGTCATACCTTTTTCCATGCATTCTAACCACATTCTCATGCTTAAAAATTATTTACAACTTTCACACACCTATGAATACCATCCATGATTTATCCAAGCAACCTTGATCATGCTTATACCTTCATAATGTACTTAAGACAATACTACAAACCTAAAACAACCATGCACAAGCTAGACATGGTGCATATCATCTTAGAAACTCACTCATGATCTTAACATTCTTGGAATTTCTCCATACTCCTCTATACAAACGTTAATGCATAAACGATTCTTGAGGCACCTCACTTGACATACTTAAACAACTTGATATGAACAATTATGACCTATTTTGGATAAAAACCACTCAGATTGTACAAAATTTGGTTTTAAGGTCTCAATTTTTTCCATCACCACTATATTAACATCATCTACTACCCTAAGTAATCTTACTTTGATCAAGAACCATAAAAACCACTTACTTGCTTAAATCCTCCTTAGTTTACACCCATCATCCTTCTAGAGCATGCACACATACCTTATTAAGATGACGGTCTAATCAAGTCATCATATTTGATGAATTATTTCATCTTCAATTCTCCTTTGTAATTCTTGAACTTCTTTTGATCCATTTTATGCATGAAACCATGCCATCTAACCCAAATTATGACAATGAAGTTCCTCCTTTGACTTATATAAAAACCTAGACACCATGACATGATTCAACAAGTATTACACCCAAGATTACATTTCTTGACTCACAAAAATTAAATTTCATTTGGAATTCATCAAGGAGTATATCAATGATATGAAACATCTGACATGACACAACCTTCTAGTCTTGACCAATCATAGACTCAAAATTGACTTCTTGAGGTAACACCGACCTTTATCCCGTCATCAACTTTAATCACTAACTTAGACCAATAAATGACTCTTGCACATAGATTTCATGATTCAACAGAGTCCTTTTGATAAAAACATGACCTTAACATAAAATTAATCATTACAAACTGATACCACATCATGATAGGACAAACACAACCTTGAGAATATAGTCACACACTCTCAATGACAACAAGACAATGACCTAGCCATTTACACAACTTGAACAACCAAATATAACCTCAGAAATACTTAGAAGCTCATAACAACATACCTTGACACCTTGGAGGAGACACACATCAGTCTGAATAGCTCCCCTTACACCAATTCTTCATATAAACCAATATACCTCCAAGAAACCTAATAGACATATGACATCTTGATCAATCTCGAAGAGAGATCTAAAGAGGTCCCAAGCCCTCTTAGATACCTGCACCTCACTTTTTTCATCTTGTTTTAGTTCAACATTCTATGTCATACCTTGTATTTCATCTAAATTAGCTCTTGGTGAACCACAATTGACTCTTCTAGGTTCCCATGACTTGTTTTTCCTTCTAACCTACATATTAGGACTTTGGAAACTCTTTAATTATCTTGTAGACTCATAAAAATCCTTAAAAAATGTCCATACTTGTTGTAGCAAAAACGCACAACTCTACTCCTTCTCTTGTAGCTTCCATTACTCCAATTCCAAATTGAAGGATAATATAAGCAATATTTAACATATCCTCTTTCATGGCAGTTATAACACACCACATTCTTTATTTACTCACTCCTAATATCCCTCCAAGGGTGATAATTTATAGCATACCTCTTACACTCCTTAGCCCTATGACCGAAAAAATTACACGAAAAACAATAACCATTGAATGATATTTCATACCTTGATACATTAGGTTTCCCAATGGACTTAGACTTCATCTTTTCTTTGGTGAAGCTATCCTTTTCATCCTCCTTGCATGGTTATTCATCCTTCTTTCAGAACACCATTATCTTGCATCTTCTCCTTTCCTTTGAGGTCATCATTAAACCCCAAACCTGCTCTATCACATGTTGATCTCTATTTGCCAAGAAGATCATCAAGATATTTGGCACTTTTCTCAAATTTATGAAAAGACATTATCTTCTTACCAATATCTAGCAACCCTGCCCTTAAAAATCTATATCCTCTTTAGATTTAGTGCATATTTTTTCTTTATATTTAAAAATTGTATCTAAGAACTTTAACTTTTCTTCTAGCATCCTGATTGACTCATTAAGATTGCATGATTCAGACCAATGGTTTTCTTCAAGATCATGAATCCTATCCTCACACTCTTTGAATTAAGAGCTCAACTTCTTGTTCTTCTTATCAACATGGCTTATATCCTTTTGGATACACTCTAGATCATCTTCATCCTCAAAATTTCTACAATAACCTGATATGAAATCACTTAATAATGAAGAACCATCACTAGTAGATCTCATGACATATTTAGTCATAAACAATACCTCATTTCCAACATCTTCATAATCAGATTCAAACTCAAAATCTGAAACACCACTACTAGCATTAGACAAACAATCATCTTCCTTTGTATAAAAACTCTTTTTCTTGTCATCAAAATTTCTAAAACTATTCTTGCCTTTACCATACTTGTGATACTTCTTATCATGATCTTCATCATGCTCATGTTCATCATGATCTTCCTTCTTATGTTTATGAGGAAAATTGATAGAAAAATTTCCTACCTTACCACATTTAAAACATTTATAAGGAATCTTACCTTTGTATTTTCCAGAGCCAACCTTCAATCTTCTAGAAAGCATTGCAAAAAGTTCTTCATCTTCAAACTCAACAACATCATCAACCTCCTTTGTCTTCTTGCCCTTGGTATTAATTTCAAATCTGAAAGAAACCTCTTTCTTAGCTGGTTTAGAATCAACAATCCTCATCTCATAAGCAGTCAAATTCCCATGTAACTCATCCATCTTCAACTGAGTCAAATCCTTGGCGTCTTTAATAAAAAATAATTAAGAATCAAACTTAGAAGTTAGAGATCTCAAAACCTTTTTAACAATAACTTCTTCCTTCACATATTCACCCAAACCTATCATGCTGTTGAAAAATTTGTCAATCCTAAGTAATAATGATGCAATGGACTCATAACCACTCAGCTTAAAACTCTCTAGCTGATTTATGAAGGTTTGGAAATTTACAATTTTCACCTTAGAGTATCCTTCATATAAAACATGAAGCTTTTCCCACATAGCATTGGCTGATTTGCAGTGCATCACCTTTTCCATCTTAGATTCTCCTAGACCACACATGATAGCATTCATAGCCTTTGAATTGTCATCACTTGACTTCTTGTCTACAGTACTAGTTGGTGGAGTTGTAAGAGAAGTATAACCTTCTTCTATAACTTTCCAAATATCAAACCCTAGGGAAATAATATGTCCTCATCCTAAAGCTCTATAGAGAAACCACTATGTTGACTCACCATTATTGTGCTTCAAAGGATCTCTTTTCAAGTGATAAAATCTCTCCAAAAGGACCTTCTCTGATACCAATTATTGGAATCAAAATGGACTGAGAGGGGAGACACGATGAATTATTCCTTACAAACTTAATTCAATTTCAGATTGCTTACTTAAACCATAAACCAATTAGCCATCCATTAGTGTGTGCACAACATAATATAACATTTATTAAATCAACTATGAACTAGAGAGACAATACCATAACACAAGATATGAATGGGAAAACCTAAAGGGGAAGAAAACCAACTGAAAATTTTTTTGATAGTAGACACAAAAAATACTCAAGTGAATATTACACATCACAAGAGATTTCTTTAGTGAGGCACCAACCCCACAAGGAGCATCAACCCATAAAACCTTGTTGATATTACTCACAACAAGAGACTTGCATGAATATGAATCATCACATAATATTTTGATGAAGATATCACTGATAATATGCTGCAACAACTCAACTGATGGTGATCAAAATATTCAGCTCCAAACTCCTTCAAACCCTAATTTCTCCAACTCACTCTATCTCTCAATTTTTCAACTTTTCTTAGATCTAAAACCTTGTTATAATGCCCTAAAGAATCAGTAAACCTAAAAAAACTTCCTATAATCTGAAATCATGCAATCATACTTGATATTCACTCATATTAGGATCACACTTTTCCTCTAAGAGCACTAGTTCAAAAGTGAACTCAAAACACTACTTAACCATGCTTCTCTTCTTTCTAACCGAAGGGAGTTAAATAATAGATGAATAATTAGACCAAAAAAACTTAATAACATCCCATTAAACTCATTACAACCTTCACATAATACCCATATAGGTTGGTCATGCCAAAACCACGCAACTTACACAAAACATAGTCAAAACCCTATCTCTAGGATGAGCTAAAACCACAAACCACAAAATCATGCTTATTCAAGTTACAAAATTCATAAAACAAGTGGAATATAACATATAACCATCATAAATTGTTACAAATTTTCTTGGACCAATCAAATAAAACATAACATAAGTCAAAAGGCTCATTTCCTTCACAAAACAACTGCCCAAAGACCTGTCTTCACCTTTGGGCCTCAAGACCACCCGAGATCAATTAATATATGACATGTAACCACTATATGGAAACATATTAATCTTTATAATACATCCATGCATGATAGACCTCATGAAACATCCATGTGATCAAAACAAAACTACTTTCATCTTCCGCAAATCATGTTGCCTAGAAACCAATTTTGCAAATCAACTAGTTTGCACCCTTTCTACCACTTCTAATACCTCTAAATTCATTTAATAGGAAAAAAATTCATCCCTATTTAATTTACATGTGATATAAATAATAAAATCATCCATATCATGCTTCATTCACTTCATTCTTTCAACTGACTCTATCCTAAAAAACCAAGAAACCTTCTTCTTCACAAACTGACCTAGATGACCCATAAAATATCATCATCATGAGAAAAACTATACCATTGGAAATATATTTGAATCATATTTCCATAACATATTGGAACTCCTTCCAAATCTAAATGGAAGGCCTCAACCAAGCCAATCTCTACAAACTTCAAACTGCCCCAAGACTGCCCTTTAACTAGTCTTCACAAATAAGGTACAATTTTTCATGTAAAATAATTACCATGACCTAAAAAAACAATGGAAAGCAAGAAAAATTCACATAATAAAACTAATTTACATTTATTTTTCAAATCCTTTTGACAACCTTGTCCTAAAACTCGAACTTCTTCATAAGCATGTCTGTTTGAGTGGGGTCCACTCATCACCAAAAACACTACCATATATTTATGGAAACTTGGAGGAGTCATATACATCATAAATTCACTATCAATATATTCTGGGCACTTAGGAAGCAAATCTCTCATACTGCTTTCTAGCTAGGGTTTTAAGCACACAAAACGTTGTTTTCCTTCTTAACGTTTGTTTATAAAAAAATGACGATGAAATGAACCAATTATTTTTGTGAAACCTTATAGAATAAATTTAAAAACATCCTTTAAATCCACAATGTCCCATGAAAATCACACAATTTAGGGTGAGCATCAGAAGGTGCAATTCGAGCTAGAAAACACCCTTTCTTGGACCATGTTTCACATAAAACATCATAACTTGCAAAATTCACTTTAGAATGACTCCAAATTTTTCTCACACCTCTATTACACCCTTGTAAATAATCTCATATTATCATCATATCTCAAATAGTTTTACATCTCTCCAAAGAACTAGGACTTGCATGACTATCCCTTATGGTTTTACATGGTTTAGGCTAGGGTCAACTGAAACAACATCATAACTCACCATGAAACCTCTCCAAAATGTCCTAACATACATATAATATCTTGTATGACATCCCTACATGCATCCATGAGCTCACATAGCTCTACATCTCAACCTCATGCCTCCTAAAGCACCTAGACCTGGTCTAGATGAACACCTAAAACTTGGTCTTCAACTTGTATCTACACCTGGAACTCATGTGAGTGCCTAAAAATCCATAAACATACTCTCAATGATTCCAAAATTATACTCAACCACCAAGAATCTCATACCACCATGCACCATCACCTAGACTAGTTAGGTCACTTGACAAGGTTTTCTAAACCAAGCCATTCTCACCGAATCAACTCATAAAACTAGGAACACAAATGAATCTCCATGTCACTATCCTACTCAACACCCTCCGAATCTAATCCATCATCCTATTATTCATTAATGAAATTTTGCATCAATGAAAACACCTAGAAATCAACATGCCAAGAAAGATATTTGAAATGTATGTTTTAGATTAGAGATGTATGTGTTATGAGTTTCTATATATGTGGTTTTGATGATTTTAGATATGGTTGTGACAAATGATGATCTTGTTTTATTTTCATGCACTTTACGATGGTTAAGAACATATCGTGGGATATTTTCTTCGTACTATTCTTAACATATATAGTGTATGAAGGTAAGTTTGTTATGTGTATGACATTACACATGTGGCCTTATAATTAATGCTAACATATAACCCACAATGGTTAGTCATACTAGGATCATGGATGCATATGGGATATTTTTATTTACCATTTTTTTGACATGGGAAAGGTTTGTGTGTAAGCGTGCATGGGGAAATGGACCCTTCTTGATGGTTCCTCGATTCTGCCCCAAATTCATTGTATTTGAATATGAGGTATTTTCAATGTGGGAAGCCCTTTGTCACCATGTGTATACTTTAATAAGGTAGCCATCCTTAGAGGGGGTGGCCCACATTTTTATTCGAGATATTTTGAGAATGTTATTGGCTGATGTAAACTTTCTTATTGATAACCATCCTTCAAGGGATTGGTCTATATTTTGATCATATCCATCCCATAGATATTTTGACTTTTTGGAGCTAAGGGTGAGCCTAGGTGACCATAGGGAAGGGGAAAATAAATTGTACAAGTTACATGTATATCCTTATCATGTCATCAATTGGGTAGATAGAGATGTAATGTGATATTAATGATTGCGGGGTTCCTTAACTGTGAGTGGGGAACTTGTCTATGTGGAATATGCTATGAGAAGAGTTGTGGTGCCCATATTTAAGGTCATAATTGGTGTACTAACAATAAACCACATGATTCCAAATCATTATGGGAGTAAGAGATAAGTAGATGGGTGAAGGAGACATTAATTTGACCAAGTTCACGTAGGTCGATATCTTAACAATAAAATGACCACAAGTGCAAGGCATTAAGAGGTTACTTTTCAGGTTTACCATCAAGGGAAGCTAAATGATAAGCTCCAGACCCATATTTATGAGTGATAATATATGGTCCAAGCCAATTTGGAGAAAAATTCCCATGTTTTCTCTTCTCCATGTTAGTGACATGTTGATTTTTTTAGGACAAGATCACCAATGTTGAAGTCACGCTCTTTGAGGTGTTTTTAATATACTCTTTCAATTCTTACTTGATATATATTGATATGTTTGAGGGCACTACCAACGTTCGTATAAAAATTGTAGTTGTGATAGGCATTCTTGATGATAATCCTCATCAAAGATGAGGTCCTAAATAGAGATACAAAGAGATGGAATTTTGACTTCAAGGGGAAGAACAACCTCAGTGCCATATTCTAAGGAGAAGGGCATAGTGCCTATAGGGGTTCAAATGCTATTTCGATAGGCCCATAATGCAAATGGTATTTGAAGGTGCCAATCTCTACCAGCCTGATAAACAATTTTGGTAAGGATCTTGTTGAGGGTTTTATTAGATGCTTCAACTTGACCATTAGCTTATGGGTAGTAGGGTGTGGAGAAACTAAGTTTGATATTATAAGTGTCACAGATTTTTTGAACTTTCTTATTCTTGAATGATTTACCATTGTCTTTGATGATTTTATGAGGAATGCCAAAGTGACAGATGATATGATGATGAATGAAATTGACAATTTTATCTACTTTAGTGGAGATAAGAGGGATTAATTCCACCCATTTCATAAATTATTTAGTTGTTGTGATGATGTAATTATGTTGTTGTGATGAATAAGGGTTAACAAGGCCAATGAGGTCAAGTACCCGTTGCGAAAAGGGCCACATATCTTGAGTTCATTGGAGAGCGTGAGTGGGGAATACGCACTAGTGGAATTTGATGAATCTAAGGCAAAAGAAGGCCCTCCTAACCTGAATGGTGTGATAGATCGATCGGCAAGGATGACTCGTCAAGGCTCCAATCAATATCGAGCTCTGGCGTGATTCGATCTATGGGTTGTGGAATACATGGAAAATGACCTGGGATAGTTTCGTGTATGTCTCCAGATAAGGTCATATGGTGGATGGTAAATATAGTTGACTCTATGGATGATTCTCTGGCCTAGTCCAGAACTCTCTAGCTTTGTTTAGTTGTATCTAGTAAGGATAACTATTCGATGATGATAGGTGGAAGTGGAGTGGATCTGAATACTAGTGTGCGTAGGCGTTGTCTATGTCGATTGACTTACGGATTCGTTGGGTCATGGGATTTGTGGATCACAACCGTAGACTCTGGTTGTTGTGGTCCTGCTATGGTCATGTATGGAATCAGTCCCTAATCCCTAGTATCCAATAATCGTATGCTTTCTCCGCTTCTATATTTAGAATCAATAACTGTGTGATCTTCTCAGAATATCTTACAGGCGTTCGTGCAACCTGAATTCTTAGGCTGGTATCTATATCCGTAAGAGTGTCTCCTGTGTCTGGCTGTGGGACCAAAGGATCGCAACCAAAGGTTTGTTCTCTTTCAACCCCTTCTACAGTCATATGGATGTTACCTAGGGTAATCTGTAGTTTGGTTGATTCGACCAAAATGTGTGCGCTTGGTCGTCTTCTATGTTTAATCCGCTCAACTGGGAATTGATTTGTTGCAAGCTTACCGTTGTTTGGAAGACTTGGATCCTAAGATTTTGATCTATATCAGTTATTGCTGTGATGAGATTGGGCTGGGGCATGATTGGCTCGAATACGTATTCCCTGGGCTCCCTAGGTCCCGTGATTGTCATACAAAAGTAACAATGTAAATTAACTATAGCAAAATAAAATTTAACTACGTTGAATATATCTATAGCATATATGATTTCTCTATTTTTGTATTTTTTGATGAACTTTTATGAAGGAATTTTTAAAAGAGCAATTATTTTAACATACCTAGAATTTGACAATTAATCTAATGATGAAATTAAAACAAACAAGATAACCGAGTGTAGTTATTTGTCTGTGCAATTTTGAACCTATTCTAAACAATGAAATAATTGACTTAATCTATTTGCAAGGCTCTCGATCCTACCTCAGAAGTGAGGAGTGAATCATAGTTTCTCAGAAACTATCAATCCCCACAGCTTCCCTGGCAATATCGAGAGTAGAATTGACTGAAATAAAGTGATTGGCTACTTTATTTGATATGTTTCTAACTAGAACTTTGAAAGCTAGAACCTGGATTCTGCAGAACAGTGGCGAATCCGATGGTGTGTGTGATCTTGTCCCCTCAGTGTGATCTCCTCGTTCCTTCGTGTCCACGTGGATCCAGAAAAGTGTGTAATGCTAGCATCAACAAAAGTAGATATTGGGACAAAGGCAGCTCAAGATACAGACTGAATACAATGCGAGTAGGAGAGGGATAGCGCAAGAGTACAGAGCTTGGCTTATGCAATTCCTAGCGGGATTTATCACGAGTCATGCAACATGAAACGTCCAAAACCTGAAACTATCCTGTTTGAAGAACAAAACCTGCAACTTTAATGGCTTCCTATTGGTAAACAAACTATCCTATTCCAATGGATTGGATGAAATAACAACAGTACTTGCACAAGATGGATATGTGGCTTACTAACAGTAAAACAATGCTAACTAAGCATGCAATGAAAGAAACTAAGCATTCTAAGCAAAATGAAAACTAAATCTATTGCAAAGAGAAATCAGAGGCAAATTTGAGGGGCCATTTTCTTGAGCACAAGCCAACTATTTATAGCATTTGCATTTACCCAAGGTAAAAACCAAATAGAACTCTTAAACTATAAACAATGGCAAAACACTATTCCAGGGAACTAATCATAAATGCAAGCTTATGGCGGTGAAAGAAAGCTGGTAAAACGTTGAAATTACGTGAGTCATGTTAAAAGAGCTTTCTAGAAAATGCGTAAAGGACCGCGCCCCCCGAAAGGCAGGCGGTTACAGACAGACCGCCGCCCATTGGGTGGCGGTCACGAGACCGCCGCCCAGGTGGTGGCGGTTTCATCACTGAAGAGAAAAAGGCCAAGAAAAGAGGGGAAAAGGGAAAAACAAAGCACGCGGGGCTAAGCGGGGCATGCGGGATGTTAACGCACACTTGGAGATCTTTTTCGGATCCCGAACACCTTGCGAGGAGACCTGTATCATCATTGGGGCACCTGTTACGTTATTTTGGCAGTACAGTACCTTACAATTTTGGGTACGTACATATTGCCCCCTCGGAGAAGTGTTTTAGCCATGAAGAGGCGTAAAACGGTGGGTCCGAGTATGGCGGTCCCGAAATGGGAAGTTAAAAGTTATACCTGATACGTCCGTGTGTTGAAATGATGCTGTCCAAAATTCCCGCTACCTGCAAAATGAAAAGAGAACTCAAGTGCAGATAGACACAATAGTTTGGAAAATAAACGCTAAAACAATAGGAAATGAGAACGTACCATTTGTGTGGGGATAAGAACTTACCTCCGTCGGCGCTCCAAACCTGTGAAAAGGCATTTAAAACGAATCAGGGTGCTATATATATGAAAGTGGGCCCATTTTCCTATTCATTTGCGTGAGTTGATTTGATTGATTTTGAGCTCTGGAACCCACGGTGATGGTTTCTTGCGTGAGTAGAGTCAAAATGTCCGTGACGGGATAGTGATCATGCCTCCACGAGTGGAACATCGACCCGCGAGATCACAGGTTAGTTTTCTTCAATTTATCCTTTTACCCTTAATTTTGAAATGCTAAAATCTTTGTCGTGGGGGTAATTTTTGAAAATGTTAGTGTTAAAAGGTTCATCTAGGGGGGGCGCCTACTGGGTAGGCCTTGTTTTAGTTAAAATGGTCTTGTTTTGTCATTTTTTGGGCTTTTTAGGTTTAAAAACCCGCGTGGGTTTTCGGGTCACGACCACCCGCCCCCGCGGTGGTGGGGTTACATGACCCCGCCTGTTCAGTGGTGGGGTTACACGACCCACCGCCGCCCTTAAGGCGGCGGTTACAAAACCGCCTCTCTGCTCAGGGCGGCGGTTTCACACAGAATGCCAAAAGAACATCTGTTTGAGATTGTTTTTGCATTTTTAGCATTTCTACGTGCTTTCATGATTTTTCCAGTATTATTCGGATGCTAACTTGCTCTTTTTTGTGTGTTTTTGGGTGTATGCAGGTGAGAGAGGAGTATATCCGGTGGAGCCGAGAGAGGGAGTGTGACTGGCTCCCAGGAGTATTGGATGCCCTTTCACAGGATGAGGAGGACACTCTTCAGAGGGCCGGGATACTACGCATCTCACGCGTGCCCCATGTTACACCATCCAGTCACATTCTTTGTGACCTATTCTCCTATTGGGATGCTGATCGGAACACCTTCCGATTACCAGGGGTCCGGTGAGTGGACCATTACTTTGGAGGATGTCTATCGCATTCTGGGGGTCCCGATTATTGGGAGACATCTCACCCTTGAGACAACAGGTTCGCGGGCCCAGATAGCACAGTGGGCCACATACATGGGAGATGCAGTCATCTCCACGGGGTCGAAGAAGGGGGTTAGAGTTCGATCCATTCCTAGTTTTCCCATCCCCTTACTTCGCCAGGCTATCATGGGGATCCTTGCCTCGAGACTGATCGGGGACAAGGGAGGAGATACATTGTTATATTGCTGGTCCCCCATTATTGCACAGATAGAGGGACATGGCCGGATATATGCCTGGGGAGCAGACATACTTGGGACCACCTACCATGATTTATACAGGGTAGTCCGTTTACAGGGGCAGTCCTTGAGCCACCCGACCCTAGTCATGAGTTGGGTCTATGAGCACTTCATCCCCTACGGCAGAGGTGTAGAGGTGGCAGATCCCGGAGCTGTGAGGGCAGCCAGATGGACAGATATGTCGGTGCTCCGAGCACCTCATCAGCCAGTTGCTTCTCTGACTACTGCCGACATGGAGGCCACACCATATCAGACTATGGCAGGTATATGGGGCGAGGAGGCTCTTACTTTGATCTCCTGCTCCACCACAGGGTAGCTTATTGACAGAGTGGGGCGAGTGGAGATGCACCCCTTTGGCCGAGTTCCTCAGCAGTTTGGCCTACCCTATATGGGCATGCTTCCCCAGTAGCGCCAGTATATAGATCAGTCCGAGAGGCCAGAGGGGGCCTAGAGGCCGGGGTTGGACAGTGGTTACTCCTGGCATTCCTATTGCAGCCAGGAGGGTAGTACGTGCCAGAGGGAGAGCCGGTGCACCTCAGGCACCCTTGCTTCAGATTGCCGTGGGTCCTGCCCATAGCAGCGATGACCCCATTGAGGTAGACTCCGAGTCTGAGGAGTTTACAGGGGGAGAGACAGAGGAGGAGACCGAGGAGGACAAAGTGATCCTGAGTGGCATGACACTCAGGATATCATGCAGGCAGAGAGGGCCGAGCAGAGTGCAGAGAGAGTGACTCTGGTTTCAGAGGAGCCACTCTCCCAGGGCCATGGGGGAGGATGAGTCCATTGTGGGGTGCTACGTTGCTCCAGTCACAAGAGCAGCCCCTCAGTCGGCAGCGGCATCCGTGGCAGGTGCTGATCCTATAGATCCATCCTGGAGGCCTGGTGATCCGAGTAAGTTACCCTCTCTCCTTTTAATGTTTGTTTTTAGTTAGGATCTCCTTAGTTGCTGCTATCTCTTTTATTTTATCTTGTATTTCTAATCTCTTGTTTGGTTTCTAATTTGTTTTCTCCTTTGTTTGCAGAGACCGCCGATGAGTGGCGGGACTTGATTCGTAGGGTATGTACCGATACCCTGATGATCCCCATGGAGAGGACCCACGCAGAGCTATCCGTGGATGTTGGGGAGCCCTCAGCAGCTGGTAGACATACTGACGTCTTTGCCCCAGTCTGGCATGTGGCCAGGATGGTATCGACTCTTCGCACGGAGCTAGCGGGGTATAGGACGGCCGAGCGCTTGATGAGGAGTCATTCTCGTGGTGAGACTGCGGCTGCCCCTCGGGATCCTGAGCCCTCCGTGCACTCAGAGCGCCGGCGTAGCCGGAGTCCTAGGCGTGGGCGTGCGCCTTCAGAGGGGTCTCGTAGGGATTGAGAAGCCACTTGGCTCTCCTAGATTTTGTATGATACATTCTTTTGTATATCCCGGGCTCTTTGAGCGTTTTGACCATGCTTAGTGCATGATGGCATTGTACAGAAACGTTGATCATTTATATATATATATATATATATTATTTTTTGGATCAAACCTTTGGCATTTATGGCTCTGCTTCTTTTCTAGTTTCCTCATGTAGATTATGATGTATGTATGTATGTTTTTTTGGAATGTATGCAATGGAGAACAAATGATGCAAATGTTTATTTTCCTTTTGTATTTCATGATGCTGATATATGATAATGTAGATATAATGTGATTTTGAATCTTAGTTTCTTTAAGCAATTTTTGATACTTCATATTTGTTTTGGCAAAGTGATGAATATAAACCGATATGATGAGCAGATAAACCTGCCCCTACCCCCAACTCCACGCAACTAGTAAGATGCGAGGGCTCATCACCGAGAGTTGGGAAGGGTGCAAGTTATGAGATGTGTTGAAATGATATTGATGAAAGATAGACAAAGCTTTGGTGGAACCAAATTAGGATACCACAAGCCCACTCCACTCGAGTGACTTCATAGTTTTGGATGCAACTTGCTTTGCGGTTTATCCAGACTTAGATCCTTAGATGGCCACATAGTAGACAAAATCTGGGTTTTTAGGATTTTGAACTCTTTTGGAATTTTGGACATCTGATTCATTTGTTTTTGACTCAAAGACTTCGAGATTTGAATTGTTTGCTTATGACCTTTTGCATTTGTTTGTCAAGAGGACCCCCTACACTTTGCCCCATGCTACTAGTAAGAAGCGTGGGTTTATCACCACCGTGGGACAAAGCATAGGTGAGTAAGGGCATTTCCATCCTTTCCCAACCCTACGTCACTAGTAAGAGATGCAAGCTTATCACCAAAGGTTGGTGGGGCAAGGAAATGTGTAAAATTAAAATTTTCTGTTTGATCAATATTTGACTTGTTTACTTGAGTAAAATGTCAGTATGTGCTTATTTCCAAAGAGATATACATATGGGATAGATGTGACACCATGAAGCTTCTAGAATAGACCATAGGCAAGACACCTATCCTAAGAAGAAACCAAAAGTGAGAATAAACCTGCAGATCTTGGCATGGTTACCGTTAAGACTTTGTCATATCTAGCTTTATTTGATAAAATGATTCCGAGATAATTTGATGATATCATGAAAATGGAGAAGTATGATTAGAGTGTTTATGCCAACAACATCATGAGTTTGTAATGAATTGCTTTGAGAACAAAATTCCTTGATCACAATTTGTGTATGAAACAAGCGGACAAAATGATCTTAATCTATATGAAGATGCAATGTAAATGTAATTATAAATAGTGCTAGTTGCTTACGCGTAGAACCGCTTGAGGTGTAGGGAATTGACCGTTTCACCAAATTCCTCACCTTCCAGCGTACATAAGAGGTATGCACCATTTCCATAGTCCTTCATGACTCGGTATGGGCCCAACCATTTAGGCCGGAACTTCCTTCCTTCGCCGGTCTTCTTGTCGATCCGGCTGTCTAGCCTTAGAACTAGATCACCTTCATATATGTCGCGTTCATAGACTTTCTTGTTATACTGCCGGCACATCCGGTCAGCATAGGCTCTGTGCCGTTGTTCAACATCTAACCTAGCTTCATCTAGGCTTTCTAGTTGGGAGAGACGTGCTTCTCTGTAAGCGTCTTCATCCAGAATCCCTTGTAATGAAATACGGAGACTGGGTATTTCAACCTCAAGTGGGAGAACTGCCTCTGCCCGAATACTAGTGAGAAAGGAGTTGCTCCCGTTGGTGTTCTTATTGAGGTTTGGTGGGCCCATAAGGCCGGATATAACTTCAAGTGCCAATCTCGTTTGTTTTCTTTCACCGTTTTAAGGAGAATGGCTTTTAGTGTTTTATTTGTCACTTCAGCCTGTCCGTTGGCTTGCAGGGTAATACAAGGAAGCCGTATGATGGCTTATTTTAAATTTATTACACAATTCGTGAACTTCGTCATTCTTAAAAGAAGTTCCATTATCTGAGATAATGATTTGTGGGATACCATACCTGCAAATGATTTGGTTCAAAATGAACTTGGCGATTACAGAACCCGGTACAGTAGTAAGAGGCATAGCCTCTACCCACTTGGTAAAATATTCGGTGGCCGTGATTATAAAATTATGGCCGTCTGTAGATGAGGGAGAGAATTTCCCTATTAAATCTAGGCCCCATGTAGAAAAGGGCCATGGAGTCGCGATTGGTTGTAGAGTTTGTGCCGGCATGTGGATCTCATGGGAGAACTCTTGGCACTTATGACACCTGCGTACAAACTCTACTGCGTCGTGTTCTAGAGTGGGCCAGAAATAGCCCATTCGATGTATTTTACGAGTGGTGGCATGGCCACCGAAGTGGCCTCCACACATTCCACTGTGAGATTCATGGAGAATTTTCTTGGATTCTTCTGTGTCGACACATCTTAGAAGCATTCCATCGAACGCTTTCCGATAGAGCACTTGCTCTATAATGACGTATTTTGCTACGATAATGCGTAGCCACCTTCTGTGTTGTGGTGTAGCCCCTTCTGGATACGTATGGTCCATGATATAATTAATGATATCAGTGTACCAGGGACACTCAGAGATAGGAGGTCTGGTTTCAATGTAGTATACGCACTCATCTGGAAAATCTAGATCTACTAGATCACCTCCATCTAATGGGTTATCAGCTAACCAATCCATGATGATTTGTCCCTTAACGGATTTCTGATTTACAAATGTTAATTTGAATTCTCCCATTAAGGTTATAAAACGTCCAGCCTTCTTAGACAAGGACCCTTGCGTGAGAAAAGTTCGTAAATGGTCTGTTTTTACCATGACCCTTGTTTCTTGATTTAGCATATAATGTCTTAAGCGTTTGGTTGCAAAGACTATGGCGAGGCATTCTCATTCTGCTTGTGTATAACGTGTTTCATAGTCGAGCAACGTTCGGCTAATGAAATAAATCACACGTTCTCTCTTGTCATCATCTTCTTGAGCCAAGATACAAGCTAGCGAGACATTGGTAGCTCGTGAGTATAAAATTAACGGGTGATCTAGCTTAGGTGGCATTAGCGTAGGTGGTGACAACAAGAAATGCTTAACTGCATCAAAAGCTTCATTGCAATCTTTAGTCCAATCAATACTATAATCTTTCTTGAGTAAATTGTTGATTGGATGAATGGCGAAACTTAAGTCGGGATGAATCTCGGATTGCACCAAGCTTTCCGAGAAATGACCTGATTCCAGATTCATCCGAAGGTGGGACCATTTCGAGGACAGCCCGAATTTTGGTTGGGTCAACATCTATCCCTCGTGACGATATGATGTAACCTAGGAGCTTCCCTCCTGTTACACCAAAGACACATTTTTCTGGATTTAGCGTGACTCCGTATTCTATCAGACGTGAAAGAATGATGTGGAGTATTTCCGGATGGTCACAACGCTTCTTGGCCTTAGCCAACAAGTCATCTACGTAGGATTCCATGATTTATGAATTAGATCGTGAAATATATATGTCATAGCTCGCTGGTATGTAGCGCCAGCATTCTTGAGACCGAATGGCATAACAACGTAGCAATAGGTTCCCCAAGGAGTTATAAACGTGGTTTTAGTTTGATCTTGTTTAGATATTCTGATTTGATTGTATCCCGAGAATCCATCCATGAGAGACAAAAGTTCAAATCCAGTTGTTCGCATCAACAATGACGTCAATGGATGGTAACGGGAAGTCATCTTTAGGACACGCTTTGTTAATGTCTCGGAAGTCTATGCAGATGCGTATCTTTCCATTTTTTTGAGAACGGGAACGATATGTTAGATACCCATTGAGAGTAATCGACTGGTTTGATGAATCCTACTTGGAGGAGTTTCATTACCTCCTCTTTTACCATGAGAGCTACTTTGGGTTTCATCGGTCTGATTTTTGTTTGATTGGTTTTGCATCAGATTTAGTGATGAGGTTGTGCACCACAATGTGGGGTGCAACGCCTGTCATTTCCTTATAATTAAATGCAAAAGCCTTCTGATGTTCCTTGAGGATTCGAGTGTGTATTTCTACTTCTTCTGGAGTTAACGAGGATCCTAACTTCAATATCCTTGGTTCATCTTCCGTTCCGATGTTAACATCAATTGTTTCTTCGATTAAAGAGGCATTACCTTCTTCAAACTCAGGTGGGGCTGGAGGTAAGTCCAAATCGTCCCCATTTTCTACTGTGTTTATGCTAGGCTCCATTTGCGAGGGAAGCTCCATCATGGGATTTCCGAAGTAGGAAGACGAATGTGGGATTAAGGACAAATCTATCATATGATAGGAGAGATGTAATGCCGCATAGGTGTTTAAGTAATTCAGAGTGGCCATATCACTATCAATGTGGTCTAGGATAGTAGATTTGTTTTCATTTTTGTTTAAAAGAGAATTTGTCATTGTTTTTATCAATGGTTCATCACGAAGGGATACTATGAAATGGGTATCCTCTAACTTACTGTTTGGAGTAAAACGTGATGCTGAAGTTGCTATTGAATCAGCGAGAAGATTTTTCTCTCGCGGGATTGCTTCAATTGATATGAAGTCAAACTCCTTGCTTAAATTCAACACAGCTATTTTGTAAAGCTGTAAGTGCTCGGCTTTGGTTTCATATATCTCAGAGACTTGGTTTGCTACCAATTGTGAGTCTCCTAAGACTCTGATGTTATCAACACCGATTCTCTTAGCTAAGATGAGGCCAAGGAGGAGGGCTTCGTACTCAGCGCCGTTGTTTGTGCATTCAAAATTTAGTTTAAAGGCAAATGGTAGGACTTTCCCTTCGGGGGAAGTAAAGATTACACCTGCCCCCGCTCCGTAATGACATCTAGCCCCATCAAAATGGAGAGTCCAATATTTAGGTGGGAGTATAGATGTTGGGATATTTGTTGTGTTAACATCTTCTACTTCTACCATGCAGAGATCTCTACCGGGAGAGAACCGACACCCAGGGAATATCCCACGCCTACAGAATCAAATGGTAAGAACATTGGTAGATCTTGTTCTATTAATTCAATGATTTTTGTAGTAGTTCCTAATGATACTATTTCTACAGTGTTAGCCTCATCTTTGGGGGTTGGGGTTGCCTTGGCTAGGCTCATAGTTTCAAGATCTGTCGTAGGTACCAACTTTTCTTTTGGTTTTGCGTCGGTAGGTTTATTAAGTTGGTTTGTTGGGAGTTCAAACTCCGAGTGCATGCCTGGTCTTTTCTTTAAGTCAGCTAGGTGTACATCGAATGGTTTTGGATCACCTTTGGCCACAAATATCTTTCCTAAGTGTAAAAACCTTACTTCTTGAAATAGCGTAGAAGGGATTGCCTTCATGCGGTGTATCCATGGTCGGCCGAGGATCATATTATAGTTAGTTTCCCGATCTATAATATAAAACTCAGTCAAGATGGTTTTGGGTCCTAAGGTGACCGGTAATATTATAGTTCCAACCGAGGTGGCTTTAAGACTATCATAGCCCCTTAGTGTGTTTCGAGTTGTGGAACAATTGGTTTCTCCATACCCTAGCTTTTGAAGGAAAGAGAAGGGGACTATGTTAACTGCCGCCCCATCATCTATCATTGCACGCTTTACATAGTTGTTATAAACCCATACTTGCAAATGTAAGGCTGGATCACCTCGACGTGTGATCTCAGCATCTGTCGGCATTTTGTTTATCTCGAATATGAATTCGACATCCCTATCCGCCTGCCCTGGAGGATGAACATCGAAGTCTATATGATTTACCTGTGTTTCAGGAGGTGGAGTGATGTTAATTAAATGGCCCAAACCTAATGCCTCTAAAAGAGCAGCCCTGTGAGTAGGGGAATTTTTTAATAAATCCAAAAAGGAGATGTGCGAGAAGGTTTTTGTTAGGTCATTAATTAAATCATAGGCACCCACAGGTTTTGCTACGATTTGTTGGATGTTATCCATCTCTGGCAGGTGGCTTGGACTTGGCTGAGAGAAATACTCTCGTGTCCTTGTTACAGCTTCGATGGGTAGTTCGGCGTCTAACTCCACTAAACCGACTACCTTAGGCCGTGGCTGACTTCCTAGTTGTGGCGCAACTAATGGATTTAGCGAGGTTGAGGCTTCATGATCATTGTTTCCTGTTATTACACTCTTGTTTGTCCCAGTTAGATTTAGCCTATTGTTATCGTGATTTGGGAGTGGATCATTAAAGATCTTCAGGGGTGCGTTTTGAGGGGAAACCCCTAAAAAGGTATTTGATGCTGGTGACGTAGGATCTGCCAAGAACATATCCATGAAAAGTTGTCTTTGTTCATCTGGCAAGCGTTGCATGAATTTATTGTAGTCACGGCACGTTCTAGTGTCATGGCCCTGAATTTTGTGGAAACCACAATATGAATTAGGATTGTAATTCCTAGTTTGTTGGTTTGGTGCGTATTGTGGCCCAAAATTTTGATCAAACCGTTGTCTATTAGGATTAAAATTTTGCGTTTGTTGTCTTTGGTTTGAATTCTGGTTTTGGTATCTAGTTGAATTTTGGCTCGGACCCTGTGTGGGATTTTTCGTTGTTGTTGTTGTTGTTGTTGTTGTGGATGGTTAAAATCCACTGTATTGATTGTCGGGGTAAAGTTGTTGTTTCGTTGGTTGTTTATTTGTGATGGAGTATTGACAATATTTACCTTCTTAGGCTGGTCGGTTACTCCATCTGTTGTTACACCCCGATTTTTATTAAGGATTTTAGGTCCTTGATTGACGTTCGTGGTAGTAGGATAAGTTGTAGTGTTCTGGTTGGAGGTGACTAACCTCCCATTTGCTCCATATGTTTTGACCACTATCAATTGTTGCTTGATCTATTCGAAGAGCACTCTCAAGTACTTCATCGTAAGTTCTTAATGGGAACTTCTGGACTTCTTCCTTCACTTCTCTGCTAAGAGAATGAAGGAATAAATCACATAGTTCCATTTGATCCATGTTTGGAGCACTTGCCGAAGAATAAAGAACTGTACGCCACCTTTGGATGAAATGGGTGACAGATTCATTGTGTTCTTGCTTGATGTGTAAGAATTCCCTGATTCTGTCCTTAATAATTTGTTCATGTCAAAGGCCTTGATGAATTCTGACACGAGCTGCTTGAACGAATGGATGGAAGCCTCAGGTATTCTATAATACCAATCGAGAGCGATGCCTTCCAAGGTTTTTGGGAATATCTTAGCAACAACCCCATCCCATGGGAGTAGTTCTCGAATGGCTGTAGCGTAAGCTTTGATATGTGCATTTGGATCTCCCTCACCTTTGTATTTGGGCAAGTCGGGAAGAGGTCTTGGAAGCATGACGCTTCGTATGGTGAAATCTAAGGGCTCTTTCAAATATTCTGAATAAGTCCCTATCGCATAGGTTTCGACCATTGATGGTGCTTACTGAGGGAGCGGAGGTGGAATGGGTTGTTGATATGGCGTAGCATATACGTTGGTAGGGGCATAAGGAAACACTGTGTTTGAGAAAACATGCCGGGAGAGGAGAACATATCCCCTTGTGGTGATTTGGAGTACATGTTTAAGTATGACGGGGTATTGTCCAGGAATGGATTGTTTTGTACTAGACCGGGAGGAACAACGTTAGAGATGGTGGGTCTAGTTGGCGTTTGTTGTGAATACTGAGGAGTCATGCCTAACGTGCCTACTCCTGTGAGGAGGTCTACTTGGCTAGGATGGTGTGGAGGATTAGAATTTCCTGTTTGTATGAATTGAGAATGGTGATTTGCTTGAGCAAGTTCTAACCCTCTCACTTTTTCTACTAACGTTGAAATGACTTCATTTGGTGAAGTCACGGTGTTTTTCCGTAGTGGTGTTTGTTGTATATCATGGTGTTGTATAGGCATGTGATATCCTGCTATGAACTGATCGCTGCCCTGCCAAGTTTCCCGAGGGCATTTCCTATATGTAGTGGCATGGAGGTATTTTCTTGAAAAGAGACCTCGGGTTGTGTTTGTAAACCTCCTATAGGTGGGTACATACTTCGAGAACGTTGGTCGTTCCTGGCATAACGTACCGAATGTTCATCATCTAAACCTCGGTATGAGTCTGATTGTCTACTAATTTGTGGTCTAAGCAGCACCTGAGGAGATGAACCAGATTCTCGGTGAACGTCATGTTATTCGAGCCTGAAGGCTCTGTTTGTTGTGTTTGAGCGAGCTGATCTAACTCCTCAGTTTGAAAAGATGAGTTATATCTGATCCTTGGAGTTTGTGTTGACAACTGGTTGGTTGAGTAGTTATCACCCCATACTGAGAGTGAGGGTGATGATTGTCTATTTTGTTGGGCGTAGTATGCCTCAAGGCCCAAGAGGGGCCTGCCATATGCATCGAATCCCGACATATTCGGGGGGTATATGAATACCCGCAGAATAATGGGAAGGAGCGAAGGTGATGGTGAAAGCTAATGAGGTAGTAAAGATGAAAGAATCATTTTTAATTTGAAAGAACTAGTAGAAATCTGACTCCAGACTAGAAAGTAGAAAAGTTCACGTCGGGTTCACCAATTTTGTACGATGGAAAAGTGACAAGCGAGTGGGAATCTACAAGTAACTCTTCCTCGCACCCGACCTCCCGAGGTCGTGCCGAGACAGCCGGTGGGGATGGAATATGTATGGGATGCAGACAAACTAGTTAGGCAATCTAATGTCTTCAATACGCACTAGTGGAATTTGTGAATCTAAGGCAAAGAAGGCCCTCCTAACCTGAACTGGTGTGATAGATCGATCGGCAAGGATGACTGCTCGAAGGCTCCAATCAATATCGAGCTCTGGCATGATTCGATCTATGGGTTGTGGAATACGTGGAAAATGACCTGGGATAGTTTCGTGTATGTCTCCGGATAAGGTCATATGGTGGATGGTAAATATAGTTGACTCTATGGACGATTCTCTGGCCTAGTCCAGAACTCTCTAGCTTTGTTAGCTGTTGTATCTAGTAAGGATAATTGTTCGATGATGATAGGTGGAAGTGGAGTGGATCTGAATACTAGTGTGCGTAGGCCAGTGTCTATGTCTGATTGACTTACGGATTCGTTGGGTTGTGGGATTTGTGGATCGCAACCGTAGACTCTTGGTTGTTGTGGTCCTGCTATGGTCATGTATGGAATTAGTTCCTAATCCTAGTATCCAATAATCGTATGCTTTCTCCACTTCTATATTTAGAATAATAGCTGTGTGATCTTCTCAGAGTGCCTCACAGTGTTCTTGCAACCTGAATTCTTAGGCTGGTATCTATATCTGTAAGAGTGTCTCCTGCGTCTGGCTGTGGGACCAAAGGATCACAACCAAAGGTTTTTTCTCTTTCAACCCCTTCTACAGTCATATGGATGTTACCTAGGGTAATCTGTAGTTTGGTTGATTCGACCAAAATGTGTGTGCGCTTGGTCGTCTTCTATGTTTAATCCGCTCAACTGGGAATTGATTTGTTGCAAGCTTACCATTGTTCGGAAGACTTGGATCCTAAGATTTTGATCTATATCAGTTATTGCTGTGATGAGATTGGGTTGGGGCACGATTGGCTCGAATACGTATTCTCTGGGCTCCCTAGGTCCCGTGATTGTCATACAAAAGTAACAATGTAAAACGAACTGTAGCAAAATAAAATTTAACTACGTTGAATATATCTATAGCATATATGATTTCTCTATTTTTGTATTTTTTGATGAACTTTTATGAATGAATTTAAAAGAGCAACTATTTTAACATATCTAGAATTTGACAATTAATCTAATGATGAAATTAAAACAAACAAGATAACCGAGTGTAGCTATTTGTCTGTGCAATTGTGAATCTATTCTAAACAATGAAATAATTGACTTAATCTATTTGCAAGGCTCTCGATCCTACCTCAGAAGTGAGGAGTGAATCATAGTTTCTCAGAAACTATCAATCCCCATAGCTTCCCTGGCAATATCGAGAGTAGAATTGACTGAAATAAAGTGATTGGCTACTTTATTTGATATGTTTCTAACTAGAACTTTGAAAGCTAGAACCTGGATTTCTGAGAACAGTGGCGAATCCGATGGTGTGTGTGATCTTGTCCCCTCAGTGTGATCTCCTCATTCCTTCGTGTTCACGTGGATCCAGAAAAGCGTGTAATGCTAGCATCAACAGAAGTAGATATTGGGACAAAGGCAGCTCAAGATACAGACTGAATACAATGCGAGTAGGAGAGGGATAGCGCAAGAGTACAGAGCTTGGCTTATGCAATTCCTAGCGGGATTTATTGCGAGTCATGCAACATGAAACGTCCAGAACCTGAAACTATCTGTTTGAAGAACAAAACCTGCAACTTTAATGGCTTCCTATTGGTAAACAGACTATCCTATTCCAATGGATTGGATGAAATAACAACAGTACTTGCACAAGATGGATATGTGGCTTACTAACAGTAAAACAATGCTAACTAAGCATGCAATGAAAGAAACTAAGCATTCTAAGCAAAATGAAAACTAAATCTATTGCAAAGAGAAATTCAGAGGCAAATTTGAGGGGCCATTTGCTTGAGCACAAGCCAACTATTTATAGCATTTGCATTTACCCAAGGTAAAAACCAAATAGAACTCTTAAACTATAAACAATGGCAAAACACTATTCCAGGGAACCAGAATCATAAATGCAAGCTTATGGCGGTGAAAGAAAGCTGGTAAAATGTTGAAATTACGTGAGTCGTGTTAAAAGAGCTTTCTGGAAAATGCGTAAAGGACCGCCGCCGCCCTACGAAAAGAGGGGAAAAGGGCAAAGCACGGGGGGGAGGTGCGGTTATGAGGACCGCCGCCTATTGGGGGCGGTCACGGACCGACCCCGCACGTTGTTGGGGGCGGCATATGTTTGAATGTATGAAGTTTCATCATCAAGAGAAAAAGGCCAAGAAAAGAGGGGAAAAGGGTCAGCATCCCCTTGTTTGCATTTAGATCCGTAAAAAAATAAGGTCATTTTGAGAGGGGTGTTATCATGATTGAGGGTGTTGATAGATTCGTCAAGAAAATATTCACAAGGTAAATGATTGGTGGGAAGGGGAGCTTCAACGAGCTAATCAATGATGACTTACCCTTGATGGAATTTTGAGAGATAAATTCAAGGTCAAACTCTATCATGAGCATGATCCATCTAGTTATACGATCATTGTGATATGGTTTAGATTGCATGGATTTCAGCAGATTTTATTTGTGACTACATAGGTTCTGTGATTGAGAGGATAATGGCAAAATTTGGAAGTTACAAAGTATAAGGCACAAAATAAATTTTATACTTTGGAATAATGATTTTCATAATCATGAAGGGTGTGACTTATGTAATAAATGTCCCACTCCTTTCCTTTTTCATCTTGATGTCCTAGCATCTCTCTCGGGGATGACCAATAGTGGAGATATACATATAAAAGGGCTCCCACTCACATGGAGGTGTACATACCGGTGGTGATAAGATATATTTTTTGAGGATGTAGAAGGCCCATTAATATTCATTACCCCACTTAAAGTGGACGTCTTTCCTTATAAGGTAATGAAAGGGTTGACAACAGTCTAATAATTGAAAGATAAACTGATAAATAGATTAAATTTTACCTTGGAAGGCTATAAAGTTGTTTAATATTAGATAGAGGAGGAATTTCGATAATGGCCTTGACCTTGGTAGGGTCAACTTTGATTCCCCTAATAGATACTATGAATCCTAGAATTTTTCTTATAAGAACTCCAAATACACATTTATTTGGATTAAGACGATTTTTTTTTATTAGACATGCAAAGATCACATCGAGGACAACAAGATGGTATTTTCGGTGTTTGGATTTTCCTAAGAGATCATCTACGTAGTCTTCTATAGTTTTGTGGATGAGGTCGTGAAAGATGTATGTCATAGAGCGCTGATAAGTAGATCCTACATTTTTAGGCCAAAGGGGCATTACTCTATAGTAGAAGGTTCCCCACAAGGTGATAAAAGATGTCTTATGTTGATATTCTAGTGCAATGAGGATTTGATTATAAACAGAGAAACCATCCATAAGAGGCAACATTTTGTGTCATGTTGTTAGATCAAAAATTTGATCAATGTTAGGTAGGGGGAAATTATCTTTTGGAAAAGTGAGGTTAAGGTCCTGAAAGTCTGTACAGATGTGTAATTTCCCAGTGGATTTAGTGATGAGTACGATATTGAAAACCCATTGGGGATAACCGATAGGAAATATGAATTTTTCTGAAAGAAGATGTTGGAGTTATTCTTTAACTAACGGCAATGCGAGGATGCATCCTAAAAACCTTTTGCTTCACTAAATTAACATCTAGGATGGTAACGATATTGTGGATAAAAATGTTAGGGTCTATACCAGGCATATCACTATAAGACCATTTGAAAGCTTATTTTGTGCATGGATAAGAACAAAGTGAATTACCGAAGTTCATGCGGGTCTAAAGTTTCACCAATTTTTATAATGTGTGGTTCTTGTGATGTATCAATATTAATGTCAATGGTAGATTTGTTGAGAAGCGTATATGTGTGGGGGTAATTTTTTTGAAGATGGCGACCCTCAACACCCATATAGGTTAAGATAACATCATCATCATGAAAATGGAGAGCATTGTTAGTGGGTAAATCCTCCTCTATCATGTGAGGTAATGTTAAGGGAAGAGATTCAGTCTTACCATTAGCTTGGTAAGTCAATGGTCCTAATGTGATAGCATTGATTAAAAAAATTTAGAAGGGATGGATATGGTATCGTCATTATCAGAGGATAGGTCGATAATGGTAATGGGTATGGTTGAGGTTCTAATGTTGGTGGTGATGGATTTGAAGAAGATGCTTTGAAGCCAAGGCCATGTTTTTGTGAGGATTTCTCAAGTCTTCAAAGGGTAAATTAAGTGAACCTTATTCATACCTACCGAGACCAAAAACATTTCACGCATAATGGTGAAAGTAAGTTCGAGCAAACCAAGGTTTTTATAGGAATGAAAAGTCTGAAAAAATGGTTTAGCATGTGGTTTATTATCAAGAATATAGGAGGGGTGATCAATGCATCCATAAACAAGTTTTGTTTAAACAAACGAGGGACCAATGGAAATAATGTTTCCCATGTTAGTTTCATATAAGGGTTATTTGTTAGGTCTCCCATATGTTTTATGTGCAGGGAGTGCATTGAGAGTTATAAGAAGATATTCCCCAATGAGATATGATGCATAATTTCCTCAAAGGATCGATCATATGGTATTTTGGATGTGAGGATAGAAGAACTTGTAGAGGCTTGGTTTGATGATGTGGAATTTTATAATGAAAACATCACATAAATGGGTCTATAGGTCATATGACATGATTTAAATGGGTTGGGATCGGCAAGAACCATAAATGTATTACCTTTGTGTTCATACTTCAGACACCAATGCAAGGTAGATGGGAAAAAATGCATAACATGGATCTAGGGGAAACCTAATAATATGTTGTATTGGAATTCTCCTTCTACAAGATAAAAGAGTTCATAGAGGCTTTTGAAATATATTTGGATAGACAAGATGATTGTGCCCAAGGTGGGAGGAACAATATCATTAAATAAGCGTATGCTAATGGGAAATTGAGTGACAATGGTATAAGGTAATTGGAGTTGTTTGAAGGCGTGAGATGAGATTATATTGATACTAGTGCCATTGTCAATCATAACTCTTTTAACTAGAGTATCATTGATCTGGGTAGTGACGAAGAGGGGGATGTTGTGATCCTCAAGTTGTAGTGATGGAATCTCAAAATCATTAAATGTGATGGTTGATGATATATTTAGGGCACCAATAAGGTTGAAAGATGATTTGGGCTCACCGATGGTACCGAGATGGATTGAAGGGCTTCTATCATATATTTTTGATGTTGTGGGGAGTTTTGGATAAGTTAATAAAGGAATATCTTGAAGGGTGCTTGATCATACTATTTAAGAACAATATTTTGTATATATTTCATGAATTGAGTGTGTAGTACCGCAAGGATGGAGACCTTGGATTTATGAGATGAAGGATTGAATTGTTCAAGGGGAGCGAAGGAGATAGAGATTTTAGGTCTATTTTTGTTTTGGGATTTCAAATATTGGGTGTGGAATCTCATGGCTATGTGGAATGTATCTATTTGGAAGAAGGGAGTAACCAAAAGATTCCATGTCCTTACTGGCTAAATTACTATAGGATGCTTTGATTTGGTGGTTTGATCTTGTTGTTTTGGACTTGATAGGTGGATGAGGATGGTTCTTGTTTTCTTGGAGGAGTTATTTATTAAAAATATTTTGGATCGTGTTTTAGAGTGCTTTACAGCGCTCTCTATAATATCTTGGTATTCAATGATAAACACAAATGCCTCATAGTTTAACCATGAAAGTTTCCACCCTTGGGGATCAGAGGGCTTGATTGGTGGTAATACTATGGTTGACGATTGTATGAGTTGTTCAAGGATTTTGGTTTAATATCTGACGGGCTTGCTGAGATGATAATGAGGGTGTAGGAATTTGTATGTCATTTTATGGTTTAGAAGGATGAGACACTTAAAGCATGTCTTGTGTGGCATGTTTAGGTGTGGGTTTGAGGGTAGTTTTAGATTCTAAGATGGAGACTATGAGTTTTTATGAGGGATGTGGTCCTAGAATAGAGGGTAGGGATGTTGTATCATGTGGTATGTTTGTCTAGTATTTTGAGATTTCTATCTTTTATATAGATGAATTATAAGTTTTTGTGTAGGACTACCAATTTTTTTGATTTGATGAAGTGAGATCTTGTCTTTATAAGAGCTATTTACGATTTTGGTAACATATCACTTTTCTTGTAATCGAAAGGTATAATATAAGGAATATTTGTGTGAGTAGATATGGTAGGGTTTGGAAGTTAGGATGTGGAAAGGTTCGAGGTCTCAGTAGTAAGGAGATCCAAAAAGTATGATTATTTATCCATTGTTTTAGTCATAGAAACACATGGTATGGTAGGTTTAGGTGAGATATAGTTGACAGTGTTGATGATATGAGCAAAGAGAATTTTGATCCCCTACGACATTAGTTTGATTATTAGCTAGGGATGGTTTGGAAAATGTTGTTTGAACACGTTTATGGTTTGATAGAGAGGGACATTCAAATTGTCAAGCTATAGCTCACCTCCATTGATGATATCTAAAAGAGAAACATCTCTCAATGTCATGTCCTCGAGACCTAGTGATATTTGTAATAGGCTTTGCCCCTATACCATGATGGTTTAGGGTCAAATTCATTGATGGGTTGGATGGGAGGGAGTTTTATCATGCAATCTGCCATGAGTTTGTCAAAAATAGAGCTATAAGAATCCCCTAGAGGTGTGTATTTACGTGGAGGTCGGGACCATTCAAAGTCTAAGAAATCGTTAGATGTATTTTTCAAGACAATTGTATTGATTAAACCCTTGGATTTGTCATTGCTGGAAGAGGTTTTAAAAGAAGATTTAGGTTTGGGTTTTTAGATCGTAATTTAACCTTACCATCCTCAAGGGCTCGAAGTTCCAACTTTTGGGCCATGGTAAAGGCCTCATCAAACATTTGAAATGATTAGATATAAAGGGTGGATGATATATGTTTCATGCAAGATTGAGAAAATAACTTAATCAACTCCATATGGGGTAGAGAAAAGGATAACTGATTAATAATTCCTTGCCATGTAGAAATGAAATCAAAAAAAGATTCATCCTTCAAATTTTTTATAGTGTATAATTTGGTGATAGATATCTTACGTGTGATATTGATAGATAAATGTTCCAAGAATAATTGTGCTAGTTGTGTAAATGAATAAAAGGAATATTGAGAAATTTTGTTATATCGGTCAAGAGTGGGCCAAAAATCTGGAATGTCCATAGGATAAGATCCTAATAATGAGCTATAAGATAACAAGTGTGAAAAAGGCCCGAATGTGTTGTTGTGGATCTTCCTTACTATAAAATTTGATAAAATTCAGAAGTTCCCAGTGAGGAGGATAAGGTTTAAAAGGTACATATGGGTTGATGGGATCATTACAAATTTGGTAATAAGAAAACATGTTTTTAAGGTCCCATGGTGGCAGATTTTAGACTCATGATTCTACTTATCGATGCTTGTATGGGATTATTTTGAGGGGGAAGGATGTTTGAAATGTTAACTTACTTATAGACGAGGGGGTCGATTGTTGATATGGGTGATATGGTAGGAGGGAATTTTGAAAATGAGGAACTATTCCTAGTATGTTGTAATTTTGCTAAGAAACTAATGGTTGTGAAGAAGAGTGGATATATTGATAGGGGTGGTGGATAGAGGTGTTGACAAGAGGCTATAATGGTTGTGGATTCTGTTGAGTTAGAATGTATTCATCTTGCGACACACTCGCAATAGAGATAGGTTGTGAAATGGGAGGAGTGCTAGTGATAACACTTGTATTGATAGGTGGTAAGGACGTAGGAATATATATGACTCAATTCTAGACTATGGATGTAGATTGTTGTGAGATGATGGCTTGTGATTTAGCAAAAGGGGCTTATAGAACAAGGCATATTGATGAAGATTTTTGGGGAAGGAAGAGTAGTAGAAGGGGTGTGTTTAACTATGGCTGATGAAGTAATAACAAGAGTTTGGACACACTAGGGGTAAGTTGTGGATGCAAACGATAAGGGACCTTGTTGACTAATTGTGTTTTGTGATGAGATACCATTGAGTTCAAATTTAACTACGGGAGTAGATGATGTAGGTTATGATGTTCCCATATTACTAGTGGGAGGATAAGGAGTAATTTAATTGATAACAAGATGGTACGAGGAATAGATAAGCCAGAGTGATCGAAGGTGACAATGGTGATAGTTGGTCGAGGCTATGGACTATAACAAGGAAGGTGGATAGCTCAGAAGCAATATAATATTTAAGGGTAATCAAATTGGTGTCAAAATTTCCTCGAATATTGGATATCCATTGGGAAAGTGTGTGGAATGGATTCATCGGGAATTTTGGAAGTATCGATTATACGGTGAAGGATTACAGAGGCTATTGACTTGATTTAGGGGATTGTTGTATTGGGTTTGACATGGTTGTGGTATTCTGAATACAAGATTGTTGTCTAGTAAAAACCATGAAACAACAAGAAAATAATGATAGAGAGATATTTAATTAAGACACAAGTCACACAATCAAGTAAGAGATTTTAATTATCTTGATTAAGTTGAAGTGTGTGAAAAGAAAAATATGGCTGATAAAATAGACTAAGAATTAGGCTAACTAGGGCTGGTTTCATGTGTGTATAAGGCTAGATTCCTTGATATACTAGAGAGTATGAGGGTCCTAAATCTATATTGGTGTTGGTATGATGTATGATATGGGGGCATACCCCTCACTTCACAACCCCACGAGGAGAAGGGTGTCGGGTGCTCGAGATGATATAATGCCCACCAATTATTTATATTTGAATAGAACACCGAGTCGGCTTCTCCCTTGGTGATGAAATCCAAGTAGGTAGACCTAGAAGGAAGTGTTTAGGATGTAAATTTGATTTATAATGTGATTTGGCTATGTGTGAAGGGAAGCAGTGAATGCAGAGTTTTAACCCCTATTTAAGCTAGATGAGCAAGAAATAATGAAGATTATTTTTAAGACCCGAAAGAAAAATTGATTTCAATGAGGACAAAACACACAAGATGTAATGTTGAAAGGAGAATAAAAGAAAAAGGAAATCCATACCTTTGTTCACTAAATAATTATTTTTCACATTTTTGAGAAATCCACCAAAGGACTCAACACTAAAAAGTAGAGTTATTATGACAAGAAATGAAAAAGAAATAGATTTTACTATGGAAATGTAAAATTTGATAAAAAAATGGACTAGGGTCCCACTGGGTGTGCTAGAATGTTTTAGTAGATTTTGGAATTCGATCATTGTAGGTGAGACAAACCAATAATACTAAAAAAATAACAGGGTTCAATGATACCTACGTTAACAATGTAGAGATGTACATATCCAAACGAGTGTAAGAGACTCTTCTTCCAGAAAGAGGAAAAATACATATAAATAAATAGCTTGACAAGAGAGATGTTAGATAATAATATGACAAGTTTCTTGGAAAATTCCAATCCTAGGAACCAAAGGGCTTCCTTTGATGGGTGCCTAGTCGTTTTTAGAAAATTAAGCTAGAAATTATGACAAGATTATAAATAATATAGAATAATAAGATTAGGATGTAGTGTTTAGATGGCATGAATCAATCAACCTCCTTGATGATAGGCTAACAAGGGTTTAAAATTTCTTACCAGTAATGGTTGGCCTTGTCATTTTGTTTGAGCAAAACTTCTAATTGCTTGCTGATATAATCTGAATTAGGTGTGAAAGTGGTGGCGTAAATACTTAGTTCGTATTCGACATCCGAATTCTCCCACATGAATGAATATCACACAATTGGTAAGTCCAAGATGGTGTCTAGTTCATACACTTCACTTGTAACAATCATCTACAAACAAAGGAAACTTGAAATAAAAATATTGCAGAAAACAAATTTTAAAATGGATTGAAAACATGCAATATGCAACTAAAGGGATTAGAATCAAGAATCATTAGTGATTCGGGACAATCACTTTGGAGATTCAAGGAATCACTAGTGAGTGTTATGCTATTATCCGATTTGAATAAAATGTGAATTTGTATTTGGAATATGTGATTAAATGACTGAATTGTTGTTAAAAATGATGCATAAATAAAAGAGGGATATAAAGAGAAAACAATACCTTTTCTATAATGAGAAAAACAAATGATGAATGTTACGGTGAGGCCTTATGATGATATGGGATCTCCAAGGGCTTGGTGAGGCTCCATAGGGTGCTAAGACATTGTATCGAGTCTTCATAATGTTAGTCTTTGATGTAGTGTCAGGGATCCCCATTCAAGGAAGTTGGTGGGTTTATATAGAATCGTTGGTGATTTTGGGAGTCACTTGCAATTTGGGAAAAGTGGGAAAAGCACATGGAAGTGGATGAAACCAACTCTAAATGGGTGAGTTTTGGGTTAGGGGAGAAAATAACACAAGTAAGAGTGTGTTGGGGAGGTTATGAGGGTTTGGCCTTACTAGGCTAAAATTGGTTTATGAGGTTTAGGAGGGGGTAAGTGAGTATTTACAACCATGGTGGCAAATAGTTCCTTCAAAGAAAATGTTGCATATGAAGCACCCGTTAACATATTAGAAAGATAAAGAGTATGCCAAAGCATGTATGTACTGATAGAAAGATAAAGATATGAAAGGTGAGCTCGTCAAAAATAAAATAAAATGTATAGTAAGTAGGCCTTCCACCGAAGTGTATCTAGAAGACATGGATAACCTCATTGCAAAGAATCACTTTGAAAGAAATCAAGGAAACAAATTTGAACTTTGATGAAACAAAAATGATGGAAGAATGTCTTGAAATATGAGAGTAATGTCTTTAATGGTTTCATCTAGATCTAAAATGTGGGACTCTACAAACAAAGAAGAAATGTTTGGTAGGTATGAGTCCCAATGAAGTGAATCTATCAGGACATATGTTCTATTGTAAAGATTCACTAAAATCCCCCAAAGAAGTAACTATGAACTCTAAAGCGGTTGTAGGAAAAGTATGAATGTTGTGATCTTCTGTAAAGAATCATTAGAAGCTCTAGAAAAAATAACTCGAAATCTAAAGTAGCAATAAGTGTAAGAGGAATGTCATGATCTTGAAGTAAAGAATCACTTGAAGATCTTGTTATCCATATTTCGCCCCTAGGAAAAATATTGGATTGACTGCGATCCCACATAAAAGGAAACAAAGTCAAAAGTGGACCGTTAGGGAAAAAGTTGGTTCTTTTCCCCTTGTTATCAAAAGGGGTAAAAGTTGCAAAATGGCCCGCAACTCTGCCCAAGGAAAAATTCAGGATTCGGGCCCGAGTCAAAGCCAAGCGGGGAATCAGAAGAAAGGGCAAAAGATAAATTGCATACCTGTCAGCCCAATTTTTGTTCCAATCTAGTCATCACGTGTGCCATATCAAAAGGGGACCCATTTTTCAATTTGTTTTCTGCCTTCTGTATGGACTCGATACAAACTTCAAAGGGGCATATATTTCAACTTAGGGTTCGAAATATTGCAAATCTGATGCCGTTGGAAAGATCTCGGCCTCACCCATGCCATGGAGGTCTGAAACTTTAATTTTGAGGAGGTTAGGTGAAGAAAAATAGAGGAAATGTCTTTGAGCTTTCAATGCGGGATCTTCTTACCTCAATAACCAGATCAAATTTGATCTATTTTTTCATTTCCTCTTCCTTCAAGGCATCGAACCAAGGATTGATGCAATAAAGATGGATTTGGGGAGATATTTCATCAGAGGCATTAACAGCGGTGGTTGAGATTCAACATGTTTTTCCCACTTCTCTCTCTTTTCTTCTTTCAGGTTGAATCTATAAATATGGGGGCAAGATTCATTGTAAAGGGTTGGACATTCTTTGTTTTGCAGGCTCCCTTCTCCTCTTAGTAAAGGTATTTTTGGGGTTCAAGCCTTCCTTCAAAAATTTCATTACATTTCTACCTCTTGGCTACTTTGTAATGGACTGTATCAATCTATAGAGTAATAAAACACGTCTATGATCGATTTTAGATTCTCTCTTGTCTCTTTTTCTTTCATCTGGTCTCCCATTATATATTTGTTATTTGTGCTTGTTTATTGTATGCATTTTGTTGGTTTGTGTCTATTAGCAAAATAAGTGTTCATCATTCCTTTGGTGCATCACCTCATAGTTTAGCTTTGTTTTAATTTCTGTATTCTTTATCCCCTGTATCCTTGGTAAAGTTTAGATTAGGATTAAGAATAGACCCTCTGCAAGTTTCTACGTATGCACCTAAATAGAGGAATAAGGAACCAACCTTCAATCTGGAGAGCTTTCCCATTTTGCAAGGTCCCACACCTTGGGGAAAGTTCAATGTTATGCAATCACACCAAATGAGTCTACCTTAGAAAAGAAGATATTTTAGAGCTCATTTAGGGGTGCTGTGATTTCACACTAATAGTTTTAGCACACCTGGTGGGACAAAGAAGTCTCCATCTTATTACAGTAAGGATTGATGTACACTTGTTGTGATTCTGGCTTTTAAGAATCCTTAAAATTATACATCTGGCGACTCCAAAAGAAAAAAATCTACTAGTTTCAGCAGCCCAAGCTTGGGAGATTCATGAGAAAAACCCGATCTAGAGCAAGGAAAGAAGGTATATTTGAATACTTGCATCTATCCCAGGAAGAGAAAGGAGAGGAAGAAGAATTCAGAGGTCTCCATCTCCACCAAGCATAACCTTGTCAACACCTCCACCTGCAAGGCCTTTCTTTCAGTCTGCAAGGATTCTTATGCCAATCAAAATGGCACAACTAAATCCATATGTCAATTCTCGACAATAGTCCACTCACCTTGAATGCACAAAACCCAATTCCGATTACAGCATTAAAGAACATCCCATATTTCACTAGGGAAAATCAAACTTCTCCTCATGACCATGTCCAAGATATTGCAAATGTCTGTATAATCCAAGAGATCCATGACATGGACATTGCAGTCAAGCTACTCACCTTTTCATTCAAAGGGAAAGTTTCACAATGGTTCAGAGTCTTGAAGCGGGTGTTATCCAAATTCACCCCCAGGGTTAATTTGATAATATGCATCAGAATTCTCAAGTCCTAGGCAAATGGATTGATTCAGGGCAAAAATCATGTTTCTAGGGTCCCCTCGAATTTTTTCTAAGTCCCCTGTCCTAGAGGAAAAGAGCAAGTTCTGAGGAAAGGTGAAAAAAGCGGCAAAAACAAGCTTGGGACAGGAAAAATCATGAAAATTGGCTAAGTCCTAGTCCTCACAAAATTTGGAACAATTGGGACATCGAGGTGCGGATCGGCCGAAAAGCCTCCAGGCGGCCCGCGAAGCAAAGGAACATACAGGACATCGGGACGACAGATGCGGAAAGCTGGTTCGATCAGAAGGAGAAGAAAATCGACTAACAGTCTGGGACATCTAGGCCACGAGGACGCGAAGGACGTGAAAAGGTGAAGTGGCCAAAAGCAAAGGAAGCCCATTTCTAAGGCGGTTCGGAAAGAATTTTTCCTGCGATGCGGGGACAGTTGGAACAAATGTACACAAAGGCGCGAACCGGCGGTTTGGCGAAACGGGAAACTTCAACACCTGGATAGTTGGGACAAAGGGACGCGTGGGACGTGGATAGCCGAAGAAGCTGAAAGCCAATCAAGCAATGCCACGTGTCATCAGCCGAATGAGGGACAAGGAAGCCCATTTCGGGCGGATCGAGAGTTTTTTTCCCAAATAGTTTGGGACATCCGGGATAGAGGGATGCGAAGGGTGAAAAATCTGGTAGACCCACAGACCAATCAAATCATGACACGTGTCACAAGGGAGAAAGTCCAAAATTCAAAGGGCGAGTTTTGAAGGGTAAGCCCGAGCCAATCAGAAGAGGACATGTGTCCTATGGAGCAAGGAATGCGGAGCTCGGGAAGGAGTTAGAGAATTTGGCAAGAAGTTCACCCAAAATCTAAAAGCAAAGGTCTACCTTACACCCCTGATGACCAATCAATGCATGCCACGTGTCATCCAGGTGGCAGAGCGCGGGAAGAAATTTAAAAATCCGTTTCGCCTGTTTTGTGCCCTAAATCTTCAGATCTCCATATCTTTTGATCCAGAGCTCGGATTTGCACGTTCTTTATATCAACGGAAAGCTTATGAAATTCTCTACGTGATTCTAGGGTTAATCTTGAATTTTGGTGCAGTATAGAGAGAGAAAATTGAGAAACGGCTCTGACACGTGTTCATGGCTAGAAGTGACATTTCAGCGACCAGATTTAATGCAGAATGGGTCGCATTCTTCTGTAATTCAGTCAAAATGATAGGGTATGGGTTTATAAGGTCCCCCATGTAGTTTTAATGCATCTGCAGTCAAGGAGGGATGGGCTCTCATGTTTTGTACGTTTTGTCCCCAGGCTCGACCAGACCGTAAAGCCGATTTGGCTCATTTCTAAGGGGGGAACATTTTTTGACATAGCAGCTTCTTCTTTCACCTCCAGCAGGTGGTTGATGCAAGAACCAGACCTCTCCAAAATATTGTAACAGTGTTTACCTCTCTGAGGTTGTAATGCAGTGATTTGGGTAATGGAAATGATAATGCAAGCCTTGTGAATGGTTTTCAGTCCTTTGTTTGTATTATTTGCTTCATTTCAGATCCTAAGTTATATCTTATCAGCCTGTGTATGTTTCATGTTGCAAATCTCTGGTTTGTGTCTATTTTCTTGATAGAAATGTTTCACCACTCCTTTTGGTGCATGACCATCTTTAGTTGGTTTCAATTTCTTGCACTTCTACCGCTGTCTCCTTGCAAGTTAGAGTAGGATTAGGATCTAAACCTCTGTAGTTGTGCGCAAGCATTAGATCAAAGCAGAGGAGTTTGAGGAACCAGCCTCTAATCTGGAGATTCCTCTCTCGGTTCACAAGTCCCCACACTTTGAGAGAGGATTCCATGTTGTGCAATCACATTGGATGCTAGAGTGATCAACCTAGAAGCCTAATCTCGCATCTAGGGGTGTTGTGAGTCCGCAACAACAACAAGCTCTATCCGTAACATGAACCAATTGTGCATGGCTCTTCACAATCAGTTTATGGAAAAAGGTGATAACTTGTCTTTGTTGGAGCAACTAAAAACAATCAAGAGAGCTCGAATGAACAACAAGCGATGACAGAATTCAACCTCGATTCCAGAGACACGGGAAAGGATTCCAATAGCAGATTAAGCCCACTAATGAAGGTGCATTCTTATACTTTCTTAGGGCTTTAAATTCTGATATTTCTCTCGATGATTGATTAATCGGGGCACTACATTACTTTCAGCCTATATCCTCTCCATAGGGACTGAGAACCATTTGATTCAAGCGAGAAAAATCGCTCCTAGGCCATCCATGCCTCTATACCCGAGTTAGGACTCCCGAGATACTAGCCAAACGCCTACATTAGCTCCTATACCCACCCCTAGGAGTCAAAGCTCAGCTGAAGCTTCCACTTCATCATCTAATACCTTTAAAGAGCTTCAGGAAGTGATGAAGCAAATTCAAAACTTTGGGAATGAGCTAGTGACCATCAAAAGACAACAAGCTCGAGTTCCGGCCATACCAGCCCTAGACTCAATATCAAGTTAGACCCCAGTATCAACACAATAGGCCACCACCTCAGACTATGAATCAGAGCTAGAACCAAGGACAACCCCAAGCTGCTAGACCTTTTAGGCCATATGATCCTAACACAACTTCAACATCAAGAGCATTGGTCCCAACATAGAACAATATGGCACATAGGAATATGATTGGTGTTTTCCATGTGATCAGCCACATAACCAATCAACGTGCTTTAATGGTGCTCTAAATTAGGCCTTGATGGTGTAAACTAGTATGGTGCCACAAGAACCTATCCAAGAGGGAGATCAGTAGTAAAGAGTTGAACAAGGTGGACCTTCAGGAGAAACTATGCTAGTAAATTGGCAGGTTGAAGACTTTTTGGGATGAATCAGTTCCCTTCTCAAAGTGTAGCTGCCAATACACAATCCAAAAAGAGAAGTATTGGAGAGGGCCAACCACTGAACTTAGGTGACCCTCAACCTTCCATCACTCCACAAGGTCCTAGTGTTCCAAGTGTAACTCCCAACATCGAACAATCAGGACCACCTTCCAAACCCCAGTCAGCAAAGTGGTTGTAACAACCCATGTGCAAGAAAGAAATATGTTTGGGAAGGGGAAAAAAAAAAGATAATTAATTCAATATTATTGAGTAGATGAAAATAACAAGTGTGAACATTTCACTATGGGAGTCATTGGCCATTCCAGGGTAGAGGGATCTATTGCAGACTGCCATGCAGAATTGGTCAAGTTCAAATCACCCCCCTAACCAGCAAGAGAGAGTGCTTGTTAATGCGGTTCAACTAGGGAGAAACCATGGAGAACAACAAGGTAAGAACTTGAGACCTCCTCCCTTCTATGTCTCATTGATTATTGGAGACAAATTGGTGCATAATTGTATGATTGATTATGGGGCTAGTAGTTTTGTGATGCCCAAACAAATAGCTGATCAGTTGGGTCTCCAATATGAGTTCATCTCTAGAGGAGTAGTCCAATTAGATGGGACAACAATGAATACTATGGGAATTATCAAGGATCTGAGTCTCACTCTACACACTTTCCCTAATGTGACTATTTCACAAAATGTGTCAATCATAGACTTGCCACCACATTTTGCTTTGTGTCCGTCCGCAGGCTTCACCGCCAAATTGGAGGCTACATGTCTTTTGATTGGTCACATATGCTCTTCAGGGAAAGGTATGGGGCAAAGGCCACAATAGATCTGAACCTATTGCTGATTATCATATTGAATCCTATGTACCTAGCCCAATAAATGCCAACTACTCAACTTTTGATCAAGAAGACCTCCTAAACACCAATGAAATGGATACCAAGGTGGGATGTATCCTAGACTTGACCCTAGATGAGTGGGCCAAAAAAAAACATGCTTTTGACCCCTATAAGTAGATGGAGGAATCGAACCGGTGTCTCTGTCTACATGAAAATAATCCACCTCTTCCCGACCTAATCAAGCCAGAATACAAGGAAGACAATGAGGTATGGAAATTGTTCTTTGATGGCTCAATGAGTAGATAAGGAGCTGGAGGAGGAGCCATGATTGTGTCCCCCAGAGGTATGAGATATTATTTAGCCTTCAGATTCCAATTTTCTTGCTCAAATAACACTACTAAATATGAGGCTTTAGTCCAAGGTCTTCATTGGGAAAGGAAGCTGGGAATCAAGAACTTGCAAGTATTCGGTGACAGTGAGCTGGTTTCCAATCAAGTTAGAGGACTTAATGTTGTCAAAAATGACCTACTCAAGAACTACAAGAGTAGGGTATGGGATCTCATGGAGGATTTCGAGGCCTTCAATATTGTGTCCATACCTAGGAAGGAGAATGAAGCTGCTGACAGACTTGCAGCAATCGGGGAAACATTTGATGTGGTTGACAACATCAAAAGAGATAGAGAACAACCACATATCCATGTGGTTGTGAGGCCAATAGTGCTAGATAATAATACATGCGATAGGTGTTTGAGAATGATCAACAGATCATTAACTTTCTACAAGAAGAAGCTGAATTCTCAGCTATAAACCAGAGTAGACTAGAGCAGTAGTATGGGAATCAAATAGTATAGCTGCATACAAACAAGCTTCCCAAAGGCTTAGTGACACTGGAATCTATTTTCAATCCTGATGATCAATTCAGAAAGGAGAAGGATAATATGCAAATCAAAGGAGAATATTCAGAGTCAATCCTAGTTGGAGAAGACAAAAAACTTCAAGTTGGATATGAATGCATACAACTTTTCCAAGAATTTCTGATGTGTTTGCTTGGAGTTATGAAGACCTAAGAGGGTTCAATCCAAAACTAGCACAACACACAATCAAACTGGATCTAGCCACTCAGCCTATTAAGAAGAAGTAGAGACTAGTCAACCCAGAGCCTCTGATGAAGAAGGAGTTGAACAAGCTGATAGAGGCAAGCATCATATTTCCAATCAAACACTCAAGCTGGGTTACAAATCTAGTCCCAGTTAGGAAGAAAAATGGAGAAATCAAGTTGTGTGTTGACTTCAAGGATTTGAACAGAGCCTCCCTCAAAGACCACTACCCACTCCCTTCAATGGAGCAGATCTTGCAAGTAGTGTCTGGGTCAGAAAGGTTCTCCCTCTTAGATGGCTACTTAGGGTACAACCAGATCATGGTGAAAGAAGATGATCAATTCAAAACTGCTTTCACCACCAAATGGGGCACCTATGCATACAAAAAAATGCCATTTGGACTGTCTAATGTTGGGGATAATTTTCAAAGAGGCATGGATATGGCATTCAAAGGGATAATAAAAAAATAGTGCTGATCTATCTAGATGACATCACTGTGTTCTCCAAAAATGCAACAGACCAGCTTTTTCACCTAAGGTAAGTGTTTCAAAGATGCAGGAGATTTGGGGTATCTTTGAACCCTAAAAAATGCATATTCTTGGCTCATGAGGGTAGGCTTTTAGGCTATAATGTGTCTAAGGAGGGTCTAGCATGATTGACCCGAGAGATTTGAAGTAATAAAAGAACTGTCATTGCGAGTCACAAGAAGGCTCTTCAAATCTTCTTGGGAAAAATCAATTTTGTCCACAAATTTTTCTAAACATTGCTACCCTTTTAAGCCAATAATTTTGATCTTGAAGAATAACTTAATATTCTGTGGACAACTGAAGGAAAAACAAGTTTTGAGGATATCAAAGAAGCCATATCATGAGCCCCATCTCTTGTGAACCCATATTTTTTGAAAGACTTCATACTATATGCCTTTGGTGGTAGCAATACAATTTTTGCAATCTTGGTACAACAAAACAAAGAAATTACAAAACAACCAATTGCTTTCTTTAGCGAGTCTAGAAGATTATGAGGTGAGGTACTCTTTCATTGAGAAGTAGGTCCTGGTGGTAATAAGAGGATTGAAGAAGTTTTAGTATTTGGTTTCAAGCAAAACAAAATCTAACTATTGGTCTCCCATGTGGGAGTTAAAAATTCCTTCTCGTGAGGACTTGAATGAAAAGCACGTAGGATGGATCACCCGTGTCATGGAATATGATGTTGAGATCAAGGTCACCAAGCTGGTCCATAGGAAGGGTTTGTGTGAACAACTAGCCTCGAGTCAACAAGATAAAGCAGACAATGAAAAGGAGGATGTTCTTATTCTACAAGATGATCAATAAGAAGGAGAGATGATGTACTGCTCCTTGTTGGACCCAAGACATGGTGCACTTCCTTCGAACATGCCCGTGTCCTCTGGGATGGATAAAGCAAAGAGGATACATTTCATGTTATAGGCCATCCCATATGTTCTTATCGATGGTGTCTTATTCAAAATAGACATTAATATCATTCTGTTGAGATACATTGAGACAGATCGGGTGGAGAGAGTGCTACAAGAATTCCATGCCATTTTTCTACAAGAGTGAAAGCACTCAAAATCATGAAAGCGAGGATATTATTGGCGAGTGTTTAGTGACTACTACACATGGATCTTGATAGCGATATATTATTTTACCATATTGATCCTAACATCGATGCAGATTATTTTACCAAATGGATCAAACCAGTGGCACTCAAGGAAGAAAATGAATCTAGTATCCGGATTTCTATGAAGGGATAGTGACTAGATTTGGAGTGCCAACCACCATCATATCAAATAATGCATTATCATTCATAGGTTCCAAGATCACAGGATGGGATTTATTTGAGTACTTCATCAAACTATTACCCTCAAGGTAATGGCTAGGCTGAGTCCACAAACAAAAACCTGCTAAATATCATCAGAAGGACTCTTGATGAGAATCAGAGGACCTGGCACAAAAATCTCAAAATGGCCTTATGGGTTGATAGAATAACACCCAAGAGATCTACTGAGCAGCTCTCCATTCAAGATTGTCTATGGGAAAGAGGTAGTGTTGCCTATATCACTTGAGTTGCCAGCATTGGAGCTCATGAAGCAACTAGAGATGTCTGAATTTGGACCAATGGAGGCCAAGTATGTGGAGCTGATAGAATTAGAAGAAACTAGAGAGCATGCTCTCTAAGCAATAGAGAAGAATCAGGATTTAGTCAAGAAATTCTTTGACAAGAAGGAAAAAGCAAGGAACTTCCAAGAAGGAGACTGGTTTTGAAATGGGATGTAGATTGAGCAAAACCAAGAAGGCATTCCAAATTTGACGCCATCTGGAGTGACCCCTATATGATCACAAGATGTAAAAGTAGTAATGATTTCCAATTATCTACATTGGAGGGTGAAGAGTTGCAGATTCCAGTAAATGGGATCTATCTTAAACACTGCTACGAAAAGGGGAGTTCTCACCTTGCACATATTAGTTTAGTTTTCTATTTCCTCTAAGTGCTTATGCACATTGTCTTATTGTAGTGTAGATTTCTTTTCTCCTAAGTGCTTTACACGCTTTGTATGTTCCATTTAGAGCATGTATGATTTCAATTTTTGTATATAGTGTGGTGTTATTTTGTGGCTTTTATGCAGTCCATTTAGGGAGACATATGAAGCCCGGAGGTAAAACAATTTTCTACTCGAGAAACCTTCATTTTGAGATTTATTATGAAAATTGAGAGTGTAAAAGTTGGTCTCATGAATCAGAGGTAGAATCAATACTTCAGACCGTCTTTCTCAACTCCATGCCCAATGGATACGACAAGGAAATTGGTATTTTCATCTAGCAGGTAGATACCCCTGTGAGTCGCCAAATTGTTATCCATATTTCACCCCCGAAAAAATATTGGATCGACCATGATCGACATAAAAGGAAACATAGTAATAAGCGGACCATTGGGGAAAAATTTGGTTCTTTGCCCCTTGTTATCAAAAGGGGTAGAAGTTTCAAAATGGCCCGCAACTCCGCTCAAGGAAAAAGTCGTATTTGGGCACGAGTCAAAGCCAAACGGGGAATCGAGAGGAAAGGGAAAAAGATAATTGTGGACCCGTTGGCCCGATTTTTGTTCCAATTTAGCTGCCACGTGTCCCGTATCAAAAGGGGACCCATTTTTCAAGTTGTTTTCCGCCTTCTTGTACGGACTTGATACAAACATCGAAGGGCATATATTTTGACTCGAGGATTAAAATATTGCAAATCCGATACCATTGGAAAGATCTCAGCCTCACCCATGCCATGTAGGTCTGAAACTTTAATTTTGTGGAGGTTAGGTGAAGAAAAATAGAGGAAACATCTTTGGGATTTCAATGCAGGATATTCTTACCTCAATAACCAAATCAGATTTGATCTGTTTCACCGTTTCCTCTTCCTTCAAGGTGCCAAACCAAGGATCAATGCAGTAAAGATGGATTTGGGGAGAGATTTCATTAGAGGCATTAACAACGGTGGTTGAGATTCAACATGTTTTTCTCGCTTCTCTCTCTTTTCTTCTTTCAGGTTGAATCTATAAATATGGGGAAAGATTCATTGTAAAGGGTTGGACATTCTTTGTTTTGCAGGCTCCCTTCTCCTCTTAGCAAAGGGATTTGTGGGGTTCAAGCCTTCCATCAAAAATTGCATTACATTTCTACCTCTTGGCTACTCTGTAATGGATCAGATCAATCTACTGAGAGAAATAAAACATGTCCGTGATCGATTTTATATTCTCTCTTGTCTCTTTTTCTTCCATATGGTCTCCCATTATATATCTAGGTATCTGTGCTTTTTATTGTATGCATTTTTTTGGTTTGTGTCTAAATAAGTGTTCATCATTCCTTTGGTGCATCACCTCATAGTTTAGCTTTGTTTTAATTTTTGTATTCTTTCTATCCTTGTCTCCTTGGTAAATTTTAGATTATGATTAAGAATAGACCCTCTGCAAGTTTCTACGTATGCACCTAAACAAAGGAATAAGGAACCAACCTTCAATATGGAGAGCTTTCCCATTTTGCAAGGTCCCACACCTTGGGGAAAGTTCAATGTTATGCAATCACACCAAATGAGTCTGCCTTAGAAAAGTAGATCTTTTAGAGCTCATTTGGGGGGTCTTTGTGATTTTGCATTAACAACTCTTAATGAAGTGATTTTGGAATATAAAGTAATTACAAGTACATGAGTAATGTCATGATATTGCTACAAAGAGGTATAAGAAGTTCTTGAAGAAGCAACGTTGGACTTTGACATAGCAATAGGTACAAAAGAAATGTCTTTTATTGTAAATGGGATGTCGAAGTATGAGGTGGATTGGTAGAAATCTTAGTATCATCCACACATGAATTTTTTTCTAAGGAAACATCAATTTTAGATGGGGAATCATCGTTTCAAGTATAAATTTTAGATAAATGTATAAGATGTGAAAGGGAACTTAGTGTGTGTAAGCTAATGCTAAACATTATCTAGAATAGTGAGACATATTAATTCATAGAGCATGTCTTTTTTTTTCGACCACTTAATCTTTTGTTCATGGTAATTAGGCTTAGGAATGAGTCCAAGGAGATAAAGAATTTTCTATGCAATATGTAGTGATAGTGTATCCATTATTTCTAGAAAATATAGTTCTAAAAATTCAGCTAGATAATAGAATGATGGAATTTAATACCAAAACCCATGATATAAACCTCAAAATAGAACTATATCTTAGTTCATTGTTACATTACCATAAGATATAACACCTTATAATTGAGTGCATGTATAAATTCTAAGGCCTAAAAGTGTTTCATATATGACAAATAAGGAAATGAAATTGGTAGCATTGTGAAGAGCTCAAATAAATACACAATTTTATTAAAATAGGGACCTCAAAATTAATTTCTTATAGAAAGTTATGCCATTTACAAATTACTTACTATTACAAATTTCATCCCTTCCTTGCATGCCTTAGAAATGAATATTCACACTTCTCTAGGTAAGACCCCTTGGGATGGTCATGACCAAGGGTCGAGGCTAGGAGAATTGGTGCACTAGCCTTCTCCAAATTTCCCAACTTGTGTATAAAGTGATGTCACATTTGGGGGAAGCTATACTTTTGCTTATCACAATTGCGTCATAACTTATCAAACCCACCAAAGAGAGTGAAAGGTGCCTAGGGTTAGGTTTAGGCTGCCCACATTGAACAATGATTCATGTCAATTAAAAATACCTCTACCTTGAAATATGTGACATAACTATGGCTGCACAAGTGCACATAATATCTTCCTCCTCGCAATATCAACACACATTTCAACTTTTCCTTAGAATAGGTTCAACCGGTTGTAAAAATATTCTTGTGTGGCTGAAAAAAACTACAAGTCTGAGACTTGGCTCATAGTTCGGTACAATTATATAGTATAAGGTTGGATATGACCATCCAGAAAAGTACCAAAACAAACAACCACACTCAAAAATTCAACAACCCACCTAAAATTGAGTGTGTCCACTTTGGATCTTTCAAACTGGAAAAAACCCACCGATTTTTTGAAAAATTCATAAAAACCTTTAAAACTTGAACTTGTGTTTCACCAATAAGTTTTATGCTTTCTAGGATGAAACAAATATAAGGTAAATGGTTAAGGGGGAATACCTATGAGGTGAAGGTGGAATGTGTGTGTTGTTTACATTATCTAAGATGATCATAAAGAACTCATTTTTGTCTAGGAAGGACTACTGTAGATGCAAAGCAAGACCACAAAAGAGTATTAAATAACATATGACAAAGTGGACTACCTAGTGTATGCTAGATCCAAAAGCATGGTGCTTCCTAGAGAGGTTGTCAATCCATTGTTTAATAACAATTCAATGTGAATAAGCAACTGAAATAAATAAGTCTTATTGCAATGTAATGATTTAGGTTTCTCATACACACAATACACTATATTTTATGCTAGATATCAAAATAACACTAAATCTAATTAGAACCGGGGTTTGTTTAGGTCAGACATGTCTATCAAAGGTTTAGTAAGGGTCTAGGGCTGATTGGTTGAGGTTTGGGTTGGTTTTGGGTGAGTGGGAAGCTTATTGGTCTGAGAATATAAAATGACACAGAGACCGATATCGGTTTGGTGACCGATGCCGGTATGGGGACTAAAATGATAGCATCAAGGAACCGACGTTAGTAGGGGAAATAGGTAATGAACTATTAAAATGGGTTTTTAGGCTCCCTGTGATTGCACAGAGAGTGAGGGTAGTGTGGTTTGGGTTGTAATATGGCTGAGAAGACTCAAGAATACTAAGAAGGAGGTTTAGAAGGGTGAAAAGGCTTGGGTGGTTGAATAGTGGGTTGGTGGGAAGAAGATGATGTATAAGTAACAAAAGAAATAAAATACTTGAAAGCAACAAGAGATCTATAATGGGATAATCATGAATGACTAAAATATTAGTACTTGGTACTTTTTAGATCCTTTGAGTTAAGATGGTTGATGGTTGATTGGAGAAGAGATGCTTGAGTTCAATGCTACAACAATACAACATGTGTGCTTCCATGAGTATTCCAATGCTCTGGAAGGATAACCGATTACTTTTCTTGCACTGTGGTTATTATGTTTGTTGTCTGGATGTAGGAGGGCTTGAAGATTCACGCTTGAATGCAATAAGGCTCCAATAACTTAATGACCAACCTGGGTAAAGGGTTATAAAATTCTATATAAAGGTTCTTATGGCAGTTTAGATGACCGATGTCAGATGAGGAGAAACTGGTGTTGGTAAGGGTGAAATAGTCCCATTTACCAAAAATAGGCAGATCTTCTTAGATTTGGCATGTTTTCCTTGTTGGGTCCACTTAGGGAAGTAGAGTTCACGTGAGAGAAGGTAGGAAGATATTAGAAGAAGTCTAGTTAGGTTTAGGAAGAATTCTTAGTTAGTTCAAGTAGTGACTCAACATTGGGAGTGATGACTCAATGCTGAGAGTGATGACTTGGTCACTGTGAGTTAAATGCCCCTAGAATGGGTCCAGGGTGAGGTGTCATGATGAGGTGGAGGTGTGAGGATGAAATTAACTTAATTAAAATAATTAAATTAATTAATAATGTGAGGATGAATATTAATATGGGGTAAAGGGGTCATGATTAGTTAAATGTGTTATGTTAATTAAGTGAAGGGGACCAAGGGAGTGTGACCCAAATTTGGTATCTACACTTTGGTGCAGTATGGAATACCACCAAATAGCCTTGAGATAAGTATAAAAATCCTTTAAAAGATCAGATCTGGTTTGCTTCAAAGCATACTAGAGTTTATGGTGTAGTGTGTTTCTCTAAAGAATTCAATGAATGAATATTTTCCTACAAAACTACCAATTTTCTTCACTCTTTTGTAGTTATTCATATTGTCCAAAAAGGAAAGAGAAGAGAATACTCATATATCAAAGGATCTGTAATAACAAGCTTGAAATAACTCAATATTCCAACAAAATAAACACAACAAAACAATGGCATTTGATTACTATAATGAGATCTAATACCATGTGAGAATGTGGGCCAAAATCAAACATTGAAATGTGAATGCATAAAGAGAGTAATTTTGTGAGAGATATGAACCAAACATGAGCCAAAAGATGGCATGTATTTAGAATGCATAAGAAAATAAATTTACAAAAAGTGTATAAATAGGAAGTGGGGAAGTACATAACCACTTTGGAAAAATTTGGATAAGTGTAACTACCATATATTCCAATGACATCTAAGAAAACTAAATACATGTGTAGGAAAAACCATGCAATGGAATAAAAACCCTATATTGACATAGTCAACTACAATGCACCAATATTTTAGTCTTAACAATTTTAATCCTCTCAACAAGATGAGTATATATATATTTTTCTTTGTTGATGCCAACCTTTACAATCTTAAAAATATCACCAATTGAAGTGACTTAATAATCCTTAGATTTTTTACACTTGAAATGTGGAGGAAAAACAATTAAAAATATACACTCAAACATGAAAATAAAACTTTGAAAATTAACAACCATAAATAATTAATGGGATTGAATTTAGACTCAAAACAAAACCATCAAATTATTTGATTTTTTTATTTTTCGGGCCCTAAAATATTGGCTAAGTAACAAAGGGCACGTGCATGCATGATCCGTGAGAAGAAGGGCACAGAGGGGAAAGCGCATAGGAAAAAGGGGCTTAGGAAGGGTTTAAGTGAAACCGGGTGCAAATGGAAGGTAAAACATAGGTTTAAAGGACTTATCCATATTTGGAATTCTAGAGGCACTTGAGGAAAAATTTGAGATCTTGACTAGGCGTGATGAGTTGATAAGGTGCCAACCTGGAACCTTGGAGTTCAAGAACATGATATTCCACATAGGGAATATTCCTAGATACATCATTACAGAGAGTGGAGGGTTTGTAAAGGGATAAGCATTCACCATTGGAGGACCACATTGGCACTTGGAATGTGATTTGTTGAGGAGAGAAGGCATGGAAGTGGGTGTCGATCCTATAAAAAGAGATGCTCATACTAGAGACAAGATGATGGGAGGAGATGGGGGACAAAGAGATAGACAAAGAGAGAGTGCATAGAGGGTAAGAAAGAATAGAAGAGTAACAAAGTGTTATAATAATTCTAGGGTTTAAAGCACTTAGTGCTAAGGGTTATGTAGGATGTCATAAGCCTATGGCACTGGCACAAGGTTAAGATGGGAAAGGTGTAGAATTGAGTCCTGAGTCATTCATATGTATATGTGTGAGAGATGACCCTTTTTATTGTAATGTGGCTACCTAAAATAAATATATATATATATATATATATATATATGGGTTTGTTCTGTATATAATTCTTAAGGGTGTAAACCCTCGTGTCATATGACTATCATGACTCAAATTTGGTTTATTATGCTTATAACAATGTTATTTAGTTTTATAATGCATTAAGATGTGGATATGTTAGTTGCTTCTTATACCTTTTTAACTAAGTGAATGTAATTATAATTCTATAAATTATCCTCCATTAATGGAAGAACCTTCTCACAAATCTCACATAAAGGAGGGGCTGATGCTAACGCATGCCTTGGGTGAGCGCCCAATGCCCACCTTTGGGTGATAGGATGGTGTGATTGGGGTTAGAAAATAGTATTAAGGGTAAATAAATGATTACATCTTGGTTACATTCTCGGGACCTCTTTTCTAAGTTATCGTGATAATGGTACATGATGATAGAATGCTTGACGTTGGAAAATGTTGAAGCATGGCTTAAAATCATGGAGGATGAGTTTTTTCGAGAGATTTAGTACTGGACCTAAATTTGATGCATGCAAATGGGTAGAAGAACATATGTATCATGAGTTGTATGAGACCTTCTTTTGTTTCTTTCTAGTAGAGTTGTATGAATGACTTTTGGCATATGCATCTAGATCAATTTGGTACTATAGACCTCACGTATGGACCCAAGAGGAGTATCAGAGGCTACATGATGTTGATCTGACTTGGACACGTGTTGTTGATCATTGGTGGAGTAGAGTGTTGGCAAGTTACACCTTGGAGTACGTGATTTCTATGTATTCCTATCCAAAGATTGTTGAGTTTGAGTTTTGAAGGAGCCAAGAGGATCATTCTTGTGTGTTATCCCTTTAGCTATAAAGATCCTGATCATTACAATGAGTTTGGAAGCATTTCCTATGGCCATATAAGCTTCTTCTGAGTGTTGGAAAGGAAGCTAGGGTGGAGGAAGATGGTAGACCTTGTGGTTGAAAAGGAGAGGGAAGAGAGATGACTCAAGTATAGTGAAGATCATGAGAGGGAGTTAGATAGATAATCCAAAGTTACAGGAGTGATGGATTTATGGAGGTAGAATTTTTGGGAAAGAATTGAGGTTCAATCAGAGGATGTGGAGCCTAAGCAGTCTGTGCTACCCCATCTTGGCAAGTGCAAGATGGAGACCCCTTTAGATTCTGATGAGATCTCATCACTTGGAGAAAGGAGAGTCATTGGTGCACATCTAAATCTACTTGGTGACAAACCCCTAATGATTAGTTTTTTAAATCTAGATATAAGTGTTGCTAACCTAGTTGGTATTGGTGGGAGTGACTGATTAACACCTAAGAGATATAACTTTTCCTTTGGCACATCTATGGTTGCACAATCATTTCTTGTGTTTGGAGGTATATTTTCTGGAATGACATTTGGGAAAAATGCAGGTATACAAAGATTAAGTATCGTATTTGGAAGTGGCGTGGGACACATATTCGGTAGCAGTGTAATATGAAATGTTGTTGGCATGGATTTTAGCGTGATAGCAGGGACACTAGGCATAAGCACTTCGGGGCCTTTACCGGCTTATGGGAGGTGGATCTAGAGGAATAGGAACTAGTGGACTTGGTGGGGAGGATTAGAGGATCTAATGGATCAAGAGGGACATGCACTTTGGTAGATCTAGTGGATTTTGTGGTAGAGGCAACAATCAGAGGAAATCAAGGTTTTGGATCAGGTAGACAAGGGCCTTAACCACCTTAGCAAGTATTTTTGAAATGTCTTTGCATATACCAGATTAAAAAGGTGTTGAGGATGTTACAAAGCATGTGCACAAGTGTGAGGTGATATGGTGTGGGAAGGGGATCACTACCCCAGAATGAAAGGCAAGTCAGTTTGTAAAAATGTTGCAAGGATGGACACATAGTTGTTACCAGAAGTATGACCCCCACCAGACAGTGGTAGATTACACCGTCGTTGCGGAATGCCTTCTTAGCTGAATTTCATATCCATGAGTTTGAACAGAAGAGAATTAGCACTTGAAGGATATTTAACAAGGTATGACAAAGAGTGTGCAAGAATATGACACACATTTTAAGACTCTCTTATCAAAATTGTCTTATGATATTCATCCTTCTCAACATGCTCAGTGGTTTTTGGAGGGTTGATAACACCTTTTCAGAGAGAGCATTTTCATACAAGACTTTCACAGACCCGCATGAGGCCTTAGAGGCTGCCCTACGCATTGAGGCTATTGGAAATGTAGATACCAGTGTTAGCCCTTTTCTTGAAGCTCAGATTGCTGCAATGGAAAAGCAATTGGAGAAGCTATTGTGAACTCGACACATGAGACTCATAGTGGTCTATGGTGCATGAATTGCAAGGTAGAGGGGCATACAAAGGATAGTTATATCCTCGAGAGATTGATATGCACCATGATGATGGTGTGATATTTTTCACGAAGATCATGATGTAAGTAGGTGTCTACTACTGCAACACGTGATCCATAAGAATGTGTCTTGCTTATTGCAAGATTTGCACCTCTACTACTCATGACACCAAGGATTATAGATTGATTGACTAGATATATGATGTCATTGATATTGGTGTGTGCCAAACCAACATCGTAAACAATTCCAAGGATGATGGTCATCACTATGAAGGGCGCAAAATGGAGGGGCTTGTGGAAGAGGCTTTCACGAGGAGGATTTGAGGTCGAAGCAACCATGGAGGTGGAAGAAGTGAGTTCTTACATGGAACTTGTTACAAATTGTGGGTCTACGGGGCACTATAAGCTGAGTGTCTTGATCATTCTACAATGCTCTTGGTGTGGAAAGAAGCACAAGTATGAGGAGTGCCTAGAGTTGTTTAAACACATGATCGCAAAGCAACATTGGAAAGACAAAGGTTCGGGATGGTAAGCATAAAGAAGGCAAATTCACAATGGATGCCAAGGGTGGCATGTAAGTCATAATTAGAACTTGTACTAGTGATGACGTGAGCTGAGGTTGCGCACCAGGGAGATACCAAGGCAAGAACCACTGATTACAAGAGAAGAGGTGGTGTATGGGAAGTATCAGAACCTACCCATCAGAAGAAGTCTATCAAGAAACCATGGACGTAATCAGGAGTCTTCAAGGGGAAATTCAATGTCTAAAGGAGCAATCCAAGAAGTTGGGGTAGAAGAAAAGCACTTGAGGTTCCTCAGTCAGATATAGATGATGTCAAAGAGGTGTGTAAGATGTTGCACTAAGAGAATATTATTCTCTATTAGGATAATGGTTGAGGAATAAGACACCAAGGGCAAGAGTAGAGCGTGAGAGGTAGTTTTTGCATGCTAATCTTCCTCCCCACAACCTTGACTATGATAAGGAGATTACCTTAAATCGGTGTTGATGGATGGCTCCTAAGGAATATTCTGATTGACACGGGCATGGAGGTCAATGTTCTCGCCTTGGATGTCTGGAAATAAATGGGAAGGCCTCATTACAGCCATCTTCAAATGTGTTGTATATGGACCAATAAGACAAAGGCAATGCCCATTGGTGTTTTAAAAGATGTTATTATCACTATCCAAGGGGTGAAATTCACTGGAGACTTTGAAGTCTTAGCACTTGTTGAGGTGGACAACTTTCCAGCATTACTTGGGTGCCCTTGGTGCTATAAGAACAATGTTGACTTACATTTCAATAAGGGGTATATAAGTTTTGAGAACAAAGAGGAACATGTTATCATTCCTTTGACGGATGGGAATTCAACACCCTATATTGAACCTTTAGGAGAAGAAGACCTAGATAGAATTTACGTGCGCACTATTCGGGACCCTGAAGTTATGCAACCAACAAAGGAGGGTGTTATTTAATGAGAATATGCTCAATCTATAAGTGATATAACTAGTGCATGCATGAAAATTGGGGTGTGGGACATATGAGTTGGTGGGAAGGTAGTTAAGAGGATCTGTGATGAGAGTAACAAAGGTGTGCTCAGTTAAGCACCTAGGAGGAAAGAAGTTACCAAGTTATTTTAGAGGAGCCAACCCTGATGTTTTCTTATGAGAAATGGAAACCTTGTGGAGAAGTGAGATTGAAAGGAGGAGTACTGTTGGTGGGCACACATGTTGGTGGGTGACACATCGCGATAGCCTTCTAGAGTAGCATGAAGTAAGAATCATGTTCTTTGTTAGGTTTTCCCAGAGAACCCAATATCATACAAGACTATCATGGGAAGGAACCCGCCTTGTTTCATGTCCAAGCATGTGAGAAGGCCTGGATGGAAGGCGTGGAAGCCTTACCACCTTCTTTATGGGTGCATAAGTTGTACTCCACCTTATAAGGCTATGTATATGCATGGTACATTCACTAAGAGATGCACAATCAAATAGGAACTGGCAGGAGTTAACGGATAACCTCCTTCAATATTTTGAATATCGAAGTACTAAACCATTAGTGGATGGGGCATTGTAAGTTGTTAAGTGCCTAACGATGGGAGATAGTGCCATGGTGGAGGATAGAATACTGGAATTATTGGGTGAACCTAGTTTGGAAGTGTGCTTTGATGAGGAAGAATTAGAGGAGATATAACTTGAGCATGCATGCATGGAGAAAGAAAAAAGGAAAGATGTTCTATGTGATAAATGGTGAAGAAGTGGAAAATTTGGATGTTAACCATACTGAAGGTACATGTGAAGTTATGGATAGTGCTGATGAGCAAGTGCATGCCTACCATGAACCCTCTAAAAACCAAGAAGGTTAACATTGGTTCGGAGGCCGAACCTAAGGAGGCTACTATTGGAGACTATTATTGGTCAGAAAAGGAGGTTTGAAGATCATTGATCTATTGCATGAGTTTCAAGACTTATTTCCACATAGGTACCATGAGCTTAAAGGAATTCACCACTCCTTGGGGGAAATGAAAATCAAGTTAAAGGAAGGTGCACGCCTAATTCGGAAGAGACCTTATCGAATGAATCTGAATCTTCATGTCAAATTCAAGGAGAAATTGACAAGATGATTCATTAGGAATCATTGAGGCCATTGAGGAATCATAATGGATAATTCTGATGGTCATCAACATTAAGAAGGATGGGAGGATAAGGATTTGTGTTGATTATGGGATTTAAATTTGGTATGTGTTATTGACCCTTTTCCAACCCCCTTCACTGAGGAAATCCTGGAAGGAGTAGCCGAGCACGAGATCTATTCTTTCACAAATGGATTCTTAGGATATCATCAAGTTAGAATTGCAAAGGAAGACCAAGAAAATAAAACTTTCACCACTAAATGGGAAGATTTACCTACACAATCATGCCTTTTGGACTAAAGAACATGCACCTTGTGTGTTTTTGCGCATTGTGGTGTGCAAGAATTTCAAGACTTCATCCATAAGTTTCTTCAAGTCTACCTTGATGATTGGATGGTATATGGATTAGTAAGGGATCATTGTGACAATCTAAGGCTGATGTTTGAAAGATGTCGGCAGTTGAGGATATCCCTCAACATTAAGAAATGTGTTTTTGCTACTCCATTTGGGACCCTTTTGGGGCATATCATATGTAAAGGAAGGCTTGTTGGTGGATCTGCCAAAGTTTTCATTATTGTAGGATTGAGGGAACCTACTAGCCAAAGTGTGGTGTGTAGATTCCTTGGGCATATGAGGTATTACTGGAAATTTATTAATGGGTATGCCAAGATCGTCACGCCATTGGAGGAGTTATTGAAACACAAAAGTGCATTTTGATGGGGAGAGGCGCAAGATAGCATTTGATACATTGAAGAATAAGCTTATCATTGCACCCATATTATGCTTTCCTTCTTGGGATAAGCCATTCCATGTACATGTTGATGCTTTGGGGATGGTGATTGGGGAAATCTTAGCACAACCTGGAGAAGGAATTGTTAACCACCCCTTGTGTTTTGCTAGTAGGAAGTTAACACCAACAGAAACAAGAACTATACTACTACTGAGTGTGAAGCATTATCATGATCTACGCGTTACACAAATTTAGACAATATCTATTGGCAACACCCTTCATATTCTACATAGACCACATGGCATTGAAGTACTTGGTGAACAAGCCCATTTTACAAGGGCGCATATGTCGATGGGTCTTATTGTTTCAAGAGTTTGAGTTTACAGTTGTTGTGAAACAGGAAAGAGTAACTTAGGACCTGACCATTTATCAAGGATTGAATTAAGGGAGGACATAGAGCATTGAGGATATAATTCCGAGATGCAACTATTTAGATTATGGCATGCACCCTCTGACTTGGAAGATATTGTTGTGTTTCTCAAAATGGGTGTGGCACCAGAAGGAATGAAGACTTTGGAAAGGAAAGTAGTTAGCCATACATGCATCACACCCTACATGTTAATTAGTGGAGACTTATACAAGCTAGGCTATGATGAGGTTTTGTGTTGGTGTGTGTTAGAGCATGAACATGTTGCAATCATGGAGGAAGCACATGGTGGGATTGCGGAGGAGGACACTATGTAAGGAATGCAACCACACGCAAGATCCTTCTAGCAATTTTTGGTGGGAAATAGTTTACAAGGATTGTATTGAGTTTTGCAAGGCCTGTGACCATTGCCAGTGCCTTGGAAAACTAGGAAGAAGAGATGAGATGCCCTTGAGACCGATAGCTAGTGCAGAACCATTTGAGAAGTGGGTGATTGATTTTGTAGGACCAATTTCACCTACGCGCAAAGGATTGGTTCACACTATATCATTACCTGTACTGACTACTTAACAAGGTGGGTGGAGGCAGCACCTACAAAGGATTGCACAATCGGCAACAACAACTAGGTTCTTATGGGAAAATATAATCAACAGATATGGATGTTTGCTAAGTTTAACAAGTGATAGGGGTACTCATTTCTTGAATGAGATAGTTAGAATATTGTTAGTAGAATTCATGGTAGCCCACCACAAGACTACCCCCTATCACCCACAAGCTAATGGAACTACTAAGGCATTTAACAAGATTAAATCACACGTTAACCAAGATTTGTGATGTGGGAAGAAAGGATTGGGATGATAAATTTTTTTGTGTTATGGTCATACCAGACTACTTATAAAATATTAAACAAGGCCACACCTTTTCAATTGGTGTTTGGCATGGAAGTGGTGTTACCTATTGAATTCATGTTACCATCACTATGTATAACATGCACAAGAGGGTTAGTGATGAACAAGCACTTGAGGAGAGGATCGATAAGTTAATGCAGTTAGATGAGAGGCGAGCTATTTCTCGCTGGAGTTAGAAAATAGAAAAATCTAGGTAGAAGGCATGACATGATAGACACATCAAGAACAAACAATTTGAGGTTGGGAAGATGGTTCTATTGTATGACTCCAAGTTTCTGCACCATCTGGGAAATTCAAATTCCATTGGATGGGCCCATACATTGTATCCTATATACTTGATTTAAGCACTTGCTAGTTACAAGTGCTAGATGGAACACGGTTACCAAGCCATTTCAATGGGAGTAGGCTGAAGCCCTACTATAAATAAGTCTTCCTTGTGTTTGTAAATAAGGTAGTATTGCCATTTAGCCTAGGATTTCCCTTAATGCATTTCCTTTCTTTTGTTTCCCCTTCTTGTTCTTGTTCCCTTTTTTTTTTTTTGTGTGTGCATTTGTGTGCTAGTAGCCACTTATTATTTTCAAAAAAAGTTTTCTATATGCAAGAGGATTGTGCATCTATTTTTGTGTGGGGTGGAGTGATGTGACAAGTAATGGAAGTTGGTAGTAGAAGTTATGTTTGATGGCCGGATTGAAGGATCAAAAGTGCGTAGTTTGGAAGAGCGTGCATAGAAAAGGTGAACATAAGGAGTTTGGTGTCAAGAAGGCTTTACAAAAACCACGTACAAGGGTGAGAAGTGTAGGAACAACATGAGGTAGGTGATGTCAAAAATTAGGGTAAGGACAGAAGAAGTGCCTTTGGTGTTGCAAGCGTGTGCGTAAGGATCTTGATCGGTAAGGGGTTTTTTGCATGCGGAAGGTTGTAGAAGTTTTTTTTCACATGTAGGATAGGCGTGGGGGTAAAAGTGTTGAAGGTTGGATTTAGAAGAGAAAGTCACCTTTATTGTAAAGGTATGATGGTAGGTGGCATGACATTTATTGCAGAAAAAAAAAGTAAAAATCTATAAGTAGAAGGTTGGGGTACATTATTATTTTTACCTTGCATTTGTGATATTGAAGAGCTCTTGTGAACTAGGGCATCCTTGAAGAAAAGTTGTGTGAAAAAGGGTTGTGAAGATTTGAGTGCATAGCTAGTTTGATCAGCGAAAGGTGGAAAAATAGTACACGGGCATGAGGGAGAGGGTTGTAGAAGTTTTTGAATCCCACAAGTGAATACACCATCTTGTGGAAGAAGATTTTCTAGGTTAGGGTTCCACAAGCTAGGGCACATGATTGAAGGGATTTTCACAAAAAGAGTAGAGCCACAAAGTTGAGTAGAGCTAGGATCAGGAGAAAGAAATAACTTTTAGTAACCCGACAGAGAAATGGCACCAAGAAAAGTAGAAAACGTTTCACCAAAGAAGGGAAAGGGAAAAGGGAAACAAGTTATTTCCACCAGTTTTAATGAAGAATGGTACATGGAGATGCAATATCCAGATGATGTATTTCTTGGAAAAGAATGGGTGTCTCATGTTAGAAAGATGGCCATGTAAGTGACTACAACCATCGAATGAGCACCACAGAGAATGAGATGGCATTGGAACTAGTTCTCCCTATAGAAAAAAGGACACTAGATGGAATGCCTATCTACGATGATGAGGTAAAGGTGAAGATGGAGAAAGGTTGGGTTATTGCAACTCTATGAGTTGCCCTATTTTGGAAAACTGAGTGAATGTACCAATGGTTAATGTTGTGCATACATGAAGACCATTTCTACTTCGTAGGATGAAGGATGTAGATAACTCCCAACTGATTTCTAAATTTACTTGGTCTTACCTATGAGGGAGAATATTTTGATGATGACTTGGATGATAAGGAGGCCATCAAGAAGACTATTAAAGCCTATGACTACAAGAAGGGTCGTGATACTTTGACATCTCTGTGATTTCGAACCTATAATGAGGATGGTTGTGTGCTTGGTCACAAAAACTAAATGGGCAGGAGAGATGGACATAGATCAACAAGGCTTGGTTGAACATTTTCCATAAGATCTAGAGGGGACCATCTATAACCTCTCGGTGTTCATAGCAAAAGAAATCATCAATGCCGCGCATGTAATGGAGAAAATATCATGTTTGGTAATGTCCTCCTTACCATTGTATTTTCAGATATTGGAGTACCCGATGGGCAGATAAATTTTTGTGGGAGTACCCAGATGAGAACCCTTCCCTGCCAAAATATTTGAGAAGTACACTTGTGACACCATGATAACCGCCCACAAGGCGCACCTAGAAAAATGGTATAAGTGGATGCATGACACATTCGATGCAGAAGTGGAGAATACCTGAGTAGTTACCTATTTTACTGTAAGGCAAGGTTGAATTCACCATGTACCAACATTTTTATATTGGTAGGTTTACTCTAGCAGATGGTGCCAAGGGTCCTTGGTGCAAGTTTCCATTCTCCTTCACAACACAATACTTCCAGCCGAGTCAATAGATTCAAAGAGGAAAATAAGTTAAGGTTTGACCTCAAAGCATTGTAGACTAGGATTACTATGAGTTTGCAGGACTTTGATATATCCAAAGAAGCGCACCTATGTGGAGAAGTATGTCTCCCATGACGTGTATATAATGAAGCTAGTGACATTACTTGTTGATGGGAGAACTAGAACAAGGGTATACCTGCGCATAAGGCCAAAGTATGAGAAGGGTGCTTATGTGAAAATGATGTCTCTATCTTAGAAGACCCACCATAAGAAAGAAGTTCACTTCAAGGAAAAGGGAGAGAGAGGAGGCCCCTGAGAAAAAGGCACCAAGTATATAGAAAACACAATCTGTAGGTGTGTAGGAGATTTGGGCATAAAACCAAGCACCTATGCATGGAGGAAGAAGTCCCCCCGCATAAGAAAAAAGACACTGAGGAAGAGTCGCCATAACAAGAGGAGCCCCCTACGAAAAGAAGAGTTTGGAAAGGAAGGAGTCACCTTGAAGAAGAAAAAGAAGAATCTCCTATATTGGAATCACCAATTAGGAAGAAGTAGAAAGTAACAAAAAAGGTAGACTTGGAAGAAATAGAGAGCATGGAGACCAAAAAGGGTGACAAGGATGATGAATAGCACAATGAGGCTCAGGACCATCATGTATGATGTACATGACTCAGAGGAGGAGGGAAATGAAGAGAAGGATGAGGATGAAGGAGGCACTCATGGAAAAGGGGGAAGTGAGGAAGTCAACATGAAGGATCAAAGGACTCCAAGCCTGACCAAGGAACAAATAGAGGATGCCTGAAAAAAAGGAGGTAGTAGGCATCATAAAATACTTGGTGGATCAAGAGGTGGAGTGCAACATAAAAGAATTACTCAAGGAGATGGAGGGAAGATAAATTGTAGAAAAGGAGTATGGAAGCATGGGAAGAGATCCCAGCCTAGTGTAAGCTTCCCAAAGGTAGTGCGCACAGGTGGAAAGGGTATGGTAGTAGCAGTGTAGGAGTAAGGAATGACTTACATCAATGATCCAAATAAGGTATTGTGTGCATGTTTCCAAAGTACCGTGCCTTCAAACCAACTCCTTGCATGGTCTTCTTTTTGATGAAATAGCATGTGTATTGCGCACAGGAAGATGTTGTCTTGGGATTTTGAGTCCCATGTTGATGAGCTTGAATTCGAGGTCAACCATGAGGTGTTGATGAAGATACCAGATACTAAGGGAGTAAACCCTCTGGTGAATGCTCAACAACTATCAGATGAGAAATTTTGTAATGCACTCAACAAAGTGTCGGTGGAGGTTGAGGTGAGGCTCTTGGGAGAAATGATAGAGTAAGGGTCCTAGAGGAAGAACTTGAAAAGAAAAATGAAGAAATCATTGAAAAGGACAAGGAGTTAAAGTAGGAGGAGCTGATCAGCGCATAATTAAGGCATGAATTAAGGGAGGAGAAGGTAAAGGTGCACAAGATTCATAAGAAAATAGAGATGATTTCAGAAACCATAATCTTGAAGCACCCAGACTTGGTGCAATTTGAGTAAAAATACAAGTCAACCATGCAATGCTTGGAAGAATTGACCCACATCCTCACCATGGAAAGGTGGCCGCTCACTTTAGAATCAACAAGAAGAGGCATTGGCATGCCAAAGGAGGAAGAAAAATAGAAGATCGGGGAGATAGTTACTCGGTATTTCGAGCTCCTTTACCTTTGTAAAGACCTCCGTGAAAATGGTTGAGGCTATATTTATGATAAGCGCATACTTGTGAGAGAGATAGGGTAGAAAGCATACTGGTTTCTATGCATGAGGTGGATTTGAAGGAGTTTCAAGAAAAGAACAAAGGAAATAGGGTGGAGCGCGATAAGATCCTAGATGAGGTTGAGAAAAATATGGAAGCAATCGAATCCTTGTGGGGTTCGATTAAGAATCGTCTTAAGGATTTGTATCCCCAAGTCACTTACATAGAATGGACGTGTTGGACGATCTTAACAAGCAGCTAGAAGGAATTGTAGATACTGAATGATAAGAGAAACAATTGAGTTTTGATGAGGTGAGCACTCTAGTGGGTGACCTACTTTAGTAGGCATAGGGTGAGGTGGATGCCTGGGAAAATATTGAGGCAACAATAAGGAAGGAATTCCCACTCCTCCTATATAGTAGAAGATTCTTCCATTCTTTCATTCTTTATTAGTTTGTCTCTGTCCCACTATTATTTATTCTTTGAAGAAGTAGGATGTTTCCGAGGATGAGAGAACACACTTAGTGTGGGGTGATGTTGGGCCCTAAAATATTGGCTAAGTACCAAAGGGCATGCACACACGCAAGATCGGTGATGAGAAGAAGGGCACTCAGGGGAAAGTGTGCAAGATAAAGGGGTTTAAGAAGGGTTTAAGTGAAACCAGGATGATGGAAGGTAGAACATGGGTTCAAAGGACTTAGCCATATTTGGCATTCTAAAGGCACTTGAGGAAAAATGTGAGGACCCGACTAGGCATGATGAGTGGATAAGTGCCAGCCTAGAACCTTGGAGGTCAAGAAAAAGATATTCCATGCAGGGAATATTCCCTAGAAGACATCATTACAAAGAGTGGAGGGTTTGTAAAGGGATAAAATTCACCATTGGAGGACCACATCGACACTTGACACACGATCTGTTTAGGAGAGAAGGCATGGCGGTGGGTGTTGATCCTATAAAAAAGATGCTGACTACAGACAAGATGATGGGAGGATGATGGGGGGACAAAGAGATAGACATAGAGAGAGTGCATAGAGGGTAAGAAACATAGTAATGTTAAAGTAAAGTGTTATAGTAATGTTAGGGTTTAGAGCACTTAGTGCTAAGGGTTGTGTAGGATGTCATAAGCCTCTGTATGGCACTAGGATCATAATAAGGGTTGAAATGGGAAGGTATAGTTAGGATCTCATACAAGGGAGGATCTGTAGGAGTTGAGTCCCTGTCATTTAATATGTATGGTCTGAGATGACCCTTTTTGACTGTAATGTGGCTACCATAACTATTTAAATATAATCATGGGTTCATTTAATGTATATCATGCTTAAGGGTGTAAACCTCATGTTATATGACTATCATGGCTCATATCTGGTTTATTATGCTTATTACAATGTTATTTAGTTTCTTTTGTAATGCATTAAGATGTGGATCTATTAGTTGCATTCTTCTACCTTTTTAAATAAGTGAATGTACTTCTACTTCTGCAAATCATCCTCCATTAATAGAACCTTCTCACAAATCTCACATAAAGGAGGGGCTGTATATACACGTGCCTCGGGTGAGCACCCATACACCATATACATTGGGTGATATATACACGCTTGGGGTTAGAAAATAGTATTAGAGGGTAAATAAATGACTATATATATATGCAATTATAATTTAGTTTATAATTCTTATATGTATATATACATATATAGATATATATATATATATATATATATATATACATATACATATATATGTATATATATGTATGTACATATACATATATATGTATATGTACATACATACATACATACATACATACATACATACATATACATATATATATATATATATATATATATATATATATATATATATATATATATATATATATATATATATATACATAACTCGGGACAAAATGAATTTAATCTTGAATTTCATTAAAATGTGATATAATGCATTATTAGATAGTATTTAATTTTCAAAATTTTATATAACTTTGATAGATATTTATTTATAATATTTAATGATATATTAAAATAAATAAGTAGTATTTAAAAATATATTTAAATATCAAGAGGGTTGTGGTCCAACATAAGAATGATGGTGTAAAAGGTGTTGTCTAGTCATCTATCTAAATATAAATCCCAAAAAAATGAATAAAAATAAAAGGGACCGAGTCATGTTCTAATAATGAAATACCCATCACTTTATCATCCTTAACACATGCAATATTAAACTTTAAACTAAAAATACATCAAAATGTGATAGAAAAAATATAAACAATTGTATCCTAATCTAATTTTTAATTGTTAATCATTTGAAATAAAATTAAAAAAGATAATCAAAAGTTAAATATCCCAACATAAAAATAACAAAGCTAAAACATTGATGCATAAACTTACCCGAAAGTTGATTTACAAGCTAATCGATAAAAACACGTACATAATATAATAGGGCCTAAAGTCCTTAATTCGGATTATCTTTGTAAAAACTTATAATTCAATTACTATTTATAAATAAAGTTATTTATTTATTGCTTTTAAATTATAATTAAGAGGGATGATTCAATTCTTTTGTAGAAGTTTAATATTATATTTCAAGATTATGGGTACAGATGGTAAATGTTTTGGTGTAAATTAAATTATTTTACTATTAATTATTTATCATTTAAAATTTTATGTTTTATTATTTTTTCTATTTTTTATTTTATTCAATGATTTTTAAAAGATTGAGTAAGAAGCTACTCCGTAAATGACTTGTAGCTATTAGGTAGCTATCACATAGATATAAAGAGATTTGTAAGACATTGGAGGATATTATAGAGCCTATTTAAAGTATAAAAATTCAAATTGTTATTAATTATATGTACTATGTTAGTGTTTATTTTATATTCATTTATTCTCTTTAGAAATTTGAATCTTGTAGAAAGTACAATATGTATACCTTATATTTGAAGTAAAGTAGTACAAATATTTTAAATACATATATATGCAAAATATTGAGAGATATCAATTTCAAGGCCCTTATCTTAAATTTTTAGCATACCATAATGATTAATAACTCTATTACCTTCTTCACAAATTTCCCATTGAATGGTAATAAATGACATCAATTTAATCGCACTAATGTGTAAGGCTTGAAAAAATATTTTTGAAAAAAATAAGCTACAAACTCTACCTTACACCAAGATATTGTGATTTTTCGATTGGATTCTCTAAGAAAAAATTAAAGTTCTTTATAATAGTCAAATAGATGTCAAATTTATTAGCTAAATGAAAATGAACACAATCAATGACATTACAAACCATCGTCATCTCTTGGTTTCCATTCAGAAACACCTTTTAATATAAAATTAATTGTCCCCTATATGTAATTAAGTTTCTCATATATGTTAAGAATATGAAATGGTATCATAAAAAATAAACTATCATATAAACCTAAAATAAAAAAAATGCAATGTCATAAACCTTTTTAGTCTTGAATAAAGTTTTTACAATAACATGAGTAGCAATAGGGTTACAAAGAGAATAATAGAGTGTTGGGCATTGTGTCGTAGGTTGTCATTTTTTTCAAAGGTCATTGATGGAAAAAGGAGTTTAGGTGTCATATGTGTCTCCATGAGGTGTTATTCATTGTCTAACATGAAGGTTTATTGGTAGTGTCCAATCTTGTAGTCTTGTTATAATGTCTTGGAGCATGGTCTAGTGTGCATGGTCATAATATGAGCTCTCCAATGGTTTTGAAGGATTTCATGAGGTTAAGAAAGGTTGGTATGATGTGTCAAAGGTGTCCAAGTGTCTGCATGTGGTCTCCATGGTCAGTTCATGAGTTATATGGGTTGAGTTAGGTCATTCTAGGCCTATTCCTCGTCCTATAGTATGGTGCATGATGGAGTAACATGAGAAATGGAGTAGGAAAGTATTAGTGAAGCATGTGTAGAGTATTGATATGTTGCATAACATGAGTATGAGGAGTTTCAAGTCATATCTTAGTTGTTTCATGATGTTTCATGGTCCTTGTGGAGTAAGAAGGTGAAGACTAGTCAAGAACACATAGGTAAGTATTAAAGTCGGAGTGTTTCAGAAGTATTTAAGAAAGGATGTGAGTTGTTACTATTAGATAATGTTTTCATGATACTTCATACCAAGTTTTAAGTGAGTATGAAGATATTTTCTCAATATATGAGGTTTTTAGAAAAACCTAGTTTTAGAGAAGTGAAAATCAAATTGATATGTCAACTTGATTTTCTCAACCACTCATAGACACTTTACATGCAACCTTGAGGCTTAGAGGGATGTTTTTTCATGGAGTCTAGAATATTTTTCAAAAATAATGAGTTTTTTTGGACATCCCATCTTTATGAACAATCGTTAAGAAGTCATACTGCTCTTAAACCCCAACAACAGAATGATGGAGAAAAGATGAGTTTTTTGGGATCTAAATGGATTGGGAAAGCTTGTTTGATGAATCAGGTTGTAGAAAATTCTTTAGGGCTCACTTTTTCATAGTTTTCATGATCTAGTTGTTTCAGTAAGTGAGAGATAAACCCTAATTTTGTGGAAATTTCTAATTTCAGGGCTGAGATGGAAGCTTCATTGTGAAAAGTGAAGTGTTCCAAAATCCTTGGGATATGTGCTACATAGCCATGAAAATATTCAGGTATGTACAATGGATAAAATGGAATATAAAGGTCCTCAAAGTAGCACTACCGATTTTGGCCTATAAGGGTTAAAACCTAGTCTTGTGGTATGAAGTGAGTTTGATGAATTTGTATGTTGTAGCAGAGTTCTATATTTATGGATAACATGTTGACACTGGTATGATGTGTTTTAGTGTTTTGTTTGAGTTGGAAAAGTGATTTATTTTCTAAGCCCTAGTGGCCTAATTGGTCCTATTTGGCTTGCCAAGAAGGTGTCATGGAACAACTATGTTGGGTTAGTTTTCTCCTTGTGACATATGCTTCTTAGTGCTTGAACATGTTGGTACCGAAGACTACTAAAAGTCTCTAGCTAGGGTAAATGGAAAGGCTAACACCACATAGTCTATTAAAAAACCTTGGAATTCAACAATAGTAACATCAATGATTAAATCTTAATGGAATGCTTGAAATAACTAACATGATATATCAATCTATCTTAGCTAAAGCATGCCTACTTAGTATTCAATTGCTAACTAACATAGACCTAAATAGATCTAGGAGAAATCAAATTGGAGGTTTGTTGCTACTTCAAGAAAGGTGAGATGGTCTCTCCAATAATGACTACAAGATCATATTGGATACCCATCTACTAACCCCATTGAAGATTGGAGGAAAATATTGAGCAAGCTAATCCTAGAAGGAAGTTGGGCTCATAATCATATTTCTTATATGATATGCAAATCAAAGCATGGTGTAAAGTTTAAAGGTATGTGGTTAGTCCTTTTTATAGTTTTTCCTTTGAGGAAAATTTGCATCTTGGTGCATGTGGGACTAAAAGCACAAAGTAGATTAAGGTTTGCTAATCCTAATTAAGGCTTGTTAATCATGATTAGTGAATTAACAAGTGATTAGGATGTGAGGAGCCTTAATCAACCACTTATGGTTAATTAGGAGGCTAGGATAAAATTTTGAAGCCTTATGAGATGTTGTGGAAGTGGGGTGATTTTGAATGGTTGGAAGAGGGGTTTGATCCAATAATAGGGTATATTGATTCAAACAAGGGTAAAATAGGCTTAATTAGCTAATAATTGTTAATTCTCTGTTTGGAAGAGGATATTGACTTACGATTTTTTGTAAAGTGGCATCCTGAATGTGAAAGAGGATAGGTAATCAACAAAGCAATGTTAATTGACCAAAATGGTAATAAACATTAGGTAATTAGTGGAAATGGTAAGAATGAGAGTGATTTGCGTGCTTTTAGCAATAAGATTGTAAAAACAGAATTTAAGTGTATACATTTGCCCCTGTTTGAGGTGAAGTAACTGAATTCACTTCAAATATAGTAGACAAGCATAAACAAGTAAATTTTTGAAGAAAAATTAGTAGAATGAAGGATGCCCCTTGAATGTCGATGGGGTGATAGAAGAAGTCAATCGATGATTGAAATAGATAGAACAAATAGGATAAGAATAAACATGATTGTTTATTTCCCCAAGTGATTTGGAAGAAAAATTAATAGTGATAAGATATGAAAGTGGAGAATAGGAATAGCTCTTGTATCCAATCTTCAATAAGCAACTTTGTTTCATCATGTTTCCCTTATGATCTAAATCATCGACCCTTATTAAAATAAATAAAAGTGTAAAATAACATGAAAATCTATATTACTAACATTTGTTCATTGCTAAAAATGTGTAACTCCATGCAACATACATAATGCAATGCAATATGAGAAAGTAAACCAGCTAACCTAACATAGAAACAAGTACAATCACACATACTTAAACAAACAACGTTCAAGACAGTTACACAAATGTTTTTGTTATCAAGCTTCATTTCCTAAATGTTCGTGTTATAACGATAAGGGTTGAAAATGATGCCCCAAGTAAGGATACATGCAAGGGGAATAACGGAGGACACAAGTAGTCACATGGAAAGCATTCATGTGCTATGACATAGTCTCTAGCAATTCATTGTTTCACGGGAGTATCAACATAGTAAGCAAGCCAACTTTGTTAATGGAGGTAGATCACAATGATCTCGTAAGTCGTTTGAGACAAGAACAAACAAGAACCTAAGAAAAAAGTTTTTGTAAGAAAATTTTTGACGTTAGGAGACAATGCATTTGATACAAGTTACAGATGCCGGCATGTTGTTTACCAATTTTTGAAAAAAAAAAGAATTTTTACAAATTTTTGGATGTTTTTGAAAATTTTTATATTGTTTTAATTTTCAATTTTTTGGGAATAAAATAATGTAGAAGAAATAATGAAGTCATGAGACATCGCGCCAAAAGCCACTTTGTAAGGCAAAAATATTCCTAGATAGTAGAAAAGGTCGTCAGGAAGCAAAAATATGCCCCAAGTGTAGCAAAAGCAGACGTAAAATAATTATTTATTAAAAATAATCATCATAGCAAGTGCTAGAAGAATTTAGAAGAACCACGACAGCTCTAGGGTGCTTCGGGGGTGAGAAACACGTCGTGGGGGGTAAACTGGGTATATAAACCATCGTGGCAAGTTCATTTACCACATACACTTACCTTTTTACTTGTTGATTGAGCTTTTGTTAAGAAATATTATTAGTGCTCCACATTGGACTAGTAATTATTATGTGTAAATGTAATATTTATTACATTTAGTGTGTGGATGTAAATGAGTTTTTATTTAAACAACTCATATAGTTTAGTGGTTAGCTTATTAAACCTATAAAACCAATAAACGGGTAATCCTATTTTGTAGGAAGTGGTTATCCTATTGTAATGGCTATAAATTAGTCGATTCCTTGTGTAAAATATACGGTGAATAGAAGATAATTTATTTGTTTGTGCAAAGATCATATCTTACATTTGGTACGGAGCGTGGTAGTTTGACGAAGTTTGGTGATAAAGGGGAAGCTCCATTAATTTTATTGTTGCCCCAATTCATGAAATCTATCAATTGTTGCATACAAGTGTGTGGAGGTGTAAACCTCAGCCTGCAAATGGAGATAAATACAGTCCTTTGAATTATTTCATGCCATTATTTGAGTCTACTTATTAGTGTGGATAACTCGAGACATCTAAATCTTTTGGAAATGTGTATTCACTTCTATATACTTACATTATATCGCAGATCTACATACTCATTGTATTTGGTTGGTTGAAGCTTAAGTTGGAGTATAGATATAATCATTATCATGATGTCTGAATGGATATATGTATTTCACATGGATACTTGATCTATAATTTGTATTGAATTATACTCCTTGAAGCGAGGGCCATATTTAATAATTCTAATTTTTATCCCTGAGCGCTCTCCAACTCATATCGATAGGAAATTAAGAGTAACGGAACAACTTCCTACGCTAATCTTAAGGAGAGATATTATGCAAAAATTTCAACATAGTAAAACTGTTACAGAAATATCAGCAACATATTCATAACAGAAACACAAACACCAGATATACGTGGGGAAAATCCTTACGGATGAAAAACCCCACACTCCAAAAGCTCACTCAATGTATTTCAAATCTAATAACAAGATTACATACACTTGCAGAGCAAGTTTCTTACAGGAATATCACCAGAAACAATTCTAGGAGGATTAAAACTCACTACTACAATTGCTTCTCCAAGCCTTCAATTTATAGACCTCCGGTTATACAAGAAACCATCTATGGTTTACAAAACCATGTGCCAAACCTCTCATGAGGTGGATAACATTAAAGAGCAAGATTTCGGTCTAAAAATAGGCTCCCACGTCCACAATATTCTCCCCTATTTTTGACCCTCACAGATGTCATAAAATCTATCATAATATCTCTAAAAATATCACTTCCATGATATACTATCATATGGGAATCTTTTGACAACTCCTATTTCTATTTTTAGAGCCTAGACAATGTGAAACGGTTGTAGGAAAATATTAAATGAATAAACCAAACAAGGTTGAGACACCTCATTTCCAACAATCTTCCACTTGTCGAATACCTTGCAAGGGCCAAGGGAAAGATACCATCATGGATCAACTTCTAGGGGCTGAGAGGCCCATAGACTCAAAACCACCCGAATTTCACTTTGTGCTCACAGGTTTAGTTAATGCATCTACAACATTTGCAACTGTCTCTAACTTTTCCAGCTTCACCCTTCCATCCTCGACCATATCTCTCACGAAGTGATACTGAACATCAATGTGTTTGGTCCTGGCATGAAAATTTGGGTTCTTTGAAGGCGTATTGCGCTGATCTGATCACAAGATATTGTAATTGCACCTTGTTTTAATCCAATATCTAAGCACAAACACTTAAGCCAAATGGCTTCTTTACTGTGCATGAGTAGCTTCCATGTACTCGCTTTAGTAGGACAAAGCAAACACACTGTCACTTTCTCATCCAACTAATTGCACCACCATTAAGAGTAAATACATATGCACTGGTGGATCTTCTGCTATCAACATCGCCGGCCCAATCTGAATCCACAAAACCATGAATACCTAGGGAATGTTGATCTCCTCTTCCATGAAAACATATAGAGTACTCTGATGTACCCCACAAATATCTGAAGACCCTCTTAACTGCATCCCAATGCACTCTTCCAGGATTAGACATAAAACAAGAAAGAACTCCCACTGCTTGGGCAATGTCTGGTCTTGTACAGACCATAGCATACATTAAGCTTCCAACTGCACTCTGGTAAGGCACTCTACTCATTTCTTCCATCTCCGATGGGGATGAAGGACATTGTGAAATGGAGAGCTTTGTTCCCAAAGTAACAGGAACACAAAGTGGTTTACAATCCTGCATGTTGAACCTTTGCAAAACAGAACAAACATACTTACTCCGCCAAGCCATAGGCTGTTCTCACGATATCTTCTAAACTCCATCCCAAGTATGTGTTTTGCTATCTTTCATTTCAAATTTCAGTAGAGAGTTGAGATTTCAATTCTGCAATCAAACCTTTTCCTTTCCCAATAAACAACATGTCATCAACATATAAAGTAATTACTAGGAAACAATCACCATCAGATTTAAAATATACACAGTGATCAAATTTAGACCGCACAAACCCCAAACTCAACACATATGAATCAAACTTCTAGTACCACATCCTAGGACTTTTTTAAGGCCATATAAGGATTTATTTAACTTACAAACCATCTTGCTTTTACCTTTCACCATGTAGTGCTCTGGCTGTGTCATATAGATTTCTTCCTCCAAATCACCATGAAGGAAAGCAATTTTCACATCCATTTGTTCAACCTCTAGGTCATAAGCTGCTGCAATAGATAATAAAAACGAATGGATGTCATTTTAGCAACAGGAGAGAATATCTCACCATAATCAATACCCTCAACTTGAGAGTAACCCTTCGCAACCAACCGTGCTTTATACTTTTCAACATTTCCATCTGAACCAATCTTTTTATTAAACACCCATTTACATCCAACAAGTTTCCGACCTTCAGGCAATGGTACAAGGTCCCATGTATCATTCTTTTTAAGGGCTGACATCTCTTCATCCATGGCTATTTGCCAGGACTTTGTATCATTCATACCCAAAGCCTCTTGTACAGATCTTGGTTCATCGATGTTAGTACTCAAAGCAAATATACACTTCCAATCATCGGGAGAATACCCATACCTTTCAGGTGGTTGCCTTTGCCTTGTATAATTTCGAACAAGATGAGGTGGAGATTCTTCCACTTCTTCCTCTTCTTCTTACTCTTCTAAAGATTCAGAGATTGGTGAGCTCTCCTCAACTTCTTGTCTATTTTAGGGTCTCGATTCAACTTTCTCAGGTGTAGACGGAAGTTGAACCACATCCTTTTTTTGTTCATTTTCTTTATGTTGTTCTGGCTGAAAATTAACAGGGAAGATTTAATCTCTCTAAAAATAACACTTCTAGAGTATATTACCCTTTGTGCAACAGGATCCCAAAGCTTGTATCCTTTCACACCATAGCCATATCCAATTAAGATACATTTGACAACCTTAGAATCCAACTTTGTTCTCTTCTCCTTAGGCACATGTGCATATGCCTCACAGCCAAAAACTCTCAAATGTCTAATTGAAGGATTTTTCCCTGACCACACCTCCATTGGCGTTTTATCAACAAGCGCTGATGTAGGAGATCTATTTATCAAATAACAAGCAAAGTGGTAACAACTTCAGCCAAAAACCTCTTTTCTAGACCAGCTCTAATAAGCATGCTCCTAGCCTTCTCCATCAACATTCTATTCATTCTTTTTGTAACTCCATTCTACTCTAGAGAATACAAAGTTGTCTTTTGTCTTTTAATCCCGCAATCTGTACAAAATTTGTCAAAGTCTGCAGAACAGTACTCACCGCCATTATCAGATCTCAAACACTTAATTTTCTTCCCAGTTTGAGTTTCAACCATAGCCTTAAATTCCTTGAAATGACTAAAAACTTCAGATTTACTCTTTAAAAAATATACCCATGTTCTCCTACTAAAATCATCAATGAAAGTAACATAATAAACTGATTTAGCAATAGAAGCAACCTTAACAGGACCAAATACATCTGAATGGATTAGATCCAAGATACATGAAGACTTATGAGTAGACGAGTAAAACTGAACGCGGTTTTGTTTGCCATAAATATAATGTTCACAGAAATCAAACTCCAGATTGCAATCATTCAACCCCTCAATGAGGTTCTTATTTTTTAGGGCTTTTAAACCCTTCTCTCCAATGTGGCCAAACCTTTGGTGCCATAACATGGTCTTCTCTACAGGTAATTTTGATTCGGTAGACAGAGCACCCTTGGGTACCTAGAAGCCACAACCATCCACAGAGGAGGAAACCCTCTCCTTTTTCAGCGAAGTAGTTACTGGCTTAGTTTTATCCGAAGTGCTATTGCACTCAACCATGTGCATGCATCAAGTTGGTACAATGTACCCAATTTACTTCCTCTTGTTATCACCATAGCACCTCTCACCATTTTCACACTGCTTGTAAAACCTGTACATGCACACCCGCATCTATTAGCTTGCTAATAGATAATAAATTTCTTGCTAGTCTTGGGATATGCAAGACACCATCCGAAAATTTCACCGAATACTACCACGACCAGCAATTTCAAGGAAAGAATTATCACCCAAATAAACTTTACCACCATCATAGTTTTCATACTTACTAAACCAATTTTTGTTAGGAGTCATGTGGAAAGATGCACCTAAGTCTATCAACCATGCATTATCACTTGCACGAGTGGCCAACGCTGCAATAAAGACATCTCCATCTTCTTTTTGGACTCAGAATCAGAATCATGCTTCTTATTTTCTTTTTCTTTTCTTCTTTGCATTCCCTTCGGAAATTTCCAGATTTGCCATAGTTCCAAAGATATTGCCTTGGACTTACCAGGATTTTGATCTCCCTTATTCTTGGAATGGCCACACTTCTTCTCATCTTTTCCTCGTTCTTTTGTTCTTCCTCGAACACTCAAAGCCTCTTTGGCATTCAGAGAGACCTTCCTTCTCATCTCTTCGGAGAGTAGAGAACCAACAACATCCTCCATCTTCAGAGTGACTGAAGTGCTCCCAATGGCCATGACTAGGTTGTCCCATGAGTCTAGTAGCGAAACCAACAACATTTGGCACCTTTCTTCTTCGTCCATTTTAACCCCAACTGAGCTCAACTGAGTCACCAACATATTAAATGTTTCCAGATGCTCAGATATTTGTCCACCTTCTTCCATTCTCATAGAAAACAACTTCTTCCTCAAGAAGATCTTATTTACTAGAGATTTAGCTTGGTATATCTCACCCATATTTTTCCAAAGCTTCTCTGAAGTGGATTCTTCATGGACATTTATCAGGATAGAATCTACAAGACATAGTCTAATAAAACCTTTAGCTTTTCTATCCATTACATCATATTGTGTAGCCAAAACTGGATCCGTAGGCCTATAGACCTTTTCATCCACTGCATCCCATAGATCTCGATCAACCAATAGATCTTCCATCTTCAGCTTCCACATTTCAAAGTTTGTGCCAAAAAACTTCTTTATGTCAATCCTCCCAGATGTGCTCACCATTTGAAAAATATCTGCAACCAGATAACAAAGTATTCTCTGCACAAGCTCCCACTCAAACCCAGATTATCACAAAAACTCAACAACCCACCACTAAAACCAAAGGTGATCAGCTCGATACCACTTGATAGGAAATTAAGAGTAACGGAATAACTTCCTATGCTAATCTTAAGGAGAGATATTATGCAAAACTTTCAACATAGTAAAATTGTTACGAAATATCAAAGCAACATATTCATAATAGAAACACAAAAACCAGATATACGTGGGGAAAATCATTACGGATAAAAAACCCCACACTCCAAAAGCTCACTCAATGTATTTCAAATCTAATAACAATATTACATACACTTGCAGAGTAATTTTTCTACAGAGTATCACCAGAAACAATTCTAGGAGGATTAAAACTCACTACTACAATTGCTTCTCCAAGCCTTCAATTTATAGACCTCCGGTTATACAAGAAACCATCTATGGTTTACAAAACCATGTGCCAAACCTCTCATGAGGTGGATAACATTAAAGAGAAAGATTTCGGTCTAAAAATAGGCTCCCACGTCCACAATATTCTCCCCTATTTTTGACCCTCATAGATGTCATAAAATCTATCATAATATCTCTAAAAATAGCCCTTCCATGATATACTATCATATGGGAATCTTTTGACAACTCCTATTTCTATTTTTAGAGCCTAGACAATGTGAAACGGTTGTAGGAAAATATTAAATGAATAAACCAAACAAGGTTGAGACACCTCATTTCTAACAAGATCGGTAATCCACGCGTGGTCTATGTGCTTTAAATTTCAGAAACAATGATGTGACTATGATTCATTAATTTGAACGCGGTTCTATATAAAATTGTGTGAATATTGGCTACATGCATTTAGATGTTGAGTTATTGGTTTTATATGTTGTGCCATTTTTCTACGTATTCCACGTTTATCACAGAGATCCGATTGAATCGGGAAAAGTCTTATTGTTTATACAATGTTCCCTTATGAATCATCACAAGGGTGAAGTTCAAAGAGGTTTGTGATCTCGTCTCGTGCATTTGACACCTGTGTTGTGGATGTTGTTCAGCCCATAAAAATATTCTAAATTTTCTACCAAGACATCTCCATCTTTTAGTCTCGTGCGGATCTCGTTGATGCTCTAAGGTTTATTCTGAGGTGGAAAATTTCTTTTAGATGAAAAGACATTTTCTGATTGAATTTTGTGTCCTGTCACTTCATCGTTTAGAGATCTAAATTAATTTATTTGTTATCAAAAAATCCATTCTACTCCCAATCCATTGCATCAAGTGCAGCTATCCACCATTCACCTCATTCATTGGTGTGAATTCTATACATATTTTTCAACTACTCAGGTTCGATTCTTCACCATATTCCTTCCACTTGTGCATTTGAGTCGAACAATCTACCATAGTCGAGTCTTATACAATATATTTGTGATTCGATATGTTCTAAGTGTATACGTTGAAAGTGGTAATGTTTTTATAGTATATGGTTAAATCTATTGGAGTCTTTTTCTAGTAAGTTGTCAAATTTTTATATTTCCGCCCATTCAATATATGTCTCTGTTAACATTAGTTTCGTCCACCAAATTGAAGTGTTCATCTAATTTTTGTCATCAAAAGTATCATCTTTGTTTATCAAAAAGAGTCAAATTTCTTTTTAATATTTCGAGTGTCATCAAAGTTTGTATTGTCATTGAATTTTGTCATTTGTAAGCCATATAAGTCTTGTTTGTTTATAGTGTCATGTTGTCTCATGTTTTGTATTATTATTAAATGGTCTTCAAAATAAGAGTCAAGTTATCAAAAGTATTTGTTATATTGTCATTGTCAAAGTCATTTTCATTTAAAAATTCATTTCTAGTTGAGTCCTCTTATCGAGTCAAAAAGTCATTTTCAAAGTTGTGAGTTGTCATCAAAAGATTGAGTCATTGTAAAAAGTCTATAAAATAAAATAAAAATTTCCTTACGGATGCATTTTCGGTGTTACTCGACATCCAAAAATAAAATATTTCACATTGCGGGAGGGAAGAAAAGAATAATCATAATGTGGAAACAGTTGAGTGACAAGATCATATTTGTTGAGTAAGTAACATCATTCGCTAGAGGATGGAGGCACAAGAGGTTAGAGGTCAATCAGTGACCTCTCGTCATTCACTAAGGACTGGGCCATATGAAGCTGTGGTGACAATGCGTGTGCGAGTTTAATTTTATTTCAGAATTGTCGTTTACAAAAGTATGATTTCAGAGTTCATGTTTTGTGTTGAATAAGTGAAATGTTCACATTGAGGGGGAACATAGTCTCAATGTTCCATTTTTATTTTTCCCTCTTTTTAGGTTTGTATTCAGTGAGAAATATCTCCTACATAATTCCCTAAAGGAAAAACATAGTGGACATACTAAAGTACACGAAAAAGAAGCAAAGTATGATATTTAGGTTGTTGGTTGTCTTGTAAAACCATCCTTTGTTGAGGTTGTTGGTTGTCCTATAAAACCATCCTTGTTGAGGTTGTTGGTTGTCCTGTAAAACCATCCTTGTTGAGGTTGTTGGCTGTCTTGTAAAACCATCCTTGTTGAGGTTGTTGGTTGTCCTAAAAAACCATCCAGATCATGAGCATGCACAAGTGGAACGCTGCGAAGGAAGTGTGATTGTTTTTCTCCCATGTTTGCACTAAGGGGGAATGTTAGGAAATATTATTAGTGCTCCACATTAGACTAGTAATTATTATATGTAAATGCAATATTTATTACATTTAGTGTGTGGATATAAAGTAGTTGTTATTTAAATAACTCATATAGTTTAGTGGTTTGCTTGTTAAACCCATAAAACCAATAAATGGGTAAGTTGTTTGAAATAATTCCTATTTTGTAGGAAGTGGTTATCCTATTGTAATGGCTATAAATTATTCTAATTCATTGTGAAGATAATTTATTTGTTTGTTCAAATATCATATCTCACAACTCTAACCTACGAGAGAAGATGACGAGGGTGCAAAACTAGAAACACGATATGAATTGCGTTCAAGACTATATGATACTTCTCGGGGATGGCCCGCAGTACACACAACCATAATTTTCACCTTTTTCTTTTAATAGTGTATTTTTAGCATTTAAACGCATTTATTAGGGTTAGAATTGCACATGGAGGCACTAGTGCATCCCTTGGGGCACGTAGGCATTTTGGGGGCATTCTTGACCGAGTATGCATAGGCACATTCACGCCAATGCATTAGGATATGTGTTGGTGTCCAAATGGTTAAAAGGCGTATACACATGTGCGAATATGCATGAATGGTTACGCTAGTGTTGAAGATGTAGCACCTACACAAGCCAAGTTTGGGAGAAATATTTGAGCGTGCCTACGGATGAATGTGGGTGATGACATGCAAAGGGGGAGCTGGCGCTTTGAGGGCATTGACACCTTTGTAGGGGGCACATTGGTGTGAAGAAGTCACTTTAGAGTGACCTTAGAAGGAATAGGAGGTTTTTAGGAAAACTTAGATGGTAGGATAGATGAATTAGATGGTGAAAATAGAAGAATAAAATGATAGAATAGAAGAATTGGATGGAAAAATAGAAGAATTAGATGATAGAGCAAGATCATAAAAATGACTTGGCTAACCCTATAGATGGATTTTGAGCGATTAGAGATGTAGAAGTGACATAGGTAGCTCTAGGCATATGAGATGACATTTAGCACGAGCCGATTTTCTTGGAGATCACACTAGAGGTGACTGGTCTATCACACATGGCTCACATGCCACATATTAATTTAGATCATAGCCTGATCATGACCTTAAGCGAGAGATGACACAGTGAGAGTCGGATGTTTCACCTTTTGATCGAGTGAGATAAAAATCACTTTGGATTATGTGTGGTGGATTCTGTGAGTTCCTATCCAGGGTCGGCTGATTACTTATGACGGCCGCCCGTATTTGGTAAAGCGTAGCCGAGATGTTTGGAGTGGTAGACATACCACGTCAGGGTATGTCTATTGACATTACAGTGTATGTCAAATCGGTGGCTAGGATGGGCTCCCATATTTACGTTAGCTCTTATCGGTGACATATTGATTCTGACAAGACTGGTGCTCGGTTTCCTTTGGGCCTCATTGGAGTGATTCATGGCCTCATTCAGGGAAAGGTTTAGTGTTGGGGATAGTGTATACTAGCTTAATTATATGCAGATTTGTATTTGATAACTTACCTCGATCGAGAAGACCGTGGGACCTACCACACTTGCTTCAGATATGGGCGTGGGATCATATCGCCATTGGATTCCCCGCAGGAGCATTGCGAGCTTGAGTTCTTGGTGAGCCATCTATCATGGGATGGGTTCCAGATGGAGTTGATATTCATGGCCACATAAGAGATACATATTATTAAAGGTGAGCCTTTGACAAGGTTCAACCTCATATGATTACATGGCGGTCATATAGGTTATATCAGTGGGCTCAAGATGTGGTAGAGTTGAGTACTAGAGTTGTTGATCACTTTATTCTTAGGAGGAGGAGTTATATTATTGAGTGGTACAGAGTGGATAGGGTTTAGTGGCAGTTCGGTCTCATCCAGGGGATTCTCGGTGATGAGATGTGGTATATACACATATAAAGAGATACCTTTCATATAGGGCCCTAGATCAGGCTAGGATGAGCTTGCATCAAATTCTTACAGGTGGTTCCACTGGCCTTGGGTGTAGTGAGTACAAATAGTGGATCCAGGAAGACCTAGATTATGCAGGGTGGTATGTGACAATGCTGCCATGAATATTAACCATACCATCGAGGTGCTATACATAGTAACGCAGGGGTTACGGAGGCCCTAATCCTAATGCATAAGTACATGCACAGTGATAGGAAAGTCCATGGCGAGGACCACATGGAGGGTCATAGATAGGAGCACCAGTACATCAAGTGTTGGTTTAGTAATAGGTTTTAGTGTAATATAAAATAGTGGTGCACCCATAGGTGTTGGCAACATGGATGCCCCTCAAGGTACCATTACGAGCACCATTGCAGGAACCTCCATCACCCTCTCACGTGAGTCCACCACATAGTGCACTAGGAGGTGGAGGAGATGATGGGGGTAGAGAGGATATGGAGGAGAATGTACCGGTTGATGGGAAGGTGGCTACCTTGTAGTAGCATTTACAAAGGTGATATCCCTATAGCTTGAGGTTATAGGCCGAGAGGATCAAACCATTACATAGAGAGACCAGGTTACTGTGAGATCATCTCAAGAAAGATCAGGATTAGGTGACTGCAGAGAGGGACCAAGGTTTATCGAGATAGAGCCTAGCTACAGATAGAGATAGCCGAGTGTGAGAGCAGAGTGTGATACACTTCAACAGTGAGGTACTACTTCAGGAGTACAACTTTTGATTGGTCAGAGTGCCTCCCTAGCATCCAAGGCAATGTATTACAGGATGTAGTATCATGCGGCCATCATGGACAAGTAGAGAGCTCCCGATATAGTCAGATAGTTCAGATAATTTCTTAGTCTAGATCACATAGGTCATCGTGATCAATGCGATCCGTACAGGGTCCTTTAGGACAACATGCTTCAGAGAAGTATGGTTCAAAGCACAACATGGTGCAACACCTTCTACACATCCACCACCTCATATTCCTCCATCTAGTGGCTGAAATAGACCAGACAGTCCCGAAGAGGGTGAGATTTGTGGTTGAATCTCTTATTGACATATAATTTTGTATATTTTTGTGTATCGCCTCAATATGAATGCATACTTTTGTATGTATGTATATGTACTATTTTTTTATCATGCCTCATGATGAAGTAATTTTTTTACAGATGTATGTTATGCATTATTTTTATTATGCCTCATGATGAAGGCACATTTTTACCCATGCCCATGATGGATTTTTGTATCTGATATGTATCGAGACACATTGATTTTGTACATGGACATTTGATATTTACGATGATGTATGATGATTGATGGATTACCGATGTATCACATTTTGTTTATGAGATATCATGCTTAATTTGTATGTTTATGTTTGTATCACATGTTGTTATATTATTATATAGCCTCGATGATATCACTTTGCATTTTGATGAGATACTTTGTGTTTTACCTATCACATTTTGTGTATGAGATAACATGTTTAATCCACATTTTTATTATGGTCTATGTTCGAGGGGGGATAGAAGGTGGTCCCTCTTTCCCCTCTTGGTGATATTATATGATGTTAGCTTAGCATACATGTTTAATTTTCATGTTCATGATTATGTAGCTTAGCCTTTATTGATATATGATGTATAGATGTGATGATAGATGATATGATGATGAAATGACAACAAACTGCATAAGTAAACAACAAGAAAAAAATAATCAAATCTAACCAAAGCAACACAACTATCTACAAATGCATAAGATAAAATGAACTTAATGTAACACCTAACAGATTAAAAGTAACATTAAACCTAATCAAGAAAATGAATCCAACTTAACTCAAAAAGATGAAAAATCAATGCAATTAAAACCATACAAACCAACAACTAAAAGTAAGCAAACTACTACTTTGTTTTTGTGGGACATCATTGGGACATTTTTCCATTGTTTTTGGTATTATCTCAAGATAAATTTATATTGTTTTGGAGTTTTCTATGAAACGTATGTGAATGTTTTGAGTTTTTCAATTAACATATCTACATGTTTTGATATTTTCAAAATAGTTATATGAATGTTTCTTATGTTTTCTAAGAAATTTCTGAAGCGAACGTGCAAGGAAACAAAGAAACGTGGATGACCCCAGTGTTAGATGGGATATACAAGGGTAGAACACCAATTTTTATGTGCAAGAAGTGACAATGTGAAGTGTCCCCTAGCTCGAGATGGGAATATTCAAATTCAAACTCTTCGCATTCAAAAGTAGGATTAGCCGGATTAGGGGAAAGATGAACAGGCTCATAAGAGACTCATACAAAGGTAAAGACGGCTTAGGACAAAATATATCATACTCCTAAACCTGAAATGCTTGTGAAAAATGGACCCTCCAATGGAGCCGAAACTAGTTTTCACTAAAGGATTTTTCCAAAGTTCCACCATTGCGTGGTTTTCACTATTGAACACACATGTTTATTTCTCTTTTTCTTTTTCTTTTTTATACTTTTTTTTCATTTTCGATATTTTAGGGACCCCGCACCTAAGCATAGAAACACTTAAGATGCATTATGTTCATGGGTTCCTAAATCTCTTGACCATCTGAATAGGAAAGCTTATAGGCACCTGAACTGAACTTGGCAACCACAACATATGGCCCTAGCCAATTAGGCTCAAATTTTCCCTTCTTTTCTCGGTCCTTTGTGGTGTTGAATTGATTTTATTTTAACACCAAGTCTCCTACCTCAAATTGATGAGGTATCACTCTTTTATTGTAGCTTCACCACACTCGATCTTGATACACTTTAAGGTGATTAAGGGTGTGAAGTCATTTCTCATCTAATAGCTCCAACTCTACCATTCGAGCTACTCTGTAGTCCTCTTCTTTGTTCAGGTAATCTCTGAGATCAATATCCAAACAAGGGATCCGGATCTCTAGGGGTATCACATCTTCGTGCCAAATACTAAGGAGTATGGAGTGACACCTATAGGAGTGCGAGATAGACGTTATGAATGCCTAGAGGGAAAGGTGAATCTATAAATGTCAGTTATGACCTATTGTATTCACCATCTTCTCCATAATATAGATGAGGGTTTTATTGGAATCTTGATTTGCCCATTACCTTGAGGGTAATAGGGGTTGAGAACTTGAGAGATATTTGAAAATGTTTGCATAACACTTTCACAGATTTTATTTTTAAATGGCTTACCATTTTCAGTTATAATGGCAGAGGGGATACCGTATCGACAGATGATATGGTTCATTATAAATTTAGATATATGTGCACCTTCGACATAGGTAAGAGGAATAGCCTTTACCCATTTTTAAAAGTATTTAGTAGCAGTGATAATGAACTTATGGCCATCTAAGGAGATAGGGTTAAGATTACCTATAAGATCAAGACCCCACTTTGAGAACGACCAAGGTATTGTGACAGGTTAAGGATTACATTGGCGCATGTATCAAATTACCATACTTTTGATAATCCAATCATTTCTTCACATGTTTGCAACAATAATTTTCCATGGTAGGCCAATAGTAGCCTACTCTGAGTATCTTCTTTGCTAGGAAGATCTCATTAGTATGAGCCCCACATATGCCTTCGTGTACCTCTTTGATTGCTAGGATGGATTCATTTGAATTTAAATAGCGTAATAGATTCCCATCATAGCCTCGGCAGAAGAGGGTGCCCCTAAGTAGGGTATAGCAGGCTATACACTATATGAGGTTTTGTTTATCATTACAGAAATGTTTATGGGAAAGGTTCCATCATGAAGGTAATTAAAGATGTCAAAGTACCATGGGGAAAAGGGACCAACAACTTTGCATACCAAATAGGATTCGAGCATGTCATATGTTGGCATTCTTAGATGTTGAACGAATAATTGCATATTGTTGCTCCCGGGTGGGATACTTAACATGAACCCTACTATGGCCATATCATCAACTTCTTTGTGTTTTTCTCTTGGTATTTTTTCAAATGTTATCTTCTCAAAGAACTCCTTCAAAGAATCAACCATTCTTCTGTACAGAATAATTTTGTCATCTTTAACTTTATATTCATTTGTCACTGTTTAATAATCAGCATGGAATCACCAATCACATTTACTCATCTGATATCCCTCTTAATAGCTAGCTTCATCTGTGTAATAAGGGCCTCAAACTCCACTATATTATTTGTGCATGGGAACCTGATTCAAAATGCCTGAGAGATCAAGTCTCCCGTAGGAGTGATCAGCACAACTTTGACACTTGAACCATGAAAGGTAAAGGAGCCATAAAAGTATAGTTGTCATATGATATATTCCTTAAAGTACATCATAGATACATCTATGAGTTCTAGACTCAAAGGTTCGATACCTAGTAGCGGAGACTAGTTGATCTACTAAAATATGTCCTTTCATTTACTTTTGATGTACATACTCAATGTCAAACTTGTTGAGTAATATGATCCAATTAGCCATATTTCTTGTGAGTGTGGGCTTTAACAACAAGTATTTTAGTGGATCAACATTTGAAATAAACTTGAATTTTTTGTTGAGTAGATAATGACTCGTTTTTGGAAGGAAAAAATTCTTGCTAAGCAAGCCTTTTCTATCTATAGATAGTTGAGCTCATAAGCTATCAACATTCAACTTAAGTAGTATACAAATTTTTCTCTCTGTTCTTTGTCATATTGGGCCAAAAATACTCCAATTGCAAAGCACATGATAGAGATGTAAAGTAACAATGGTTCACTTGTCATGGGCGGCATTAAAATAGAGGGTTTAGCCAAATAGTATTTGAGCAAAGAAAATGCTTGTTGTTGATCGATCCCTAGTGGCTCGACATATTTCTTGAGTAGATGTGTAAAGGTTTGAAAATTATCTGTAAGATGAGAGATAAACCTTCTAATGGCTTGGATATTTCTTTGTAAGCTTTGTATTTGTTTGATATTGGTAGGAGGATGCATTTCTATTATAGCAACAATAATGAATCCCAATAATTTTCCAGATAATATGCCGAAGACACACTTCTTCGGGTTTAGTTGGACTTTCTAGTCCCTTAGACGTTGAAAGATGCGTCACAAAATTTATGGGTGCTCTTCCGAGTCCTAGATTTTTCCAATATGTCATCCACATAATCTTCCATGATGTCACTGATCATATCATGAAAGATTATAGTCATTTCCCATTGATAGGTGGCACCTGCATTCTTCAGGCCGAAGGGCATGACTTGATAACAAAAAGTCCCCCATGGGGTGGTGAAATCCATATTATGTTGGTCTTCCTCCAAAATATTTATATGATTATATCTTGAGAATCCATCCATGAGTGATAGCATCTCATATCCAACTATTGAATCAACAATCATGTCGATGTTGGGAAGAGGAAAAATTTCCTTAGACAAGCTTTATTAATATCCCTGAAATCGGTACATACTCTACGATACCAACATGATTTTTTGAATTGTGACCACATTAAAAATCCACTCTAAATTCTCGATAGGCCTAATGAATCCTACTTATAATAACCTTTTTAGCTCGCCAGAACCGACAAGGTGACACGAGGATGCATCTTTCGAGAGATTTTATTTTATGGGCTTGGCGTCTAGGTATACAACAAGATTATGCACCAATAATGCAAGATCGATTCCTGAGATGTCTATGTAATACCAAGAGAATATATCCACAAATTCTCTCAAAATTTCTGTAAAAGTTGTATGTTCTTAAGCTAAGAGTGAAGCTCCTAACTTAACCATTCTAGGAAGCTCCTCCGTGCCAATGTTGGCATCTATTGTTTCCTCCACCAGTAACTTGGAATCATCTTCCATACGTGCAGGGTCGAGAGGAAGATTAAGATCTTCTTCTACCAAAGGTGGTTTAAAGAGATCCTCATCTTTAAGTGGGCCAACTATTTTCTCCATGTGTTTTTTGTTTGTTTTTCCATAAGCGCCTTGAAGAGGTTTTCACTATAGGACTTGGAATTTTTCTTTCCACAAGGATTTTCTATTGGGATTTTTCCCTTGCTTACTTGTTTTACTTAAGTAACCACACAAATATTCCTCCTCCCTAAAGTACATGCATGCGTTGAGCTGAAAGGAGAATCCTTTCTTATGGTAATTTTGGGAATATTGTCATTAATACATAGGAACTCACTAATAGCCTTGTCATTTTGAAATACGTTGATTGACACATACTATTGTTGGTCCCAATTCACAAGTGATGGGTAAATGAGGTTTAGTTTCTGAGTTATAGGGGATATAATGGGTGTTATGGTTAGGATAGCCACATCAAAAATAGGTTCATGGAGGCAAGGTTTTCATAAAGACTACACCGAGAATCTGTTTCACTTTCACCTTCGAAAAAACTATCTTCACTTTCAAAAGAGGCATACTCATCATCTGAGGGGTGAGACGCATACAAATAAATGTGATTGCCAGACTTACCCACTATGCACTAGGGTATTGGAAGGGCTTCCAACATACCTTGTTCTTTGTGGCCATATCCACATCCTTTATATCCCATGGTAAGCATCATTCGATTGGGGATAACATACCTAGGAGATTGGTAGCATAGAGCCATTTCATCATCTTTAGGACAAAATACAATATATTTGAGTATCCTTTCATCTTTTAACAATCCACTAGGAGTAAAATTGTTAAAAGTACAGTTCTCCTTGGATCTTTGAAGCTTGTAACACAATCTACCATGTGCTTTGAGAGATAGGGGAATGTTTTGAACGATAAGGCTTTGCTGAGATCATATTATCCACAACCACTTGGCTTAACCTTCATCTCCCCATAGAGAAAAGAGTTTCTAATTTGGAAGCACCTTTGTTATTAGGAAACAAGGAATCTGGATCCACTTGTGGAGTGAAGGCCTTTGATTGAATAGGAATAATGATCTCTGTAGAAGGACACTCATAGATGGTGGGAAAATAGCCCGATAATGCTCTGTAATGAGAAAATGGTTGGGGATCCTTGTATAGTAAGTGTTTGTCCTTCATGGTGTAGCTTTAAACACTAATGATACATTGAAGGTATGACTTGCATGGCATGAATCCATGGGTAGATGAGTAATATGTTATAAGGGAGATCCAATTCTAAGACATGGAACTTTGTATCATGGTTTATAGGACCCACTTCTAGTGAGAAAGTGATCATATTGGCTGATTGGCATTCTTAATTATCATATGCCTTTATGGTGATGACCTTTGTCTCCAAATTAGATTTTGTGCATCCTAGTTGTTGAACTAGTTTAAAAGTTCAAATATTTAGACTTGATCTGCCATCCAAAAGAACTCTTTTGACCTTCTTACATTTGATTATTACTTCAATGTGCAAGGGCAAGTTATGGGAGGTATTTTCTTCTAGGATTTCTGTCGGAATGAAGGTTATGTGTTCTGAAGGAGTGATTTGTGCTACCATTTCTTCTAAGTGTTTTGGGTCAATATCAATGAACATTCTTGATCCCTGTAAGGTTTTGTAAAAGGATTCCCTTATGAATGTTAGAAATATTAAGAAGTTATAAGATTGAAATCTTAGTTTTGGTTTTCTCTAATTGATCTCACACATCATAGTGACTCTCTTAAGGAGGAGTGGGAGGAGGTTCTAGGATAACAAGGTGAGCTTGCCACATTTCTATGGAACACTCCCTTGATCTAATCTTGATCATGTTGATATGCTCAAAAAGTGAATAAACACAACCTATTAAGGCATCAAAATGGTTTGTCTTTGATACATAATTGGTACTCTTATTTTGAGATGATTGTCCCTAATCCTAATTTTCCTTTCCTTTGTGCTTGGGAAAAGGTTCTTTAAAGATACCCATGTTTGTGTTTGGGGATTTGGTAGGGGTGGAATAATCTATTTCTACATCACCATTGTCAATTAAGTCTGAATGTAATGCTTTAATTTAAAGCACTTGTCGGTTTTGTGACCTTTAACACGATGAAATATGCAAAACTCATTTTCCGTAAACCATGTCGGCTTAGGTGCATCATCCCCATAAGGTTTTGTTTCATGATATTAAACCATGTTGATGGCCTCTAATTGCTTTAGTATTGACGATATTTATTCAGATAGAGGGGTAAAAGCATGATGTTTATACTCCGTAGGTGGAGTTCCCTTTGTGAGATTCAAATGAGTGTGGTTTTGAATGGATTGTACTTGTTTAGAGTCTACTATTCCATCACCAACAACATTTTTGTTCTTATTAGGAACAAACTTTGTTTTTTCATTAGTTTTGGAATCGTTATGATTACATGAAAAGGGTTTAGGATCCCTCTAGCTAACACCGCCTTTTCAATTTGACTCCCTTTTCAATCACCTATTTGAATGTGTTACCAAAATTTATTTTCAATTGGAACGTAATGTCAGGGTGGAGGTTGGGAAAAAATATAATTATTAGCTATTTTTTAGGTATGGAGCAAGGAAAAAAACTAGCTAACCCTCTTCATCATTATAGGAAAACAACGAAGTTCTCGTTGTTTCATTGTTTCGCGTTGTATATATCTAGCATGGTGACATCAATCTCTATATTAAAATAGAAGTGATGTAAAAAGTGTTCGCTAGTGTCATCCAGGTAGATATAGATCCCTTGGGGATGTGCAAAAACCATTCTAGTGCCTGTCCTCCTAAACTTCATGGGAAGAGGTGAATAAGATAGTTGTCACTATATGTGACCTCTTGACATGCCATATAGAAGTATTTGATATGATCTCAGGGGTCACCTTTTCCCTTGTATTTATCAAATTTTTGAAAATCAAAATGTTGTGGGAAAGGTACTTGTAACACGGCTCTATCAAATGGATAAATGCACAATTCATCAAACTAGTACCTCTTGTTGTTTCCAATTTTTCCTTCTTACAACGCTAGAAGAGATTTCTTCATTGTGGACCACTCTTGATTGAAGATATGGTCTTGTGTGGGTGGCATGGAATTTTATGAAGGCTTGAATCTTGGTGTATTCCCACCCCTATTCTCTACAAAAAATTCCTCATAGGGGTCTTTTCACATCTCTTGATGAGGAGTATTTTTAGGAAATCGTGGTACGAAGCTTTAGGTTTAACCTTTGGTATGGCTTGTTTTAACAGTTTCGGTTGTCCCTTGTTTACGTATGGAGAAAAACTTTCCAATTGGCATGTAAGTGTTTGCACTTGTTATTCTAAGGTTACTTCTTGAGTGGGTACTTTGTTACAATCTTCATGTGGAGGAGGTTTCTCATGATGAACATGTTCCTCGTGGTCTTCACAATGTAATCTAACAATAGGTATACGATAGTCTCCATCATTTTCAAAAGGTATCTCCTCATCATTCTGTCATTTATAAATAGAGGCATGACCCATGTTTAATATTTAATTAATATTACAATGAGGAAGGTATATTTCTTCTTCTCCACGAACCATGCCAAAAATGAGAGAAGGGTCTACTATAGAAGGTAATCGTGCTCTAGTTCTACAACACATAAAAGGACCTCATGTTTGTTTTGAAACAAGTAATCGTCAAAGTGGGGTGGATGACATTCCATGTCCGTACGAGGATAATTATCCTCACCCCCACTATGATCAATCATGAAATTATCCTCCAAAAGTGGGTTATCACTTCCAAAGGGATCATTTCCTAACTTGTGATACCCCATTCTTGTAATAGGGGCAAAGTGTTTACTAAGGTTTATTAAAAGGGACCCTAGGTAAATTTTCACAAAGCATAATGACACTAAGTCACTATAAAGAATGGTGACTATCAAATAGTCATGAATCCAATAGGTCAATATGAACCCAAGGATACCAAAGAATAAAGAATGATCTACCCTAACAAGGTAATATGTGATGAGAAATGTCTAGGACAATACAATGACGTACAAAACTCAAATCCAGTCACAACAAAATTTTACTCCCTATGGTTTCCAAAGTAGGTTTAAATCAAATAGTGACAACACAATATCACCACTTAGGCCAAGTTTGAAATAAACAATACCTAAATGCTAAGAAAGTGTTGACGCGATCCTCCAACAAGGTATACTAAAACTAGTTTTGGACACAAACAAATTCTAAGTCTTTGAAAATGGAAGTTAGCAATGTGAGCAACGTAACAACACTATTTGGACACGTAAACCAAGATTTACGATGAAAGAAATATTTTTAGTATCAAAATGATGTTATAGCAATGCGAACAACATAACCTCAACACTCACAAAAACTCAAGGAAATGTTTAAGATCAAAAAGTAAAGCTTAAAGAAGTTACTATGTGTGTGAGTAGCGTAACAATATAATTTAGAGATTTAGACCAAGTTTCACAATGGAAACAAGATGTAAGTATCACAATTATATGGCTATAATGCGGGCAGCCTAACAACTCAAAGGGAGACAATGATGATATCACCTAACTACAATGATAATTAGTCTCAATATGGGTTTGAGACAAAGGGCCTACTAGAACATGAAGATGTACCATTCACACTTTCAACACTTGCATTCCGACATTACAACCTAGTCATGCAAGTAGACTACAAAAGTGGTGGACATGATTATTTCTAGTGGTATCCGCGTATGTTGTTCTTCTTTTTTCCCAAATGGGAAACAAGAAAACAAAGGTGTAAACCAAGTGGTGATGAAAAAAACTAAGTGTAACTTTGGCGAGTTTCACCTTGTCTTAGGACAAGTGAAAAACTAGGACAAAGTAACACATCAGTAGGTCTCATGATGAATAACATGTGGTTTCAACTTTAAGGGACTCTTCCCCTTATTTGAATAACAAGGTTTAGACTCTAACAAAGTTGTCACATTGTGAGAGATCTATAAAACATGATGTCTAAGTCAAATTGGCTCCAAGCCATAAGCTTCCTAGTGGTTCTCTCTCTAGGTGTCACAAGTTACCTCTGCGAGCTCGATTTTCCAAGAAAGTCACACTGACTAATCTTGGAGTATCTCAGCTTTACTTTACCCCCTTCAATATAATGAGCAATGAATTACATTTAGTTGTACTTTCATTGGGGTCGCAATGGAAATAACTTTGACTCTAATCTCACCAAGGCATACTAATCAATTAGGTAGTGGAGCACTTTCCCATTTCATTCACAAGGTTCCCTCTTACGTGAACTACTTTGGGGTTCCTAGGAGCATTCCTCTTGTTATCTTAAGGCTTATGCCAAAGGAATTTTCTCCTAGTTAAGTGGACAAGCCATAGCTCTTAACCAAAACTTGTAATACAATGTGATGTATGATGTGTGGTGTATTTTCTTATCTTTTGGATTAGGAAATTTGGTTTAGACCACCATTGGCAACCTACAACACACATGAATGTTAGAATTTGGTTTGAAGAGAGTTCTCCTTTCTTTGGAAAGTGTTAGGTTCTACATGCAAATGGTTAGTAGTTACCCAAAAAGATCTACAATATCATAGAAAGAGGATTCAATGTTGTTTTTGGTTCTCAAGATCATCCAAGGACATGAGAGAAGAGCATACACAACAATCAATCCAACTAGATAACAATAAAAAGCTTGTAAATCAAATGACCACCATAATGCTTTGTAAATATAGATTCATTCCCAATTAATCCAAGTTATTTTTAGTGAAAAACTAAAGTTACTTTTTGGTTCTCAAGATCACACTAGGTGCAAGAGAAGAGCATACACAATCTTTAGCCTTAGTTATTTATCAAATGAAAAGATCTTAAACTAAAAGATCATATACATGCTCAAAATGAAAGTTTATTCCCTTAAGCTTAAAAATGAATGATGAATTTTCCTACTTACTCTAAAATTAGCAAAAGAAGGTTTAGGGGTGCTTTTGATTCTCAAGATCACACAAAGTGCAAGAGAAGAGCATACACAACCCTATTCCAAACTCATACAAAGCATGAAAAAAATCACTCATCAAACCCTAAGCCAATTTGTTAGAAAACCTACTCTAAATAAGAAAATCTATAGTAATAGTAGTTAAAAACCCTGGAAAATGACAGAAGTACAAAAAACCAGAAGTTAAAATTTTAAAATTTGAACCAACTTTACCTCAAAGTGCCAGCGCACCTCTTGGTATAGTAGCATGTCCCAACGAGCATCAACGTTCACTTTGAAGCATTAGTGTGTACTTTAGAGAAGAAGTGTGCCTCTATTGAAATCACACTGTCAAATTGCACATGCATGACTAGTGAGGCGTCAACGCACACTTTGAAGCATCAACACAACTTATACACAGAGGTCAAAAATTCAATGAGACACAGGTGTGTCCAAGGAGGCGTAGGCGTGTCCAGTGAAGCATAGGCATGTCTAGTGAACTGCAGACATGGCCTTTAGAGCGTGAGCGTACCCTTTTGAGAGTGGGCACGTATCTTCATGTAGGTGGTCAAAACATGGTTTTTGACAAGAATTTTTTTGAAAATATCAAATCTTTGACTTCTTGCTAGAATTTTGACAGCACTTTACCTCCTTATATCCTATAAAGAACATCAAAATGCAACATCTACTACTAATCTAGTTGAAACAACTATCAAAATTGAAAATTGATCTACAAAAATTGAAATTTATTCTAAAAATCTTGAAACTAATCTAAAAGATTGAGAAACTAATCTAGAAATCTTGAAACTAATCTAGAAATCTTGAAACTAATCTAGAAAGCTTGAAACTAATCTAGAAAACTTGAAACTAATCTAGAAAACTTGAAACTAAAAACTTTGAAACTAAGTTAAAAAGCTTTAAAATGAATGCAATGGGGTAAGCTCCCACCGGGTGTGCCAAATGAAGACTACTAAAAGTCTCTAGCTAGGGTAAATGGTAAGACTAACACCACATAGTCTATTAACAAAGCTAGGAATTCAACAATAGTAACATCGATGATTAAATCTTAATGAAATGCTTGAAATAAATAACATGATATATCATCTAGAAATCTTGAAACTAATCTAGAAAACTTGAAACTAATCTAGAAACCTTGAGATTAAAAACTTTGAAACTAAGTTAAAAATATTTAAAATGAATGCAATGGGGTATGCTCCCATCGAGCGTGCCAAATGAAGACTACTAAAAGTCTCTAGCTAGGGTAAATTACAAGACTAACACCACATAGTCTATTAACAAAGCTAGGAATTCAACAATAGTAACATCAATGATTAAAGCTTAATGAAATGCTTGAAATAACTAACATGATATATCAATCTATCTTAGCTAAAGCATGCCTACTTAGTATTCAATTGCTAACTAACATAGACCTAAATAGATCTAGGAGCAATCAAATTAGAGGTTTGTTGCTACTTCAAGAAAGGTGAGATGGTCTCACCAACAATGACTACAAGATCATATTGGATACCCATATACTAATCCCATTTAAGATTGGGATAAATATTGAGCAAGCTAATCCTAGAAGGAAGTTGGGATCATAATCATATTTCTTATATGATATGCAAATCAAATCATGGTGTAAATTTTAAAGGTACATGGTTAGTCCTTTTTATAGTTTTTCCTTTGAGAAAAACTTGCATCTTGGTGCATGTGGGACTAAAAGCACAAAGTAGATTAAGGTTTTCTAATCTTGATTAAGGCTTGATAATCATGATTAGTGAATTAAAAAGTGATTAGGATATGAGGAGCTTTAATCAACCACTTAGGGTCAATTAGGAGGCTAGGATAAGATTTTGAAGCCTTTTGAGATGTTGTGGAAAGAAGTGGGGTAATTTTTAATAGCCATTTGGAAGAGGGGTTTAAGGTGATAATAGGGTATATTGATCAAAACAAGGGTAAAATAGGCTTAATTAGCTAATAATCACTAATTTTCTGTTTGGAAGAGGATTTTGACTTATGATTTATCGTAAAGTGGCAAACTGGATGCGAAGAGGATAGGTAATCAACAAAGCACTTGTTAATTGACCAAAATGGTAAGAAATGTTAGTTAATTAGTGAAAATGGTAATAATGAGAGTGATTTGCGTGTTTTTAGCAATAACTTACAAAATCATAATTTAAGTGTCTACTGACTACAAATGTACTTGATGTGTTTCATACTTTGGTTGAGCTTTGAATTCATTTTTAAGGTAATGAAGCTTGATCTCTCAAGATTGGTTATTGAGTCCTTGGAGCAGGTTTGAGCAGTTTTTGAAATTGGCTTGTTTGGAGGCCTTGTGTTATGTTTTAATGGATGAATTGAGTTGTGTCACTTAGATGAATTCATGAGTGTGTCAAGTTTTTGGTCTTGATGACCTATTTCTGGGCATGATCACGATGCTTGAGTTAGAAGAAATGATGGTTTTGGTGTATGTTACCTTGATTGGGTGTGTGTCATAAACATGGAAAGTTAAATGGAGTCATAGTGCATCCATTCATGTGCCTAAGAAGTCTTGACAATTTTTTTCCATGCAAATTTGTTCACTCTTGTGGATTGGTTTTTGTGCTTGAAGACCTATTTGGAGGTGTTTGCTTGACATGTTCCATGATGATGGTAGCTAATGCGAGATGTTTTTGAGATTTTGGAAGGTGTGTAGAGGTTATTCTTGATTTTTGTGGAGCTGATAGAGCCATGAAAGAATTGTTTAATTCCCTTGATGATTAGTTCACACTTGTTGGAGGAGAAGGCTAATTTTTTGGGCCTTGTTTGAGATGTCTTGAGCTTATTAGTGTTGTTTTGACAATTTTCGACCTACTTGTGTCTTTTAGAGATTTTTTTATTAGGTCGTAGTTGTTTTTTTATGTTTTTAATGACCAACCTTAATGTTCTTATCCAACTTGTGGTCATTATGGTGTGTGCTAAGTATAAAATGTCAATGTGTGTGCCCATTTGCATTAGTTAAGCTAAAGGGAAGTAAAGCGAGCTAGAAGAGGAAGAAGAAGAGTTGTGATGGGTCAAGGGTAGAGCCAAGAATATTTTTGATGAGATGAGAAGAGTTTAAGAGTAGGTGTGTAAGATAAATTGGCTTAATTAGCAAATGAAGAGCCAATTTTGAGCAAGTTATAGAAGAGGATAGTTTGAGAAAGTTTGATGTGCATGGAGCTAAATATTTTATCACAATCAGTGTTGGAAGAAACAATAGCTAAGTGGTGATGATCTTAAGGCGTTTGATTTGGCGCTTGATCACCTTGTGGGGTGGTAGCCTCTTTGTATAGTGGGTGTTATACTAAATAGGGGTGGGTGCTTCTTGTGAAGTGGGCACTTCATTAAATAAATCTTGTTTGATGTGTAATATTCTTGCAAGTCCTTTTTTATGAGTAATATTAGTAGAGGTTTCATTGGTTTTCTTCCCCTTGAGGTTTTCCCACATTATATGTTATGTACTTGTGTTCTCTTTTATTTCATGCACTTGTGGATGATTGATACACACCTAATAAGATCACATTGAATGTATATGTTGAATGGTTAATCTGAATGATGTTGTAAGTAATGGAAGATAAAGTCAAAGTTTTATAGGAATGATTCACTCCCCCTCTCAACCCATTATGCTTCTAATATGGTGAAAAATATGCTTGAAAAGAGTGTAAATGACAATACAATCAACTAATAAGAGAAACATAAATGAACATATATATAAAGACCATAAGAACAACAAATAATATCAATATTATATATAATATTTGTATATGAAACTTGTTGATTACATACAAAAATAACCAAAAACAAATAATCACCCCATCTTAATAAAAAACCATTGAGTTGTAATAACAAAAATGAATTCTTTTCAGTTCTCGATTCAATTGAAGATGAATTAAATTTTTGAGTTAATTTTCTCCAACTAGTAGGTTGGGCTCTATATTCATCTTAAGAATTACTTGTCATTGAGAAGGTAGAGATGTGATTTGGAAAAAACGTTAAGAGTATATCCTTGAAATTATAACTTCTGGTGAATATAAGAGCAAGAAAAAAATTAAGAATCTAATTTTACATAAAGGCAACATGATAACATGTCTAATTGAATCATAAATGACATTATTTTTCAAGCCCATTCCAAATAAATATCTTTTCCACCTCAAATAATAACCATATAAGGTAGGTAATTAGCTAAGAACAATAACCCATATTGTTTCTTAGAAAAAGTGTACTCAAAAATAAAGGTGTCATGCTTTCATTTGAATGACAAAATGAAAATTTTATGGGTTAAACAATCAAATATTTCAATCTATCCCCAACAAGTAGTGTAAAATGTACAATTTTCCATGTTAGTACTTGTGTATGATTTAATAAAAATAGAATTAAATCTAATTACAAAGTAAGCGATATGTTAACATATAATAGATATACAAAGGCTTGATTTAAAAATAATAATAACTTTTTGTAAAACCCTAATTGCAAAGTAATTGAATGTACACTATAATATACGGATGTTAGATACAATTTGACACAAGTAATAAGCTAGTAAGATATGAAACCCTAAATACAAGAGAGAGAAGGATGGACTTAGTTGATTTTCACTTTCTTAGAACCGATCTGACTGCAGAAATTGATGAAGAGAGAGGGAAGACATCACATGACTATACACTATAAAATTTGGAATTTTTAGAGAACGTTGGAATAGGGCACTGGATGGGTTAGGTGTATATGGGCATCATATTTTTCTATTGGGAGCTCGTGACTATGAAACTGGTAGAAATATGATTTTTTCAATGTCATGGATATTCATTGTTGATCACCTATATATCGCACCTTACTAGTTGAGTGTTCATGTAACTTGAAAAATATATGTTCACTTGACTAACCCAAAAACTGCATCAAATCAAAAAAATAAAGATGTAATATGGGGATTTGAAATTGCCCCAAATCACCCAAAAAAGTGAACTTATGACTAAGCATTGCACTACATCTCAAAATTTGTGTAGTGATTGTTGGTGTGTGAAAGAATCGTGCCCTATGATACCCTAGTGTGAATTGCACTTGATAACGGGCTAGCTAGAATGTAACAATTTATATAGATGTGTGTATGTCTAAATGAACTTCCCCTTTCTATGTTTTATATGTAGAAAATGTAATCCCTTGTCCTTGAGTGGATGTTAGATGGATGGTTTTGAGTGTGTTGGATGCCTTTGGATGCAAGATTAGGTGATAGATAGTATGCTTAGAGCTTAGTCCTTTATTTTGATCACATAGCTATGTATTTATATGATTCCTTTGGTTTAATTTCATAATTGACAACTGGAAGGCCAAACCATAAGAAAATAAGAGGCCCAAAAGATAAAATAGGCCCAAAAAGAGTGATTAAAGTGGAAAGAGGTCGGGGGGTGCCTACAGGGGATGAGGGTGATGGTGTCCTAGCTGGGCGATGGTGTCGAAGTCATAAAATATAAGAAAGTAAAGTTCTGATTGGGATGTAGGGTGTGTAAGACCAAATAGAAAATAAGAAAGACATAAAAGAGGCCAAATATAGCTATCAATTACTAATTTTCTTGCTTAGGAATCATATGAATACTAGTATACTTTTAGGACCTAGAAATTTACCCAAGTGCATGACTTTGTGTCTAAATTTTCCCCACTTTATGTTTTTTATTGAATACTCGATAACATAAAGTAGTTAGAAGATGTGTACCTTTTGTTCCTATAGAGAGTGATGGTGATAGCATGTTGAAGAGACAAGTGAAATCGTGAAGTGGTAAAAATGAAGTGTGTAAACTAAGAAGAGGAAGTGACCCTAGGGGTGAAACATATTATGTTGTACCATGTTGTACATATTGTTTATGTAGCTTGTTGTTTTGCTAGTGACTATTGTTTCTTGTAAGGACGAACCTGCAAAAGAAGAGCAAAAGAGTAGTCAAATTCATGTATTATGAAAACTCTAAAAAATTATGTAAATGCATGTAAAAGTAGTAAAAGGAAAGTGCACCCGATTTGCGAAGAGTGAAAATGATAGAAAATGTCCTGAAATGTTGTAGGGGAGAGATGTTTTTGGGAAATCTCATGCCAAGAATAAGTTTTATGGGTGATCTCATGTCAAGAATTAATTTTTGGGTGATCTCACGCCAAGTGCGAGTTTTTTGGGAGATCTCATGCCATGATAGAAGAGTGTTGGGGAGATAGGTCTAGTGTTACTCTCCTTCTAGGAATGTTTCTGATAAACACCACTGCAGATGGTGTGTCCTTTTTTGTTCTAAGTTTTACCAAATTAGTTCGAATGGTTTCGATTGTATTGTTTGTTACGATTGAGAGGATATAAAATGCATGATGTTGATGGAGGAATGTGCCTGTAATGTGAAAACTACTCGTGAACTATTGTAAGCTGTGGTGATTTGAGAAAATAAGTGCATATGATCCTAAGACGTAGGAACTCATGGGGGTCGGGAGTGCCTATGTGCTAGTGTCTCGAATTTGGGCATTGGTGTTTGTCTTTGAACCGAGGACCCAAGTCGATTCAGGTTGTTTATGTAATTGTGGCATTTGTTATTCTTGTATTATGCATGTTTGTATTGTATCTTTAATTTTTGTATGGGGTGACTAATTAAACCAATGGATTTTGAATGCCCCCTCATTTGGGGTGCATGTGATTCGATAGAAGCATGCGGTCCAAAAGAGAGGACCTAAAAATGATCTGCGGTGCATACCCTACGGGGAGAAAATGTACATGGTAGAAACCAAGGCATATACAAACAATAAGGCTAGTAACATGTGTTAGTGCAATCAAAGTAAGAATTCATGTAGAATACAATGTATCAAGAAAGAAAGAAGATAAGATAGACCGTGAAAAAAAAGGTTTCAAACATGGGACATCGCTCACAATGTCACAAGAAAATCATCGCCGAAGCGGCCAAAAGCATAAAATGTGCATAGAAGACAACGGGCATATCCCACAAACAATAGCATATAAGATAAGATAATGGCAAGCAAGATGTAAGAGATAACCATGGTGGAAAATAGTTCCTACAAAGTAACTTTTACACGTGAAGCACTTGTTAACATGTTAGAAAGATAAAGATTACATCAAATCATGTATGTGCCGATAGAAAATTATATGTGCTAGGAAAGAAGTAGTAAATAATGAAATAATAGCACTGTGATGTGTAAGAGTACTAAATGTAGATGCCCCAGAGCCTCGGTGACCTGGTGGTAGAAGTCTGATTTCAAGCATCATTGTTGCATGTAAAGATATGTGGGAATTCTACATTCACAACTAAAGACCAAGTGAATGCACATGTGTATATAGAAAATATAATGACATACTAAGTATCCATCTAGCATAGTAATCAATGTACATCATGTAAGTATCGAGAAAATAAGAGTATGTGTAACCAAGTTATGTAGTATGTTGTGAATGAGAAATGGAATGGTATGCAACATGAATGTGATAGGAGTAGCGTGCCCCAGAGTGAATGTGTATGAGTATGAGATGAGGTTCATTTATAAAATACCCCTCAATAATAAAAAATGAACCATAGAAAAAGAGTGCATCATCGGGAAATGGTTTGAATTGTGTGCACTAGAAAGATGGATCAATGAAGCATAAAACATAAAGAGTATGAGTGAAGTGGGGCTCATTTCATATTTATATCCTCGGTAGTTGAGTGTGAACCGTGGAACTACGAGTGCATTATAGGGTAGTATGATGTGTGAGAATGGAATGTTGACTACGTAAATATTGAAATAAATAGATGTCTAATAATAATTGCAATGTAGCAAGTAAATAAATGTACAAATAAGTACAAAATAGATATAAGCAAATTAAGCTAGAGATTATGAAACCCTAGTTGTAAAAGATGAGATAGAATGACTTAGTTGTTTCACAATTAATCTTGGACTATGCCGAAGTGATTGTGTGATGAATAGAGAGGAAGGAGTTTTGCCCTGAGACTCATAAAAATGTATAAGGTAAAGATCTGCCTAGACTGGGGAACCTAGAAATGGGTAGGGGTGCTGCGGTACCCTATACCAGTCTTAGGCGCATGTGTTCCAAAATGATCAGAAAACCATCTTTGAGTAGTCGTAAGGTGTTATCTTTCCTTCGCCTTTGGTCATTATTATATCACACAATGATCGTCGTGGATGTCGCTAATAACCTACAAAGAAAGATTGACTTGTAAAACCCTCAAGAGTGCACCAAAACCCAAAAAGAAAAGAATGCAAATGAAAGTTCATATTGTCCTTAGCGAGTCAAATGAGTGAAAATTATGATCGAGCAATGTACTACATTTCAGGCCCAATGTAGTTCTAGGTGTGTATGTGGAATCATGCCCTAGGTGGCTCTTGTGCATTTTGCACTTGATACCAAGAAAATAGTTAGATGTAGAATATGTAAGTAGATGTGTGCATGTAATAGAATGAACTTCCCCTCCTATGAAGTGTATGTAGAAGAATGCATTCCATTTCCCTTAAATGGATGCTTGAATTCTTTGGATGTAACCTTAGGTGGTGATAGCCAATACTTAGTGCTTGGTCCCTTATTATGTTCACATAAGTTTATATTTATATTATTTCTTTCCTTTAATTTCATAACTAGCCCCGAAAATTCCAACTACAAAAAAGATAAGATGCTCAAAAATATAGAAAGGACCCAAAAGATGTGAACAAAGTAAAAAATGTCAAGGTCACCCGGAAGAACCAGGGCACTTTGACGGTGGCGTCTGGGCTGGGAAATGGTGTCCGGACTCATAGATACTAAAGGGTAAGAGTTCAGGCTGAGTAAGAAGGTGTGCAAGGCCAAAAGTGGCAACATAAAGAAATAAAAGATGGCTAAAAACATGGGTTAATTAGTACTTTTCTTACTTAGGAATCATATGAACAGTAGTATGTAATCAAGACTAGATAATTACCCAAAGTGTGTGATTTTGTGTCTACATTTGCCCCCATTTTATGTTGTTGGGTAAAATCTCGATAATATAAAGTAGATAAGAGATGTGTAACTAATAACCATGTAGATCAATGGTGAAAGCATGCCGAGAGAAAAGAAAAAGCATGGAGTGATAGAAATGTGAAGTGTGGAAACTAGAGAGGAGAAAGCGTAAAAAGTGATTATGATAATGATCTTAGGGTGGAAACACATGTGTAGATATAGTCATTGTAATTTTTTTGATGTCAATATTAATGTGGTGATGTTTTTGATGTTGTTGATGTAGGATGATGTTTACTACCACTTCCCATAAGGACAAACCTGTAAAAGAGAAGAACGAACAAGTAGTCAAATACACATGTATATGATCAAAAAGTGTAAAATTTTTGTAAGAAAGCATGTGAAAATGTGAAAAAGGAACATGTGCACATGATCTGTGATGGGGAAAATAGTGTAGAAAGGATCATGTAGATGAGTGATTTTTTCGGGTGATCTCACACCAGTTGTGTTGGTTGTGAGTTTTCGGGTGAACTCATGCCAAGGCATGGAAGATGTGTAAGGAGGAAATTCTAGTGTCATCCTCCATTCTTCAATTGCTTCCCGCATGAATGTAGAACACCACTTTGCAGATGGTGTGTAAAAATCTGATACGATTCAACCAATTCGATCCAATGTGAAAGTCTTAAGGATTGTATGCCCTGTAAAATTTGTGTGGGTGTGTTACACTGAAATATTTTTGTAACTATCCCCTAGTCACAAGCTTCTAGGAAGGGTCAGGGGTGCCTAAGAACTATTGTTTGGGTTTGGGCACTAGAGTCTATGTTGTAGTAAGGACCCAAATCATATTCTAATCCCTATCGATGTTGATGACTATGTTATACAGTACTAAAACATGTTGAATAGTGCATGTAATACGTTGTATGGGGTGGCTGATTCACCCAAATGATGCTCCCCTAATTTTGGGTACATGTGATGTAGTTAAGGAGTATGCGGCCCAAAGGAGGGTGACAGTTCTTTGTCTGCTAGAATTGTGCCTTGTAGAGGGTAGGGAGTTTGCTTGGTAGACACTAAGACACATGTAAACAAAGTGGTTAGGAGACAATTGTTAGTACAAGCAAGACAAACACACATGCAAAATGTAAGCTAGCATACAAGAAGATAATGTGTAAGCTAATATGCAAGAAGGCAATACACATGAAGACAATGTAGATCGTGAAAAGAGGGTTTCAGACATGGGACATCACTCATGATGTCGCAAGATAATCAAGCATGACTAGGCCAAAAGCATACAAGTGTGCACACAAGACCAAGGGTAAATATAAGTAAAGTGGAAAATAATGACAAATAATGTAACAGACAACCGTGGAAGAAAATAGGATTGCAAGACAAATGCTATAATGAAGAACCCATTAGCATGTTAGGAAGATAAAATTTATGTCAAAACATGTATAATCTGATATAGTAGTGTGGTATGAAACAAAATGAAACAATATCACCTATGGTATATGAAATTGAATGCCCCCAGGAGCCATTGTGGAGTGCAGTAATAGTTATTATGTCAAGCATCCATGTTACATGTATCGATCATGTAGAATATGTGATAAGTGGGTGCAGTAATAGTTATCATGTCAAGCATCCATGTTACATGTATCGATCAGTAGAATATGTGATAACAACTATAAAACAAGTGAATGTGCATGTGTGTATGGAAAGATAATGACATATAAGATATCTATCTAGCATGTGTAAAAAATCATATATGTAACAAGTAAATGTAAACAAGACTAAGTGTGACCAAGATATACAATATGTTTTGGATGAGATGAAATGGAATACAGAGTGAATGATAGGATTAATGTGCCCCAAGCGAGTTTGAAATATTATGCATGAGATGAGGTTGAGTTATACATGCCCCCTCAACAATCAAGAATGAACCGTAGAGAAAGAGTGTGTCACTGGGAAATGGTTTGAATTATATATACAAGAAATAAGTGATCATCAAAGCGTAAAATATAGAGTTTAAGAGAAAAAATGTGTGATTTAATGCATTAGTGTTGTAACATTCCCATTTTAAGACTTTAGAAACAAGGGATTTTTTTATCATACATAATGTTCTCTATTCTAAATTAACATAATTTAGAACACACATTCCAATGCCAATCCATCTCATAATAGAAAACCATATGCAGCTGTAAATGACTCGGTGAAACACCAATCTCTCATTTCATGACTTGGTATTAAATTGATCTCTCATGTTAACTCAATAATGTGTATACAACATATACTTGGTTTCTTTTACCTTTTAGGGGCACCCAAGTGTTATGTTTAAGAGGCCTATCTGAATATCTATTACCGATATTCATTTGAAATCCCACTTCTTAAACTAGGTGACATAGGACAACACAACCAACAGCTTGCGATACTTTGGCAAAAAAATTAAACATGTTTATCATGTTTACATTCCTTAAGGACATACTCATCAAATGGAATAATTCCCTCAATACACTTGTCCTGTCATCTAGAGTGGTCTTTCCGACTCATGTCGGTCAACTGCATTTCAAGGGTTCATACTAGACAAGGGTAGCAACATATACTAGTGTGGAAGACTACTCATGGTGACTAAGGGTACATAAACATACTCAATCAACGTAATTCAATTGGGTGTGTCTAGTTATCCTAAGTCAACAGGAGTTGACCTCGACACTAGATCATGTTCTTATCCCTATATAAGATAGAACCGTGATCTAGTCTTACTTTTATGTCAATCAAGTTAAACAAATTGAGTGGGGTGTTGAGACATATCAACTACATCATAGTATCTTGTAATGACCCCTATCATTACAAAGGTACTACACTACTGATTGATGTGTACCAACATCCAACTGAGTTTCCTCAACTGGACTAGCATACCTTAGATTATAAATTTATTAACCCATTAATCATTGTCTTTAAGATTAATTACAACAACGCTTAAAGATTCAACTAGATCATTTAACCTATAAGGTTACAAGTTGAAATTACAGGAGAAGTAGGCATGCAAGTAAAATATACTTCCTAACCATTTATTTACATGCCTAGGTTTGTCTTAAAATGAACAAATTTGATTATATCATGACATGATTGATCTTGAAATTAAGAAAGGGTGTTAATTAGTTCCTTACTTATTTCAGCCCTAGCTTAAATAAGTTCATTATAAACCCTTTATTTTAGACTTCATGAAGATGAAGACAACATGAGAAGCGTAGCTGGTGGAGAGATGCACTTGAAACACCTGATTTTTGATGCAAAAAGGTACTAGATTCAAATGCAGATACAAATATTGAATCCATTTCAGCCCCGAAACCGAATCTCAAATTGTGAGCAGCATGAAAAATGCACAAGCTGTTGAGGGCAACATGGAAAATGATAAATATCTCTCTCATGTTAACAATGTGGCTGTCCCAAAAGGGACAAATGTGACTAAGGAAAATAATCCTCCTTTGTCTTCTTCTCCAACTGCGAAGGCTCCATCAGGATGGGTTACGGTCAACAAAAAGAAAAAATCTACCCCCTGAAGGGTAACACTTCACCTTGATGATTCTTATCTCTGCTATTGGCTGGCTGGGCTACATGGGTCTCATTTTTCTTGGCCGGATAGCAGGTTGCTTCCAATGGTGTTGTTATGCCATTGTTGTTTGATTGTTGTACTTTCTTGTTTTTTTGTTGTTACTTTGTCGGTTGTTTGCTGACAATTTTCTGCAGTCGGGCTCTATTGTTCTATTTGGATTTTGATCCATCTCTTGTGCTTTAACTTTCAATTCTGGCTTCTGAGCCTTGGTGTACAAGGGTATAGTCCCTTTCAAAAAACTATTTGCCAATAATAATAAAAATATGTAGTCTAAATTCCATTTAATTCCTTATTAAGCATTCCAAATTTTATTAATAAATCTACCTAATGAAGTAAGCATTCAACCATTCACTTATTATATTCATAACACTTTATCAAGATCTTTCATTAAGTCTCTCTAATTAATTTCAAGGAAAATAACCTTTTCCTATTTTCCTATAACATGGGCTATATCCAAATATTAAAATAGGTTACTCATGTTTATATATATATATATATATATCAATCATAATTCCTTTCGGTGGCTAAAGGAAATTCTTGTTGGGCCCGCTTGCTCCGTGCTAAGTATTTAACAAACAATGAAGACTTTCTCACATCCATCCCCACTAGAGGCTCTACCATATGGAACTCCATTTGTAGTTCGCTCCCCATCATTCGTGCTGGCACTAAATGGAGGTTCGGGAATGGGCGTCTCATTGATTTCTGGAGGGATACTTGGATTGGTGATGATCCCCTTGATCTCAACCCCTCTTGGGACCCTATCAAGAGAAGTATCATCAATATTCATGGTAGATTAGCTTCTGGTTACTGGCAGAGGATAAATTCCATCCCCTCTTGGGATATCAAGGATTGGGAGGATATCAGCGACCTTCAAAGAGACCTGCTGTCCTCCCTTAGAGTGCAGCTCTCCACCATTTACATCCCGTATTCCCATAATGAAGATGAGATTATCTGGACTCTATCCACTTTGGGCTCCTTTTCAGTTAGGGCTGCTTATCTCTCGATGCATTGTGCTGACGTGGGCCCCCCTCTTATAAAATTCTGGCCTAAGGAGATCACTCCAAAAATAGGTTTTTTCTCTTGGCTCTCCTCTAAAAATGCCTTCCTTTCTGGGGAGAACCTGAAGAGAAGGGGTTTTTCCCTTCCTACCAAATGTGTTCTATGTGCAAATGAAGAGGAATCCTCATCTCACCTCCTGGTCCATTGCTCTTTCTCGCATGATATTTGGCAGTGGCTCCTATCGAGATTAGGAGTTTTTTGGATCTTTCCGGATTCCATTCAGGATACTCTTTCTCAATGGTACTCCCCCTTCACTCATCCGATTCTAAAGTTGGCTTGGAAACTCCTCCTCCCGCATGGTTTATGGGGCATATGGAAAGAAAGAAACAGAAGAATCTTCAAAGACAAGAGTCTCAATCCTGATCAGGTGGCTACTCTGATTGGCCTGGCTCTCCAAGAAAATATCAACCTGACCACTTGGTCTAAATATCAGCAAAAACTGCAGTTCTGTCACACCCTGGAGTGGCAGCAGTATTTATCCATTCCGTGCAAAAAAACCCATTCTGACAGGAATTCGATTTGCTGGCTTCCCCCTCCTAGGGGATGGAGAAAACTCAACACGGATGGCGCTTCGAAAGGGAACCCTGGTATGTCCGGAGGAGGGGCCATTCTTCGTTGCTATTCGGGTTTAATTGTTGCTGCCTCTGCCCATAATTTCAACTTTGGTTCCAACCATCGTGCGGAGGCCTTAGCCATCCTCAAGGGTCTTGAGATGGCTATCAAGGTGGGCAATGATCCCCTCCAAGTGGAAAGTGACTCCCTCAACATCATAAACCTCCTTTGTTCCAATGACCCTGGTCACTGGTCGATTAAAAACATCATTGCTGATATTAGAAGCATTCAAAGATCCTTTCTTCAAGTCCAATTCCAGCACGTCCTCCGGGAAGGTAATAGAGCGGCGGATCTTCTGGCTAACATGGGTGTCCTCATCGAAAATCAGCAAATTTGGACTGAGAACTTCCCGAATGAACTCTGTCAGATTGCCCAAATTGACGCACTCTAATGCTGACGGGTGGTCTCTGAAGCTGACTGGGGTTTCGGCCTGGGCGCTTTGGTCCATTCAAATGGCGGCGATGAATACGGAAAATTTATTTGACATGACTCTTGACACGAGGTTCCTGATCAAGGCGCCTAGTTATGATGCAGCGAATCCCCGCACGAACGAGCTCTATGCACCCATTAATCATCCGAGGTGGTGGCGTCAGGGCTTTAATATATTTGCCGGTATCTTGTTCAGACTGGCTCTCGTCAGTTCCTATCTCCGACTCTGTAACTGCTCTAATATTCTTCTCATGGGGGCAATTGGGCGCCTTGAGCCTGAGCAAGTGCGAGACGCTTAGGAATGATGGCGAGGTCCTGGAATATCTTAGTGGAAAATGGGATCTCTACTTTTCCGGAAAGAATGTCTCAGTTACTCGGCCTTAGTGTCTTATGTTATTACGGCTTCGTGGTCGAGAGGGCGTGTTCAAATTGGCAGCACTAAGTTTACCATCTCAACGAACGCCATCGCTGATGCCACCGGGCTCCCTGCTGCGGGCGATATTTACTACAGGCGTTCCCTTCACGCCGAGATACAAGAATTCAACGCCCGGGGGACAGACCAAGGAAATATATGTCGGGATATACCGCGACTCTACGCCTCGCCACGGGACAGAGTGGCGGAAGCCATTATGAGGTACTTCACCATAGACGGTAGGTACCGTCTGGTTTTTGGCCCCCATCTGTTTATTCTCTCCCACCTCCGTTGGGGGAGAAAGATTAATTTAGTTGCTTTTCTTTTTCAATCGCTGGAGCACTCTGTTATCTTTGGCTCGGGAGGGCGAGGAGTCATCCTCCACCGGGGTCTTCTTTACCTTCTTTCTCGTCGCGCTTCCCACACCGACTGCTCCGCTTTCCTCCCAAATTGGGTCGCGCCGCCGCGCCTCCCCTCCCCTCCTTCTCGCCCCTCTTCCTCTTCCCACCGCTCCTCTCGCGCGCGCGCGCCGCTGCTCCTTTCCCTCGGCTCGGACTCCGCGTTGCCATCGTGAGCCCCCCGCGAAGCCCCCATCTCCGCTGTTCCCCCTTTCCCACCCCCATCTCATGCCTCTTCTGGAAGACTCCAATGCCAGTGGACGCGCGCTCCTTCTCCTGTTTCTAGCCCGGGTCTCTCTGGTGCGGCTGATCTGTTGGGGCTTGCTCAACTGTACCCTGACTCCTCGGAAGAGGAGCAGGGTGATATCAATCAATTTGTTGCGGATCCCCCCTCTCATTCTGCTGGCTCTAAGGATCCCTCAAATGTTAAAGTTTCCACCTTTGCCGACTCTCCTCTCTCCACTCTGCTATGGACTTTAGCACCGCCGATATTGATGCGATGGAAAAAGGACCGAAGCAGCTGATATCATCTCCTCCATTCTGAGTAAGCTTCAGCGTGCATTCAAAGCTCTCAAAGATTGGGAGGACTTCACGAATTCTACCAGAATGGCCTTAGCAAACGATTTGTTCGGAGCTTCTCAAGTTGGCGGATCTCCTTGCAAATGAATCGGGCTCCCTAGAGCTAAAGATGTTGTTTACGAAAAGTGAAGAAGCTTATTTAGTTGCTCCTCTTCTTGGCTTGTCTCTTCTTCGTTCTCCTTTTGGAATCCTCGTGGGTATTTTTGTTTTGGTAATACTATTGTTAGATCGGCACGATGGGCTTTTTGTATCAAGGTTGTGGGACCTTCTAAAACCCTCTCTTTACCCAATATATTCCAAAAATCATAATTCCTTTCCATTGATTAAGGATGTATATGAGAGTTTCAAATTTTTAGTTGCATCTCCTTGATGTAAAAATAATCCAAGCGATTTGAGATCCTCAAACTCATAGTTTTACAAACATAAGAGCTATTAAGTTCCAAATTCCATAACTATATATATATATATATATATATATATATATATATATATACACACACACACACACACTACCCTTCTTAATTTATGATATTACTTAATAATGCCTCACAATCAATGCCAAAGAGGGTATTCCAATAAGGTGAATTCAAAAATCATCACATTATTTATTCATCAACGAGGAGTGATACATTCAATGAAAATAGAATTATTTAAGAGATTACAAAGTGTCATAACAATAGTACAAAACTAGTTTTATTACAACTCTCTTTTCCGACAAGTACATCTCAAGTAATGACGCCACATATCATCATAATAAAGATACAATTTCTTTAGTAAAACAGATGTAACTTTCTATATGTCTTTCTCCTTTCATCTTTTATGAAATCCATTTGCAAAATTGTTAGCATAGGTCAGTTCATTTGAACTGAGCATGATAAGCACTATAGCATTAAAATGTTGTGATTTTAACTAACTGTTTCATAAAAAGAACCATGTTATTTATGAAACAGTTATGAAAACACAACCATAAAAATAGAAAGACTTTTCCATAAAATAATAAAATTGAAGAAGAAGAGAGATATTTTTAAATTTTCAATGCTACAATAAAGTTTAATTAATCAGCCTATCAACCCTAACTTTTCATCATAAAACTCTTTTCAACATGCTAGAAAAAAACAATAGAGTTACAGAAAGGAAATTCATATTTCATCCAAACTTTACATTATCAATCAATTTCCAAAATAAGATCCTCCTATCATCCAGTTCTAACTTTCCAAGAATTAATAATAGATACAAAAATCTACCCATCTGAGTAGGTGTATTGTTTTCTATTTAAAGAGAACATCAAAATCAATATGAGAAGGAATTGACATACCAAATAGAATTATAATCCCTTGGAAAATCATGAGTATTTCATGCTCAACACAGAGGTTACATTTGGATTTATTAAGATTATATCTCTATGTTCCTAGAGAAAGAAGACTTAATCAATTAGAAACAAACAATTTAGCTCTCAGAAGATATACTCTAAAAGACTTGAGTGAGTTCATTTCAAGTTCAACTCACGGAACAATCATAACTAACACTCTGCAGTCCTAACAACTACATTTCTATAGCAATCGAAAGCCAAAGGAAGATGAGCTAATCATTCTAGATCCACACACAAGTTTTGACCAACCACTATCAAATCCAGAAAAGGTAGAGTGGTTATAGTTTAGAACCAAACTAGACAATATCATTCCCTTTTATCTTATGCTAGAGTTCATCCAAAGGAATGATTACAAAGGTAATGAGTAAATAACATTCCAGATTTGAAGAAAAAGACTTCAACCATGTCCTCAAGAGACTCATCAACACAACAATCTCAAAGATATCAAAGTATCTTAAAGATTCTAACCAATATATATCGATTCTGAGAGAAAAGATAATATTTATACATCAAGCAGGTTCGATTTCCAAAACCACAATGTTAGAACAACTTGAAAAGGGAAACTTGATAAATCAAAAAACCTCCCTTTATAAAAAATCGATAGGGCATTAAAGAATGATAAGGAGGAAGCCTCAATCATTCCCCATTTCACAAACTAATCATCCACTCCATGCAAACATGGACAAAACAAAAATGGAACAGACTACTTCAAGAGAAGGGCAAGAACAAATTTGAATGTCCCAAAATATCAACAAGCTCAAACCTGAAACACCAATGTAACTCAGATTTGGATAACCACAATGATCCAAGTGAAGAATAGAAAACCATAACATATGACAAGCAAAATAGTTTGTCCTTCCTCCACACAAAAGTAAAACCACCATTCACTTATTCAATCGAATAATAAAGTATTGTTTCAATAACTTAGAAATCTCAATGAAAGAAAGGATAGGAGAGTAACCTAGATCCAGTTCTAGTTAGTCCCACAAAGAACTATCAATTAACAAAACCAGAAGGAGAGAAAGATCATTCGAACCACTTCCTTTCAAAAAAATTCAACAAAAACTAACTATTCATAGAGAACTTCCCAAAATCTAAAAAATATTTGCAAAGGTATCAAAATCCCATGGTGGGTTTAAGAGAATACAAACAATACTCAATAGAATAGAACCAACTTTCACAAACACTCTTTCTTGTACACTTTCAACAAAATGAGCGAAGACTTGATACGATACCCAATAATAGTTTTCCAGATCTAAACACATACTGGGCATTCCATGCAAGAAGAAATTATAGTCATGAAACAAGTTGAGAAAAATGATGGTCTCAACTTCTATTATCAATAAAAAACCCAAAATGAAGAGCTCACAACAACATGAACAATGACATAATGCAACAAAATGGATATTCCTTCAAGATAGATTCCTATCGACAATAGTAAAGAGGCATGTAAGTTAATATCTATAGATTTTCATGAGCCATGTGTAGACACCAAAATCATGTTGTAATCACCTTATCACCCACCTCCTGCACCCCACACATGTTAATTAAATTACTTTAATTAAATTAATGCCATTTTACATATTAATTTAATTATTTTAATTAATTTAATGACCTTTACCCACACACATATTAATTTAATTAGTTACATTAAATTAATTAACTACCCTCATACACCTATTCAATACAATTACCTTTATTAAATACACTTCACCTAACCACCCCCATCATTTGACCCATTAACCTAAACCCTAAACTAATGTCCTAAATAAAACCTAACATTACACCCATCCCCTCACCTCACATTAAAATCCTCCTAAGGTCAGTTTTCACCCCGAGGAAAAGAAGAGACCCTTATCAAATGGCGGAACAACTTCCCAGGAAAATTTTGAACAACCCAAGATATCTCACCCAAACCGACGTCGGTTTACCCTAAACCAATGCCGGTTATACCAGGATGGACCAAATGGCCTATTTAGACCCATTTATAACTTTGTAATAGGGGTTGGTTGTTGATTACTATTGGTTGTTCATCATTGATTTGAGACTTCCTATCGTGAGTTCGATCTCTGATCTGCAGCAGTGAGAATGAAGACTGATTGGAGATCAACAAAAGTAACCAAATACACTGGCACAACAGTGAAGCTTTCTACCTAGCATTCTCCAACATAGTAACCTCTTCATCATTCTTCAGACCCGTACCTCACAGAAGAGTAAGTATCCTCCTCCAACCTATTTCATCTACTTATCAACATCTGTAATACTTTTTGGGTAAAGGAACTTAATCCTTCACCCTTTGTCCATTCCCTCTCTCTAGTTTCAGTCACCTTCTATACCCAATCGTCTTAATACCTTGCCCAATTATCTATCTGACCTCTTTAGTAATCTAAGACCTTCACAACATATTTACACCCCCTCTGTGATCAATCCCTACCTTCCACCAACTCCACTTTTGCCCCAAAACTCCCAAAACTCAGACTGTGTGATTTTACCAGTTCCCAATCTGACCATCATCGGTTCTCTCTAACCGTTTCAGTTACAGTAAGACCGCCATTAGTTTTGTAGAACCGTGGTCGGTCTCTGTTTTCCTAATCTCTACCGAAAACAGCAACCTATTTTTGACTCACATTCAACCTGACCTCATTGCTCTCGGCCTATACCTACTTGAACACCTATTTGACCTTGAAATCGTATCTAACCTATCCTGTTAACTCATATTCACCTATAACCAACTTATTTGACCTCTGGATCTCCTTCTAGCCTAGCCTATTAGATTAGATCTAGCCTATTGCATTTGTATGAGATGCCTAAATCATATTAAACTATAGTAGGACAATATTTACTTTATTTCAGCATTGAATTGTTTTAAATAGTGGACTGATAGCCATCTAGGAAGTATCACACTTCCAGGATCTAGCACATTCTAGGCAGTCCATTGCATATATCGTTTAACTCTCTTTGGTGGTCTTGTTTTGATTCTTATATAGGTAGTTCCTCCTAGCCAAAAGAAAGGTCTCATAATCACTTTGATTCAGAATTCAAATACACGTGTGTACGACCTTCAACCATCTCGGACAGGTATTCCTCGTACCACCTTTACCTTATTTGTTTCATCAAATACTTCTCTGAAAACTAAGAAATCAGTTGAAACACCATGCAACTGTTAATAGTATTTAAAACCTCCACATAAGCTTTCAATCAGTCATAGAATTACATAGTCTTGTTCCAATAACATGAAGGTCCAAATTTAAAAACAAGCAATCATTGCAGTCCTAGTTCACATTTCCATATTTTGTTATCAAAATGAAGAACAAGTAGAATCTGAAGAAACAAAACAAACACCATTGAAGCAAGAATAATCAATCATAAAAATAAAACTCAAAGATTTCCACAAAGAGCAGATTTTTTTTTGAATCACTTAAGTAAAATCAAAAGACTTAATGGATAGGGCCTATCATGCTTGATAGAGATCATGTGTTCACTTTTTTTGTAAAAATCTCCAATTAGATATTTTATTCCTTTCTACGAACGCCAAAATCTCCTCAAAACCTTCTCTACTTCCTCTTATAACTCCACAATGCTATTTTCATCTTCTAATGCCATGCAAGGTAAAACATTCATGCAAGGATTCAAACTGTGGGTTCAAGAGCAAGACAACATGCAGAGCCAAAGCTTGAAAAAGACCAAATGACCAAAACAAAACTGAAACCATTCTTTTTCCATATTCCTTCTTCCTAGGTGGTTTTTTCACCATTTCCAAAAATATTAAATGCAAAACATGGTCGATAGTCCTTCAACTTCCCCACTACCGCCAACTTGTGTTTGGCTAGATCTAAATTTAAAAATGCATGCAACAATCACTTGGCGGAGGTGCCAACTCAACCCCCCTATCTTTCTTCATGCATTTTCCAAATTTGGCAACATCAAAGAGATAAGATCGTATTAATTCCTCATAAATTTCTAGGGGTTGATTCCACCAACCTTCCCCTTTTCCATTTCGTACCATAGGCCATTTTAGGTTAGCCATCATTAGGTTAAGTTCAAAATTAGTCTAGGACTTAACTTAGGTCCATAAGTATAAGTCTAAGGTTCTAGTCATAAGTCCTTTAACTATTAACATCACACATTAATAAAAGAACATAGTAACTTAGAATAGGTTACAACTTTAGAATTGGGTTCCTTGTTTATAGTAAGAATTAAATCCCAAACTTACCAAAGAAGAACCAGATTACCATCTAAGATCACATACGAAGCAAGAAGCCGTAGAGATTATTCGTGACTTCAAGATAGTCAGAATTCAAAGATCACATGATATGTCCAACTTGTCCATTATGACCACAAGGTCATGAATTTGATCCAAGGTATTGCTATTCTCGCATCCCAAAAATTATGAAAACTAAAGCACAAATTCTAGTGCAAAAAAAGTATAAAAAATTAGTTTAATCTGAATCAATTTCTTATTTCCCAAGCAATGAATTATAAGAAGAGATGAATTACTTCATTTTCTATTCATCATAAACATGGCAGAATTATACCTATTTCAAGTAGATAACATATTATCTACAACAAACATGATTTCTTGATTCACAAGAGTACATTGTCTTTAATAAGAATCACATGTCAACGTTTGCAACTTCAAAACAGAAGTCATCATAGATATCAATCCATGTTAGAGGTGTTACAAGTGTGGTGAGGTCCATTTGAGATATATACCCTCAACAGTCGAGTATGGACTATAGAACTAAAGTGCGTCATAGGGTGGTGTACCAAGTTGGCTATGTGAGAGATATGTTGTATTATTTTTGCATGAGAGAAGGATGTCGTTAATGTGTCACTTGTGTAAGGTGTTGTAAAGTTGTGTTAAATTTATGTGATAGAAGTTGATTGTGAACATGTTGAGTGTATAATGTTGTGTCTTTGAGAGAGATGTGTTCGAATGTGGCATACTTATAGTAGGTTGTGTCACATGTGAAAGTGTTGAGTAGGTAGCATGTTCTGAATATGTATATTGTGTAATATTTTTGTGTTGATTACTTACAAGAGAGATGTGTCATGTGGTGTTAAAGAGGCATATCATAAAAGCGTTGAGTATGTATGTAGTGTTGGACCCTAGTCATTTTCATTGGTGTTGTCATTGATGTCAAGTGACATTGATGGAAAAAATGTGTGAATGGAGCAATTCAAGGTTGATAGGTAGTTATAGGAGTCATTCATAGTTTGTATGGTCAATCAAAAGATGGATATAGTGAATCTCGAAGTCGAGAATCATGTCACTCATTAGATCAATCATATGTGAAACATGTGTTATCTAGTCTCCAACAAGTCTCCAAGGTGTATGAGGTGTTTCAAGAGGTGTGCATTGGTTCCAAAATACTTCAATGATCTTTCAAAATGGTTGCGGGGTGATTCAAGGTCACTACATGCATGAACAATGAGATAGAGATTCATTGGAGTTATTAAAAGGTTGGTAAGATTGAATCCATTGATTTAGAGGACTAAAACTCATTTTCAAATGTTCTAAGTACTCACAAAAATTTGTATGGAGAAAAGAATTTTTTTTGGTACTTAGAAAATTTGTAAAAAAATTGGGTATGTTGAGTTTTAGTGTATTGTGAGTTCTTAGGGTGTGGAAGGATCTCGGTTCTCTAGAAACTAGAGTTCCCTACATTGGTCTAGTGGCCACATAGCAAAAAATCCTTTGTAATGTGGGTTCGTAACTCAAATCGGGCATAAAGGACTCCAAAAGAATGAGTTCGAGTAATCAAGAGTTCCTCACACTTTAATTTGGGCTATAAGGTGAAGGGTCAAGTATATTGCAGTCGATTAATGATTTTGGGCACAACTAACTCTGATGGAACTATTCCAAGTGATCAAGTGTTCTCCGCAAGCTCCTTCAACTGAAGAAAAAGGGACTTTGTTTTATGCGGGGGTCGGGATATGATTCGAGAACAAGTGATTCATTAGGAACAAATTCCCCTAAGGACAAAGTTATCCTCGTTTTGATTAAAGTCAAGTATAAAGGATTTAGTGTGGTGTAGATAGATATAAGGTTGTGGGCCCAGTGACACCTGAAAACACAAGTTCCATGAGAGATATGGTTCTCCACAAGTTTTAAAGACCCAAAAATCAAATAAACAGTTGAGTGTAGATAAGTTAGTGAGTTGGATGAACTTAAGAACTTTGGCACATGTTCCACGAAGACTTTAGTTCCCACGAGAAAGCCATATTGATCTCGAAAATCAAAGGAATAAGAATAAAAAAGAGTTATGTGGAGGAGATTGGATGCAGAATAACTAAGCTCATGTGTCCCAAGTTCTAATTGTTCCCAATGACCCGATATGACCGATTGACAAAGGAAAAGAGGGATGAAGTGTAATGTGGGAATATAGAGATGTGGAAGAACTTGAGATAGCTAACCCATTTACCCTAGTTCATCCAGTTCCCTAGATATGCGTAATAATCGTTTTGTAAAGGGTTAATGATTTATTTTTTTATAAAGTGAAAAATATAAAGTGTTTTAGGATGGAATATTAATATTGTTCAACACGTGCCTCTCAAAACCGCATGGTAATATCTAAGGCTCTAGATTTCATATTTACAAGTTTTTGGAATTTTTGAAAACGTGGGATCATTCTCCATTTAATGAAACTGAAAAATAAAGATTTAAAGAGTATTTGGATGATATTTATGGAAACAAAATACAATTTTTAGAAAGAGGTTACAACTAAAAATTAGAAGACAAAAAATCAATTACTCTTGTACATTTAAAGAATTCAATACATGATCTATGGAGAGATGATGAAAATAGAGAAAGAATACAATTGAGCTAAAAGTTTTAGAGAGAGAGGAAACATATATTTCAAATGAATATATGATGATTTAATAAGAGGGTAATCACAGAGCACGAGGATAGTAGCAAAAACTAGATCAAATGTATGTCCTGGATAAGTTGAGATAGGAAGGAGACATTGTTGAATAATGAAGATATATTGCTTTGAAAGATAGAAGACTTATGTTTTGAAGGAGACAGAGGTATCAATCAAATATCTAGTGATGATGATGGGGAGAATTACATGCTGAAGAATTTTTGTAGTGATAGAGAGGAGAAAGATCTATCAAATGAACATCTAGTGTTGGAAGAAAAGATCAATGATAGAGACATCAATCGAAAACTAGTTCAATTAATGTTTGAGGGGATAGATCAGAAAAGAGAGGTAAGAAGAATATTGAATATTTATTCCTAGATAGTGAATGAAGATAGAAAGAGAAGAGTGATCATAATCGATTTCCGTATGAAACACGAAACTATATAATCAAATTCATTGTATTGTTTTTCTAAGTTATTGCTTAGATCACGGGGGTTTCACCTCCTTGTAAGTAGTGGCTTACTAAAGATAATTTGTGGCTGATTAAATTCCAAGGGTTGAAGCCTCCTTGTAAGTGGTAGCTTAATAAATTTTGGTTTTCATTGTATCGTATTAGATTTGTAGATATAGATTGAGTTGTACCATTTTTGGGGTGAATCGGTGCAATAAAAACTTACATGTAGTATGTTGTAGATATGTCAAGTGTGTTGTATGTTGCATTTCTATGTGTGTTAGAAAGAAGATTTCATGAATGTATTGATTGTATAGTGCTTAATATGAGTTTTTAAATTGTTTCGTGTGTAATGTGATGTGTGGTGTAGTGTGTAATGTGTTGTGTGTGAGGTTCATGTGTATAGGATGCCCTCAATAGTCAAGTGTGAACCTTAGCACAAGAGTGCATCATCAAGTAATGCCGATACTAATGTATCAATATGTGTATGTTGTATGTGAGAGATTAGATGTGAAATTATGAGAATATAAAACATGTGATGATGCTAAAGTGGGGGTGAATAAGTGTGATACCCCCCAAGTATGTAAGTGATGGAGATCTAGATGATGGCGTTGAGTGGATGAATGTAAGGAGTAGTTTCCTTGAAACAAATTATTGGATGTGGAAATGGAGATTGGGGAGGGACCTTGCACGATGGTGGCTTATTTGATGATGTTTTGGAAGAATTCAGTGGAGGCCATGTTGAGTTGATATTTAGAGGAGGTGGCTTAGATTGACTTGGTAATATTGTAGACGACTTAGTAGGAGGAGGTGATGGAGAATGAACCTTGAGAGGTGATTTCTTATTTTGACTTGGTAATGTCACGAGATAACTTGAGTGGAGGAGGAGTGGGACCATCCTTAAGAGGAGGTTGAGTGGATTGAATAGGAAACACCGAATGGCCAAAGAAGGAACCTTAGAAATTATAACATGATGGTCATTAGATGTAGAAGGAGAAGATTTGGGATCCCATTTCGATGTAGCATTTGTATACGGGAATGTAACAGAATGTTGTGTAGTGAATGAGAGAAACCCCTAATGCTCAAGATGCATGATTATTCGTTGTAAAGTGTAACAACAATTGTCATTATGTCCATTAATCTGATGATAATTCCAATATGGGTGACCTTGATATTTTTCAATTCGGTAAGGAGGATAGCCCTGAGTAGATGGTAAAGCGATCAATTGATGACTAAGGCATTCAAGAACAATGTCCTGTTGCTTAGTTTTTTTATCAAAGGTGAGAGGATCTTGTAATGGTATGACTTGAGGCTCATTGATATGAGCACATGTAGAAGACATAGAATGAAAATGAGAAGAAGAACTATCATGAGCTTGAGAAGCATCCTTAAGATGTTGGATTTCATATTTTAGAGATGCAATCGTGGATTCCATAGCCTGAAATTTTTCTTAAAATAAAGAATGAAAATATTGAATTGACTCCAACATGGGTTGATTGGATGGAGGATCACAAAGACTAGGGTCCTCAGATAGATGATCAATAATAACACTCACTTGATGCAATGGTGTATCTCTAGGGATTTTTTCAGAAAAACATGGCAATTAGGATGCATTTGAATCAAATCATACAAATAACTTTGAGCAACTTTAGGAGCCATGATAGAAAATATAATGTTCGAAGAAGGATCCATGTGATCGATCATGAGTGGGGTTCACCAAATGATTATGAAAATATTGAAATAAATAGATGCATAATACTAATTGTAATGTAGCAGTAAATGAATGTAAAAATATGTACATAATAGACCCAAGAAAGATAAGCTAGAGATTATGAAACCTAGTTGTAAAATAAGAGATATAATTACTTAGTTGTGTCATAATTAGTTGTGGATTATGCCGAAGTGATAGGGTGATGAACATAGAGGAAGAAACTGTCACATAGAGACTCATAAAAATGTGTGAGATGACAATATGCCTAGACTGGCCCACCTAGAAAGGGTTAGGGGCGCTTGCAGGGGCGCAAGACAAGATCTGGGCACCTCTATCTACCAAAATGCTCATAAAACCATCTTTGACTAGTTACAAGGTGTTTGTTGTCCTTCTCCTTTGGTTGTTAGTATGTTGCACAATGATCTTTGATGTCTTTGATAACCTGTAATGAAATATTGACCTGTAAAACCCTTAAGAGTGCATCAAATCCCAAAAAGAAAAGAATGTAAATGAGGGGTCGATCGACCGCATCTATTAAATGAGTGAACTTATGACTATGTGTTGCACTACATTTCAGACCCAATTTAGTTTTAGGTGTGTGTGTGTGTGTAGAATCGTACCCTAGGTGGCTCTTGTGCATGTCGCACTTGAAAGCGAGTAAATAGCTAGATGTAGAAGATGTAAGTAGATGTGTGCATGGAATAGAATGAACTTCCCTCCTATGAAGTGTATGCAGAAGAATGTAGTCCCTTTCCCTTGAATGGATGCTAAAATGGATGCTTGAATGCTATTAGATACAACCTTAGGTGGTGATAGCTAATACTTAGTGCTTGGTCCCTTATTGTGATCACATAAGTTTATATTTATATGATTCCTTTGCTTGAATTTCATAATTAACCCCAAAAATTCCCACGCCAAAAAGATAAGATGTTCAAATGGCTAGAAAGGACCCAAAATATGTGAACAAATTAAAAAATCTCAGGGGCACCTGGAGGGGACCTGGGCACCTAACATTGGTGTCCTGGCTGGAATTTGGTGTCCAGACTCATAGAAACTAAAGGGTCAAAGGTCAGATTGAGCAAGAAGGTGTGCAAGACCAAAAGTGGAAACAAAAATAAAGAAAATATGGCCAAAGACATGGGTTAATTAGTACTTTTCTTAGTTAGGAATCATGAATAATAGTATGCAATCAGGACTGGATAATTACCCAAAGTGCATGCTTTTGCGTCATATTTTCCCCACTTTATGTTGTTGATCAAATTCTCGATAACATAAAGTAGATAAGAGATGTGTACCTAATAACCATGTAGATCGATGGTGAAAGCGTGTCGAGAGACAAGGAAAAGTGTGGAGTGATAAAAATGTGAAGTGTGAAAACTAGAGAGGAGAAAGTGCAAAAAATGATGATGATGATGACCCTAGGGTAGAAACACATGTGTAGATGTCGACTTTGTACTTTCTTTTATTTCAATTGTTGTTTGATTGATGTTGTTGGTGTTGTTGATGTAGGATGATGTTGACTACCACTTCTCATAAGGATGGACCTACAAAAGAGAAGAATGATCAAGTAGTCAAATACATGTGTATATGATCAAAATGTGTAAAAAGTATGTAAGAAAGCATATGAAAATGTTAAAAATAACATGTGTACCTAATTTGTAATGAGGAAAAGAGTGTAGAAAGGATCTTGTAGATGATGTAGAGGAGTGAGTTTTTCAGTGATCTCACACCAAGACATGGAAGAAGTGTAGGGAGGAAATTCCAATGTCATCCTCCATCCTATAATTGTTTCCTAAAATTTAGAACACCACTACATATGGTGTGTAAAAATTCAATCCAGTTTGACCAACCCCGATCCAATGAGAAAGTGTTAAGGACTCGTATGCCATGTAAAATCCACTTTGTGAAGTGTTGTAGATTGTGTTGCACCGAAAGATGTTGTGTAACTACCCCCAGTCACATGAATGCGCGCTAGGAAGCTTGAGAACACCTAGGCACTATGGTCTAGGTTTGGGTCTTTGGTGTCTATGTTGTAATAAGGACCCACTTTAGATTTTGATCCTTTCTCGATGCTGATGATTGTGTTATATTGGTACTAAAATGTGATGAAATATTATTGTAATACGTTGTAAGGGGTGAATGATTCACTCCGAATGATGTCTCCCTTGTTTTGGGTGCATGTGACGTCGCTGAGGAGTATGCATCCCAAAGGAGGACCAACGATGTGATAAAAATATTCTTTGTAGGGGGGAGTGTTCTTGGTAGAAACCAAGGAACACGTAAACAAAGTGGCTAGGAGACAAGTGTTAGTACAAGCAAGATAAACACACATGTAAAATTTAAGCTAGTAGACAATAATACAATTTATAAGCTAAGACTCAAGAAGAAAATACACATGAGAACAATGTAGACCAAAAAAATTAGGTTTCTGAAATAGGACATCACTCACAATGTCACAAGATAATCAAGGATGACAAGGCCAAAAGCATACAAGTGTGCACACAAGACAAAGGTCAAATCCCGCAAATAGTGTATTGGCGATGGACAAATTTGTGGGTTTCTTGCCAACACTCTGGGAGTCAAAGTCCCTCTACTTAGATGGTGCAGCTTCCATATTTGCATGCACATGGAAAAGGTGTATTTTCTTGGTGGCCTTATTGTTGGGGATCCAATAGGGGCACTCCACCAACCTTGCGTCAAAGCTAGCAATCTCTTGCTAGAGAGGAATTCATTAAGAGAGTTGGAAAGGTAGTGAGAATAAGAGGTAGGGGAGCTAATGTTGCAGGTAAAATTTCAAATTCATGCACACACTAGTTAGAAATTTCAACACAAGCATTTATGAGAAGAAACAACCAAAACTTCCATGCTACTAGCTAGAGGAAACCATGCATATAAATATGCACACATTCATATGCCTTGGAAAACAGAAACTTCTTCCTTACTTAGCATTTCAATTAAAGTTGTACATAGTATGAGAATGGAGGAAAATAGTGAGGAGAAAATAGAAGAAAATGGCTATCTCCTTTGTTCTCTTTAAGCACAATGCACTCTTGAGTTCACATAACCAATCACCAAAATAAGAAGTTAAGAAGTAGCTCATTACAATTTATAGAGAAGAGATGACTCTTCATCTTCCTAATGACACTTCATATGCCTTTTTCTAACTTTAGACTCTTGATATTCCTAAGAAAATATTAAGTCCCTTTTATATAATCAAGGTGACTTAATTTACATTATGTTTCTAAAGTTTTTTTCGAATAACTTAAAGGCATATCAAAAGTGCAAACCCCAACAAAGAAGAGAGAGAAAGTTGGGGGAGGAAGAGAGGAGAGAGAGAGAAGGAAGAATAAGGGGAAAGAATGATGTTGATGACGAAAGATCTACCTCCGATGAAGTCCATAGCTCCTTCCAGATGGCTCGATGGAATGTCCCAATGTGACGATCTCTGAATCCCTAAACTATTTGCACCCTAAGAAGCTCCTTTGGATGGTTTAAGGAAACCTTGGGTTAAGTGTTCAAAACACTTGTTGAATGAATTCACTGATGACCATGAACACTGACTCATAAATATCCTTTCCGAAGAGATAGGAGCTCATAACCGATCCTGCCAAGTTGAATGAATTATTTCACCGATGACTACAACTTTCACCCTGCACATGATATACATGTGACCCAAACCATGTAGTGAGTGTCAAAAGACACTGTCGAGGTCTCCCGAGATGAGCTCAAAGATCTACGAGAGATGCCAAAGATGCTCCTTGTGACAATGTTATGACCTACTGGCAAAGATGGTATATTGAGGAGATAGGCAATGAATCCTGGTGAGGGAAATATTTGGCGATAGTGACAATGCCCATTTTGTAAACTTGAATCTCATCATCTCTTGACACTTACTATATTTAGAGAGCAAAACTTTGATTTTTTTAGTAAGTGTGAGGACTTATCTTCTTGGACCCTTGCATGATTGGAATTCTTTGTCCTCTGTTACCAACATTGCTTCTTGAATGTGACTTATTGTTAATAGCGAGTGCCAAAATGGGGACTTATTATTTTTAGTAAGCATCTATTCCACCTCTCTGAACCCCTATTGATGATGCCCACTTGAATGCTTGTCTCTGTGTACACTTCCTTTGTAAAATCCACCTTCTAGAACAACTTACTATTTAGAGAAAGTGCCTATGAGACAACTTACTATTTTTAGTAAGTGATGATTTTTGGGTTGTGATGACTACACTAATGAGTTTTTCCTATTTTACTTTCCCTATGTACATGGTCTCCTCCTGGGTTTCCCTTCTTAGGTGACTTACTAAAAATGGCAGGCACCCATATAGGGGGATTAATATTTTTAGTAAGTGGTCATTTTCACTATTTTATGCTCTGAACAATCATTCTGACCTCATGATTATCTTTGGTGCACACTATTTTCGCCACCACTGCTTCTGATGAAGACTAACCAAAAATAGCAAACATGTGTAGGAAATCTTACTATTTTTGGAAAGTGTGTCTCTAGTGCTCGGTTTGTGATGGAACACATATTTTCATATTCATCTTTTCATCACAATTTTATCCCCGAATTTCACTTGATTTCACCCACCATAATGCTTGGAAATAAAAAATAAAATTTTTACCGCCAAGAGCTTCAGCACTGAGCTACCATGACAACCATTAATGGAGTCATGAAGCTTTTTTTTAGGTATTTTTTCACCTCTGATCATGATGAAATTGACTCCATTGGGATAGGTTTTTCATTTGGAGTCTATGTGTAAATTTTTAGCTTGATTCCATTGTCGGATTGATGGGAAATCCGACAAATGTGAGCTAGGGCACGAAATGGGGTTTTTATGAAACAAATGATTTAGGGAATCATTCGATCTCCTGTTTGTTTCATTTTGATCATCTCTGAAAATTAGTAATTCTAAAAAATATCTCATCTCAATCCGACTTGTATTTTGCAAGATATGAATATTTTTCTATTGGGAGACTTTGTAGTTTTCTTGCGCAAAAATCTTCGTTTTTCTTCATTTCTATGTCATTTTAATCCATTATTTTTATGATTTTCAATGTTTTTAGATGGAGAGGAATTTCATGGAGTTATATAGATGTAAAAATTGAGGATTTGGATTATGGAAGAAATTTGGCAGAGTTTTGGTAGGCTATGGAGGCGTGGGGGAAGAATGGCAAAAATTGGCTAAGTATTGATATTTATAGATTGAAAATGGAAGAGGGGGATAGGGGAAATTTTGTGTCCATTTCATCCCTTTTTCAAAATGGAAAAATGGGATATAAATGTACACTTTGTGCCTCATCGTGACACTTGTCCTTTTTGATTTGGTGTGCACTTTGGAGAGGGGGTTGAACTTGAACACTTGGGGCTTAATTGACACGTACATGGTCATATTGGTGACCTGGGGACTAAATGGGAGGAGGGGGATTTTTTCCCCCTTTTTCCCTTTTCTAAATGGATGAAAGGACATGAAATCCCACCTTAACCACAAGCTACCATGTGCCCTCTATGAAAAATGGCTAAGTATGAGAAATCGCACCTTGGGACCAACTAGTAGAGGCGATATCTCTAGCTCCCGGATGAATTTTGGGGAGAACGTTTATATAATTATTCCTAGAAAAATAATTTTGAGATGATTTGTGATGGTATAAAACCTTGAATATATCATAAAAACCTCCAAATTTTCCATTCTTTCTCTGGACCGCTAGTTGTGCGCCAAAAGAATGAGTTGCCTAGGAAAATGTATGATGTTCCAAGATGTCCCGTCTTTTCCACCACTTAGGAATGGAAATTAATTTTTATAGGTAATTTTTGGGCTTTAAAATATTCATTAGGCTCTTAGAATAGCTATTTGAATCTCAGTCCCTCCTTCATGGTGTGTGCTCGTTCGGGCCCAAAACTCCTTTAATGAATTGTTTCCAACACCTCTCGAATATTCAATGAATATTTAAAAATAATTTCCCTGATGTTCCTATCACTTGAATAATCTTCTGTAATGATTTTTCCCCTTCGATCCACTCCAGAGATGGTGTACTAGTCCTAGGAAGACTAATGGTAGCCTTTCCCAAAACTGCTCGAATGCTTGCATGTTCCAGAAGATCCTAAATCACCTAGGGGGATTGATTTTACTTTCCTAAATCACTTAGAGGACACTTGAAATTCACATAGGGATCATTAAACTGATAGGATAGGGATGGAGGTTGGGATAAACTAACCAGGAGGTTTCTTGGGAAGGTATGACTTTGAAATTTTTGACATTATGGTCTGTTGTCATGCTTGAAAATTGGAAATTTTCCTATTACACATTTGCATGATAACATAGTGGAAAACAATGACAATCAATTTAACAAACAACAATGGAAGTAAATAGGAATGCAAGACAAACGATGCACATGAAACACCTATTAGCGTGTTAGGAAAATAAAATTGTTGGGGAAAAACCATATAACGAGTGTTGCACATATCTATAATCAAATAAAGCATACAAACAATGAATGCGAAATAAATGCAGAAGATAAAATAAAAAGAGAAAGATAACACTAGATTTAATGTGGTTCCCCCAATGTGTGCTACGTCCCCCACCAAGAAACATCTAATATTATTATTCAAAGGCTTTATAGAGGAAATACAATGAAGATTTGTTGTGTTCCAACACCTCATAGGATGTTCAATGCTTTTCCCTCACTCAGCTACTCTTACTTTCTCGCCAAGAAAACTAACATGCAAAAAAATGCTATTTTATTCTCTCTTACCATCACACAATGCATACATGCATATATATATATTCTAGGAAGCTAATTATGCTTTTAAAATCAAGAAATCATCATTGAATCAAAAGATTTATTTTAATTCTTGTTTAAAGAACAAAGCACCGTCGCACAGGTGACCGATGTTGGTCACTTTTCGACTGATTTTGATCACTTCTTGACCTATGTCGGTCATTATTAAAACCATAAACATGTAAAATCAAGCTTCATGTGAAGCAATTAAGCTCCACACTCAACAATCTCCTACTTGGAGATTGATTGTTTCACTGTATTGTGCATCACCATCCTTGGTTCCTTTTCCTTGGCCCATTTCTTCCTCTTCAAGTCTTAAAATTGAAGACCAACAGAAGTGGAGTGAAGCTCCATATTCTCCCTTACCAATGGATTTGTTATCATATCCATAGGGTTCTCATCTATATGGATTTTCTCTAACTTCATATACCCATCCTCCAATACTTGCATATGAAGTGATACCTCAACTGAATGTGTTTTGTTCTTGAATGAAATGTTGAGTTCTTTGTAGATGGATCGCGCTCTGACTATCATTTTATAATCTGCAATCCTCTTTCTCCTTTCCCAAATCTTCCATGAACCTATGCATCCATATCATCTCTTTACTAGCTTATGTAGTTTGCAACATACTCTTCGCCTCGTAGTAGACAAAGCCACAACCTTCTGCAATCTTGAAATCTAGCTAATTATCATTCCACCTACTATGAAAACATATCTAGTGGTGTTCCTCTGCCATCCAAATCTCCAGCCATATATGAATCAACATAGCTGCGTAAAGAAGTATCTGACCCTCCATAGCATAACTCCATGTCAGATGTCCCTCTCAAATACCTAAGAATCCATTGGAATGCTTTCCAATGTTCTTTACCTAGATTAGCCATAAACCTACTCACAACTCCCACTTCCTGTGCAATGTCTGGTCTAGTACAAACCATGGCATACATAAGACTCCCTACTGTTGAAGCATAGGGAAAACATACCATGTACTCAACCTCCTTATGTGATGAAGGAAATTGATCTTTCTTAATTTGAAGTGTCCAACCATAGGTGTACTAACATGTTTTGAATCTTGCATGTTAAACCTTTCCAACACCTTATTGATATAAGCCTCTTGAGACAAATACAACTTCTTGTTTTTCCTGTCTCAATGAATTTGCATGCCAAGGATTTTCTTTGCAGCTCCCAAATCCTTCATTAAAAATGTGTGAGCTAACCTTTCTTTAAGTTTACCAATGTCCTACATACTAGATCCTGTAATCAGCATATCATCCACATATAGTAACAAAATAACATAGCTCTCATTTTCAAGCTTCTTAAAATAAACACAATGGTCATATTCACATCTCATATAACCATGCTCATGCATAAAACTGTCAAATCTCAAATACCATTTCCTTGGAGCTTGCTTGAGCCCATATAGGATCTTTTTCAATTTGCACACAAGTTTATCCTTACCCTTGACTTCATAACCAAGTGGTTCTTTGCATATAAATCTCTTCCTCCAAATCACCATGAAGAAAATTTGTCTTAACATCAAGTTGTTCTAAATGAAAATATTTTGTTGCAACCAAACTTAGAACAATATGAATAGAAGTCATCTTAACTATAGGAGAAAAAATATCATCAAATTCAATACCTACTTTCTGTGTAAATCCCTTTACCACAAGCCTCACCTTGTACCTTTTCAGTCCACCCTCTTCTTCCTTGATCTTGTAAACCCATTTGTTCTGCAGTGTTTTCTTACCTACTGGAAACTTGACCAAATCCCATGTCTGATTTTGTTCCAAGGAGTCCATCTCCTCATCCATGCCATGCTCCCACTACTCATGGGTATCTACCTGCATTACTTCTTCAAATATTTCTGGTTCACCACTATCAGTCAATAATAAATAAGAAAAGGAAGGTGAAAATCTCTCTAGAGGTCTACTTACTCTTTGTGACCTTCTCACTAAGATCTAGGGTGTCTGGGGCTCATTATGTGCATGTTGCACATTTTTGTCAATCATGTGTCGTGGTGACACTAGTCACCTATAACCAACCGTAGTTCTCGTAACCGATCGTGATTCCTCTATTTACCGACTAACTACGATTGCCTTACCACCACCGGTTCGAGGAGTACATAAGCTAGCTCCAATAGTTTTCTATTTTGAACCCGATCCTGTCTGCCGATGCTAGTTAGCCTGACCGACATCGATTTCTATAGAACCAACATCGGTGTCTGTGGATGTCTGCTTTAGGTCTAAAAGTTGATTTTCCTTCAAAATCTCATCAACCTGTTCATGTTTAGGCACCAAAACCTGATCCATATATATTCTTTTTCATTCTAATCAATGTCACGACTCCTAACAATCTTAGAATCTTCTAAATCCCAAAATCGATATCCGAAATCACTAGAGCCATAACCAATGAAAGTACATCTCTTATATTTAGCATCCAACTTCTTCCTATTTTCCCTATCAACATGCACAAAAGCTTCTAAGCCAAAAACTCTAAGAAAATAAAAATCTACCTCTTTTCCAAACCAAACTTCTTCTGGTATTCCACCATCTAGTGTTGTTGAAGGCCCACTGATTGATCAAGTACACCGTTGTATCCACTACTTCTACCCAAAACTTCAAAGGCAAACCAACATGTATCCTCATGCTTCTAAGCATGTTCCATGATGTTCATATTTCTGCAACTCCATTCTCTTGTGGAGTTCTAGGAACCATTATTTCTCTTCATATTCCATTCACTGAACAATAATCATTGAAAGCCTTGTTGTAGTACTCACCACCATTTTCAGATCTAAGGCACTTTAATTTTAAGTTTGTTTCATTTTCTAAAATGGCTTTGCATATTTTAAAAGTCTCAAAAACATCATATTTACACTTAATACAATAGATCCATACCTTCTCTTGTGGCATCATCAATGAAAGTCACATAATATTGGGATCCTCTAATAGAAGCTACATGAGATGGTCCCCACACATCTGAGTGTACAAGCTCCAATTTTGCTCCTTCTTTGTTGACCCAACCTTGAGAAATCTCACTCTCTTCTACTTTCCAAATATGCAATGCTCATAGAATTCAAGATCTAATTGTTTCAAATCGATAACTTACCCTTATCCTTTAAGATTTGTATTCCTTTTTCACTCATATGGCCTAGCCAATTATGCCACATGGTTGCATCTGAATCTGTAGTAGATAGCATAGAAAAGGAATTAGTAACATATGTAGACAGATAGATATAAATTTCATACCTTCTTACCTCTTTCCACAACAAGAGATCCCTTGGTAACCTTCCAAGAATCAGTTGTGAATGTAACCACACATCCAGATTCACCTAGTTTCCCTGCAGATATTATATTTCTCTTGAGGCTTGACACATGCCTCACATCTTTCAATACCCATGTATTTCCATTCTGCAACTTTAGATGAACATCACCTTTACCAGTAATATTGCATGGATCATCATCTCCTAAATAAACTTGTCCAAAATCACCACAGCGTAATTTTAAACAACCCTTGTTAGGGGTAGCATGGAAAGAAGCTCCATAATCTAAAACATAAGATTCTAATTTATTATCCAAGGAGAGAATAAGGGAATATTGTTTTACCTCACTTGCAATGTTTTCCTCTTTACCTTTGTCTAATGTATTCTCTTCATTTTCCTTGGACCAACACTCCTTCTTTAAGTGTCCTCGATTTCCACAATTCCAAGCAAATCAAATCTCTGTACACTGGATCTAGATCTACCACCTCTTGACTTTGATCTATAATTCATCTTGCTCTTTGATGGTCTCTCCTTAGATATTCCCTTGCTTTCTACATTTAAAGCATTTCCATATGATGCTTCTCCTGAGCTTTTCCTACATATTTCCTCATTAAGGATTACATTAACCACATCATCAAATTTAAAATCTTGAGAATCAAATGTTGTATTACTTACAGCCATTACCAAGTTATCCCAACTATCTGGAAAAGATCATAAGAATAAAAGTTCTTTCACTTCATCATCAAACAAAATTTCTACCAATTTTAATTGATTTACAATAGACTATAAAACATTCAAATGATTAGATACATATCCACCTTCTTTCATCTTAGAATTAATTTTTTCATCAAATAAACATTATTGAAGCACCAAGAATTTCATACAAATTTGCTAAATATTTCATCAATTCTACCGTGGTTTTTACATCTGTAAAATTCGAAGCCACCGATGTTGTCAAGCTCAATATTATAGATCCCAGATCCTTTCTATCAAGAACCTTCCATTCTTCATCATTCATCATCTTTGGTTGTGTATTCTTATCCAATGGTAAGTATAGATCCTTTTGATACAAATAATCATCCACCTGCATCTTCCATAGTTGATAATTATGACCATGTCAAATTTCTCTACTCGGTATTTACTATCTTCTACCATTTCTCTACTCCCACTCAATCAGAAAACCCTCTGTGAGTAAATCCTGTCAACACACAAAACCTCCAAACAAATCTCTAATACCATTTGTTAGGGTTAAACCATATAATAGTGTTACATATATCTATAATCAGATAAAGCATACAAGCAATGAATGCGGAAATAAACTAGAAGATAAAATAAACAAGAGAAAGATAACACCATATTTAACGTGGTTCACCCAGTGTGGGCTACGTCCACCAAGAAACAACCAATATTATTATTCAGTGCTTTACAGAGGAAATACAATGAATATCTTCTATCTTCCAACACCTCACAAGATGTTCAATGTTTTTCCCTCACTCAACTACTCTTTCTTGCTCACCAAGAAAACTAACATGCAAAACAATTGCTATTTTCTTCTCTCTTACCCTCATACAATGCATACATGCATATATATCTATTCTAGGAAACTAAATATGCTTTTACAATCAAGAAATCATATCTAAATAAAAAAATTATTTTAATTCTCGTTCAAAGAACAAAGCACCGTTGCACAAGTTACCAATGTCGCTTACCTCCGACCAATGCAAGTCACTATCAAAACCAACAACATGTAAAAGCAAGCTTCCTGTGAAGCAATTAAGCTCCAAACTCAACAAAAATGTATGTTAAAACCTGTATAATCTGATATAGTAGTGTGTTATGAAATAAAAGGAAATAATAACACATGTATTTTATGAAAGTGGATGCCCCTAGGATCCATTGTGGGACTGGTAATAGGTATTACACAAAACATCTATCTTTATATGTATCGATCTCGTATAACTGTGATCGCAACTATAAATCAAGTGAATGCACATGTGTGTATGAAAGATAATGACATACAAGATATCTATCTAGCACGTGTAACAAAGCATACATGTAACAATTAAATGTAAGAAAGACTAAGTGTGACCAAAATATGTAGTATGTTGTGGATGAGATGGAATGGAGTGCATAGTGACCTGATGATAGGAGACAGTGTGCTCCCTAAGTGAGTGTGAATGAGTATACATGAGATGAGGTTCATTTATACATGCCCCCACAACAGTCAAGAATGAACCAAAGAGCAAGAGTGTGTCATTGAGAAATGGTTTAAATTATGCATACTAGAAAGATGTGATCATCAAATTGCAAATCATAGAGTGTAAGAGAATGAGTGAGTGATTGAACACATTAGTGTGGTGAGGTCCATTTGAGATACATACCCTCGTGAGTCGAGTATGTACCATGGAACTAAATTATGTCACGGGGTGGTGTGATGTGTTCGTTGTATGAGATATATGTTAAATTACTTGTATTTCTTGCACATGAGAGAAGAATGTCATTAATGTGTTGATTGTATAAGGTGTTGTGAAGTTATGTTGAATATCTACAAGATAAGTTGATTATGAACACGTTGAGTGTATAATGTTGTGTGTTGAGAGACATGTGTTTTGAATGTGTGGACTTTTAGTATGTTGTGTCACATGTGAAAGTGTCGAGTAGGTATCATGTTGTGAATATGTAGATTGTGTAAGATGTTTTTATTGATTACTCATGAGAGATGTGTCATATGATGTAAAAGAGGCAATGTGTAGTATGTTGTAGATATGTCGAGTGCATTTTATGCTTTGTTTGTATGTGTGTTAGAAAGAAGGTGTTGTGAATATGTTGATTAAATAGTGATGAATATGATTCTTTCAATTGTTGCATGCATAATGTGATGTTTGGTGTAGTGTGTAATGTATTGTGTGTGAGGTTCATGTGTATAGGATGCCCTCGACAGTCAAGTGTGAAACGTAGCATGAGAGTGCATCATCGGGTAATGACAATACTAATGTATCAAGATATCTATGTTGTATGTGAGAGATTAGATGTAAAATGATGATAATGTAAGATGTTTGTCGATGTTAAAGTGAGGGGTGGGAATAAGTGTGATTCCCCCCAAGTATGTAAGTGATGGATATCTAGTTGATGATGTTGAGTGGATCAATGTAAGGAGTATTTTCCTTGACACAAGTGATTATATGTAAAATTGTTGATTGGCGAGGACCTTGCACGATGGTGGTTTATTTGATGGAGTTGTAGAAGACTTAAGTGGAGGCCAGGTTGAACTGATATTTGAAGGAGGTGGCCTAGATTGACTTGTAAATATTGTAGATGACCTAGCAGGAGGAGGTGATGGAGAATGAACCTTGAGTGGTGATTACGTAATTTAACTTGGCTATGTCATGGATAAATTGAGTGGAGGAGGAGTGGGACCATCCTTAAGAGGAGGTTGAGTGGATTGAATAGGTGGTACTTGACTGGCCAAAGAAGCAACCTTAGAAGTGATAGCATGGTGCTCATTAGACATAGAAGGATAAAATTTAGGAGCCCATTTGGATGTAGCATTTGTAGATGGGCATGCAACAAAATGTTGTGCAGTGAATGAGATAAACCCTTGATGCTTAAGATGCGTAATTATTCATTGTAAAGAGTAGCATTCATTACCATTATGTCCATTAATTTGATGATAATTACAATATGGGCGACCTTGATATTTTACAAGTCAGTAAGGAGGATAGCCACAGTAGATGGTAAAACAATAAATTGTTAACTAAGTAGTTTAGTAAGAATGTCATGTTGCTTAGTTTTACAATCAAATGTGAGAGGATTTGGTAATGGTATGACTTAAGGCTCGCTTATATGAGCACATGTAGAAGTCATAAAATGAAAATGAGAAGAATAACTAATATGAGCGTGAGAAGCATCCTTAAGATGTTAGATTTCATATTTTAGAGATGTAATCATGGATTCCATAGCTTGAAATTTATCTTCAAATAAAGAATGTGAAGCTTGAATTGACTCCAACATGAGCTGATTGGATGGAGGATTATGAATACTAGGTTTGTCGGATATATGATCGAGAATAACACTCACTTGAAGTGGTGGCATATCTTTAGGGAGATACATAGTGTCTAGGTATTTTTTTAGAATGACTTGGTAATTAGGATGCATTTGAATTAAATCATACAAATAAATTTGAGAAACTTTAGGAGCCATAATAGAAAACATAATGTGCTAAAGAAGGATCTAAATGACTAATCACAAGTGGGGTTCACCAAATCATTAAGCACATATTGAGATAAATAGATGCCTAATATTAATTGCAATGTAGCAACTTAAATGAATGTATAAATAAGAACATAATAGACCTAAGAAAATTAAGCCAAAGATTATGAAACCCTAGTTGCAAAATAAAAGATAGAATGACTTAGTTGTTTCACAATTAATCTTGAATTGTGCTAAAGTGACAGGGTGATGAACAGAGAGGAATAAGTGTCGCACAAATACTTAGAAAAATGTGTGTTCTAATGATCTTCCCTGGGGTGGGGTGCTTGGAAAGGAGGGGCACTGTGGGTGCCCTAGACCCGATAATGGGCGCATGTGTCTACCAAAATGATGAAAACCATCTTTGACTAGTCTTAAGATGTTCCTTATCCTTTTGCTTTAGTTATTAGTATGTCGCACAATGATCATGAGGTTGATGATAACATGTAATGAAATATTGACCTGTAAAACCCTCAAGAGTGCATCAAATCCCAAAAAGAAAAGAATGCAAATAAGGGTTAGAATGTCCTTTGTTGTCAAACAAGTGAATTTAAAATTGAGCATTTCACTACATTTTAGGCCCAATGTAGTTCTAGGTGTGTGTGTCTAAAATAGTCCTAGGTGGATCTTGTGTTTGTCGCACTTGATAGCAAGAAAATAGTTAGATGTAGAATATGTAAGTAGATGTGTGCATGGAATAGAATGAACTTCCTCTCTTATGAACTTTATATAGAAGAATGTAGTTTAAGACCCTTTAATGGATGCTTGAATGATCTTAGAATGCTCTTGAATGCAACCTTAGGTGGTGATAGCTAATGTTTAGTGTTTAGTTCCTTATTATGATCACATAACTTTATATTTATATGATTCCTTTGCTTGAATTTTGTAATTAACCCTGAAAATGTTGACTACCAAAAATATAAGATGATCAAACATCTAGAAAGGACCCAAAAGATGTGAAAAAAGTACAAAGAGGTCGGGGGTGCCCAAAGGGGATAGGCGTGCCAGATGCTAGCATCTTGGCTGAGCGCTGGTGTCTAGACTCAGAGAAACTGAAGGGTTGGAGGTCAGACTGAGCAAGGTGTGCAAGACCAAAAGTGGTAACAAAAAGAAAGAAACTATTGTCAAAGACATGGTTAATTATTACCTTTCTTGCGTTGGAATCATATGAATAGTATTATGCAATCATGACTAGATAATTACCCAAAGTGCATGATTTTGTGTCTACAAATTCTAGGAAGAGGTATCATGAAGTGTGGATCATGAAATGTGTAGTGTGTGAAGTGAAAGGATGTAGTATGCCCTCAATAGTCAAGTGATAACCACAAGAGTGTGTCATAGGGTAGTGACAATACTAGATGTGTATCAAGTTGTGTAAGACTTCTTAGAAAGATTTAGATGTGCGACACGGAGTGCAAGAGTATAAATGATATACACTTGATGATGCTATGAGGGGGAGATATTAGGCATGTTGACCCCAGGTATATGATGAAGAGTAAGCTATCGATGAAAGCAAAGGGCAAGGGTTTTCCACCCGATGTCTAAAGAGATAAAGGCATGCAACCATGCTCTAATATCAATGGTGTATGATACTAATGATGAATATGTGTAAGAATCCTACGTGGTAAACACCTATGTGAAGGATACCTAGGAGGTGATGAGCACATATGTGAAAGAGACCTAGGTGGTGATGAGAACCTATGCGAAGGAGACCTAGGAGGTAAAAGAGGTAGTGAACTACTAAGTAAATGGGTTGCCCAAGTATGGGACTTAGGCCAAGGGGATGGACTAGTAGACCGATGAGAATAAGTAGGTCAAGGGTAGATAGAAGATATAGGTGTAGAATGTTCCTTAGATTTGAGAGGCCCAGGGGGCCTAGATGCTCTAACTAGTGAAAGGAAATCCTCATGAGTAGGCTAAGGCAATGTTGTGGATGGTGAAACACATTTGGGAGTGACATGATTTGCTTATTATGAATCAATTTGATACACAAGTGGTTCACAGAAAAGATAGCTTGAGTGGTGTGGAGCCACGAAAAACCTAAGAGAATGTCACGATATTTGATTGAAGGTGCCACAAAAAATGGCACAAGCATGGTAAGAGGCACAACTATAACTAGAAGCTTAATGTAGCCATAAAATTTGGGAATAGGATATGAAATTTTAGAGAGTGGATAATTGATAACGATGAGGAGTGCAATAGAGCACACACCAATAGGAGCTGATGGATTGATCATGGTGTTATTAACAGTATGAGGTCCGATAGAAGCATTGATGTGTAGTGTATTAGAAGAAAATGTAGCATGATAATCATGATCAGAGAATGTGATGAGTGGTGGAGATGCATCAATATTAGAAACTAGAAAATTAAGAGGCCTTGACGAGGAGGAGGCACAATGCGATATGTATGATTAGCTAAAGAATCAACAACTTACTTGTCATGCTTAGGAAATGGATCTTTGAATATTTTGAGATTTTGGTTGTCATTGATTGGCTTAGATGCCAAAGGCTCAAGGAGCTCGATTGTATTATTATCGATAAGATCTTGAATGAGATGCTTAAGTTTGAAACATCGATCAATTGAATGCCCAACACATTTATGATAGTCACATCTAGAATTTTCATCATAATTGCAGCCACGAGGGTGAGATGGATCCAGATTCAGTGGTGGTGGAGGCGTAATAAGATTGCTTTCAATGAGTTATGTAAATAAGAGATGAAGAGCATAAGGCAAATTAGTAAATGTACATTTTGGAGGTTGGAATTGAATATTTTTTAAGATTAGAAACAACATTAACAATAGATTTTGCTTTAGTGGGCATAGGAGATTGCTTGAAAGTAGATTTTCTTTGAAAGCGATTAGAAGATGAATCCTGATCATGATATTTTAGCTTGCCCGTAGATTAGATTTTGCTTTCACGTAACTTAAACATATGGAATAATTGATCAAATGAGGGAGAGGTTTCAAATATAAAACTTGCTTGTAATGGAGATAAAATACTTTTGAAAAAATATCTTGCAACTAAGAATCAACGAGAATATTGGTCATCTTAGCTACATTATTCTTATATCATAATACATATTCAGCTAGATGCTCATTAGATCCTTGTTTAATTTTTGCAATTTGAGCATAGGATATTTTAGAACTGATATTGATTGAAAAATTGGAACAAAATCATCACTCAATGCATAAATGATGTTACCGATTTATGCAGTAGATCGTAAAACCAACGCATGGCATAATCTTGTAAGCTCCTAGGAAATAGCTTGGCTAGAAAAGTATGATCATCCACATAATCGAGACATGCCACATGAAAAGATCTAAGATTCTCTTGAGGGTCACCATGGCCATTGAAGGTGGGCAGCTTAGGAGTTGCAAAGTTTAGAGGAATTGCATAAGTGGAAATGGCAGGTGCAAAAGGAGTGTGAAGGAGTAAGGTGGAATCAAGAGATGGAGATGCATGAGAAGTATCCTATTAAAGTTGATGGATTTGAACTTGGAGATCCTGATAGAGAGAGGCTAGGTCTTGAGTGCCGAGAAGTAGAGACTTTTCATGTGTGAGAAGTGATAGGTTGAGTAAAATTATTGGTAGGGGTAGGCATATAAATGAGAACATTGGAAGTAAAGGAATATTAGAATTAGGAGGTTAAGTAGCAATAGACATAGAAGAGGGAGTGGATGTATGAACATTAAGCTTAACTAGATTATTGGCCTCCTCATGAACAATGAATAAGAGAATATCTAGATCTTGCATATGTTCAACGAGATGAGTATTGAGCTCATGAAAGTTTTCATCGGTAAAGGGTTCATAAGATTGAGCCATGATAAAAATATTGCAAAAATTCCTAGAAGCAAGGTTAGGTCCGAATAGATGGGTTCACCAAATGATTTAACAAAAATAATATATATATTTTTAAAACCCTAATTGCGAAAGTAATGAATGTAAACTATAATATATGCATTTGCTAGATAAAATTTGACACAAGTAATAAGTTATTAATATATGAAACCTAAGTGAAAGAGAGAGAATAATGGACTTAGCTGATTTTTATTTTCCTAAAACTGATTTGGACTAGGAACCGATGATCGAGAGGGCGGACCATCGCAAGTGTGCTTTGTAAAATATGGAACTATCGGATAAGGTTGGACTAGGGTGCTGGATTGAGTCGTGGGTACTGGGCACCAAATTCTACTCTTTGGGTGCTTGTGACTATGAAAGTGGTGAAATCTAATTTTTGCAAAGTGTTACACAAGTATCGTTGATATCTCATTGTTGGCCATATGTATGTCGCACCTTGCTTGTCGAGTGTACCTATAACTTGTAAAATATATGTTCACCTACAAAACCCACAAAACCACATCAAATCTAAAAATAAAGATGTAATATGGGGATTCGAACTGACCCCGGTGGTCACCCGACAGAGTGAACTTACAACCAAGTGTTGCACTACATCTTAGACTCCATGTAGTTCTTGAGTGTGTGAAATAATCGTGCCCTAGGATTTCCTAGTGCAAATTGCACTTGATAGTGAGATAACTAGAATGTAGCAATTTAGATAGATGTGTGGATGTTAAAATGAACTTCCCCTTTCTATGTTGTGTATGTAGAAAATGTAGTCCCTTGTCCCTTGAATGGATGCTAGATGGATTCATTTAAGTGCTTTTGATGCCTTTAGATGCAAGCTTAGGTGATAGATAGTATGCTTAGAGTTTGGTCCTTTATTTTGATGTGATTTTGATCACATATATATATGTATTTATATGATTCCTTTGGTTTAATTTCATAATTGAGAACTTGAAGGCCGACCCATAAGAAAATAATATGCCCAAAAGATAAAAGAGGCCCAAAAAGAGTGAGTAACGTTGAAAGAGGTCAGGGGTTCCCAGAGGGGATGAGTTCGTTTGGGCACTAGCATCCCGATTGGGCACTAGTGTTCAAAGTCATAAAATATAGGCAAGTAAAGTTCTAACTAGTTTTTAGGGTGTGTAAGACCAAATAGAAAATAATAAAGACATAAAATAGGCCAAAGATAGCTCTCAATTAGGAATCATATGAATACTAGTATGCTTTTAGGACATATGAATGTACACAAGTGTGTGATTTTTGTTTATAAGGTTAAGCCCTAAAATAATGCAATAATATAAGAAAATGAGAGAGATAGATTAATTAGTTGAATCTTGCGCAATCCAAAATAGATCTAGGTGGTGTAAAGTGTTGAACAGGGATGGAACTATGTTACAACTACTCTCTGTAAAATCTAAATTTTTAAAATAAAGTCGGACATGGGTGCCTAGTGTTGGGACAGTGGTTCCGGGCATTCGTGATTGTTCTGGCACCTTTAGTAACTATTCCTAAGCTCTAGTGACTGCTCGAGGTTTAGGATCTACTTTCTTCTATGTCGTTAGGGTTTTACTATCACTTCTAATTGGTCCCTTGATATTTGCAATTGGATCACCGAGGGTGCTCAGTAACCTGCAACACAAACCCTAGCTACCTAAACAAGTTTGCAAACACATAAAATTAGAATGAAAATGTAATATGTGAAGTTAGATTGACCCTAGTGATCACCTACTTGAGTGAACTTATGACCGATCACGCACTAAATTCTAGACTCAATGTAGCTCTTTGTGTTTCGTGTGTAATAGTTTCCTTAGGTTTCCCTCGTACCAATAAAGCCAAGATAGCATGTTATGGCTAAATAAGATGCAAATGTGTGATATGGAATTGAGAACTTCCCCTCCCCTTCTTATACATAAGTGTATACAGCCCAAAATTGCAATCCCTTGTAATGGTAGTGATATTAAATAGATTATATTTCTCCTTAGAATTTCTAGCTAGAATAATAGTGTGTATGTTGTGTATGTGTGTGTGTGTGTGTGTATTGTTTGAATTTCGACAATAGTGACACAAAAGGATGGCTATGAACTCGGGATAGGGATAAGAAAACTAGAAAGGATTGCCAAAAATGTCAAAATAAGTGAAAATAATAAAGATAACATGAGCTCGACAATGGACATGAGCACCCGGGTGCTAGTGTCCATAATGGGTGTTAGTGTTCTAGGATAAATGACGACAGAGATGTGAAAATACTTGGAGATATGGATCCATGTGACTTGACCGAATCGAGTATGGAAATGACAAATGTGAGAGAACAAGATAATAGAAATAATCAAAACAAGTGGGTGGATAAATGTTTGTGTCAAAAATGAATACTTTTCTTACTTAAGATCCACGCATATAACAACATACTTGATGACATAGTAAAATAGTAATATGTGTGTGATTTTGTGTCTACAAAGTGTATTTGTATTAGCTTTTGATTTCCACATTTGTGCACTTAAGTTAACCCAATATTTATGGTTATATTTACACCTCCATTTAATGTTAAGGTGGGGTACTAAGGACATTTTGAGAAGGAGAAGAGTATAAATATGTTTTAAGGGGAGGAATGAGAAATGATGGGAATAAAATCAATGACATTCTTTGAAGAAGTTACATTGTGTTGGAGTACACATTTAAATTGTTAAATCGAGGGGGCTAAGGATTTTATAAAGATAAGAAACATGTTGGATTTATTATTTAAATCCAATCAAAATTTAATGACTATGAGGTATACCAATGCAATAAAGTGAAGTCCCACATATATCAATAAATTGATAGACCGCTTCAACTTATATAAGTAGTAAGCTTACTTGGGAAAATGATGCTCTTGATATTGAATATTTCCATTCCATTAAATAGAAGAATTCAAAGAAAAGCTAAGACCGTGTTGTAATGAAGAATATTTCCACTTTAAGAAATGAGAAACATGTTATGCAGGTCTAAATGGATTGATAGTAAAGGAATATTTAACTGTAAGAATGGAGCAAGAAGAATTTTTTTAACCAATTAACATCCTAAAATTTTCCTTTAATTTGTTTCTAGAAATTCTATGTCATGATAATATTTTCATGGGTCATCACCCTTTTTTAATTAAAAGACGTAAAGTAAAAAAATACAACATAAAAAAATCCATATAAAGGAAAAAGAAACCAACTTCAACACTACATAATGGGTTTCAAAACCACAAACCAACACAAAGACTAGGAATCAAAACCATACACTTTACTAACAAAAGATCATGTCGGTATTCATCCAAATCCAAGACTAAACATCTAAAGCTTCCTTTGAGGAAAATCTTACATAATTTTTGACTTATTTAATTTTTTATTTCATATCATCATGATTATCTAATTGAGTTGCATCAACTACTCTTTGATCTCCTTCATCTAGTTTTCCAACACCTCATTAACAATGAGATTAGATTGCATGTTATGTTTTAAAGACATGGTTTGAAGTATAATTTTAGAATAAATTCAATGAATAGTGATAGCTTGAGAAGTGATATTTAAGAAATAAGAAAAAACATATAATTTTCCATATATGCATGATAAAAATCTATCTAGAAGTTTATGAGATCACATTTGTTAATAGTCCCTCAAAGAAGAGATTTTTCCCAAGATAGTTAAATTTTGAAGAAAGCTAGTAAATCATGTTGAACTTGATCCCAAATTCATTTGACTGATTTACATGTCCAAAGGGCATGCATAATGGTTTCTTTGTTATCACCACAAAGGAAAGACAACCTAAAATCTTGAACAAACCCAAGTCTATCAACTACATAAAGCTTGTAGTGAATCACTCTTTAGGCTAGGAGTTGGGCACTAGACCCAACCTTAGATTTACAAACATTAATAGCATGGATGGGCTCCTAGATGCCTTACATAAAGGATAACATCATGATAGCACATAAAAATATGCAAGAAGAGAAACAGGACCGAGAGGGAGTTAAACAAGCTTAACTCCAAGACGAGAAGGTCAGATAAAAATAACTAGATAGAGAACAAAATAGAGACAGAGACCAAAAATAGATACAGATTTTCCAAAAGTCAACCTACGATTCAAGCTCGAGATACAATAAACATTATTTTTTATTTTGGCTTTTGGGAGGCTTTCCCAACATGGTACCAAACTCGACCTTGTTTTGCCCATGTTCCAGCTTCTTCTTGGTTTTCTCATCCTCTTCCTTGATGTCATTCTCACTCTCATCCTCATCCTCGTCCTCGGAGCTGCTGGTAGTGGAATGATATTTTTCAGCCCCTCTTCCATCATTTCCAATCTAGCCCTCATGTCATGAACAAGTTTTTCTAGCTCAGTAAATTCACCTCTGATGTTCTTCTGAGAGATGAATATTTTCTATTTCCTCAATACTTTAAATCATGCCCTCCCTGATGTCGGAGTTTACCTCCTCCATAATGTGAACAACAGTCTCCAAATCCTACACCCTTTTTTCAAAACCTCATAGCTTGGTTCCTCATCCATAGTCATTTTACCTTTTCCCTTTGAGGGCCCAACATCCTGATTAGTCACATTATCCCCCTCCTCGGCTCTATTTTGAACACCCTTTCCCTCACACATCTTAGAGAGACATTTAGCCAAATGTATTTCGTCATCCTCCTCAGTAGTGGCCACTAGTTTGGCTGGCACATGTTTTCCATTTTGAAATAGGAGGATAATTAGGCCTTCATGAATGGGTGTATCAACCTTCCCCCCTTAAAAGTCTCTCACAGAGGTAGACAAAAACATGTAAAGAAAAAGGGAATGCTCATCATGATTTTGTTCCTAAACATGTTAAGCAAAGACAAATGATGGGTATAGATCTTTCAATACTTTCCTTCTAGGGTTAAGTACTTCATAATGTGAAGACATACCTCTTTCCACACCCTGGAATGCATGAGTGAGAAATTCCATCAGTGAAGAAATGAACTTTCTCCTTGTGGGTGAAAAAAGTATTAATTTCATGGTCACGCTTGTTCTGTATTTAAAAATTTTGAGCCTGTGGGATCCATTTCAGTGACTTGAGCTATGGCCTACTCAAACTTCAATCTCCATGCCCTGGACAACCATCGTGCCATCATTCCAAGACAAACCAAATTCCTTAGTGAGTGAGGGGTTGTTCCATGCATCTTGGAGATATAATTTCAACCAATGATATGATAAAATAAATGATTGGTTTATCCTTTTTATCTAGAAGAAATGAGTTATTAATATTTAGTCAAGGTGACCATTCCACAACAAAGAGATTCCAAAGGTATTTAAGCATGTTAATTCCTTTAGTGAAAATAGTTAACCCTCCAAGTGATTTCGCAAGAACCAAGGGACAACCATTAACCATTATCAATAGGTTCCACCAAATTTAGGAGTTGGGAGCGATTAGACAATTCCTAAAAGAGGATTCTTTCTAAATGAGTACTTGAGAAGTTTCTTTCCAATATTTTCACAAGATATTTTTTAATGGAGAACCTTTAACTTTAAATTATTTAGCATTAGGTACTTTGTCTTATAAGTTGGTATGCTCCCATTTTCCTTTACTAGGCCTTATATGGATTTTGTATCGAGGATGACTTCCCAAGGTTCATTTATGAACCCTATCTATCCACTTGGTGAGAAGGCATTTTCCTTAGGTCCTTAGATCAACGATTCCAAAGCCACCCTTATGTTTTTGTTGTATACAAAGATTTGAAGAGATATTGGCGGTACCTTTCTTTCCATCACATTTAGTCCAAAGTAAACATATCACCTATGAATAAGTTAAGATAATATGATTTATAAGGAATTCAATAAGAGGAATAATATATGTGAGTGACAACAAAGATGTTATTCACAATTTAAATTTTCTCATTGCCAATGATGAGAACATATCCTTGCTCTGTCATTTTTTTTAATTGAATTTAAGAAGGAACCAATCCCACATTTGAGAAAGAGTAAATCCAATACCAAAGGGAATGCCCAAATATTTCATGACTTCCCTATTTTAGTTGCTTCCATTCTTTGAGGATCCAATCAGTATGTTTATCCATTCTTATAAGAATAAATTTAATTTTAACATCATTGAAATTTAGACCCTAAAGACATGTAACACAAATCCAATACATCAAAAGCATTGTTAACCTCGATTTTTCATTTTGTAAAAAATCATATTGTCACTTGAATTGAGAATTGAGAACAAAGTTTTGATGTGGTAGACCATTCCTTTGATTTTCCCAAGAGAATGGAATTTTTGAAACATGTACCCAATACCATTAGCTACAAGAACATAAATAAATGAACTAGAAGAAAATCCCATCGAATGAATCTTTATAGGAAAAAGGATTTGTGAGAGAACCGTTATCTACGATTCTAATTGAGGCATCAACAAAGAGAAGGTTGATATTATTGATCAACCTCATTTTGAATATGAGACATTAGAGAATTTTGAAGATAAATAACCATTTAATATACATAGATCTTATCATAATCAAGTTTGATAAAATTTGCATCTTGTCTAGAATAAACGACTCAATATGTAGTTTCCCAAGCTAGAACAATATTATCAAGGATGAATCTTCCTCCAAATAATCCAATTTGTTTAGATCAAACAATGTCTCTAGCCACTAGTTTTATCATGTATTTTATAACCTTGGTTATAACCTTATAAGTTTTATTGAGAATATTGATGGGCCTCCTACCAACAACATAATATTTATTATTTCCTTTGGGTATCAACTTGATGATTTCACTATTGATTTCCTCCCTAGTGAACTAAAAAGTTTAGCTTCTAAATAAAGTTGAAAGAAATTTTTGTGCATGATGGGCCATAAGGCTTGGAAGAAATCTACATGAGGCCCATCACAATTAGGACTTTTAACCTTGACCATTGAAAACAATGATTTCTCAAGCTTGTCAGAGAAAGGAGACAATCAAGAATTTGACTAATTTATTAAGACACTTTAATAGGGATACAATATTGATTTTATTTTCCAAGATCAACCTCAAAAACATATTCAATGGGAGAATCTTAAAATAAAGTATGATAATGAGATAATAGAATGTGTGTTGATGTCATCAACTTTGTGGATTCAACTCTACCCTCTAAGACATGTACCATTAAAATATGCTCCCTTCTTTGGTAATCCTTGAGGAATTGGAAAAAAACTTATAGTTTTTATCTCCTTCCTTGGAAAAAAAACTTATTTTAGCCGCCTCCACTTTTATACAATTCAAATTTTCTATGCTTTGTCTCAATAGAAGATATAATTTTCTATAGGCTAATATTTATCGAGTTAAGCAACGATGCGGTGCTTTTATTATAGAGTTGTCTCCTTAAGATTTGTTTTTCCTCTTTCTGTTATTCGCCATAATTCTACCAAACTATGTGATAAAGGTTGTGCATTTGGAAAACATAATGCACCATCAATCGATCTAGCTTTAACCAAGATTGATTTTGGTTTCATATCCCCAAAGGGAAAAGGGAGCATGAGGGAAAACTAAATTATTGGGGTGGAAAACATTAAGCCTTAAACAAGAGCTTACAAATGGGATGTTGAGTGGCTATCGGGAAAATAAAAGGTTGGCTAGTGTATGATCAAAAATAGTAGTGGAGAGGTCTTATGAAACAATAATTTCTTGAGATGAAGCAGCGGGAATACATTATAGCTTAAACAAAATCTATCAAGCATATCGAGCCTTCTTATTTCCCTTGCCCTATTATTCTTCAAGGTAAACCAACAAGTTTGATGAGTAGGATACTTACCCACTAAGGTATTGTTATCCAAAATTCACCCCTCAAGGTAATTTTGATAACATGCATCAAATTCTTTAGTCCCAAGCAATTATATTGATTCAAGGCAAAAATCATGTTTCTGGGGTCCCCTCGGCTTCTTTCTAACTCTCCTGTCCAAGAGGAAAACCCAGCAAGTTTTAAAAATGTGAAAAAGTTGCAGAAAACAAGCTTGGGCCAGGAAAAATCATGAAAAATGGCTAAGTCCTAGTCCTCGCAACAGTCGGGACATGAGGGACATCTGGGCGCGAATCGGCCGAAAGGCCGCCAGGCAGTCTGCAGAGCAAAGGGGCATCCGGGACGTCGGGACGCGCGGGACGTGAAAAGGTGAACCAGCCGAAAAGTGGAAAAAATCGACTAAGTGTTGTTTTCGCGCAGTTGGGACAGTTGGGACAAAGGTACGCGAAAGACGCGGATCGGCCGGTTTGGCGCAAGTCAGTCCATTTCGGGCGGTTCGGAGAAATTTGTCCCAGGCAGTCTGGGACAGTTGGGACAAAAGTGCGTGGAGGACACGAACCAGCCGGTTCGGCTGAAACAGAGGACTTTCGTACTGGGACATCCGGGCCAAAAGTACGCGGAGGACGCGAAAAGCTGAAAGAGCCGAGAGCGAATGGAATCTCGCCACGTGTCTTTCGCAAAGAAACAGAACAAGGAGCCCGAATCGGCCGAAGCAGGAGATTTTCATCCGGGATAGCTGGGACAAAGGTATGCGCGGGACGCGAGGGACGCAAAAATCTGAAGCGGCCGACAGCAAGGAAGAAAAGTCAACGTTTGGTCCGGAAACTTCAAACGGCCATAACTTTTGACTCCGAGCTCCGATTTTCACAAAATTGGACTTTCTGGAACGAGCACGACGCCCCTCTATGCCATGAAACTGGATTTATTCTTTTAATGAGGGTATATATATTTAAATAAGAGAAACATATTCGGCTCCAGTCGATTGATGCTCATTCCCACAAATGACGAAAATGCCCCGCTGCACCCAAAATAGCCGTACTGCACTCAAAAGGCCATAACTTTTGCATTTCTCAACAAAATCACACAAAATTGGTACCGTTGGAATTGTGGCACTGAGCCCGACACACATCAATCAAGAAATTCTAGATTTGATAAGAAATTGATTGAGATTTTTAAGAAAATGTGGCCTGGTTCATAGTTGTTTTATTTGGTAGTTGGGAGTGTAATTAAGAGGCATGGTCATCATTCTTTCTCTGCTGCAGCACATGGGACAGTATGGGGAGCCTTTTGCAAGTAATATATAATCATTTTACTCCATTTAATGCCTCTTACAAGTGGTTGAAGGACAAATTTCAGGATTTCCATTTTCCCTTCTCTTTCCCTTCTCATTTTTCTATAAATTGGAGTGTTGGGCTCATTGTAAAGGAGAGGTAGTTTTTGTAGCAAAGCTCTGCCAAAATTGCTTTGTGAAGCCAATGTGCTACAGGCCCTTGTAGTGGACTCCTTGCATGGTGATCCAGGCCCTTATCTTGTAATAGATTGAACTGTGCACATCATGAAGCAATAAAATATCAGTTTGTGGATGTATCTTCCCCTGCTGTGTTTTCTTGCATTCTTCTTGCCCCTTTAATCTTTCTACAAGAATATTGTGTCTATTATTATGTTCTTGTAGGGATTCATTATCATTGTGTATGCTTGGAATATTGTTGTCAATGCATTTTGCTAGATTATGGAGAACTGTCATCACCTCTTCTAGTGTGCACTTTGCCTCTGTATTTCACACATTTGGGGACTACTCTCACACCCTCCTTTTCTGGTGTATCACCGCTTTAGTGTAGGATTTCATTTTATGCATTCTCTCTCTCTGGTCCCTTGGAAATTTAGATTAGGATAGTAAGTTTCCCTTGCATTAGAGTAGATTGTGGCAGGTAGTTTAGAAGCAAGAACCAGCTTTCTCGGAGGTCTATCTCAAGTAGCAAGTCCCACAACTTGGAGATAGTACCCATGTTATCCAATCACACAGTGAGTTCAAGTATATGCACTTGTATAAACACAGGGGTGCTGCGATTTGGTGATAACAGGTATCATAAACCCCTAAAGTGTTATGACATAACATCCAAACATCAAATTCATAATGAAACAAACATCCATTACATAGGTGTGTTTGGGCCACCTTAATGCTGCAAAATAAGTTTATTGGTTTTTTCTCTCTTTATATTCCTAACAATTGTATCTCTAGAATTTTCTTAGGGAACTAGATAAGAAATCACCTTACATATACTGAATGAATTGTTGATGAAGATTTTAACATAGTGGAATGAACTATCAATCTTGGAAAGGTTCATCACCTTTAACAATCTTATTGATTCATTTAATACCTTAAATTTTGAGATTTATAATTCTTAATCTATAAAACTAATTATACCATCCCTATAGAATTTATTTTTATTAAATTAATTTGTTCACATCTTCATACCCTTAATTAGATACCAACAAACGAGAATAAAAATAACCATAGTTGTCTATTCCTCCATTGGAAATAAACGTATAAAAGGGGCTATCTTTCCTTTCCTTTCTACCTCCAATAGAAAAAGGAAGGGAAAATTTAAGAGGATGAAAACAGCCGCGGTCATTGGAAAGAATCAACTAACATGGCATCTAATGTCAAAGATGCAATTGTATGTGAAAAGTACGATGGAAACACGAAGGGGATCTTTTGAAGGATTCATATTGGAAGGAGAGAAACATTGGGAGAGGAAGAGGGGTGAAGATGAAGGGGTTAGAGGTGGAGAAGTGTGGGGGTAGTGAAAATAGAAAGTAGAAACAATGTGAAACTCAAACGTCGAACAACATGATGATGTATATGGAAATCCTTTGAAGGAGACCAAGGATGTTGTTCAAGATGATGCGGAAACAATTTATAGATATATATGTGAATGTAAGGAGTGGTGTAAAATATTTCCGAAGTTAAAATGTGTTTATAGTTTTATTAAAGTAGATTAGAGACGTGAATATGTGGAGTACCAAGAAGCATCCAAAAGTGGTGATGTCATGTGAAGTTCTCCCCATCGATGATTTTCATGGCATTGTTATTCAACAATGACCGAAAAAAGGGACATGTGTGAGTTGTCGTGGATTTTGATTGGACATAGAAAATTAATCACCTGCATGGGTGACATATTTTCCACGGACAATATTATTCCTCCCCAAGAAATATCCAGTATATGAGCTCAACTATATAGTAGAGATTTGACATGGACTATTTCAATCTTGCTTGTATTTCTTACATGTGTGCAATTGGTGCTTCAAATGTGAATTTTCCCTTACTTTTGTTGCGAATATGAAGGTTAAATACGCATAGGAATCACTTTTTTATTTTTGGTTATTTTTTTGTGGAAACCACTTGCGAGAAGGATTTAAAATCTTGACATCCTGGATATGAAATCCAACCTTTAATTCTCGCACAAAAATGTCCATATAAATCGATATATTCTCTATCTTTTCCCACAAGCAGTTCCATGTTGTGAAATGCATAAGTTTTTTTGTTTATGGAGTGGATTTGTTCAAGGGGTTGGTCTCCCTGTTTGTGCAGAGGTTAGAGTCATATTTATATCGAAACTAAGATCCAAGAAACTAAAGCTAATGTTGTGTTCCATGAGGGCACCCATTTTCGGCAACTGGCTCCAAGTTGGGGACGATTTGAATCAAGGCAATCTTAGTGACCTTGCCAAGAAATACGGTGAAATATTGCAACCGAAGATGGGACAAAGGAATCTAGTGGTGGTGTCGTTTTTCATCAATTATAGGAAAGTGCTTCATATTTTGGTGGGGATAGAGCTTGCAAATGAGTGTGATGGAGCCACATCTTTTCGAACAAATATTATTTTCAAAATACAGTCTTTGTTATGGAAAGTCTCATCTGCAGCAGAGAGGGGTGTGTGACTTTATAGGAAAAGGACTCATAATGGCGTCATTATACAAAATGATTTATGTCCGGCCATTTTTAGACGTGGATCAATTACCTCCCTCCCTTTTCCTCTCAGGTTATCGACCACATGTTTCGCATTGTTGTTGCCAACTTTGTGTTTTTGTTGACGTGAGGACGACTCGCCGATTGTCGTATAACATTTTCGAATGCGATGATACGGCTTATCATAACGAAATGGTTTCCCTCCCTTTGATATTATTTGGATAAGGTTGTGTATATCCCGCACATACACAATTTTCATGAGGAAGTATGATTTTGTCTATAACCAATTTGTGTTATCTAACCCAACAACATTTATACTAACAAAGCATCCACAAGTGGTCATGAGAGGCCGATAGGTATATAGAAGGATTTAATAGAAGTATTACATTGCTAATAATATATAATATAAAAATATGTCACAAGATGCCATTAAAAAAAAAAAACCAAAATTAGACTACTTTCTTGTTTTTACCATATCTACAATCTTAAGCCCTTGATCGTCTCGTTTCTCCATCTAACAAATTTTTTTTCATTATGCTAAGTTTAGAGATTCATCATCTCATTAGTTACATCAAACATCCGATAGACCATGCGTAAAAGTGTTTACATAACCCTTATTAATTCTTTAGTTATCCACTAACTGTAATAACATTATATTACATTTGTATATTATATTATATTATATCTACTATATATTATAATATATAACATTTAAATTTATATTATATAAAATATATTATACATAGGGATATAATATAAAATATATATGTTATAAATTACATAATTCACACACACACACACACACTCACACAAGTTTATATTATATAAAATTTATTACACGTAGAGATATAATATAACATATTATATGTTATAAATCACTCACACACACACACACACTAAATTATATTCATATATCCTAAAACTAAAACTTCATATTGTACTTGGCTTAAGCTATTTATGATGTTATAATATAAACAATTCATTTATATTCCTCATATTTCTTAACTAAATATATTCATCACATCCCTTTCATTATTTGGTTATATATTTCTCGCTTTGTACGACATTATCTATATTTTCCTAATAAGACTAGTGAGCACAAATTGCAGTTATGTATTTAAGGGCGTTCATTATAGATATTATTTAGAGTGATAAGGTTCTGGTTGAAAGAGATATTATATGAGTCGTATAGCCTCACAAGAATCAAACCCACCAAGCACTTAAAAGCTCTTCAAAATGTGAAGGCGACCGTTCAACCAGTCACTTTCCTTGCATATTAATTCAAACACTTTATTTTGAAAAAAACACAGAGGTGTTGACCACGCCCAATTACCCAAGCTATTCAGAGAGGGGGAAAATAAACGGAGCTCACGCAAAAGCCATCCCAATATGGATTAAATCGGCCTTCCCACGAGAATAACTCTTTGTTTTACTATCTGGATCTGACACGGGTTCTATTGTCTCTTACAGGAAGCTAAATCATGTCGTCATTTTTCTTCTTGTATGCAGAAAAGTTTAAGAAGATTGAGGTTTCCAATTATCATGTTAATGTTTATGTTTCGTTTAAATGTGTTTTTCACGAAAGTAAAATGCCAAATTATGTCAACTAATCGATTCCATATAGAACCTTCAAACTTTTCGCTCGTTGCGAAATTTCTTGTGATTACAAATATGTTCATAAATGTCTCTTAATATAATAATGTCGATATCTACTTTTGGTTGATATTAGATTTAGTATTGTGTTTTAGGTTTTTATTTTTTATGTTTCTTTTATTTTGATTTTTTTTTAATTTCAAGTTTTTTTCCTATTTATATTTGTTTCTTTTCTTATTTTTCTCTTTTACGTTTTTTTTTTCACATCAATTTTTAGTTTTTAATTTTTATTGGAAATGTAATTGTGCATAGATATTTTTGGACTTTACATTGCGGAGTTAGAGAGAATAATTTCAAACACATTGGGTATAACAGATGGTTGCTTACTCTTCAATTCTCAATTACAATTGTTATTTTTGCATATGATCTTATTTTGATGTCTCATTCAAGATTCAAGAAGTCTCTAGGTGAAAGTGTTGAGGTAGTCTCTTCATATGTTTATTTGGGGTCCTCTTTTTGGATGATGTTTTAGCTTGATTATAAATATATGGACAAGTTGAATTAGCGATTTACAACTCTCATCGCCCTTGAAAATATTTTTTCGGCTTTAGTTTCAAGACATAGAAAAAAGATCCACCTCTTTTACTCACTAGTGACACCCACCCTCTTATATGGTTGTGAGATTTGGGGGCCATAACTTTAAGTTGAGGACCAAAAAGAATAAAAAGAGTGATGTTTGTAATGCCCTCCAAGCATATTTTTTCCAAGATAGTCCTTCATGCCATTGTCCTTGAAAATTTTGGCACAACCTCACTTATTGCTTCAATGATATTTCGTGTGGTGATAATGTTTCACAAAATTAGATAGTTAGGTAATTCCCATAATGCCCACCTTATCCATACCTTACTTTTAGATCATTTATGGAGAAGGAAAAACATGGGGTTGAATCATATTTTTATGGAAGAGATTATTCATTGCTTTTCCTTGTTGATATTAATATTTGTAGGCCACCCTCATACAGTTTCCTAGTGGATGTTCTTGATCTCTCCAAGAAAGAGAGAGATAAACAATTGAGAACTCAATAAACTTGTAAGAAAAGTAATTATAACCTAAAACTAACACCAAGTAGTTTTAGAACTAAGCTAATAAATTCATCAATGAACCATCAAGATCAAAGCTTAATGGAATGCAAAAGGAAATCTAAATGAATTTAACCATTTAAACTACAAGCATTCCTACTATGTTTAATTGATTACTACAAGAATTGAACCTATGAAGATAAAAAAGCAATCAAAGTGTGTGTTGTTGCTACTTCATTGAAGGTGAAAGGATCTCTCTAACAATGGCTACAAGGCCATATTAGATATTCCTTTACTAACCAACTTGAAGAAATGGATGCAAATGGGGATGCAAGTTATTCCAACAATGGAGTAAGGTTCATATGTTTTATATGATTAATGTTATTCAAAACATGGTGTAAATTTGAGAGGAAGGAGCTTAGCCCTTTTTATAGGCTTTTCATTTGGGAAAGGCTTACAACTTGGTGCATGTGGGACAAATGAATAAAGCATAAAGTAACTCTTGGTTAGTTAACCATAGTTAGGTGAGTTAGTGAGTTAACCTAGAGTTAGCACTTTATGGGAGTTGAAGGTGCATTTAATTAATATATTAGATTAATTAATAGGCTAGAATATTCTTCTTAGGCTAATTGGAGATGTTTCAAGAGGAATTTGATGAGATTGAAAGCCTTCAAAAGTGGGATTTAGACAATATGAGGGTTTATTGATTAAATGCTTGTTAAAAAGACTTAATTAGCTAAGTAATAGTTCTTATCACCAAATCACTGCACCCTCTAATTGCTCAACCTGTGAGTGTGTTAAGGCAAGTAGAGTGACTGGGTAACATGGAATTGCTTCAAGGTGTGGGACCTTGCAATTGAAGAAATTCTCCAAAGGTTGGTTTCTCTTCCTAAACTAGTGCGACAGATAACTCTAATGGAAATAAATCTAACTACTTCTAATATATGACTTCCAAGGGACCAAGGAGAGAGAAATAGCATAAATGAAAGAAAACTACTCTAAGGAGGTGATGCACCAAAATGGGAGTGTAGGGAATCTCTTGAATGTGTGGAAGTGATAGAAAATGAGGTGCAGAGAGGGTGTAACAATCACCACAATCAACAACAACATCAAACTAGCTCCTCCATGAAAGCACAATAGTAAAGAAATCTGCAAGATAATTTAGATTGACACAATACAACTACAAGTGAATTGAAAAGGTAAGTAAAGACAAAAGACACAAGCAAAGGGAAGAACACATCCACAATACTCAAATCCACAACTTCATTGATATACACAATTCAATTAATTATAGAGAAAGGCCAGGATCATCATGCAAGATGTCCAGAATGAAGGCTTGTAACACATTTTCTTCCTAGAAAAAATTTGGCAGATTTTTTGTAAGCAAAGAATCCCCCATGTGAATGAAATGAGCTTACAATTTATAGAATAAATTGGGAAGGAGAGAGAAAATTAAGTTTCTCGGATACATAAATTTCTCACTTACCAAGTTAAAAATTTAATTCAAAACATCATGGGACATTTGCATAGCCCATCACCTGATTTTACTGTAGCTTATGGGACAAGAAATTTCTCCCCATGCCCCATTAATGGTGGTAGCTAGTTGTACACTCCCTTGGAGTGTAGGAGAATAAATTCCATTTTTACCCCTTACACCCACCAAAATTTAAATCTTAAGTTGTTGGCATGTAGAGGACTCCAAGACCTTTCTAGAAAGTCTAATTTTGCATGAAACAAAGCTCCGGGGAGAAAGTTATGGCGTTTTGAAGTTGCAAACCAATGGGGAGCCAGGGGCCATCACTGCTACTTCCCAGTTCATTTCGGTGATCTGGCCATGCATTACTACCATTTTTTCATTGTTATTTTCCATTTTCTTTACTTCACCCTTTTGTGAAGTAAAGCAATTTACTTTCACCGCATAACTTCATTTTGCATTTGCTTGCATTGTGGTGATCTCATGTGCCTTTACTTCATTTAGCTCACCTCCTAATGCAAGACATTGACTCAATGTTCGCCACCTAACACAACCACTCTCCTTTACAATGCAATGAATCAAGCTATATTTATTCACCTTGGCATTTGCAATGTGATGATTCAACACCATTTTACTTACGTTGGGCTTGCAGATCGACGAGTTTAAATCTTATGAATCATTGCATGACTTTGTTTGCCTTACTCATCCATTGTGGCAATCCCACGTGCTTCTACTTCTCTCATGGTACAAACATGGTAAACATACCAGCTTTTGTTAATAGAGGTAGATCAAAATTATCTATGAGTCATTGCACGAGAACAAGTGAAAACTAAAAAAAGATGCTTTTGTAAGACAAATTTCGATGTTTGAGGAAAATGCATTTGAAACAGGCTTCAGCCACTGTGTGCATGCCTTTTACCAATTTTTGCAAAATTTTGATTTTTACAATTTTTGTATTCTTGATTGATTTTACCAATTTTTGGATTTAATAAAATTTTCAATTTTTTTGGGTGTTTTGTGAATTTTTGAATTTTTAAATTTTTTTAGAATAAAATGATTTAGAAGAATGACAATATCGTGGGGTATCACCAAATAACATTGGAAAGCATCCATATGCCCTAGGTAGCGTAAAGGGTCATAGGAAGTAAAAACATGCTCTGTGAACCCATGATGGCATTTTTTGTATCGGATATGTATCAAGACACATGATTTTATACATGGAAATTTATTATAATGATATATGATGATGGACCATTTTGACGTATCACATTTTGTTTATGAGATAACATGTGTAATCCATATTTTTATTGTGGTCTATGTTTATATCACATGTTTGTTTGATTATGAGATAACATTTGATGATATCACATTGCATGTTGATGAGATACTTTGATTAGACCATGTTTTTATTTTTGATATTGGTGTGGGGGGGATAGAATGTGATTAGCGCAACCCCTCTTGCCCCATTGATGATACAAGTATGATGATTAGCTTAGCATACATGTTTGATGTAGACTTAGCATTTTTTTATATATGATGTATAGATGTGATGATAGATGATATTGATGATGAGATGATAACAAAAAATGTACAAGCAAACAACAAGCACAAGTTAAAATAAAATTTAATATAATCACACAACTATATACAAGTATGCAAGACAAAATGAACTCACTGTAATTTACAACAGATTAAAGTAACACTCAATCTAAGTAAACAAATGAATCTAGTTTAGAGTACACAACACAAAAAAATCAATGCAATCAAAATTATGTACAAACCAACAACTAAAGTAAGAAAACTACCACTTTGTTTTTGTGGGACAGTTTTGAGACTTTTTACACTATTTTTGTAGTATTTCAAGACAATGTTCTATTGTTTTGGAGTTTTCTATGAAACGTATTTGAATGTTTTGAGTTTTCCAACCAACATATTTAAATGTTTTGGGATTTTCAAAGAGTTATACGCATGTTTTTGTGTTTTCTAAAAGTTTTTGTAGCTATGTGCAAGGAAATGAAGAAACGTGGATGCCCCCAGCATTAGATGGGATGTACAAGGGCATAATGCCACGTGTATGTTCAATAATTGAAGATGCAAATTTCCCCAGCATGAGATGGGAATATACAAAGGAAAACTCTTTACACACAAAATTTGGATCAATCGGATCAAGGCCAAGAGGGATAGGCTCAAAAGTATCTCTAAGACAGCGAGGACTAGCTTAAGATAAATCCATCATACTCCTACATCTGGATATGCTTGTGAACAATGGACCCTCCAATTGTGCCGAAAAATGGTTTTCACCATAAGATTTGTCCAAAGTGCCACAATTGCATGGTTTTCACACTTAGATGCATTGATTTCTCTTTTTCTTTTTCTATTTTTTCTATTTTTTATTTGTTTTTCTACTTTTTAGAGGAATCCCATACTCAAGCATAGAACCACTTGAGATGTATAGCGTTCATGGGTTCCTTGAGTTCATCACCATCTGAGTAGGCAAGATTATATGCACCCGAACCAAATTTAGCGACCACAACATATGGCCCTAACCAGTTTGGCTCGAACTTTCCTTTCTTCTTGTGTTCCTTGGTAGTGTTGAATTGATTCTCCTTCATTACAAGATCTCCTACCTCAAATTGGTGAGGCAACATTCTTTTGTTATAACTTCAACGCACTCAATTCGATACACTTTTAGGTGATCAAGGGCATGAAGTCTCCTTTCATCCAACAACTCTAACTCTGCTAGTCGAGCCACTCTGTAATCCTCCTCTTTATCTAAATAATCTCTCAATTCTATACACAAAGATGGGAGCTCGATCTCAAGAGGTAAAATGGCTTCAATGTCGAATACTAAGGAATATGGAGTTGCACCAGTAGGGGTGCAGATGGATGTTCTGTATGCCCAGAGGGTTGGGTGAATCTCTAAATGCTAGTTATGGCCAATTTTGTTCACCATCTTCTCCATAATATAGACAAGGTTTTTATTAGTGGCCTCAACATTTCCATTACCTTGAGGGTAAAAGGGGCTGAGTACTTGAGAGAGATTTGAAATCGTTTGTATAACGCCTTCACAGTTTTATTCTTGAATGATTTTTTGTTGTTTGTGACAAGGACAGAAGGGATGTCATAACGGCAAATGATATGGTTCATTATAAACTTAGATATATGTGCACCTATGATATAGGTAAGAGGAAAAGCCTCTACCCACTTTGTAAAGTACTCAATGGTAGTTATAATGAACATGTGGCCATCAGATGATGTTGGGGTAATATTTCCTATGAGATTGAGCCCCCACTTTGAGAAAGGCCATGGTGTTGTAATAGGCTGCAAAGATTGCACCGACGCATGAATCATATTGTTGTATTTTTGACATAGTAAACACTTCTTTACATACTTGCAGTAATCATTTTCCATGGTAGGCCAATAGTATCCTACTCTTAGTATCTTCTTGGCTAGAACTATGCCATTGGTATGAGCCCCACATATACCTTCATGTACCTCCTTAATTGTCAAGGTGGCTTCATCATTGTTAAGACAATGTAGTAGATTCCCATCATACCCTCTACGATAGAGAGTGCCCCCAAGTAAGGTGTAGCGGGATATATACTAGATGAGGTTTTGTTTATCAAATCGGGAAATGTCGGTGGGAAGGTTCCATCTTTAAGGTAGTTGAAAATATCATAGTACCAAGGTGAATAGGGACCAACAACTTCACATACCAGACATGACTTGGGCATATTGTATGTTGGTGTCAAGTGATCCATGAAGAAAGGTATATCATTCTTTCCAAGTGGTATGGTTAACAAAGAACCCATTGTTTCCATGGCATTTTCTACTCGATTCCGTATTTTAGGAATTTATTCAAAGGTAATCTGTACAAAGTACTCTTTTAATGTATCGACCATATTTTTGTAAGGAATGAGTTTTTCATCCTTAACTTTGTACTCATCTATAACTTGTTTGATAATCAACATAGAGTCTCCAAAGTCACGTTGAGTTTCCGATGTCCCAGCGTATAACTATCTTCAACCTTGCAATGAGAGCTTTGTATTCCGCTATGTTATTTGTGCATGGGAATCCTATTTTGAAAGCTTATGGGATCAAGTCCCCGAAAGAGTTATAAGCACAACCCCTACTCTGAACCATGAAATGTGAAGGATCCATTAAAAGACATGTGCCATAATATGGACTCCTTGATATACATGAGTGAAGTGTTTGGAATTTCTAGACTCAATGGTTCTATTCCTGGTAGAGGGGCTTCAACTAATTGATCTGCCAATACCTACCCCTTGATTGATTTTTGATGGACAAATTCTATGTCAAATTCACTGAGTAGGATGATCCAATTGGCCATCCATCCTGTAAGTGTTGGTTTTGACAATAGATATTTCAATGGGTCCACCTTAGAGATAATCTTGACCTTGTTGTTTAACAAATAATGACGTAGTTTTTAAAAGCAAAAACTACAACCAAGCATGCTTTTTCAATTTATGGATAATTGAGCTTATAAGTAATCAATCTCCATCTTAGATAGTACATAGCTTTTTCCCTCTGCTCTCTATCATATTGAGCCAAGATTTCTCCAATTGTAAATTGTGTAGTAGAGATATACAATAATAGTGGTTCACCTACAATAGGTAGCATTAGCACAAGGGGTCTTGAAAAATATTCTTTTAGCAAATCAAATGTTTGTTGTTGTTATGAACCCAAAAAAGTTGACATCTTTCTTGAGAAGATGTGTAAATGTATGACACTTATCTGGATGGGAAATGAATCTCCTGATTACTTGTATTTTCCCCTGCAAGTTGCATAGTTGTTTGATGTTTGTAGGAGGAGGCATCTCTGTGATGGCCGAGACCTTTTTTGGGTCTACTTCTATTCCCCTCTCGTGATACTATAAAGCCTAGAAGTTTTCCTGATAGCACACCGAAGACACTTTTTCGGGTTTAAATGGACCTTGTAATCCCTTAGATTTGAAAGATGCACCAAAAAATCTCTGGATGATCCTCTCTTATTCTAGACTTTCCCAGTATGTCATCTACATAATCTTCCATTATGTCATTGATCATATCATGAAAGATGATTGTCATTTCCCACTGATAAGTTATGCCTGCATTATTGAGGCCAAAGGGCATGACTTGGTAATAGAAAGTTCCCAAGGGGTCATGAAATTTGTCTTATGTTGGTCCTCCTCCACAATATTGATCTGATTATAACCAGAAAATCCATCCATGAGTGATAACATTTCATAACCAACTGTGGAATCGATAATCATGTCAATATTAGGGAGGGGGAAGTCGTCCTTGGGACAAGCTTTGTTTATGTCTCTAAAATCCATACAAACTCTAATACCCACGGGCTTCTTTTTTACAGTGCACAACATTTGATATCCACTTTGAGTAGTCAATAAGCTAAATGAAGCCTACTGCCAATAATATTTCCATCTCCTCTTTAACTAACAAAGCAACACAAGGATGCATTTTCCTAAGCTTAAATTATTCTTCCATGCACATAGGATCAAGGGGAGATTGAGATCTTCTTCCAAGGGAATCTCAATGATATTTTCACCCTTAGATAAGTCAATTTCTTTGTCCATTTATTTTTCATTTTGTTTTTTCAGCCCATTGCCTCAAAAAGGTTTTCACTGTAAGACTTGGACTTGTTCTTTTTGCAAGGATTCTTTGTGGAAATTTTTCCCTTTATTTTTATTTTGTTTTGATGACCACAGAACTCATCCTCCTCCCTGAAATATGCACATGCGTCTAGGTTGATGGAGAATCCTTTTTATGATCACTTGTAGGTATGTCGTCTCGTATACCCATAAACTCACCAATAGCTTCATCGTTGGCAAAGTAGTCTATCGATACATGTTGTTGTTGGTCCCAATTCACCAAGGAAGGATAAACGAGGTTTAATTTGGGAATGGGGATAGGTAAGGTAGGGGATATGGTCATTATATTTGTATCAAAAAGAGATTAGTGGAGGCAAGGTCTTTGTAAAGACTACACTAGGAATCTGTTTCGCTTTCATAACCTGACTCACTATCTTCGCGTTCAGAAGAAGTTACATATCACTCTGGTCAAAGACCAATACCAGAGTTGCACAATTTTATATGGGGTTTTAGAAGAGGTTCCCACACTCCTTTCTCATGGGTTCCATAACCATATCCATGGTATCCCATGGCATACATCATTTTGTTTGGAATTGCATACTTAGGATCCTGGTAGCATGATTCCATTTCATCCTTGGGAGGTGGTATCATAGAGTTACATAGTAGTTTTTCATCATCTAGAAAACCACCATAAGTGAAGGCATCAAAGGGGAAATTCTCCCTAGGACATTGATACTTATGACATGACCTCCCGTGATTTGGGTGATAGAGGAAGGTTTGAAATCAAAAGGTCTGTTGAATATCATACTCCCCACAACCGGTTGAAATAGTCTTCATCTCCCATGTAGCAAAGGGAGAAATTGATATTGAAGCACCATTTTTGTTAGGGGTCAAGGCACTTGGATTAACGAATGAGGAAAGACCTTGATTAAGCAAAAACAACCATCTCTATAGAAGGGCAATCAAAAGAATTAGGGAAGTAACCTGATAGTGCTCTACAATGAGCAAAAGGTTGAGAATCCCCCATAATAGTTATAATTTCCCCTTCATGGTATAGCTTCAAACATTGGTGATATGTTGAAGGCATGGCTTGCATGACATGAATCCATGGGCAACTGAGTAGGATGTTGTAAGGAAGCTCCAAGTCAAGAACATGGAACTTTGTATCATGAGTAGTAGGCCCTACTCCTAACAAAAATGTTATCATACCAGCTGACTACCGCTCTTCATTTTCATATGCCTTGATGGTGATGACCTTTGTTTCTAAATCTATCTCGGTACGACCCAATTTCCAAACTAGCTTCAAGGTACATATGTTAAGGCCGATCGCCATCCATAAGCACCCATTTAACCTTCTTATGATTGAAAATAACCTCTATATGCAAGGGAAAATTGTGTGAAGGATCTTCTGCAGGAATTTCCTCTTGGCTAAAGGTTATATGCTCCATTAGAGCAATTTGAGCTACCATTGCTTAGAAGCATGTGGGTTCAATATCAACCGACACTCCTAACCCTTGTAAATTCTTACAAAGGATATCTTTATGTACATTAGATATCTTAAGAAGATCTAAGATCGAGATCTTAGTTGTGGTCTTCTCAAGTTTCTCCAAGACATCATAGTGACTATCTTGAGGAGTGGAAGTAGGAGGGATGAAGGCTTAGAGATAACAAGGTGATCATGCCATGTTGTTATGGCTCACTCCTTTTTTTTTATCTTGATCATGTTGACATGTTTAATAAATGGGGTGACAACCAATTATGACATCATAAGAATCATTGCTTTTGGCACTGTGGTTTGTATTTTTATAAACATAACCAACAACTTTATTATTGGGCTTCTGACCTTGATCTAAATTTTCTTTCCCTTTTTATGCTTAGGGAAAGGCTCTTTAAAAATCCCCATGTTAGCATTGACATATTTTCTAGGGCCTATGGAATCCATTTCCACGTCACCACTTTTAATGAGGTCCTGGATGTAGTGCTTCACTTGAGGCACTTAACGTTTTATGCCCCTTAACATGATGAAAGTTACAATAATCATTTTCTCTCAAACCAAAAGGTCTGTTTCTAGGTGTGTCTTTGGGATAAGGGTTTATTTCTAGAAAATTGACCATGTTTTTTTTTTATTATTGGCAAATAGTTTTTTGAAAGGGACCATGTTAACTGCCTCTAACTGTTTAAGTATTGATAACATGGAGTTAGATAAAGGAGTAAATTTATGACATTTTTATTCTAGGGCTGGAGGTCCCTTAGTTAGTTTGAGGACCATGGTTCTGCACTACACTGTACCCATTTAGAATATGTAATTCCATCACCTATGACATTTTTGTTCTTGTTGGGAACAAACTTTTATTTTTCGCTAGGTTTTTGGTCCTGGTTATCACGTGAGAAGGATTTCAATGTCCCTTTTGTTAACAATGCTTTCTCAATTTTGGCACCTTGCTCTATGACCTCTTCAAAGGTATTACCACAATGCATTTACAAGTGGAAATTAATTTCAGGGTGCAAGTTGGGCATGAAAATGTTGACTAATTGTTTCTCTGGTATGGAGAAAGGGAAGCAACTAGCTAGTCCCCCATCATTATAAGAAACCAGTGAAGTTCTCATTGTTGCATTGTTTTGCATTACATAGATCAATTATAGTAATTAATTCTCCATGTTGAAGGATAAGTGATGCATAAAGTTTTCCACCAATTGTGGCCACATAGATATAGATCCCTTTAGGATGTGTAAGAACCACTCAAGAGCTTGTCCCCCTAAACTCCACGGGAAGAGGCATATAAGATAGTTATCATTGAATGTAACCTCTTGGCAAGCCATGAAGAAGTCTTTGACGTGATCTCTTGGATCACCCTTACCCTTGTATTTGTCAAATTTTGGACAATCAAAGTGCCTAGGGAAAGGAACTTATAGCATATCCCTATCAAAAGGATATGGACATAACTCCTCAAATTGATACTTCTTATTTGACCCTAACTTTCCTTCTTGTAAGGCAGTGAGGGTGTTCTTCATAGACAAGAACTCTTGATCAAAGAGTGGGTTTGTCGAAGGGCTAGGCCTATATCTTTCCATTTCATTATCTTGGTTATATGTGTATAACCTTTCGTAACCCTCTTTAGGTTTTTCCTATTTGGGGTTTAGGTTTTTCTTGTCTAGATGTCTTCGTAGATTCTTTGCTAATGTGTGAAGCCAAACTTTCCAATTGGTGAGCGAGGGCTTGTATTTGTTCTTCTAGGGACACCTCCTTAGGGGGTACCTCTTTACGAGATTCACATGAGGGAGGTTGAGTATAAGGGTCCTCATGATTATCATTGTCTCCATGATATTCACGATGAATTCTAACTATGGGGATATGATATCCACCAGTATGTTGGCCAAAAGTAGAGGCACGACATGGATTCAAAATTTCATCAATGTCACATAGTGGATGCTCTACTTCTTCTTCTTCTCCTTGAACCATGCCGGTGATGAGATTGGGATCAACCGTGGAAGGAAAATTGGCCCCCAACTCTACAACGCGCATAAGGACTTCATGTTTATTGTGAAACAAGAAGTCATCTATTAGGGTGGGGTTAAGTTCATGATCTACCCAAGGATAATTCTCCTCATCGCCATTATGATCCACTAGGAGGTTATCCTCCAAAAGAGGATCTAAGATTTGTTCTATTATGGGATCGAGAAGACCCTAATCTTTGATGCCCCATCCTTTTCGTAGGAGGCATAATGAACTAAGTTTTGCTAAGGTTGGTTTAAAAGGACCCTAAGTCAAAACAAAGTAGTGTAATGACACTTCATTACAAAGAATGTCAATCAAAGAATAATAATACGTCCAAAGGAAATGTTCACTAAGGAATCCAATGAATAAGAATGACACACTAATCAATAAGGCAAGTGTAAGTAACAAGAAATGTAGGACTTTAAACAATCAATACTATGATCTATCCACAAGAAAAGTTACTCCTTTGTTTCTCTAAGTATAGTTTGGAAAATAGTGACAACACAATGTCACCACTTAGGTCAAGTTTAAGTAAACAAGACCTAAGTAATAAAAAGGTGTTGATGCAAACTCCCAACAAGATATAATAAAAACAAGTTTTGGAAACAAACAAAGTCCAAGTCGTGAAAAAGGTGGCCACAAATGCGAGCAACGTAACAACACTATTTAGACACGTAAATCAAGCCTTGTAGAAAAAGGCAAGATTTTTAGTATCAAAATGATGTCACTACAATGCTAACAAAGTAATGATGTTCTCCAAAACTTAAGTCAATGTTGGGATTAAAAACTAAGTCTAAGTATAGCAAGAAGTTGTTATTTATGCAAGTAGCGTAACAATACAACTTCAAAACTTAAATCAAGTTTCCCAAGGAAAACAAGATGTAAGTATCCAATTTGTAGTGATAAGATACATGCAAACATAAAAACTCAAAGGAAGTCAATGATGAGACTACCTAACTACAATGATAATGTGTCTCAATATGGGTTTGAGACAAAGGGCCTACTAGAACATGAAGATGTACCATTCACACTTTCAACACTTGCATTCCATAATCACAACCTAATCATGCAAGTATACTAAAAAAGTAGTGGACACATTTATTTCTATAGGTATCTATGCATTTTTTTCTTTTTCCCAAAATGGGAAACAAGAATATAAAGGAGTAAAACCAAGTGGTGATGAAACAAACTAAGTATAACTTTGGCGAAGTTTTACCTTGCCTTAAGGCAAGTGAAAAACTAAGACAAAGTAACACATTGTAAGTTTCGTGATGAATATCACTAGGCCCCAACTTCAATGGAGTCTCCCCTTGTTCAACTAACAAGGTTTTGACTTCAAAAGAAGTTAGTGCTTTGTGATGGTTCTTTAGAACATGATGTTTTGAGTCGGTCAAGTTGGCCTCAAGACAAAATGGCTTCCTATTTGTTTCTCTCAACTAGGTTGTCACAAACAATCTCTACGAGTGTGGTTTTCCAAGGAAATCACTGCTGACTAAACCTTGGAGTATCTAGACTTTACTTTACCCCCTTTAATATAATGAGTAATAAATGCGTTTAGTTGTATTTTCATTGGGGTCACGTGAAGAAAGTTTTGATGCTACTCTCACAAGTGCGTACTAATCAAGTAGGTAAGCGAGGCACTTCCCATTTCATCCACAAGGTTCCCTCTTGCGTGGAATAATTTGGGGTTCCTAGGAACATGCCTTTTTTTATCTTAAGGTTTATGCCAAAAGGATTTTCTCCTAGTTCAAATCGGATGATCCATAGCTCTAAACCGAAACCTGCATATAAAGTGTGTTGATTAATGTGTGGTGTTTTTTTATCTTTCAGATTAGGAAATTTAGTTTAGACCGTTGTTTGACAACCTACAACACACGTGTGGTTATATTTTTAGATCTCCAAGTCTTTGGCAAGCGTATAATATGGTCCTACAATTCAAATGTTAGTAGTTCCCCAAGCAAATCACATTAATAGAAAGAGGATTGAGAATTGTTTTTGGTTCTCAAGATCATCCAAGGATGCAAGAGAAGAGCATACAAAACAAACAATCCAACTAAAAAGTAAAGGAAAGCTTTGCAATTAAGTGAACCATTCAAGGAAATGCTTGCATCTCATTCACATATATTTCTAGGAAAATGTTCATTCCTTTAAGCCAAAATGAAAGATGAAATTTCCACTTAACCAAATGTTAGAAAAAAAGAAAAAAGAGAGCTACTTTTGATTCTCAAGATCACCCTAAGGTGCAAGAGAAGAGCATACACAAAACTCTTAGTCTAACTTTGCATAAAACATGGAAATCAAAGCATTCATCAAAAACTTAAACAAATGGTTAGAAATCTGATTTAAATGTTAAAAACTTGTAAACAACAGTTAAGAAAACCTGCAACTTATAGAAACACAAAAAAAAAAGAAAGTCAAACTATGAAAAATATGCCAAAATTTCAACATAGAGCGTATACATGGGTCTTTGAGCGTAAACACAAACTGTGAGCGTATGTGTGGGTTTACGAGTGTATGCGGACTTGGGAGCATATGTGTGCCTTTGTGTTCAAAACATAGATAGTATAATGGTAGCGCAAGATGAGAGAGGTGTATACGTGGACAAGGAGGCATATACATGAGAAGCTAGCGGGTATGCGATTCTGGTAAAAACACAAAACAAGAAAGCGTAGATTAGCGGTAGTGCGGCGAGGCTCACATACACGGGCCTAAACGTAGTTACACAGGGTACACATAGAGCATGGAAATACAGATAGCACCTGCATGCGAGACGGTGGAGCTTATACACGGTCGTGAAGCGCAGAACACGACGACTCGGTCAGTAGTAGCATGTCTCGCAGAGCATATGTGCGGACGTCAGAAGATATGCATAAGGCATCCAAGTAGTAGTGCGAGACCTCTGTAGGTGTTCAATAACATGGGAACTTTTGGAAATTTTTTTAAAATGTCTAAAAAAATTCAATTTGGATCAATTTTGACAAAGCACCTCACCTCCTTTAATCCTCGCAAAGAGCACAAAAACAAGACAATCCTACCTAAAGTAACTAAAAAACTTGATATTTATCCATTAATGCAAAAAGAGGTTAGCAAATCAAAAACTTTGAAAGTAATTGTAGACATATAAAATGTCTACATGGTTAATTACGATTAACATGTCCCACAAATATCCCAACATTTCATCATTAATCATTTTAATTCATCCAATATCCCATTTTTATCATTAATCTCATTAATTCATTACTATATCATATTATCTTATTTTAATCCTTCATTAACATTTATAGGAATTTAATATTCCTACACCTCACCTACCACCAACTCTACACATCCCTACACCTAGCCTTTCCATGTAACCTCACCTGTAATCATCATTTATTAACATAATCTAATCCTAATCTAATCACATCCTCACATCACACCTCTAAATCTAGAGGCTTCTATTTCTAGAAGCCTCTCTAAATTTCCCTCTTTCTAATTTGAAAATTCAAATATCTTCCTCCCTCCATTGAATTTTTAATTCAATGGAAACCTCTCTCAAATTCTAGAATAATCCAACTCTAGAATCCTCCATTCTTCTCATCAATCCTCCACCATTGATCTACTTCCTACATGGAAAAATCCCAACCATTGAATCCTCCACCCATTAACTATAAATTGAGCTCTCCTCCTTCATGAGAGCTAGCTTAGAATAATCTTAAGAATCCATATCAAACCTCTACCATTTTTATCACTCGATCCAATCCATCATCTACAATCAATCATGTTAGTGCAAATCTCAAAGACCCCTAAATGACCTTCGATCTACGGTCAGGATCTAGGTCATTTAGTGTGATTGCACAACATTGAGTTTTCTCCAAGGTGTGGGACCTTGTAAGGTGAGAAAATTATCCAGAGAAAGCTAGTTCTTACCCCTCTGTTTAGGTGTATGCATTAATTTTACAGAGGTTCAATGCTAAATCCTACTCTAGATTCCAAGGAGACATAATTAAAAGATGTAAAAGGAAACAAAACTAAGTAAAAATGGTGATACACCAAAGGGGTGATGGAACTCTGTTTTTACAAATAGACATAGATCATAAGAATGCAGTACTAGAACATGCACAAATTACCAAAATGTAATGAAGGATTAGAAGGAAACAATAAACATAAGAAAGGATTGAAAATTCATTCACAGAACATGCTTTATCATTCCCAGTTTTGATACAATGCATTACAATGGAAAGGAGGAAAAAAATGTATTATAGTTCCAATGTGACGCCTGAAACTACACAAATTCACATGCCAAGGGGAAGTGGGGAGTCTGTAAGAACAAAAATGTCCAACCCTTTACAAATGAGCCAAAACTGGCTTTTAATGATGAAGCAGAATGAAGGAAAGGCAAAAATGTGGGCAAATTGATTTGAGATCTCCAACCACCAACAAGATCCATTAAAATAGCAAGGGCACCCTAACAAATCCATTTTTGATGCATTTGGCCATGCTAGAGAAGAAACGAGTGCCATACCTCATCAATTTTGGTGGTTGGGGGTCGGTTCTACATTTTTTCCGTGCCAGGGACATTTTTACAATTTTCTCCCACAAATCTCGAATAGTTCGTCATGTGGATAATTTCAATAGCTTTTCAATGATATAAAAAATGTGAAAATCTAAGGTTTGGATCAAAAGATATGGCCCTCTGAAGATTTAGGGCAAAACAGGCAAAATTAGGGCAAAACTAGGGTTCGCGGGCCAAAATTTGAATTTTTTCCCTCCTTTTTCGAATTGGGAAAAATTCCCAAAAAATCTGCCGGCCCAACCTCTGCCACCACGTGGTGCCCTCTGGTTGATCCGCAGGTTCAAACGATCATTCCGCCCCCTTTTGCGAAATTGGAAAATTTTCCAAAAATACTCTGCGCCTCCGCCACTCGGGACATGTGGCACCTTCTGGTTGCTTGGCGGGGATGCGCTCCATTTTTTACCTTTGCGCCGTTAACCACTTTGGAGAAAATTCCAAATTCCTTCGCCGCCCGACTCCTACCTCTGACAGGACACGTGGCACCATCTCATTGCTCGGCGGGCTTTCGGGCCAAAATTTTCCCTTTTACCCTTTTGCCCCAAAAGGCTAAGTGCCAAAATTTTTCCCACGGACCCGCCTTGGGAAAAATTCCCCTCCAAACTCTGCCAAGCCATAACTTACAAAATACAAGGATTTAGGAGGAATTCTTTACCTTTCTAGAAAGGGGAGAAAATTCTCTATCTAATGAAGCCATCTCCAGGAACTTTTGAGTGCTTGAAATATAAAAAATGACTGAGGCACAAAGAAGGAAAGAATGAAGGCAAGTTAGCCAAAATAAGCAGGGGGTTCATTTTGGATAACAAATCCTTCATCATCTTCATCAAGAAATCCAAGGGGAGGTGTTGCCCAAGTGTCTCCAAAATCTGAAGCAAGCAATCAAGTTCAATCAACAATCCATCCATTTGAGCACATCCAAAGCAACAAGGAAGGAAGACTTCAACTTGTAGGTAAGTGTAGGTATATTTCTCTTCCCTCCTTCCATCTAGCTCAATCTGAGGTAGCAATTAGAAGTGTTAGTTTAGGAATTAGTTTGTTTAATTTATGAGTTTGCATTTGCATACTAACAGCTCTCTTTTTTACATTTCAAATTTTCATAAAAATTTCCATTTTAGCACTTTTAACTTGAAACATCACTTTTGTAGACCTCGTGGCACATTTGTAAGTACTTCAACACATTTGTTTAACCCTTAAACCCCAAAATTTCCATTTTTGACAAAAAAATGTGTTTGTACATAGAACAATGCATTTGTGACCTAAAGTGGCACATATGACATGTTTCAACACATATGGCCTGTTTCAACGCATTTGTGACCTATTTGCCTATTGCATTTTTTATATTTTCTTGCCTACCTTCCGAGAGCCATAACTTTTGACCCCAAACTCAAAACAACTCCATTTTTTTTTCGGAAAGGTATTGAAAATATCTATGCAATGAAAGTGTTAATTTAGTATTTTGAAAGATAATTTATTCATGGTTTTCATTTTTCTAAATCTTGTCATTTTAACTACACATTAAGTTATATTTTCTTGTTCCAAACTACTAACACTTTGTGTGTAGCTTCCTATGCTTACCAAAGATAAAAATCAATCTAAAACTACTAATCCTTTTTGTTTTGTAGCTCGTTTGGTCCAAGACATTTGGGTTTATAAACAAACTACTAATCCTTGTTTTTTCATGGCCTCCTCTTGAAGACCCCATTACATAATTTTAATCATTTTATCTTGCATCCATTTTCTTGCATTTATCATCTTTTTGTGTGTTTTCCTTTATTGCTTGTTCATCCGAAGGCAAAACCATGTATGCTCTCCTCTCGCATCCTAGGATGATCTTGAGGATCAAAAGCAACTATCCTTCCCATTTTTCTTTTGTAGGGGCAATGTGACATGGAAGTGATATCCACGCACTTGTCATAGTCCTCCTAAGGGTCTCGTGATCGTGGGATTCATCTCCACACATGTAGACACACCTCGTGTTCTGGTGGGGTATATAAATTCAAGGACAACTATCATTATTGGCTAAGCGCTTTCTTGTTTTAAGAGTGGCGTGAAGTGAGGGGATTCCACGTCCTAATACCTAGACCTTATAAAGAATCCTTGCAACACAAACTTGGGCCCCACGTACTGTAAGGTATATCGGGGACTCCCCTAGTGAGCTCGTGCATCCTAGACTAGGAAACCTCTTGGCTGCATATTGAGCTATAGTGCAAGGAGGCTCACACTCCCAATATTACTTGTTAGTCAACCCCACATTGACACATAGGTGGAAATCTAGTTTTTGGTACCATTATTGATATGTGGTATTACAAGTGGACTATAGCTTGATTGCACTCCCACTTGATTAGTTAGTTGGGTGTGTGTTGTTTGTTTGTGAACACCCTTGATCATCCTATCACCTTAAAATTTTAATTAATCAAACATTTTTATAATCAACCATCCTTAATCAAACAATACCAATCCTAATCCCATCTTCATCCTTAATCAATCAACCTAATCCAAATTTAATCAACCACACATCTTATCAAACCATGGCCTTTAATCCTCAATCTCCATCCTCTTCAAACCAACATCTAAATCCCTACCTTTTCCCTAAATCCATAAAGCAAGCTATCCCATCATCCCCTACCCATAAAAATCAATCATCTCACATTATCCCACATACTATCCAACACCTTAATAAAAAATCTCAAACTTAACATCCTACCTCAACCAGTCTCATCCTCGCCATCCAAACCAACCATCCGAGGTCGATCCTAACATCCTACAAACCATTCAACAACTTAATCAACAAATATTCGATCTTCAATCTTCAATCAACCAATCACCTCCTAAACCATCACCTCCTAACCAAACCCATCCACAATTTCCCCTTCCTAAGATCTCAAATTCTCACCCCATTGACTTCCTCCTTGAGGAACCCGAATCATCTCAATCCACACCCTACCTAAACAACATAAACCACTATCTCCACAATCTAATTATATTGACTTTGACTACCTCCCTAACTTTGACTTAGACCAAGAGTACCTCATTTATTTCCTTGTTAATGTAGTCACCAATCCCAAATCCACACAACCATCCCAAACCCTAATCTCCAAATTCCCTATCGATCATCATAACCAACACCTTCCTCCCATCAAAACTCATCCACCATCATCTAAAACCTCAACTCCCAAATCCAATCATCATAAAACCTACAATTGAGTCCCATCCACAATAATCACAACAACTTAATCCTAAATCATTATCACCCACATCTCATCTTAGTCCCCCATCCTCGTCATCCTCATCACCCCAATCCAATCATACAAAATTTCTCCTAGATAGTCCCACATCCCCTAATCCACCATCAAATTTATCCCCTAATCCTATTTTATCCCCTCCATCACCTACACCCAATCCTATCAAAAAAATCTCATCCGTTGTGACTCCTAAGTCACCCTCATCCCCTTCTACCCCCAATCCTAAACCATCCAATGTGGCTCCCATGCCACCCTCATTCTCTTCATCCACATCTAATCTTATCTTAACATCTTCATCACCCCAACCTAATACTATCATATCCTTTAATCCTATTCCAAATCCACCATCCCTCAATCCTAAAACCTCTAACGTGACTCCCAAGTCACCAAATCCTAAACCTAACCAGTCCAATCCTAATCCTCTTCCCACCACATATCCTACCAAATATAATGTGGTTCCTACACCACACCCATCTACCAAATCTCCTTCATCCCCACCATCATCCAAATCTAATGTGACCCCCATATCACACCCATCTCCTTCATCTAAATCTACCCCATCCCCTTCATCTACATCTATCAATCCTAAACCAAAACCATCTACCTCAAAACCACATACTCCAACAAATCCAAAATCAACCAAATCTATTTTGGCCTCTAATTCCAAACCATCCACTTCGGCTCCCAGGCCTAATCCATCCCCTTCATCATCTAAACCACAACAATCGAATCCAATTCATAAATCCAAATTAGCAAAACCATCTAATCACCCTTCTAATCCCAACCCATTACTTCCTACCCCTCCCTACTCCATCCAAACCATTTCACCCAAACCACTTCATTCCTTTGGGAGAATCATTCAGCACCTATCTTCCATCGTCTAAAAACCTTCAACATGATCATTCATCCCACAAACAAATCACATATTCAAAACCTTCCCAATCCATATTAATATTGGGAACATTATTATTGTTATTTCAATCGCACCCATGGACATTTGACTAATCATTGCATGCGTTTAGGTCTTATGTCCAAAACCTCATTAACCAAGGGATTTTAGTCCAAGTAATTTTTATCCACCACCTTTCTATCCCAATCATATCCCTAACCATTACTCACCATCCAAATTACACATGACATCCAAACATCTTCATCCATCCACATCCCATCATACATCCAAACATCCTTCACCAACCAAAAACCAAAACAAATCTCACCTACCATCCTTTTTTAAGTCCGGCCTATTAGCGGATGATAAAATTACAACCCCTAGTCTCATGATTACCACATGGAATCATCTTCCCCATGCACTTCATATCCTATAGGCAAAAATATGTTCACTGATATGAAACATAGAGGCAAAGGCTTAGGCATCCATGAATAAGGAATTTACAAACCTAGCTCTCTTCATGAAAATCCGGACGTTTAGGCTTAGGTTATAAACCTAGCATTAATAACGTCCCTCCCAATACTTTGTCACAACCCATTTTTACCACTCCTCTTGTTAATCCTACCATCCCAACCACTCAATCCACTCACAAATCATTTAATCCCCCTAAAACTACTAAACACCTAAAAATGAATTAAGCACCTACTTCATTGCCTACGCATGGATTTTTTTTTCCTTCCTACTCATCCTCCTTCCATCTAACCTCCAAATCCCTTACATCTAATCCATTATTATCCTCACATCCATTTATATCCTCTTCTAATCTATCCATTTGAACACTTGATCAACTTGTTTATACATGTTGTAAGCCGTAGTACCTACTACAATTGTGTGACCTTGGTTTATCATTACCTCCATCATTCAAGCATCATTTTCCTCCTAGAGATCCTCACACTTTAACACACTTAATCAACATGTTGTGAAGACCTTTGGGTGCATATTTTGACACTCTAGCCAATGTCATCACTACACTCGTTTCCATCCCCCATCCAACCACTAGTGATTCTTAACCCCTTGATATTTCTCAAGAGAGTGGAACTACTTTATGTAGAAAAATCCAAATATCAAAAATAAAAAAACATCATATCAAAATCAAAATTATCAAATAAAATCCACCTCGAAACTCTCTCTAGGGATATTTCCAGAAACTCTAACGGGCTATAGATGCAGCTAGCAATAGAGAATCTGTTGTGACAAGAATCATATGTATCTTCATCCGGGTTACGGGCATCTAGCAGCGGCGGGAGCAATGCACGACTCAACCTTCCATTCATCCATCCACATAGGCCACCCTACTTTACACTTGGGGGCACCACATATATCCCTCAATCAATCTTCCCTATCCCTAGGGGCATCTCTTATCAACCAATCCTTATCCCATCTTATCCTCTCCCACATCCCATCTAATCTTAACATATCAACCAATCCCTATCCTATCCACCCCATCCAATTTCCCTCAACCCTTCCCTTTCATCCTACCCACACAAATTTTGGGACTTACAGGAGAAATATGCATCCCACCTTACACCTATCCCATACAAAATATCAAAATCCAACATCCACCATCCATAATCTAAAAATATAACACATCCATAATCCAAACATCCAAAATCCAACATCAAATAATCTAAAAATCTAAAAATCCAAACATCTAAACATCCAAAATCCAACATCAAATAATCTAAATATAAAAAATCAAATCTAAAAATCAAAACAATCCAAAATCTAAACATTAAAATAATCCAAAATCTAAAACATCCAATATAAAAAAACATAATGTGTATGTTTTTACTTGTGTGTGTTTTCTTGTTTATCTAAATTTACATTGTGGCTGATGATATGAGGCCTTTTTTTTGTTTTCTTTACATGGTCGATGATATGAGGCCCCTTTTGTTTGGTCCAATGATATGAGGACCATTTTTTTATATTAATTTGTCCAATGATATGAGGACAAGGGCATTTGAAAACTTAGTCATCATGGTCTTTATACCTTGGTGCATTTTGCTCTATGCCACATTAATCATAATTGCTAATGATGATAACAGTGGGCACTTTATGGTAGCACACCCCCTTCATCATCATCTCTTAGCCTTATCATCATCCACACCTAATCCTCATCATCATCTCACTAACCATCTAACCTCCTCATCCCTCTATCCAATCAATCCTTTATCAATCAATCAATATCCACATCCAAATCTTATCATCTCGTATCCAACATCCCAAATCCTCACCCCCCTGGTTGGGGAATCTTCGATCCAAAAAGAAATCCTTATTCTCTCATCCAAACATTTCAACATCTAACATCCTTTAATCCAACATCTAAAAATCCAACATCCTCAGATCCTCAAATCCTACCCCCTAGATTGGGGCATCTCAACAACTAACATCTTCAAATCCAACATCTCAAAATCTAACATCTTCAAATCAATATCCTATAATCTAACATCCTAAATCTTCACCCTCGTCATAAATCATTGACTGGGGCATCCTCTAATCCAAAATCCTAAATCTTCACTCTTGTCATACATCGTTGCTAGGGCATCCAAAATCAAAATCCTCTCTCTCTCTCCCCTGTATTCTTCTCATCATCTAATCCACTGATCTCCGATATTCTAATCCTCTCATCCTACATCCCTGCATCCAAACATCCTTAAATCCTCTAATCTCCTCATCCTCTAATCCTCCTTTAATCTTCACATACTCTAACCCTATAATCCTCAATATTCTCATCTCCTAAAATGACTTGGGCCTCTCCTCTTTTTATTGGTTACCCATCGTATTCCTCCCGCCTCACCCCTCGAGGGAGCATCATATCACCATCATCTTTTCTTCTTTTTCTTTGAATGTTCATCCTACATAATAACCATTCAAAGAGGGGGAAAATGTAGACATCTAAAATATAGACATGGTTAATTATGATTAACATGTCCCGAAAATATCCCAACATTTCATCATTAATCATTTTAATTCATCCAATATCCCATTTTTATCATTAATCTCATTAATTCATTATTATATCATATTATCTTATTTTAATCCTTCATTGACATTTATAGGAATTTAATATTCCTACACCTCATCTAACACCAACTCTACACATCCCTACACCTATATTTTCAATGTAACCTCACTCGTAATCATCATTTATTAACCTAATCTAATCCTAATCTAATCACATCCTCACACCTCTAAATCTAGAGGCTTCTATTTCTAGAAGCCTCTCTAAATTTCCCTCTTTCTAATTTAAAAATTTAAATATATTCCTCCCTCCATTAAATTTTTAATTCAATGGAAACATCTCTAAAATTATATAATAATTCAATTCTAGAATCCTCCATTATTCTCATCAATCATGCACCATTGATCTACTTCCTACATGGAAAAATCCCAACCATTGAATCCTCCACCCATTAACTATAAAATGATCTCTCTTCCTCCATGAGAGATAGCTTAGAATAATCTTAAGAATCCATATCAAATCTCTATAATTTTTATCACTTAATCCAATCCATCATCTCAATCAATCATTCATCATCTTTATCAAGCAATCAAAGGGGAGGTGCTACCCAAGTGTCTCCAAAATCTGAAACAAGCAATCAAGTTCAATCAACAATCCATCCATTTGAGCACATCCAAAGCAAAAATGAAGGAATACTTCAACTTATAAGTAAGTGCAAGTATATTTCTCTTCCCTTCTATTGGTACCCAGATTGATCCCTCCTTTTAAGCCAAACAACATCAATGACCTAAGTAGGATGCTTAGAGGAAGACAGACTAGGATTTGAGTCGTTTTGTAGCTAGGGATGGATCTGGTAGCCTCTTTTCACTCTAACTTGGGGGATATTAGATAACACCTCACTAAGGGTATGACCTACCCTACTACTTTAGGTTCTGCCTACAACCAGGGTGAGAGGACCCATTTTGTAACTTTTATTTATGAAAGAAATGAATAGAACAATAATATTTGGACTCTCTTTCTCAGGGATATGAAAAGGAAACCTCAAGAAGATATGGTCAATGTAGACATCATCTAACTCTCATGAGTTGTCACACTAGAAAATGCATATATCTTCTAAAAAGGCTCAAATTACTAAAGACAGTTGTAAATTTTGACTTGCTCTTGCATACTTTGGACAAAGGGTGAACAAATTTGAAAAATATCCATAGTATTTATGCATTAATAGTGTAAGCAGGGGTAATTCAGGTGGATCTGATGGTTATTGGTTGTAATTTTGATGTATTTTTGGGAAGTTAAACAAGATAAAGTTGATTATACAAAGAAATCAAATGAACCTTACAAATACTGCATATAATTGTCCCTGATATAAAATATGGATCACACAATCCAAATCATTCCTTCAACTAAAAGGTTTATATTCATGGAAGCCCAAGAATACAGGATTTCACATAAAATTTGAGAATTCAAACACAAAAGATCATGGTAAATTCTCAACAAAATACTAACAATCTCTAATCAAATATGCTCCAGATACACTCAGGAACTGACAAAGATCCTAGATCAAACAGATACAAATTGATTTTAAAACCGTTTACCACATTATGAAGGAAATATCCATCAATCATGTAATTACAATTACAAAATGTCATTAATTTTAGACCAAGGCTTTGTGTAATTCAAAGATATTAATTAACATAAGATTATAACGAAATGTAGACAATTGATTCAAAACAATTCATCTTAAAACAAAGTAACAATACTCGTGAGAATACACACAAATTAATTCAATAAACTCAACTTCTTCAATAAGGGGAAACAACACTATGACCTCAATAATTGGAAATGAGCGTATAGTGCAATCATCTTGGTGAGAAGGTTTTGGAACAGGTGAACAAAGCTTGGGTATCTCAGGTTGGTTCAGTTTCAACAAGTAAAAACAAGTTCTCTCCTTTTTCTCTAAAGTTTTAGAAAATTTAACCCCCTTATGCAAGAGTATTCTCATCGCATTTATACAATCTTAATCACTCACTCACTCTTTACTTTCCTCCCCAAAAGCACAAATTTCCGGAGAATATTATTCCTCACAATATATAGTTTAATTTATTATTACTTCTCCTAAAATTATCCCATCTTATATTGTCAAGTGGAAAAGTCACGAGCTATTCACATTTTTCATTTCCTCATATATAACTGGGACGCCATGTCATCCCTTTTGACAATTGTTTAATCATTTCTCCCTTTTGGCGGGAAAGAAATCCTTTTTATAGTTCTCAGGTGCCTCCATATGGCTTGATGTGATATGCAATCCCTTTCACCTTTTGAGAATCAACTTTGAGCAATACATACTTATGTTTGTGTCTTTTAGAGATGAATATTCTCACATGGATTGTATCACATCAATCAAACATCTTTTATTGCACAATGCCAATTTCCCTCAAATTTATTTCCTTTATGTGAGCTGAGTGAAAAATATTTCTTCATTTGGTGGCAGTGATTTTGCTCGACTCAGCTTGTCTACGCCATTCTCATTATAAATTCAACTCTATTTTCTCCCCAATATGCATCCTTTTTCTATTCTTGAATGTGAGGGATTATTGTAGAGCTCTTTGTTGGTGCAATGGCGAGGGTGGTTATGGCGAATAACTTGAAGGAAATATCATCAGAAGATTTAAATAAAATCTTCAACTTAACCAAACCGAGATGAATCCTTTGTTAGGGATTTATTTGAAATTGTAGACCTAGGGGAAATAAAAGGGCCCTTGACCTATTGGGAGTTTTGGATCTCCCTTCTTTTGAGATTAATCAAGATCAATCCTATCTTCTCAGCCTTCCAATCCATGTATCATCATCTTTTCAGCGGGAACATAAGAAAACTTGAGAAGAATTGAATTTTTTTGGATTAAACGGAGGCCTGTTATGTTATAGCGGGACGGACTGAATATGAATCTCCCTTTACGTGTAATGAATAATTTGTTAGGAATATCTATGTTGTAGTGTGAACATAGAATATTATGCGAGTGATTATATTATCTAGGATAATATAATATGCATTGTAATAATTAATTACATCATTGTAAATGTAATTATGAGTGGGTGAGTAAATATTTTTATGAGTTGTTGAGTAAACAACACATTAACAATATTAGTTTTGTGAGAAAACAAAATCTCATGTAAAATAACATGGAGTTGTTTTAGGAGTTGTGTGTGGAGATATTTATGGAGATTATCTCTCCTTAAATATAGGAACTACCTCTCCTATATATATGGGTGTAATACTTCCTTTGTAATAGCAAGAATGAAGAGTAAGTTTTCAAATTTAATTTATGCAATTATGATATTATATTTTCATTTGGTACTAGAGCAGGTCGATGCGGGAAATTTCAGTGTTTTCTTGATCAAATCCGTCTCAAATAATAGATTTTATATTTTGTTTTCGGATTTGGGTTTTTCTATAATTTTGTACACGAAACCAAGTGTTTGTCAAAAATGACAGTAGAAATTTCAAAAGAACCCAGTTCGTATTTTTGAAGATATACGGATTTCACTATGCAGCTATCAAATTCAGCATATCAATTCTTCTACTGAAAGTTTTCTCTAATTTCCAATAATGTTGAATTGTTAGTACAGAGTCTTGGCTTGCTTGGAGGTTCAAAGGTATTCTATATTAAATTTTTTCTAAATCAACTAGCTAGAATTAAAGAGTCAGTAAAAGATGATGATGCTAAAGCAATACTCCTAAATAGTATGCCTAAAAGTTATTCAAATATTGTGTTTACTTTAAGCAAGGTAAAAATTAGCTTAGAAGGAGTAATCTCCACATTACTTGATCAGAGTAATTATGAAGAATATGAAGAAGTAATGTATGTACAGAATAAAGCAAGTACTTCATCTAAGAAAGGAAACCTTTCCCTTTTAAAGGTTTTATATTATATTTTCAGAATTTGTGTTGAAAGAGGTTCCCAGGGAAGCCTACATGCTCTATGACAAGAACTCAATTGAAACTATTCCTGCCATTTCTCAAAACATATAAGAATTGGAGAAACAAATCATTTCTCTAGAAGGAGGTCGAGTAAGACCTGTGCCACTTCAACAATCCACAATACCAACACCATCATCAAGAAGAAAGAGGGGGAATCAAGCTCTCAACCCCCAATTATTATTTTGGATGAGGAAGAAGTAGAGCCTTCATCTCCTCAACATTTTAAGGCATCACTTTCTACCATCAAGGAGGAAAAGAGAAATTATATTCTCCAACCTTCCATTCATCCAGTGCAGCGGGATCCTTTGATGGAGAAAAAATTATCAGGACCTTTTCTTGTTCCTCTGCCAAGAGAGCACCCACCTTTCATGAGGAGGCACAAGGGTGAGCCTAGTTCTAGATCTCTTACTCCATCAAGTCTAAGGGCTATAGTTCTTTCTCTTCCAGCCACTCCAAATTTTCCTCATCAATCTACTCCCTTTTAGTCCACTTCTTACAAGGAAAAAGGGAAAAAGGCTTTTCCTTTAGGTGGTTTAGACCTTTTGGATTAGGTATCTTCTTATCAGAAGAAGATAGAGTTGAGGGATATTATGGATGGTCCCAGAATGACTATTGAATAATTGATGGAGATGGGGATGTCTAGGAATTTGGTTGGGTCAGTTGTATTTTCCCAAATAGCTCAGGGCTCAGGAGAGTTTATACCAAGGAAGAACAGGTTGTTGAACAAGGTTCCCCCATTTGGAGAAGATATCAGAGTAGAATTAGAGGATGATTGAGTGTCTTTCTTCTCTTAGTTTCCCCTTTTGATGTAATACTTGAAAATATATATATCTTTCATGGGTTGGGCCCCTATAGAACCCCAATTTTTTCTTTTTTCACAATACAAAAATATCAAATAGTTACATTAGTTCACATGCTTCATAATAGATTTGAAATATTATCAAAGCAATATAAAGATCTAGTGTATTGTATCAAATTACATTCATGTATGAAAATAACAACTTCAAAATGATATTCAGTTTTCATGAAACAAGAGTAATAATTGAAATAAGATGAAAAGAAAGTTCAAAGAAAAACAAGCCTAAGTTTGTTCATCAGTCTTCACATCTAAATCTTCATCTCCATCATCTTTCTCTTCCTTTAGTTGCCTCTCCATGTACGCATCATACCTTTGAAATAGTGGCATTATATCCTCTTCATCAAGTCCGATGTTATACTTGTATATCAAGTGATTCTTATTCAATATATCACTGCATTCAAACATCCTTGGTCTAGATTCCCTTAACCCTTTATTCAGCTCGTAATCTTATTCTCCACCAAAGTGATCCTTTTGACAATATCATAGGAACAAGGTTCTTCTTTAATATGTTTGTCAAAGGATTGAACCAAGACATCAACCCCCAAATTCCCATAAACCATTTTTTGTTGATCAGATACCATTTTTCTAAGTATACAATCTATACCATTAATGGTCTTACCTACCCATTCCTTCTCAGTTGCCAACTTTTCATTAATTTGATTAAGAGTTTCCACCCTGATCCTTGCCAAGTCTTCCATTACATATTGAGTCCCTTTTTCATCTGGTGGCACTATTCCCTCTTTTTCCAATAAGTCTTCATCAAGCTAGTTGATTTTTTATAATTTAGGGAAAATCCCTTCCCAATAGAACAACTCATTATCACACTCTCCAAAAACTTCATTAATATCATTAAGTAATTTAGAAAGTTTTGCATACCTGTCAGTTGTTGTTTCAATGAATTTCTTACCCTCTTGAGATAAATTTTCTATCCACTTATCCATTGCCTAAAGTTTTTGTTAGCACAAAATCACAGCACCCCCAAATGAGTCGTCAGATCTGATTTTCTAAGACAGATTCATTTGGTGTGATTTGCATACCATTGAGTTATCCCCCAAAGTGTGGGACTTCGTAGGTGGGAAAAACTCTCTAGATTAAGGTTGGTTCCTACTCCTCTGTTTAGGTGTACGCATGAAATCGCAGAGGATCTATCCTAAATCCTACTCTAGTTTTCCAAGGAGACAAAGTTAAAGAAGGGATGCAAAGAAAATAAAACTTAAGTTACCAGGTGATACACCAAAGGAGTGATGAATAATTGTTTTATTGGTAGACACAAACCAGAAGAATGCAACACAAAACATGCACAAATAACCAACGTTGTAATGAAAGATCAGAAGACAATAATTAACATAGAAAGGGATGAAGATCACCCACAGAACATGTATTATTGCTCTCACGGCTTGATATGATGCATTACAATAGTATAAGGTAAATCTACATTTACAGTCTATATGGGAGGTCTAAAAACTCCACGAATTCACTTGCTAAGGGAAGAAGGGAGCTTGTAAAACAAAAGAATGTCCAACCCTTTACAATGAGTCCCAAACATGTATTTATAGACTTAATCAGAGAGAAGAAAGAAAGAGAGAGAAGCGAGAAAATAAGGTTAAAGCTCAACCATTGCCATTAATTCCTCTCAAAAAATCTACCCCCAAATTTGTCTTGACTGTATCAATCTCTGGTTCGGTGCCTTGAAGAAGGAGGAAACAATGGAGTAGATTGAATCTGATATGGTCGTTAGGGCAGATAGATCCCACATTAATGGCCCTAGAAGATGTTTTCTCCATTTTCCTTTACCTAATCTCCCCAAACTTAAAGTTTTAGATCTCCATGGCATGGGTGAGGCCGAGATCTTTCCAACGGTGTCATATTTGTAATATTTCGAGCCCAAAGTTAAAAGATATGCCCCTTCGAAGTTTATATCGCATCCGTACTACAGGGTGGGAAAACCAGTTTGAAAAACGGGCCCCCTTTTTAATATGGGACACATGGAGGGCTAGCACTTGTTTGAAGGTAGCCTCTGTATTTTTCTCTTGGAATGGTGCGGGGCTGACACGTGGCTTCCTTCGCTGGCTTGCTCAATTTCTTTGTTTCTCGGTTAGGTTCTTTGCTTGACGGGGTCATATTCCTTGATCGAGGACATGCGGTGGTTTGACACTTGTTTGAGAACCCTCTCTTTATTCACCCCCTGAGTTAGCATCGTGTGGAGACTTAACACTCTCCATCACCCTGCTACTATGCATTGACTATTCAACTTGACTCTGTCCCCTTCGAAGAGACTAGATGTGTGGAGGATTTGCACTCATTGAAACTCCCGATCAAGATTTTCCCCTTGAAGGAGCGTCGAGTTGACACTTGGAAGCCTCGTAGGATTTTGGACTTTTCAACGATCTCCTTCCTACCTTTTCGGGCCTTGGGCTATAGGGCGAATTGGCGCTTGTTTGAGTTTCCCCTTTTAGATTTACCCCTGGAGATGCGTCGCTTGGACACTTGGCACTCTCTGCTGGTCTTTTTGTACTTATCCCCTTTTGAGACTGCACTGTCGACTTTTTGACCTCTGTTGACCATTTGCTACACGGAGGTATGGCAGGATTTTGAGTCTACCCCTTTGGCTCCCATCTTGGATTTACGCAGAAGTGACACTGGCACCTTCCCGACTAGCTGAAGACTTGTCAATGGTCGCACAACTTTTGGGGATCTACGGACATGTGGAGGTGTGACACTCATTTGAGAATCCTTTTTTGGACTCACCCTTGGAGAAGCATCGTTTCGACACATGGCTTCCTCCCACAACATCCTCTATACTTAGCCAATTTTTGGACTCATTCCGAACTGTTTTGAGTCCGAGGACTTTGGATTTTCACCGCTTCTTCCATCTCTTGATCCGGCTTCTTTGGTGACATTTCTCCTCTTCCTCGACCCTCTTTGTTCTATTTCTGAACCCACCTGTAACTTGTAGAATGGATTTAAGGCCCGGATTCACTCAATAGAGCCATTTTTGGATTTCTCCCACACAGGGTTGTTTGACCTTTGCAGGCCCTGCCACTTCCGTTATAGAGTCCCTCTTCAATCTTTTGCCAGAATCGAACATGATTTCTCAGGTTCTTTTAGTGTGGGGTCATTCTGATCCAATATTTTTCTTGGGGAAAATATGGATAACAATTTGGTGACTCACAGGGGTATCTGCTTGCTAGATAAAAAGACCAATTGCCTTGTCGTTTCCATTGGGCATAGAGTCGAGAATGATGGTCTCATCTTGATTCTTCCCTCGATTCACTATCCCGATTGTTTACACTCTCAATCTTCATAAGAAATCTTGAAATGATGGTTTCTGAGAGTAGAAAATTGTTTTGACCCAGGGCTTCATCTATTTCTGAATGAGTTGTGTAGGAGTAACAAAACAACACCACAACTATATACAAAATATTAAATCATACATGTTTCAAGTAGAACATGCAGAGTGTACAAAGCACTTAGGAGAAAAGCAACCTAAACTACAACAAGACAATGTACAAACACTTAGAGGAATGAGAAACTATAATAATATATACAAGGTGAGTGCTTCCCTTCTAGTAGCAGTGTTTAAGATAGATTCCATTCACTTTGAAATCTACAACTTTTCACCATCCAAGGTAGACAATTGGAAAGCATTGCTAATTTTACATCTTGTGACCATGTAAGGGCCACTCCAAATGGCATCAAACTTGGAATGCCTTCCTGGTTTTTCCGATCTGCATCCCATTTCAAAACTAGGTCTCCCTCCTGGAAGGTCCTTGCTCTTGCCTTATTGTCAAAGCATCTCTTGATTGAATCATGATCCTTCTCTATTGTTTGAAGTACATGTTCTTTGGTCTCTTCCAATTCCATCATCTCTGCATACCTAGCCTCCATTGGTTCAAACTTAGACACCTCCAGTTGCTTCATGAGTTCCAATGCTGGTAATTCAAGTGATATAGGCAACACTACCTCTTTCTCCTGTAGACAAGTTTAAATGGAGAGTTGCCTATAGACCTCTTGGGTGTTGTCATATTAGCCCATAAGGCTGATTTGAGTTTTGTGTGCCACGTTCTCTGATTTTCATCCCGATTTTTCTTGATAATCTTCAACAAGATCTTGTTTGTAGACTCTACTTGGCCATTACCTAAGGGTAATAATTTGATGAAGTGCTTAGGTAAATCATGTTCCTCACGGCCCATCCTATGATTTTGGAACCCATGAATGCCAATGCATTGTCTGATTTAATGGTCGCTAGCACTACAAATATGGTCATTATCCCTTCATAAAAATCTAGTATACTAGACTCATTAGCTTCTTTGAGTGCCATTTCCTTGGTCCACTTGGTGAAATAGTCTGTTGCCATCATAATCCATTTGTAGCATTGGCTCGAATTTGGATTGATGACCCCGATGAAGTCCAATCCCCATTGCATGAATGGTCGATCTATTGATGTTGGATGCAATGACAGTGTTGCTACCTTTTCCTTTCCTCTAAAGAACGCACAGTTCTTGCACTTTTTGATCCACACATAGCAATCACTAAACACCCTGGGCCAATAATAACCCACCTTCATGATCTTAAGCATTGTCACTTGTGGAGCAAAATGGCCTCCAACTACTTCATCATGGAATTCTTGTAACACTCTTTCAATCTGATATGTCCCAATGCATCTTAACATAATGCCATTGATGTCCCTTTTGAACAAGATGTCATCAATAAGCACATATGGGATGGCTGTAGCCTGAAATGTCTCCTTTTTGTTTTATTCAATTCTGGAGGACACATGCCTATTTGTAGGAAGTGTATAATGCTCTGAGTCCAACAAGGAGTGGGCACATCCTCGTGACTATCTGTAGGACAAAAATAACTTCTTTTTCATCACTTGCTTCTTCTTGTTGACTGAGGCCAGTTGCTCACACAATCCCTTCCCATGGACTAGCTTAGTGACCTTGATCTCAATGTCATACTCCATGACATGAGTGATCCACCCTGCACGTTTTTCATTTAAATCCTTATTGAGAAGGAAGTCTTTAACTCTTGCATGGGAGACTAACAGTTGGATTTTATTGTTCGAAACCAAATGCTTAAAATTCTTCAATCCTCTGATCATTGTTAGGACCTGCTTTTTGATGAAAGAGTATTTCACTTCATAATCTTCCAGACCTTGGCTGAAGAAAGTAATTGGTTGTTATGTATCTTCTTTGTTCTGATGTACTAGGATTGCAGAAATCATGTCATTGCCACCAAAGGCATACAATATGAAATCCTTAGAAAAATCTAGATTCACGAGAGTTGGGGCTTGTGATATAGCTTCTTTGATGGCCTTAAAACTTGCTTTTCCTTTAGTTGTCCACCTAAATTCCAAACTCTTCTTCAACATCAACGTGATTGGCTTGACAAGGGCAGCAAATTTTGGTACAAACTGCGGAAAAATTGATTTTTCCTAAGAAGCTTTGAAGAGCCTTCTTGTGGCTTGGCAATGGCAATGCTCTTATAGCTTCAACTCTTTCTGGGTCAATTGCCAAACCTTCCTTTGACACAATGTGGCCTAGAAGCCTGCCCTCATGGGCCAAGAATATGCATTTTTAGGGTTCAATGATACCCCAAATCTCCTACACCTTTGGAACACCTACCTTAGGTGAAAAAGATGGTCTGTTGCATTTCGGAGAATACAGTAATGTCATCCAGGTAGATCAGCACTATTTTGTTGATCATCCCTTTGAATGCCATATCCATTGCCCTTTGGAAAGTGGCTCGACATTAGACAATCCAAATGGCATTTTTCTGTAGGCATAGGTGCCCCATTTGGTGGTGAAAGTCATTTTGAACTGATCATCTTCTTTCACCATGATCTGGTTATACCCTAAGTATCCATCTAGGAGAGAGAATCTCTCCAAGCCAGACACCACCTGTAATATTTTCTCCATCAAGGGGACTAGATAGTGGTCCTTGAGGGACACTTTGTTCAAGTCACAAAATTCAACACACAACCTAATCTCTCCACTCTTCTTCCTAACTGGGACCAAATTTGTGACCCAGACTTGAGTGTTTGATTGGAAATATGATACTTGCCTCTATCAGCTTGTTCAGCTCTTTCTTCATCAAAGGCTCAATATGTGGATTGACTAGTCTCTACTTTTGCCTGATGGCCTTAGTAGCTGGATCTAATTCGATTGTGTGTTGTGCTAACTTTGGATTAAACCCTCTTGAGGTCCTCATAGCTCCAAGAAAATACGTTTGGAAATTCTTGGCAAAGTTACATGAATTCATACCTTTCTTGCTCGGTGGCCACTTTGCCAATTTGAAGCATTTTGCCTTCTCTAACCAGAATTGACTCTAAATCTTCTCCTTTGATATGTATATTAGCCTTTTATTTTCAAAACTGATCATTGGGATTGAAGATAGAATCCAATGTCACTAAGCCTTTGGGAAGCTTGTTTGTATGCTGTTTGCACTACTTGATCTCCATATTGCTGCTCTAGTCTGCTTTGATTTCTAGCTGAGAATTCAGCTTCCTCTTGTAAAAATTGATGATCTTTTGATCATTCTCGAACACCTACCAACATGTGTTATTATCTAGCACTATTGGCCTCACAATCACATGGATATGTGGTTTTCCTTTGTCCCTCTTGATGTTGTCAACCACATCAAACGTTGCTCCAAACTCGTCATAAGCCTATTAGCGACTTTGTTCTCCTTTCTAGGTATGGACACAATGTTGAAGGCTTTGAAATCCTCCATGAGGTCCCATACCCTACTCTTGTAGCTTTTGAGTAGGTCATTCTTGACAGCATTTTGTCCTTTGACTTGATTGACAACCAGTTCACTATCACCAAACACCTGCAGGTTCTTGATTCCTCATCTTTTGGCCCAATGTAATCCATGGACCAAAGCCTCATATTTTGCAGTGTTATTTGAGTAGGCAAACTGAAATCTAAAGGCTGAATAATACTTCATACCTTGGGGGGACATAATCATAGCTCCTCCTCCGGCTCCTTATCTGCTCCTCGAGCCATCAAAGAAAAACTGCCATACTTCATTGTCATATTTGTGTTTTGGCTTGAGGATGTTAGGAAGAGGATGATTGTCCTCATACAAGTAGTAGAATCCTAGTTAGATTCTTCCATCTCCTTATATGGATCAAAAGCATGCATTTTGACCACCCATTCATCAAGATCCAGGTTTGGGATACACCCTACTTTGGTGTCTTCCTCAGAAGTATTTAGGAGGTCCTCCTGATCAAAAGCTGAAAAAATTGCATTAATTGGGCTAGGTACATAGGATTCAATGTGATAATCCACTATGGACTCAGATCTGATTGTGGCCTTCACCCCATACCTTGTTCTAAAGAGCATATGTGACCAGTCATTAGACAAATATCCTCCAATTTTGGCAGTGAAGTACTTAGACAAACATAATGCAAACTATAGTGGCAAGTCTATGGTGATACGTTCTACAATACAGTCACGTTAGGCTAGGCATGTAGAGTGAGACTCAGATCCTTGATGACTCCAATAGTGGTCATTGTTGTCCCATCCAATTGTACTACTCCTCTAGAGATGAATTCATACTGGAGACCTAGTTGATCAGCTATTTGTTTGGGCATTACAGAACTACTTGCCCATGAATCAATCATACAATTATGCACCATTTTTTTTTCGATGATTAATGAAACATAAAATGGAGGAGGCTTCATATTCTTACCTTGTTTTCTCCATGGTTTCTCTCATGTTGAGCCGTATTGGTAAGCACTTTCTCTTGCTTAGTTGGGGGGTTGATTTGAGCTTGACCAATTTGGCATGGTAGTGCTATGATAGATCCCTACGCCTAGAATGGCTAGTGACTCCCATAGTGAAATGTTTACACTTGTCCTCTTCATTTGCTCAATGATATTAAATGAACTATCCTTCTACTGCCCCTTCCTTGGTACATTTTTCTCTTGCACATGGGTTGTTACAACTCGGTGCCTGAGTAGGTCTAGAAGGTGGCTTGGATTGACTCTGCATATTGGGAGTTGTATTTTGAATGCTAATACCTTGTGGAGCAACGGAGGGTTGAGGATCACATGAGCTTGGTGAATTTCCTTCTCTAATATTTCTCTTCTTGGACCATGTATTGCAGCTATACTTTGAGAAGGGATCTGATTCATTCCACAGAAGTCTTCGGCCTACCAATTGACAAGCATAGTTTCACTTGGGGGTCCCTCTTGTTGAGCTCCTTGCTACTGATTTTCTTCCTAGGTCGGTTCTTGTGACACACCAATGGTTTGCACCATCAGAGCTTGATTTAGAGCACCATTGAAACACATCGATTGATTATGTGGTGATTGCATAGGGAAAAACCAATCATATTCTGTGTCATGTTATTACGTATTTGGAACCAATGTTGTTGAAGTTGTGTTTGGATCATATGACCTGAAAGGTCTAGTGGCTTGAGGTTTCCCTTGGTGTTGACTCTAATTTACAACTTGGGATGGTGGTTTATTTTATTGATACGTGGGTCTATCCTGATATTGAGCCTGGGGCTGATATGGCCTAGAACTCTAAGTCTATTGTCTTTTAATGGTTACTAGCTCATTTCCCAGGTTTTGCAGTTGTTTCATAACTTCTTGAAGCTCCTTTGAGGTGTTAGATGATGAAGTGGAGGCTTTAGCTGAACTTTGACTCTGGGGTGGGTATAGGAGCTAATGTGGGTGTTTAGTTTGGTACTGGGTTTCTAACTCGAGGTAAAGAGGTATGGATGTCTTAGGAGCAAGTTTTCTAGCTTGAATCAAACGGTTCTCAGCTCCTATGGAAAGGCTATAGGCTACAGGCAAGGTTGTGTCCCAAATTTACTAAATCATCAAAGAAATATCAGAATTTAAAGCTCTAAGGAAGTACAAGAAGGAACCTTCATTAGTGGGCTTTATTGTTGTTGGAATCCTGTCCCAGGTCCGTTGAAATTTGAGGTTGAAATCCATCAGTTACTCATTTAGAGCTCTCTTGATTATTGTCAGCTGCTCCAGCAAGGATAGGTTATCTCCCTTTTCTCCAAACTGGTTGTGAAGAGTTGTGCACAATGGTCCCAAGATTGAATAGATCCTGCTTCCAGGATCTTGAACCATTGTGAAGCTTTTCCCTTGAGTGAAGAGGCTAGCAACTTGACTGCAATGTCCATCTCAATGATCTCATGGATTGTACAGACATTTGTAATGTCTTGAATGTGGTCACCGGGACAAGTCTAGTTTTCTCTAGTGAAATATGGGATGCTCTTCAATGCTACCATCGGGACTAGGTTTTGTACATTCAGAGCAAGTGGGCTGCTGCCAGTGAAGTTGACGTAAGGATTTGGTTGTTGGTGTGCCATCTTGATCGGCTTGAGGAATCTCCTTGATTGAAAGAATGGCCTACTAGGAGGAGGTGTTGATAAGGCTCTATTTGGTAGAGATAGAGACTTACGGGCTCTTCTTCCTCTCCTTTTGTCATGCGGAGACAAGTGTATGTGTAAAAAATGTCCTTCTGCTCTTGTTCTTGACCTAGTTTGTATCCTTCTCATGAACTTGGGAAACTTGGACTGCTAAAACCAGTGGATTCTGTCCCTTTTGGAGTCGCCAGATGTGTATTTTTAAGAGCTTCATAAAAGATAGAGTCACAACAAGTGCACATCAACCTTACTGTAATAAAGATGGAGACTTCATGGTCCCACCGGGTGTGTCATAACTATTAGCGCAAAATCACAGCACCCCCAAATGAGTAAGTCGAGATATGATTTTCTAAGGCAAATTCATTTGGTGTGATTTGCATAACATTGAGTTTTCCCCCAAAGTGTGGGACTTCACAGGTGGGAAAACCTCTCCAAATTAAGGCTAGTTCCTACTCCTCTATTTAGGTATACACATGAAATCGCAAAGGATTTATCCTAAATCCTACTCTAGTTTGCCAAGGAGACAGAGTTAAAGAAGGGATGCAAAGCAAATAAAACTTAAGCTACCAGGTGATACACCAAAGGAGTTATGAACAATTGTTTTACTTGTAGACACAAACCAGAAGAATGCAACACAAAACATGCACAAATAATCAACGTTGTAATGAAAGATCAGAAGACAATAATTAACACATAAAGGGATGAAGATCACCCACAAAACATGTATTATTGCTCTCATGGCTTGATACGATGCATTACAATAGTAAAAGGAAAATTTACATTTACAGTCTATAGGGGAGGTCTGTAAACTCCACAAATTCACTTGCCAAGGGAAGAGGGGAGATTTCAAAACAAAAGAATGTCAACCCTTTACAATGAGTCTTGACCCTATATTTATAAACTCAATCGAAGAGAAGAAAGAAAGAGAGAGAAGTGGGAAAAGTAGGTCGAAGCTCAACCACTGCTATTAATGCCTCTACAAAATCTACCCCAAATCTATCTTAACTATATCAATCTCTGGTTCGGTTCCTCGAAGAAGGAGCAAACAACGGAGTAGATCGAATCTGATATGGTTGTTGGGGCGGATAGATCTGCATTAATGGCCCTAAATACATTTTCTCCATTTTCCTTTACCTAACCTCCCCAAACTTAAAGTTTTAGATCTCCATGGCATGGGTGAGGCCGAGATCTTTCCAACGGTGTCAGATTTGTAATATTTCGAGCCCTGAGTCGAAAGATATGCCCCTTCAAAGTTTGTATCAGATCCATACTACAGGGTGGGAAAACCAGTTTGAAAAATGGGCCTCCCTTTTTAATATGGGACACGTGGAGGGCTAGCGCTTGTTTGAAGGCGGCCTTTGTATTTTTCTCTTAGAATGGTGTAGGGCTAACACGTGGCTTCCTCCGCTGGCCTACTCAATTTCTTTGTTTCTTGGCTAAGTTATTTTCTTGGTGGGGTCATATTCCTTGACCGGGGACACGTGGTGGTCTGGCGCTTATTTGAGAACCCTCTCTTTATTCACCCCCTAAGTTAGCGTCGTGTGGACACTTGGCACTCTTCACTAGCCTGCTACTATGCATTGACTATTCAACCCGACTCTGTCCCCTTCAAAGAGACTAGACGCGTGGAGGCTCTGCACTCGTTGAAACTCCCGATCAAGATTTTCCCCTTGAAGGAGCATTGAGTTAACACTTGGAAGCCTTCCTTAGAATTTGGAATTTTCAACGATCTCCTTCCTACCTTTTTAGGCCTTGGGCTACGTGGCGAATTGGCACTTGTTTGAGTTTCCCCTTTTAGCTTTACCCTTGGAGATGTGTCGCTTGGACACTTAGCACTCTTTGCTGGTTTTTCTCGTACTTAGCCCCTTTTGAGCTGCCTTGTCTACCTTTTGAACTCTGTTGACCATTTGCTACATGGAGGTTTGATGTGAGTTTGACTCTTCCCCTTTGGCTCCCATCTTGGATTTGCACTGAGTTGACACATGGCACCTTCATGTCTAGTTGAAGAATTTTCAACGGCCACACAACTTTTGGGGCTCTAGATGCGTGGAGGTGTGACACTCATTTGAGATTCCTTTCTTGGACTCACCCTTGGAGAAGCATTGTTCTAACACGTGGCTTCCTCCCGCAACATCCTCCATACTTAGCTGATTTTTAGACTCATTCCAAACTATTTTGAGCCCGAGGACTTCGGATTTTCACCGCTTCTTCCATCTCTTGATCCTAGCTTCTTTGGTGACACTGCTCCTCTTCCTTCGACCCTGTTGTTCTATTTTCAAACCCACCTGTAACCTATAGAATGGATTTAAGGCCTGGATTCACTCGACAGAGCCGTTTTATGGATTTCTCCCACACGGGGTTATTTAACCTTCATAAGCCCCGCCACTTCCGTTATAGAGTCCCTCTTCAATCTGTTTGTAGGATCTGAACATGATTTCTCAGGTTCTTTTAGTGCGGGGTCATTCTGATCCAATATTTTGCTTGGGAAGAAAAATATGGATAACACTTTCTTAGTAGCTTTTCCAATCTTTTCCATTGTTTTAGGGGTGATGACAATGACAACTTCTTCTATGTGTCCTACCAATCTATGTAAGCATGAGGTTAATGTTTTTACTTGTTCTTTTAATTTCTTTTTGGATATCTTATCCTCATCAACCCTTTGTAACAAACCTTCAATTGCCTCTGTCAATCCCTATTTTAATGATTCCTTACTAGGTTTTCCCAACTAGATATGTTGAATATCATAATCACCCTCTATGATATCATACTTTGTTTTTCCCTAATGAGGAGTTGCAACCTCCAAAGTTCTAAATCCATGTTGGTCTACCCTTGTCTTGGTAAGAATTCTTTCTTTCTTCAAAGAATCTTTGGGATTTGGAATTGATATACTAGTGATACTTAGATCTTCTTTTGGAGTATTTTCCTTTGCCCCTTGTTGAAGAACTCCTCCCAACCATCCAGCCATAGGGACATTTCCTTTCTTCTCCTTCTGTGGAGTTTTAGAATATAACACTAGTTATTTTGATGTTTCTTTAACTTTTATTATTTGCTTTTCATGATCCAGTGTGACAACATCTGATTTCTCCTTACTTTGTTCTTGATCCTGTGACTGAGTGCCATCTTCTAGATTTTTTCTACCTATTGCTCCCTTGTCCGATTCTTTTTGTCCATGAGAACCACATTTTCAATTGAAACTTCCTTTGGATCCCTAGGAGAAGTAACCAATGCACATGTATCTATGTTTTTTTTGAGGTGTCTACAATTTCTTTTGGAACATCTTCATCCATACTTGGGGTTTTGACTAGCTCACTATTCTTCATAGTATCTTCACCCCTATTGGTGATTGTTTAACGGATGATCCCTCTTGAGGTTGTTCTTCAACTCCTTTATGCCCTGTTGGTTGAGTTTCTAATTGTAATTCCTGATATTTATCTTTCTCAAGATGAATCTCAGCATGTCTACTCATTTCCTTTGATACCTCAGTTATAGCTTCTTCTAGAACATTTGTCTCTTGAAGGGGCTCATCTCCTGTTACTTTACTTTGAACATTTTGGGGTTGGCCCTTCATGCTTGCATCTGATGCTTGGTGGGGATCTTGAAAATGCACCTTATGTTCGGGATTTTTATATCTTCAGTTGTATGAATCTCAACATTTACATCAACCATTTCTAAATCAGGCACATCTTCAAACAATTCAACTATATCATCATATGTTTTTATGGCTTTTCAGATTCCTTACTTTCTGGTTTATTTTGTACATGTTCCTTCTTAACTTCAACTGACTGACTAGGCATATGAGTACTACCAATTATCTCTAGAACATTTTCAATTAGGGAGGAAAATTCTACCATACTAGGAAACTTCACACCAGGAGTAGATTGCACATTTTTAGGAGTCTGGGATGACAATGTTTGATGAGCAAATGAAGCAACAACCTTCTTTTGATCTTCAGTCAAGACAGGGGGCTCAATTACTTCAAGTTTTATATGCTTATGTTTTCTTGATACATGGTCACCAACATCCCTTGTCAAAGGTTGTTCGAAACCACCTTAACCTTCTTCTTGGCTCTCTCAAAGTGCTTGACATCTTGGTGCTTCTCTTTCCTTAGCACTATATGATTTGGCTTGAATGTATACACATGTTAGAGATCTTCTCATCTTCTTTCCAGATTCCAATGATCTGGTAAAAATTCTTGAGGGAGATTTTTGTGTGATCAGGCCCTTCCTCTTTTCTTGAAGCGGTATTGCTTCAGATTATAAAACATCTGGTTTGATTTTTAGAAGTATTCCTTCAACTTTTGGACCAGAACAGACTTCGAGGTCCCAATTTTACTAGTTGTTGATGTCCATTCATCAATGGTTTCTGTGGTGGGCTTGTTGTTAGGTAACTAAGGGGATTTCCCTTTTAGAGGATCTATTTTACTTGCTCCCTCCTTTAGTGGGGGGAGATATCCTTCCAAAATCTTCAATTTCGAAACTCATTTAATACCTTGGTGTTTTGCAGAGATAAATCCAAACCTTTGACAACTAACCAATTCAATGTTCTTCTCAACACATTGGAGATCCTTATATAAGGAAATCTAGTTCCTTTTCTTTCCAATCAATGGAACTAATTGCTTTTGATTCTAGTTTCTAGTCATGGTAGTATCGTCCCACTATATCCTTGTCATCTATAATTCCCTGTGGGACTACAAAAATCTTGAAATCAATAATTTGTCTTAATGACATTCTAGAAAAGTCCCTTAATCTGACTTCTTCCTCATCTAGATAGTTCATCCAATAATCTTCAAAGTGAGACTCATGTTCACCATTACTAATAACCCATCAAATATCATAGTTGGGTCTTGGTGTGAATCTCTCCATTCCAAATCTTTCCATCTCTTCTTCCATCAGTCTAGATTTTATTATACTTTGGCATGAATACCTACCAATTTGGATGGGGAATTTGATGTTTTTCTTATGCCTTTTGGCAATCTGTTTATGCACAAAAGTCAATTGTCTTGATAATTCCATTAAGGCCCATTTGTCACTTACATATCTGGGTAATTTGCAAGGTTTTCCCTTGAATCCACTTACCCTCAAGTATGTGAAGAACCTGTACTTGTATGAAAACACAACCATATTCCTGAATTGTTGCCCTAGCAATAGTAGATAACCTATATTGCATGCCCTATAGAGCATGCACGTAAGGTGGGAAAGAAGTTGCTAGGGAAATGTCACTAGTATCAATGGATTTCATCCATTTACTTTTATTTGGGTCACTCAATCTTCTCCAAAAATCCTCCAAGTCAACATTTAACAACTTTGTGTCCATGACCTTATCTAGATCACTAGTAATACTAGAATTCATGTGAAAACCTGATGCTAGATACTTCATCTTATATTTTTTTCTTCCTTCAATTTTAACTTGAATATTAAGAATTGAATGGGGTAAAACAAACACTTACTCATTTTTTTGAGAACTCTGTGAATTTCTCTTTTTCTCGCGTGCTCTGAATTCTTTTTCTCAAATTATTTGCTTCTTAGTCAATTACTTCACCAATTTTTACAGCTAGGGCATCCAAGTCTTCGCATGCAATGATAAAATTTGATATACTTGGAAGCTTTTAATGATTCTACCTTGATTTGTGCAAAGAACGCATTAATGGTGGCAATCATAAATGATTGCATACTCAGACGTTTATCTTACTTGCTTTATTTGAATATGGATGATCCTCATGGATCAAGCTAGTCTCTTCTGTAAGGTTAGGGAGTCTATTTACACATTAGCATTGATTTTCGAATTGGTGAAAACCTGTAATCTTGACCCACACCCCCACTTTTCCACTTTTAATAAGGATTTTCCATGTGTTTTACTTGAATAATGGTGGAGCCATGGAACTTACTTGTATTTTAGCCAAGTTTTTTCGTAAGTGCAGAACTACATTTTTGACTCAAGCCTCTGTCTTTGAATTTTATTGAGATCTCGACACATGTCTGAATCTTAGACATAACGGAACTACGTGGGGCTATTTTACACATTTTTTTGTTCACCCCATTGGATGCAAGATTGACAATATGACCCGATATCCCTCTCTTTTGACCTTTTTTGAAAATATGCCACGTGTCTTTGGTGGGTCTCGGAAATATCAAGGAATACATCTTTGGCCCAAAACCTCGCTCCAGTCATGTTTTGACATGTAAACCATTTCGGGCCTCGGGGCCAAACTTGCACTTTGCAGTTACTATGTAAATGATGTAGCTTTACAAATTGAGTCCACTGCAACACAACCAATGGAAGCATGCCACGTATTGTCGGATGGTGGAGAAAAATGTGAAATTTGCACTAGAATTCCAAAGGATGACATACAAGGAATATTTTCAAGATTAAACCCAATCCATGATCAATTTTTCACAAGGATTTTTCAGAGGCAACATGAATATTACATTCCTTGACCTAAAAAAGAGGATTCACGCCTAAACATAAGGTTTTCATTCACATTCAACACAATTATATCTTCAAGCATAAATTTTTACATGGGCGAACCAATCAAAGAAATTTTTTCAAAGGCATACACTAGATAAAAGGGTGAGATTAAATTGAGCACTATCACCTCCTTCCATTTAGCTCAATATGAGGTAGCAATTAGAAGTGTTAGTTTAGGAATTAGTTGTTTAATTTCTTAGTTTGCATTTACATAATAACACCTCTTTTTGTTTACACTAATCTAAAAAGCTTGAAACTAATCTCGAAAGCTTAAAACTAATCTAGAAAGCTAATAAATTTGAATGCAATGGAGTATTGTCCCACCGGGTGTGCCAAATGAGAACTCAATAAACTTGTAAGCAAAGTAATTAGAACCTAAAACTAACACCAAGTAGTTTTAGAACTAAGCTAATAAATTCATCAATGAACCATCAAGATCAAAGCTTAATGGAATGCAAAAGGAAATCTAAATGAATTTAACCATTTAAACTACAAACATTCCTATTATGTTTAATTGATTACTACAAGAATTGAACCTATGAAGATCAAAAAGCAATCAAAGTGTGTGTTGTTGTTACTTCATTGAAGGTGAAAGGATCTCTCTAATAATGGCTATAAGGCCATATTAGATATTCCTTTACTAACCAGCTTGAAGAAATGGATACAAATGGGGATGTAAGCTATTCCAACAATGGAGTAAGGTTCATATGTTTTATATGATTAATGTTATTCAAAACATGGTGTAAATTTGAGAGGAAGGAGCTTGGTCCTTTTTATAGGCTTTCCATTTGGGAAAGGCTTGCAACTTGGTGCATGTGGGACAAATGAATAAAGCATAAAGTAACTCTTGGTTAATTAACCATATCTAGGTGAGTTAGCAAGTGAGTTAACCTTTAGTTAGCACTTTATGGGAGTTGAAGGTGCATTTAATTAATCAATTAGATTAATTAATAGGCTAGAATAAGATTTTTAGGCTAATTGGAGGTGTTTGAAGAGGAATTTGATGAGATTAGAAGCATTTGAAAGTGGGATTTAGCCAATAAGAGGGTTTATTGATTAAATTTGTTAAAAAGGCTTAATTAGCTAATTAATAACTAATTGTTGATTTGAAGAGGATTATAACTAACGAAGTGTCGTTAATTGGCATCCGAATGTGATAGAAGCTAGTTAATTAACGAAGTGTTGTTAATTGACCAAAATGGAGGGAAACGTTAGTTAATTAGCAGAAATCACTAATTATAGTGGAAATGGGGAAATAGAGGATAATGAGTAGCACTTAAGCATTAAAATTGCGGAAGCATATTTTAGGTGTCTATAACAATGACATTAATAATGATTTATAGAGCCTACCTCTAATCCATATGGTCTCAACTTAAAGATCAACTCACATCAAAATCTCAATAATAATTTAACTTATATCCCACTTTAGTGATGGGTTCATCTAACCCGATAGGGTACACAAAACTACAGTTACCTTGAACCTTAAGGGATCACCTTGCTCATGTTTGAGTTTTCTACCATTTGCATCACATTGAGATAGCATACCATATCGCTCAGGAGCATCAAATAGTCATATTTTATCTTTGGAGTAAAAGACCGAGGACCATTTTATTTTCAAATCCTCTCCATATTTAGAGAAGGGGATCATTTTTTTGTATCTTAAGAGATTCTCTTGGATCTCTCTAGAAACTCATGGCTTATGAAGGCCATAGGTGGTTGATCCTCATTTTTGAGGAGATGTTTGACCTTTTCCATTTTTAGACATACATACATACATACATAAGATGAAGTAGGAAATAATTAACTTAGTGCATGCCCACACACACACACACACACACACACACACATATGTGGGCATGCACTAAGTTAATTATTTCCTACTTCCAACAATCTCATATCATCAACCCATGACCATCTTCCAAACTTACATAGTAGACAAATAAGACACTTTGTAGAATCAATGATTTACATAGCCTCACACCCATCACACACTTCTTTTCCACCTCGAGTACCAAAATTATTTCTCTAAACTAACATATTTGCATCTCATTATGTAAGATTCACATCTTGATAATATTTACTCTATTGGGTTATTGCTTTCCATTTACTCATTTTGGATATAGTTTTCTCTTTTATATTCTTTGAAATGTACTTATGTACTCCTCTTATCTTCTTTATATTGTATCTCCAACAAACCATAGCTTGTTGAGTCTTCAACATCTCAACAAGCTTCCATATTTTACATGTGTGACTACCATGTCAAATACCCCTATTTCAAACTAAAATATTCTTTAAATTAGTTTTCAATGGATCTCCAAACCCTCCACTAAGGCTCTTAGGTTGACATTTAAGAAAAATGTTATGAGTCTAGCTCCACTCCTTCAAATTATGTTTACTTCAAAATCTCAAGGCTTCACCAACCATTCTAACTTGTGTAGCTTCAAGTTATGGACAAGTTGGAAAATGTAGAAAAGAGAGGAGTATATTTTTAATTGTGGTAGTTTTTATTGAAAGTTTCAACAAAACTGGATGGAATGGCTACTCATATGTTCTTGACATTAATCTTAAGAAGGTTAATTATTCATGCACCAATACAAAAAAATCACATTTTATATAGAAAATCTAGTTGTTTCCAACCTTCAATCAAACTAAAAAACTTCTAACACTTAATCAACAATCCTATTCTCTACATATCCAACCATGATTGTACGCCAAAAAATCACAATTGGTTGATAATTTTTTGGAAAACAATTTGTGACCTAATATTTTGTCAACTAGTAAAGCACCAAAACGTGGAAAAATTCACATTCAAATATAGCTAGTGGGTTTCCAAGATGAGTTTTGAATCACCATTTTTTCATGTTACGATTAACTTTACAACTCCTAAGTATAAAATTTGTCAAAAAATAACTTTGAGGTTGATCGAAAAATCAATTTTATGCATGTAGTTTATTACAATGATTGTAGTTTATGAAAGCCCATATTGTGCATATACTATAAGCAATACATTTAATTAGAACATCATGTGTACATTCCAAGATTTGAGCAAGAAAACAACACACAGAGACCACAAGATAAACAATTGTTTATTTAGCACATAATTTTCTTGATAATCACTTAAAGCGTGCAATATGCCCTCCATGTAATGTAGCGGAACAAAATATATTTATGTATCTTGCATTTATCATATGGGATACCATCTTCACTATAAAACATGTAATCTAGAGCATCTATGCAAATTAAGAGCACTACATCCTTGCTCAAAACATGAACATTTATGGCACGACATTAGTATGGATCCATTGTCCCAAATTTACCAGTTCAATGGGTAATACATTCACCATCTATGTTTTGAAAGTAATTTATTCTTTGTATGTTTGATGTTTTGTTCCCTTTGCTAATTTTATTTTGTTTACATACTTTTTCCTTTTCTGGCACAATAGGAATTTCCCTTATGTTTGGTTTGTTTCTTTTTAGTAATTTTATCACTTCTAGTTTGTTTGGTTATATATGCATGTATGTATGTAATTCTTGATTTTCTTGGTGTTACATATTTGTGTGTATATTTTATTTATATGAACTTGATAATTAAATATTCAATACATTTATTTCAATATTGAAAATACTAATATGTATTATAATGAGCCATCATAACTTTTCATAAAATTTTGAAATAATTGTCAACTCATATATGTTAGAGTGTATAATATTAAATAGGGTCACCCTTGGTGGGCCACCACGTATACCCATCCATAAGTTTTAAATTATTAATAAACCACATTCGAGTCCATTCAACATTGGTGTCGAAGAATAAATCTAATACATTCTGAGTCCATTCCACCTTAGCATGTAAGAATAAAGCTAGTTCATTAGGATTAACTAAAGAGTGAAACCATGCATTCAATAAATGCAACCAAATCATCCACCTTATATAACAAGAAGATCTTTTTGAGATTGTAAGGTTAGATGCATATATTTCATATAACATTATTAAGACAACCATTTGTGGGACTGGGTGAACTAGGAGAAGTGGAGATTTGCTTATGTTGGGTATTGTTGAATTATTTCCTCATTTAGTAGAAAGATGTATTTTTACCTTCAAGTTTTTCCCACATTAAATTCTCATGTGAAAGTGCTATGTAAATATAATTTACTTTTGCATTACTTTATATTTCATATTGCCTAGATATATGCACATATCTTATTAAATGAATCTATCATGAAATATATTCTTTAAATGATTAACCTATATTTTATTATTATAAGACATGTCTTAACATGATATTAGAGTAGTATTAAGAATCATGAGTAGATTGCAAATAATAGAGGATTTGTAAGAGCCTCAAGGGAAATTTGGCTCTAGTGAAGGATTACAAAAACAACCAAGGCCTTATGAAAGTATTTAGATGTAAAAACTTCAATTCATTAAATTACACTTAAAATCATAATAGAATTATTTTGTGACCTTGCATTTGGTACACAATATAAATTTTATGTTCTGAATTTTCAAAATTAAAACCCACATTCTTTGCTACATAAATTTAGATCTATATTGTGCACACACCACAAACCAAAAAAAAACAACAACAACAACAACAACAACAAAAATAATAATAATCTATGTTTATAGAAACAAATTTCAATACATAGTAAGCTCTACTGATTGTAGTGACCCTATTGGTTCTACACAGTTATTTCCCTTTGTGGAATTTTGCAACTTGATTGGTTATTACCTTAACGACCATTCCTCTAGGTTTGGTCTACATAACCAAATTATTTTTGTACAAGCCTCAAGGCCCTTAGTCTCCATTCATCCCTCGCTGTTTTTCTACTTTCATGGCCATTGTGACCACCATGTGGCCTTCTTGCTTCCATGGTCGTTGTGGTCATCATATGCCCTTGTTTTGGCCTCACAACCTCACTGTTTCTATGGTTGTGCCCTTAACATTTAGCTTTGCCTCACAATGGTCCAAGCACCTTTGTATCCCAACCTACTACCCTAGTCGCTAAAGCCTCCAATCAGCCTGATGCATTCTAATAGGCATATTCTCGGCCTTGCTTCTCCAAAACCATGACCTAATATAATAAAAATGCAATAAAAACTAGCACAGTGAAGTGTGCGATGTTAATGCCGAAGGGGTAGTCTAAGATGAGGTTGATTTTGAGGGAGCAAAACATAAAAGGAGGAAAAGGATTGCAGAAGAGGGGGTTAGAGGGAGGAGAAGTAATCGAGAGAGGATAATATCGGGTGGAACCATTTTGTGGAAGCCATTTGTCTTACTACGAGGCACATATGTAACAAGTTCCATTTACAAGATTTAATCGACATTGATAATATGTAACCAAGATTGTATTGTAGATGTTTGTTGGTATTCTAGTAATAGTAGGCAATATTCAACATAAATGGAACCTCTTTAAAACCTTGTGAGTATCAAACAAATCTGCAACTTATTATTCTCAAGTGTGATGAAAGTTGGGAAAGTGGGCCATTTTGATACAAAGAATAATGCCTTTAGAAAAATCCATAGCAAAGTTTGAACATGGCATGAATATTCTCAAGGTGACACAATATAAACCAGACAAAGAGGAAAACATTTTGTTAACATATGAAAGATAGATCACAAGAAATTGAGTTCAAAGCATATTGATTTGAGGCAAATAGAGAATGAAATAATATCTCATGAAGTATTCTTGCTTTGTAAAGAGTTACAGGAATCAATGCAAAACCAAGCCAAGAGATGAGATAAATATACTTGGCCAAGCAAGACTTTTATGAAATTAGATAGACCATTAATGCATGAAGGGAAATTTGAAAAGAAGATTCGATAAATACTTTGATAATTTCTGATACACAAGCTCAAAAAACTAATTCATTTGAACTCTCAAAATAATAGATTTCATATGCAAGGACAATCACACAAATGATTTGACCCATGTCTAATTTCAGGACTCCATGATGTACATATGAGTTTTCACATACTAAACACACAAAAAATCAAACTTCAATAAACTAAATATATAGAATATAATAATTTTATTCATTCATTCTATTAAATTATTCAATAGGATGGTTATATGTAATTTGAAGGCATTGTCTAGGTTCCAACACTTGTCATTACAAAGGCTAATGAAATAGGGTCTATCCAACCATCCACAAGGAGTGGCTCAACTTGAAAGATGTGGTAGAGTAAGAGTGCAAAATATTCTTACAACTTACTACTTTAAAGTGTTAAGGAATCAGATAAGGTGAGTGATAGTATTTGACCCCCATGAAATCCAACCACTAAGCACGACCCTCATCTAATGTGATGAAAAGTAGGTCCATGATGTAGAAGAGTATTATGTAGAAAAAAATATTATTTTTAAACTTTGTGTCATCAAAAAATCCATACTAACCATAAACAAATTGGAAGGTGGTCAGTTAAGACAATATTTGACTGATCCTCAATCAATAACTAAAAAATATGGAAAACGAAATATAATTGAGTAGAGATTATGACACGATCTAAACATTTAAAGATCTCATCACATCCTTGGTACAAATACCCCTTAAGCATCAACACTTATCCTAATAAAATTGATTATTCCATACACTTGATACTATCAATACTATATTTATTCAAAGAATTAGGATGTTTATCCTTCAATAAAAAAAATATAAACAAAATAATATTCCAAAGAGTAAGTGCAAATTAGTAACATTCATATAAATATGCACATCTAAATTTAAAAAACACTAAATAGGGGGAAGATGCAAGATGTCGACACCATATAAAAATGTAAAAAGGAAATGGATAAAATTATTCTTTTTGGATTATATAAGGGTTAAATAATTACTTATTATTGTTATTAATAGGAAACCTAATATTTAATTAACTAACTAATTAGTTCATTTTAATAATAATTTGTTAAGTAATGGGATGATAAATTAATTAATTTGAAAGAGCAATTAATGAGTAAATGCCAAAAATAGAGAGCTAAACAAGAAAGAGGGAAGGGAAAAGTGGGCTAGGGAGAAGTTGAGGAAGTTTAGGGTTTGTTATTAATAGGAAGAAATGTATGACACATAGTCCATGAGCTAAGCCAAGGACATTTCTCGTAGAGGTTGTTGTACACAACATAGAAAAATATTTGGTTTATTTTATTGCCTGCAACCATCCAAACATGAGTGCCCTTTGGTAAACGGAGGAGATTCCGACGCACACGTTCTTCACTTTTTTGTAATAAGTTTTCCATCTCCACATAGATAATGTGGAAATATTGAGAAGCAAGCTCTACACATTTTTTCTCTACCATTTCCAAAGCCATGGTGTTTGCAGGAGAAGAAAGATCGCACATTGTCACCATAAAAGTGAGCTTTGCTTGGTGCACTAGCAAACTACATGTCGATTGAACTGCCAATCGTCCATCAACATTGAGATATGAAAAATACTCTTGTCATGGAATAATGAATGGAGATTGCTTCATCTCAATCACCAATAACTCCAAAAATAAAACTTTGCATCAAGTAGTGGAACAAAATTAGTAAAATAAAAAGTTGTGGAGCTCTTGCACAAATATAATGGACTGCTAAATGTAATGAGGGGGTAATACCAACACCTCTAACATGAGCAAAGGGTTTTGTTCCCTCACTTGTTGTCACCTCAATATCAACATTGGGACTCCATCAATAAATAAAAAAATTAAACTCTTCATTTGAACCAACACGTCCATTAAGTTTCCTTCCAACAAAGAGCAACTTGATGCGTTGAGTGCACCAAGTGAAGTCAAGCCTACGAAATCACAATCTGAAAGTGTGTAAAGGCCTTTACAATTACCTATGTTGAGAAATGTCAAAGACTCGAGCTGCCGAAATTGACAAGGAAGAGCTGAGAGCTTCTCACATCTAAACATATTCAAAGTTTCCAAATAAGTCAATTGGCTAAATGATTGTGGAAGGCTCACTAATTGAGAGTAGTGGTTTAAATCTAGTGTTTGCAAAGAAATAAGATTCCCAAAGGTGTCAGGAAATGCAACAATATTATAATTATAACTCATTTCCAGATAGCAAAGAGACTTAAGCTGGCCAAAACTTGTGGGGAGGCTCACCAATTGATAACATTGTGATAAATCTAGGCGTTTTAATGATCCTAAATTGCCAAAGCTGTCAGGAATTGTAGTGAGATCAGTTTTTCCCAAATATAAATAAACTAAAGAGCTAAGTTGGTGGAAGTTGCGCGGAAGGGTAGTTAATTCATCGCAAAATGATAAATTGAGTTGTTGTAAAGCAGACAAATTCACAAAGCTATCGGGAAATGTAACGAGATGTGAACACCAAGCCATAACTAACAACTTTAGGGACTTGAGCCCACCAAAGTTTGGGGGAAGACTCGCCAATTGACAACAATATGAAAAATCATGTAGGTTGCCAAAATCTTTTGGGAGTTCAGTTAATCTAGAGGAAAATGACATACCTAAAAATGTAACAATTGAAGATGGCCGACATAGTGCAAACACCTATGAGCCATACATTGGAGTGATAGAAGGATCACTAACACATGATTTAAATGCAATTTTCAATTCATCACTAAACTATTAAACCCAAGCTGCAAGTTGGTAACTCCATGGTCTAGCAAAAATATTAACTTGCACTCCGAGTCACATCTCATACAATGTAGCTAATGTCATATGACAATTGTTAGAATTGATACACATTTCATAATTCAACCTTTTTTGAGATTTTGAATAAAACATTATACTTCCAATGTCATGAGATGGATCATTAACACATGATTTAAATGCTATTTTCAATTCATCACTAAACTATTAAACCCAAATCGCAAGTTCGTAGCCCCATGGTCTAGAAAAATATTAACTCACACTCGAGTCACATCTCACACAACGTAGCTAATGTCATATGACGATTGTTAGAATTGATAGACATTTCATACTTCAACCTTTTTTTTGAGATTTTAAATAAAATATGACTATACTTCCAATGCCATGAGATTGATCATTAACACATGATTTAAGTGTAATTTTCAATTCATCGCTAAACTATTAAACCCAAACTGCAAGTTGGTAACCCCATGGTCTAGAAGAAATAGTAACTCACACTCTGAGTCACATTTCACACAACGCAACTAATGTCATATGGCAATTGTTAGAATTGATAAGCATTTCATAATTCAACCCTTTTTTGAGATTTTGAATAAAACACTATACTTCCAATTGCATGAGATGGATCATTAACACACGACATAAATGCAATTTTCAATTCATTGCTAAACCTGTTAAACCAAGTCAAGAGTTGGTAACCCCATGGTCTAGAAAAAATATTAACTCACACTCCTAGTCACATCTCACACAACGTAGCTAATGTCATACATGCAATTGTTAGAATTGATAAGTATTTCATACTTCAACCCTTTTTTGAGATTTTGAATAAAACACTATACTTCCAATGCCATGAGATGGATCATTAACACATGATTTAAGTGTAATTTTCAATTCATTGCTAAACTATTAAACCCAAGCTGCAAGTTGGTAACCCCATGGTCTAGAAAAAATATTAACTCACACTCCGAGTCACATCTCACACAACGTAGCTAATGTCATACATGCAATTGTTAGAATTGATAAGCATTTCATACTTCAACCCTTTTTTGAGATTTTGAATAAAGCACTATACTTTTACTTTGTCACATCATAAATATAAAATTTAATTTTTTGCTTCCAATTTTTTTATTTGTGCTTCTCTCACTCATGTTAAACCCTCATATGGGCTAGGACATGCTCAATTTGGATTGTTAGTCCCAACCATTAATACATGAGTATGAACTTGTGGATGTGAAATAACTAGATCCATATAGGAAAACTTGTTTGATTATGGAGGAGATGCCCCCATATTGTCTAGAATGTGGGAAATACAATCCTCCATATGGTGCATGCATCCAACTCGGCTTTGTGAGAAGTGATGAGAATGACTTGTGTAATGACCTATTTCTCTTAGATTAATGCCCCTAAAGGTGAAGAGGGTGGAATGCCAACAACAATGCACAAAACATTGCTCTAAATGATTCAAGAGGGTATGAAGTTATACAAACTTACAGTGAGCTGACTTTCTACCTTACACTCGAATCTACAAATTTATACATTAGAAACAATTATAACTCTTATCAAACTAATTATTAAAATTATTACTTGACTAATATCGAACATTTTAAACAAAATACGTCATCACGCACATTTGATTTTATTTAAGATTGTGCACTTACATTTTTGTACAACAAACTATAACCATGAATAACAACATAAGGATGATATGCAGAAAAGAGATAAGAGGTACTAGTTGGATCATCCCGTGAAAGCAACTATTAACAAGAGCAGCAATGCTGCTAGGTACTGCCGAAGTTAAAGTGGGAATGTACAGGCTAATAGTATGTTGGAAAAGATGAATCAATCGGGATAGGTACTTATTACTTGCATTTGGTAAAATTGTGTTAATATCTTTGGTAAGTTGTAATGATGGCATTCCTTGAGATGATGTCTCGTTCAATCATTTTTTCAAACACTTTGCATGCATACAATAAAAATTTGCACTTGCGATGCATACATATAAGAATATCATGTAGAAAATTTCATGTGAGAAAATTGAATTCGTATGGATATGGGAGTGGATTTGCTAAATGTTTGAAAAGGCTGATTTGCCTATAGCATACTTGCCTTTGGGAGTACTAATAAGACACGCTTCTTATATATCCTTAAAATTGAACGCCTTTATTTTCCAAATTGAGTTGTTTAGAACAATGTCAACACTTATCTATGAAGACACATTTATACAAAATTGACGAATTATACAAAATGACAAAATTAGGTCTCATGCAAAGACAATAGGCTAACATAATGAGATGAAAACCTGGAACACATTTATTGGCAGGTGTGTACATATCATTTAGATTGTTGCGTAGGAGTTGCATTGATCGCGTAGAGGAGTGGCAAAAGCATGAAAAGACGCAGATGAGTGTCCAGGTGTGAATAACCACGGTGCGGACGACGATAGAAAATTACCATGAGGCAAAGTGGATACACACTCTTCTTGAAATGATATCACTCTGGAATTTTTTTTCATTTCATTTGAAGCCCCACCTCTACCCCATTTTCCCAACACTAGCTGCCGCAACCACGAATGTCTCTTCCTTTCCCTTTTGCCAGACATCTTCAGCCTTTGTGCCATGTATTCCTTGACGGCTGCCATGCTGTGGTTCACAATGTGGGGAGGAAGAACAACCAGCCGGTTTCCCTCCACCTTCAGGCGCGCGATAGAGATAGGCAGCACTTTTATGTGATTGTAGCTTATATCCAACTCCACCAGACCACTCAGATCGTCTATCGATTCCAAAAGAGTCACAAAGTAGTTGAAATTCTTGCTGATATTTAGGGTTTCAAGATTTGTGAGGTTTTCAAGATCTGCTAGAAGGCCTCCCAGGCGATTTAGATGCACATCTAGCACGCGCAGCACTTCATGTGAGAAGTTGAGTACGGGAGGCCGGTAAGCTTGTTGGAATGCACAAAGAGCCTCTGCAAGCTCACCAGTTCAAATTCCAGGCCCTCTGGCAACCGCATCATTTCAAAGTTATAGTGGAATCAAAATGGAATTCTTCGGAAAGGGTTCAAAATTAATTGGGAATTGATCAACAATTGCAAGAATTGCAATTCAAAAGAGGAGCGGTGTATGTATGACCCAACAATATCCCAAGCAACCCATATATGTTTTAATTGAATGACTCCAGATTCCAAACGATTGTAAAATTTCCAACCCTGTTGTTTCCTTAATTCATTACGCAGTAGTATTGTCTAGATAAATTGGTGTGAAAATTATTATTGTGAGACAGGTTTCGACTGAAAGTACTGTCAATTCAGTCAATTAGCATTAATGACTTGTCAAAAATATTTGGGTTTAAACTATAGAAAAACCCAAAAAATGTTAGGTGTCACTTTGGTAGTGGACAAAAAGAAAAATAGATATTTTTATTAATCATAAAATCTGTATATGCTTATAAAAAGATTTCAACCAATCAAAAAATAATAAAAACTTTTTCAAAAAAATAAAAAATAAAAACTTTAGCTTATAAATAGTAAAAAAACAGGTGGCATAAAAGTATTGGTCAGAAAAATGAAACTATTTGCAAAGATGAAAGCTATAATACCTGCCTTCGGCAGTATAATAAACACTCAAAGTTTATAAAATAAAAATTCCTGAATTAAAAACATTTTATGCACATTGGTGAGCTTTATTTTCCATGTAGATGTCCTGGTAAGTATAACTACCGCCGGAATAGCATGTGAAGCCTCACAGTTGTATACACAGTCGCTGCCCATAAATACATTTAATTGATTTTTCCAACCAAATTGTTTTGTACCTGCACTGGACACCTGTTGTTTTATTCCCACCTGCAGCAATGTTGATTGCTGGAGCATTGCATTAATCGAGCTTGAAATAAGCTTTCCAGCTGCAGTAGAGGTTGAAGAATCATTAATATCTGCTTCATCACAACTTGAAGACCTCCACGTACTCACATGATCGCTTATACTGGGTTTAACAACCCTCCAAACTGAAGATATGCCAGCTGAAGACCCCACCATTGGTCTGAGGAATCGTTGCACGAATTTGTTTGTATTCCATGAATAGGATACCATGATATTTCGCTAATTTCTTTGTGGGTTCTTGGAGCAAAACGAATGTTTTCCTTCACTCCACCAATTATAAATAAGGTGACTGTTTTCTCTCCACAAATGCAGCGAATGAAATCGGCCGCACTCAGAACATCATACATGAGACCCATCAAACCCTTTCTCCTTGGCGTAGAATATCTGGGTGGTGATTTGGAAGCGCTGAAAGATCCTTGGGTAGAAGGCGGGTCAGGTCACTTCTTTTCAAAGTATTATCCACAATGAGAGCCCAAGAGGCTTTCCTCACAATTTTAGTTAATATTTTTCCACCAAGTAAATAAATATAATATGTCTATATTCTTGTATTTTTAAATTTACATTATAGTCATAATAAAATAATAATAAAAATATCTTATTAAATTATCAAGAAGTATGCAAAATATTGCATGGATGGAAAAAAATTAATGGTAGGAGATGCTTAGAATGCAAAAATACTATATTTTATACAAGGCTTCTTATAAGTCTTATTTAGCTATATCAAGTAGGTGAGAGGAACTCCATCCTAAAATAAAGCACCATTTTTACAAAGAAACAAGAACGTTTATGTATCTCCCATGGTTTTGTGAAGAGTTGTATTTGGATTGGGCCTACCAATTCCTCCATAAAAATAATAGACATTTTCGCCAAAAAATTAAGAATAGAGAATTAAATACTTTTTCCCTTCAATTATACTCACCTCTACTAGATACACCAGTGACGTTATAAATAATACATTAACCTTTTTGTAGAACAAATTATACACCTACATAATCTGGAGCTACATCAGAGAATGGGTAATAATACCAACAAAATCATATGCACTTATAAATATGTGATATTTCCTTTTACTTGCAAAAATATTACAAAACCTTTTTATTTGTATGCGTGAAATTTATGTTACTATATAATAATGTCTATAAATGGGTTGATTAATATTAAATCTTCAAATAAATTATTTTAAAAATAAGTTCTAAAATTAATCGATAAAAAAGAAATTTCTAGATTCAAGCGCCCCACATTTGCAGCGCCTAGCAATCGCTTAGTTTGCCTAGGGCTTAATCCCCCCTTGTCCACAAACATGAATAAAGGTTGCTTACCTTCTCTAAAAGCCTCTAGTAATTGTTGGTTACCCTTGTAGCTTCTTAGTTCAATGTTTTTCCCAAACAAGTCAAATAAAATCTGCTTCTGCAACAACTTGAGATAATCATCAAAACAATCTTGCTCAATGTCGACTCTGTAAAATTTGTTGCCATTAAGATCAAGCTTTTTGAAGACAGCTATCGCCAAGGTGTACAATGAACAACTGCCGAATCAATATTTAACTTACTGGAGAATCCAATGATCGCTATACAATGAACAACTTGGCATAGAAGCTAACAAATGGCGCATACATCAAAAAATTACCCCGTAGATTTTCCACTAACATATTTTTTCTGACTTGTTGTCCATCAAGTGACATTTTCCCAAGAAACTATAATAAGTGGAGGAAACAACGAAGGCCTCAAATTTATTATTTTAAAACTATGTTACATTACATTTTTGCCTCTGCGACAAATCAACGACTGCGAGTTTACCGTGCGGGCATCGGCGTGTGACGCATTATGGGTCGTCGATCCCCTGGTGCCTATCAGAGATCTAAAGGCATACCCCATTGTAAGAAACACCTTCGGCGTAACGAGTTTACCCTTGCAGACGTTGACATATGACGCACTACATGTCGTTGATCTCCTGGCGCTGTCAAGGATCCCAAAGGCGAAGCCCATTGTAAGAAACACCCTCAAAGATAATATAACAAACCACTCTCTCTATATTCTTTATATTAAAAACCACATCCCCTACTCTCATATAACATCTATTGAACATAATTAAATATAATATATTTTATTTAAAAAATAAAAAATTACCATTTCCCTATTAAATACTTTATATTTTCATGACAATTATTAATATATATCTTTAGATAGGTAATAAGATTTAGTTTTGAAGGGACAAAAAAACTCTTTACATAAAAAGAAGCCAAGGCACACAACCAACAAAAAGATCTAAAATTACAGTGTCAAATAGGCTTGACAAACAATGCAGACAAAAGCAGAGCAGACCACAAGCGGTCTAAGTATTACAATACTGCACAATTATTAATATATAACATGAATAACATCTATGAATATAATTAAACATGTTTAATTTTAATTATAATATTTTCAATAAAAATAAGTGACTTCGTTGTACTTGTTTTAAAAGGCATTTCTAATTCCCACCGCATCATGTAGTTGACACCTTTATGTACTCCTATTTTAATATGGTTCATTTACTTAATTCTTTATTTTGAGGATTCAATTGTTGCAAAGATTTAATTTTAATTCAATTAGAGTGTATAAATAGAGAAGCATAATAATTTATTTACACATAAGAGAATTTGATGTGTATTTTAAATATTTTAGAAGAAATTATTGATTTAGAGAGTATTCATTGATACACATTCACAATACATGATGTAATTATTGAGTGTATGTTCCTTTTGATATCATCTACTCTTTGAATGCGAATACTAATTTTCAAAACCCTCTAACTAAAATAAAGACAATATTGATTTTTATATAATGATGTATTATTGAAGGGCCCTTGGTCTATTGGTAATGTTGTTTGGCTTTTAATGAGCCCACCGAGGAGTGCAAGGCTCGAAGATCTTTGGACATGGAGTATAAATCCACTATATACCGCTTAAATAATATCCTAAAGCCTACTCATCCTTTGGTTTTTAAAATAATTAATTAAATATTATTATATTCTACATATTTTGTAATGTTCAATTTGAAATAATACATTTAGGGTATCACAAAGTTCGAAGGAAATTTTGGTTAAGTAATCTCAAATAATTTTGGTGGACAGTTTCAAAATTTATTAGAATAATTGAATGTTTTGGAATGCAATTGAAGTGATTCAAAAAAAGAGTAAACAACTATACGAGGTGCAACATACAACTCACAAAAACCGAGTACTAAAAAAATAGATTGCATATACCAACCTGCAAAAGTGCAAACACAAAAACATTCACTATAGAATTCGATAGTTGTTTGAAGCTTCCTCTTTTGTAAGATGATTAATGCTCTGTATAAAAAAAAACCATATAGCTTACTTACTCATCCAACCACACTTTTATTGTTCTCTTATTGAATTGACTTGCTCTTTTACTCTGCCCCTTGGGCAGTGAGTGTTAAATCCTTGCTATATCAATGGCGATCTCCATGGCACGTGCATCAATTGATGTAGATTGTGTTGGTGGAGCTCTAGAAAACCATGGCCCACAAGCAAACAAGGAAGTTTTTCCCATGGGTATTTCTTGAGGTCATTGTTACCCTAATATTTTGGGTTGTGGTGTAATGGTTTATGAGGAAATTGTTGAACAACAAGATGCCAAGGTATTGCCCCTTGTTTTTATGGCAGACGATTGTGGATACCTCCCAAAAAATCACATTGATCAACAAATAAACACCCATAAGCGCTAAACACAGTCAAATCCATGTGTTTTTAAAGAAGTTTCATGTAGACAAAGACTTCTTTTAAGTTGCAGACACTGTGCTAAGCTATGTAGATTTAAGTGAGCAATGCTAGGTGTCAATTTTGGGACACAATTGCATTTTACAATGGAGAAAAATCTTTCATTGGATTCCAGTATATGAAAGTATGAACCACACATTATTAAAACACAATGTAGTTCTATACCCACATTATATAAGCTTCCTTAAATAACTTATACCGTTTGACATTCACATTGCACTGTGTTTTCACTTTTTAAAAACTGTTTTTAGCTTTTTATTTATTTTTAGCTATTTTGATTGGCAGTTGCTTGTTGCATGGTAAAATTAGCGACATGGTAAAATTAGGGAATTGCATGTTTAAATTCTATCGCTTCACAATCACCAGCATATGAGGTTGGGATTGACGGGATTGATCTTGTCGTTCTTGGTGCAATTCCGTGGTCAAATTTTTACTTCTGGACACATAGACTCACAACTTCCTCTTGTTCATCCAGACAGTGGTCAGTGATTTAGTTTTAATATGTCAATATGCGGTCTCATTGCACACAGATTTCTTTTCTTCATCAAGCAAAGACTCGAAATTCAATTTTTAGATGTGGATTACAGTTCATTAAATAGAGTTGCATTGATGGGTGGCCAATGATTGCACATTACCCTGTCGTTCTAATCTAACTTTCAAGCATCCATATGGCAATAGCTAGTCATTGCCACTTTCTTAGATATGCCTCTTAGTGAAATATATTACTGCTCTATAATTTTAGGGACAATTTGCATCAATATAATGATTGCACACCAATAGCTTTGTATTTTTCTTAGAACTGAAGCTTATTTGAAACTCAATTCAAAATATTGGATTCCAATTAATATGTACGAATTTGTAACAAATTTGAAATGTAGAGATAAAACCTTTAAATGTAATGCTTCATCTATATTCATACACTTACAAAATCAATCACACCCCTTATCAACATCAACGACAAAAGTAATAACTATCCCTCTAAATCAAATAATACATATTGTTCGGCATTCACATTGCATTAAACACATACGATTGCTATTAATTAAATATTAATATAATCTACATATTTTGTAATGTTTAATTTGAAATAATACATTTAGGGTATCGCAAAGTTGAAGAAGGAAATTTTGGTTAAGTAATCTCGAATAATTTTGGCGGAGAGTTTCAAAATTTATCAGAATAATTGAACGTTTTGGAATGCAATTGAAGTGATTCTGATGTATTGCATTGTGTGTGTGGTGAAAGCAGGTGAAAAAATAGCGGGGTAATGGCTGAACCGAAGATCGAGTTCCAGGCTGATGATGGTGGTTGGTACGAGGTCACTTCGGAGATTATTAGATGGTGTGAGCTGAAGGTGCATTATCAAGATTTTGGAGAAGAATACGATGAAGTGTTGTCAATGGAGGGTTTTAAGAGTTGTATTGCGAGGTCCAGGTTTCGATTCGTCTCCACGCAACTTCAAGACCATAATTGTGGCCGAGTTGGGCGCAACACCAACATCTGTGCTTCCTGTGCCACCGATGGCGGCGACCTCACTCATTTTGATGCGGTTGTAAAAAAGGTCGGTTGCATTTCTCCCATATCTTTGTTCAATTGCTTCTCTGTAAGATGATCTGAATACAAATTTTGGGTCATGTTCCCAGTGGTTTGCTGGTAAAGATGCTTGGTTCTTATAAAGTAAAGTTTGTTTCTGTAAATTATCACAAAAGATGCAGATTTTGTTGTGAAAGCCTGCAATAAGATTTCTTTTCCTTTGCCTCATATATTGTTAAAATTTCGTAACCTTTTAACTGATTCTAAAAGACACCAATTTAGTTGTGAAAGCGTGCAAGAGAATTGCTTTTCCTTTGCCATATATATTGATAAAATTTGAGAGTGGATCTTCTACCATAAATTTTTATCAAGAACTTCTGCTACTTTTACTAATTTTGCTTCCTCAAAGAGAGTAGGCATAGCATCGACACATAAGGTGCCAAATATTTGGTGCAACACAACCCATTATAAAGTATCATTTCGTCTCTACCATCCCTAAAGTGCAAAACAAGCTTATTCTTTCTTTCCATTGCTTCTCATTCTTTATATGGTTATCAATGCTACCAGCTTGGCGTTCTGTCTATCAATGATAGCTTATCAGGGGGAGGAGAACGGCAAGCATAAATTGAGTGGTTTGTGTATTGAACCACTCACCATACATCTGGCTCTTTGGAAGGACTCCTCCACCTCCTACGACAGAAGGCCTCCCCATGTGAATCACTCACCCATCCCTGAATTCTCTATCTGGAGGGCAAGGTCGAAATGATCTAGAAACGGGCTGTTCTATGTTCTCGGCACACCTCTAGGGGGTGTGACAAGTAGCTCCCCGATAAAATAGACCTATCTAGGGAGGGAGATCCCCAAAGTGGTGTGAACCAATTTTTAATTGATCTATATCATCCTTTTCTTCCGTTTGATTTTCATCCCTATATAGACATTTTGATTGTGTTCAAATGTGGGATTGAAATCTTTGAGGGGGTATCTCCTTTTCCTACCAAGCCGCTTTGTACACCCCCTGATTTTCTGCGGGAATATCTCAAGTGGGCTTAAAACCAATGGTTGAGAGTATTTTTTATGCAAAAATTGGCCAAAGACTAACACCCATTTTGTCCTGCATTAATGTTGCTGCTTTAACACACTGGGAATACACCCAATGGGCTTGAAAGATACATTCCAAGACTCTACTCTGCCAAATTTTGTGGGCAATTGCATCCAGTATGGGTTCAGTAACCTGACTATTTAATGTGAGGGCATGCCCAACACAGCTTGAATCAAATGTGTATTGTTTGTTACATTCCTTTGATGTTATTAGTTGGTAAACAAACAATCACAATGTTATTGTTTGGTAAATAGGTAAAGACGAGATGGTGTCTTTGAGGTTGTTGACGGTTACTGACTAGCCAGCAGACCAGCTTGGATTATGAGACTTTAAAGTTAAGAGTATTTTACTGGAATGAAATCCTCAACTAGTGGGATATGCCAATTGGTTTATAATGTGCTTGTAATCATAAACTAGTATTGCATCACATAATGACAACTACAAGCTAGAGATGGTCCACAAGGCATGACTTGGAAACTGTTACGATGTTAGTACCAGAGAGCAAAGTTGCTGCATTTGAATTCGCGGAGGGTAAAATTTGTAAAAAAATCGTTACGAAAAAAATTGACCTTAAAATTAATGATCAAATTTGACTAAAAGAAATACTATGCTTGTATTTTAGATTAAATATGCAAAAAAGAAAGCAGGAATCTCAGTGGGTTTTAATGAATTTCAACGAGGTTTTAATGAATTTCAACTATTTTTAATGAATTTCAACTAATTTTTTTAGTTATATTTGGTATTTGCTGAATTTCAATTTTTTTACATAAAATTCACTGAATATGGTTACTTAGCCGGAGAGTAGGAGGATGATAATACATCAACACAAGGACTTTCACCTGAAAGACGTACTTCAGTTGGGGAAATCTTTTGGTGCCGATAATACCTTACAAACCACCTCTTACCCACAAAAGGGATTTTTTGTCTTCAACTTATTAAGTTGTTCAAATTTTGTACCACTGACCTAATGACCAAGAGATTCCAATCCTAAAGAAAGGCTTCTATATTACTGGTAAAATGAAGTGCAATGCCAATTCATTACAGTTGTCCAGAGTAGCTTGACATATGAGCCAGCATGTAACGATAGACAAATGACAAACTGTGGCAGCCAGACAATTGAAAATGGAAGCACCTCCACATTCCTCTAAAATTTAAACAAAAAGGATAACTGACTTCGTCGTATAATACCAGCAAGGAGAAACCTTACTTACTAGAAAATAAAAGACTCTGCTGGAGAAGTTTGTCCTATAATTGGATGGCCATGCTTGTTGGATGCAATGGAAGGCCAAGAGAAAGTTAGGATGGGCATGGGTAAAGAAATGAAGATTAGCCTAAATTGTAATAAAGGAAAATGAAGGTGATATATGAAATGAAATGATTTTTAATATTGGCGATGAGACCAAATTAGTCTACAGGCCACAAAGCAAAAGCTGCAATCTGGTGTAGCATCTGAGTGCAGAAAGAGTGAATTGAGGGTTAAATTTCAAGTGCTGCAGATTCTTTCTGGTATTAGGGGAGGATAATTAGTATTCATTAGGAGTGGTATGGTCAGGGGAAGCATTGGAGGATAATAAATCAGAGAGGGCTGATTTGAGTGGTCTATGTGGAAGGTCATCCCAAGTTGATAGCAGACAGTTGGTGTTCCTTTTGGTATGAGTCCCAATTTTAGATAACTTATCTGCAATTTGATTGCCTTGCAGCTTGCTTCTCTTCAATATTCAAAGATTTTTGTCTTCAGACCTGGTAGGAATTTATATAAAGGTAAAGTTAAAGGTGATTTTAGGTCCATGCCTAGCACGTAATCTTGGTGTGGGATACCTCCTTGTGGGAACAACGTCATGTTTCACTTTAAATTTATATATATTGTTAAAATTTTGTACCCCTTAACTTTTGATTATATATAAAATATGTATATTCATATCTAACAAACAATGTGTTCTAAAGCAACATTAGTTCAGAAAATGTGATTCTGAATGTGCATGCATTTGAGGATCAAATATGTTATTTGTCTTCTTCTCTTCGCAAAGTAATGTTCCATTATGTCTCTCGATTATGCCATAGCTTGTTCAGAAGATAGTTGAACTTGATTCTATTAGTAACAAGATATAAATGGTTGCAGGTTTGTAAGTCTCAGCATCGTTTGGTAAATGGAGAGGAGCTGTGTACATGCACTTTTAAGGTTTTGTGGAAATCTGGGCCAAGGGCACATAAAATTACCTCTGTTTCCTGTGAAAACATATGCTTGTTGACTAAAGGGAGCATTAAAAGTCACCCTGTCATTAAGGATTTTCTTAAGTTGGTAGAAACAAAGAACGAAGGAAGGAACGGAGAAAAGAAAGAAACTATGTTAATGCCCACAAATTACCAAACCAGGACAACGGAACAAAAGTGGAGGAAAAACTGGCCTGCAAGGTGCAATTTCCTGGTAGCAATCTTCCTAAGAGAAAGAGAACAAATATGAAAGGTGGATTATGTAAAGTTGCTGCTATTTGTATTTTACATTCAATAGTAGAAATGGAATTTTGTTGAAATATGTTTTAGAGCAGGGTGCCTATAAAGATGTTGCATGTGAATGTATTGTAGGAAGAAACACAACAAAGTATAAAGATAAACAAGGAGAACCAGTAATGTCCGAAAAGAAAGGAGCAGTCGCTAGTGATCTTCAAAGTAATCAAATCAAATCTAAGGGTAAAGTTAAAAATATTTCAGATATTTGTAAAAATGAAACAACTGTCATCACCCCTATGAGCAGGATTGAGGCAGTGTTGCGTAGCACAAATCAGGTAGGAAATAGTAGTTATGGCTGGGTGGATTTCATATCCTGCTTGTGATTCTCTTAACTCTGCAATTTTTGTATACTGACATTAATTTAATGCAAATATAGTTTCAGGTATCTAGGGAGATGGAGATCAAAACTGATGACAAGTTAAAGCATAATCCGATTCTTAACTCAATGACGATTAATTTAGAAACTGTAGCATCACCATCTAGGGAGATGGAGAAGGAAACTGATGGTAGGTTAAAGTTTACATTGGATCTTAACTCATTTCCACTTGATTTAGAAACAGAACAGCTAAACATTCCTACCACCACAGTTGGTTTACATAGCAGTACATCGATTGAAAATATGAGGTCTTGTCAGAGTGGCTGGCTTGAAGAAGATGATTGTGCTACCCTACAAAATGAAAATAGTGGATATAATCTTGTTGACAATGGCATTGTTGGTAAGCCTGTTTGCCTGACTGCAGATATAAAAAATGAAGGGAGCAATCTTTCTGAGGATCATTCACCATCTGCTTCTGTTTGTATGAAACAGCCTACATCATGCTTGGTTATAAATAATAGGGATGGGGATTACAATTGTGAAATGGTAAGTGAACAATCGACTGTGGAAGAGAATCAGAAAAATAAAGTAATTACTGACAACGAGCTTGAGAAAACAGTTTTCCCTACTTATGTTAGGGGAGAGGAGAAGCAGCTGAAACTTAGAAGCAATAAAATGTTTGGTAATGAAAGGCGTGTTCAAGATTATATCCAGACAGGTGGAAATATAAATGCTTCAAAGAAGCCAACACAACATGGTAATGATTTGGATGCAGTTGATACTCTCAGCTCCAGTAATTTGATAAGAGCACATGTGAGACACGACACAAGCCAAAATACAAAGGAACCTCTTCACTGCTCAAAAAACTCGTGGGACATTGCAGACCAGAATTTGGGAATGCCAAGAAAATTGGGAAGGTTGAAGATGAATATGAACCTCTTGTACACAATACACAGACAAGTTTGCCCGCTTGCAATCAATGTGAAACAATTTTATTACTCAGAAGTTCTAATTTTAGAGAATTTGGAAAAGGATATTAGCCGTTGTGATGTGAAAAAGTTCATAACTTCTATGGGTTATGATCATGTTTTTATTTTGACAAGCCTCAAATTTCAACAGAGTACAAGAGGGTTTGTATGGTTCAAAGATCGTGCAAGTTTGATGAAGGCACTTTGCTTTTTGCAAGATGACAATCTTTTTATTGTGTCTTCAAATGGAAGGTATGCAATTCATTATCAATAAGGGCTTTGACATGTCTTACAGAGCAAGTTGAAATTAGTGTCTGCTTGTTTTGAATATTTCCTGCATGGACAGAGCTGGTCCTGTGCTTTTACTTTATTCATATATGTACGTAGTTTGGCACGGCGCATTAAAATTTGTTTGCAAAGACATAGTTTTGAAAATGTTTTATATTATTTCTGGGGCATCTATGGAATCATCTTTGCTTCAGATATATGATGTAACACCTAAAACTTAAACCATAAAAGTTCTTTGCATGGGCTGTAAATCATTGTTATAAATTGTTTAGCATCAGCTCCCAAACACAATATACATTATATTGCAACACTTTTGATATACAAATGAGTGTTTTTTGCACTGGAGTTGATATTTAGCTGTCAAAAGACAGTTACATGACTAGTACTAGAAACAGAAATATAAATACTTTTGCCTGTGTTTTGCAGGCCTTGGGTTGCACATATCGATGATGGACTATTTGAAGGCATCTTTGAAGGATTGAATATAGTGTCAAAGGTTAATGTGAATATATAATTGTTCTTTTCCTCAAGTTGGGATTGGTTTTTGTTTGACTTGATCTCAATTTGATTCAAAGTGCTTTTGACTAGTCAATTCTCTCCTTTCTCATGTCTCACATAGTTACCATGTTCTTACGAACTTGGTGAAAATTTGGTTCAAACCGTACTTTGTGGTATGACCAAACTTACCAAACAAGTTCGGTCGAACATTATTTTTTTTTTTTCTTTTAATTAAAAAATTAAAGCGTTTAAATTAAAATAACTTCAACACAAAACAAAAACGAAACAAGAAACACTAATACCTAAGCACGTAAAGGAAAAACTCAGATAATATATTTATTTATTATTATGTATAATTGGTTTTTCTTTTCAAATATCATCATATATGTATAGTATTTATTATTTATATATATTTTAAATTTGTAAATTTTATAAACCACACCAAACCTTTTGAAAAATTCCGAGCTTCCAAACTTTTCGAACATGGTAACGATGCCTGTGGTTGAGTGATATGGTGGCAGCTTTGATCTCTTGGATATTGAGAAGATTTTTCCATGTTGAATTGCCTATAGAATGAAATTATGTTGTGCAAGATCCTGTATTAGCCATACACCCTCCTTTTGTATCAGGATGTTGCTATCGCTATGGATTTTGGCTTATGTAGATCCTATCTGATGAACAGGATCATAGACTCTACATGCAAATGCAGATGGATGCATATTCCAAAATGTTGAAAATCTTGTGTAGATAGGCTAGTATGACCACACCAAGTCCCCATGGTCAAATTGGTAGGCACACTGCTCTTAGGCAGCTGTGGTAGGCCATCTTGGTTCCAAGCAAGAGTGCTTTCTTTTCTGGACATTGCAGAGCCCTAGCAAATGTGAAATGCCTTCAGTGATTGACTCTAATTTTTATTGTGATAAAAACCTGATAATGTTGCTCCAACACAAAACAAGTTCCTCCACTCGTTTTTATAAACAAGAGTGCTGAAGATAGAGTTTGATTCTGTAAGAGATTAGGATATTGATTGGTGACTGAGCCATAGTTTGTATAATTGGACTCAACTTGGATTCGGCAGACCAAAAATTCTCAGACTTGTCAAAAACTTGGGAAACACCTAGAACTCGATCTGTAGATGGAAACTCTATCTGTATACAGAAACCTGGCAAAAACTCAGGAGAAACTCATGAAAACTCATCCAAGCAAGACTCATAAGTTAAAAACTTAAAACTGTAAAAACTCACCCAGTAATATTTTTTTGTGACTACTCAGCAACTCGCGGAGTACTCGGTGAGTAGTTGAACTATGAGTGACTCCACTCAGATATTGGTTCAACCTTGGGACAACTGGAGTCAGCATGGGTGGCAGACAAAACATGTCACTTGTAGTGGAAAGAGAGACACCACTACTTGACCACTCTCGACATTTGGAAGCAAAAATTGGTCTCTTGACCTGAAGAATGGGGAGATATTCAAATTTGGATCCTGACATGTCAGTGGTTTTTTAACTGTTGGCATATTGTCAGAAGGTCTGGGGGCTCCCTATGATTCTGGTTGGACTCTCCATGAATTATTCTTTGTAATATTTGAAAGTTCAATGTCTATAGGTAAAGGTAATCTTTTTCACCTATTCATATGAGGCCCAAGGACCTACGGCTGTTGACATAGCTGTTTGTGAATTTTTGAGTGAAACATTTTAGTTATATGTGGGCTTAATGGTGAAGGCTTGTGTATTTCATAGAGGAGGCACAGGTTTGAATCTAGAGTGGGGTAAAAGTTATGTATGCTTAATATGAGCAACCTCTTTGTGGGCTTCCACAAGGTAGGTCCCATACACCAAATTGGTGTCTTGGTGGGTGACTATCTCCTTGTGGGCTTCCACAAGGGAGGTCTCATGCACCAAATTGGTTTTTCTCATGGCAGTACCTAAAATAATACCTTTACCTTACCTTTTTATATATAAGCACACATTTCTTTACCAGAATTTATGTTTTTCAGAACCCTTTTGCTCGTATTGCAGCTATGGTGGCCAAATTCAGAAAGAGACCATTTTTTTGAAAACCACTATGCATGCACATTAAGGATCACAATAATGCAGGTGCCCTATTGGAGTTGGAACTTGGGTCATAAGGTCTACCAAAATTATTGTCACCTCATATTTTTAATCAGTATGGAAAACTCTAGGAAGGGGTTATATGATATATCATGTTGTCTAACTAATATGAAAAAACATTTGTTAGGCTTACTTACAACACTAACTTTCACCCAACTTACAAGGTTGCTGATCGTCGATAATCAACGAGTCTATGGCAGGATATGTGGACAGGAAAAACTCAGCCTAAAAAAGCTTAAGAAATCTGCAAACAACTATTTTGAGGGCTGATTTAGTCATGGCACATTTTATGGAACTATATTTGTATGATCTTATGTTAATTTCTTCACCAATTCAGTTTCTGCCTGTTGGTCGCAAAAGATTGTGAAAAACATGAGCGATGTTTCTGTTATGCTACAAATCGAAAGGTCGTTTGTTTACCAGTTTTCCAATCAAAAGATTGTGGGGTCTTGATTCTTAACTAATGTAATTGTATTTCTAATGATCAAAATCTTATGCCCTCAGGTGTTATCTGCCAGTGAGTAAATAGATGATGGTTTACATTTCTAAGTTCATTTAGCTCAACACACTTTATCCTAACTAGTTTGTTTCTTTTCATGATGTGTACATTTCTACTTTGTTCATGAAATTAATATGTAGAGGTTATAATGAAAAAAAAGGTAAGTTGTGAGTGCATTTTCATGCCAAGAAACTTTCAGCATATAAGGAGCACTTTCGTGCACTTTGTTGGTCCTTTTTCCTTGTATTTGTTAGGAACCAGTTTTTGAGGACAGGAATAGAAGATAAGTTAGAGAGAAGTAGAAGGGTTGGTCTAAATGCATGCCTAGTGAAGCACTGATATGCGCAGTTTTGATATCATCCAATATTGATGATGGAGATACATTCTTAAGAACATGCTATGTGATCATTCCAACATCCCACAGTGTATCACATCAAATAGCCAATACCAATCAGAGCCACTATACCATCATCTTTAAGCCAAATGAGTGGTGATTACTCACACGAGTCAACCTCTTTACTGTGCAACATTGGGTTCAGGGCTGGACCTCAGCACCTAGGATCTGTTTCTAGTGGATTATTTCAAACCATTGGTTCATGACACATCATAGGTCCTATTTCAATTTCTGATCCGTAAACTAGGTAGATATTCCACACCGAGTTTCATGAACACAGATCCTATAATGATAAATGATTTGTTCCAAACCAATTTTCTTTCTAAAACAGCCTTTGAGATGTATTGTGCTGAAATAAAAATGTAGAGAGTTCTGGACAGAGAGAGAAGTATGAAAGCAATATCACACACAACATGAACAAAAGAACTATCCTGGAGAAACTCAATGTGAGAAAACCCTAGTGAGTGAGGCAAATGCACTTCCCTTTCCACTATATTGTTCACAAATGTACAAGTTACTATCACTTCTGACCTTATGTGGATAGAGCTATCAATCACTACACTATCCAACACTCAATCCCTAAGAGTTGGGAAACAATGAAGATAACATGAACAAAGATTTAAACTTGCAAACTGCAATGTGAATCCAGCTTCACTACTCATTGACTTCTTTGATGTCCTCTGCCTTCTACAAGGTCTGTATTTATGCCCTCTCACTTAGGAATTCGCCCAAAAGCTCAACTAAACCATTTCCAATACTAATGCTAAACCAACTCTAATACCAATCTGATCTATAAACTAAGTAGATATTCCACACTGAGTTTCATCAACACCGATCCTCGTTAAGCCAAATGAGGGTGATGTCTCACACAAGTTGACCTCTTTTCTATGCAACATTGGGTTCAGGGTTGGATCTCAACACCTAGGATCTGTTTCCAGTGGATTGTTTCAAACAATTGCTACATGACACATAAAAGGTCTTGATTCAATTTTTGATCTGTAAACTAGGTAGATATTCCACACTGAGTTTCATTAACACAGATCCTATAATCCCTAACTCAACAAATGATTGATAAATAATTGTACTAAACCAATTTCCTTGGTAAAACAAAGATGTATTGTGCTGGAATTAAAATGTAGAGAATTATGGACAAATAGGAGTGTGAAAGCAATTCACACACAACATGAACCTAAGTAGCCGATACATTTTGGATATGGGTACAAGTACGGAGTATCCGATACGGCAACAAAAATTGGCTCCCAATATGGCATTGGATACGGCCGTACAAAAAATATATAAATTCCAGCCTGCTAAATAGGAATTAACCACATATTATGCATATGAATAAAAAACAAGCTAAATAACCACAACAAACTACTCATAAATTCATAATTTCATTTGTCCCTACCATATCTAGTTGAGGTGTTTATTACATTTATGATTTATCTCATACATGCTATTTTTATCCATGTTTATGATGGCTTGTATTTGGTACCTTCTGTAGAGTAATGGTGCTGCGAAAACTGTAATTTTTGCTGTAATGATATATTAAATTTAAACTAGGAAAAACATGATTAAAAAAGAAAAAACAGTTTTGGGCCTAGAAACTCCCTTGCAGAGACGGCCAGACAAGTCCAAGTGTGGCCGGGTGCATCTGCAGATATACCTGGCCGTACCCAGACATGTCTAGCCATATTTTGACCGTTTTGGGCCGTATCCGTACCGGGTACATTTCATACCAGTACTTGGTGCCCTAAGGGTGCTGTATCAGCTACTTAGACATGAACAAAAGAACTATCTTGGAGAAACCTAATGTGGGAAAAATCCAGCGTGTAAGGTAAATGCACCCCCCTTTCCACTTTATTGGTCACAAATGTACAAGTTAGGACCACTTTTGGCCTTTCATGGACAGAGCTATCAATTACTACACTATCCAACTCTAAATCAACAAGAGCTGGGAAACAATTAAGGTAACATGAACTAACATTTAAAGTTGTAAACTACAATTGCATCCAACTTCACAACTCACTGACTCCTCTGATGCCCACTGCCTTCTACAAGGTCTTTATTTATACCCTCTCACTTAAGAATTTGCCCAAAAGCTCAACCGGACCATCTCCAATATTGAAGTTAAACTAGCTTTGATGCCAAACTGATTTGTAAACTAAGTAGATATTCCACATTGAGTTTCATGAACACGGATCCTATAATCCTTAACAAATGATTGATAAATGATTGTTCTTGAATCTTAAGCTATTTGTTTTCTAAAAAAGAGATGCATTGTGCTGGAATTAAAATGTGTAGAATTCTGAACACAAAGAGAAGTATGAAAGCAATAGCAAATATAACATGAACACAAATATTAATTTGGAGAAACCCAATGTGGGAAAACTCCAGTGGGTGAGGCAAATGCACTCTCCTCTCCACTATGTTAAAAAATGTACAAGTTATTGCCACTTCTTTGTGGACAGAGCTATCAATTACTACACTATCCAATCTTGCACACAATTGCTCAAACCATTACAACACTCCTTAAATTCATCCAGCATTCAGACAATCACTTCCAATTGGGTAACAATGAAAAACATAAACAAGATTCAAACTTGCCAACTGCAATGTAATTCCAGCTTCGCAACTCATTGATTTCTTTGATGTCCTCTGTTAGGAAATTATATTGTTTGTGCTGCATTTGTGTGTGTGAGGTAATATATTATCTAGGATAATATATTATTGCATGTGGGAATAATGTGTTGCTGTAAAACAGCTCATTATTAATATTTTGTGTAAGAATAAAATAGTGTGAGATATTTGGTCCTTGAACCAACTCGCCTTGTTTGACTTTGTTGGGATTGAGTGGGTAGAGAGATTTGTGGGGTGAGTAGAAAACTCCTTGTTTATAGGAGTACTATCACCTATAAAAATGTAGTCCTGTAAGAATGAAATTTAACTAAGGAGTTTATTGTGTGTAGCAAAAGAATATTTGTGAGCATTTATTGAAGTAATTCTCTGACCAAATTTACATCCTCTACCTTTTGGAAGGTCTATATTTATGCCCTCTCACTTAGGAATACATCCAGAAGCTCAATCGAACTGTTGAGCAGAGAAAATGTTTGCAATTGCTTACTACCAAAGCATTTTTTTGTATCGGGGCAAAATTTTCGGTGTATGCAGACATAAAGCGGTCACATGATTGCCGAGGCGGTTACGCAGTTTTCATGATAGTTACACCATTGTCACCTGTAAATACTGAGACCATCTATTGCGCAATTGCCATCTGTGAATCGCATTTGTGGTCACGCCATTTATGACAAACCCCTTCATTTTGAGAGCTGGAAGTCGGTGACTCCATCATACTAAAGATGTCAGGAACGTCCCCATATTGGCTTTTTTCACCGCAACTTATTTGAATCGATGTCTTGGTGAGAAATGTCTAACAAGTATGATTTATAACAATTGAGAATATAGTGGAACCACTAGACCCATATTTTGGATCAATATCCGAGGATGAACTGTGTCAATCTCCAATCATCATCGATATAGTTAATTCGCATTTTAATTTTTGTTTCATTTGGATTTTGATTGGGCTCTTGTATGAGGCTTCTTTTTACCTATAGTTGGACTTTTTAATACTTAGATGTGGCAAAAATTGTAAGAGAAGATATTACAAATGCCATATGTTTGGGTAAGGTGGAAACAATAAGCATAGACAGATTATATATCTTGTTTTACTAATTTGTTTGTACAAACGGTACAGCCAATACAACCTGCCTTGTCTCACGACATTCCTATACTTCACACTTGAGGTTTTATAATTTAGCTTATGATGCCAACTCTGCAAGCATACATAATTATTGAATCTACATCCCAAAATACAATCACATTTGCAAACCTTGCTTAAACGTCATGTTCCAAGCCACGGATTCCATTGAGACAACATTATTAACTTAATGGCAAGTGTAACCAACTAGTGTCCTCCAATCACGCTTGTTGAACCATGTGGTGATTTGCTTTATGTATAGGATTATATCTGCATTCTATTTGCGAGAACCAAGACAAAAGAATGTTTAGATGCTTACAAAGACCTTTGGTTGGATCTACAATTGATTACCTTCACTTGTAGGATCTTTTGCATACAATTTACAAGTATATACCCGAGTTTTATAAAATACAGAAGAGGAGGTTATTTAGTACACTAATGCAGACTTGCATAAGCCTTAATCCCAGCAGGCATTCCTGGGGCCTCGTATACTTTTGGATGAAAGCAATATCTCTGCTTTTCAGATTGCCTCTCTAGGATTAAAAATTTAGCATTAGACTAGCATTAACAACATATTAATCTCAAGAATAAGTGTTGTAGCGGCTAGTCCCATTTAGACGCATTTTCTAGGATCTTCAAATAGTATAATTGGCTGTACAAGTATGTTTAATCCCATAAGTGGATGCTTGTCTTCATTGGTAGATTTGTGAGCGTTGTCAAGCTTTGTATTGAGGACTATTCAGTGAATGATTATGCGAACTCTCATCTTTGCTTTGTGATACTCACGGCTAGTGTCTCTTCTATATTCTTTGGGCGAGTGCTGTATATCAAATTGTGTGTCATTGCAATCGCTTTGTTCATAGTTTTATTGGATTCATCTTTTCTTGGTAAATTCACTTTTGATTTCCAAGTTGTATTCTTTTTATGGAGGATGTTTTTAGGCACCCTTTGGTTGAATCTTAAGAGTACCATTATCGACTCATAAATTTATGGGCATTGATATAAATATGTGTTTTCTTTCTTTAGGATATGAATACCTTCAAAATTAATATACTTCTTTGAATGGAGCACTCTCTCCTAATACATTATTTGAGCAATAATAGCAAAATTAAAATATTTATAGGCTTTTTCTTTAGATCTCATTTATGATTTATCCCATCATATCACTGTTCTGTCCCCCTTAATTGAATCATTAGAGCCTTTTGTTTTGGATCCTCGGACATTAATTGTAGCCTCTTTTCCTAATTAGCCTCTTGTGCAAATTATATCCTAGGCTAGTTTCACATCATAGACATTCTTATGCCACTTCTTATTGGCCCTTGGTTGTGAAAATATTTAGAAAGGAACTCGGGTTGTAATAGTCTCAATATTTCTAGGTTTGAAAGTGAGTGATGGCCCCGACTTCTTCCCTGTTTGCTTTTCCGTGCCCTAACCTTGATTATGGCCACGATGATAATGGCACTTAGCTTCCTATGCACAACGGTGGTATCTTGGGTGGGCTCAGTCATGATGAGGTTGGATCTCGGGGTCGTTCTTTGCAGGAGGCGTGACTGCTTCAAGTGGGTTTTCTTTTGGGGTTTTGCTTTCCCCCTTTGATCGCTTTTATATACAGGTTGCGGCTGCGACTGTTGTGCCCTCTAAACTGCTTACTGCTGCCAAGCTCACCCCTTTGGTCTCTTTTGGGGAGATGGTGATTGAAACGTAATTTTTTTTCGCTAGTTAGGGGTCGATTATCCGCTTCAACGACCTCTGGCCTGCGTTGCTGCTTCTGCATTCTTGGATCTCTTTGAACTGGCGACCTATCTTAAATGGTAAAGTTGACATTTACCCATGTGCTAGGGGTTTTTAATTGTGGTTTTGATTTTGTTGATGACAGAGATGTTATTTTCTCCAAGCTTTGGGAACTACAAAATCATCATTTGTTGATTAAACCGTGGTTCCGTCTTTCAATCCTCTCACCGCAACTTTCAATGTCAAACCTATTTGGGTTCGTTTACCTCATCTCCCGCTGTAGTTTTGGGGGAGGAGAGTTTGATTTCGATTGGTAATGCTTTGGGCAAATGCTTGTCCATAGATTCTAAAACAAAACTTTACACACATACTACCTATGCTCGCATCTTGGTGGATTTGGATACCTCTCTTGATCTACCCACTTCCATTGAACTCAAAGTTTTGGATAGGATATGGACTCAACCTCTTGACTATGAAGGCTTGCCCTTCAGATGTAGGAAATGTTTTTCCTTGGGGCATCTTGCTTCAGAATGTCAGAAAGTGAAACAAAAGCTTAAGGAAAAAGTTTCTTGGTGGAAGGATTCCCAACCCAACTTGTTGGTTGTTGAGAATGATTTTGATTCCTCTTCGGAAGATTCGACGGAGGCTCGCGTTGATCCTGAAAATGATAAGGAGTTTCGGCCACGGCTCGACTCATGTTTCCCCCCCTGCGGTGAGGTTGGTGGGGTCGGGTCAAGTGGAGCAGGTATTTTCGCTTCCTTTGGGGGTAGATTCTGATATTTCTAAAAACAAAATCTTGAAGGTGGAGTCAAATGTTGGAATAAAGGAGTGTTTTGATTCTCGGCTTCCAATACATCCAGATGAAAATTCGGATCCTAATAGGAGTGATGGATGGACAGTCGTTAATAGAAAAAGAAAGGAATTTCTCTCCCTAAAATGAGATTATGATCCCATGGTCAAGATCCTCTGGAGTAAGTTGTATGTTTGTTACAGCTGTGAGTGCTTCAGCGTCTTTTTTTCTCTTCTCTTCTGTGCCTTTGTGGCCCTCTGTCTTTTGATGCCCACGGGCTTCTATGTTGTAATGCTTCAATGCTTTATTCTGCCTTAAGGGCCTTTTGTACAAGGATGTAGATCCTTTCAAAAACCGCATTTTAACCCTTTTCCAAAAAAATAGTCTCAATATTTCCTATATCGGACAAATCATGTATTTTAGGATATTATGTATGAGGGGATGACTTTGTTGTTCTTTAGGCCAAATATGGTATGTAATGTGTATGACCCATTTGAGTGTCTTTACTTGTTTAGAAGATTGTTTTTATGGGTGTCCAATTTTAAAATAAATGTTCCAAACTTTGCTCGTTGTCTTGATATAAGATTTCATTTAATTTTGTGATTTCACAAATACTGTGTAATTGTGGTAACATCATTATACGGTAACAAACTTTAAATTGAGAAGTGTTACATACTCAGCTTTATTTATGTTGCACATTTGATAGATTCTTTGTTCCCAAGGCGTCTTCAGGTGGGTCCATCAACCTCTTTCACAATGTAGTTTCTGTAAGTTAGCTTGTAGTTCCGCAATCATGATTTTCTTTTTGAGGTTGGTTATCTTGTGGAATTGATAACGTTCTTATAATCCTAGACATTTTTGTCTCATGATCTATAAGTTTGTCATTGTTTCAAAAGATGGCTTGGGTTTCAAATATTTGAATGTCAAATCTTAAAGGATGTTATAAAGCTCCAACCATTTTTCTTAGCTCAATACAAACTATATATATTATATTAAACAAGGAGATTATGGATTATGATTTGTTTTCCCTGTATGCTTTGACATAACATCATAATCACAAAAACTAGCTATATAATATGAACCATTATATAGCTTGATTAACCCCGTGGTTGAACTAGCTATCAAACAATAAGGAGGCAATTATTGTTCCTAGACAATGCTCCAACCAGTTACAGGTGTTTTTGATCCATAGGGATCCAAAATGACTCTATGTTATCAAATTAGCCAATGCGAAGAAGAAAAAATGATACACAGAGGTTCTGTCTTTTAAGTAACATGACCACCGATCTGCATAGGGCGCTTGATCCTGGCTCTCTCGGACAGAAAACAAAATTTGAAAACGAACAGCCTCAGAATTTGAAAGGTTGTTCGTTTCCTTTCTCCTCCATGACCTTTCCCATTCTCCAGTGCACGGGAGGACATGAGAAAGGCTATAAATGCATGTTATGGAAGAGAACAAAGATCATCGAAGAATGAAGCAAGTGAGTAAGAAGCTCTTAGTGTTGGAATTGTGATTTGTAGAAGCAAGGAGTAATTGAGTCAGAGCAAGCAAGTAACTGGGAGGAAGTGTGAGATATTATCTACTTCTCTTTCATACTTATTGTAATTTCTGTACTTATTATTGAATTGGCCAATAAAAGTGGGAAGAAAGAGCAATTGCCCTTCCCGACTGGTTTTTCCTCCTCTGGAGGTTTTCTAGGATAAAATTGTTGGTGTATGAGTCTATATTCTTTCCCTTTCTGCAAATTGTTGATTCTAAGCACAAGTATAATTCATTCACTAGCTATCTCTGTTATTTTCTAATAGAAAGTAGAACAACAATGATTAATTGTGATTTTGTGGATAATTCCAAAGTTGAAGAGTTTACATATCACTTTTGTAAACCTTTTTTTGGTTGGAGATGGGTCAAACACGAATATTGGCAATGATGGAAAGTACATTTTATCTTAGCGTGGCTAACTTATGTCTTCATTATATTTAATATTCTAAGGATTAAATTTCAATGGGTATCATACTTGGCGTAATAGGTTAAGATGTATTAGTTTTTAATAACAAATTATATTTCTGTTGTTGGCGTTTTTCATAGTGCAAGGTGGCTCCCATTATTTTTTCATGTTTTTCTTTTATTCTCCCATTTCCTATTCCGTGCATGGGCATTTGTTTCATTTCTTTTTTGTTTGATTGGCCCTGTATTGCGGTGAGGTAATGGGTGTTGCATGGGTGGCTTATATTCTAATGGGCGGCCGTCCCCGGTTGGTGTGTTTCGTGCCTCGCGTTTCGTTTGTGTTGTTTGGCCGCTATTGCATTGTTGTTGTTGTTGTGATGTGGTAGGTGTTGTTGGTGGAAGGTGTTGGCGCCGCCCCACTATGGTTTGAGAGGTGTCCATCCCCTCTTCTAAGCTCTCATTTTGGCGCGGATTGGAGGGAAGGCATAGGTCTCGCACGTCCGTTCCTCCTTTTTTTCCTAAAAATTTCGGTGATGTTGTTTTATTCACGACGTACCCTTGCTCCCGTGGAGTAGAACTGCTAGTTATATACTCAAGTTTGTTTGTGTTTTTCTACAACATGCTTCCACCCCACACTTTGTGACATAGACGACTATTTGTGTTACTACACTTTAGAATGGCAATTTATCTCTCTCTCTCTCTCTCTCTCTATATATATATATATATATATGTATACACATATATACACATATATATGCATATATCGATGTTTTAAATATTGGAACTAGACTCAAAACCGGTCGAGAATTGGACTGAACTGAACAGTTTAAAACTTATGAACCAGTTTACTAAAATATACATAAAATATTACAATTTTAGCGAAAACAAGAAATTTCAAAGATTCCAAACCATGATTACAAACAATTAGAGACAAAATATGAAAAGTTTTCTCATGCATATACCATGTAAGGGTAAATATAGTAAAACAACACCGAGTGCACTACATATCCGAAACAAAATACACAAACAATGAGGTTCTAAATAACCTATAGAATCCAAAAAACAATATGATACAAGCTACTACATGTTTGATATCAATCATCAAACTCAACACCCGCTAAGAAAGGGATCCTCATCTTCATCAATGTCATCATGTTCCTTTGGCTCAAACACATCGAATCCTTAGGGACATCCGTAGTAGTTGTAGTAGTAGGCTAGTGTTTGCCATGTCCGGTGCTACTAGTGGTTCATCATCCAAAGCCATCCTTTGCAAGTCATCGGGATCAAACTCTAGCGGGTGACTCTCACCCATTCTAAGGTTAGATCTATATCATCAAGACAATGGGTTCTATATTAGGTATTATATTCAGTAATTGGTTGCGCCTTAGCCGGAGGTTGTTTTTGCACGAAGACAAGGTCATTTAACCGTTGTTGTTCCAAACAGGTTCTATATACTATTATTTTAGGGTTAGGGTTGGAAAAAAGTAACTTAAAAGCTAAAATTGGAAAAAAATGTTTTAAAGTAAAACTGCCCCTCAACTAGTTCAAACCGGTCCGATCTGGCGCGGTTTGGCCGGTTCAAGATCGAACCGAGTATTAATCAGCCGGTTCATGCATTTTAACAAGTCATTGGTTTGGTTTTTCTAAAAGTTTGCAATTTTTTTAATGAACCCCAAACTGGTTGAATCAATGGAGCCGGAATGGTTTTTAACCGACACACACACACACACGCATATATGGTAAAAAAATCCATTGTTTGCGAGAGTTCCATTGCTCTTGTGCTTGTAGTGGCAAAACACCCTCTAATTATAGTTATTTCTAGGAGAGACCTTTTCATATTTGTTAACGAGATAATAAATGTTTCGCTTGGAGTAGCCCCCTTTGCTTTGTAATGCAACCTCACTTATATATTTTATGTGGAATGTGTGGCACTGAAAAATTTAATTGTAAATACTTACACATATTTAGTATTCTGTTGATTTCCAATGAATTCTATTCACCTTTACCCTTGAGATCTCTATTTGATGTGAATGTCTTTAAATGTTAATGTGTATAAATTATAAAGATGATCTTTTGAATTGTTTGTTGTTGTTGCGGGACTCGGAGGAGAGTTCTACATCAAGCAAGATTTCTCTTGTGCATAAAGGCACAGAAGATTATAAGAAGGCCAAAAAAAGAAAAAACATTTACTTGGAATTTAAGGATTACGAGATGATACTGCATAAAAGGTTGGAATTTGAAGAAAATAATATTTAACGAGTCCAGATCTAAGTAGTAATTTTTGGATGTCACTTTACCATTCACTATCAAATATAACTCGGTATGGTGCTTTCTAATTGGAAACCGGAAGGTTGAGATGGTGGCCTTTACTCTTCACTAAAGTGATATGATACGAAGAAAATTTTTCTGTACTGAATGCATGAATCAAGTAGACTGCAACTTATGCAATATATACTCTATCGGCATGTTTGCAAATAGCAATGTCTACTATTATTAATGGATATGCCTCGAGTGATTTATTGTTTGGAGAATTGGTTACTTTTGCAGAAGTTGTTTTGAGACTTTTTTGGTTTGCAAAGATAGCGAAACTATGAGTATTGGTTTGGCATCTTCCTCCTCGAGAACTTGCTAATTTCGATTCTGATGGCGATCGGTCATAACTCGAGTAACATGTCTCCCCAAAGCATTTACATGCTCAAATAAAGAGACACAAACTTAATGTGTAGTTCCAAGTACAAATGCTTAGTCATTGAGAAGACCCAAATCTCCAAATGTGCTAAGAGACTAATTTGACAATCAGTTGATATGATGATAATAATTTCATTCATGTTGATTTTGCAGTCACGCTAATAATACATTTGGCCCTTTCAATAGCAAATGACTGCATATTTTATTGAGTTTCTACTATTTAGTCTTTATAAATACAAAAGAAGTTGCTTGTTTGTTTTGAGAATTTGCGGGTCAATTGTCAGCTGATTGGTATTCTTCAAGGTGTCACCATGAAGTTCCACTATGTAAAATGATTCAGCTTCTTTTAGTATATGTTAGGTTTAGTTTGATTATATGATACAAGGGAGGAAAGTTCTAGAGGTTGAAGCATTTTTACTTTAACATAAAATGCAATTTGCCACTCTTCCTGCTGGACTAGAGTGATTCTTCGGATTATTGTTATCTCAATTTTTTGACTTGTGTATTTGTGGATTGTTTCTTCAAAATAAATCTAATTTGTGGCTAGGAGAAGCGGTTTATGATGATACCTTGGGTATAAGTCTATTGGTATTGATATGTGGACTACACTTAATGCTTTGATTGACCTTATGGTAAAGAATTTATATGCTTTCCGAGCACATCTAATTCACGATAGAGGCGGAAGAGGATAAAACACTTTGTCATTTATATCTTAATCATAAGAAATGAGGATGTATCACTTTTCACAACAAATATGTAGGACGAAGACACACTGCATGACAATAGAGTTGTCTTTCAAAGCATCAATTGTCCCAAAAAGGTGGGGTTTTCAACATGCTCTTCTTTGTGGCACTAAGAAACGTTGACACATATAAGGTTAGAGGAAAGATATCTTACAAAGGTCTAAAAATGGAGTGGCTACGAGCGATGGCAAATTAAGCGGTCACAATAAGGGCAGAAAGTGTAGTGCCCACATTTTACACACCCAAATACAACAGTAAAATACCAGGATAATTTTTTTTTGACTTACATTGCTCACGACACACAACACAGTAAGGGCTCCAAGTACAGAACTCGACACACATGCGACAATCACATAAGTCATCGACTCACATAGACACATGCAGACGACATCGACATGTCGATACCACACTCTTCCCAATGAACGAATACTAGCAAAGACCCAACCACAAGAAACGTGACTTTAGGAACGGCGAACCCACGACATATCATTACTTTAAATGTATTTTAGTTACGGCTAACTTTCCAAGATCCTTATTAGGTAAGCATGATTTTCTCCCTTTTTCCACCTACATGTCCTGAAAATTCGTTTCACAGTTCACTTATTGTTCAACCATTTAATTTGCTCTTTACCCTTATGACAGATCTTCATAACTTACATAAGTATTTTCCATATTTCAGATTTTATACAAAATTCTAACTCTCCCATTCTTATGTTAAGATTAGGCTTCCCAAAACGCTTATTCAAAGTTTAGAATTTAACCTTGTTACACAAGTGAACCTAACGTGATGTCAGGATGAAATCTTGGAATTAAGGAAGACATAGATTGAAATAGCTTTTCCCCAAGAACATCCATCGATCACGGAATAGTTATTTCCCTACCATTATCATTATAGTACAATAACTTGCTGAATTCCAAATTTGAATTTTATATATATATATATATATACATCCTTTGTTTTCTCGAAGTTTGATCACACCATTTGACAATTCATATTCTTTACAACGCATGAAAAAGTTTAATTAAGTTATGAGGACTCCAAGATTGACCTTAGTCCTAATCTCCAATTCTCGTGTGCAGCATTATATGATATGTTCTTATATCGCACTAAGGTCTCATTCTTAGCATCGTCTCAAAACAAAAGAGATACGAAAGCACTTGTCTGACACATTAAAGAAGCACATGGTTAAGCTTAATTCCAGTTTCCCCCAAGGCTTCAATCTCTATTATAGGTGTGATTAAGGTTAAAATGTATTTACCCTATAATCCTTTCGTGAAAGATCAAGGCGCTAAATTTTCACAAGCCCAAGACAAGACATTTATCTACGAGGGACAAAAGGGTTCACTAACGGGAATGCAAGACATAGAACAACTATATCATGACCTTCATTTAGGTCGTTTGGATCCAACAGGGATTCCATTCACTGATGAAGTTAATTTCTAAATCTAATTTCGTAAGGCCCAGGAAATCTAATAGGATACAAGGGAGTAATATCTCTACCTACTCCACAGATGGGAAGGTTACTTCGCTTAGTCATTCCTTCTAACAAGGATTCATAAGGTGACTTCCAAGGCGGTCTTCACCACCCACCGGTGTCGGACACGATGAGAGGACATTCTTCTCGCGATTACCAAAACTAGAAGGGAACCGCATACTACGAATAAAGTTGGACCATGTTATTCCTAAAATACGGGTTCACGACAATGTCGTTAAACCTAATGACTATGACCGTAACTCCAACTAAGGTTTTATTTACCTAACCTAGGAGGTCTCATTGAGTGCAAGCTTAAGTTTGTTCTACGGTCTTAATTTTCTTATATGGTAAAAAGGGATCACACATACAGACAAACTATACACGAGTATTTTATTAAGGTTGAGTGTTTCAATTTACTATGCATAAATCAAACCCGCAACCCCCTTTTTGCCATACACAACTAAAAATCAAATTGAACTGGTGATTAGATGCACATTTCCTAAGTATCCCTAAAACTAGCATATCATACATATTAACAAATCTCAATTATAACTTTGCGGTAACAAGAGACTACATTTCACAGTTGTTCATTTTACAATGACCTATAAAAATTACAATAATAATAATTAAATTACACATCGCCTTTTCGTCGTCATTCTTCCATCCTGCAAAACCCACGTGAGCAAGATATCAGCGATAAATCGCTGGCATGGCATCCACCCTAATCAATCATAATTATCATTTTTCAGTTTCCCATTTACATCTGACAATAATTACAATATGCAATCGAAATAAAAAAGGTCTAGAAACATGTAATCATTGCATTTCATTTTTCTTCATTTCATAAACCCAGGAGAGAGAAAGAGAAAGGAAGAGAGAAAACATCGTTTTGTCGAAAGTTCCAATACACACAACAAGTTTCATTATAGTGTTTTAAACAGTTATTTACGTGTGTTAAAAGTTTCCAGGGTGATTTGGCAACCTTACGAGGTCCCACAGCTTTCTATTCTTACATTTTCTCACTAGCTACAAAACGTTCAAAACGGGCTTGGAGGCTAAGAAACTACTTCCAAAGGTTATCTTCGATGAGCACGCACTTCACGATTAACTTCCTACGTGTCCCCAGATATACTAGAAGTTCATAGCAACTGACGGAATTGAAAAAGAGCGAACGATTTACGTTTGGCGGTTAGTTCTCTGGGGCCACTGGTCGTAGTTCACCCAGTTGTAAAATGCCAAAAGTTAACTCGAGGGCCCAGAAAACCGCGTCCATAACTGACGTTCGATGGAGGAGCACGCAACGAGACATCTCCTACTAGTTCCCCTATATAATGAGAATTCATCAGAGTCAATGGGACTGAGAACTAGACAACCATGTTCAAACGGCGACAAGTTTTCTGGAGCGACAAGACGAAATTGGACCAGTTTGACCTCGTCAAACTACGACCGGAGGCCTACAAAACGGCTTCGCCAAACTATCTTGAAAATGCTCTTTCTCATACTGAATGTTCCATGCTTTTGTCTAGTATAAACGCTAGGGGTTTGCAAAGACAAAACGTGATTTCTCTTTCCGGGTTTCAAATGGTGGTCCAAAACGAAAGTCAACTTTCTAGTTTTAACAACTCCCTACTATTGTAAACCGATGTAACAGGGCTCCTATAAGAGCGTCAAAAGGATGTCAAATGATCGTTTCGGGTCAAACCAAAAATCAAGGCGACTCCTCGTATACCAAGATACGCGAATGAAACTTCACATCTCGTTTCCAGAGTTGCGAAGGGTGCTTAGTGAGTCTCCAAAAAATGTAAAATTTACCTATTTTAAGCGGGAAGCAAGTCAACTTAATCAATGGAGAGTCAAATTTGTGCTCGGTCGATAAAACGATTTGGAGCGATCAAAAGGGGTAAGAGTTTTCTAGATCATCTCAAAGCGATGGTGATAGTTCACGGTTTAAAGTAGGTGAGTTATAATGGCTTCGAGAGTTGCGACACGACACTTTATTGTTTTGCAATGAGTTGAAGAGACATTTAAGCTGTATTAAAAAAATCTAATAACTTAATATTCTATTTAGTTGCAAAAGAGAACTAAAACACGAGAATTATGAGAGGTAAGGAAAGAAGAACCATGCCTGGAGAACAAAGTCGGTCGAAGCCGCAGGCTTGGGTTCAGTCTCTTGCTTGGCACTTCGTCAACCAGACCACGAGCGTCCTCAGCTCCACCATTTTGCATACACGTCATCAAGCTTATCTTTGCCTGAAAGAGCCTCATCCATAACTGGTAATGAAACAAACAAATTGGTTGAAATATTTCTGAGGATTGTTGCAAAAGGAGTGCTTATTCCACTGCTCCGACCAACACACCAGTCATTCCAACTTCCCATCACCGTTGATGACCATATCCTTGGCAGCTCTTAGAGCAACATGGAGCATAACAAGGTTCTTTATACTGATTAAATGCTCTCCATTGTACATTCTGTAAATCATGGCACTCCAAGAGACCGCATTTCTTTGAGGCATTCAATCAAATAGTTCACATGCCTTGAATACACTTCCACATTTTCACGCATATCCACTATGCCGCTTGCAAGAACAAAATCCTACAAATGAAAACTAGATTCTATTGCCCATACCCTGCTCCCAAACTTCCATCTTGGCACACGCTGGAAGCATGCTGGCATACGCAACTGATTTGGTTGGTGCCCTGCTGCAAATGAAGAAACATCGTGACTGCCTCATGAGGAGGTCCATGTCTTCTGTACGCTGCAATAATACTATACCATTAGAAGCTGTCTTGTTCTTTCATTGGACAAATACAAAAACCAGCACCCAAGGCACATTGAAACTACCACATCTGACAAAATTTTTCTCTCTTTTCTGCTTGATGGAAGTCCATGCTGTTCTAAAGCTCCCATTTTGACACAAGCTAGGAGATATCAACAAAGGTTGTAGATTCTGGCTTTACACATACCAACTGCATTTGCTTGAAAGTTTCCAAGGCCTTTTCAACAACCTCATTTTTTTGCACATCCTGCCATCATTACAGTCCATAAAACACATTTCTTTCAGGCATTGTCGAACAGTTCGCATGCTTCCACGTTTTGCATATGTATCTACTAAGGCACTCATGCTCGCAACATCTAACAAAGTTCCTCGGCCATTTTTCTTTGTGTATGCTCTCGAAATTTGCATACTTGTCTACTGGCGCACTTGCAACTAAAACAAACAAACTCCCTTCTCCAAAATGCTTTGATGGACGTCTACAGCAGTTCCAAAGCTCTTATTTTGGCGCAGGATGGGAGGTACATTGGCAAGGACGTCTGAAAGAGGTTGGAGACCTGCACACGGGGGACAACGTGACTGTTTAGGAGGGGGAACCTGTGTCTTCTGCATGTTGCAAACAAAAACGCATCTCCAGCGTTGTTGTCCCGGTTTTCATCTGGATCAATCACTAATAACAGCGCCCAAGATGAGAGATGCCATGCGGTGTTTTTTTTTGGAGCTCATTATCGACATGTTTGGGAGGATGTTGCAAAGACTGGTTTTCATGCATCGTCGCCCCCTTTTCACGCCTTCTTCTACAAAGCGGTGGGTGGGTGGCACCAGTCCGAAGCTTCCTCCCATGGTGGCGGCGGCAGCAGCACTCCCTCTCCCCACACAAAACCAAAACGATGGAAGCAAAGACCAAATTTTGCCCTAAATCCGCCCTAAGCAGATTATCACGGGCTTTCTTTTATTTTGCATCCTTTTATTTTATTTTATTCTATATTTATTTTATTATTATTATTATTATTATAAACGGAGGCATTACGAAAGAGGTTATTGCACAAGAGATACAAGTTGAACTAATGAACAAGATGCAAAGGCCTTGACAACATACATTCTTGTTACATTTTATAAGATAACTATGATATCATAAGGAAAATGCATCGAGACTTATTGTAAACCATTTGACATCTTTAGAAACAAGCTTAGAAATGGAGAAGACCCTTGACATCAAGCTAAGGAGAGGTGTTTGCTCAATCACATGCTCCCCTATGATAGACTTTACATGAGAAGAAATTAAATGTTCACTCTAAACTAGAATTAAGGATTATTGTGCAAATATGACATGTTAGGATCAACAAGTTGGCTTTATACAAACATGACACTCTATTTGTATGGAGGACACTAAAATTCTGGTCATGGAAATTGATTTCATAAAAGATGAACTAGAGAGCTCTTGAAATAGAAAAATGCCCTGACAATTTGAATATGGATAATGGATAGAAGTTAGGGATAATGGATTGAAGCTAAGTTGAACATGTAAGCCTTTTCTACATAGATTGAGTAAACTCTACACATCTTCATCCCACTCTTACCCTTGATTCTTGTCTTTTAATCAAAGTTATTAATTCTTTGATTAATTAATTATTTAAATAATTAGCTATTGATTTACTCTAATTATCTTTGGAAGACGTGACCTATATTGATAGAAAAGCGGTGGGAGGAGAAAGGTGTAATCTTGCCATTGCGTATGTTAAAAAAAATGTTGGACATTAAATTTGATGTCTCTTTGATTGTTATAGGGCAATTTTTCTTCTTGCTTGGAGAAGGAAATCAAAATTGGGATATATATTGGGCACACGATGAAGTTTAGAACTGTTTATTTCTGCTAGAAATATTTTTTCAAGCCCAATGCATTGCAGCTATACTGAGGCCACACGCCACCAATCAGCAGGAAGTTTGCATAGAAAGTGAATCATTAATTAATGTGAAACCCATTAATAGATGAAACGTTGTGACAAACCTAAGATAGGTGCTTCAAGATTGATACATTTCGACATTGTTCAAATGAATATATGAGCTAGTTATTTATTCTAATGATTGATTAATTAGGGATTTTAACAACTTATTAATTAGTTGATTGGTATAATTATATATTTTTCACTACTTCTTTATAAATGTTTATTCCTCTCCAAGCAAGGGCTCTGCCTATTTAGGCAGTAGATTCCCCATGCTTCCACATCCGATATGTCAGCTCCTTCTTAGAAGACTTGACTGCCCAGCCCCATGATGCTAACAATAAATTCAATGAAACGGCCAAACAGAGGGATAACAGTTATGGTGGTGGTTTGGCAGGAGATGAGGGTTCCACGTAGGTGGTAGACAGTATTGCTTGATCAAAACAACAATTATTACAATATCACCTTTATTTTTTTCATATTTTAAAAAGTCAGTGTTCAAAGAGAAAACAATTAAAAAGGAAAGGAAAGACGTTGGGAACGTCCAAACATCCCTAAAAGCGAAAAAAGCATGGGGAATGTCCCCACAAATAACATAATTTTGATTATCCTAGCCAAATTTAGGCTTAGTCATTGATTTTTTCTTAAAATTATTTAAACATTATATTGCTTTTCCTAAATTCTGTGATTGGAAGATCCGTCAATGTTTCATGACTATGAATGTTCTTTTATTAGAGGCCAGTAGATTTTGAGAAGCAAAAGCTATTGTATTTTATTAAAGCAAAATAATTATTGAAATTATTAAGATTCCATTCAACTGTAAAATTCCATAAATTATGAAAGTTGACAAGATTGGTAAAATGCTACTGAAACAATATTCTATTAAAGCAATTTACAATTAACTGCAGTTTTTTTTTTTTTTTTGCTACTACACGTGTAATCTGGATTATATTCTTGTTTTTCTTTATATCAACTGCACAAAGTGGCCCTCTATTTCTGTAACTAGTTTAAAATTAATCATACTGTAGCATCCATTGTTTCTAGATGTTTAGACGTGTTAGCTGCAAACATTACAAGTTAGAACATGTAATATCATAACGCAATCTAGTGTAGTGATTTTTGAATTTCCTTTCGGATTGCAGCCTTTCTAATTTTTGAGCTTCTGGGATTCTGTTGTAAACTTGAGGAGATTCTTAAAGTAAATACAAGATACTGTTGTAAAAATTATAAGTCAGAACATGGAATATCATAACAGTGTCTAGCTTATAAATTTCAGGATTTTCTTTTGGATTACAATCTTACTAATTTATGAGCCTTTAGGATTTTGTTGTAAATAGGGGAGATGCACCAATAAATGAGTACCCTAAGTTTACATATGTAAAAGGGCCATGTAGGTGCCTTGTTGGTACATAAAAATTACACCATCATGCAGCATTTGACCTAAGGGTATGCCCATTTTAGTTTATTGTGCTCAATTAGAGGAAAATGTATATTTTGAATATATGTAATTAAAAAATTAGGTGCACCAATAGTTGAGAATGGGTGACCAATAAATGGACATCTTACATGTCATAATATGATTGGCCCTTACACGTTAATAACAAATACATATTGCATATTTATTAAGCCCATTTTATTTTTATATTGGCATATTCAAACACCATAAATGTTCATCTTTTGGTACATGTTTTTGATGAGTAGTGCACTCATTTGGGCACTAGATTACATAGATTGTTTGCTCATGCTTTGGAGGAAGCATATGACGGATTTACAATTATGAGTAAGCATACAACTAAACTAGTGACCACATTCAGTTTAGCAGATACGAGTAAGGGGCATCTATGCCGTCAAAGTCACCCAGGGCACAATCCTCGCCTCAACCATTTTAACTCTTCGTGTCGGGTATCTCCAGTCCTTGCACTCAACAAGACTTGATCCCTAGTGGGCTCATTGAGCACCTAACAACACCAATAGACCAAGGGTCCTTCGATATAATGACATTTTTAGAGTAAATATAGAATTTAGTATTGTGATTTATCGGTTCTTATGCACAAGTAGGTGAACTTAGTTCAAACCTATATGGCAAGTGCGGTGACTAATTAGTTTCTAACAATTGTAAAATTCAGTTTGGATCCAAAGTGGATAGAGAAATCAATATCTAAATTTTGCAAGTGATATAAACCTAAGCTTCAAGTATGATAGTAGACATGTATGGCAAATGTGGAAGCATATGCATGTTGGCTCTTGTGATCCAAATATAGTTTTTGTTAGTATTAGTGTGTGTCGCATGCATCTCATGTGAGAATCCCCTTAAGATTAATAACTTTATAGTTAGACATTATTAATGTTATGTTAATAATTAATTTTACACTGTCAATAACTCATGTAATGGGTGGTTGGGTAATTTGTTTTTGGTTGGACCATTGGATCCTATATACACATCAACCTCGTAAGCTTGTTTAAGCTTGAGGGTAAAGTAATGAATTGAAACAAGATATTAATTTTATATAAAGCTTCTTCTATTTGCCTATGTTTGAATACCAAACAATTAGAGCCAACAATGGCAAATGGATTCTCAAGTAGGAACCCATGGAAAAACCATGAATATCTTGCTTGAAGCTACAAAGTTTCTAAATTTTCCTTGATAAGTAGTCTTTTTGGTTGTTTTTGGAGTAAATCCCTTGCTTGGGGTGCTATTTTGTTTCCCTAAGGTATTGAAGCTTTGCTTAGGTGTGATAAATTCAGCAACTTAGACATTGAAAAACTTTTCCTCAAGCGTAACTTTAATTACATGTAATGTGCTTTTGTTAGCCTAGTTTTCATCAATCCTAGAATTCTAGGTTAAGGAACATAACCTTTCTCGTGCCGACACTTTTAATCAAGCTTGATCTTGAATGTCTCACTCAAAGCACGACAAAGGGTACACAATGACCTCAAATTTGTAGAGTAGCACATTAGAATTAGCCATGTGAGCAACCTTGTCGGGTGTTAACAACAATCAACGTAAGCATTCAACTAATAAACATTTATAGATCAACAACCACAAATTATATACAGTTCTTACAAAAGCCCTCGATCCTCCTTATATTACTCAAAAGAATGAATAAATACATCGTTTTTCTTAGAATTCTTGCACATTCATCAAATTACAAGGTATTATGCGAGATCCTTTAAAATTACGACAAACAAACCCTAGCCAATTACATTCCCGAATATTAGTACAAGGCATGGTAGAACCTTAAGCCGTCCAACACCAACCCCCGATGTCATTTGACTGTTATATAGCTGATAAAGCATCCTAAATATTCCAAAAGTTGCTTATGGGATTCCTGTGTCTTCTGGAATATGTATGTTCTTTCCTCCATTACTCACCTTGTTAAACTAATACAACCCTGGTCTCATAGGAAAGGTGGCAACTTTCGTACGGAGTGTATAATACGGTGGACATAAAATATGGAAAAAAAACGGACTAACAAAAAATACGATAAATACGGAAAAAAATACGGTAAGCTATATTTTTAAAAATATAATAATTATTAATAATTCAACAATTCTTTTATAATAATATCACAATTATTACTATCATTAAAATCATATAAATGATAAATTATTCCCAATCAAAAATATATAACTTAATTTGTTGTTTCCAAAAATAAAATACTAATAATAAAGTATCTTTGTTTAATTATGGCTGTTTTAAATTATACTTTTCATAACTCAAAAAAGCACCGCTTTTTAGTGTTTTCTACGACAACTTTAAAAATGGTGATTTCTCTCGCAAACCACTTGTATTTGGTAACTATGCTCACGTGCATTGATTCATGATTCCTCCTTGCTTTGGTTTGTCTTCTACTCTTTGGTTCACTATTTTATTCTTCACACTCAAGTTCTTTGTTATTTTTGGTTAGTAATTGGATGGTTTCTATATGTAAAATATATTCACAATCTTCCTAATTAAGTCACTTACCTAAAACAATTCATGTCTTTATATTTGTGGTTCATTCCTTATTTTTAAGTGATCACGACTCGTGTTCATACCTATTTACGATACTACATATTTACAATACCAACTAGAACATAACTCTTTTATTTTGTTTCATAGCATTTTCAAGGTTGTCAACTTTATTCACTGATCCTCAAAACTAATAGCTCTCATACTCCACATGTACCAACTCTAGTGTATAGATGGTAGTGAGGGGACCATTTCCACGAGGTACCCATTTCGCAAATTCATCATGGACATGCACGTATGCATTGCATGGTACATCATTATGCCTATTGAGACTAGATTGACATTGATTTTAGCTCAATTAAGTGTGCATCCAATGAACTACACTCTAACTAACTCTTCCAAACAAAAATAGATTTCTAAAAATATAATTTTACACAACCAAAAATTCTTATTCTAAGCAAGAACTAATCGGTTCCCATATTGGCATCATATTCAACAGTTCCTAGTCAATCCCTTTTTCGTGTGAGACCACAGTAAAGAAGTTTATCCTTCATTCTTGTGACATTCTCTACATATGTAGGTCCCAAATTGGAATCCAAAGGAATGACTATTCTCTTCTTTCAATTCTCAAAGCTCATATATCTTTTCTTAAACCACATATATGTTAGACTATCATAACTCATCGATCTTCCAGAATGGCACGGTATATATCCTTTTCCGGATCACCTCAAAATTTCCATAAAACAAAATTACCATAGAGTCAATTTCTACATATCAAAAATGTGAATGGAACTAGAGGTAGTATTGTTTTCCATAAAGAGTGTGCTCCTCCAGGTCAAGTGCTGACACAAGTTTCCTCATTCTCACCTAGGCATCCTTCGCAAGAAGGTTGACTTTAGATCTTATAGATCAATAAGAACCTTGCATTAACAAAGCCGAATTAAAGGTCGGGAGCGCTCTAGGCAATAGTTTGAGTGGACAATTTTAGTTAATATTTTCCACCAAGTAAATAAATAAAAGATGCCTATATTCTTGTATTTTTAAATTTACATTATAGTCATAATAAAATAATAATAAAAATATCTTATTAAATTATCAGAGAAGATGCAAAATATTCCATGGATGGAAAAAATTAATGGTAGGAGATGCTAAGAATGCTAAAAATACTATATTTTACACAACGCTTCTTAGAAGTCTTATTTAGTTATAGCAAGTAGGTGAGAGGAACTCCATCCTAAAATAAAGCACCATTTTTTTACAAAGAAACAAGAACGTTTATGTATCTCCCATGGTTTTGTGAAGAGTTGTATTTGGACTGGGCCTACCAATTCCTCCATAAAAAATAATAGACATTTCCCAAAAAATTAAGAATAGAGAATTAAATACTTTTTCCCTTCAATTATACTCACCTCTACTAGATACACCGCATGGCGTTATAAATAATACATTAACCTTTTTGTAGAACAAATTATACACCTACATAATCTGGAGCTACATCAGAGAATGGGTAATAATACCAACAAAATCATATGCACTTATAAATATGTGATATTTCCTTTTACTTGCAAAAATATTACAAAACCTTTTTATTTGTATGCGTGAAATTTATGTTACTATATAATAATATCTATAAATGGGTTGATCAATATTAAATCTTCAAATAAATTATTTTAAAGATAAGTTCTAAAATTAACCGATAAAAAGGAAATTTCTAGATTCAAGCGCCCCCTGACTACGAGCACCCTAGGCAACTGCCTAGTTTGCCTAGGGCTTAATCCCCCCTTGCGTGCATAACTGGTGTCCGTTCAATCTCGTGTCTACTAAAAGCTCTTGGTCAGACAACATACTCAAATCCACCTTATTCCCAATCCTCATTGGCGGTACTTTAGGTTTTGTAAACATATGAATGGTTTCTGTCCACGAGCTTTGCAAAACTACTCCTAATTGACAGCTACCATGCCAACAAATTTCTGTGACAAATCATTTTACAATATTCTCTTTTCTCAACTTTGGGAAATATATTGTTTTATGCTCCTCTCCACAATTCACACAAGTAGGAAATTTCATCCATTTCTTCTGACAATGGTCACCGACTCCACATTTGTAACAAGTTCACCATATCCTTCTTCCATTCCCAGGACTTATTCCACCTCTTCTGTGAAATCTCCTAGAGCTGAACCCTCAACCATAAGTTTGTGAAGAGGATATTTGTGCAAGTCCAATGGCCTTCATCTCCTTCATATCTCCAATCAACCAAAAATATGTGATGTAATGAATATATGGATTAAAAATCTTACACCAATACAAAACCTCAAATTGTTTTTCCTTCCCCATCCTTGGGCAAGTCTTGGTCTCATGGGTAACTACGTGAATTTCACATCGGAAACTTGTACAATGCACCCTTTTTCTTGAGTAATTATACTTTCAATGTCCTTCAGCTTCACTTTTTGTACACAAAATTCCTTTATGTGCTTCCTAAATATTCCCTAACAATTAACTTCTAAATCTGTGATGCCATGACAGATAGTTGAGCCTCCAAAAATAGATTAATGCCTACATCGAAGTTTCTTGCAAGATAAACTCTTAGAGTGGCATCCAAATCCTCTTATGAATCCATAAAATTCTTCATCACAAGTTGTCTACGAACCATTGCACGTGTTGCACTTGGTGGATATCATAAGAAATATGTGATAAAAATGTTCGAAACGTGTGTCATACGTCTGCACACTCCCCATCGACTCTTGTTTTATTTCCTTCAACTCAGAAATACTTCGTTATTCAAACTTAGGGATATAGAATTCCTTCAAGAATGCTTCCTTCAATGCATCAAATTCAACCACTACCTGATTCAAGTCAAACTTCATATACAAATGTGCTTATCCTTGCACATTAATCAAAAAATAGCTTTCCTTCACTTCAGCAGTTGTGTTACACTTCGCCCTCCATGAAATTTCACGCTTATGCACGTGTTTCGTGGCATCCTCCAGGCCTATGTAATCTGAGAGCTTCAAGTTCAATGGTTAAGCTGCTTATACTTGGGGTTTTACACACTTGTGGATAGAATTTGTGGGATGAGGTGAGATCCATGAATCAACCAAAATACTACTTGCAAATTATGCTATCTACCTCAATGGCATTTGCACAACGGGTTCCAGTCAAGACAACCGATACACTAGTCATTTACTCTGGGCTTGAAACCCCAATCCCTAGTACTCCACTAGTCATCAAAAGTGCTCTCTTCGTCCACTCTAAACTTTGAATTATAAAAAAGCCTCCTTGTTCTTTGGTGCAGAAATATTTCTCCCAACTCTAATTCCTATAATGTGTTCTATGAAAAACGGTTCACTCCTATCCAAAACTTGCCTCTTACAAATACTCTAACACCTTATAGATCCTGCAAAGGTATCCTTCCAGCAACATGTTGTGCATCAATATTATCTAGTTTTTTAACTCCATTTAAGGTCTTCTTATAAGTCTACATATTGCTCACCTTCTTCCAGTAACTTATTCTTGTGGTTCAAGTAATTTTTATTTTTCTATAGCAACTTATCTCTAGGGTCATCAAAGACAACTCAAGCCAAAATCATGCCCTCCTTGTCCTTTTGCAAGTCTTATTGACATGCTCTAGAGTTGACTTCCTAAAGTCTTGGTCTCTTCACTCAACCTCTCGCCATCCAATTTCTACATACAATCTTAACCTTGACCATATTTATGTCAAATCATCCATTTCCTCAAGACTTGCTCTAAACCCTAATTATTTCCTAGCCTTGCACAAAACAAATCTACCTTTCCATGTTTACCCATTCTAACCCTAGTTCAACATGGAACATCTTAATCTAAACATGGATTTATGCAAGGAACGATTCCCTCGGTTCCTATAAAAATCAAATCCTACCTTCTTAAGACATGAATATGTCGTCATTGAAAATACTTAGCTTTGTAAAGTTCCACTCCACCGCACATCTCAACTCAAGTACACTCTTATTTTTTCTCCCTTAGTCTTGTGATCCCGACATCGCCTAACCTTTCGGCTTTTGTAAGGTTTCTCCTTCTCCCAATCACCAACTTAGCGATCCACATATATAGATGTCTAGGAAACTCCATAAAGAACACATAGTATAATTTATCGTAAATTTTATCTACTAGCCATGTCTTATGTCTACGATCATTACAACCTCTTGCTCTTCCCACAAATTCTAAATATGTTCTAAGAAACGATGCCTCTATATTCTTTTATGTAATCAGATCTATTGATTTATGAGCCATACACTTGGTTGTTTTTCTTAGCACAATTGATTGAGATCTTAATAATGAAACAAAAAAATGTTAGTCTAGTTTTCATCAATCCTAGATTTTGCATTAAGGAATGTAACCTTTCCTATGCACAAACTTTCAATCAAGTGTGCACTTGAAAGTATCACATGAATAATAGAAAAGGTGAGTTGACGACCTCAAAATTATAGAGTAGCACCTACTAATTAACCATGTGAAAGATCTTGTAGGATGTTAACAATAAATAAAGAACCAAAAATTATACAAAATTCTTATGAAGCCCTCGATCCTCCTTATATTACTCAAAAGAATGAACAAATACACAGCTTATGCTCAAAATTCATACACATTCATTACATTACAAGGTATTATTATAGATCGATTACAATTATGGTAGAAAAACATAAATGATTACATTCTTGAATACTAGGATAAGACTTACCAAAATGTCTTGACAAATTGATGATAACCTTGATTGCCTAACACCAACTCCTAAAAGTTTAATCTCTAAAATTATTTTTGTCTTCAACTTTTCCTCTTTATATAGATGACGCCTTGAGATCTTGAATTTTCTAAAATATTCTCATGTGATTCCATTTATAGAAGCTTCCTTTTCTCGATTGAACCTTAAATTGGAACATACATTTTCCGAATGTCTATGACACACCCTTCCATATTATCCACACTCAAACTCATTTCTTGCATTTTACGTGTCCATAAAATCTTCATGGTATATTCTTGTGGGGTTGAAAATCCCCTATTTTTCGCTTGATGTATTCACATGTCTCACTTATGTGGCTATTTGGGTGATACTCACAAAATCCTCTGTCAATAAATTTTCTAGATGGAAATTATAAGTACAAAATTGGCACCTTATCCTTTGGCAATGATAAGTTTGGCTTTACTCCTATACCATCAATTACACTTACATTCTAAGCCTAATTGACATATCCTTCTCTCTCCCACATAAATTTCTTTACTCTACACATTGTTTTGTCATTCAATCACAAAATTGTATTAATCCAAAGCCGTATATCACTCATGGGAATCTCACTTGTAATTTTAGCTAAACATCATTAATCGCTTGTCCAAAACCATAGAAAATGGGACCAAGCCATACTATGGTCTAAGTCGAGCCGCATCAATTTTTTCTCCTACATTCCAATGGATATTTTCTCAATTTTAATATCTTGTATGAGTTGTTTCTTATCCTATAGGTTGGCCTTAATTGATATCTAACCTACGAAAAACCTATATAAGAAGTCTAATTCACTTAAGAACTCACTTGACGTTCTCATGAGCATATATAGCAAATTACATCCCTAAAGCACTCAAGGATCTATTAAATCTTCTTAAAGCAACAATACATCTCTTAGAGCAACCACGAGATAGGTTTGAAGCACTCAAACCATGTTAACAAGTCTAGCTTCACAAACCCCATGTCTACAATGACTTAGAGCCAAGTCATAACAATATGAAGTCACACCAATCATTTTCAAAGGTTTAAAAACTACAATTTCGTTAAATTTGAACATATTACAGTCTAGATTAAATATTGAAATCAGCTATGTTGGTTTTATTTATATAAAATATTAGAATTTGTTTTTTTAATTATTGGAATCCAAAAAGGGTTTTTTTAGAATTATATATCATATTTATTGGATTTCAATTTTAGGGGTTTATAGTTTTAGTAAGATTAGGAAATACTTATTGTATTAAAATACATTCATTGATTTTTATTAATTTACATTTATAACTTTGTAATGCATAATAAATAATTAATGTATAACCTATTCCAACTTTATATTTATTGTTTGAGAACGAGCATATGTTCATTCTCTTCCAACTTTATATTTAATGTTTTGAGAATGGGCATATGTTCATTCTCTTCCAACTTTATATTTAATGTTTGAGAAAGGGCATATGTTCATTCTATACAAGGCATAATATACACATTTTTTTCTCTATTAATTAAAATATATAATGATGATACCATTTGACCCAATAGTAACAAATTTGTGATAACTTCTGAGACACTATAATTTCATTGTTTACCTACCTCGAATCATATACTTGTGGGTAAATTTTGAATGTGATTTATTTTAATTGTGGAAGTCTTATGAGATGGAGTACCTTCTACAAACTATGAGGTTACACGCATTTGCATGTGGTTTATTTTACATATTTTGATCATATATATATTTGTGTGTAATTTTGCATGTAATTTATGATATCAATAAAAATTGACAAGTGTCTAATTATAACATGGATTTTATTTGCATAAAATGAAGGTAGGAAATGTATTGTTATGAGATAAATACAAGTTACAATTCTTTTGCATAAAATGAAGGGTAAGAAATGAATTGTTATGCGAGAGACTATAAAATTAAACCAATTTATTTAGGAAATGTATTGTTATGAGATAAATACAAGTTACAATTCTTTGCATAAAATGAAGGTAATAAATGAATTGTTATGAGATAGACTATAAAATTAAACCAATTTATTTATATTTATTAATCAATGTAATAGTATCAAGTAAACTCAATCAAGCTCAATAATTGTTCTTTTAAATGTTTCCAAAGACTGACGTAAATTTGGGTGTGGCCCCACATGATTTAACCATGTACATAAGTGTGTGAAAAATTTTCTATCGAAATGCATTGTGCCATCAAATTTCCAGCTTGAAGGCAATCCAAATAAAATGCCTCATTTCGTTATGAACAAAACATGTTGTTTCACCTATGAATAATATGTTATCTACTCCATATATTTAAATATACTTGTCGAAAACCTTTTGCATATTTTTTAATGTAAACTGACACAATATTCCCCTTCTTTGATCTTAAAATTTGTTTCTAATTTCACATTGCATTATGTCCCAAAAAAAATGAATTCAATATTTCTTAGCTAGTCAAATTTTTGAATGAAGACACGTTGTTCTCTTGAATGCAAGTATGTAAACCACAATACAATATCAATTTTTTTGGTGCTATCCTTAACAATGCAAGGCGAAATGTATGACTAAAGTATCGGTAAAGCATGCATATGTAAAATCTCGTTGTATGGTTAACGATCTAAATTCAATTTCCCTGGAACTCCAAAGAAATATTCTTCTAACCCCAAAACCAATAACTTCTCTCCATGGAATGAGATATGAAAAACCAACCAATAACACTTTTTTTTTTCAATAAATTAAATCATAGTTTTTAGTATATGATTTTATTGATATCTTTTTTTTGTCAAAACCTATCAAGGCTAGTTTTGAACATTAAATGATAATAACTATCAATAACATCCTCAACATTATATAATATGGATTTGATGCAAGAGCCTCAATGTAAAGGCATCATTTTTTTAAATTTTGAGTAAGGGGTGTGTAAGGTCTTAGATGTCTTGTTAGGTGTCTTATAAATCCTCCATGGTCTTTATAAGACCTTCTTGTGTGTTTGATGGGATATTTTGAGTTTCCCTCTAAAAGAGTTTATTTGAAATTTGAATTTGGAAGTCTAAGGTTAAAAGGTGAAATGTTAAAAAATAAGGTCATGATATGTTGTAAAGGTCATTTAAGACCTTATAAGAGGTAGGTGAAGTGTTATCAACCCTTGTGATAGGGTTCATGAGTTAACTCATGCCTTAACCACGATGAGTCAAGAAAGAGGTTAGTGAAAACCACCTTGAGTGAAACATACAAAAGGTGAAATTCGAATAGAGAAGTTAGTTATGCATTGTAGAAGAAGGATTTGGAGAGTAAGAAGCGTGGAGGAGCCCTATATGGCTCAAGGAGTCTGTAGATGTGTTTGCATAATGAAAGAAGACATATTTCCTTAAGAATGTTTCATGAAATGTTTGTATGATGCTTGATCATGGATCATGAGTAAGTTTGTTTAACTTTTTCATATTTGATTAATGATAAATTACATGGAATGAATGATTATTATGATGTACAAGTGAATTTCAGAGATGAGGAAGGTTGTATGATACATGGTTGTCATAGTGGGTTTGCTATACAAGGGTCTTGAACTAAGAACCCTGAAATCTGATTGATAAAATGCAGATTGCAAGATATTTTGGAAGAGTTAGGCCTTGAAATTTTGTAGATATGTTTTAAGGTTATTGTAGACCTTCATTAAATATTTGGCATCATAATATTAAGACCCAGAAAAGTTATAGCAATCAGATTTATCGCTTCCAAGACTGTAGCATGACAATGACCAAATGTCTAAAATGGTGATAAATGGAGTTAGTGCCCATTCTAGGGATTAAAATTTGGAATGAAAATTGGGAAGGAGGTAATAAAATATATTCAAGATGTTTTAGGGGATGGATAGGAGTGTAAGTATGGAAACTATGAAATGACTATGGAAAGGGCTTGATAAGGCCAAGTGGATGAAGCAAGTACACAAAACATGGTGATAGAGAAAAAAATTGCATTGTGAGTTGAGGAATGAAATTTTGCACACACCTCAAGGAGGATAAAGGGTGTCCAAATATGGTCTCAACTTTTTCTGGGTTGTCTCTAGGTTGCTCCCAACATGAACTCACTAGAGGCATTGCTCTCAAGAAGCCTAGGAGGACAATTTTGGAGTTTTTAGAGAAAGAAGACTTTTGATTTGGTTTCCACTCAAGTTGTTTGTTGATTTGGCATGAATAAAACTGTTAAACAAGGTACATGAAGATTTAATCTCATAAATACCTCTAGGGATCAATAAATGCATGTTTTTAGAGCAAGAAAGACAAGTCTTAAAGAGTCAAAACAAGGTAGTTTGAAGGAGTTTGGACAAAAGATGATGTTTGCTATTGTTTCTAACCAATGTGGTTGTTATAATTGAATCTCATAAGCATAATAATATGTAATATAAATAATATAACTCTCATAGTTTCATATAAATAAGATTTGCATGCCTAAGAAGCCTAATTAAGGCATAAGGGAGAATTGAGACAAGTGATAGTTTGAGTGAAGCAAGTAAAATGGAATGAAGAGGGTGATAGATATGGAATGGAGGGTAATGGGAGGTTTAGAAATGAGTGGGTTATGAGTGAGGAAGATAAAAGTTCAAGGTTAAAGTTAATAAGTGAAAAAAGTAGTGGAGCCTAAGAAGGCTTAAGAGCAAGATAGGCTTAAGAAAGGACACATTAAGAAAATGGCAAAATTGGTGACGAAGAATGGTTGGGTAGTGAGAGATGGTATGAAAAAGAAGATTTTGAGTGGAAAAAGGTGTTTCAAAAGAAGAAAAACAAAGGTAAGCCTTGAAACCTTAACTAGCTACTTGAAACCCTTAAGAGACCTAGTTAACTAATGAAGGAAGAATGAATGTGTGACCTTGGGAAAAATAGATAAAGAGTTGAAAATTGAAATTTTACATGGAGTTATAAGGCCCAAATGGGTACTTGGAAAAGTATATAATTTTTTTTGAAAGTATCTCAATTGTTCTGTGCACTAAGATTTGTCCTGTAGGAGGGCTAATTGCGAGGATTGAGCTAAAAATGGTTATTGGAGGATTAAAACAAATTGGTGAAGGATGACGCTCTAAAAAATGTAGAAACCTGAATGGATTTAATGGGTATCTAAATATCTTACTAGAAAAATTTAACTCCGTGTGTGTGTGTGTGTGTGTGTGTGTGTGTGTGTGTGTGTGTGTGTGTGTGTGTGTGTGTGTGTGTGTGTGTGTGTGCGTGTGCGTGTGCGTGTGCGTGTGCGCGTGCGCATGCACGTGTGCGTGTGCGTGCGTGTGTGTGTGTGTGGGTGCGTGCATGTGTGTGGGTGTGTGTGTGCGTGTGCGTGCGCGTGCGCGTGCGAGTGTGCGTGTGCGTGTGCGTGCGTGTGCGTGCGCGCGCGCGTGTGTGCGTGCGTGTGTCCGTGTGTGTGCGTGTGTGCATGTGTGTGTGTGTGTGCGCGTGCGTGTGCATGCGTGTGCGCGTGTGTGCGTGCGTGTGTGCGTGTGTGCGTGTGTGTGCATGTGTGTGCGCGTGTGCGTGTGCGTGCGTGTGTGCGTGCGCGTGTGCGTGCGTGCGTGCGTGCGTGTGTGTGTGTGTGTGTGTGTGTGTGTGTGTGCGTGCGTGTGCGTGTGCGTGTGCGTATGCGTGCGTGTGCGTGCGTGCAGTGCGTGCGTGCGTGCGTGCGTGCGTGCGTGCGCATGCGTGCGTGCGTGCGTGCGTGCGTGTGTGTGCGTGTGTGTGTGCGGTGTGCGCGCGCGTGCGCGTGCGTGGCGTGCGCGCGTGCGCGTGTGCGTGTGTGCGTGCGTGCGTGTGCGTGTGCGTGTGCGTGTGCGTGTGCGTGTGCGTGTGCGTGTGTGTGTGTGTGTGTGTGTGTGTGTGTGTGTGTGTGTGTGTGTGTGTGTGTGTGTGTGTGTGTGTGTGTGTGTGTGTGTGTTTTACATTATAATTTTTCTAAAAGGAGGGCTAGAGGCCTAAAAGGAAATATAAGTGGAAAGTGAAGAACATTGAAGGTTTGATACTTTTTAAAGTGCATGGTCATGTTGAATTGATGTGTCTAAGCATGTTTGAAATGAAAGTAACCTTGAGTACATTGGTTAAATGCATTTTTTGTGTTTGAGCAAGTTTTAGGCCTCTTAAGATGCTAGTTTCTTAGATGGATCATGATGCCTACTTCTAGTTCATGTAATGTGAATTATTAATTGATCCTCTCTGCATAATTTTGGTATTAGAGTGACAATAATAAAGAGAATAAGCATTTGACAAGGTTTGTGCAAAGAATACATTGCTTGGTTTTGCAGGTTAGCTATAAAGGAAGGCCTAAAGCCATGAAGAAAAAGAGTGTGAAGCAAGGTCCAAAAATGGAGAATAAAATATCAAACTTGAGGAGTGATTTGTGGAGGTTGGAATCCTTGGAAAGGATGTGGTTACAGAAAAGAAATCAGGTAAGAAGTCAGCTATATGGATGGAATTTCAAAAGAGAGTGAAATGGCCAATCCAGTCACTTATGAAGGATACAAAAAGACAAAAGAAGCATGCTAGAAGAAATGAAGAAATAAAAAAGTGAGAGCCTATGGAGGCATAAGAAAGAGATATTTTCCATGTGAGAAACATGAGAAAGAGGAAGTGAAGAGAGTTCTCATTGTGGAGAACATAGTGAAAGATGAAGAAGAATGGAGGAGAAAAGAAGTGCAAAAAGAAGCACTTAGTGAAGAAGGGTGGATAAGGAGGAAAGTGTCCAAGAGAGAGACACTCATTGAGACAATTTGGTCTATGATTTTATGTTCTAATGTTGTGTTTGCATGTGTATATACAGGTATGAATAATTTTGTGAATAAGATCAAGAAGAAGACCTTGAAATTGCAAGAAAAGAGCCAAGAAGAGACTCTTTTGAGTCAAGTGTACATGGTGGAAACAAAGACCATGTTATAGAAGTTTATGATAAAACAAATGATATAATCTAACATGCTAATGAAAAATAATAGGAGAACATAGAGTTTTATGATGCTTTGGAAAGCATTCAAGTGAGAGAAGACAAGAAAGAGAGCAAAAACAAGAAGATGGATGAAAAAAGGAAAAGGCAAAGGACATGGTCACAAAGATGGTTCATAATCAGGTATGGGAAGATGAGAATTATGATTTCCTTCATACATATGTTAGTGAAATTTTGATATGCAAGATAGCACAATGAAAGAAGAGGTTAGTTCTTCAAAATATAAATTTCAACATGGATATGTCATGCCTAAATGGCTTTAAAAAATCAGTTATTTTTGAACAAGAGATAAAATGCAAGGAAAAGGCTAATGAGGCTATGGTATGAAATGGAAAAAAAGAAGGAAATGATGGAAAAGATCAGATTTCAGTTTGAGACAAACATACAGTGAAGGTGACCAAGGAATGAAGAATGAGGAAGGAGTATCTAGGTACAAATCAGCCTATGAACCAAGAGGAAGGAATCAAATTACAGGTGTACATCAACATAAAGAGACAAGAAAACAAGTGTGGAGAGTCAAAGAGAAAAGAGAAGAACATGGAAGCCTCATAAGAGCTTGGCAAGAGAAGTAAGTAAGGAACAAGGTAAGCAAGTTAATTTGAATGTTTTGAATGAAAATGCAAATAATAAGGCCATTGAAAGTAATAATGAGTTGATTTTTAACACTAACATGCACACAGTGAAGAACATGTGAATGAAAACCAATAAGAAGAAGTTAGAAAACTGAGTGAAGATAAAGATAAAGTGAAGAAAGAGGAAATGAGAGTTGAGTCTAGTGACCTAGCATGTGATTTCAAAGGAGGAAGAGAACAATTGTGTCCTAAATTTGATGAAGCAAGTGAAGAGGAGAGTGAAATCTTGTTGTATGAGGAAATGCAATTGATTGAGAATATATTCATGGAAAGTACATGTTCACATGAGCTAAGGGAATGCATTAGCAATCAAGAAAATGAAGAGGAAATACAAGAAATAACAATGACAATTTTGGGAAAAGAGAAATTTAAAGAGGATGAAGGTGAACTGCAGTTCAAGTGCAAGTAGGTTCAATACCATACATCTAAGGGTAGAACTATACAAAATTAAGGAACAATTGTATGGGACAAAGATATTTTGTAGCTATATTATTAAAAATAATGTATCTTTATGTTCATATATACTTATTCACCCACTTTGTACATACAGATCTTGTTTATTCTTCCATGTATAGATAAGTCTTTATCTTCCCTTGTGTTTTTGAGTAATTGTTGTATTTTTTTATCATTATTACAAGCATTAATGTGTTATTTTGATTATGCATGGTTAATTATAAACTAATTAAATCAAAATAACCCCTTGTTATAAACCCTAACATTCTATATTGCTCATATATGTGTATAATCCTTAGGATGTAAACTAAAACCTATAGCATAGAGTGTAGTCAATGTCCATAAAAAGAATTGAACTTTAACTCAAATTAAAATGTAATTGAAACTTAAACATTGAAATTGTAACTTGAAAATTTAAAAAGTGAACACAAGAAGGAAGGATTATAAATGTTTTCCTTGTCAAAGAAGAAGTTGCTTGATGAAGTGCTTAGAGATATGGATGGAATTAAGTCGCTTAGATGATTCGTGGTGATTAGTCCCCAATTAAGCGACGGAGATGCCTGGGGCCAAAAATAAATTGGGTGTCACTTAATCCAACACCAAAGAAGGTGTCACAATATTTTTGGTCATCCTAAAATCTTACCAAAAAGAGTGAGGAGAAGATTATTGCAGGGTTTGGTCACCCTATAATATCCTTCCCACATACCACACTGCTATTTGAGATAGATTTAGGCTCAAATGTGTCAAATTGTGTATATTTGAAAGGGAATGAAGTATACTCATGCCCCCATGCAATGTCCCATGTGTATCAAGTATGCAATGCTGAATATAGAGTAATGAGGATGGTCATGCCCCCATATCATGTAGTGTAAAAGTGTTCAAGATTACGCACAATGGAAAGGGAATAAAGTGCTCATGCCCCCACATTTTGTATCGATATGTATTAAAAATTTCCTGGATTATGTCAATTGTCCTTGGACCTATATCAAAAACTTGTGAGGATACATACATTAAAAAAATTGTTTTTAAGAGCTTGCCTAAGACAAAATTTTCCATCCTAGATAAAGTAACATTTAATAGTTCCATCCCATGTTGGATGATTTTGTACATATGTGAATTATGATCCCGATATGTATGTGTTCATGTTTGCTATATATTTATACCATGTTTTATTTAGATATGAATTTTGTATTTTTTTTATGTTCTGAATTATATATATGTTCTTGTGATAACCCCACAAAATGCCACCCATTTTGAGGTGAGTGAGATGTGTAATAAATTGTTTGACTAAAATAATGATATGTGTCCATGTCAAATGTATCAAATAACCAATATTATATCACACGAGAGGATTTTGTAGGTTTCCATCATAGAGAGCATGTTCTTGCAAAAGAGTGCATGGTAGAAACCATGACACAAAGAGATAACAAACAAAGCATACTACTAAAAAAACATGTAGTCATGGGAGCATATATGTATGGTAAATAATGTTACACATGTTATTCATAGGGGTAAGTGCACCAATATGGGGGCCAAAAAGCAAACATAAAAAACAAAATGAACAAAACACGTATGCATTTTTGCAACACTGCGACCACATTATGTTTTCTTAGGTTCGGTAATTCATGAACCTAAAATGCCTACGTGTTATATAAAATTATAAATAAACAAAACTCAAGCCCCCTTCATTTTTATTTCCCCCAAACATGAGTTTGAGAGCAAAACCCTGCACTCGTATTTTATATTCAGCTAGATCTAGCTCCCACGATCATCTGAGAATCTCTACGAAGATCGAATTGACAATGACAACATGAAGAAGAGGTAGGCACAATTATTTTCTCTAAATTGCATTGAAATTTTGTAATTATATAGTAGAATTTGAATTGAATACATTTTTTTTTTGTTACAATTCCACCTCAACCACAACCAAACCCTACAATTCTGTGAACCCTCGTAGTCCTCCTACAGTTGTTGAACATCCCTTAGGAGTCGGAAGGATTTAGTAGTCCATATAGTGGAAAACAAGATTGAAATTAAGGAATTAATTAAAACAATGAGGGATTCCCATTCTAAAAACCCCACCGTGCCTCTCTTGTAAACACATTGGAGGCATTAGTGGCTCAAGTTGACACGAAAATGAGTCAAATTGATCGTTGGACATCTTATAGAGAGCATTGTAGGGAATATTATGCCAAAAAATTGTCATATGCGGATGTAAAGAAAAAATAAATTACAAAAGACCTCATATGTGCCTTATTCATGGACCCCTAAACTAATTTTCCTATTTTGTTGTCATGCAAACGGTTTCCAATCCACTGGTGCAATAGTGATTTGATTAAAAATAATTTTTGGGACCGATGGTGGATGGTGTTTGATTTTCCATCTTACAATAACAATGAGGTTCCACTATAATTTTTAAGGAAAATTTATTGCAAGTTTATCGTCAATGAGATCCTAAACTATTTTGATTTCCGAAATTTCTAGGGCTGAGGAAAATGCTATGTACAAGATCGAAAAAGTACACAACGTGTACCTATTCAACAAGGTAGAGTCCCCACAAAAAATCCCCCTCATCGTGAGACTATCCCTCCAGTAGTGAAGGAGATAGTAGAGATTGATACACTACAAGAACTTCAAGAGCTATCCGATACCCTTGTCTAACATACGTAGGAGTTACCAGTGACAAGTAGCAACCCTATTCATATTATTCACACGGGCGTGGTGTGGTAAATTTTTTTATTTATGATAAAATTAGTTAAACACATACATGTACTTGGTTAGCGTAAATTTTTTGATCTGCATTCAAAAAATTTATTGTTAACATAGTTTTATTTTAGCTAATTTTGATGTTTGATTTTGTGATCTTATGTGTATGTAGGGTTCAACCCCTTCCATTTTTACTTCGAGGGCATGGACTCCTTAAGCTCATTGTTTTGATACCTCTTTTCGTGATCCAGGAGCTCCGATGACTCATTTGAGCGTGAGATGCAGATTCAACGTGGTTGAGAGATTGCAGTAAGTGCGTATAAATGAAAATAGTTTCATTAGCATGGTATTATACACGTTGAAAACTTATATATTAAGTTTTGAAAAAAAATTTGTTTTCATTTACGAGTTCAACTACATGAAAGTTTTGAGCGGAAGAGGACTCATAGTATGAAGCACTTAGAGGATCCGAAGTCATCCCATGAGAACTCCATCTACGTCTA